>CM057453.1:385199642-386437857 GCA_016271365.2 Neoceratodus forsteri
AGGGGGATTCTCTGGCCATCTGCAGAGATGGCCACTTGTTCAGAGACAGCAGAGGAGATGGATATGCTGGAGGCTGGGAAGCAAGTGTCCTCCCCTTGTATCCCCCCCCTCAACAGTGACATCAACACAGTGGCCTACCAACCCTTCAACAAAATCGACAAGTTACCAACAGGTCTCTGTGTTGGTGCACCTGACACAGGAGCACACTATCTCCCAGTCATGCAAGTCCACCCTGAATCAACTCTGACTGGAGTTGATAATCCTAAAGATGGGGGGACAGGGGACAGAGACCCTCAAATGGGGGGTTTGGGGTGTGAAGTCCCCTGATGAAAACAGTGGACCAGGAGACAAATTGGAATTATGTCAGCCACAACTTGCAGTCGACATAATTCCTGTCAATGAGATGCCGGTCGACAAAAGTGTTGTTGAACCAGCATAATAGAGTGTCCTCTCCTGCCTCGTATTTTCTAGAGACCACAACTATGGCAAATAGACAAGAGAAGTCAGAAGTGAGTAGTCCAGAGAGAAATTCAAAGGAAACAGAGATGAAAGTCCTTCACAAGCACCAGTGATAAAGGACCCAGCCTATCTACAGTTGCTGCAACAAGATAAGAAAGGCAAGGCAAGGCAAATTTTATTTTTAAGGCACCCAATCTCTCAGGCTCTGGGCACCTAACAAAGTATTACAGATCAAACAATTAATTAAAGTACATAAATAGCAAATAAATAAAAATCATACATAAAATGCAAAAATCAAATTACATTAATAACTTAGAATCAAAATCATGTGAGTAACATTGTAAAATCATGCAAGAACTGGTGAAATATGAAAGAGTATTGGCTGCTCCTTTAGAAGTAATGCAGCAAACCTCTGGAGACACTTATTCAGCTGACGTGCTGGCGGTGCTATCAGGAGGCAATGCCCAAACTGCAGCTGGAAGGTACTAAGACTATACAGCTCTTGAAGGGAAAAAGCACAGAAGAAAACAGTGACCAAAGCTTAATTTGCAGACCAAATAGCACTAACTGAGAGGAAGCCCTTAATGGAATGGCATATATGGGTGGTGTCCCGCCTGGCCTAAGATATAATTCCAGTAGCTCAGAGCAACAAGAACGGTTGGTAGAGTTGGTGCTTCTAGCTGCAGGATGGAAACATTTGCCAGAAGACAGACAGTAAATATCAGGCTCAATGCCTATCATGATGCCAAAAGAAGGATTACAGCAAAAAACAGACACTGGTTTACATCCCGGTAATGCCTGAGGAAAAGTTACTACTTCTAATATACAGACACACAATACTGAAATAGCCAATGAATCGATGGCAACACTAAACAATACACAGTCTTCACCCATGCACCTACATGAAGATTTGCAATTAACACAAAACCCACCATTTGACCTTCCTCAGCATGAAGTTTTGGGAGCACAGGAAACTCAGCCACCATTACAAAATTTGAATAGGAATTTTGTACCAGATGCACCATTAAACAGGATTCAGAGGGATAATAGTAGGCCTTATGCATCTCTGTTCCATCTACCCACTGAACCAGCAAGATGACATAATGCTGTAAGATTATTATATAAAGGTGGATTACCCATGGTGCCAGATAGAGTATATGTGGGGAAGACTTTGATCAAAGGCTCTTTAAAGTTCTTTGCTACGGAGGTCTATGCACTCATTCATGTTTCTGGTGAACATGTGTTTCATGTTAGTTTTAAAACAGCATCTGAATTAGAAAGATTTTGGAACAAATACAACAAACTTAAAAATGCACCTCTATGAACATTATTTGAAGCAATTCCTTTGACAAAGCCAACAGTAAAATCAGTAACTGTCCTATTCAGGAATTAGTGGTGCAGATATAATTTACTGGTTAAAGCAATGTTGCACAGTTTTAAGTAATCCAGAAGCCATATTTGACAGTGAATGGTGTTGGACGGGGGATGAAAAATCAAGGTTTTGTTAAAAACAACAGATACTGGTATTATGCATCTACCTGTTTCTTTTTAGAAAGAGATAGAGGGGTCTTATTTTATACAGGTCAGCTGAAGGCCTGCTATAAATGCGGATCTACATCACATATTAGTAGTGTCTGTGATAAGGTCAAATCTTCATTTTGCACAGAATTTGGGCACACTGGCAGTCAATGTCTCAATGAACTATTTTGTAATTTATGAGAAGAAAAGAGATGCATATCAAAGCTGCTCTTGGGCTGCTCACAATAAAAGAAACCAAACAGATGGGGAAGAACAAAGACAGATGGTACTAACAGCACAAAGAAAACCATCAAATAAATTACATTCCCCAGGGATTGGCCCCCTTAAGAATGCAACATAACACTACTCCCCCCCCCAGACTAGATAGGACATTACATCTGACACAACATCAAGAACTACGACTATCCTTGGTGACCCACCTGAAGTATAAAAAACATCAGAAGCCCTCAGAGTGTACTCTGATGACCAACTGACAGTAGATGAAACAGACATGCCCCCTCCCCCCAAAAAGCCACAACCTCCTCACTATCAAGTATGAAAAACAGACATAGACAGAACTGGTCCAAACTGAATCCCAAACAAACAAAAACCACAGAAATCCCCCCTCACTAATGGATGTAGTTCTTTATTAGACCATTTGGAGGACTCAGATAATGGAAATGATTCCCCTTCCATACCTTCATCTCTGCATGATATACATACAGATGCAGAAGAAGAACTGCCTGAGGACTCCAAGACACACTGGCAAGGGAAAGAAAAAAAATAAGCCCTTGGGTAAACTGAAACAAAAGGGAAACAGTAGAGGAAGCAGGTTGAGGAAAAAAAACAACTTCATAAATAGATTGTATGCTACTATCCACATTCCTCTATGGCCTTTACATCCCCTATTTATACCATTAATGTGAACAGTATCAGAACCCAATAAAACAGTCGGTTTTATTTTCCTTTTTGCATACCCTAGGTCCAGGAATTAATTTTTTACAAGACGCTAGAATCTATACTATTTCAGAAGTAGCAAAAATGTCTAAATTATGGTATGCAGGACCATCTTATTGGTCAATAGGAACCAATTTATGCTCAGGGTTTGGAATTCTATTTCATTCTGTGGATGTTCAAGTTATAAAACTTACAGATGTCTTCCCGGGGACAGCATTGATATTGGATTCAAAAATAAAGGGCATTTTAATAAGGCTTATAAATATATATATAATGCAAATCAAAACAGAAAGAATAAAAACTTTTAAACTTATACAACCTGTCACAGCATGTAGGAATAAACTTCAGATGAGGCAAATTTACAGGTTTAAAACATACTGTGGTGTGCTATTAATTTTTCAAAAGTTAGAAAAATAAGAAGTGAAAACAAAAAAAAATTGCAAACAAAATCACTACTTAACATCAGTAGTTTCTCTCATAATACAGTACTGGATCTTAGAGCTCCTAAGATCCTTATCATCTGCATTCAACAGCTTGTCTGCACAAACAGTAGAACCTCTCTCCTCCTCCTCTCAGGGCTGAGCCCCATTGGACTGAACTAAAGTAAACTCTGTGCAAAGGTTTTTTATATCTTTTTTTGGTAGGGTCACTTGACTGGGCCCTTACATGTCTGGACATGTTTCAAAACCAAGGGGAGAGGGGACTGTGTCAGGGGATTTCCTGGTTCAGTTAAAGATACAGTGTATATATCCACAGATATTGACTTTCTATATCTCTGATCCACAGTGACGAAGCTCTTTTATACATAGAACATTATACAGTAACATGTTCATAGTATGAATTTATAAAAATACCTTAAGGATTTCTTATAACTGTACTAATCAAGACATTATTATTGTTTTATATAGCTTCTCAGTCCTTTTTTATTTAAAAAGGTTTTATTAATTGTATTCATTCCTGCTATCTCAAATAGCCTCCATGCTTTTTGTACATAAAATGCACTTATGCACTTTACACGCTGGCATCATTCCAGAGATTGGATGGATGGAAATGGAAAAAGAATGAAAAGAAAGAATTAATAGGCAGTTTAGCAGGGATAGTAAAGAGCTACACTAGGTGGCCTATTTAGGGTGTGGGGGGGGAGAAGACAAGCAAAGAGAAATGCGTTAACTGTTGCTAGGAAATGAGATAGAAAAGTGGTCCATCAGTCACAGCTGAGGGTGTAGCCTAACTCTGCCACACAACCTTGATTACATTCTTCACAATCAGTAATATTAGGAGGAGATTTAACTGTGGGCTTACCTTACAAAGATAGAGGCAAAGAAGCTAAAACTACAAAAAATTATAGTGATGTGTCCTATCTCTCAAATATGATACAAACAGCAAATCTAGTAGATGCTTATTTTTTTAAAATAAATGATCTGAACCAACATTTTATAAAGCAAATCTAGCTACCAGAATAGACTTTTTCTTTTTATACAGGTCAACCTCTATTATTTCTGTTACGACAGAAGTCATGGAATTTTCAGACCATCAAATGCTGAAACTCTTTATAGGATAGAATGATAGAACTAGAAATGGACCAGGGTTTTGGAAATGTAATTCATCATTACTAATATAAGTAAATATTATCCAAGAGATTATACAATTTATTTTCAGCTTTTTACACTATATGTGGTGTGATGTTGCAGCAGAATTTGAACACTTCTATCAGAACTTGTATGGAGTCTGGCGTAATCCCCTCCCTATTCACTAGGTTAGGGATTTCCTCCCCACTGCCCCTCTTCCTATCCTTTCCAGTAGTCAGCAGGACCTCCTGGTGTTTCCTATAACAGAATTCAAAATTCTCTCCGCCATTCAGGCCCCTCCTCTAGATAAATTAACTAGTCTGGATGGATTCTCCACCAGCTTTTATAATATTTTTGCCCAGGAACTTGCATCCTGTTTGTTCCACCTATACAGGTATATCCTGTCCTCTGGTCTGATGGACGCTTCCCTTCTCGAGCCAATAATAGTGCTCCTTCCTAAACCTGACAAGCATCTGGAGAAAGTTACCGGCCCATATCCCTTCTTAACTATGACTTGAAAATAGAGATGGGAAAAGTAGATCCAATTTGCTCCGTGAAGTGATTCGCAGAGTGAAGGCGAGTTCGCAGAGTGCTCTGCAACATGAAGCGGAGTACTTCGCGTTATAATGGTAATGCGAAGTCCATTGAAAACAATGACTTCACTTTACTCCCCCTTCCCAAACTACTACTCCACCAATTCTTAAGGTGAAATACATTGAAAACAATGTACTTCACCTTACTTTGCCTTGTTTTTAAGCTCCAAAGGCAAATTTTGCAGTGATTCATGGGATTTCAGGTCACATGGGCTCTACCCTGTTCTGCACAGCCTCAGTTTGGGGTAGTGTGTGTAGGAAGCTGTAGGAGACGATCTGCTCTGAGAGCTGTCTATGATTCAAACATTCTAAAAGCTGTTAAAAAAGCCTTTTTGAGTCATTTTTTTTGCTGAAACTTTAGTTCATCGATAGTAGGAAACCCTCCTGTGCTCATATCATCGAGCGTTTATTGTTTGTGTGTGGATTTTGAATGTTAATGTACAACATTCAGTCTGTGTACTGAGAGACAGTGTAAGTGTGCTTCAGTGGAGGGGTGTATCTGTGGTGTAGGTAGATTAGCTTGGAGAGAAAGGCAGTGCTTTCTGTATTGGTGATATTTTTCTTGTATAACTGTGTTAATGTACACACAGTAATATTTTCTATAATTCTTGCCATTTTTTTGCTGATTGTTGTGGTGCAGCAGTGCATAATTTTAGTTTGTTTAAAATATGTGGTTATATTACTGAAGTTTTCAATTTGCTATGCATTACTTAGTGTGTGTGTGAGTATATGTGTGATGCGTGTCATCAAATCAGACACCTTTTATTGTGCCACATAATTTCAGCAATGTGAACATGTTATCTAATGCAGCTGCATGATTTTTGTACTTCTTTGTGGTATCTTTACTGGTACTAGTACTAGTACTAGTACTAGTGACTGTTACTGCAGCAGTGCAGTACACTGCCACCCCCCGCTGCCAGATTTGAATTTCTGATGGTGAGCACTGGTTAGGTGTTGTGCCTTTGCATCTCTTCAGTGTACAGCACAATCTTAATCTGTCTGTGCATTTGCATCTCTTTAGGGCCCAATCTCCATCTGTAACTTAAGTCACAGTTGTTTCTTTGGCTTCCCTTCAGAGTACTGGACAGGTGTGGTGCATAAGTCTGCATGAACATTGTACTCATTAATATGCATTTGTAAGTCAGGATCATCATTATGAGTCACGTGACACAAATCATGTTCTTCACCATCACAGTCACAAATGCAGTCACAAATCACTATTCACAATCACATCACAAATCACAACATTATTTTTTTTACTAGTTACTTGGATGTATTGTAAGCCTGTTTTGTAATATCTCTCCAGGCTTCACCACCCCACCATTGTACTCATTAATCAGCCTTTTAAATCAGGGAGTGTGTGCTACAGCTCATCGGGGAAGTACAGCCGTAGGCATTTGCATTCCTAATACAGTTCCATATTGTTTATCTCAGACCGTCGACACCAAATAACATTCTTCATCATCATGGTCACAAATGCAGTCACAAATCATGCTTCATGATCATGTCATGAATTACAACATTAATTTTTTGACTAGTTACTTGGATGTATTGTAAGCATGTGCTATAGTATCTCTCCAGGCTTCACCACCACGCCATTGTACTCATTAATGAGCATTTTTAAATCTGGGAGTTTGTGCTACAGCTCATTGCGGAAGTACAGCCATAAGCATTCATGTTCAAAATACAGTTTTCTTATTGGTTATCTCATACCGTTGACACCAAACCACGTTCTTCATCATCACGGTCACAAATGCAGTCACAAATCATGATTCATGATCATGTCATGAATCACAACATTCATTTTTTTACTAGTTACTTGGATGTATTGAAAGCACGTTTTGTAGTATCTCTCCAGGCTTCACTACTCCACCATTGTAATCATTAATAAGCATGTTTAAGTCTGGGAGTTTTGTTCTACAGCCCATTGGGGAAGTACAGCCATAGACATTCACGTTACTTCCCATACAGCATGAGAGTTACAGTACTGTAAGCAGCGGTGGGCCAAGTGGCCCCAATTTGTTCGGTGAAGTGATTCATTGAGTAACATAGAATCCTCGGAGAACTCCACAATGTGAAACAGAGTACTTCGCTTCATAATGAGGAACGTGAAGTCCATTGAAACCAATGACTTGGCATTACTCTGCCTTCCCCAATCCACTTCTCCACCAATTTTAAGGTGAAGTACATTGAAACCAATGTCATTTGCCTCACTTCACCCTGTAATTGAGCTCCAAATGAAATTCTGCAGTTATTCATGGGATTGCAGGTCACATGGGCTCTAGATTGTTCGGCACAGCCTCAGTTCTGGCCAGGGTAGTGTATGCAGTGGTAGCTGGAGACAGTTTGCTCTCAGAGCTCTACGATTCAAAACCTCTAAAAGCAGTTTAAAATGCCTTTTTGAGTAATATTTTTTGCTCAAAATTTAGTACATCGATTGTAGGAAACTCTTTTGTGCTAATATCATAGAGTGTTTATTGCTGTGTGTGGATTTAGAATGTTAATTTAGAACAGTCAGTCTGTGTCCTGTGAAGTGTGCTTTGGCTTTGGGGGAAGGGCGTATTTGTGGTGTAGGTATATTAACTGGGAGAAAAAGGCAATCTTTCTGTTTTGGTTAAATTTTTCTTGTATAACTGTGTTAATGTACACACGGTAATATTTTCAGTAATTCTTGACTTTTTTTGCTGATTGTTGTGGTGCAGCAGTGTGCAATTTGTCTGTTTAAAACATTTGGTTATATTACTAGAGGTTTTCAATTTGCTACACATTACTTGAGTGTGCAAGTGAGTGTGTGTGTGATGCATGACATTAAATCAGACACCTTTTATTGTGTTATAGAGTAATTGCAGCAGCGTGAACCTGCTATTCACCACACCTGCATGAATGTTTTATACTGTTTTGTGGTACCTTTACTGGTAGTGGATTGTTACTGCCATGCACTAATCCCCCAAATGGCAAAATGTATACCTTTCCAGATTTGGATTTGTGACTTGTGAGCACTGGTTTGGTGTGGTTGTGCCTTATTGTATGCATCCCTTGAGTGTGCCTCACAATCTTAATCTGTCTGTGCATTTGCTTGGCACCATTAATTCTGGGAAACTCCATTTCTTGTTACACTCCCATTTCACTTAGTCAGCACTGGGGAATTTTCTGGACACAAGACAGTAGCATTTTGGGGATGCACATTAATTCTGGTGACTCTGTGTGTGACCTGACCACTGCGCACATGACTGAATGTGCCATTAATTCTGGGAGACTTTGCATTTCTTGTTACACTCTCATTTCACTTCATCAGCACTGGGGAGTTTTCTGGATGCAAGACAGTACCACTTTGGGGATGCACATTCATTCTGGTGACTGTGTGGTTGGGATGCTGCCAATATTGTTGTCACTCCACCTTACTTCGTGTTTAAGCTGGAATGACAACGCAAAGTAATAATAACATGGCAAAGTGAGCCTTTCCTATGGGGCACTCTGAGTAGCGAGGCACCAACATGAAGTGGTCACTTCACATTCACTTCTCTGGTGGATTTTAAATTTGCTGCATCTCTACTTGAAAATCCTTGCATAAATTTTGGCAGTGCAAATTGGGAAATTTTGATCTGGCCTTATAGGTCCATAGCAAGTGGGATTCATGCTTACATGCTTGTCATTGAACAACCTGCGAAAGTTGGCACACATATTCTCTGATTCCAGGGATTCTGCAGTTCCAATGGCCTTGGTATCCCTGTACATGGAGAAAGCATTTAACAGAGTCGATTGGCAATTTTTATTTGTGACTCTTGCCAGATTTGGCTTCCCTTCTCAGTTTATCTCCTGGATCCAGGTTTTTTACTGTTCTCTGAGTGTTCGTATTTATTGCAATGGTGTCTTCTCACCCTCCTTCTCTCTTTTTTCAGGCACTGGACATGGATGCCCTTTAGCCCCCTTTTTGTTTAATTTATACTTACAGCCACTCCTAGTTCAGTTGAAGCTGCACCCAGATCTGCATGGGATCCATATTGGATCTAAAGACCTTAAATGATCTGCTTACATGGATGACATTTTGTTACACCTGTCCCATCTCCAAATCACTATTCCCAAGGCCTTAAGTATCATTCATGATTTTGGTCAATTGTCCAATTATAAACTTAACTTAGATAAAACTGCAGTTTTGCCCTTAAACTCTCAGGTGTTTAACATGGATGCCACCCCCCTGGGACTGGTTTGGTTTCCTCACTCCCTTAAATTCCTAGGCATCTTTCTTTACCAGACTGATTCCAGGATGACTCAGCTTAATTTTAGTGACTCACTGACTACCATTCAACAGGACCATCAGCAGTGGAGGACCTTATCTCTATCGCTGTGGAGCCGAATTAATATTATCAAAATGAATGGTTTGCTCAGCCTTTTTTATTCTTTTCACATGTTAAACTTTTGGAGACCTCTAGCCTGGTACAAATGGGTTCACTCAGTGGTGTCAGATTTTCTATGGTTGGGCAAACCCCCAAGGCATCCTTTTTATAAATTGGCTACCCCTACATCTCGGGGCAGTGTCAGGCTCCAGTATTTTTGGTTGTACTACTGGGCTAGTCATGCCAGTAAGTTTTGACAGTGGTTGTTGGTGCCCCCAGTTGTAGATTCTGGTGTCTATTTCCCCATTTGGCTTTTTCTGGAGGAGGAACTTATCCGTAAAGCTGGTCTATCCCCCCAGGCATTGTTATTTTTGGTCCCAAAAGATTTTCCCTTCTCCTTACATCACACGGTTATTGGAATATGGGTTAGAGTTCATGCACAGCTGTGCATAGTCTTGAAATAGCCTCAAAAGAAGGACTTCTCCAATCCTGTTCTCAAGAAGTCACACTTTAAGGTGGGGGGGCAAGGTAATCTAGGAAGCATGGTTCCCCTCCCTGGTGGGAGTTGAGGTTGTCTCCTTCTTCAGAGATGGTCATTGCATTTCATCTACAGATATCTTGCATCCACTTAGGCTGTCATCTGCTGAAATCTTTAAGGTATATCAAGTTTGTCACTCTATTATTTCCTGGTTGGGTACGAGTGATACTCTGTGTTATGATGATGGGTTCCTGCGGTCTCTAGTATCTCTAGCTGCTCATCAGCATTGGGTGTCTACTATCTATGCCACTCTACTGGACAAGGCTTTTCCAGAGTTGGATGGAGCCTGTAAGTACTGGAACTCACAGTTCCTGCATCTCACTTTTGACTGGAGTAAGCTTTGGCGAAACACATATATGTATGTAATTCAAGACCGCTTGCACCTTGTCCAATTCAATATTCTCAATAACTTATACTATACCCTGGTCAAACTGGCCAAGATGCATAGAAGTGAATCTTCATTGTGTGCCCAGGGTGGAGCTTCTGAAGGCACCTCCTACCTTTTTGGGGAGTGCCCCAAAGTGGCCACACTGTGGTCTTCTATACAACAGAATGTGGACCCTTTGCTGGGCCTTGAGGGTTTTTTCTCCCCTGAAATTTGTCTGGTTGGAGATTACTTGGGTGTTTCTGTGAAAGAGCATAGATACTATATTGCCTTGATAGCTTTGATGATTAAGAAGCTGGTCCTTCATCACTGGAGGGACGCTGTCCCCTTATCTCATGCAGAGTGGCTGCAGGAAATCCTCTTCAGCCTCAGAGTTGAGAAGATGATCATCAGCTTGCATGGTATCTGTGACGCTTTGAGAAAAGGTGGGATAAATTACACACATTATACACTTTGTAAAAAGGGGTTGGATGCCCTTTCGCTCAACATTTACTTATGTTCCTTCCTTTTTGGCATTCTCACATGTTATATATTTTTTCCCTTTGTGGACCTCATTGTACTTGTCAAGGTGGGGTGGTTCTTTTGTGCCACTGCTCTGCTGTGGGAGGGGTTGGAGATGATTGGGTTTGTTTAGAGCATGTTGGTGTTTTAGTTTGTTGTTGTTAATGTTGTATTTTTTTGTTGTGGTTGTTTCAAACTTAATAAAGTTTGTTAAATTAAAAAAAAAATAGCGGATGACAATATGGATTTGTCCCCTGAAGAAATGAGTTTAAACCAAGACCTGGAAGAGAAAAAACAGCACTTACTTGATATGATGTCGGAGGCAGAGATGGAGTCTGCACAAAATAAAGAAAGTTTAGATGAGGAGAAAAAGCATAAATGGAGTAAAATCAGTCCAGGTGGAGACACCAAAAAAAGATTTCTCTTTACTGCTGCAGGGGTAACACTGAAGTCTGCTAACTGGAACCTTGAAGCCCAAGTGGAAATTGAAAGTATTCCTATTTCTCAAGAAATACCATCATCATTGGAATGGATGCTTGAGAAGGCATTAGAGAGTGCAGGATGGATCTTTAATGAGGGCAGATGGATCCCAGACCTGAACATCCATATTCTGGGACACCAGAACGAGTACAGTCATCTCTTCACTGCTCCATGGAAGAACTTCATGCAACAAAACCACAAAAGCCAGGAGAGGCAGAATCGGCAGCTGTTGCAGATGCAGAATCAAGTGTCCAGGTGCTGATTGCTCCTTCTGCATCAGATGCCAGGCCCCAGACCAGTACAATGAGTGACACACCTTTGCCAGACTGTTCCACAGATACATATCATTGCAAGGATCCTGCTTCAGTTATTAGTTAAACTAAGGAGGAAATGCTGACAGAGACTTCTGCCTCAACAGGTACTTTTGATCCTTTACTACAAGGTGCACTAGGAAATGTTAGTAATACACATACAGACGATTCCTCAGTATCTAATTCTGCCCAAAAGAAAACTGTCAGTTACAAACGTTTATTTTGGCAACCTGTGGAAGATTCAAAATGTCATTATATTGCCAGGTTGCAGTACCACAGAGGGCTACATCAAGTACCTGACCGTAACTGTGTGGGTAAATGTTTGATCAAGGACTCCTTGCATTTTGCACTGGCTGAAGTGTACGCCTTTATTCATCCACCAGGTGGCTGCAACTTTGACATTAGTTTTTGATCAGTGACTCTATTAGATAAATTTTGGAGCTTGTATTTTTTTTGTCAAAGATATCCCCTTATGGAGTTCCTTTTTTGCAATCCCCATTACTAAGCTGACCATCAAAACCATTACCATTCTTTTCAGGAATGAGGGGGTATGTGTACGTGATATCATATTTGGGCTGTTATATCCCAGCTTAAGAATGGTGTAGCCCCGGGTTCAGATGGCCTACCTGGGGAGGTGTATAAAGTCCTCTGGGCCTCTATGCCAGATGAATTACTAGTGGTATATCAGGCATTCCTTACAGAGTTACATTTAAATTCACAAATGTATGAAGGCTTGTTAATCTTTCTATATAAACAAGCATTTGTCAATACCCAAAGTTAGCTGCCTTAGTAAACAAACAGCATGGGGACGCGCTCCACAGAGTTCAATAGGGCAATTTTAAAAAGCTTGTTTTTATACTTTCCAGTGATGGTTTTGTCAAAGAAAGGCAGTTGCTTAAGTAACAAGGTCCTTGTTAGTTAAGTGATTGCCTTTCTTTGACAAAATTGTCACTGGAAAGTATAAAAACAACCTTTAAAAAACTGCCCCCATTGAATTCTATGGTGCGTGTCCCCATGCTGTTCCTTTCTGCATATGTGCAGAAGCCATGGTGCTACTGCACATGTGCGGAATCCACTACATTCCACACATATTTGTTTCATCACCAAACAGTGATCAGCTGTTTAGTAGCTCTTTTTTTCATGTTTTCGCACACTGCCACTATACCAAGAAGTTTGCCGCACGCAGGTGAGGCGAACTTAAAAAGGAGATGAGAAGATTTTGGATAATTGGAGACAGATAACCCTATTGATTATGGTTTTAAAATTTTGACTAAAATTTGGGGCAAACAGCTGTTGAAAGTATCAAATTCTATAGTCCATTCGGCACAATCTTGTTCTATCCCTAGCAGAAGGATTTCAGATATGCTTTTTCTCACTAGGGAAATCATGGACAAAGGAAAACAGGGGGTGATAAAAGACTATTTTATGTTTAGATCAGGCTTGTGCCTTTGATAAAATGTGCCATGCCTTTTTATGCCAATGTTTGAAGGCTTATGGGTTCTCTCCCCTTTCATTCAATGGATTCATGTCTGCTGTGCTCATGCATATATTAGGCCAGATGATATTAAATGGCTAGGGCAAAAGTGTATAATTCAAGTTGGGGTCATACAAGGTTGCTTTCTTGCTCAGCTAGTATATGTTTAAGCCCTAGACCCACTACTTTGCATCAGCACTGGGTCAAAATGTAGTATGCAAAAACAGCTAAAGGCAGAACAGTGCATACACAACAGCTTACACAAAAATGGCTGACAGATGGCTGCACAGGGAAACAGTGCAAGCAGGCCCACGTGATGTGGGCAGGAAGCAAGAGGCAGGACAACAGACATGAGTGCAAATAGTGTTTATTTGTGTAAGTAAGGCAAACCACACAGTGCAACAGTGAAAGTGAAAGTGAAAATAGTCAAACCCCTAAATGCCCCCTCCAGACCCCAACAACACAGTCTTGTTACACATGGAGGGACAGGTTAAATGCTATGCCATGGAGGTATTCCACAGTGGACTGCTACCCATTGGCCCCAACAACGATAGCAATCCTCCTCCTGGCATCCTTATAGCACCTCTTAGTGGTGGGCATGGTGTCCCCAGCAGACAGCTGGGACAGCTTCACAGTTGAGAGCTGCTCCTCGGCCCCTAGCACCCATAGGAACCACCATGGATTTGGATGGCACACCCCTAGGTGTGTGGCAAAACCCCTGTGCCAGGCCTTCACTGCATTAGTGGTTTGGGGTGTACCATCCCATGGTGCATCATAGATGTTCCACATGGCAATGTCATACAGAGGTCTGCACCATGCAGAGCAGGCTACAGGCCTACCCACCCACTTGTCCTCGAAGTAATCCATCAGCTGGAATAATAGGTCACTGTTGGCCTTCGTCTACTCCATCTCACGCAGTGCGGTGCAGGCATCAAAGGCATTGGCAGGTGGCATGAAAGCAAGTGCCACTACCATATAGGCATGGAGGGCAAACTCAGGATCCTCTGTGTAGCGGGCCACGAAACCATCAGTCTGTTGGCAATGGTGCCACATGGCCTGGGCCAGGTGGAAGAAGCAGCCCTGCTGGCAACTGCTGGGAAATATGCTTGCAAAGGCCTGCACAGCCACATGTTCAAAGTCTGTGAGGACAGCCATAGGTGCTAGGCCAGGGCAATGAGACCTCACCTACTAGAATGAAGCTGTGTATGTAGCAGTGGTTCTGGAACTCATAAGCAGATAGACGGCTGGGAATGTGGTTCCCTCCAGCAGACCATGGATTGTATACACCTGCTGGAAGAGTAGAGGGGTGACACTGAATGTTCCATCCGCAAGTATGGTGGCACACTCCTCCAGGTGTGCCAGCGTGAACCATGTAACAAAGACCAACAGCCTGTTATCCCCTGGGCTGCTGTCATGAAGGAGAAAGTGGACACCTGACTCAGTCGAGGTGTACTCCAGGGGTATCACAAGCAGCTGCAGGCTCAATGGGTGTGACGGTGGCCTGTGCACTGCAGTCCTGGCCCTGGCACAGGTCTGTTTGATGAGTGGCAATGCAGGCAGTCTTTCTGTGATGGATGTGGGCACACCCAATGTGCATGCTGCCACCAATGCACTGCAGGTCTCATTGGCGCATCGGGCACAGTCTTGTCACCGATGCCCAGACCTCCCTGGCTGCAATGTCTGAGGCGTCTGGGATGTGGTTGTACCCAACCATACTGTGCAACACCTCCATGGACTGCATATGCACACATGCAGGACACTTCACCTTCTCATACTCGACACACTTCCAATATGTCCGTTCAAGGTGCATGCATTCACAACAGTACAAATACCCTGTGTGGTGCAGTAGGGGCTTGCCCTTCTGGCTGTGGATGTACACCAGAGGCATCCTCATACATGGACAGCCTCCACAGAATGAGTAGCCGGCAATGCAGTGTGCTCCCTTTATAGACCTCCAATGTGGGCATGATCAGTCCCACCTGTCTCCAGGCTTGTACACACATCCCTGCAGCACCTGTTGCATGTTGACCCTGGTGGTGTGCACAGAGGCACTGGGGCAGGGCATTGGTCCACAACAGGGAGCAGGTGCACAACATTGAATGTGCATGGGGCATGTCAAAGGGTATTTCGGGACTGCACAGGCACCGCCCTCTTCCCCCATCCCAGTCCTGGGGCACTCGTGGGGCACAGCATACATGCTACTGGCCCTCTAGCCTGTGCAGGTGTGACAGTACAATGCATGGCTCAGCCAGCACTCACACAGTTGGTGAGTATACATGACAGGTAGGACAGCAAACAAACCAGGCATCTCACCACCACATGCAATACTACCAACGCATATAAATCTGTACACAGACATTCCTGTCAATGACACGCCTGACGCATGTCTTGTCCAGCTGAACCCTTTGTCAATGGCACTGTGCTGTGACAGGCAACCCCCCCCACCTGTTCCTTTGTTGGGTCAGGTGTAGCATGCAGCCCAGGATACCGCATGCAGGTCCCCGCCTGGGTCATGATTCCTTGTGGGTGTCCCTGCCATAAACAGGGCTGTGAGCACACGTCAATGCTGAGGTGAGAGGCATCTGCTAACAAACATTACTGCATGCCTGTGTGGCCCCGGTTCCACACCTGTCAGTGGCATCACTGGTCTGTATGGCGGGACATTCACTGAGGCAAATGCTGCTACTGGACCCACAACATTGTGCCCTTACTGTCCATCCAGTGCCTGTGCTGTGCTGGTGTCCAGTCCTACAGGTCTATTCTGGACAGTCTACTGTGTGCCCATCCCATCCATCAGGTTCCCTTGCCCTCCCGTGTCTGTATCTGCCTGCTTTATTGTCTCCCCCATTCACCTGCATCCCCTCTGGTCCCTTGGTTGCCCCATGCCCATATCAGCTAAACGTAATATGGCACATACATTCTATTGTGTGCCCCAGTGTTGTGTGCATGTAACAGCATATTCTGCACTTACCTCATGGCCCCAGGGGTGCAGCGAGTAGCATGGGGGTGTGCTGGCTGGTCCTCCATTGTACGATGCTGTCTGTGTCCTCTGGCTCCTGTGAACGATGGTGGTTGGTTGTACTGTGGTGTGGTGGGCGACTGCTGGGTGGATGGTGAATGGTGCTGTTTGCGGCGGATGGCAGCTGTTGGATTTGAACTTCCGATGCTGTGTGGTTCTCCTCATGGCTCTCCAGCATGCTCACACCCACTGTGCTATGGGTGCTGCTCAGCTGAATTCCCAGCTCCCATGTGGCTTGTGTGGGGGGCATTTCATGTGCACACAGTGCGTGGGAGGGAACTCCCCCAGAAAGAAGACACAGGAACTGGGGTGTTCAGTTGACTGGGTTGAATTCCTGTCTTTTCCCAGCTCCATGATGCCATGCGCTGTGTTGGCATGAGTGCCTTCCTCCTGCATGGTGCAGCCATGCACTGTTGTGGCATGCAGTGTGTCTGGTGTGCCTGTTGTGGGATTTCACTGTACCACTGCCATGTGCGATGATGTACTGCGCCTCTGCGCTGTTCTGGTATGCACTGTGCTATGCCATGTGCTGTTTTGGATCTGCACTCTGGTACATGCACTGTTGTCCATGCACCCTTCTGGGTGCACTATATTGACCCAGTAGGCTCTGCATCTTGTATTCTTCCCCTAAGGTACATAGTATTGTTTATGGGAGACATAAATGAACAGTGGCACTGGGATTTCCTTGATCTGTCCCGAAAGTTGATTTTGCACAGCGACCATGCCATTCTACACCACAGGTGCAAAAACACATTTTGGGAAGGATGCAAAAAATGACAGCTGTACTGTTCATAGTGGGGGGGGTGTGAAAAAATGGCACACCCCCTTCAAAGCGTTAGCATACATAGATGATGTGGTTCTGATAGTCCGGGATGTGGTTTCTAGAGAGATAGCTTGTAATTTGATGGATTCTCTTTCTCACTGTATAGGAGCAAAAGTTAATTTTGATAAATGTTGTTGTGTTTCTATTACAGAACCAGTGTCTCCTGACTTTCAGATTGCAAATATAGCTGTGGAAACTAAGCCCTGCAAGATTTTAGGAATTTAGTTTGGTCCAGGAAACCTAGCAAGTTATAATTGGGAACTCCATATTAATAAAGGCAAACAGAGAGTTGTACATTGGAACAGATGGCATATAAGCAAACACAAAAGAGTACACTTAATTAAAACTTTTTTAGTCCCATTTTTTGTATTTTTAAGTTATGTTTATTCAGTACCTAAACAGCTAGAAACAGCCTTATATTATTGTTTTTTTTTCTTGTTTTTGGGGCAGTCATTTGAATCCAATCCAAAGGAATATTACTTATTTAACAGTAAAAGAAGGAGGGATGGGGATGTTGCAACCGGTAGTATTTTTTTGGAGTATGTTCCTCTATGCTAATTTAAAACCCCTCCTACAGAAAGAAGATAAACTATGGGTATATTGGGTGACCCCATTTATAGAGGAAATCTTCCAGCAATGGAATGCAAATGTATTTGAGGACAAAAATAAAAAAGCGCAGAAATTAAACATGCCATGGACATATTGTTTTGACTATATTAAACAAGCATTTGTCAATACCGAAAATTCATTGTTGATATTGCTGTTGTACATGCCTCCTATATTTTTCTGTGTATACTCCTCTGCCTTGCATTTTAAGACATCACTCTTAACAAAAATGTCTTATGTTCTTCCAGCAGTGGTTCACTTCATTAGAAAAACAAGCATTTGTCAATGCCAAATGTTTGCTTGCTGGTATTAGCAATGGTAATGCAGGAGTTAGAGAGAGATGCATAATAGGAATGGCAGTGATGTATTGCAGTAATGCCAACCCCCACCCCCACCCAGCAGAGACTAACAGGCATTGGGAATGTGCCTTTGGGTCATCACCATAACACTCATGCCATTCCAACCCACCCCATCCTGTTGACACTGACCGGTGTTGCAGTTTGCCTTGAGGTCTTTGGCCCTTACACTCACCCCATTCCATAAGGAAATAAGCTGAGATGGGTGCAGTATAGGAGAATGGGGTGAACGTTAGGGCTGAAGACTCCATGGCACACCTCAATGCCTGTCAGTCACTGCAGGGTGGGGGTGGGTGTGGAATGGGGTGAGCATTATGGCCAATGACCCCAAATCACACCCCCGACACCTGTCAGTCTGTACAGAGTTGGTTGGAAACCCTAATGCCCTGGGCATTTGTTGGTATTTTTGCTCCAAATTTTCAACATGGGACCCCACCTCATGAACAGTGGCAGTATCATTTCGTTACTCAATCCCAAAAGGTGATTTTGCACAGCGAGTGTGCCATTTGGCACCACAGGTGCGAAAACACATTTTGGGCAGGATGTAAAAAATGACAGCTGTACTCTTCATGAGGAGGTGTGAAGAAATGGCAATGCTGAAAATCTGGAGTGAAAATATAAAAAAATGGTGAAGTTACGAGTGTACATAGAAACTGTGCAATGCATGCTCGTAACGCAGTCATTTTTTGGAATGTTTCCATCAAATTTTCAACATGATCTTTTTGGGACATCCCCTCATGAACAGTGGCACTGGGATTTCATTAATCTGTCCCAAAAGTTGATTTCACACAGCAACCATGCCATTCTGCACCACAGGTGCAAAAACACATTTCGGGAAGGATGCAAAAAATGACAGCTGTACTGTTCATAAGGGGGTGTGAAAAAATGGCAATGCTGGAAATTTGGAGTGAAAATATTAAAAATTGATGAAGTTACAAGCGTGCATAGAAACTGTGCAACAGACTCTAATAACACAGTCATTTGTGGAAGTTTTTTCACCAGATTTGCAACAAGGATTTTTTGGGACCCCACCTCATGAACAGTGGCACTGTTGTTTCGTTATTGGTCCCAAAAGGTGATTCTGTACAGCGACAGTGAAATCACCTTTCAGGACCTAGAAACAAAATGGCAGTGACAGTGTTCACAAGGTGGGGTCCCAAGAACCCCATGTTGAAAATTTGGGACCAAAACTCCAAAAAGTGGCTGAGATATCAACCTAAGTTGATACCCCTCATTGATTGCCATTATAGGACTCACCGTGATTTTCTTCAGTTTGCGGTTGGCTTTTGAAGAGTGCAGATGTGTTCCTGGTCCACAGAAGATCACTGTTCCCACCCTCCAGAGGTAAGTATGGGTGACTGGGGGTGCAGGGAGGTGGGGTGCGCAGAAGGAGGGTGGGGTTGGGGGAGGGGGGCCAGCAGGAACGATGAGGGACTGTTTTCTTTTTCTCAGGTTTAAAAAAAAAAAGACCTCCTGAGACTGTTTTCTTTTTTACAGGTAAAATACTAATAACACAGATTTTGGCATAATGGGATGGGCTCCCAGTGTGTTAGAGTACTGGGGGGAGATCAATGCCGACCTGAGGATTGGGCAACTGAGGTCGGCTGAGAATATAGAGGTATGGGCAGTGCATCTAACATTGGGAGTAGGCATCCCAGTGTTGGAAACATCAGAGGTAGGTTTTTGGCACACTGGGGTGGGCTCCCAGTGTGCTACATTAAAGGTGGAGGGGGATACATGCTGATATGGGGATTGAGCACCCCGCTGTCGGCAGGCGGGGGGGATCCACTAGCATGATTGCACTTAAAGTGAAAGTGCCTTTGGGCACTGTATACTCCCAGCCCATACAGAGCTTAGGCTGTGGCCTACTCTGCACGGGTGGGAGAATAGGAGCAAAAGGACTCAGCAGGAAGTGGAGGAGGCAGGGGAAGAAAGCGCCTCCTCCAACCTTCCAGGAAGGGACTGTTGGGGTGATGGGGGGTGGAGACGTCAGCCAGGCTGATCAGGACGCAAACAGCTGTTTGCTGCATGGTGACCTACAGATGAAAGGAAAAAGCTACCACATGATTGGTGCGGCATTTTCTTTTCAAGTGCAGACCACTTCAGGCAAAACAGTGTCACGATCAGCCTGGCTGATGACTAGTGTGATACTGGTGAGACCCTATCAGAGCACTGTGCATTGGACAGACAGTTTTCACACCTCTCAAAAGTCACTCATTCCAAGAAGTCTGATGCAATTGCGTAAACTTAAAAATGGGGGGTTATGGTCCAGGAAGTTTTGACTTTACCCCATAAATTCTTATATGGCTCAGTATTACACAATATTTTTTTAACAACTCTTTGCAGACCTAACTAACATTCAACAGGATAGCATTAGCTCCTTTTTGATAGACCCAAGAATTCTGACAAAAATAAGAGATGTAGTATGGTTAGGGGTTCATCTATGGTTCATACTATGGTAGAGAAAAAGAGCTAGTAGGCGGAGGCACATAGTGCTCTTATACTAGGCCAAAGAATAGTATCACAAATTATAACCTGACATTATCAAAATGTCAAGACGATGTTTAAACAAATCTTTAGTTTTACTCATGACTACAAATAATGGGAGTCTATTCCAAGAACCAATAGTTCTTAACGTAAAGAAAAACTTGTGATTATTGTGTTTAAATGTTTTGCCAGTCAATTGAAGTGGGTGTCCTCTGGTGTCATGAACAACTGACCTAAAAGATATACCTAACTGGGACATAACATAAGGATCATGAACATGGTAGGATAAATGTCAAAGGGAACCAGAAACACATAGAAATGTTACACAGACATTGTCCCCAAGGAACATGTTCAAATATAGTGGAAACCATGGACCACCTTTATTTTGAATATCCCTTTATAATTGACTTTGGGCTGTATTTGTAGATCAATGGAAGAATGTTTTCCTTTTCACCATAACTCCCCCACAATTATATAGAGGACATATAGCCATATCCTGGAGAATTTATAATGAAAGCAGCACCAGCATACTAATGGCCACCTTGTTGTATTGGATTTAGCAGGCCCAGTGTAAACTAGCATTGCAACAGAAATGACTTACTTCACAAGAACTGTTTTTTTATAATCTATAAGGATCTATCGTTTATTAAAGAAACTGAATCAAAATCAGCTAGTCAGGCGTACTGGCAAGAATGCTGGAATTATTTGCTTTGGTTAACCTAAAATGAAGAGGATTTGTTTGGTTTCTAATTTTTGTTTGTTTTAACTGAGATATTATAAATTTTTCTTTGTCCGTGATTTTACTGGATTTCCAACTATTGGGCTTTCCTTTTTGGTTTCAGAATTCTAATTTTCTGATGAACTAAGTATTTGGAATATGTCAAGATTTTCTGTTTTGTTTTTTCTTTATTTTTTATATTATGTAATTGATTTTTGTGATGTGTATGCTTCATTTGTTTGATTCTTGCATATATAAATAAGTATTCCACTACTCTTTTTGAGAAGTGTCATGGGTTCTTTAACCTCCACCTGGACAACCACAAGAACAGGCAGACGGGACCTCTGTTTGATGTCTCATTCAAAAGACAGCACTACAGGAGTGCAGCATCCCCCTTATGATGCACTACAGTGTCAGTACTGGGATTTACCCCAGGAACCTAGTGTGGGGCTAGAACCCACAACCTTTCAATCTTCCAGCCTCAGAGGCAAGTGTGCAACCTGCTTCTTTGCCCCCCCCCCCATCATGCCCACTAGTCTGGTCTGGAGATGGAGAATGGGATGGGATTTATATTAGTTTAAATGTAATTAAAATCCCAATGAACAAGTTGTTTGGAACAATGCCACACAGCCACACAATAGTGCAGCTCACCTCCTTGGCAGCAGTAGTCTCCCGTGACCTGACCTGATACATGTCCTCCTCCATCTGTGTTTTGTCCCTCTACTCAGCTCAGTCATCACAAATCATCTAAGTTAAATATGGAGGGTCCAAGGCAGGGGTTTCTTAGATCCTTGCCAGAGTTCCTGTGAGAGTCTATGGAACAGCTGCTGAGCTGAACTTTTGAAGAGACCCAGGTGTGGCAGCGACAGAGATGACAACTCTGTTGCTGGCTAATCTGCTTTCCGCATTCTAGTTCACTTCTTCTGTAGGAGCTGATGCTGATGCTGCTCGTCTTTGGTATAGATTATGAAGGTGGAGTCAGTTTGATAAGACCTTTATTTACAGCTGGGGGTGGTTATCATTAACTGCTGGTTGTGTTGGGTGCAGCCAGGACTTGAGAGGGTGGGAGGTCACCACCATTACAGAGGTCACAGTCACACTGCATTTGAAACCTTGAGCTCCAGTTCTCAAGTCGGTGCTCTAGCTTTAGCCATGAAAACAGTTTGGACTGAACTCTGCGGGTGGGGTCTTTACACTCAGAGCTGACTGCAGCAAGTTAATTTATTTTTGTCAAAACATTTTCCATTTCACATTATCGCAAGAAGACAAATTGTTTTAAAATGCTGAACAGGTTCTTACATTTTCATTGTTTTTCTCATTATTGAGTAACTGGCTGATTTTGTGGCACTGACACAACCTCAGTCAGCAAAACTCTGCCATCTCCTCATGTCTTTGGATGGTGGTGACATTTTCCTGATACAAAGGAAAAGAGCATGAGGAAAACCATAAGAAATACCCTATGAATAATAATTGGGTGTTTCTTCAGGATATCATCCCATGACCTTTTCTTAGAGAGACTGAACTGCCACCTCAATTGTCAGATTTCCTTAACAGATGCTGCTGCTGCTGCTGAGGCAAGCAGATCTGGCTCCAACACCAGTAAATCAAGTAAAACTTTAACTCCAACTCCAGATACCAACACCTTTACTACTTCAATTCCAAATAAATCAATGGACTTCAAAAATACAATGACATAGCCACGAATCTATCCTTTGATACTGGAATGCTGTATAAGTCAACTGAAACTACGGCAGCACATGCTGCTGTGGGCTTTTCTTAGAAATACTTAAAAGTAGCACATTTTTCTAACTACAGTATAAATTGAGATTCCTCCTAGGACTCAGTGCTCATTTGAAGAAGTTAATAAATCATTTCCTATACTAATAACAATGTTATAAAAGAATGATAAAAAGTTAGATACAAAATTTGCCAATTTTGAAAATTGTGTACAGTGAGATTGAGACCAAAACAACAGATCATTCCAAACAAATTGATTTTTTATTGAAAGAAGATACAGAATTGCATCGAAGATTGAGTACAGCCGCAGCAGTGACTGAAAAATTGGTGAGAGACTTTACTGCTTTAATGCATAAATTACAGAATTTAGAGAGTAGTATCAGTGTGCTATACTATTCAGTAACACCAGGGGCCAGATATTCTAAACTTTGCACTGGGTGCAAACTGATTGCACCATGACTGCACCACATTTGCACCAGATTGTTATATTCAAAAGACTAAATAGTGCCTGTGCAACATGTTAGCACCGACGCTACAAGATAATTTTGTGTGGTGCAAAGTGAGGGGCAGGGACATGCATACAGGCACAATCGTATATTAAAATCTATAGTGCCGCACAATGTGCATTAGTGCAACATGTAGCACAGTGCAAATTATTGCCTATGAAAAGGTAGTCTTAACTCTGGGCAAACCAAGGATGGGGGGGGCATGGACACAGCAGCAACAGTGAACAAGGCTATATGTAGCCAATGAGGAGGCAGCACAGGTACTCAAACTGTGGAATATAATGCCTCAAATTGCTTGGAAGCTAGCAATCATGCACATTATAAGACTCTACTTGCAGCAACAAACTATTTGTGCTTGTTTGTGATGTGATACAACATTGCTATTTGTGAATTGAGTGTTGTTGCATGCTGTATGTATGTGTTATACACTGCATCATCTCAGCTGCACATATAGTGGCTCTGGGTCATTCCTGAATATGGGCCTTGGCCCAATGTGCCTACCTAGTCAACACAGTGATAAATGAATATAAAAGTATTAAATAACTGGCAGTGCGTCCATAGAGACATACCTGCAGTTCACCCAATGAGGTACACCAACACTCTCCAATGCATGCAGCACTGGGGAACTGGATGGTGTTGAAGGGAGGGTGCACAGGTGGCCAGGCTGCACCACATAGTGGGTGCTGCCACAAGGCTGGGGCCATCCACACAGTGCACATGTTCCAGTGTTTGGAATACCCTGACACTAGCGTGCATGTCTAATGGTATGTGTCTCCTCCCCCAGGGGCACATACCTTACATCTGTACAGATGACATGGCACACACAGCCAGTCATGTGTATATTACTGTGAGTAACCCATGCCAGTGGCGCAGTGTATGTGGGTCATAGGACAGCATGACAGTTGAGTCCATTATCAAAACACACCTGCCAGCTGGTCCTGTCACTGTGTGGAGAGCAGCAGTCATTGATGCCTTACACATGGTAGGCATTGCTGTGTCCCTCACAAAACTGGCCACTATAGTACTGCAGCATCTGCTGTGCACTGTAGTAGGGACAACAATATGTCTATGGCATGCAGCACCAACACCTGTGGCTGTGGTGCTAGTCCCCTGGGGCACATTAGACTCTGCTGCTGTGTATAAACATAGCCTGCAGCTACTGACATGTTGATCCACTCTGACATACAGGCTCAGTCTGCAGCTATCGACCTGTAGTTCCAGTCCAACCTACAGGTGGAGCTGTATTCACCATGCAATAGCACCGAGCAATACATATGGTAATACATGCAAATCAGGTAATAATGAAATGCTAATATGGCTGTTTGCCCATGGATTGCCTATGTAGGCTCATTTGTATATCACTTTTGAATATAGCAATATTTTGCACCAGGCAAACAAGTTTGCCCCACACAAAACCATCAGAGTCGTGGCATAGTTCTGCAGTATTTGGTCTGCATTGTTGTTTGCACTTTTTGTGAATCATTTTCTTTGCTAGCACACACATTAGCCACGTAGTTCACCTTTGCCTTACTTCATGACTGTGTGCACTGGGCTGCTGTTGTAGTTTGCACTGCCTGGTTGCTGTATTCAGAGCTGTCTTATTTGCCGGGATATTTTTGCACTGCACTCAAGGCCCTGTTTACATGCCATCGTTTGCATGCTATATTCAACTCATGTAGCCCCAAGGCTATTCCTTTGAATATAGCATGCAAATGGTTCTGGGCTATTTTTGCATGCCGTGCAGTGCTAATTTTGCCCCGATGATAGGTTTTGAATATCTGGCCCCAGATCCTGTAATAACTTAACTTTATTTACCTTAAACATATACCTTATTCAAGCTTGTGTAGTACATACTGTAGCACCATGTTGAAATTAACCCCATCTGCTAACTATCTAAAAAGCTTAAGTGGCAAGTGCTCTGACATTTTATCTTGTTACAGATTTGAAGCACTAATTGCTAAAACTACAAGCAGAAGCTAGCAAAAACGAAGACTCTCAAGGGCCTCTAAAATGCAAGTTTACACTCTGCCTATCCCAATTAAGTGGTTGCTATAGTTTTGTTTTTTTTTAACCAGGAGAGACACACTAAGTTGAAGCTCATTTATGGGTGCAACCTGGGAGAACAAGAAAGCTAGGTTACTCATTCAGGATTACACAGTATGCAAAAAAAGGGGGTGAAATTCAAACCCAGGTCTCTAGGTTTGCAGATCAGAGCCTTAAACTACTGTGCTATACTGCCTCCTTAGTCCACATTAGAAGTTTGTGGATAACACAAGAGCTAGTGGGTAAAAATCAGATGTCCTGATTAACCAGGTCGTCCTTAGTAACCAACTCTCTATTAAGTTTTGTGCACAGTATTATTATTTTCATGTAATTTTCCTTGGTATATATTTGATTTTTGCGTACAGTATTTACAATCTGTGCAGCAGGACAGCTTGATGAATAGGGCATCCCATACCTAATAGCTTTTATCCTGTATAAAAATAAAAACTTACTTTTACTACCTTTCCATGGCTGTACTCCTCCAGCTAGGAAGGTAGGTTTGTGGGTGATGGTGGATGATCAAGGACAAGCATTAATAGTGTAGCATAGTATATCTATACATTATGCTATTTGTACGAATTAGGTATAAGATGTCACTCCACGGCCATGTACTATTATGGTTGTGATGTTTCTTTTTGTATTTGTGGGAGGATCTGCCACCCCCTGTTTTCTCTTGTACTTTAGATGGGGTGTCCGAGCAGAGCCCACAACTTTAGTAAATTAAAGAAAGGCAAATACATTCTTTATTACCTGAACCTGACACTAACTGTAACTAGTGTTAATACTGCAGCAAACCTATGCTATCGACCCCAGTTTTTAGTCCTCCCCTACTGCCGGGGAGTCAATGACTTTTTGTTTGTTTGTGTATACTAGGTTAGCTTTCTGGAACATGGTTCCTTTTACAGAAGCAGCCTTGGCTTTAAAAAATAATTAATTCAAACATCAAACAACGTAAAAGGTTACAAAGATCACGAGCACAACAGTTCAAAGTGTACCTTCACACCAGTGCCACTCCTTAGTAGTCAGCAAGGAGAGTGCAACTGCTGAGCAACCCATGCCCTTCCTTTTTCTGAGCCAAGCACCTCAGCTTTCATGATGTACTCATCCCCCAGCTGACTTGCTATGTGTGGCTTGCCACTGGGCCAGACCTGTGCTGAACCTGAGTTATAGATGCATAGATACAGCAATAAATTCTTTGGAAAAGTAGACAAATGAAGACATGAGGTCTGCTGGACAGTTTATGCTCTGTGGGGAGTAACCACTATTCCTCAGATCCTCTGCAGTAGCAGATTCCACACTATTGGGAGGCCAGATCAGTATAACATCTTCTAGCAACAGCATGATCGAGTACTGGTTACTATGAATAGTTTCCTTTTCTTTTTGTTTCTGCTTCCTTCCAGCCACTAGTTTCTGTCTCTCTCCAGTGCACCCATGGCCCACATGACCCATTACACACACCTTATCTACGATTGTCATTTCTTCATGTAGCCTTGGAATTCCCCTCAGATGGTGATGGGGTTGGGGGATCTATAGCCGAGCTTTGATGCTTAGCCAGTTGGTGCCAAAGTGGTGGGGGGACTGGATATACCAATGTCTAGTGTCCTGGTATCTGGGACCATTCTTTTTCTTTTCTCCTGTTCCCCTGGAACAACGCATGCCATGTTGTCAAGAATGCATGCATACAATGTGTGCCATATAGCAACGACCATGATGTTTCCTATCTCCCTCAGCCCTCCATTTGCACTACCACCTATCATCACCCAGGTGGCAGTATTGAGTTAGAGAATGGAACTCTGCCATCTTGGAGTGGGAGCATGTCCTCTGAGAGGCATAATCCTCCTCACCCACCAGCGAGCCCCAAGTGACTCGAGCTTGCTTCCCAACCTAGATTGTCAGCATCCTGAGCAATAGTGATACTGTCCCCTTTAGAGGCTGGCTATATATAATGCATTGCTAGAATTCCAACCATGCATCCACCTCCTGAACATGCCACCAGGCTGTTCTTCCCATCTGGGCACCACATTCTCCCACCCCACAGTCCCTGGCATGCCACAGAGGCATGGGCCAAGAAAGAGGGGATTCAAAAAGGTTGTTATTTCTGTCTCATGGTGCAGACAACTTGAGCTTGCTTCCAAACCCAGGTCACAAGCATCATGAGTGGTAATACTGGTGCCCCGCAATCATGTCATATCTAATCTCCCACTTTCTAAGTCTCCTCTATTCTATTAAATGGCCTTCTCTAAACACTCCTCTTTGCCAAACAATCTATGATCTACAAACTCTTGTATATATTATAAAATGCTGGTTAGTTTCCTCTACATCTGATGGATAGACCTTGGAGGTCTTGAAAGGATTTGTAAACATTCTTCAGTTAGTATAATAGAAGGTATTACACACACAAAAAAAACTTGTTCTGTATTATTAAATAGTCTGGCGGAAAGCAAGACAAAAATAATCCTCCCTTTACTCCCCTCCAGGCACATGCCCTCATAACACACCCAGGAGTGTAGAACAAAAGGACTATGCATCCAGATAAACAAAAACCCTGGTGTCACACCTAGGAGGCAAACACATGGTTAGAATACCTCTGATTTTAACCTGTATTTATGTTCCAGCTACATTATAACATGAATGGGTTGAAGCCCTTGGTGTACAGAATCTGATGGTACTGGATTTTAACTGGTAACAGTGGCTGTTGAAGATCCATTGAAACAAAGCAATCTAGTGAGTCCACAAGAATTTAACAACAGGGATAGTGACAAAAGGTTATTGTCTGGGGTTGCTGATAAATTTGGGTGGGGGTGGGGGCAGGGAAGAACACAGTCCAAAGAAACTCCTAAGACTATGCCCCATTTTTAAAAAAATATTATATTATTTCAATTTCACCTGCATGTAATCTGCCCAGGGATCAGAATGAGTTGCCTAAAGGAAACACTTTTCAAAATACCTGAGATGTTGATGTATAATTCCTCACTGGAGTAGAATCCAGTTACTCTTCTTGAACTCAACATTCCAGACTGCTTTGAGACCCTAATGTAGACACAAGTGAATCGCTATGGATGTTCCCATGAATATCACAGTTCTACTAAGTCAGTTCAACATCAAACACATTGATTGACATTACAGCAACAACAAAATGCTGATGGCTACCATGTCGCCTGGCAATCATGCTGCCCGACCGCGTTCACAGCAAAGCACTTGGGCACATACTGGCTGTTTGCAGGAAAAATTCACATCCCACACCCCCCACACCCTCTCATAAATAATATAATCACTTCCAGGTAGGAGGTATGGGGGAAGAGTGAAAATACCCCTCAGGCGGCAAGACGGCGGGTGATGTAAAATCACGATCGACAGAAACACTGTTGATTGAGTTGCAGCACCCACATTGCTGTCAATGTTGGGGTTTCGCTGAGCTGATGGCATATTGAATATCTCTATATTATTTTCTTGTTCCCATATATGTCCATTATTTTCATACATTTCCCACAGCTGTGCCTCCAGAGTTGAGGTGGTGACTGCCTTTACAGATGTGGTCTTGCTCTTGCTGGGCATTGTACATGAGTGCAATGACAAACTACTTCCCCAAAGAGGAAGCATTTGTTAATATTTCATTGACCTGCAACCCAGATGCATGGGGAGAGGATCTTGCTATGGCCATCTGACTATACACCAGTGCTGCCCCCCCAATATGACCAGTAATTTATTTTTGTGAAAATATGGGGGTGGAGCAATAAGCCTTGAACAAACCCCTTATTCCCTGATACCAATGTAGCAACCATAGTTGACCTTATCCCACATGATACCACTGGGACTGGGGCTTGAAAGGGCTCTTTTTTTCATTTTTTTGAATACATGCAACTACAAAAACAATGAGAATGGAAGAGTAAAGGAGGGCATGTAAAACCCCACAGTATAAGAAACTTGAGTTCATGATGTCTATAGGTAAGAGATATAAAGCAACCTATTCGTGTTAAGACATTCCCTTTGTATATCCATCTGTTCACAAAGACTGATGTGTGAGACTCTAGCTAAATGAAATACTCTTTCCCTTTCTCCTTGTTATATGTCTTGGATACCATCCGGGGTTGGGGGTGACTATTGCAACAGAAAGGTTGGGCTGTTGAGTATGAATACCCCTCCTTATTAGGGAAGTACTTTCTATATACATCTATGCAGATGGCCAATACCCTCCACAATGTGCATCTGCCTTAAGGAAGTCACGGTAGCAGGGACAGCCTCTCTGCTAGGCTGTACTGATTGTAACCATGCAACTGTGTCTTACAAACACCCTGTCATTGAGAACTGCCACCATAATTGTATTTTGTCACCATCTGACTATTAAAACTGTATTGTTATTTACCATCAGGATAAGAATTTGGAAACCAAAATCACCATTTATGGATTAGAATGCTTACAATATGTTTTGGAGCTTGCACTCATTCCTTAGAAAGATATCGATATGTATGTGGTTTCCGCACAACAAAGCAAATGGTTATGCACAATTAGTCTGACTTCTCTAGCATGGCACATAAAAGTAGATTTGTATGAATCCTGAAAGTAACTTATGGAATGCCCTGCCAGCCTGCTACCACAGGACTTTTACTCCTTAAAACTTTAGGTACACTGATTCCCTTTATTTTAAATCAGCCATTGAAGTGAACACTAAATGTACCAGAGATGAGATCCTGATCTAACCATTTATTAACTTAGCATCTTTAGACCCATTCAGGCCTGCTTGCTTGGTGGGGGGGGGCTCTAACCACATGGTGGGGAGTGCTAAAAGCCCAGCTGGCCTACCACCAGGTATCACTTTTGTATCTGGATTATAAATTCTCAAAATAGTAAGGTACAGGGGATATTAACTTAAATGATGCTTTCATTAATTTTTTGTTTAATCTAACCCCCATATGTTGGTCTTGGGGTGAAAATGCCAGAACAAAGCACTGAATTGGGGCATGCCTACTTATTGTTTCCCTAGGACCCAGCTCTACTGATGGCATCTGCCACGTGGTGGTTTTATTGTGTTGCCAGATCCAGTTCCCACCCACTGCTCATTGACACACCTATGGGCTGCTTGAGGTCTGCAGGAATCTTGAACGATGGCCATCCCCCTCCCATGCTACACAACATCCAAGTAATATACTCTGTCTTAAAAAGGCCTAGGCCTATCTATCATACTGTATACTGCTGGCCCACCAGTTTGAAACCCATGGAACCTTCAGAGTTACTCTATTCAGTGAATGTGCTCCCAGACTAACACTTACACAATACTTTTGGATATTGTCACATAGTTTGTTTCCTGTTTGTTGTTCTTTCAGAAGAAGAGATGTGCAAGAACAAGGGGGCACAATTTGAAGATAGAGGGGGATGGCTCAGAGGTATTTTTTTACAGAGAGGGTTGTGGATGCATGGAACAGCCTTCTTGAGGAGGTTGTGGAGTCAGGAACAGTGGGAGAATTCAAGAATGCATGGGACAGGCATGAGGCAATTCTAGTGGGGGGTAGGAGGAAGTAAGCTGTTGATTAACTAGTATCTGCAGCTTATCCATCAGGTAAGGAAATGGGCAGACTAGGTGGGCCAAGAGGTCCTTATCTGCCATCAAATTCTATGTTTCTTTATTTCTATGCCCCAAGTCAAACATATATGCTGTGCACAATTGCTTTGTCTTCCTAATGGCACTCTGCTGACCAGCATTTAAATGCTCCACAATGCCATAAACTTCCCATGCTTGGGCCACCATTGCTAGATGACCTATGGCCTGCTGCATGGCGGTTGGTATATTCCAGGAATTCTATTCTTTCACCATAATGGTCAAGTTACTCTGACATGCCACTAACCTGTCAATCCACCAGCATTTTGTGTGCTATCAGGTAAGTAGCAGCAGGTGGGAGGAGGGGATAAACAGCATTCTCCAGAACCTCATAACCTCCGAGGAGTAATGGCCAGCTACTCCTTCAGTATGTAGCTCACGGTGAACCTTAGAGACCAAACTGCTGCCAAACCACAGGTGGCCAGTATTGGAGGATTCAGACTTCCTCTTTTAAGCCAGAAAGACCTATTCTTCCAAAACCCTCTACTGTGTTCTAACTTAGAACTGCGTAAATGCTACCTGGGGGAAACATCAAGATTAGATGTGGAGGCCAGAATAGTTTCCAGCACAAACAAGTAAAATGAACACAACAACTGAGAACATGCCAAAAAAATTAGCCACAACAAAAACAAACTACAATTTCATTGTGGCAAAACATGTAAAAGGGTGAAATCCAGTTTTTGATCCCAGGGTTTCTGCAGGTACATTTTGTAGTAATCCAAATAACAACTGAAGAGAACAATTTTTGATTAGATTCCAATTCTTTTACACCTCAGTCCCCCATACTTCTGCCCCATGCAATGTCTGTGTTCTAATATTTGCTGTACGTGCTTTTTTGAGTGCTGTAAAGGAATTATTGGTAGATTTCTCACTAAAATGTTTAATTCTAAGGACTGCCTGAGCATTCTGTTTCTTAATTAATGAAACTGGCTGTTCCAGGAGCAACTGGAATGAAACTTCACACAAGGGTATCAGTATTATTTGATGGATTCAACATAGTTTCCATCAACAGACCAAGTAAAAGTCCTATGCTTTACAGGCAAAAGACCAGTACCTTGGGTCTAACAGAATTTATCCTCAGTTCTAAAGATTTCAGGCATGTCAATAAAACTATTAAGACCTCTCTGAAGCCCCCATTGGAGTATGTGAGATAAAAAGAGCATGATCCACATATAGGAGTACTGGGATCCTGGCACAGCCAGTCTTGGGGTGATCTATTTTAATATTTGTTATAAATGAGATGATATTATTAACACAGAGTTTGAGAAGCAGTGAAGACAAAAAGAATCCCTGCTTAACAGATCTGGGCAAAAGCTGCAAATTCTGCTTTCATGGAACTTTCATGAAATTTCATAAATTTCACAAAATGTCCTGGACTTCCACCATTGCTGAGATTGGAATCTTCTGAATGTGTTTGCCAGATTTTTGCCCTGTTACTTGGAATTCTTTAGCTGAAATGCAGAATAATACATATGAACTGCGGAATGACAGTTCTAAGGAATTTTATTCTGCAGTTTAATCGATTATTCCGCAATTCATGTACAGTAATTATTCCACAGTTCAGTGATCAGTTCTATGGAATTTCTTTCTGCAGTATAATTCAAGGAGAACTGCTGTGAATGCAGGAAATCAATAGAATGACATTGGTACAAAAATCACTTGATCTGTCTGCTGCCAACCCATGACTAGTCATGATTTTTTTTTAAATGGAGCTCACACTGTTGACACTCATGATGTGTTTTGATTACATATGCAGTGATATGTGTTTTGACCTAGGCTGCAGGCTGATCATTGCCTAGTTGTGAATTTCTTAATAAGGAAATGTTTTGCTTAATAAATTTCAACTGATTCCTGAAGTTTACTTCATTGTTGTACAACAGCTAGACCCAAAGTAGATTTAATCATTTTTAATCATTTTTTCCCATTATCTCTCATAAAGCAGCACTAAGCAATGAGTGGCAGAATTGGCAGTTGCTGACCCTTTTTTTAAACTGAATTCATTCTGCAACAGTACTGTGTGATGTTCTGCTTTTAGACAAAAACACGTACTTGTAATAAACTGACGTGCTTGCTCATGTATCCCTATATTAGTGTTTACCTTTTATTTCTTCAGACATCATCACTTTTATCTCCTTAACATGAAATATGCTGGAAAGCAAAGCTTTCAAAACACAACACAGTATGTGCAATTCAGGGTATTCTCTGGCATATGATCGAAAAAGTATGATCACTCTCTGTCTCCGTAATTCTTCATCTGTATGTTATTATAAGTTTTTTTTAATACTGTTAGTATTTACAACTGTAATAACCAAGTTTTAGGATAAGCAAAGAAGTCTGCCTGAATGGTTCTGGGAAAGATGCATATGACATGCCTTATTAAAAAGTTACTATTAGTAAATTAAAGAGCTAGTGTACCTGAAATCAATACACTGCACCTTGTCAACATGTCCAGTGTCATAATGTAGACATTTGTGAAATTCATTGATATCAGCAGGCTCATATGTTGGTAATTTTCACATTTTGAATCAGTTCACCAGTGTACAGCATTTCCTGGAGTAGCATTTGCCATTCAGTGACTTGAACCTAATGATGTAGCAAGGGAACCTCATCCCTCAGCTGTTCAATTCCTGCATGCACAAACTGTGTCACTGCTCATAGTGAAGTAAACCAGTAAACATATGTGCACTCTTTTACTTTCAGACACTTGTGGTTATTTTAATTTTTCTGTGTGAGTTTTAATTTTGACATGTACAGTATTCACCATTTAATGCCTGTAAGCTTTTATCTGGTCATCTCAGTTTTTGTATGAGATCAGAAAGTTCTAGCCTGACAAATTTGTAATTTTTGTAATAAGTGCTGTGCAGTACTTCTCTGACATTTTAGTTTGAATTTTTTAATTGTCCCATTTTCATTGTAATACCCATAAATAATAATAAATTACAGATATTTTCATGTTGTGATCTGGTACTGCTATTTTAAAATTATGCAGTTATCTCTTACTAATTGATCATTTTGTATGCAATGGCATTCTATACAGCAGGGATAAGCCTAGCATACAGGAGCATTATGTTTTCAGCAGTTTATGCACCTACTTTAATGTCACAGGCAATTCCCATTGTTATATCTTATTGTTATCAACATTCTGCCTACAGTAGGGGTTGTGACTGTAGTGATCGTGACTAATCCTGCCTTCAGATGTTTACTGTGTGTATCAGCTGGCCACAATCAGAAGTGACGATATTGGGGGGAATGTGGAACTGCCCCATCCTGTTTGTCTGATATGATTTTCTGGTAGCTGTCAAACAGTGGACTGAAAGTAAATGTCAAACAGTCATGTCAGAGATATAGTTTATTGTAGTATACTGTTGTCTTAATCAAAAATTGATTTTCTGATTTCCTCTTCTTTCTCTCTCTCTCTCTCTCTCTCTCTCTCTCTCTCTCTCTTATATATATATTATTTTCCAGAGAACAGGAACATGAAGAGGCTTCAAGGAGGACTGACATCTGGACAGCACTTCTGAATCCATGCTCACCACAGCAGCAGCAACAATACTGATTATTTTTAGTGTGATAAAAACCTTATTTACATTCTTCTAGTTTGATTTTTATTGTGTGTCACACAATTGATGGAAAAAGCTGAAATGGCAGTATTTTTCTATTCATGCAAACTACACACACACACACACACACACACACACACACACACACACAAACACACACACACACACACATCCCCCCAACACATTTTCTGCTAATTAATTAGTGGGTCTCCTAATCATAAATTGTAAAGTTTAGCTGCATTTTCTCACCATAGGTGTCAGGACTGTTTTTATATGTTTCTCTAGTTACTAAAAACTAATTATCATTTATGAAGCATGATGTTCCACACTGGGTCATGTGATAACAACTATGAAGAGACACAAACTGTTGGAAGCCTATAGGCATTAGATATTGCATATAAAAGTACCATAAACAGGAGATACTAGCAAAAATGTTGAGTATGATGGAATCCATTGTTAGACTTCCTATCCCCAGGCAAAAAAATGCCTTGCAGTTGTGCCCAAGGATATATATATATATATATATATATACGCACAAAATCACACATAATCCCATAATGCAAAGCATCATAGGCTGTATATGCAAATCACCACAAAAATGTTATGCTTGTTCAACTTTAAGCAGGAATGCATGGTGCTAAAAGGCCTCTCACACAGTCTGCAAAGGATGCCAGTAGAAGACACAGACATGTGTTTTGTCCTACCAGGACTCATCAGTGTGCCTTGTCTGTATGACACCCCAGTGGAATGAACCAGCTACCCTAAGTTAGTCTATTGGGTTTGGGTTGTGGTGAGCCCAATAAAAACAAAAAACAAGCTAAAAGACAAACAACCTTAGTGCATAAGCACTGACGCAAGGGTTACCCCAAAGGACATTGGATGGGAAGCCAAGTTTCAAAGAAATACAAAATCACACATGCCCCTATAGGCCTTTCAGCACTGTGCATTCCTGCTTAAAGATGAACCAGCACAATATTTTGTGGTGATTTGCATATACAGCCCATGATGCTTTGCATTATGGGGGTATGTGTGATTTTGTATTTCTTTAAAACTTGGCTTCACGGCCAATACCCTTTGTAGTAACCCTTGCCTTGTTGCTTATGCACTAAGGTTAGCATTAAGTGAAAGAGTGCACCCCTGTAAACTGACTCAAAATGTGAAAATTACCAAAACATGAGCCTGCTGATATCAGTGAATTTTATGAATGTCTACATTATAACACCGGGATATTGATAAGATGCAGTATATTAATTTCAGGTACACTATCTCTTTAATGCAATGTAAGGATATGCAAGGAAGTCTTTATGAATTTTGGAGTGGGGGTAGCAAAGGGATTAAACTTCTTGAAAAGTGTATATGAACATATTTTGTATGCAGACAATAAGTTGGCATAAAACTGAAAGATAAGATAAAAAGCAATTGAAGAACCAATGTACTGGAAATTTCAATACCATATTGATTGAAAACATAACTGAATGAGGAATAGAGGCTCTCTCACCATATTTTTTTCTGCATGAATGAAAATATGAAGAATTACACCTACAAATCTTGCTTAACAGCTCTCAGCCACTAATTTGATAATGGCATTGGAATGGGATGCATTAAATCGCATGGAAAAAAATGACGGTTTGAATCGCATTTTTAAAATATATAACAAAAATGTAAGAACTATAGACTAAACTACCTATACCTTACATTTACCTATGATGTTTACTGCAACTATTTTAGCATCAAAAAGCTGTTAGTTTTCAGACTCTAACATGATACTGGAGATATGCAACAAAATCTAAACCTGATAGGTTTCTGGCAGTGAGCATTGCTGACAGGCATATCTGGGGATAATTTCAGTGATCATGGAACTATGATCATGGAACTATAAGTTGTGATGGTTTAATGTGATAATGGTGAGTTATTTACAGCACTGACCACAAACACTGAAGCAAACAGTGCCCAATATCAAAAGAGTGACCAGTATTATAGCGACCACTGCAAACAGTGACAGTCACTTACTTTCCCAATGGAGGCAACAAAATAAAGATTTTTATGTGGAGCATATGCCCACTGCACTCCCTTTTTGGAGAGGCAAGTCCCCTGCACCCCCAAAATTGTTATAATCTACTTTGGGGGGCATAGATACAGGGGAAAAGAAGTAGTAAAAAAACAAAATCCCCTTTGCGACAGGCAAGGCCCCATAACCCCCCAAAATTATTATAATCTACTCTGGGGGGGCACAGACACAGGAGAAAAGAAGAAATAGTGGAAAAAAAATTTTCACTACAGCCAAATCCAAACATGGGTCCGCCATCTCCAGGGGGTGGTGACTCAAGACATTATACCAAATGGCCAGCTTGGTAGGGCTTGGCCAAACATATTCCCACATCCTGCTCCAGCGAGTACAGATCAATGCTACACTCACTATATACTACTCATTTCTATTCTCTAAACTTTGCTTCTACTGTGAGCAGTCAAACTGAGTCACTGAAACTGAGACACTCAATTTAACTCACTCACATCACATGCTACCAGTTGGGACAGTCCTTCTCTATGGCTCAAATTTGTATGCAATGATGATCACTCCAGGGGTTCAGTTCTCATCAAAAACCTTTTGATCAATGTTTGAATTAAGAGAAATTGGCATTCTGTTATTAATGAAGTTCACTGAGTGGGACATAATAATGTCACTTTCTACAGCAGCAACTCAAAGCATGGAGTGACGAGTGAGAGCATGAGACATTAGTGCTAGTAATGTAGAATTAACAAAAGGTAAAGATAAACACTTTTGATCAATAAAAAACACCACAGTGTATGTAAAACATTTGGATCAAACCATATTAGCATACTTGACACATACTTTCACAGCAGTTCTCCTTCACAATTCATACATTTATTCAGCAGTTCAGTGACTCACTGAATTGTGGAAAGAATGCATGAATTGTGGATTAATTTATTAAACTGAGGAAATAAATTCTGCAGAAATAGCCACTAACAGTGATCAGTTCTGCAGATTTTTTTCACAGTTTAATACAATAATCCACAATTCATACATTTATTCTACTGTCTTAAGTCAGAATTTCTGCAACAGTTGCCAAAGTACATTCAGAAATTCGTGAAAAGGAAATTCCAGCTTTTGCCAAAATTCTGATGGCGAAAGTTAAATTTTGCACATCCCTACTGCTTAACACCTGTATAAATATCAATATTTAAAGACAATTACACAGCTTATCCTATTTTAATTGTAGATTGGGACAGGAGGCTGATCTCACTTGAGCCCAGATCTGAGTTTGACAATCCATACTGAGGTTCATACTGAGGTTTGTAAGGAGCAAGAGGACAATGCCCATGAAGAGGGTTACCCAATTAAAAGGGCAGAACCCATTGTCAAAGGCCCTGACAATAAGTGTGGGAAGCTCAGAGAGGGGGGAAGGGGTGGGACGAGGGAGGGGGGACCCAAGAAGACCATGAGGACAGGGAAGGGGAAGACCTGATGAGGTCACAAAAGAGGCAGGCAAAGGTGAGTGGTGGGAACAGTGAGGAGGCAACAGATGAGTGGCCAAGTGAGCCAAGCAGCAGGTACAAAGGGGACCACTTATAAGGGACTGCACAGCAAGGGGAGCACACACAATTTCTCCAAGAGTTTTACTCTGGAAGCACATCAGTTTGGCAAAGTTTTTGAGCAAGTGGGCATTTGGGATAGTTAGGTATTCTGAGTTAAAAAAATATATATATAAATATATATGGTTACTTTTAGAGCTAAATTGTGTGTATGTATATATATATATATATATATATATATATATACACACACACACATATATATATATATATATATATATATACACACACAATTTAGCTCTAAAAGTAATCATCTTGCAGTGGAGTGCACAAAAAGGACAGCTGAGTGGACTGAGAGGCCATGCTAAGTGAATAAATCCAGGCAGGAGCCAGGAAAGGAACTCAGTTTAATTGCTGGAGAAGAGATGGACTGCAGGGGGGCAGATGAGCAGCAGTAAAATAGCACCTGCTGTAGGTCTTGTCCAGCCTGTTAACTGTTTGGCCATTGGATGAAGCAGGATTGTGGCAAATAGGTGAGGACCCCTCAAGGTGTTTCTCAAGAACACAAATCCACAAGATGGGAGGTTGGCTAAGTGAGGAGAAGTAGCCTGATATATGGCTTCATGCACAGGACAGAATTAGAGCCACAGGGGTAATGTAAGGCGTAAAGTGGCAAGTGGTTTGGACACCACGATCTGAGGTGAGAGAGAGGTTTTGGGTTACAGTTTGGGTGAATTGGGGTATTTGATTTATTTTTGCCTTGGAGGAAGAATGGGAGCTAAGAGGGGGCAATATGAGTATTTGCTGAAGAGCCCACAAACAGGGATGAAGAAGGGGGAGGGTTCTGTGCCTCCAGGGAGCTGGAGAAGGCTGGGGGGTAAGGAATGATGGTTTCTCACATGAAGTGAGTCAAAGCAGGGGCAAACAGGATGGGGGAGAGTGAGATAGTCGCACAGCCAGAGTGGCAAGCAGTCTGGGCCTACCAAGTGGGATGGCATCTGTTGTCATCTCCATGTGGTATGGGGCCTGGAAGACTGAGGTGTAAGCTTGGGTGAGGAGTGAACAGCAGTTTGTGCATTTGATAATTTGTTCAAGTATTTTTGCATTTGAAAGCAGCAGGTGTTTTTTTTATTATAAAAAAACAAAAAAACAAACAAGGTCAGTGTTTTAAATGGTTGACTAGGTTTGTGTGAAAAGGGGGACTCTGCGTGGGATACAGAGCGTTGTGTGGTTAGCAAAGGAATGCCCTCCTAGAGGAAGCGAGTAATTTTCAGTGGCAGCTAGGAGCAGAAAGAAGCCCAAGCCTACTGCGTGGGATGGCGTCTGACATCATCACCACATGGTGCAAGGCCAGGGATTGGGACAGGGAGCAAACAAGGGGATTTTAGGGGAAGCCTCTGGTGATGGGTATGAGTGCATGGGACAAGCAGGACAGCAGTCAGAGGACATTGTGGTAGGTTGGAGAATATGAAGAGGCCTTGCTGTGGGTCTCAGGGGCAAGGGGGTGTTGCAAAGCTGGAAATGGCAAGATGGAGGGACCTACCATGGTGGATGGCATCTGACATCATAGCCCATGGTAGAGGGCCTGGGAGGGGATAGATTGACAAAGAAAAATGGTGAATAAGGGAATAGAGAGGCTCCCAACCATAGCATGGAGTTTCTTTTCTCCCTGGTGGGGCACTGTTCAGAGAATCTGGGTCATTTTGAAGCACTCTTTGGAAAGAGGGGTGATACTGCAGGGAGCAGTAGAACAAGGGGGAGCAGAGTTCTCTCTCCCACAGCACAGCTTTTAAAAGGGTGGCATTGGGGGATGATAAAAGGGATGATGCAAGAAGGGATACCATGGCATGCGATGGAGACAGGCCTCATCAGCTAGTGCTAAATGTTAACTGTCATAATTTCTTTTAGCAGGTAAAACAGAAGGGAAAGTGTGGCACCAACGAGAGTCAAGCCTAACAAAGAGGAATGCTACTGGGCACTGATGGATCTGATTGAGAAAGCAAACCAGCTGCAGGAGGTGGTGGACCCAAACAGGGAGGAGAAAGGCACTAAATGGAAGGGGAGGCCAGGGGAAGGAGCAGGAGAGGAGTGTTGGAATAAAGGCTTATAATATAATTTTTTATAATGATGCACTTGGAGTCACCTTGGGCCTTACTCAAAAATTATTTCATAAATTACCAAAAATAATAAATATTCACATGTGATATTATCCTATGCTTTCCAAATTCAATTATAATGGTAAATTACACTGCGTACCACCCATATAGTTATAAGAAAAATATATATTTCATTTACACCTATACAATGCTTCTAAACATTTCTCATTAGCATACATATCAAGCCTAATATTGTAAACATCTACAAAACTGTTTCAGACAATTCAGCAAATAATAAATTCTAGGAAATAAACAATGTGGAATAAATAAACAATACTAAGCATAATAAATGGTAACAGTTATACTACTTTTATCTTACTTAGTATTTAACATAACCTTCAAGCATAATAACATATCCTTATTAGATCAATATCTCAGATTATTTCTGTATAAAACTTGTTTTAACATCATTGCATGTAAAATATATTTTCTATGAGAACTAGCAACAACTCATTATATTAGTGGTTTCTACTGTACTTATATAAAACTCAGTTTTAACTTTTCAAGTCATGCACAATTCTTTAGTTCAAAGCTTTTAAGCTATATACCCAGATTCTATAGTTAAGAGCAGATTCCCTCTTACTTTCCCAGATAAGCCAATTTAAAAAACTAAAACTATTAATTAAAATTAGTGAAAGTAATTAAAAAGGAATACTTATATTTCTGGTTGTAGAAGTGGTTCATCTCTTCTCCACTTAGAACTCTGTCTGAGTCTGGCTTTTGATGTAAAGGTTTCTTTGTCAGCTAACTTTAACCCTGGAACTTCTTTTAGCATGGATACACTCTATAAGTTAAAACTTTGCTGAACATCACTTTACCAAAAGTCAGTTCTTAGAGTTGTAGAACACAGCTTTAATCTGCACAGTCCATAGCAATACTGGATTAAAGAACATTTTTGTGAATAGCAAGCTGTTTTAATACTGGAGCTTATTGACCCTTTCATGTTGTGCATCTGCTTTTAAAACCTTGGGACAATAGACCTCTTTTTGCTCAGCATTCTATGTAGCTTGTGTGATTCTTAAAAGTAAGCCTGTCTGTTTTTCAGCAGGCAACATTACTTGTCAAAATGCTCAGCAAATAACACAAATTTTGCTTTAAACACAATGAAAATGTCCTTGTACTTCTTTCTTGCCTCTGGATATCTTCAGCAGCACTGTGCTCTGGCTCTCCATAGACTGATCCCTGCATTTCAAAGGGGCGTGGCCCAAAGTTCTTTGGCCTAGCATCAGTATAAAAGCCATAAAATTCTTAGTTAAACTAACATAGGTCTTACTACATCAATAGTTAGCTCAGAACTAAGGAGTGGTCAGCAGTGTTTACTAATATAACAACTACTCTGGTGATGTCATCACCTGATTTTGATTGGTTTGAGTCACTAGAAAGGTAGGCATCTTAGAAGATAAATGGTGACATACAGACATGCCTCTTTAAGACAGCCCCTTTTCCTCAAACCTATTTTGGGGTCAAAATTATTTCTTTAAATAAAAGTCTTATTCAATGTACTTTTGACATTAAACTTGCATATTTAAGTGTTTTACATTAAGCCAAACATTCTTGGAAAAGTCTGATATCTGTAGCATGGATACTTTTTTAAACTACACTATTAAGGTTATAACTTCATAATTTTAATAGAACTTCTCAAAACAAAATAATAATGTTACTCTTAATAGTCTAAGCTACAGAATAATATAAGATTTGTAAGAAAATTCCATTCTGAAAGTCCTTAAAACATTACTTTTTGTAGAGACACTCAAGATCCTTTGTTCTTTTCTTAAAGACATCAATCACTGTCAGAAAAGTTAATTCACTCTAAACTTTTAGATGGTATTTCTATCTATAGCAACAAAATACAAATTTAATATTCATCCTGTTAGACTTCCTAAGATGTGAGCTATCACATGATACTAGATTTGTCCAGTTCTCTAATAAGAAAATTATATTAAATAAATTATATTCATAACTTTTTAATGCTTCATTCTGCAACTATAAAACTTGGTAAGCTTATTTATCATACTATTGTCCTATAACTGTCCAATTTTCATAGTGGCAGTACATTGCATCTTTAAACTATGAATAAAACTGATTTCTATACAAGATAATGGGACTTCCAAAGTCTAAGACATTTTTTTTCTTTTTGGTGCTACCAGTCATATGATCTCTTATCTTGATCATAGCCATGGATACCTATCTCCATCTAAGATTTTCCCTGTACAAACACATAAATCCTAATAAAAGTGTCTTTTAGGGAATGTGGAACATGTAAGTTAGGATCCATCTTATCTCTGTTCTACAGCTAGAGCACGGAGCCCTGAAATTTAAAACAGTATGTTTAAAACCATTGTTTCTCTGAACTCTGAAGCTGACTCCATTTTAAATGGCATTATTTCCATTTTACTGTTTTTAAGACTTAATCAACATTAATCTTGACCAGAAATAAAAGTAAATATTTACCATCTTAATACCATATAAAATCAGATAAAAAAATAATGAAAATGATAATTAAAAAAAATCTATTCTTGAAGATAAAAACAAAATAATTTTTCCATCAATGGTTTTGTCACTATATTCCCCCTTTTGAATTAAAATTCACCCCAAAAATGCATTTGCAGTTCAAAATGATAATTTTACTATATATGGGTATATATCTTTAAGTATTGCAGGGAAAACAAAAGATAAAAGACAAAGTCGTGCCATCATGCAGTAACTTATGACATCATCAGTACATTACATCATCACATGTGACATCATATGATGTGACATCATAGATGTGACATCCATATACTTTAGTCAAGATATACTATTTTGCGTAGATGTTTGTACAGTCCTACATGAACTAACATGATTAAACATGATTACAACTATGTACACTTGTAAAATAATTTTGTTTTACATTGTTGAACATTTCAATACAACAAACTCTTTGTTCATTAACTTTAAACATTAACATTGCAATTGACCTTTTCGATTCTCTTGTTCATCATTTCCAATCCTTTTAAATTCTTGTACCTTTTTAAATCTTTAGTATTGCAGTACAAATAAGGCTAGTATTTACTTCTTGATACATTTCATAAGTTCTGTCCCTCCCATATGCTGAAGGCACTACTACACTGGCACCTGTAACTTTTGCCTGTGCTTACCAAAATATCATTCCTTGACTGGAAGTTACCTTTGGTATTACACATATTTAAGTTTAAGCTCTATTTGTAGTTTACCTTTATAGCAATCATAGTTACATTGGGATTACTTATACGAAATTACAAAAGTTTTCCTTACCATTTTGTTACGTTATTATACTTTTACTAAATCAGAGTGAAAATCAGCTTTCACTGGTTCTTTGCACATTTCTTTATCAAAATTAACATCAATCAAACATGTTCTATCTGAATTTAACTTATTTTCCAGCATTTTTATTTTCATTGTTAACCACTTTAGTTTTATATCATCAACTACACATGCTTTTGAAAACCTTTTTTCCCCTTCTTTTTAAGGTAATACTTCTGTTAGTGTCCCCAATAACTAGAACAACAAATATCTGAAATGTAAAGGATTTTCCCCCTGTCACTTTTTGCTAACCACAGTTAGTTTTAAAAGTGGGAGGCTCTGTTTTTGGATTTATGTAGTAGGGAAAAACATGCATTACTTTAGTGCACACACCTAGGCACAGTGTGGAATGAATTCTCAAACCCATATCACTACTTTAGGTTAGGCACAAACAATACAGTTTATAACACCTGTCCATTGGCTTTAACAGAAAATTCATTTATTTTATCTGAGATTGTTGCAGTGAGCCCCTCACCATTTGGCACACTTGAGGGATAATGTATTCAGACCTCAAGGCTGGTGATGTCACTTTATTGGGTAAGAGTTTTCCCTTAATTGTGACCAAAAAATGTTATTGGCTAGGTTTATATACACTCCCAGTTGTACAAGTGCATCAGTCTCAAGGCATGGGGGATGTCAAACCTTGTATGACATATAGGATATAGTATACTTTTCTACCTGGAGTTTAAGGCAAGTGACTATACTTTTCAAACTTTATTTATAGTCTGGAACATTTCTAACCATTCATTTTAAAACTGGGTAAAACCTGTGCACTGCTTGGACAATGGAGTTTGCCCTTTGATGGGCAGACCAGGTTGTCCTGGTGCACCCCTTCCCTCCTGCATAGAATGGTTGTGCTCAGAATGGGAAGGGGAAGGAAGGGGAAGGGCTAAGGGCCAGAACAATGGACAGGTAACAGGAAAGGGAGGGGAAGGGGGTACATAAGGGACAGCACAATGGGGCCTCAGCCACTTTTTGCTGGAGTTTTGAACTACATCAACTGCAGCACGTCGGATTGGCTTTTTCACCAAGAAGGAGAGGTAAGAAACAAATAGTGATATTACAGGAAGAGATGTAAAAAGAATACATACAAAAAAAAAGTTTACAGTTTCGGTGGGGTTGGTTAGAAGGACTGTTTGATGGGTTTTCTGAGTTTGATGAGAAGTAGAGACTGTTTTGTCCTAGTAAGAATTTGGTGGGCAGGGAGGCAGCAGGAGTGGAGACCATGTGGCGTGGTGCCTTGCATCATTTTTGTAATAACTAAGTTTGAAGAAGAAAGCCCCCTTTGTTTAATGCTGGCATTGGTTTTTTGCTTTTTTGCCCAATTGGGCTGGTTTGCATGATTATGTGGCCCGTGGTGATGGTAGGAGTGAGAGGAAGTGGGACCGTGTGGCGTGGTGAATAGGTAGTGTTGGTTTTGCTGCATTTTCCTCAATTGGGCTCTTTGGTAAGTTTATGTGGGCCTGAGAGCCCGTAGCGATGGCAGGAGCGAGCAGAAGCAAGACCGTGAGGCGTGACATCACACGCCACGTGTGGGGTGGTGGAAAAAAATCCTTTGTAAGGCACTGGTGGTCTTTAGTCACCATGAGGGCTGTAGAAAGCCAGGGAAGGGATGGAAAGGTCTAGAAGAGGCACTGAGGCATGGACCGCGTAGCGGGCTTTATGCGCCGCTTGTGTTAAAAAAAGAAGATGCAAAAGTCCTCTTTACTGGTGGTGTGGGGGGTTTGCTGCAAATCTTCCCAGTTTTGGAGGCTAGTGGGATGAATGGTGGGCCTAGGAGAGCCTGTAGAGATGGGAGCGAGCCGAAGCCAGGACCCAGTGGAGCGACGTCACATGCCGAGCAGAGGGTGAGCAAAACCCCTTGGTGGCATCCAGTGAAGGCACAGGTAGTTTTTGTGGACAGTGTGAGGAAGAAAGCCTGGGGGAAAAAGGCAAGGCCTTGAAGAGGCACTGAAGCATGGATTGCGTGGCGGGTGGCACACGCCACATGAGGGGATCTGCTGCAAGGGCATTGACTTGAGCTTGTAGGCTTACGGGGCATTGTGTAGCTGTTGCTCAAATTTCAGGACCCCAAAAAAAACTTGGCAGCTGGGAGGAGTGGAGGGGGGGCCCGCTATCCAGGACAGTGCAGCCAGCAGCATATGCTGCAAGGGGGAGGGGGCGAGAAGTAGGGACTGGCTACTATGCCCTGGTGGCATTTCTTGAGTTTTTTTGGGGTTCTGGATGGAGATAGGCCTGTATGGGGCCCCGAGGGAGTTACCGCATGGTGTGACATCACACAACAAAGGAGGGGGTGTTAGACTGCATCGTTGGGCTGAGATGGGGTACTGGATCAGGGGGACGCATGGGGTGTGAGCTCGGGAGGGGAATAAGCCCAGAGAAAGGGCCAGAAGACAAGAGAGAGGAGGTACAACAAGTGACCATGCGGCGTGAGGTTGCACACCAGCGGGGGGCATTAAAAGGAGTGCCCAGGTATCAGACTGTCTGCATGTGTAAGGGGCCTTTCAAAAAAAAAGAAACAAGGGCATGGGAGAGGCCCCACATGGTGAGGGAGTCACATTGGAAGCTTTGGCAATCTCTCATGAGGGGTTGCCTGCTGTTTGGTCCTTCCCCCTTTCCTTTTTCTGGGCACCAGGAGGGAGCAAGGGTTGGGCAGAGGTCTGAATATAGGGGAAGGTACCCGACTGTCGGACCACGCAGTGTCCATTTTTCTTGGGGGTGTTGATTACTGGTGTGCCTTGGGTAGGTTGATGTGGGCGTGTGGTTTAAGGGACAGGATGAAGGCATTGCAAACAGGTACAGATATACAAATTAACCAGTGTTTTATCTTCCTGTAGTTGTCTTCACAGAACAAAGGAAAGAACAAAATGGCACCCAAGAAGAGCAGGACATCAAAGGAGGATGCTGACAAGGCTATAATTGAATTGACAGAAAAAGCAAACAGAATGTGGGAGTTGGTGGAGGGAGAGGAACCAGGGAGACCTGGGGAGAAGAGAAAAGTGGGCCAGGGAAAGGGCGGCAGGGGGAACAACCAGCCAAGGGGGCAGGTAGTCCCGCTAGGGTAGCACTGGAAACAGTGGGGCCCACCAAAGTGGTTGATCCAGTACCTCTATGGCCTGTGGACCTGGCAACACCAGTACCCCCACTGGATAAAGTGGGGATCTCCCCAGCAGAGTCCAGACACGATGCCCAGAACGTGGTTTTCCCTCCGCAGACCCCAGTAGTTCTCCCTCTTCCTCAGCCACAGGGAGAACCAAGGGAGAGTGTGGAAGGCTCCAGGCAGCATGGCCCGGACAAGTTTACAGGTAACACATTCAGTGCAGTGGGTGATAGTATAAAAGAATACATAGGGCAAATTGTGGCAGTACTTGGAACAGGAGGTTTGGGGCAGATGGGATCAGCTCTAGCGGGCATTAGGATGGAAAAGAAGGGTCCAGGAAAGAATGAAAAGGGAGCAGAGAGAGAAGGTAGAGGTACAAGGGAGATAGGGGCACCGAGAATGAGGATAGGCGAACATTTGCCACTGGCCACAAAGGAAAAAATATGGAAAGGGGAATATGTAGATATGTCCTCTTTGGTGAGTCGGGAGGCAGCAGCAAAATATGAGGAAACTGAGGGCATAGGCAAGAGCGAGATGGCAGTGGTCATAGTCCTTTTAGAAAAGAAAGCGGACGACAAGTTCACAAAAGGGAAGACATGGGATGGATGGTTCCTAGGTTTTGCCACTTTCTCAGCCATGGTGCTGGAGAAGAGTCTGGACCTAGGCATCCTGCTCATTGCTTATTCCTTGATAATATGGAAAGCAAAAGCAAAAGGCGGGGTTGGGTAGTTATACTATGATGAATTCTTTTGGCAGAGAATGGCAACATTTGGGGATGTGAGATGGGACACCAAGCAGATAGATTTGTGGACGGATTATGTAACAGATCAGTTCACGCCCGAAGGTGAGTGGGGCAGGAAGGGGTTTATGCCTCAGAGATGCTTCTGGACTTACAATAGGGCTTTTTGCTCGTGGCCTCAATGTCGCTTCTGGCACGCTTGCTCAAAATGTGGAGGAGGACACCCAGACACTCGCTGGAAACATCTATCTCGATCCCTAAAAATTCCATAACCCTGCTTGGCACCTCTGTCTTTTCTGGTGCCATTGGGACCCCTAGCTCCCAGCACAATTCGTGTACTTTGATCTGGGGGGAGGAATTACAAGATCAAAAAGTGACAACAGGGGAGCCAGGTCAGGCACAGTCATGCAGGTATTATGACTGTTAGTTCTAAGGGCTTTGCAGCTGAACATGTCATTTAGAGCACAACACATAGAAGGGCTACACAATACCCTGGCTGACAGCCTTTCCTGTCTGCAGCTGGACCATTTTCGGAGGCTGGCACCGGCAGCAGAAGAACAAAAAACACCCATACCAATGAACATCTGGGATGTTGGCAAGAAGGAGCAGAACTGCTGTTTCGCAGCTCATGGGCGCCTCGGACTCTGAGGGCCTACGATGGGGCCTGGCGAGTGTTTCAAACATTCAGGGCAGAGCACCAGATGGAGGTAAGTAGGCCACTCACAGAGGAACAGCTGGGAATGTTCACCATAGAGCAGTGGCAAAAAGGCACAGCCCACACCACAATGGGAGTTTATGTGGCAGGAATTAGTGTTATTTGCAGTCTAAATGGGTGGAAGGACCTGACAAAATCATTACTCATCAGAAGGATGATGTAAGGATGGGGCAGGTTGAAACAAGGACTAACAGATAATAGAAGGCTGATAGGGGAGCAGTGGCTAATAAAGCTGAAAGATGTGCTCCCAGCAATATGCAGATCAAAGGCCGAGGCCCAGCTTTTTCACACGATCTATGTGGGAATGTTCGCTGGGGCCATGAGAGTGAGCGAGGTGGTAGGCCATGGGAGAGAGGACAAGGAAGGGGGGTTAGAATAGGAAGATGTAAACTGGGGGGAGACAGAGATACAGATTAAGATTAGGAGATCAAAGATGGACCAGAGAGGGCAGGGTTGCATAGTGGTGCTGAAAGTGCAAACAGAGGATGCACAATGTCCTGTACAGGCTCTGTGGGCTTTCGCCGCAGAGCAGGGGAACAGGATGTGAAAATTATTTGTGCATGGTGATGGGAAGAGGGTCACGGGCTACCAAGTCACGACATTGCTCAAAAAGGGCATGCAGTTCATGGGGGAAGACCCGGCTAATTATTCATCCCATTCTTTGTGGATTGGGGCTGCCTCACAGTGGGCAGCAGCAGGAGAGACAGTGAATGGGATATTGGAAAAGGGATACTGGCGATCGGCCAGTTATAAGAAATACATTAGAACACTGAAATAAAAAAAAATGGGTAGTGCTCCTGACCTGGAGCTACAGAAGTGGGGGGGGGGGGACAAGAAAGGGTGGAAAGGGTATATATAAAAAAAAATGCAGGTATGTCACTGAGAGCATGTGTAAAATAACAAATTTTGCTTGAACCCCATAAGTAGAAGGAGGAGCATGGAAGTCTGGATCTGCGGCCATTCCTATATTTATTGGGCCATAAAAAGAGCAGAGAAGAAGGCTGGGGGAAGGCAGCTGTACCAAGATGTGAGACAGTGTAGGTTGGTTTGGCATGGAATACAGGGGATGAGATGGGCACAGCTGCTCCCCACCTTGAAGGAACTCAAGGGGCAGCAGCCCAGTCCAGATCTAATTATTATACATTTAGGAGGCAATGACCTTGCAGGTAGGCCTTGTGTGGATACTTACTTACAAATAAAAAAGGGATTTAGGAACAATACAATGATGGTGGCCACAGGTAGGCCTCGCCTGGTCAGACATGATACCAAGGAGGGTGTAGAGGCAGGAGCACAGCCACAGAGAGGTAGATAGAGCCAGGAGAAAGATGAATAGGAGGGTTGGGATGTTGATAAGGCAAATTGGAGGACAGGTGATACTGAGGGGGTAGAAGAATGGGTAGAGGATTTCTACAGGTCTGAAGGGGTACACCTGTTGGACCTAGCCATAGACATGTTCAATACAGAAACAATGGGCTTTATTGAAGCATGGCGGAAACATGAGATGAAAGGAAAATTAAAAAAAAGGGGGGAAGAGAAAGTGGAAAGAAAGATGAATAAAAAGGATCTTCCCTGAGGTAAGGGAGGCCGGTACCCTAAGGATGGGAGGAAGCCAGCCATCCAATGCAAGCTGGAGACTGGCTAGTGGGGAAAAAGGGGAGGGAGGGGAAGAAAAAGGAATAACACAAGAAGAGGAGGAAGATGAAGGAGAAAGTGGTCTCGGTTTTCACCATTACCTAACGAAAAGGAGAAGAAGAAGGCACCCAAGTTTTCACCTGGGGGAAGTATAATCAGAGATTGATATATGAAGGAAAATAAACAAAATGTTGAAAATATGATAATAAAGAAATGGAAATGGAATATGGAATTATGAATATAAATACATTAATTGCCAATCTGAGCACAACAACAAACAGCATCTCTGACTTTTGTGAGAGAAAAGGGGGGAATTCGGGACAATACAGGACTTTTCCAACCCTGTTGTTGTTGTCTCGCATTTTAGCGCTACCTATGGTTTTATTGAGTGGCACCTCGATTTCCACAGTCCTTAGTGGGACTGGTACTTAAGAGTTTAATGTTTTTGTCAAAAACAGGATGGCACTGGGAAAAACAGGACATACTTTCTTTGTGAAGAAAGCTAGACGTCCATTTTAATTACAGATTTATCACATCTTGTTTTGACACACAAGTCGCATAAGCGTCAATTCTCCATTTAACCAGTTTTTACAATTACCAAAACTACATACATTAATTACATTTGAACCTACAAAATTCAGTTTAATCATTATATCATTTTCTTCACAGTATCATGAATTTCATTGTTTAGAAACTTTACTGACTCTTTCTAAATGGAATTGGCCTCTTCACCTGTGACCATCATTTGCTGGTCATAGTCTAGAATAGGTTTAAACCTCCTTAGAAGGTTATTTCCAATCAAGAAATCATTATCTGTATTTTTTTGTGTCATACACTAGATGTTTAATTACCATTTTACCAAATCTTAATTTTAACCAAACTTTACGTAAGGTCTTTTAAGCTTCCTCTCCATTATCTACAATTTGTAAGTTGTCAGGAAGGGTTTTTGGCTTCTTGGAGTTACCTAAGGCATCAGTCACTTTATCATATCGACTTTTAGACATGAGACTTACTTCAGCCCAAGAATCAAGCAAAGCCTTATGATTTAGACTGTTTTCAATGTGTATGTCACAGTAAACTCTTTCTGCTTTTCCTTTGGGAATTAATTTGCCCAGGCAGAATTTATCTTTCTTGTCTGGCAACACAGAAGTTTTTTACAATGACATTGTACACTGGCTGATACTAGCTCAGGAACCTTTTGAGAAAGGTTAAGCACTGAGTTAGCATTTTTAACTTCACTTGGCATCTCATTTTTAAATCTCATTCCAATCTCATCATTTTTAACAATTGCAGTTTGTGTAACCATGTAAGCAGTAGTGTGAACAGGATCCACAAGTCACATATCCCTACTAGTCACATCTGTACAAGGCACAGTTAAGGAGGCATTTTTTCACAGGCAAATGAAAGTAGAGATTACGAAAGAGCTTGGATCGATCTTTGAAAATGAGCGTTTAACTCTTTCAGCTTTTTGGTTGTTTCCTCTACTTCCTTTTGTGAATTATCAATAATTTCCTCTTGTCTTGTACAACTATATGTAGACTTGTTTTGAGTTGCACTATCATTTTGCTGATCATAGTCAGAATAGTGGTGCCCCCTGTGGTCAGTTTTGTTACCATACTCACAGTAATGCCTTGCACCTGGACCTTCCCCCTTTTGAGAGGGACTCCAGTGCTGGTAGTGGTTTAAGTCTTGATAAGGCTGTCAAGACACAGATGGACCCAGCATGGGCTCAAATTGTTTTCCTTTGTTAGACAGAGGTAATTTCTCTACCTCCTTAGCTGGAGTATTAGAGGTGATAGCCTTCAACACCTTAGCTTGAGGTAGATAGGTCTTTCTCTTTTGTCTAATCTTTTTCTTGTGTTTCTTGAATGTTTCACACTCTGAATCTGATCCTGAATTACCTGTTTATCTTGGGGAAACTATATTTTTGGTCTGAGGCAATTCATTTTCTGAGTCAGATGACACACTCAATGATATACCAGAATCAGTCAAGCAATCTAACTTTTGCATGCTTCCATTTTTCCTTTAACTTGGCTTTTACTTTGTAAAGTTTTATACTTTTCCTTAATTTAACCAAATCCTTGTTAACATGTGTATAAGCATCTGCTAGTTCAACTTTTTCTGTTTTCAAGCTCAAACACCGTTCTTGACATTGTTGTAACTCATTTTGCAAGACAGCATTTTCAACCTGTAGCTTGACTAAGTCACAGTAGTTATTAGAAAGGTCATTTTCATACTGTTGTAAAAACTTTTCTAAAATATCTACTTGGCCTGCAAACCTATCACACTCAAAACATTGATCTTCCAACATTTTTTCCAGCTGTTGTATCCTTCCATTTTTACTTTCAATAAAAGTTAGCTGCGCTGGGGTAAAAACTACAGTTTCAGTGCTAAGCATATCTGCAGTTACAGCTAATGTTGTCATGGCTATGCAATAGTGCTTACAGACTTTAACAACAATAATTAAGTATTCTTTTGGAAAACAAATGAAAGAGCAGTAACTTCTTACACAACAATTTAAACAACGTCTCTTTTTCTTTCTTGAGGCTTTAAAATTTATTTTTCTTGTTGCTTTACTGTTAGTCAGTGATTCTATTCTGTTCACTTGAATGCTTTAGCTTCCCTTCTCATTTGTTTAAGGTAACTTCAGACTCAGAAAAACAAAACAGAAAGTATTATTTCTGCAATTTAGAAATCTTTCAAATACAGTACTAACAATAATAATAACATTTATTTTTCATACACTGTAAGTGTGGTTTGTCATTTGCTAACAATTATATCTTGGATGAGCTCCCAAATATGACAGAAAAAAGGCTTATGATATCACTTTTTATAATGATGCACTTGGATTCACCTTGGGTCTTACCCAAACATTATTTCATAAATTATCAAAAATAATAAATATTCACATGTGATATTATCCTATGCTTTCCAGATTCAAGTATAATGGTAAATGACATTGCGTACCACCCATGTAGTTATATGAAAATAAGATATTTTATTTACATCTATACAGTAGTTCTAAATATTCCTCATTAGCATACATATCAAGCCTAATCTTGTAAACATCAAGAAAATTGTTTCAGATAATTCAGCAAATAATAAATTCTAGCAAATAAACAATGTGAAGAAATAAACAATACTTAGCATAATAAATGGTAACTTATATACTACTTTTATCATACTTTGGGCCAGATATTCAAAACTTTGCCCCAGGGCTAAATTAGCACTGCCCAGAGGGCAAACTTAGCCCGGAGCAAAAAGCAAGCCATATTCAAAAGGAATAGTCCAGGGCAAACAGCTTCTGAATATTGTATGGGAATGAGGTCAGGCAAACTGGGTTGGGAGTGAAGGGCAAACTTAGCCCTGGAATCAGACAGCTCTGAATATGGCAACCAGGAAGTGCAAACCACAACAGCAACACAGTGCACAGCGATGTGAAGGTAGGTAGAGGTGAACTATGTGGCCAATGTGTGTGCCAGCAAATGTGTGGACACAGTACAGCTGCAGGCAGCAGTGTATGAGGAGGTACAGTGTGCAAAACTGTAAAATATTCCCCAAACTGTTTGCACAGTGCTAACACGTTTGTGTGGGTTTAGTGCAGGGCTAAACCATTAGCCTGGTGTAAACACACTTGCCCAGTGCTAAACTTTGCCATATTCAAAAGTGACATGCAAATGAGCCTACTTATGTAGTCACTGGGCAAACAACCAGATTTGCATCTCATTATGCCCTGATTTGCATGCAGTTTGCACCGGGTTAATGGTTTAGCCCTGCGCTAAACCCACGTAAATGTGTTAGCGCTGCACAAACAGTTTGAGGAATATTATACAGTTTTGAACACTTTACTTTCACATGCGCTGCTGCCCGCAGCTGTACTGGGACAACACAGCATAGACACAGATGGTGGTCGTGATGCATGCAACTGTCACACTGTAGGTCATGCTGAAATGCACAGCAAACACTACAGTAGCAAGGGGGCCAGTAGTGTGTGGACACAGCAATGCCTATGGTGTGTAGGGCAGTGGTGATGATGACTGCACTAGACACAGTGAGAGGCCCAACCTGCAGGTGTTTACTGATAGTGGACATTACTGTTACACTGTTGTGTGACCCACAGATGCTACACCTCTGGCATGGGATGCTCACAGTTACATATACATGTCCTGCTTTGTGTGCTGTGGCAGTTGTTCAGTTGTGTGGTATGTGGCCAGGGGAGAATATATAATCAGAAAGGCACACTGGTGTTGGTGTATGCCCAATACTGGCCCATGTACATTGCATGATGTGTCCCAGCCTTGTGGCCACACCTAGTCTGTGGCACAGCCTGACCACCTATACACTCTCCCCTCAACATCCTCCATGCACACAGTGCTGCATGTGTGTGCTGGCATCTGTTGGTGTCCACAGAAGGGTGGTCCGCAGGTGTATACTGTATGGCCACACTGCCATGCTGTCCACTGGTCGCAGAGTCATCACTTACTGCCTGGCATGGCTGGGACAAGTGGCAGATGATGGCATCATTGTGATGCCATCAGTTAGCAGCATGTTTCCTCTATGTTTGGCTTTGTCTATGTGTCATATTTATTTGTTAGGGTCGCACAAAGCCATGCAAAGCCATGCAAAGCTTCGCAAACACCGCGCAAAGCTGATTGCCCAGGGTTAAGACTACCTTTTCCTGGGCAGTAATGTGCACTGTGCTAAGTGTCATGCTAAGTCACGCAAAACCACTTTGCGTGGTGCTAGTAGCTAAATATAGCATTGCGCTGTTATTCATGTCGGTTTGCCCCTTGCATACATTATGATTTTGCCTGGTGCTAATGCACTTTCCCCGCTCTATTTGGCCTTTTGAACATAGCAGACCCGTGCCAATCCCATGTTAAACCTGCGCAAACAGTTTTTGTCTGCCGCAAAGTTTTGAATATCTGGCCCTTATTATTTAACATTCATGCATAATAACATATACTTATCAGATCAATATCTCAAATTATTTCTGTATAAACTTGTTTTAACATCATTGCATGTAAAATTTATTTTCTATGAGAACTAGCAACAACTCATTACATTAGTGATTTTTACTGTACTTTTATAAAACTCAGTTTTAACTTTTCAAATCATGCACAATTCTTTAGTTCAAAACGTTTAAGCTATATACCCAGATTCTATAATTAAGAGCAGATTCCCTCTTACTTTTCCAGATAAGCCAGTTTAAAATACCAAGACTATTAATTAAAATTAGTGAAAGTAATTAAAAAGGACTACTTATATTTCTGGTTGTAGAAGTGGTTCATCTCTTCTCCACTTAGAACTCTGGCTGAGTCTGGCTTTTGATGTAAAGGTTTCTTTGTCAGCTAACTTTAACCCTGGAACTTCTTTTAGCATGGATACTCTCTATAAGTTAAAACTTTGCTGAACATCACTTTACCAAAAGTCAGTTCTTAGAGTTGTAGAACACAGCTTTAATCTGCGCAGTCCATAGCAATACTGGATTTAAAGAATGTTCTTGTGAATAGCAAGCTGTTTTAATAACTGGAGGTTATTGACCCTTTCGTGTTGTGCGTCTGCTTCTAAAACCTTGGGACAATAGACCTCTTTTTGCTAAGTATGCTGTGTAGCTTGTGTGAGTCTTAAAAGTAAGTCTGTCTGTTTTTCAGCAGACAACATTACTTGTCAAAATGCTCAGCAAATAACACAAATCTTGCTTTAAACACAATGAAAATGTCCTTGTACTTCTTTCTTGCCTCTGGATATCTTCAGCAGCACTGAGCTCTGGCTCTCCATAGACTGACCCCTGCATTTCAAACAGACATGGCCCAAAGTTCTTTGGCCTAGCATCAGTATAAAAGCCATAAAATTCTTAAACTAACCTAGGTCTTACTACATCGATAGTTAACTTAGATCTAAGGTGTGGCCAGCAGTGTTTACTAATATAACAACCATTCTGGTGATGTCATCACCAGATTTTGATTGGTTTGAGTCACTAGAAAAGGTAGGGCATCTTAAAAGATAAATGGTGACATATAGTCATGCCTCTTTAAGACAGCCCCTTTTCCTCAAACCTATTTTTGGGTCAAAATTATTTCTTTAAATAAAAGTCTTATTTAATGTAATTTGAACATTAAACTTGCATATTTAAGTGTTTTACATTAAGCCAAACATTCTTGAAAAAGTCTATTGTCTGTAGTATGGATACTTTTTAAACTACACTATTAAGGTTATAACTTCTTAATTTTAATAGAACTACTCAAAACAAACTAATAATTTTACTCTTAATGGTCTAAGCTACAGAATAATATACAATTTGTAAGAAAAATTCATTCCTGAAGTCCTTAAAACATTACTTTTTGTAGAGACACACAAGATTCTTTGTTCTTTTCTTAAAGACATCAATCACTGTCAGAAAAGTTAATTCACTGTAAACTTTTGGACATTATTTCTCTCTATAGCAATAAACTACAAATTTAGTATTCATCCTGTTAGACTTCCTAAGATGTGAGCTATCACATTATACTAGATTTGTCTAGTTCTCTAAAAAGAAGATGATATTAAATAAATTATATTCATAACTTTTGAATGCTTCATTCTGCAACTATAAAACTTGGTAAGCTTATTTATCATACTATTGTCCTATAACTGTTCAATAGCAGCAGTACATTGCATCTTTAAACTATGAATAAAACATCCTATTTCTATACAGGGTAATGGGACTTCCAAAGTCTAAGACATTTTTTTTCTTTTTGGTGCTACCAGTCACATGATCTGTTATTTTGATCATAGCCATGAATACCTATCTCCATCTAAGACTTTCCATATACAAACACATACATCCTAATAAAAGTGTATTTTTTGGGAAAGTGGAACATTTAAGTTAGGCCCCATCTTATCTCTGTTCAACTGCTAGAGCACAGAGCCCTAAAGTTTAAAACAGTCTCTTTAAAACCATTTTTTCTCTGAATTCTGAAGCTGACTCCATATTAAATGGCATTATTTCCATTTTACTGTTTTTAAAACTTAATCAACATTAATCTTGGCCAGAAATAAAAGTAAGCATTTCCCATCTTAATACCATATAAAATCAGATAAAATAATAATGATAAATAAAAAAATCAATTCTTGAAGATAAAAATAAAATAATTTTTCCATCCATCAAGGGTTTTGTCCCTACAGGAGTAAGAGGGTGCCCAGAAGGCAAGGGGTACAAGAGCCTGGGAATGTGATACTGGTACTGGCACAAATGCCGATGCCTGCAGACCTTCTGGTTCCACCTCCCTGTGACCAAATTCCCAAACAGAACCCAGAACCAGTTTCATCGCCAGTGCTGGATCCTCCTACACCCATGATTCTGCTGCTCCTTCCAGTACCGGCATTGCCACCACAGGTCCCAATACCCATACCAGGCCCAGCAGGAGTGCCCCAGCCAGGGCCTGGCACACTACAGTCAGGCATAACAGGTAATCATGTGGTGACACTGGAAACCAGTGTCAAAGAATGTGTGGAGCAGATGCTAAATGGTATGGCAGAGGATGGTTTGGGACAGCTGGAGAATGCTTTAGGTGAAATCAAGGGGACAAGGAGGAAGGTAGGGACAAGGGTGTCAACTTGGACCCACATGGTGGGGCAGGAGATCAGGGCACCAGAGGTCTGATTGGTGGATCACGTCCCCACAGCCATGAAAGAGAAGATTTGGAAAGGGGAATATGTTGACATCTTCACCCTGGTGAATGTTGACCCTATGGACAAATATGAGGAGAAGGATAGCTTCAAGAAGAAGGATATTGCAGCAGCAGTAGTTTTATTGGGAAAAGAGGAAGAAGACAAAATGGGGAAAGGTAAAACTTGGGACAACTGGTCCACGGGATTTACTTATTTTATGGCCATAGTCATTGAAAAGTGGCTAGAGCTAGCTACCCCACTCCTCACCTATTCACTCATTATTAAGAACGTGTATAAGAAAGGGGGTCACAGCTGGTTAAGGTATGATGAGAAATTTAGGAAAAGAATGGTACACTTTGGGGATGTGAAATGGGATGCCAGGCAGATATACCTGTGGCTGGAAATCTACACCGGTGCAACTGAGAAGGAGATGGAGGGAGACAGACAAGGAGGGGGCAGTGGCAAAGGCCTGCTGGGGATACAATAGAGCCTTTTGCTCTTGGCCAAATGCCAATTCCTGCCCATCTGTTCTAAGTGCAGGGGACATCACCCAGCTTCCAAGTGCAGGTACAGCTGGGAAAAAGGGACTGGCAGCCAGGAAAACTCATACCATCAACCCTTTCAGGCCAATCAAGGCTCCTTTTGGGGACAGCAGTCTGAGAGGGGCAACAGGAGGAGGGCAGCAGGAGGTGGGAGGAGGCACTGCTATCAAACCCTACACCAGGACAATTGAGGGACCTGTGAGAGTGGGGGTCCGGCTGGCCTGGACACCCATAAGGGTGGAGGCAGTAGAAAGGTGGCTGGGGGCTACCCAGATTGGGAGGCAGCCAGAAAATTGTGGACAGGCTTTAGGTCAGGTTTTAGTTTATAGTTTCAAGGAATGTGGAAAGCGATGAAGACAAGGAACCTCAAATCCACACGGGTTAAGGATGCCACATTGGCACAGAAAATTAAAAAAGAGATGGCAGCAGGGAGGGTGGAAGGACCATTTGTCTCTCCTCCATTGCCATACCAAAGGATCTCCCTGTTGGGTTTAGTGCCCAAAAAACAGCCGGGGGAGTACCGTGTGATACATCACCTATCCTACCCAGAAGGGAACTCAGTCAATGATGCGATAGGTGAAGAGGACAGTAAGGTCACATATGGCCCCCTGGAGGATGAAGTGCGACATATCATGGCTAAGCAGAGTGCTTGGTTAGCAAAAATGGACATAGAGTCAGCATTTCAGCTACTGCCAGTTAGGCCAGCAGATTGGGACCTGCTAGGATTCCAGGTGGATGGGCAGTATTATTTTGATAAGGCCATGCCGATGGGATGCTCCATAGCATGCGCCACTTTTGAGATGTTCAGTACTTGGTTACAGTGGGTGTTTCAGACATGGTACAGGTACCAGACAGCGGTGCACTATTTATCATATATGCTCGTGTATGAGCTGAGAATTTTGTACCTAAAGGCGATTTCTTAATTAGGGGTCTCAGCTTATACGCGGGTCGCTTTTCAAATGCTAGTTGTAGTGTGAGCCAAAATGAGCCTGCCGTGAGCAATCATGTCCCCAGTCGCCTCCCCAGCTGTTTGCATATAGCACCAGAATGCATCACAATGCATGATGTCACCTGAATGAATGCTGGGACTACTGGTAAGCAAAAGCGTAGTGCTTATGAGGCAGCCTTCAAGCTGCGAGTGGTGGATTATGCTGAAACCGCAAACAACTCCGCTGCAGCCAGGCACTTCTCTATTAATGAGAAGCAAGTGTGGGACTGGCAAAAACAGTGAATGGATGTGTTCAGGGGCAGGAGTAGTAATAAAAACAGGCCCTCAGGAGTTCAGATGCTGAAATGGGTGAGGATGAGGAAACGGATGACTGACTGGCTGATAAAATGGATGTGTTCAGGGGCTGGAGCAGTAACAAAAGCAGGCAACAGATGGCTGGCTGGTAAAATGAATTTTACATTTCATTGCTACATGTTTCAGACATTCAAACATTTTCACTATGGCCTTGCAAGTTCTTATAGTATGTTTATGCTGCACTTGTTGCTTATTTTTATGTTTATTGCTTTTGTTATGCAGCACTGGTCTTTGAATTTTCAATGAATTGACAGAATATTCTGTTGAATATGTATGTCTAATAAAAAAAGTTTTTGGCATATACACAAGTAACTGCTTTTTACTGAAAAAAAAATGAGTTAGGGGGATCGGCTTATACGCAGATCGGCTTATCCGTGAGGTGATTTCTTGTTTATTGAGGAAGGGGAAAAAGAGACTGAAGCCATGCTGCAGGACTTCAAAGTGCTATACCAAGAATTGGGGTGCCCCTTGCAGAGGAGAAGATGGAAGAGCTCAGCCAAATGATGGAGTTCCTAGGGCTGGAGCTGGACATGACGCAAGAACTGTACCATTTACCGGGCAAAAAGATTGAGAGATTACGTGAATTTATTGGGGAAGATTGGCAGCCACAGGAGGGTGCAGCTCCAACAGGCACAACAGCTGCTGGAACACCTTAATTTTGCATGTAGATCCATTGCCCCAGGGCACCTGTTTACGTGGCATCTAGCCTGGGCAACATGAGGGGCAACACAGCCCCACCACTGGGTAGATATTAATAGGGGGACCAGGGAGGATATGTTGATTTGGGAACATTTCCTGCAGGAGTACAATGGGCAGACTTTCAGGCAGGATGATTGACTATACAATACTAATCTGCAGCTGTACACAGATGTGGTGGGCAGAAGTGGCATGGGGGGTTATTTCCAAGGAAAATGGTTCATGGAAGCATGGCCAGATGACTGGCCAAGGAAAGAGGTGACAAAAGACATCACCTTCCTGGAACTGTTTCCCATATGGGTGGCAATGCTAGTCTGGGGAAGCGAGCTCGGGAACAAGAAGGTAACATTCTGGAGTGACTATAGGGCAATGGTGGAGGTACTGAACAAGAAGAGGATGAAGACAGACAGGGTCATGAGGGTTTTAAGTAGGATGGTATATCTAGGCCTGAACTTGAATATGTCATTCAGGGTCAAGTATATTGATGGTGTGGACAATGTGATTGCTGATTGCCTCTCATGATTGCAGATGGACAAATTTCAGACAGTCGCTCCTGGAGCACAGTTTGGGGGGACCACCATCCCATCTTATGTATGGACAATTGGATTGGGGGAGCTGAAGCACTGTTCCACAATTCCTGGGCCCCCAGGACCCTTAGAACTTATGAAACCTCTTGGAGGGTGTTTCAAAAATTCCTGGAGCAATATGATGGTCAGGTAAGTGAGGCAGTGACATGGGAGCAGGTAGCCCATTTCATTGTAACAGGGTGGAACCAGCTCATGGCCCATGCAACCATGGGGGTGCATCTGGTAGCCATAGGGCAGATTTGTACCCTGAGGCAATGGGAGGACCCAAAGAAAAGCAACCTGGTCCACAGAATGATGCAGGGATGGATTCAGGGAGCAGATAAGAAGCAGGATACCAGAAAGCCTATATTGGAGGCCTTGATGGGGCAGTTGATGGGAATATTACCCCATATCTGCAGCCCCGGGGCAAAGCAGTGCTGTTTAAAGCTCTGTGCGCTACCATGTATAGTGAGGCTTTTAGACTGAGTGAAGTGGTGGGGCATGGGAAGAAGGCAGAAGATGGGGGGCTGCAATGGGATGATGTTAAATGGGCTAGAGAAGCAATTGCCATACTATTAAGGAGATCAAAGACTGATCAGCAAGGGCAGGGCAGCAGGTGTGGTTCAGAAAACATCCTAATGCAAGCATTTGCACAGTGGGGCTCTGCATGTGTACTTAGCAGAATGCCAGAAAGTAGGAAGCTCAGCACTGTTCATCCACAGGGATGGCAGGCCAGTGTCGGGAACCAAGTCACAGCAGTGTTGTGCAAAGACCTTTGATTGCTAGGGGAACCGGGGGAAGGATACTCCTCCCACTTGTTTAGGATTGGGGCAGCCTCTACAATGGCAGCACAAGGCAGAAGGCCCAGGGAGATTAAGGAGAAGGGCAGGAGGGCTTCGGTTTGTTATAAAAAATACTTACAGAAATTACCACAATAATGACGCTTCTGTTTTTTTCCCATAGCAGGTACAAGAGTGTTGGGGGTGAAGGGGATGGGGGGATTTGAGGAGATGAAGATTCAAGAGATTAATTAATACGTTTTGGATTATGCAGGGGGGTCCCAGAAGCTTGAGGCATGGATCTGCAGGCATTTGTTTATACACTGGGCGGAGAAATGGGCAGCCAGGAGACAAAGGGAAGAGCAGTTGTGTTTGGACAGCAACACCGTCTGGCTGGTTTGGAAAGGATGGCAGGGAATGAAGTGGGCTTAGCTGTTGCCAGAACTCAGGGAGATCAGGAAGGAGCATAAGTGGACAGACTTAATTGTGATACACCTGTGGGTCAATGACCTGATTACAAGGCCCTGGCTGGACATATTTTAACAAATAAAACATGATGCGGAGAAAATAAAAGAATGGTGGCCAGAGGTTATATTGGCCTGGTCTGAGATCATGCCTCAAAGGGTGTGGCAACAGCTGGAAAACCACAAGGGAATGGACAGCACCAGGAAGCACATGAATGTGTGGGTGGGTCGACTAATCAAGGGCATGGGAGGAATAATCATCTGCCACGGAATTTTAGAATGGGTGGATGAATTTAATAGGGGAGATGGGATACACCTCTCAAGACTGGGCCTGGTGTTGTTTAACACAGAGATAGGGAATGCCATCAAGTTTTGGCTGCAACAGAGAAGTGAAAGGGCATAAGGAGAGGACATAAGACCAGTAGAGGGGGGAGGGAGGGAGAAATAGGGGACAAAAGGGGAAAGTCCCCTGTCCATCACAAGCTGGAGGTTGACTAGTGGAAAGAGGGGGGAGGAGGACAGGAAAGAAAGTGAGGAAAAAATGGAAAACAATCAAAGGACACAGCATTGAGAAACAAGAGGCAGGGGTACAGAGTGTACGCTCATACCCCTTGACAGCATAAGAGGAAGAGGACAAGCCCCCCCAGGATGTACGTCTGGGGGGGCAGAAGAAAAAGAAGAAAATGATAGAATGTATCAACAGAATATATCAATTGAAAATTAATAGAGATATATATACTGTATACATATATTATGAGGAAGAAATAAGAAAATGGAAATGGGGAAGATGTATTATGTTATGACAATGTATTGTGAACAATGAGTTTGACTATTCAGTAAATTGATTGCTAAACTGAGCAACCACACTTAAGTTCATTTGTGGCTTTATTGGTGGGTTTCTGGGGACAAAGAGAGTTGCCCAATTAAAAGGGCAGAACCCATTGTCACAAGGCCCTGACAATAAATGTGGAAAGCTCGGGGCGGGGGGGGGGGAGTAGGTGGGATGAGGGGGAGGACCCAAGAAGGCCATGAGGTCAGGGAAGGGGAGGACATGATGAGGTCATGAAAGGGGTGGGCAAAGGAGAGTGGTGGGAACAGTGAGGTAGCAACAGACAAGTGACCAAGAGGGCCAAGGGGCAGGTACAAAGGGGGCCACTTATAAGGGACTGCACAGCAAGGTGAGCTCACAAAATTGCTCAGAGAGTTTTTCCCATCCACCCACCCTGAAGGAAGGAGCAGAGGGCCCTGTGGTAGGTGAAACACAGGGAGCCACTGTGGTAGGTGGAGCACAGCGGCAGGCTGCATGTATAGACTGCTGAAGGTGGATGGCAGAGGAAAAAGGGGGGAGGAGGACAGGAAAGAAAGAGAGGAAAAATGGAAAACAATCAAGGGACACAGCACTGAGAAGCAAAAGGCAGGGGTACAGTGTGTACGCTTGTACCCCTTGACAGCATAAGAGGAATAGTCCAAACCCCCTCAGAATGTATGTCTGGGGGGCAGAAGAAAAAGAAGAAAGTGGTAGAATGTATCAATAGAATGTATCAATTGGAAATGAATAGAGACGTATATACATATTATGGAGAAGAAATGACAAAATGGAAATGGGGAAGACGTATCATGTTGTGACAATGTATTGTGAACAATGAGTTTGACTGCTCAGTAAATTGATTGCCAGACTGAGCAACCACACTTAAGTTTGTTTGTGTCTTTATTGGAGGGGTTCTGGGGACAAGAGCTCCTGGCCACCTACTCCCAAAAGTAAATAAGAATAGCATCTGACAAGATGTACCTATCTAGTCTTTGCTTGAATTCAGTTTTGCTTTTGCTAAGAAAGATGTTTTCTGGGTAATGAATTCCAGGTATTTACTACCATAGTAGTATAAAAGTATTTCCGGTGATTATGCCTAAATCTGTTCCCCTTAATCAGTAATGGATGACTCCTAGTTTCTTTTATTCCATGCTTAAATGAAATGTCTAGTTCATCTAGTAGAAGTGGATCTTGCATTACATCATACATGAACAATTAATCTGAGTGCATTCTCCTGGTTTCTATGGACATTAAATCAAGATTTGGTGGAAAAAATCCAAAAAATGACTGTTTTACGAGCATGCTTTGCACAGTTTCCATGCACGCTCATAACTTCACACTTTGTAATATTTTCACTCTAGATTTTCAATACTGGCATTTTTCCACACCTCCTGATGAACAGTACAGCTGTCATTTTACATATACTGGCCAAAATACCAGTAAAACATTTAGTAAACTTTCTCTGAACTTTTTCAATTTTATCTCTTTCTGCCTTTCTAAAGGGGAACTATAGTTGGGAGGCATATTCAAGTTGTGGGTAAACATAGGCCCAGTATAAAGGGGTTAAGACTTTCTTATCCGTTGTAACAATGTTTCTCTTAATGGACCAGATTATATTGTTGCATTTTTTGATAGCAGCGTTTGTTCATCGGTGCCCAGGGTATTAGACATCAAAATACCCAAATCCTTTTCAGAGGTGGATTTAGTGAGAAGTACCCCACATAAAGTACAATTCCTCATTGGGTTATCTGTACCAATGTGCATCACTCTGCACTTTTCAGAGTTAAATTTCATCTCCCATTTATAAACCCAACTAGAAACAGAGTCCAAGTCCTGATGAAGGTAACCTGATTCAGTTGAATTTTTACATGGTTCTCCTTTTTTAGTGTCATCAGAGTATTTTGTCACCTGACAGTTCAAATTTGTAGTTAGGTCGGTGATAAATATTTGAAATAAATAGGCCCCAACACTGATCCCTGGGGAACTCCTCTTGTAACCTCACCAACACTTAATGTGTGCCCATTTTTATGTTGGCTTAGCATGCGCAGCCAACATATTGCATTAGTAGTAGAGTTGGAGGTGCAGTCACTGTTAGGCGAATGCAGGGCACGCATCAGTAGGTGCATCCCTCATTCCCCAATAAGCCAGCAGCAGGCGCTGACATCATACTTCCCTAATGTGGCCACCAAATCTAAGGAAAGTTCTGCTGCAATGAGAGTGAAGCTCCATGCAGCGGGACCACAACATGCCTCCCAACATGCACGCAACATGGCGGCACTGACTGCTGCCCTGCTGTCACCTGTTAAAATGTTAATGGGGGGGCCCACTCCCCGTCAGCATAATGATCCCCCCTGCCATTTAAAATGTATGCCGAGGGGATGCCCAATCCCCCTTGACATCATGCGCCTCCCAACAGTCTTTCTTTGCTGATGGGGGTGGCCCAATCACTGTCGGCTTTAATTTCCGTTCATCTTTATTTTGACAATAGGGGAGCCCACTCCCCATCGGCATAATGCCCCCCCACTTTTGTTATGTGTCAAAGCGGGTGCCCAATCCCCCTCAGCCCTTGTTCCCCCCTTTGGTATGTGCCGATGGGGGTGCCCAATCCCCCATCGGCTAAAGCATCCCAAAAAAAACACTTAGGTGGCATGCTGGGAGCCCACCCCAGCATGCCGAATCCCCTAGAAAAAAAAAACATCCCACTAAGTTTTTTTTTTTGTTGTTTAAACCCTGTAAAAAAGAAAACAGTCCCTCACCATCTCCCTGCCCCCTTCCCACAACCTGCTTCCATCCTCTGTGCACCCTACCTCCCCACACCCCCATACCCCATACTGACCTCATGAGTCCAGCATGACAATCTTCAGTGGACCAGGAATACAACTGCAGTTTTCAAAGCTGACTGCAAACTGAAGAAAAGCCAGTAAGCTGTATAATGGCATAAATAGGTTTTTTTCAACTTTGGTACATATCTCAGCCATTTTTGGGAATTTTGGCACCAAATTTTCAACATGGGGTTATTGGGACTCCTCCTTATGAATTCAGGCACTGTCATGGCATTATTCAATCCTGAAAGGTGATTTCACAGTCACTGCGAGGAATCACCATTCAGAACTGATTAGTGAAATAAAAGTGCCACTGTTCATGAGGGGAACTCTCAAAAAGTCTATGTTGCAAATTTGGTGGAAAAAATCCGAAAAATGACTGTTTTACGAGCGTGCTTTGCACAGTTTCCACGCACGCTCATAACTTCATACTTTGTAATATTTTCACTCCAGATTTTCAACATTAGCATTTATCCACACCTCCTGATGAACAGTACAGCTGTCATTTTACATATACTGTCCAAAATATGATTTTGCACATCCGGCACAGAATAGCGTGGTCGCTGTGCGAAATCAGTTTTTGGGACAGTTTGAGGAAATGATGCTGACAGTGTTCATGAGCAGAGATGCTAAAATTCCTATGTTGAAAATTTGGTGATGAAATTCCATAAAATGACTGTGTTATAAGTGTGCATTGCGCAGTTTCCACGCACCCTTGTAACTTCGCAAATTTGAATATTTTCATGCCAGATTTTGAACACTGCCATTTTTTCACACCTCCTTATGAACAGTACAGCTGTCATTTTTCACATTCTACCCTAAATGTGTTTTCACACCTGTGCTCACAAAGATGTGGTCACTGTGGGAAATCAACATTTGGGACACATTAACAAAATCACAGTGTCACTGTTCATGAGGGGAGGTCCCAAAATGCCTATGTTAAAAATGTGGTTAAAAAAATCCCAAAAATTGGGTTATGGATGTGTGTTGCACAATTTCTATGCATGCTCATGACTGCACCCATTTTTCATATTTTCACTCCAGATTTTCAACGTTGCCATTTTTTTTACATGTCCTCATGAACAATACAGTTGTTATTGTCCACATACTGCCCATAATGTGCTTTTGTCCCTATGTTGCCAAATGGCATAGCTGCTGTGCAAAGCCACCTTTCAGCTAACAAACTGATAGTGCTGCTCTTCATGCGGTGGGCTCACTAAAAGGCCATGTTGAACATTTGGAGTGAAAATACCAACACTCACCTATGGTGTTACAGTTTCCAACTGTAGCACCCCGCCCTGTAGAGACTGACAGGCATCAGAGGTGTGACTTGGGATCATCGGCTGTAATGCTCACCCCATTCCACCCCCCACCTGCAGCCAGTGACAGCCATCGCGGTGTGCCTTACAGTGTTCTGCACAAAGTTCACCCCATTCTCCTATACTGCACCCACCTCAGCATATTTCCTTATGGAATGGGGTACGTATAAGCCCAATGACCCCAAAGCACACCACAACAATTGTCAGTGTCTACAGGGCGGGGTGAGGTAAAATGGCATGAGCGTTATAGCTGATGACCCAAAGGCACACCTCCATGCCTGTCAGTCTCTGCAGGGTGGGTATGGGGTTGGCGTCACTTCAGTGCTTCACTGCCATTCCTATTATGTGTCTCTAACTCCTGCACTACCAATGCCAATGCCAGTGAGACAACATTCGGCATTGACAAATGCTTATTTAAGTATTCTCTGTTGCCTATTAGATAGCCATTCAGTAATCAAATTTACAATTATTGTATCTATTTTGAGGGTCTCAAGTTTTTCTACAATAGCCCAATGTGGTGAGACATCAAAAGCTTTAATGAAATCTAAATAAACAATGTCACACAGACTCCCATTATCAAGTGAGGCAGTAATGTTCTCATAAAAGCAAAGCAAATTGGTAGTACAACTCCTACCCTTTATAAAACCCTCTTGGTCTGGATCACTGTGTTCCATATAGGATGTACTGTAAGTATATCCCTAACAAACCCTTCAGAACTTTGCACACTATGCTGGTTAAGATGATGGGTCTATAATTAAAAACTTGGGCCTTGTCACCCTTTTTATGGCTGGCACCACAAGTGCCATCTTCTAATCAGCTGGTATATTCCCTGTATTAATAGATTCTTCAAAAAGGATTTAAGGAAATCTGACATTATTTGTAACATATGTACAGATATCATGTCTGGGCCAGGTGTAGTATTAAGTTTCAGTTAACTGAGTCTTAATTTGATATCTTCTACTTCAATTATGACTCTGTTTTGGCTATTGCTTATTAATTTTTTGATTGTTTTTGTCTTTTGCCCATACACATGGTAAAACAATCTGTTGAATAGTGATGCCATGTCTGATGACATAATGTAAATTTTATGTGAAAGCGGGTCCACCTTGTTTTGGGGTTTTTAAATTAGTTTTATATATGCATAAATTCTTTGTTATTGTCCTTTTCTGTGTTTTGAGCCAACTTGAGTTCAGCCTCATTTTTTGCTATTTTAATTTTGCTTTTGCAGGCCTTCTGTGCTTTTTTCAAAGTGTTTAGAGTTGCCCTGGTACCCATGTTCAGATGATTTTTGTAAAGTCTATTCTTTTTATTAATAATGTGTCTTGCTCTAGTGTTAAGCCAAATAGAATGGTTACAGTTCTTTCTTTTCTTTTTTATTTTGGGAATAAATTTCTTACTAGTTCCCAGTATGTTTTTTTTTATTATGTCCCACACTGTGTCCACAAATTTCTCGTCCAATAATAGATCCCAGTCAATGTTACATAATGTTTGGTTTATATTGTTAATATCTGCCCTGTTATAAAGAAAAATTTCAGTGCAATATAATCATATTTGATTTGAAATGTAATAGTGTTGTGGTCACTATTACCTATTGGGGGCCCTGTGACACAGTTGGTTATATGTAAGTTACCAGAACATAACACTGCATCCAGGATATTTTGACCTCTGGTAGGTTCAGTCACAAATTGTTTTAAATTGGTCCTGTTGCAACAGTCCAGAAATGTCTTATCTGCTGTACCAATTGCTTGGTTATCAGTCCAGCTTATTTCTGGCAAATTAATGTCACCTGAAATTACTAGATCATCCATTTCACCCACCACATCAGTTTCAGAAGTTATGTTATCAGTGACATCAATCGTAGATGCTGGGTGACAATATATAGTTCCAATCATTATGGATCAAGAATTCCCTCCACAGATTCTAATGGACATGGATTCTGTAGTGGAATTGTTGGGTTTAACTTTATGGGAGATTTTGACAGCGTTGATGTTATTCTTGACATACATTGCAACTCTGCCACCATTTTTGTTTTGTTCTATTTTGACTATATAGGGCACAACCTTCTAATTGGGCCCCCCAGGAATCTGATTTACCTTTCACCATGTCTCACAAATAGAAATAATGTCACATCAGTTGCTTGCAATGAATGCACATAGCTCATCTAGTTTTTTACTTATATTCCTGGTGTTGAGTGACAGGATAGTTAATGCATGGAGTAGATTGTCTGCAAGTCTTTAAGTTCATTTTGAAATAGAATTTTTTTGAATAGTGGACAAGGTAAAGTTACCCCTTATTAGTTACTTTAAACTTAGGGTGTTTATTGTGTCTTCTAAGTTCTCAGCCCTTATTTTGTTAAGGTGCAGGCCATCCAGAGAAAATAATTATTTTTTGTTATAAAATGCTTCCCAATTGTTTATAAATGTCAATCATTATCTTTACACCAGTTAAGCAACCTGGAGTTAATTCTTTGGATAGTTAGATTTTGTTCAGGGTGTGCTTTAGGGACTGATAATATTCCAGAAATTGTAGTCTGGTGCCCATTATTCTTTAGCTTGATACCAAAGTTCAAGAGATCAATACAAATATATTTTTCATAGGTCCAACCAACAGTCCTTTTTGAGCTTTCTGCGCTCACATTTGATTGGACTGTAGGTACTACATATCTGGTTTACAGGTTCTGCAAATCCTGATCTCATCATTTTTCCAAACCTATTGACAAAGAGCTGGTACAACCTGTGATCCCTTCCCAGCAGTGCTTTTTCATTTGCCCATGCTGTGTTGAATTGTTATAAAGTTATTTCATATGCATTTGAAGTTTGAACTTTTAATGTGTAATAATAAAGAGCTTCAGATATGTAATTAATTTATAGCACATCCACAGTGTGGTGAGTGAGTGATTCTGCTATATCCTGTGACATCTATAATGTCTCAGAGATAGGTTGGTAATGTCACAACTTTGACTTCTAAAAAATATCAAAATATCTTAACATGTTTTCCATGACCAAACACATTCCATGGACAATATGACATCTAGGCCCCAATTTTAAAATGGCCTTAGACTGACACAATTTGCATCACTCTAGGGCTGTGGTAAACTCCAAGTGATTCAGGGACACTGTGACTAATTTTATAAAAGGGGAGGGCCCTGCACCAAAGATCCATGAGTTGCTACAGCTGTAGGCCTGTGCCAAACATGTGGTACACCTGTGAGAATGGACACAGGGATCAGGCCCCCCAGCCCAGCACAACAATAGAGTGGCCATGAAGGTGGGTGTTTGTGACTGTGCATGCTAGTAGGGGGCTGGGGCAGGGGGAGCACAGGGGGTACTCTAGGTGGTGTGAGGGAGATAGAGAAAGTGCAGTGTGGTGATTTGGTACCCAGACACTGTACATTGTGGAATGCCAGGCAGCCAATTGACTGGCAATCTAGGAAAGGTTGGCAGGGAGGAATATGGACATGGCCCTAGGAGTGTACTGCTATAGTACCAGCCCCAGAGGTGCTATGATCCACAAGCATGTACAGGGGAGGTGGCCTACCACAGCATGGTCGGCTGAGTGCCAGGGGACTGTATCAGTGCCCAGAAAATATTCCCATCCACTAATGGCAGCTCTCCCTCTGCAGCCAATGCTTCCTGCATATGTGATTGTGGATCATGACACCTCTGCGGCAGGTGCCATGGCAGTACTCACCTGGGGCCAGGTTCATTTCCCTCCCTGTCAACCCTCCCCAAACTGCCAGTTGATCAGCTGCCTGTCACTGCACAATGCACCTTAGCTGGGTGCCAAATTACCACCCTGCATTTCCTCCATCTCCCTCATGCCTCAGGGCACCCCCCATACTCCATCTGTCCCTGGCCCTCACCTGGCAGATCTCTCTCAATTGCATCATTGCCCTGCATTGACACAGAGTCATTAGACCACCTCCTGGCTGGTATAAGCACAGCCCCCTTTTGCTTCTATGGCAGGGCTTGCAAAGTTCAAAAAAAGAGGATAGTGCAGCCTCACTGTGGCATATGCCCCTTTGTGACCTGGCACAAAAGTACTTTTGTGCAAGGGTGGCACAGGGCAGCTTGGGCACAAGGCATTCCAATTTCAAAGCAAAATCCAGCACCACATTGTAAGCACGGAGGTGAGGAGGGTGAAGATAAATGGGCTGCCAGCCTGAACAACACAGTTCCAAAGTGTTCCACAGCACTCCACAATGACAACAGGTATTTTGAAGCAAAAAAATGCAGATTTATTGGTGAATTACCAAGTTACTCACTGGCTACTTACTATACTTGCCCCAGTGCTTCAGGTTAAGACAACCCTTCATCAGGGAGTGTAGTAAATGGGAGATGACATATTCAGTTTATATAGCACCACCAATTAATACATGATTAGTTAACAAGTGATTGAAAGAACCAAGTGATTCCTATTAACATTTTAGAAAAAAGTGCACCCTATATACAATATGTCCATGACCTACAGTAGTAATTAATTGCCTTCACAAAATGCCCTATAATTACTCCTTTCATATCCAATTTATGCTACAATCAAATAATGTTATATTTATCAGCATATTGCTATTTTCACAATTTAATCTTAGTGTAGCATTACTTAGGTAGATTCATAGAATACCTGAAATGGGGAGGGGGCAAAAATATTGACAGAAGGTAAAGAGGAAGAAAAGAGAAGATAGTGTTGTGATGTGGCATCCTGGGTTTCACCCTGCAGGGCTCCCAGCTCATCCACTGCAGGAAACCAAGGCCACTTGCTCAAACTCCACATGCTAAGAGCCGTGAACCCTCCAGGGCTCCCAGCTCATCTGCCACATGAAACCGTGGCTACTGTGCAGCTGGCGCTTCCATAGCCACCGCCTGAGACCACTTCCTTGGACTCCACATGCTAAAAGCTGTGAACCCTCCAGGCCTCCCAGCTCATCCTCCGAAGGAAATCGTGGCCACCAGGCGGCCGGCGCTTCCATAGCCACCACCAGAGACCACTTGCTTGGACTCCACATGCTAAGAAGTATGGCAAAGCCGCCTGCCAATAGGAGTGTGAGAGCCTTTCTCAGGCCCTCTCTAATTGGTCCTCCACCCTTCTCTGCTTTACTGAATGTAACTTGGGCCAAAAGGAGTTGTTTCACCTGAAAAAGCACCAAATGTTATTGTGTAATTACTGTATTTGTCTGCCAAACTGTTTAGAATCTAAAGCCTCCTGCTAAATGCTTTTCTAGTGCCAAAGTGTTTACAGCCCTTTCCTGCCTCTGTAGCTGCCACCCAGACCTCAGGCCACCAAGGAAATCACTCCCCTTTGTTTTGTTAATTTGTTTTTTTTTTCTCTGGATTGCTTGACCCTTTGTCTAGCACTAGTATTAACAGTCTCCATTTTCTCTCCCTCCTGAGCCGTGGATCCTCCAGGGCTCCCAGCTCATTAGCCACAGTAAACCGCGGCCACCGGGCAGACAGCACTTCCATAGCTGCCACCCGAGACCACTTGCTCGGACTCCACATGCTAAGAGGTATGGCAAAGCCACCCACCAATCGGAGCGTGAGCGCCTTTCTCAGGCCCGCTTAGATTGGTCCTCCGCCCTTCTCTGCTTTATTGAATGTAACTTGGGCAAAAAGGAGTTGTTTCACCTGAAAAAGCACTAACTGTTATAGTGTTATTACTGTATTTGTCTGCCAAACTGTTCAGAATCTAAAGCCTCCTGCTAAATACTTTTCTAGTGCCAAAGTGTTCACAGCCCTTTCCTGCCTCTGTAGCTGCAACCCAGACCTCAGGGAGTGAAGGAAATTGCTCCCCTTTGTTTTGCTAATTAGTTTTTTTTCCACTGGATTGCTCGACCTTTTGTCTAGTACCAGTATTAATAGTCTCTGTTTTCTCTCCCCCCCCAGCCATGAACCCTCCAGGCTCCCAGCTCATCCACTGCAGGAAACCACGGCCACCAGGTGGCCGGGGCTTCAATAGCTGCCTCCCGAGACCACTTGCTTGGACTCCACACACTAAGAGGTACAGCAAAGCCACCCTGCACCGAAGCTTCAACTAGTCGTGGAAGGGCTACAACCTCCAAATCATCTCTTGTTGCCTTGAGGAAAATTGTGTTTCTCCTATTATTGTGCTCAGGCAATGCTGAACTCAATCCTGGTCCTACAAAAGCTCTCTCATCACCGTCAGAACTTACAAGGCTAAAAGGAATTAGCTTAATGCATGTTAATGCTTGTAATCTTTTAAAGAAATTCACCTCATTTCAGGCCTGGGTCATTCACTCTGAACCAGATGTACTTGTGGTCTTGGAATCTTGGCTTCGGTCATCCACTCCTGATAGGGAGATCAACATTCCTAACTACTTATTGTTCAGCACCGATAGGCAGACTGGGGCAGTGGGGTCACCATTTATGTTAAGGACAAATTCATGGTCTCTACCCTCGACTCTTCCTCGATTGCAAATGGCTTTGAATACCTGTACATCAAAATTGAAATATCACCTTCAATGGCTCTCTGTGTCATAGGATGTTACAGACCCCCATCAGTGAGGTCACAGCTCCTGTCCCACCTCTCAACCGTCATAGGCTCTGGCACCCTTGAAACAATCATACTAGGGGATCTTAACTATGACTGGCTGTCTAATGCCTCACTACCTCTTACATCCTTCTGTGACTCCCATAGGCTTAGACAATTTATCGATGAGCCAACATGCACCAACAAGAAAAACCCCATGAATAGCACCCTATTGGATTTCCCACTGGTAAGTAAACCTCACTCCTTTTCTCATGCTGAAATTTTTTTCCGCCTATGTTAGTGACCACTGCTTCATCACTGGTACAAGAGTAGACTCCAAACCTTCATCCACAGAAAAGTTCTCCACCAAAAGGTCCAGACAGAACTTTGATCCACTTGCATACATCAATGAACTAAAAGCCTCCCTGCATTGGCACAGCTTTTACCTAGCCAAATCAGTGAGTATAGCATACGACATCTTCCATGAAATTGTAGCAAGTACCCTTTACACCCATGCTCCACTGGCCAAAGCCCGCATATAGGCTAGAACATGTCATTAGTTCACTGCAGACCTTAAGACAGCATTATTAAAAAGAGATAAGCTCTGGAAAAAAGTTCACAAATCACATACAGCCAAAGACTGGCGTCACTTACATAGAAACATAGAATTTGATGGCAGATAAGGACCGCTTGGCCCACCCAGTCTGCCCATTTCCCTGCCTACTGGATAAGCTACAGATCCTAGTTAACCAGCAGCCTACTTCTTCCTACCCCCATCCCCTAGAATTGCCTTATGACTGTCCCATGCATGCTTGAATTCCACCACTGTTTTTGACTCCACGACCTCCTCCAGAAGGCCATTCCATGCATCCACAACCTCTGTTAAAAATACTTCCTTAAATTACCTCTGACCCGCCTCTATCTTCAAATTGTGCCCCTTGTTCTTGCGCTTCTTTTTTTGAAAGATGCTACCCTCTTTGACTTTGTTGATTCCCTTGAGGTACTTGAAAGTTTCTATCATGTCCCCCTCTCCTCCTTTCCTCGAGGCTATACATATTAAGCTCCTTTAGTCTCTTCATATGTCTTCTAGTGCAGACCCTGCACCATTTTAGTTGCCCTCCTCTGGACAGCTTCCATCCTGTCTATGTCTTTGCAAGACTGGGTCTCCAGAACTGCACGCAGTACTCCAGATGGGTCTGACCAGCTGTCTGTACAGAGGATAATAACTTCCTGTTTTCTACTGGTGATGCCTCCCTATGCATCCCAATATCCCCCAGCCCTCATTGCTGCCCTTTCACATTGCTTGCCCACCTTTAGGTCATCTGATATGACTACCCCAGGTCCCTTTCCATTTTGTTGTCATTAGTATCTCACCCCCATTGTGAACTCTTCCTGGGTTTTTTTTCCCAGGTGCATTACCTTGCACTTCTTAGCATTGAATCTAAGCTGCCATACATTTGCCCATTCCTCTAACCTTGCCAAGTCCCTTTCATCCTTTCCACCACCTTGTGCATCAACTCTGTTGCAGATCTTTGTGTCATCTGCAAAGAGACATATTTTTCCTTCCAGTCCCTCTGCAATGTCGTTTATAAAGACATTGAAGAGGACTGGTCCTAATACTGAACCCTGCGGTACCCCACTAGTAACCCCTTTCATCAGAGTGACCTATTTACTATTACCTCTGTGTCCTATTTTCCAGCCAATTTTACCCAGGCTGTCATCTTGGGACCCACTCCCAGGCTAGCTAACTTGTATATTAATCTTTGTGTGGGACTGTGTCAAATGCCTTGCTAAAGTCTAGGTAGGCCATGTCCACAGCCCCTCCTGATCTACTACTTGGTCACCCAGTCAAAGAAATCTATCAGATTTGTCTGGCATGACCTTCCGCTGTGAATCCATGCTGCCTTGGGTCCGTGCCCTCTGGCCTCTAGATACTGGACAATTCTTTCCTTCAGAAGTGATTCCATCATTTTCCCTACCACTGAGGTTAAACTAACAGGTCTGTAGTTTCCTGCTTCTGCTTGCTCCACTTTTGTGAAGGGGAATCACATCTGCCCTCCTCCAGTCCTCGGGTACCACCCCATCCTCCCATGATTTGTTAAACAGAGTAGTCAGTGTGTCACTAATTCTACCCTTAGTTCTTTTAGAATTCTGGGATGAATCCCATCAGGCCCATTGCTTTGTCCACCTTCAGTTTTAAGAGTTCTTTCAGAACCCTTTCTTCTGTAAATGGGCTGGTATCAACTTCTGTATCCAGTGTGTTTCTACTGTTTGTTCTAGGTACCTCCCCTTCCTTTGTAAATACTGAGCAAAAATATTTGTTTAGTATCTCTGCCTTTTCACAGTCTCCTCTGCCCACCCTCCCCCTTTATTAAGCCTCACTATCCCTCCCTTGGTCTTCCTTCACTCCTGATGTACCTATAAAGATTTTATCCCCTTCTTAACTGAGATGGCTATCTTTTCCTCGGTTTGGGCCTTTGCTGTTCTGACTGCCTTCCAGCTTCCTTTTGCTTGAACTGATACAGTTCTCTGTCCTGCTCCTTCTGTGATTCCTTGTACTTCCTGAAACTTTCTTTTCTCTTGAACCTTCACTGCCACTTCCTTTGAGAACCATAGTGGTTTCTTATGGTTTAGTTTTTTGTTTATTTGCTTCACACAAGGCTTGTTGCCTCTGTGATGGCAGTTTTATTATTCCCCATTGTTCTTCCACCCTCCTTCCTGCCCATTTGCTAGTGCATTCCTTAGGCACTTACCCATTTTGGCAAAGTCAGCCTCCTAAAGTCCAGTACCTTGCCTTTGTATGGCTTGACTCTATTGCTGTGTTTATTGTGAACCATACTGTTCGATGGTCGCTAGTTCCCAGATGGCTACCCACTTCTACATCTGTGATCCTCCTTCATCTCCATTTGAGAGAACCAGGTCTAAGATTGCTCTCTCGAGTGGGCTCCAACACTAGTTGTCTAAGGCATGCCCCCTGTAGGGCATCTAGAATAACCCTCTACTCTTTCTGGTAGCTATGCAACTGCACTCCCATTAACATCTGGTATATTCAGATCACCCATCAGCAATGTCGCCTTTTTGCCATACTAAGTATACTTTCTATCATTTCCTTGTCCATTTCCTCCCCTGAGAAGGGGGTTTTGTATACAACCTCTAGTGTGGATTGTGGTGCCATTGCCGTCTCCAAATTTACCCACAGTGCTTCTTCTCCTCCCTGTTTTCTTTTGTTCTGTTACTTTGATTCCTTCCCTATGTAAAGAGCTACCTCCTCCTCTTTACCCTCTCTGTCCCTCCTGTAGATAATGTATCCTGAGTATGTTTACGTCCCAGTCATGGTTTTGTGCGAATCCATGTTTCTGTGACTGCCACGATATCCAGATGTTCCTCCTCCATCAAGACCACTAATTCAGGAAGCTTGTTAATCAGACTATGTGCATTGGTACTCATTGCTTTCCATTTTTTGATGGCTTTACTTTCTGTTGCAGCATCCCCCACTGACCTTTCTACCTCGGTCTTTTTCCCATTTAGTACCCTGTTTTGTAGGAGAGGCTGGGATTTTCCTGCTGCTTATCAGTGCTTACTCCTTGACTGGTTTAAAAGCTGCCAACGAAGCATTTAAACCGATTGCTCAAAGACTTGTTTCCTTCCTGGACAGATGCAGACCATCCTGCCAGTATAGGCTGGTGTCTCTCCAGGTGGAACCCCAGTCCCCAATGAAGCCAAAACCCTGTGCTCCACACAATTTTTTCAACCACTCATTAAACTGCATGGTGCAAAGTACCCTTGCCTCACTCATGCCATTTACAGGCAGCACCTCTGAGAAGGATACTGTGTGTGCTACTTGTCTTAGGCCCCTTCCCAGTTCTACAAAGTCCTTCTGCACTGCTCTAATCTCATGTTGAGCCAAGTCATTTGTCCCTAGGTGGACAATGACATCCAGCTCAGACTCTGTAGCTGTTCTCGTGATTCTGAGGATGCGCTTCCTGTCCCTACAAGCCATGGCACCAGGCAGGCACTTTACTTCAGTTTTCCCTGCTCCCCCCAGTTCTATCCCCCTAATAATTGAGTACCCCACCAGGAGCTGCTTCCTTTCCTTGTGGCATCCTCTGCCTCCTTCCTGTGGGCCTCCCTTGTGACAGGTGTCCTCAGCCTCCTTAATCTCCTCCGTGGGTGATCCATAGGGGAGCTTGCTCCCCGAATGGTGTATGGATTGTGGAGTGGAACAACTGACTGGTGTGCCTCTGTTCCACCCTCCTCACCCTCCCTGAGCCCACTGTGGTCCAACTGCTGTGCTTTGCAACCTCTGAGGTAGTGGTGGTGGCTCTGGTGCTCCCTGGATGGGGGTTTCCTTCTACCATCCAGTCTGGCCTGGGGAAGGTTCTTTACTGCTGTCCAGTGTGGCCTGAAGACGGGCAACTTCCTCCCTTAGGGCAGAGAGTTGTCTGCAAATAGGGCAGCATCTCAGCCTCCAGAAAGACTCCCGGAAGACTGCTGCCCCACAGCCATTAAATTGCACTACTCCCCACATGACTATGTTTTTTTTTGTGTGTGTGTGTGTGTGCTTGTGTGTGTGATTGGTTTGTTAAATATAAATATATATATATATATATTATACAATGTGTATGCGTATATTTTCAGTGCTGTGTGCTAGAGAGGATATGACATTGATATGCACCTTGCACTCTTGAGGAAATGATGTCAGAACCCAGTATAAAGGAACTATTTCCAGGGGTGGGTGGGGTGAGGGGTGGAAGGGTTGGGCTAAACTGTGCCCTCACAAAACAATCAGCTAAGAGCTCTGACCCACCACGTGATGAGTGCCTACCTGTCTGCAAGATACTATACACAACAATTTGACAGAAAATCCTGCTAATCAAACAGAGAAAAATCCAGACATCCAAGTCAGACACAGGTAAACCTCCCCAGCCCCAAAACAGCCTGGTGGTTTGTGCTCTGAAAGCAGTCAGCCCCAAAATAAGTCAGCTGTGCTTTGAACTCTTCCTGGACTGAAAATCTTAAGAATTGTAACAAGACTGTCTTTTCCTGATAATTGTAAATTTCTTATTTCACCTTTCAGTAAGAAGCAGCCTCCACCTGCAGTATATCTGCTACAAACCAAGGACAATTGAAAGGTTCCTCCTCTGTTGTGAGCAAACTCGCTTTCTTGCAACCTATGTTCAGTATTGCAGCTCCCAACAAGAGAGAGTTTGACTAGAAAATATTAGCTGTTCTGATAAGTTTACTATAAACACTTGCTTATAATACTATTGTGCTCAGTTCTGTTACCAAAGCTATTGGCTGATTAAGTCTCTGTGATGTAATCACTTCCTGAGAAAGTTTGGAATTGCCTTTTAAGGCAAACAAAGATAAACACAGAAAACAGTTTACTGTCTGGGTCAAATACACAACCTGTACCTGCACTTATTTCAGGATTTGTGACAAATGTTTCGTCCAGAGTTTAAAATCTTCCTGCATTGAAAATCTTAAGAATTGTAACAAGACTGTCTTTTCCTGATAATTGTAAATTCCTTATTTCACCTTTCAGTTAGAAGCAGCCTCCACCTGCAGTATATCTGCTACAAACCAAGGACAATTGAAAGGTTCCCCTTCCTCTGTTGTGAGCACAACTCGCTTTCTTGCAAATCCTATGTTCAGTATTGCAGCTCCCAACAAGAGAGAGTTTGACTAGAAAAATATTAGCAAGAAACTCCTGCACTAAGCTGATCAGAGAGGCCAAGGCCAAATTCTATCATTCAGAGCTAGACTCTGTCTCAAAATGCCCTACCAAATTCTAGTCCACCATAAAAGAACTGTCTGGTCATACATCAGGAAATGTGCTCCCCTCAAAAATTACCTCCGACAATGTCATTATCAATGAGAGAAAGGAGATATTACAGGCCTTCAAAAACCATTTTGCTACTGCACGTCTAGCATTCGACAATTCACCCACATGTGTGTTACACTCTCAGATTACTGCACAGCCCCCAGAATCTAGTACCACAAATGCAGTCTTTTCTTCCTCACCTGCCTCCTTGAAAGATGTTGAACATCTTCTTCTACAATTGGACACCAAGAAAAGTGCTGGTGCTGACTCTTTCGACCTCTACTTCCTAAAGATTGCTTACCATGTACTAGCTGTACCAATCACACATGTATTCAATCTGTCTTTATCACGAGGGACTTTCTCTCACCTATGGAAAACTGCTCATGTCATCCCACTATTTAAATCAGGGGATACCTGTGATCTAAATAACTACAGGCCAATTTCTTTCCTCCCCATACTATCAAAACTCCTGGAAAAAATTGTGAATGCCCAGCTGATAACTTTTATATATAATAAAAATCTTCTAAACCTTATTCAGTCCAGTTTCAGGGCTAAGCATAGTACTATTACAGCTCTGGCAAAAGTAACAAATGACTGGCAGCATAATTTAGAGAACAAAAATTTTGTCTTTGCTGTTTTTATGGACCTCAGCAAGGCCTTCAACACTGTTGACCACTGCCTGCTTCTCTCTACATTAAAAATGTTAGATCTGGACTCCACCTACTGAGCTAGTTTCATGATTACCTTACTGACAGGCAACAGCAGGTTAAGGCTGAAGGAGAGCTTCCCCCCTCAAACCTCTAAAAAGAGGTGTCCCACAGGGCTCCATCTTAGGGCCACTTCTATTTGCTATCTACATTAACAGTATAGATGTTGGCATTAAGGACACAAATATTCACCTGTTTGCAGACAATATAGTGCTTTACATAAGCCGTACATCACCTGAAGCTGCCTGTGGAGACTTGCAAACTGATTTCAATCTGCTGCAGAACCAGCTCCTTAGAAAAAAACTATTACTTAACGCAAAGAAAACAAAAGCTATTCTCACCAGTTAATCATACGGCATACCCTGCTATTGCTGGTACCCTTCCCACCCATCACCACCATGTTAGGAGAAAATTTGTAATTTGTAATAAAGTTCAATTATCTGGGGGTCTGGCTTGACCACAAACTCTCTTTCACGGAACACAGAGGATTTTTCCAAAAAAACTGAGGCAGAGGTGTGGTCTCTTCTTTAGGATAAACTGCCTACTGACCACAGAGGCCAAGAGGCAGCTAGTTCAGTCTATGTTCCTCTCCTTAATTGACTATGCTGACTTCAAGAATAGCCATTGTGCTGCTTCATACCTTAGAAAATTGGACATACTGTATCACAGAGCTCTGCGATTCATTACTGGCCTTCCCTTCTCCACCAACCACTGCTCCTTATATGCAGCTGTGGGGTGGACCTCTCTTCAGTATAGGCATAATAGAAATGCATCGCTTTGGACATTCAGAGCTATGACCAACAAACTACTGCAGTACATTGATGATTGTCTGCCTCTGAATATTAAAGGTAACTGTTCTTTAAGAAGCAGCTCTCAAAATTTTTCTGAAAGTGCCAAGAGTCAGCACATGCTTTGGGAGAGCGGCTATAGGCTTCGTACTGCCTTTGCTCTGGAATAAGCTTCAGAAATCATTTAAATGAAAGACCCCTGTTAATCTTGTTGTGTTCAAGACTTTGCATGCCAAAACTGTCACAGAGTTATGCAGCTGCTTCCATCACCCTTAGCTTGCTTGTTGTTTGCCTCCTGTTTACCTTCCTATGTCTTCCATAAACTTCATTCTTGCTCATATCTATCTGAGAAAATTACTTCTAAACTCAACGTCCTTATTCACCCCTTCTACCCTTGTCGATTCTTATATGTCCCCAGCCTGTCAACCTACTGCTCCTTGTAGTGAAACTGTCCCAGAGCCATTCCCACCCTTGCCTGTCTACTTCCTCTATCACCCGCCAGTTCATTGTGTCTGAGATTTTGTTAATTTTGATAATGACTCCTACTTTTTTAACACTGCTCCCTTTCTTACTGACCTCCATTTCAACCTGAATATGTTATGAATATGCATATGGATGTTATATCATGTGTATGAATGCTAACCTTTACCTAATATTGCTTATTCTGCCTTATTCTTATGTATAACTGATTTGATTTGTTTTTCGCCTGTACATAAATGCATTGTTCCTTGACCTTGTGTGATGCAGATCCACCTTGTAAATGAGCTTACTCAATGGTGTTCGCCTGAATAAATAAAGACTTGATTGATTGATTGATTCACACAGACAAGGTCTCCAGAGGTAGTTGGTAGTTGGAGAATGACCTAGAAAAGAACATAGATAACAGGTCTTTACAAATTGACAGTTTTAACAAATGGTGAGAAGTAAATAAACAGCAGTTTTTGATCAACCGTCTATTGAAAAATGAAGTTAAATATGTATGTTTGTTGAGAGACCCTAAAAATCAATTTAATTAGGAACTCTATCAGATCCTGCACACTGCCATGTCATGTGGCAATATGAATGAAAATGAATTCAAGTTTATTTGGAAGGAACATTTGATTATTCCTGGCTTTTATGTACTACCAAAAGTGCATAAAAGCACTGAAAAGTCCCCAGGTAGACCCATTGTTTTGGGAATGGTTCTTTAACAGAGAACCTGGGACATTGTGTTGACCATTTTTTTACAAAAATGCTTGAAAATGCTTCCTTCCTATTTAAAAGATATGGTGGTTGTATTAAGAAAAATTGGTATCATGGTATGAGCAGAAGAGAATGTGTGGATTGGTATAGACATGGAGTCTTTATGTACTTGTATTAATCACAATCAAGGAATACAGGCTTGTAAATTCTTTTTGGAAAATCTTAGGGAATCAGACAAACTACCAAAAAATGTCTTACTAACAGCTTTAGAGTTCATTCTGAGACATAATGCATTTGAATTTGAGGGGAAACATTACCTTCAAAAACAAGGAACAGTCATTGGTGCCAGCATTGCACCCAGTTATACAAATTTGTTCTTATGGAGATGGGAAATTAAAAAAAATTCAGAACAAAGAGAACAATCCGTATTTGTCCCATATAAAATCATGACACTGATATACTGTGAGGCCACTAAAACAAAGAATCCAGGAGCATGTACAATCCATAAGGAATAAGAGACAAGACACACCAGTGGGCTTACATTTCTACACCCATCACAGATCAAACACGGAAACTTTGAAATTTATAAGAATACAATATACCCCCTACCACCACCTCTTCAGATGGGTAGTAACAGACCTAACCAGCTCTTAATGAGAGAGAGAGACAGCTTTTGGATTTACACATTAAAAAGTGGAAAACCATTCGGGCTTAATGACCAGTGAGACATCAAGCCCTACCTAAGAGAGTAATTAAGTAATTACAGTTATTTGTGTGAAACATTGATTATTAGCCAGCATTTTAGATTACTCCATGTAAGAGGGTACTATGAATTAAGAATGTGATGATCTGTTAGAGAGTTGTTAAATATGATTCTTTTACTATATATAGATGCTAATATAGAATGCATCTTGAGTCTTTGCACTATAAATATGTTTTTTTAAAAAACTGCTGTTTATTTACTTCTCACCATTTGTTAAAACTGTCAGTTTGCAATGACCTATTACCTTGGTTCTTTTCTAGGTCATTCTCTCACCACCAACTCCCTCTGGAGACCTTGGGCCTGATTCCAAGAAATATGGTGCAACTCACCAGCAGCTGTGAGTTGTGACATATAGGGATATGCAGGAGACAGTGCACCAGATTCCAGAACAGTCAGGGTTCCCTGGCTACATCCTGTGACTTGCGGCAACCCAGGCAGTACACTAAAGGGAGGGTGCACCTCAAGAGGGTATCACAAGCCATAGCAATGCCCTCTGTCAGGGCACAGGTCCCCTCCCCTGTAGCCCTGAATGCACAGCTCCTCTAAAGGCCCACCTCCCAAAACAATTACCGTATTTCACTGTTTAGAAGCCATGGCTTCTATTGCATTTTTCTAGTTTGAGCCACGGCTTCTAAATGGGGGCTGCTACTAATAGAGGGTGGCTTCAATTATTAAGCCCAACAGGCTGCCATCCACATACTGTATTATATAGACCACAAAAATGCCCAAACCACTAATTGACAATGCTTCTGTTCAATGTAGCTCCTGCAGCATCTGGGTCAAGAGGAGAGTGGGGGTGAAACTGGAGCAGGCAGCCTAAGGAAAAATAATATGAATGAGTCTACAGGCAGCAAAACTGGATTCAGGAATGGAGAGCAAAGAAGATGGGCAAGGAGGGGTTGCTGAGTGGACTGCACATGTGAAGAATGGCTGGAGGAACAGAAACAGCAGTTTGTTAACACAAAAGAGTTGAATGAACAACCACAGAATCAGTAAGCAGTAAATCTTAACACTCCTAAATATTTGATGTCTGGCAGTAGAACTTGATAAAATGCACAGGACTACCTGTAGTACAAAACAGTGTACTTATTTCAGCATTTAAAATCTTCCCCCTTTAGAAGCCGCGGCTACAAATCGGGGGCAATTTCTATTAATAAATCTATTTTTAGGTGTGGCTACTATTCGGGGGCGGTTTCAAAATGGTGAAATACAGTACCTTGTCTCACAGGGCTATACAGGCACCCCACCCCCACAACCCCGAAGCAAACTGCCTGGCGATGTGTACCTGCAATTCCACAATCCCTAGTAGTCCAGTGACCCCCCACCTGGCAGTGCCAGCCCAAGCCCACACTCCACGCTTTCTTCATTTGTAGTCGGTACAACCTAATTCTTTTTCATGGCTAGTTACCAACTGAGCTCCCTTGAGAATGTACTACTGTATACAGTAGGCCTCAGTGAGTTATTGAGCATGAACTGTATACAGTAGTAAGTGCTCAGAGGGAGCTCAGTTGGCAACTGGCCATGGATGTGAGAGGTGGGTTGGGCCAGTCTCCTACTGGAAATCGGTGTGGGGTTGGGGGTAGATGGGCACTGCTGCATGGGGGGTGGGGAGCAGTTGGACTACCAGGGAATTAGTGGCATGACAGGAATACCAATAGCAGTGAGATGGGGATCAGGGATTGGGGCTTGGGGACCGGGGGACATGAACTGCCCTGTGGGGCATTACATGGGGATGGGGGATGACATGATCTGCCCTGTGGGGCACTACACAGGTATCTGGGCTTGGGGGTTCCAGCAGCCTGCAGAGGGCTTTCCTGGCAATGGGGGATGGGTGGGCCACTTATGTGGGACCTTGGGGGTGGCTGTTTGGGTACCAGACACAGTGGTGCACCTCTGCTGGACATAGTGTACACTTAGACCAGCTAATAACTGGTCTAACTATACTTAGATTAATGTCCTCTGGGGGTGTCTTGGAATAGCAAATTTCCTGTTCCGACAGCCACCCTCTCAGAATAGGGAATAACTGTTGCCATAAACCCCCTTGAGTCATGTCAGAGGGGGTTTATGGTGTAACCAGTGGCATAGGACAACTTCAGCACAGGCAGCCTGCAACATGTCACAGGCTGCCTTCTGTACTACCAAATGTCATTACGCATGGTGCAAGATGCTACTTGGGCCATTTTGTTTGGTGCAAGTCACTTTGCGACATGCATAGTGGTTATTGAATCAGGCCCCTTATGTATGTGAATGAAACCCAGGATGCCACATCACAACATATCTTCTCTTTTCTTCCTCTTTACCTTCTGTCAATATTTTTGCCCCCTCCCCATTTCAGTTACTCTATGAATCTCCTTAAATAGTGCTACACTAAGATTAAGTTGTGAAAACAGCAATATGCTGATAAATAAAATATTATTTGATTGTAGCATAAATTGGATATAAAAGTGTAATTAGAGGGCATTCTGTGAAGGTAATTATACAATGGCAAGGACATTTTCTGTATTCCGATTGGTCAGTGGGTGCTTGGAACAGTGATGTTATTTCACAGTATATTTAGGGGATACTAACATACATACTAACATACTAAAATGCCAGCAGAATAGGCCTAACGGTCTTTTGTGTCTGCTTGTTTGGTCAGCCCCCACCCTGGGTGCTGATCTTGCTGTCCCCCTCGCCTTCTCTGGCTTCTCCCTTCCCAGTTCCGGATATTCTTGCTGCATTGGATTTTGCTTCCAGAACCCTTCCCTGTACCTGTTCCACCCCCTCTTGAACCCCTCCACTGTCTCTGCCTCCACCAGCCCCCTAGGTAGTGCATTCCATGGCTCCACCACCCTCTCAGTGAAGTAGCACCTCCTCCTTTCTCCCCTGAATCTTCCCCCCTCCAGCTTCCACCCATGCCCTCTAGTGGCCCCTTCCTCCTTCCTTCGAAGCATCCTGACTGTTCCTCCCCTATTTACCCTCTTCATGTACCTGAAGACCTCTATCATGTCCCCCCGGTCCCTTCTCTCTTCCAATGTGTACATATTTAGCTCTTCGAGCCTCTCTTCATAGGTCCTGTCCCCCAAGCCCCAAATCATTTTGGTTGCCCTCCTCTGGACCCTCTCCATGACATTGGTTCTCCTACATTTTCCACTGAGGAAATATTAATTAGATTGAAGGTCCAAAATAGGGAAAATGTCTACCCATCCAGATAATCTTACTGGTCATATTCTATATTTACTCGCAGACAGTCTAACCTTTCCTTTAAAACTTATCTTTGAGGGCTGTTTAAATCATAATTTCCTACCTGATGAATGTAGGATTGCTTATGTCATCCATCTTCATAAAAAAGTCCCAAAAAGCAATTGAGAAAATTATAGGCCTATCAGCATTACCTCTCCTGTTTGTAAAATCTTGGAAGATCTTGTTAAAGACATCATCACCCCAAATCTTATCATCACTGATGAAGAACAACACGGCTTCAAACAGGGCTGCAGCTGTTTATCTAACCTGATAAGTTTCTTGAATAAGTGTTCTGGGTTTTAGAGTGGTAAGAGAATTTTTTTTAAAGTTGGGTATTTAAGATTATAAGGATCACAAAGGTCAAGGTCCTGAATTAGTTGTTTTAAAATGCAGACTGATCTCCTCTTTTTATTAACAGCATATGGGCTTCTGTCAGTTGTAGACAGAGCGAGATTAAAATCACCCCCTAACACTGCATTGGAGTTGAAATTAGAAAGTTCCAAAAAGAAATTAGTGAAGAATTTGGGGTCTTCTTCATCAGGACCATAAATAGAGCTTAAAGTTATAGTCTAACCTTGTATAATAATTTCAATAATTACAAACCAACCTAACTGGTCAGTAGTAATTTTGTTTAGTGAATGGCCTAGGTGACCCCTAATATAAATCGCAGTCCCTCTTGCAGTATTTGAATAATTGGAGCAGTAGCCTTTAGCCTGTAGTAAACTGACAAAGTGCATGGCATCTTTTGGTTCAAAATGGGTTTCTTGCAACAGTAAGCAGTCTACCTTTTTTCTTTTAACTAATTTCACCACCTTCTATATTTTTATCTGGTCTCTACAACCATTAAGTTTCCATGAGATTATTTTTAAAGTATTTATCGACTAAAGAGATTATCTTTACATTAAATGGTCCAATTTTGCAGATCCACTTGACCCCCCCAAAGTCATGCTCACCACATTCCCCAAAAATTAAACAGATTTTAGATTCAATGATCAAAGGTTTTTGGTACCCGCATAAGGATATAAACAAGATCAGATTTTATTAGTTTTTTAATCATTCAAAATTTTTGCTTCTTTGAAGATAGTGCTGTGAGAGCAACCCTGTCTTTCCTTAGGAATTGTTAAAGTAAGGCACCCTCCAGCCCACTCCCCTCCTTCCAAAATAGGGTAGAGAAAAAAGGTGAAGTGAAGCAATGTTTTATAAAGACAGAAACATTGTGGGTGAAATAAGAAAAAATAGAAAAAGAGTGAGAAGAAGACAGGAGAAAGAGAGAAGCAAGATAGAACTGGAGCTAGATGTCCTGAAGGGACATATGTGCTCCCCACCCCCCCCAATTGGGGTTGCTAAGCTTCTACTGTACATAGAGACATGATGATGAAGGAGATGTCACTATGTTCCACAGGGCTCCTACTTAACAGAAAATAAAATTAAAGTATTTAAGCCATGAAAAGGAAAATGGGCAGTGAGCATTTTCAGCTAGCATGAAGTTATTCTATGAGTTACCCTGTGAAATGCCTATTATATGGATTTGTTTACCTTAACACCCCCCCAGAGAGGGATATCTAACAAAAGGGATTTCTCATCAAGACATCTCCTAATTTAAAGAGCTAGCAGAGATAGATGGGGTTTCGGGGTTCTGCCTACAAAGTTTTAAAGCTTCTTCTACTTTAGTGGGGGAGTGAGAAAAAATGAGTTTTCCATCAATTAGGACTCTTACCACTCTAAAACCCATAACACTTATTCAAGAATTGATTTTTTTCTGTTGTCTCATACTTTTTGCTCAAACTATTATGACATAATCTATGAACCAATAAGAATCTCGGACCACCCCCCAGTAATCTTAGAACTTACCTTTAATAACACATCTATAAATTTAATGTATGGAAATATGATAACTCTTTATGGTTTCTTCCTGAGTTTGGTGAAAGTATTCAAAGAAAAATTATGCTGCTCTGGAAATTAAATGATAAGATGGAAACAAATATCTCAGTAATATGGGATGCATGTAAGGCTTATCTGAAGGGCTGGTTATCCTCTCAGGATGGAATGAGGAAGAAAAAACTAAATCCAGCCCTAATGGAATTGGAACAGGAGTTGGGATCTGCACAGGAAGCATACAGACAACTCACTGATGAAAACACTAAGCTAAAACTGATTCTTATAAGAGATAAGGTAGAAAAGATGATACAAGAACAGGCAGCTAACACACATTATAGAGCCAGGGCAAAATATTACTTCTGTGGCAATACCCCAGGCAAGACTCTGGCTTATCATCTTAAATGTGAACAAAATAGAAATAAATCCATGGAATTAAAAAGGCAGATGGAACCATGTGTACATCTGAGACAGATATCAGCTCCACTTTTCAATCTTTTTTGAAATTCTATCTACACTGGAAAGGGATGCAGAATTTGGTGAAATTAAACAATTTATTTCCAAAGTGCCCCTACCTAAAGTTACATCTTATGATTTAGAGCAATTAAATAAAGATATCTCTCTGGAAGAAATACAAGAAGTTATCAAATCCTTTCCTAACGGTAAAAGCCCAGGTCCTGATGGCTTCCCTTTTGAGTTTTATAAAAAATTATCTGGTACAATTGTTCCCCTTCTTTAGGCATTATACAACTCTTTTTTAGCACTGAGACTACTTCCTCAAACCTTCTATCAGGGAAATATTATTCTTATTCAAAGAAAGGATAAACCCCCAACCAATGTAGGTCTTAAAGACCCATCTCTCTCTTAAACTCTGATTATAACTTTTTTGCAAAAATATTAGCATTAATATTGGCCAAACCAATACCGGAACTGGTTTGTCAAGACCAAGTAGGCTTTATACAAGGGAGAAGATTACAACATAATATTAGAAAAGCCTTAAACTTAATTTAAACTTTCTCAGGAACAGACATTGCACTTCTTTCATTGGATGCTGAAAAAGCCTTTGATAGGGTGCAGTGGTCATTCCTGATAGAAGTCTTAGAGAGATTTGGTGTCAAGTGTAAATTCTCTAATGGGATTCTGCTCACTTACTCAGCTCCTCAGGCAAGTATAAAAACAAATTATACTCTCTCTATGTTTAAACTACACAGTGGTACTAGACAGGGTTGTCCACTGTCTCTTCTACTATTCATTCTTAATTTGGAACCACTGGCAATAAAAATAAGAGATTATTTTCAGCAGCTGGGTACTTCAATTAGTTCTCCAGCCAATACAATAATGCTTTACACAGGTGATGTGTTGATAACTTTAAAAAATGGATATAACATGCCCAAAGCTCAACAATATTATCAAAGAATTTGGTGCTATCTCAGGCTACAAAATAAACTGGTCTAAAAGTGAATTACTGTATTTGGGGGATCCCACACATTTTAAAGATCACAATTTAAACAGTATGAAAAAAGAAAAAATAAATATTTAGGGATTGTGTTAACTCAGGAGGTGAACAAGGTTAATCAATTAAATTACCATCCTCTAATTTTTAAAATTAAAAATGATTTAATAAAGTGGTAATATCATCCCTTGACTCTACTAGGAAGAATAAATGTTATAAAAATGAATATATTGCCCAGGCTTGAGTCAATCCCTATAATTCTTAAAAAAAATCTTCACTGTCCATGATAAATTATTAAGATGTTTCCTATGGCAGGGTTAACAACCCTGAGTAGCCCTAAATAAACTTTACCAACCTAGAACTAAGGGTTGTTTAGCTTGCCCAAACTTCCTGCCTTACTACTTAGCTGCTCAGATGGAAATTATATATTACTGGTTCCATCAATCAATGAATAAAAGAATAGCGGGTATCTGTTTTGAAGAAGAAAAATTACAGGGTCTCAATCTCCTTGATATCCTGGCATTATATTCCAGACATGAAACAGACAAAAATCTGTTAGAATCTACCAAATCCTTCATCACTGCCTGGTTAAAAGCTTCTAGAATGATGGGGTTACCCACTACACTCTCACAGTTTACCCCAATTTTTAATAACAGATCCTTTCCACTTTCAATTTTAGACAACACCTTTAAGAACTGGTATTGTACTAAAGGAGTGAGGGATCTGGGGGACTTCTATATAGATAGCAATCTAATGTCTTTCGTACAGTTTCAAGACCTCTACAATATCCCAGCAGCACAGAGTTAAAAACTTTATATGTAACAAAAATCATAAATCATATGATTTGCAATACTCCCCTCTGGAAATCATTTTTCTTAAATTAGACTCTCCTGAACATTTAATTTCAAACATTTATCAATTCTTACTTGACCATCTTCCATTTAACTCGGATCCACTTAGAAAACTTGGGAAAAAGATTACTAAATTTCAATCCCAGAAGAAGAATGGTCCAAAATTATCAGTTTTGATAATACAAGTATTAGAAATAACAAATTATTTCATATCCACTTTAATTTTATACATAAAACATATTTTACTCCATTAAGATTGCACAAGATTACTCATACAATCCCAGACCTCTGTCAAAGGTGTAAAAAGGAACAAGGGACTTTGTCTCATATGCTCCTAAACTGTGAAGTGATTAAGGATTACTGGCAGGCAATCTGGAATATCTTTAAAAAGATGCTATGTTATCACTTTCCTTTTGTCTGGGGCATTTTTATCTTTGGTTTTGTAAAAGAATACACAGATCAGCTGAAATACCGAAAAAACCCTCTGTAATATTGCTATTCGAATAACTTGTAAAATTATTTGACAGCATTGGAAAGATGTACAGCCTCCATCTTACTTTGAATGGGTTGAGAAAATCTTAGACCAGAGTAGAGTGGATAAATCTATCTACTTCCTTGAGAATGATTATAATGAATATGCAGCAATCTGGACCCCCATGTTAGACATGCTCGGCAGCCATTCCCCTTACAGAATTGGCACCCTCAGCTATGATGAGCATCTAAGTCTTCATGATCATATATGATGAGTGAAGCACCCATGATCTGAGCTGGATTAAAGAAAAAACTGACGTGTTTCTATGACTATATCAGTGCTTTATTGGATGAAAACATTCTGTGTGATGTAGTATATATAGATTTCAGTAAACCATTTTATATTATGCCACACAGAGCCCTTTTAGAAAAACTTGCCAATTTGAACACTAATAAAAAATATATAAACTGGATTAATAGTTGGCTGTCATATTGCACTCAACAAGTATTAATTAATGGTTATTTGTCTACACCAGGTGAGGTCTCTACAGTAGTGGTGTGCCACAGGGATCCATTTTGGGCCCCACTGGTTTTCAGGTCTTTGTCATAGACTTAACAGCCAATGTTTTATCATATACAGGTAAATATGCTGATGATGTTAAACTAGATAGTCTTTGTATTGATACTGAACATGCCAAAGTCCTTCAAAGTAACTCAGATAAAATCTCTGATTGGGTAATAAAGTGGGGCATGTGACTTAATCCAAATAAGTTCAAAACTGCACATTTAGGTAAATACAATCCTCAACACTCTTATATTCTGGGGGGTCACCCTTTGACAACATCTACTGATGAAGAAGACTTGGGCATTATAATATCGAATGATTTTGAAAATGATAAACATATAAATGACATCATAAAAAAAAATCACTTGGGCCATCAAATGTAACATCCAGTCTTGTAATGCCAAAGTTTTAATGCCTTTGTTTCATTTCTATGTTAGACCTCACCTGGAATACACTTCACAATTATTGTGCCCCCTTAAGAAATATAATTGTGTTAATCTAGAAAATGTTCAACGTAAATTTACAAAGCATATTTTTGGCATGCATGATGTTCCTTACTCTAACATATAACTGAACTTAAATCTAATGTCCTTGGAATCATATAATTTCAGAGGGGATATAGTGTTCCTTTTTGATATAATTCATGATCCTCTCCTTATGTCAGAACTTGGTTTACAATTTAAGGAAAATACATACAATACTAGGGGCCATTCGTTGCAAATATCAGGTAAACACTTTAAAGACATTAAAAGGGTGTACTTTTTCTCTCTTAGAATGGAAAATCCATGGAATAAACTGCCAGAAAATAATATTATTAACAAAACTAAAATAGAATTTAAGAATCGACTGGATACATTTATTTTGTCAGGAGCTAATCTGCAATACTACTATTTAACATAGATTCATTGGAGCAATTCTGGGCATGACCTGCCCCCTAGCTCCTCGATCTCCTTTAGTATGATCCTTTAGTATAACATCACTGTATGAAGTCCAGGCACACGCATGACCACATAATACATAGAGAAATCATCCAACTGTTACAGAAGTAACCACCACTGTTAAACTGCTTCAGTTACAAGGTACAAGCAGTGACTCCCCCCCCACATACACATACATTACATTTCTCATTCCTTTCTTTGTTTAAAATCAGCAACTGGCCACAGACTCATGTTCGCCTCCTACTCCCTCATTCCTGCAGTGAAGAAAGCAGGCAGATTTTATTTAAAAAAAAAAAAAATAAGGTTTTCCCCAGAGTGCTGCTGCCTGTGGCTAAAGGCTTTCAGTAACAGTGCAAGCCCAGTCAGCCATTTCACCAAAAATCTGCAGGCAATGACAGTATCTAAAACAAAACAAATCAAGTGTCTTTTTGATGTCTCTGTTTTCAGCAAGCACTTGCTAGCAGCAAAACTCACTTATGTAGTTTAATAGCCTCCATTTCCATAAGCACTGAGATCATGTTAGCTCATGCACACTTTACAGTCATGTTGTACATTCAGTGAATTGTTTCACAGCTAATAGCTAGTCAGCCACAGGAAAAAAGGAATAACTTAAAATAAGAAACATGGTCTCTTTCAAGCACACTCCAATAATAGTAAGTGGAAGCCAACAGCCAGGAAGGGCAGAGAGGAGTCACAGAACACAAAGGAAAAAAAGAAAAAGCTTAGGAGTTTCAGCAGGGAGGATTATTCTGGCAGCAGCTCCACCTTGTGGTGGAAGAAGTATTCTGGACTTTTTAAAAAAAATATTTACCTCCTCCTCAAAAATCAAATCGAATAACTTTAACAAATGATTTGTTTTTCTTCTTTTTTTAATTAACAAATGAGCCATTGTATAATAGCAATAAGACACTCCATGGATATGTGTGTAATTGGGTAATAACATCACTCCTCCACTGTTGAATGCACTTGGCCTGTGGTCTCATGCTTCAACCAACCAAGGAGTGACATTATTACTCAATAATATTCACCCTTTTGTGCCTTATTGCTTAGTTAATGACTAGGTTGTGGACATTTTGTATATAGGGTGTACTTTTTTCTAAAATGTTAAGAATAATTTAGTTCTTTCAGTCACTTGTTAACTAATCATGTATTAATTGGTGGTGCTATATAAACTGAATGTTTCATCTCCCACTTATCATGCCTCTGATGAAGGGTTGTCTTAACCTGACACACTGGGGCAAGTAAGTGGCCAGTGAATAACTTTCATCTTTCACAAAATCTTCATTTTTTGCTTCAAAATACCTGTTGTCATTGTGGAGTGCTGTGGAAAACTTTGGAACCAATCCAATTTCAATGCAGCCTGCATTTGAAAATTGGGAAAGATGCAAAGTCTGATGCAAAGTGTCACTTGTGTCATACACCTTTGGTGCAGCCACCTTGCATCAGACTGCACCATTTGAAAATTGGTCCCTATTGTTAAGAGTACTGGGGAGTACACAATGGGTTGAAAAGATTGGCTGCACAGTCCATATGTATTAAGCCTCAGAGAAGGCATTCTGCCATGACCCAAGTGCTATTCTGATTACCTCATCAATTTGAGATTCAAAGATCAATACCAGATTAAATTGTTGTTGTTTTTTCTAGCACTTCTGGCAATTCAACTGTCTATAAATGTATGTTTGATACTTTAATTTAGATAGTACCCCAACATCCCTGCCCTTGACTGCTGATTTGATTTTAACAAGTCATCTTCTGTATATCATCAAGTGCTTCATACACAATGGAATGTTTGTGGCAATATTTTGGCCCAGGAGAGTGATCAAAAAAGTATCAATATCTTGCTGTATCAACCTTTAGAAAATATGAAGTTTAGGGTTGAATGGTCTCACCAGGCAGAAATATGAATGAGGCTTGAAACAGGTCAGTTGTAAACCTTCTCTCCTGTTACTGCTCTCCTCCTCAGTTTCCTTATTGAGACTGTAATTCTCCTGATTCATGTGTATGATCTTGAGGGCTACACATGTAGTGAAATCTGTATCCAGTGACAGGAAGTCCATAGTAGTGCTTTCCTATTCAGAATAACTTAAAATTTTTGCAGTCCACATTAGGAGGTCTATGGTAGCTGTGCACCTTGCAGTATATGGCCCATCTGTGTTTGTTGCTCCTCCTCAGAATTGGTATAACTATTCCCCTTATAGTAGGACCAATCTATGGATGGTCTTCCTGGTCAAAATAACTTAAGGATATCTCAATGATGCAAGTCTGCAACATGCATTGCTGGGTTAAACTAAAGTTTTTCCTGGCCTTCCATATACAGCATGTGAAAGGGCTAGAAGAGTTTTTTTTTTTTTTTAGTCAGGACATATAAACCCAGTTTGTTCAACCATGTTGTCCTACCCAAACACTTGAAAATCCAAACAGATATCTTATTGTCTCAGTAAAGGTTCTTCCAATGAGAACATGTTGAGGTATGTTCATTATTTTTTGAAAGACAAAGTTGTGCCACTGCTGACTTATATTTGTGACACTGTGCTGTAGATGTCTTTAAACATGTTATTGAACTTTAAACAGAGAAGTAATTAAAAATGGTTCACCACTTATGTGGAACAGTGGAGCCCACTTAAGTGCACATGAGATAAGTGCACATCATGCTTAAGTGCACATTTTTTTCCATATCCCGATTTTTTTTCCTATTCATCCAGTGTTAAATGTACCTCATAAGTGCATTACATGTAAGAGCAAATTTTGGTTAAATGCACATTTTATTTTACTTTTCCTATTGATTTTCAGTCCAACCCAGCTTTTAAGGGCACATTTTGTACAGTACATGTACCACCTTAAACAGTCCATCTTAACATTTTAATTGGCAGCAGTAACTGCAGCCATGGTGCTGTCTACCATGGCCACAGTAAGAACATCTGTTTTATCAAAGGACTGACCTTCTGTTTAATTTTTAATCTTATACTGAAACATGTAAAGCAGAAGATTACTGATTGTTTTCAAGTACTACTGTGTCATAGGACTGTGCAGTAATGTCATTTTAACATGAGCACCTGGTATTTAATAAAGCACATTACACAAACAGTGAAATGTGTCTGGAAGTGATTTTCTGGTTAAATGCACAGCCCACTTAAATGCACAAAAAACTTGTATCCTGAGGGTGTGCACTTAAGAGGGCTGCACTGTATTCCTTTATACCAGCATTGGACATGCCCTTGAAAACAGGGCTATTCCCTGAACCATCACTATGTGGCTTGATGCCATTTGACTTTCTTCCTGGAAGCTTTGCAACTTGTACTTTTTTTATAATTAAAATTATATTAATTATAAGTAAGAAAAAAGCATAATAAAACATACATAACAAACAAGAAATTAATTACAACATTAAACAAAAACCTAGCCGGAGATATAACTCTAAAGGTGGTCAGTATGTAAGGTACAGTGAATGTAATAGATCAACAGATTAAGCAATATTATGAGTCAATATCAGTTAAATGGAATTTATTTAAAGTTTCTATGGTTATTCAGTTACATAGTGCCAACATGAGCTGTAACTGATAAAAGGCCTAAACAGCAATGGGGCCATGGAATATTAAACAACTGCTGACCAACAGTGCATGAGCTCAACTAAAATAACTGTCCACTTAGCTACCAGTTTTGACCCAGCATGATGTAATAAATACTGTGGCATGTTGCAGCCTTGAGGATTAAATAGTACTGGGAACATAGTTATGGGCCCCAGATATCCATGTACTTCTCTAACATGTGTGAAACTACATGAAGTACTCTTTCATAGGAAGATATTTTCCCCATTTGTTTTGTCCATTCTGTCATGGGGAGGGGGATAGTCAGTCTCCAATGACACAGGTCAGATTATCAATTTTGCTGCAATCAAGGCTCCTGGAACTTATACTTAATCACAATTATTTCTCTTTCGATGGAAACCTATACCTTCATCTCCAATGCAGCACAATGGGGTCTACTGAGGCCCCTTAATATGCACATTTGTTTCAGGACTGGTGGAAGAAAATGTTTATTATTGATGATTCTACTAACCCTTTCTCCAGGAAGACTGTCAGTTTAATCAGTACTTTGATCTGCATCTGATAAGGCACAGATCAAGAGACTAACAAGTCCTTAAGTTGTTTCAGCAACAATAATTTGAACCTGTTTTTCACCTACAGACTAGGATCTGAATCTGGAAAATGTCTTTATATCTGACTCAGGATCAAAGAAAACTTAAAGATTGAAACTGAAACATTTAGAAAACCCACAGCTGGAAATACTCTCAATCATGCAGAAAGTTCAAATCCCAAACATCATGTCGATAGCATTCCAACTGGCCAATTTATTAGAATGATACGAAAGTGTTCAAATGACATTTGCAATCAATGTCAAGCCCATGAATTAAAAAACAGATCCAAACGCTGCTTCTGTCACCAACAATGCCAGTAAGAGAGCAAAATCCACTTCTAGGGATGCAATACTAGTTCCCACAGAAAGGGAACAATTTCAGAACTCCTGCATACAGTGTGTCCTAAAACACAGCTCTATTGCATGTCTCATAATGAAAATTATTTAAGATCACAGGAAGATCTTTTCATGTGACCATTCCTTGCATAACTCTTAGCTGAAAATACAATTGCTGATATGTTAGTAAAATGGGACTTCCAAAGGTCACCAGATATGTTATGGTGCTTCACAAGTCGAGAGGTTTCTTTAAGTGTTATTGATGTAAAACATGCAAATTTGCATTGGCTAGCAATATGTAGGACATGACAGACCAAAAAGATAAAGAAACCACACTGAAAATCTGGCAGAAAAATGACATGTAACACCCAGTCTGTCGACTATGAGCCCAGTGTTGATAGTGTCATAGAACAATAGGAGCTGCCTTGCTGTAGGGCTGTGTCAAACTCTGGGTGCATCAAGGAACCTGTACCCAGTTTTATAAAAGGCGGTCCCTGCTCCAAAGACCCAGGAGTTGCCTCATCTGCAGGCTTGTGCCAAACATTTGGCACACCTGCTGGAATGGACACAGGGATCTGCCCCCTCCCACCCAGTGCAACAGTAGAGTGGCTGCAAAGGTGAGGGGTGTGTGATTGTGCATGCCAGGAGAGGGCAAGGGCAAAAGAACCATGGGGGGTTCCCAAAGGGGTGTGAGGGAGACTGAGGAAGTGCAGGGTGGTGATTTGGCACCTAGCTGGGGTACATTGTGCAATGCGAGTCAGCCAATCAAAGGGTGGTCTGCGGAGGGTTAACTGTGAGAGAAATGGACCTGGACCAATGTGGGAACCACCATGGCACCTTCCCTTGAGGTGCCATAATCCACAATCAAGTATGGGGGAGGTAGCCTGTCACAATTTTGGGAGGCTGAGTGTCAGGGGACTGTAGTGGTGCCTGAAGAACATTTACCTCCACCACTGGCAACTCTCACCCTGCAGCCAATTCTTCCAGCATACATGCTTGTAAATCAGTGCTCCTCTGGGGCAGGTGTCACAGCAGTTCCCACCTGGGGCCAGGTCAATTTCCCTTCCTGCCAGTCCTCCCCAGACTGCCCCAGTCATTTGGCTGTCTGGTATTGCTCAATGCACCCCAGCCAGTTGACAAATCACCACCCTGAATGTCCTTCATCTCCTTTATGCCCCTAGGGCACTCCCCATGCTCCATCTGCTTCTGGTCCCTCCTGGAAGGTTCCCCCAATGGCAACATCATCCTACATTGGCACAGGACCCTTAGACCACTCCTGGCTGGTCTAAGCAGAGCCCCTTGATGTGTCCATGGTGGGGCTTGCAAAATTCCAAAAAGGGGGGGTGGTGCAGCTTGCCATGGTACAAACCCCCCTGCAACCATGAGAAAGGATGCTTTTGCCACAAGGGTGGCACAGAGTGGCTTGGGCTCAAGGCATCCTGAATTTGACTCAAGCACCTTGCATCAAACTGCACCTTTTGAAAATCGGGCCCTACATGTTTTTGTGCTCCAATTCTACAGTTTATGTGGAGCACATTCCAAGATGTTAAAAAGTAAATGATAAATTACTGATGTGATTTCAGACAGAGAACATGCAGAATCAAAGTACTTTTTATCCTGTGTATGGTGTGCTATTGTTTGGGAACGTCAGGAGGGAGCACTCCACTTCAGCACCAGGGTTGAGAACAGTATAAATAAAATTAGAAAAAGACTATACACTTATTGTAAATCACTTAAGCTAAACTTGAGTGATTTATTTAAGCAATAATGCATGACAGGGTGCGGATCGTGCTGGGATAACCTCACACATCGGGTGGTTGGGCATGATGCTGCAGGCCAACACCTAAGAAGGGAGGTTACCCCAGCACGACCCACACTCTGGACTGCATCATTGCTATTATACAATGGCTCATTTGTAAAACAACCAAAAAAAGATGAAAAATTACATTTAAAGTACATTTTTTTGTCATTTTTCAAATGGGTAGGATTACTTTACAAAAAGTAGTGCTGATTTGTTTCAGCCAGCAGCTGAAGCTGATGTGTTTTTTCAGTGGCTCTGCTGTCCCCATAGCAACCTTTGTTAGTGCTGTCATTTTCTTTGTTAATATGTTCTGTAGCCTCTGTGTTTATGTTGTTTTGCCACAGTTTTGATTTTCACTTTTTCTCTCTTTGATGTTGCGAGACTCGCTGTTCATGCTTCTGCAGCTTAAAGTCTGATATTGCTGCTGCACCCCCCCGCTGTTATGATTTGCTGCCATGTGTTGCAATGATGTGTCTGAAACTTGAAGAAAGGGGGTAGAGAAGATGTTTCCCAGTGTGTTTATATAGTCCACTTAAGGAAAAGCAAGAAGAAAGTGTTTTGAAGAGCGAGCACTAGAGTTGCGTATTGACTGTTTAAGCACACGCTTACTTACTCTTTCACTGAACATGCTCAAGCTGTGGTCTGTCAGTTTGGTGTATTTTAAATGTAAAAGAAACAAACTTTGGGATTTTGGGGAATGTCTGAGGGCTGTTGGTTTGGAGTGAGGAGCCGGACAGGAAAAGAGAAGGAGAACAACACATGGTAAGACTGTCAGTGGGTGGGGGGGAGTAAAGTCATTCACAGTGGGAGCTCAGAGTGGTGTGTTGCAGCTGGGACTGTAAACTTGAGGAGGGTTTTTGTGTATGTGTGCAGTGGTCATGTATGTGTCTGGACTTCCTACAGTGAGGTTATGTTCAGATAACATCACTGTCTGAGGAAACACTGACCAAACAGAGTCCAGGAAATGTTCTTGCCATTGTATAATATACGTTAATAATGCCTCTGAGGGGTGTACCATGTGGTATAAGAGACTCCTCTCATGAGGTATGGACAGACAGAACTGCTACACTTCACAATACCCTCCCCCAAACCTCACACCTGGAGTCTCTTGTGCCATAAGAGACACCCCTTGGAGGCCCCAGTAACTTACAGTAGAGGAGCACCTATGGGCCATCTAGAATGGCTCTATAGACATCTCTTGGGTATCCATTACTTACAATCTCATGCAAAAATCCTATTTGCATTAGATTTACTGGGATAGTCTGCATTCAGCCACACTGGGGGGGGGGGCAACTCCAACCCTCCTGCAAAACAAACAAAATGGTTTTATAGTTTGAATTCACTCCAACCAAGGAGACTTAATAAGGTCTAATATTTTGGGCCATTTATATACTATAAATATACCGTGGCCATTGCGGGCTATACACACTGTTTTATCTAGTTTCTGCTAAAAATATCTGCTTATATGAGATTTCTGAATTTAAACTACAGTATATACATCCATTTAATGATTTTACTTTCTCTTTGCATTTCAGGAACCACAATATATTATTGTCCTCATTGGTGATGTTGGTTGAATTGCAATATGATTTTATCCTCTGCTTGTAATAAAACTATTAGTAGTAATTGGCACTTGGAGAGTAGACATGAGATTGAGGGAGGCTAAGGAATGCACAGAGAGGTTAAACAGAGAGAGACAGAGAGAGAGAGAGAGAGAGACAGAGACAGAGAGAGAAAGAGAGTGAGAGAGACAGAGAGAGAGAGAGAATGTTAAGTTACATGAGGTAGAGACTTCATCATGTTCACACAGTGAGTGGTGGTAGTAGAATATCAGCCTGAGTCACCAAACTCTATACACTAAGCACTGAGCAACATTGCCTGTAAGAGCAAGAAATGCACAGAATACTTTGCAATAAATAGCACTGTTAGAAGAAGTGACTTATCGATAATGTTTAGCAGTGTAAATGGCCTGCAAATTGGTTAGAAAACATTAATATAGCTGAACTCTTCACAGAGTACTAAAATGGCTTTATTAACAGGGATTCTATACAAGTACTGTATTAGTTCTGTCACTCATGATCACACTGAAGACATCCAAGCCTTTTAATGAGCTCTTGCACAATTTTCTTGGTGGTACTGTATTTCTTTAAACTCTACAAAGGCTAATTCCTGAGCACTTACGCTTTCCGGCTATGTTAACTTGTAGGTTAATAGACTAGCTGATAATGCTGACAGGTCAATCTGAACAATATCTCTGGCAGGTGAAAAACAGGATGTCAGTGGCATTTAAAAAAAAAAGCCCATACAGTAAGTGCATTACTGGAGAATGTGATTTGTGGCTCACTTACCAGATATCACTATAACTGCCTGGTGAAAAGTTTTGTTTATCACTGAAGATTATTCAAGAATCCTAACAAGATAGCATTTATGATAAAAGGTGAATAAAACTGATTTGTTCCTTTTTTCAATGCCTTGTAATGGTACAGCAACTTATCAGGTCATAATGATAGTACCCAAATCTGTACAAACTTGCAAAATAGCAAGGACTGCTATCCAGAATTGGAGCTGCTACCATGTCTTTATTAAAGGTAGGGATGTCATTCCAAGCACATTTCTGGAGAGGGCACACAATTAAAATGTTTTGTAACATGGCACAAAAAAGAATAAGCAAAGCAAGCACTTACATAGGTCCAAACACGCCATGTGGTACAGTACAAACCATGGTCTAATACCATGGTAGATCACGGTAGGGAGCGGGCGCGCATGAAAAGTATTAGACAATGGTTTCTGCAGACCTTCGCTGAGCAGGGAACACTGTCTACAGAGCAGACCATCAGAAGCGGCTACGTGCCCCACGTCCTCGTCGGAACACAGGAAGCAAGGTGAGACAGCTCAGGGACTGGCACAGGCAGTCTAGGAAAGAGGAAGAGGAGCAGAAATCTTCACAGGCTAAGAGATGACCATGGCCCGAAGACAACAATGTGACCAGTGACAGGAATCGCGGTTAGTAGAAGATCGGTACCAATAACAGGGAATCAGTGCAGCAATGTACAGTCCCGTAGTGTGAGGGGGCTCGAAGCGTAGAAATGTTATCACGCTGAACAGAAGTCACTGTAGTCGTAGCAGTAGCATGGTGTCCATGGCACTATGCAAATCGAGCTGACATACCCACAGTGCAGCAGGACAGAACTGCACAAGCAGTAGACAACGGAGTCGAAACAGAGGAAAATAGAGAGACAGAAAGGAAATAGCGTAGAAGGAGCAGTGTGTTTGTGCATGCCACAGATGATAGCCACTAGATCTATAGATAGTGAAAAGCACATCAGCATAGTAATAGATCACAGGTCTGCAACATGCACGTGCACGCTTTGAACTGAATACAACGTTAGAGACACAGTAGTGAGACATAGAAAAGTGATATTTTGACCACAGTGTCTTACTCATAATATTGTTGTCTCATAGTAATCAGAAACAGTAACCTACTAAAGTGTTAGCCATGTTACCAAGCAGTTAAGCTTTCGAGGATGGGTCTACAGTGGAATTAATCCATGGTTGGTTGGTTGGACCCACTCGGCCTTCGGCCTCGTGGTCCAACCCCCCCCAACCATGGATTAATTCCACAGTAGACCCATCCTTTCTTGTGGCTTAATCCTTACGTAATATATGGAGATAGTGAAATAATACCATCCTGTCCAATACAAAAAAATTCCAGTAATGCAACACTATCTTGAGTGATAATACTATTGTTCCTTCCTGATAATACCATCGTTCAGAGGTGATAGTACCATCTTACCACCTCTGAATGATAGTATTATATGCAAAATGCCACAGCACATGTGCAACTCTGCCTGCCAAGAAACCCAGTTGCCATGGAGCCACGTCCCTTCCTACATAGCCATAGTGAAGGCATGCATCCCCATTTGTGGCTTTTTTCTGAGGGCAGGCAGAACAAACTGAAAAACATGCAGCAGTGTCCTCTGGCTTGGTGAGAGAAATTTGTGAACTTAATTTCTTTCATTTGTGTTTTTTTTTTCAAACATACAGTTTAATGGAGTATCTGGCTGGTCCTGCATTCGCAGAACAATGGAAAAATCTAAAGGTATGACTGCCTGATAAATTGAAACAAACAACATGTTTTTAAAATGAGTGAGACAGAGTCTTCAGTGATACATGTGGCTGAGAGACAGCGTGTCTTCAGTGCAGCGGGCGGCCAACCTGTTTCACAGAATCCACATCAAAAAAGTCATTTTTTTCACAACTGCATCCATATATTACAAAAAAGAACAGATAAATGACTGTATTATAAGGCAGTCAGACCATCTCGAGGTTTGGGGGACTTTGGGAACCTCTTGAGTTTCGCTCTCGAGGTTCCAAGTCCCCCAAACCTCTCGATGGTCTAAATGCCTTGTAATACATAGTCACCTGTCTATTATTCTATTTATATAGGAAGCATGCTGAGTTAAATTTTTACATATCTTCCTTCATTAGAAAAGCAATACTTGGGTGGAAATGTGGTGGGGGGGGGTGCAGACTCTATGGATATGATAGCTCTGGTTATTGGTTTCATAAAAAGACATGAAATGTGTTTGCTCAAAGTTGCTTTGCTTTCTATAACATTTAAGAAAAAATAACAAATCTGCAATGATTCTGGGATAGTATATCGAATTTCATCCCTGCATGTGCCTTTCCCAAATTAAAAGTGGAATCCACCTAATTATTAAAGCAAGTGATTGTTTGAAGTCCTTCCTTGGTAAGTATCACATTGTTTTGGATTCCCCCCTTTTCCCTCACAAAAAGACAGAGACCATTATTTGTTGTTGTGCTCAGATTGGCAATTAATTTATTTATATTCATAATTCCATATTCCATTTTCCATTTCTTTATTATCATATTTTCAGAAATTTCATTTATTTCCATCCATATATCAATCTCTAATTATCCCTCCCCCAGATGAAAACCTGGGTGCCTTCTTCTTCTCCTTTTCTGCTAGGTAACGGTGAAAACTTAGACCTCTTTCTTCTTCATCTTCTTCCTCTTCTTGTGTTATTCCTTTTTTCTTCCCCCCCCCCTCCTCCAGCCCCCTTTTTCCCCCTGCCATCCACCTTTGGCAGTCCATAACCATATTATCACCTGCCATCCACCTTTGGCAGTCCAAACTGTCCAACCAGATGCATCTGTCATCCACCTTGACAGACCCACCATACAGTCCCATCTTGATAGTCTTCCCCTCTTGCTCTGCCTAGTAGGGTGGGTGGGAGGAATAAAAAACTCCAGCAAAAAGTGGCTGAGACCCCCTTGTGCTATCTCTTATGTACCTCCCTTTGCCCCTCCCTTTCCTGTTACCTGTCCATTGTTCTGACCCTTAGCCCCTCCCCTTCCTTCACCCCTCCCCTCCTGAGCACAACCATTCCATGACAGAGGAAAGGGGTGCACCAGGACAACCTGGTCTGCCCCTTAAAGGGCAAACTCCATTGTCCCGGATTCCCCCCTTTTCCCTCACAAAAAGACAGAGACCAGTGTTTGTTGTTGTGCTCAGATTGGCAATTGCCTTCTTCTTCTCCTTTTCCGCAAGGTAACGGTGAAAACTGAGACCGCTTTCTTCTTCTTCATCTTCTTCCTCTTCTTGTGTTATTCCTTTTTTCCTCCTCCCTCCCCTCCTCCCCCCTTTTTCCCCACTAGCCAGTCTCCAGCTTGCATTGGATGGCTGGCTTCCCCCCATACTTGGGGTATCATTCTCCCTTACCTCAACGACGATCCTTTTTTTTTTTCCAGTTTTTGCATGTTTCCTCCATGCATCTATAAAGCCCATTGTTTCTGTATTGAACATGTCTATGGCTAGATCCAACAGGTGCACACCATCTGACCTATAGAAGTCTTCTACCCATTCTTCTACCCCCCGCAGTATCACTTGTCCTCTCATCTGCCTTACAATGTCCCCAACCTTATATTCATCTTTCTCCTGGCCCTCTCCACTGCTCTGTGGCTGTGCTCCTGCCTCCATACCCTTCTTGGTATCATATCTGACCAGGCGAGGCACACCTGAGGCCACCACTGTCGTATTGCCACTAGATCCCTTTTTATCTGTAAGTATGTGTCTACCCATGGCCTGCCTGCAAGGTCATTGCCCCCTAGATGTATAATAATTAGATCTGGACTGGGGCACCGTCCCTTGAGTTCCTTCAAGGTGGGAAGCAGCTGTGCCCATCTCATCCCCCATAAGCCATGGCAGACCAACCTACACTGTTTCACATCCTGGTACAGTTGCTTTCCCCCAGCTTTCTTCTTTGCTTTTTTTTTTTTTTTTTACAATTTAAGCTTTATTAATACATTTCCATTATAAAGGGCAGTTACAGCAATTCGAATTATGACCAGCTCTAGAACAGTGAGAAGTGCCCAACCCACCCCACCCACTCTGTCCCCCTTACAGCAGCAACAAAATTGATTGCCCTGACGTGCAGTGCATAAAATAATGGTATATATGGGTAAACCAGAGTGTGATATAAGATCAGTGAGGTAACAAGAGTAAAGTGTGAAGGGGATCCCATATCCTACTGTATGCTTCTAGTCAGTTATGAAGACTTGCAACTGCCTTCTCTGTTCGAAGGTTAGCAGTGATTTCATGTAGCCATTCCTGGAAGGAAGGAGCCGATTGTTCCTTCCAATGATGTAGTATAAGTTTCTTCACTGAGAGCGCAACCATAGAAATATGGTACTTCCTAGTTCTAGCACTGACCAGGGACATGTCCCCTAGAAGACACACCTCTGGAGTGAAATACTCCTGTAGGCCCAGTAGGGGATCAAGGGACATCTTAATTGAATTCCATAAGGAAGAAACTTTGGGACAGGACCAGAACATGTGCAAGAGAGTACCCTCTTCTTGCAGGCACTTAGTACATGTACTAGAGTTTGAGAAGCCCCATTTTTTTAATTTGGTAGGGATACAATACATGTTATGTAGAATGTGGTATTGCATGAGATGCAGCCTATCTTGGGAAACATACTTATGACAGGATCTCCATAGGGATTGCCAGTCCAACTGATATTGAGGGAGGAGTGAGTTCCAGAGACTAGTAGGTCCAAATGTGGCCCCGTATTTTTTATAGTACAGCACCCTGTATAGCTTGGATACTATGCCTGAAGATCCGGACAATAGGGAGATTTCAGGAATCAATGCTGATACCTTCTGAGAGAGGGGGGAGGACTCCCCAGGGCTACACTGAGGAGGTGTCTTAACTGCATAACTTTAAAATGAGATGAGCCTGGAATACGAAACTTGTCAATAATTCCACATGAGGACAACCAGTGCTCTTCCCCGTCTACCAGGGAAAGAAGTTTTCCATCGCCTAGTTGGGGCAACCAGTGAGGAGGAATCCACCTTCCACTAAGAGTGAAAGATGGGGAATTCCAGATAGACTGACCTAAGTCGGTCTGAGGGGAATAATGAAGAAATAAACATAACTGTGTATAAACTTTTAAAGAGGTACTTATTGTGGCACAGTTGGTCATCTTTACATGTGACAACTTAAGGTAAAATAAGTTTGAGGGAACCAGATGTTTAGATTTAATTGCATCTAACTCAATCTTAAGCCACACCGGTTGTACTGTTTCAGGGCCTGGAGAGATCCATCTCAGACAATATGCTAGATGACTGGCCCAGTAGTATAGTGCCATATGGGGAATCCTCAGCCCCCACCTCAGATTTTGGGGCAGCTAGTTTATGATAGGCCAACCGAGGATGTTTATCTGCCCAGATAAATCTGGTAAATATACTGTGCAGTTTCTTAAACCAGTGCATGGGGATAAAGGAGTTGAAATGGGAAAAGGGGTAATAAATTCTAGGAAATACATTCATCTTAATAATGTTAATCCTGCCCCATAATGATATGGGAGGTTTAGCCCATCTGTCAAGGTCTTGCATGATAACCTGTGAGAGAGAATCTAGATTATCTTTGACCCAACTGAAGGGGTTGAGGGATAGCTTTATGCCCAGATATTTAATTACTCTAGGAGTCCAACCTATACCTAGGGGGCAAATGTCATCCTTAAATACCTTGTGATTTAATGGGAAAAATAAGGATTTGCTAGCATTCAACTTATAATTGGATAGCACACTGAACCTAGCTATTTCATTCAGTAAGGGTGGTATTGAAGAAACCGGATGGGAGAGATATATCAGCAGATCATCTGCGTACACAGTGAGTTTAATCTCATGATGTCCAACTCTGATACCTTGTATAGAGATATTTTGGAGAATGTTTTGGATGAGGGGTTCCAAATATAGGTTAAACAAGAGAGGCGATAGGGGGCAACCCTGCCTAGTACCTGAATGGCGTGAGAAGTAGTTTGAGAAGGCCCCGTTAGCCGAGATTCTTGCTATAGGGGATTTATATAGTGCAGCAACCCAAGAGATGAATACCGGAGGAAAGTTAAAGGCACTCAATACCTTATAGAGAAAACTCCAATTCACCCGGTCAAATGCCTTCTCAGCATCCAAGGAGACCAAACCTGCAGGGAAATCAGCATCTCTGGAAGCCGAGAAGACATGGGATAACATTCACAGATGATCCGCTAAAGAGCGTCCCTTCATGAAGCCTACCTGATTCATACCTATTAACTCGGGGAGCACCACGGATAACCTGTTAGCTAAAATCTTTGAAAGGATCTTGATATCCTGATTTAGGAGGGATATAGGCCTGTAGCTCTGGACGAAGTCAGGGTCTTTATCTGGCTTAGGAAGGAGCACTATCAAGGCTTCAAAGAGGTGGCAGTCAACCTCTGTCCTGGATAAAATGTGCTGAAACAAACTATTAAGTATTGGCAATAGAAGTTCCCGAAATGTTTTGTAGAAAAGGGAGGAAAATCCATCCGGTCCAGGAGTTTTATCAGAGGGTAAGCCACTAATAACCTCGGAGATTTCCCCCTGAGTTATGGGACAGACCAAGGAGGCTATGCAATGTACTGGGAGGGAGGGTAGATGTGAGTCCGTCAGGTACTTCTCCATGCTTACTGAGCTGGGAGGGTGCTCCATGTCCCCGTAAAGCAATTTGTAGTATGCTGCGAGCTCTTGAACTATCTCAGTGGGAGATGTTTTCAGGGACCCATCTACAGAAGCCTTAATTGAAGGGATAAATCTAGCTGATTCTTGTTGTTTGATGCGAAGTTCCAAAAGGTGTCCTGCTTTCTCACCTTGGTCAGTATAACTAGCTTTGGTGTGTATGATAGCTAACTCTGCTTTCTCCTGGAGTAGTTCTAAGTATTTGTCTCTCAACCCTAGGAGCCTCACCTTATCCTCCTCTGAGGAGTTAACAGAGAGATTGGATTCCAGAGCCCAAATTTGGGATAACAAAGACAGTAATTCTCTCTCTCCCTAGCTCTTTTCCTAGCCACCGAGAGGCCAATGAGAACTCCTCTCATGTAAGCCTTGAAGGCCCCCCATATAATATCTGGTTTTGCACTATTTAAAGGGTTGGATAGGAAAAAGGCCTCAATGTGCTCCCTTATGGTATTGCAATAATTAGAATCTTTAAGCAGCTGATCATTAAGCTTTCATCGTGTTTCTCTTTTTGACACATCTTGAATTGAGAGATCACACAGCACTAGGTAGTGATCAGAGACAGGGCCAGGCTGTATCGACGAGGACCTAACCCTGGGCAGAAGAGTCTGAGAAATTAATATGTAGTCAATACGGGACTGTGAACCATGTGCCGAAGACCTAAATGTGAACTCCTTAGAGTCAGAATTTAAGACACGCCAGACATCACAAAGCCCACATTGATCCAGTAATCCTCTAAGAGCCCTCTGACCCGGGGAGATCCCCCCCCGATGCGCCTCCCGACCTGTCAAGATTTGAATCTGCAACTTGGTTAAAGTCGCCCCCAAGATAATCCTTACGGGAAGGAAAGGCAAGATTAAGTTTATGAGTCTCATGAAATAAGCGGGGCCATCAGCATTGGGACCATATATACTGCCCAGTAGCAGAGGTATAGACCAGAGAGTACATTTAACCAAAACAAACCTACCCTCAGGATCCCTGATAGTATGAGTTGGGATGAAGGGAATACCCCTCTTAATAATGATCATAACCCCACAGCTGTTTGAGGAGCCTTGCGCCTCATACACCTTCCCCACTTGTTGCCTCCTCACTTGTGAGGCTTCTGTTTCTAGTAGGTGTGATTCCTGTAGGAAAGTAACCTGAGTACGTAAAAGACTTAAGTGTTTGAGAACCTGGTATTGTTTATGTAACCCCTCTGCAAATGGGGGTTCCCAAAAGACTTCCAGGAGCTTGCTTGAATGCTCCAAGCCTGAATGGTGTTTGGCATTTAAGCCATTTATCAGTGAGTGTTTTTAGAGCCTCTGGTACTGTCTCTTTAAGAGCTGTCTGCTTGCAGACATAATTAGTTTATATGGGGGGACTGTGTGTTTCTCTGTTTGAGTACCACTCGAACTGCTGCCAATTCACTCCATTTTTGCAGTCACTAGGAGTGCAAAGGGAACCTATCTGAAAGATGTAACTGTTTTCCAGAAACCATTTAGAGTGATAATGAAATTACAGTTTGTCTAACCTGCTTTCTTTTGCAGTCAGAACTGCGTTTGCCTAGTTCCCCATTCTAGTTTTGAACTGCTGAACTGGACCAATCAGTGTGGGGTAAGCTAGCTCTAAAATGGTGCCTTGGACGAATCAGAACTTGGACTCATAATCTGAGCCAGCCACAAGAGGATTGTATGGGCAGTGACTCTGGGAGATGTAGTTTAGACTTCAGTGCCTTTTTGGACCAACAGCAGCAGTCTATTGTGAGTGACAGCCAATCCAGTCAAGAACTGGAGGAACTCAAAGGAAGTGCCGGTTTTGTCGGTTGGAGTTTCAGTTGAGCTTTGGCAGTGAAGAAGGAAGGAGCCCTGTGCTTTTCAGTGTGCAGTTTTAGTCAAAAAACGTAAGGGCCCAGAGTTCCGGTCTGCAGCTTATGTAACTGCTTGTTAGGACTGAATCCGCCCTGTGAAAAGAATCAAAGGATCTCTGAAGAGTAGAAACCAGGCTCACCCTGTAGAAGACTGGACAAATTGTTGAATTGCACTGGTCTGTCAGGAACTGAATCTGCTGTGTGTTCTCCCGGTATTGTGCAGTAATTGCGATCGGGATAGAAAGCAGCCTGCCTGGTATAGTACTCTCTTTTTTTTTTCCATATAAATGTGTGAAGAGTCTCTTGGAGCTCAAGAGTAGCCCTGCTGATATTGAAGGACCCTATCTTATTTGGAGGTCGTGAGTACTAATTCAGGGTCGCTCCCTGTTGAATTGCCACATTAAATCCAAATGGAATTACTGTACTGCTGACTGTTTAATTTTCCTTTTCTCTGTGTGAAAGGGCCCTCACCAGCTCCCACGGTTTGGACTAGCCACTAGGGCTTGGGTACCCAGGGACAGTAACTGATAGGGATAGGCCTGTGCACAGAGCCATAGGTAGATTATTAGAGTGATAAGCTAATTAACCTGATTTCCCCCTGTCCTTGTTATATCCCCAATTAAATAAATCAGAGCTGCTTGTTTCAGCAAAGTTATACTGCCTGAGGTATTTGTCTATGTTAAAGTACTGTACTGTGATTGTTGCACTGTATCTCATTTCACAGGAGGTCCCAGTGCCGGAACCAGTCCTGGGGATAAGTGTATACTGTGAAGGTAATTCTGATATATTGTGTGGGCCACTAGTGGGAAGAAAGGGGGGTTGCAGTATCCCAGAGGGCTGTGACCAAGTTAGTTTAACTATTGCAAACCCTGACCTCTGGGTGGAGGCACCCCCATTGGATCCAGGCCCTCAAACTGTTAGTGGCAAATCAGGCAGGGGTAGTAGCCCTGGGATAAGCGCCATCTAGGGGTTACATCTTGGAGGCTCACCCTGGATTGTGTGTCCTCTAGTGGCCATATTTACGAACCACTGTTAAGAAAAAATGGTACCCGACAGAAGTGGCTGTGCACCGGCTGGTGGAGTGGTGTACTGGGGAGGAGATCGACCTCAAAATGCTATGCTTATCCTGGACATCCCCTGGTATCAATAGGACACTGTGCAGGAGTACTTTCCAAGGTGGAAGGTTTACAAAACCCTGTGGTGGTGGGTCGGCATGCTAATCTGCTCACCCACACTTTCCTGGCCCTAGTAGAGTTTAAGGATCCCATAGATAGCTCCAAAGTGCCACAGACCATTACCCCAGAGGGAGCCCTCACTGCTTGGAGAGTGATAACTAAGGACAGTAAAGACCCGGTGGGGAATCAGCCCCCACCACTATCTGAAACTTTTGAGGAGAAATTTGCTGAATGGTTGCTGGGAGAGGGGAAAACTGTGGAGGACTTGAAGAAACTATTCTTGCCACCTGGGGGTGTTCCTTCCCCAACACCCTCTCCTGCTCCAGTGCCCGTAATGGTGGCTGAACCAATGCAGACCCCTATTTCTGCACCTGCCATTAGTCACGACTCTTACCGAAGGTTGAGGATCTTCTCTGGCACCCTCCCCCACCCCCAAGGAGGAGTGACTGGGAGACCTGGATAGACTATGTTGCCCCCAAGTGCTAGAATGGCAATGCTCGGAAGGCGGTGCTTAAAGAGGGTTAGTGAGAGCCTCCGAGGTCCTGCCCTGGCTACCATCCGTGCTAAACGGGCCAGTAAACCCTGAAGTGACTGCACAGGCCTATCTTGAGGCCTTGGAGAATGTATGGGAGCCCAGATTCTGATGAGGACCTATGGTGGAGAGTAAGAAATGCACAACAGTACCATGGGGAGTTGTTGTCTGTGTCTCTCGGCTGGAAAAATTGTTGCAAGAATGCCTCAGAAAGGGTAGTTTGCCAGCGATTGAACTGGACCGAACCAGACTGGACAGAATCCTTAAGTCTGCCCTTCCAGAACTGCTGTTGCTTCAATTACGCCTGCAAATCGACGGAATCCCCACCCTCCTATGATGAGTTAATGAGAGAAATTGAGGAGTTGAGAAAGGCGACCTTGGGAGGTACCTGCACCAACAGCTGTGGCTACGACCGAGTGACTGAGGGTGACCCATCAAGTGAAGTTCAGGGGCAGAGGTTGACAGTCAATGAGTGCTCTGACAAGGAAAAGATATGCCACAATGGGGCGTAACTGTTGAGAGAGATCCGAATTCAAAACAGTCCTTTATGAAGGCCACGCCTGCAAGCACGGCCCTGACCTATATCCGACTGCATCTGCCATGGGGGTGGGGTACCCACCATGTATCTCCTGCTGATAACAGCTCCAAACTCAATTCCTTGACCATGGAAGTGGAGAACTGACGAGATGTCTCCAAATGCTTATCACGCAGACAGAGATGGTAACCCAGTTTCCAGTTAGTATTACCCCCCGCCCCTGGCTCCCCAGTGTGGCGCCCGCCAGCTCAAACTCCAGAAAGTATGTTTTGCTATAATTGTGGGAAAGATTGGCACATGAAAAGGAATGCCAGTCCCCAAAAGACACTGACAAAGTTGCATATAGGCTACAAGGAGAGCTTGGAGAAGAAATCAGTGGTTAAGAGGTGCACGACATGATCCCAGTGAGGGCACCAAAATGCTAATTCACGCCCTTTGTGGCAAGGTCAGCTGCCCAGGCCCCTACTACCGCCTCTCCAGACTGGTCCAGAATAGTGGGTCCCTCCATGGAGACCACTGTAAAGGTGAAATGGAGTGTCTACAAGAGCTGTATTAGACAGTGGCCCCAATGACAATTATGTTCCAGGATTGGTATCAGAAGCATTTGTCAGACGACCCTTACAACCATTAGAAGGACTGCATGTATGGGGTTAAGTGAGAAGGCCTACCCCTATTCCGGGTATATCAATTGACTGTCTTTCTCCCCACCTCCGTGGCTGGAGTGGCCGAACAAGTAGAGACCCTAGCCTTAGTGTGTCCCCCCACTGGACTGTATGATGGTGTCCCTTTGTTGATTGGAACAAATGCTCATATTCTGGAAGGCTGGCACATAGAGTCATGAAAAACAGGGTCAAAGACTAGTAGAGTTTTAAGAGTTCCGCTTTAATTAAGAGGCCTATGAGGCACAAGAGATGCTGAAAAACAGAACCAGAGGAACCGTCGGAATTGTATGGAAGAAGGATCCTGAGTCTCTGATCCTGGCGCCAAATGCCCAGTGTACCTTACAGGGAGAGGTCCGTATCAGAAAGGATGTTAAGAATAAAATATTAATGTTGGATGCACCAGGCGATGGAAAATTGCCAGAGGGACTGCTGGTCAAGCCTAGTATTTTGCCCGCTAGAGCCCATGCTTATGCCAGAAGGGTAATGGTCCAAGTTCATAATGTGTCTGAAAGAGACATTCGAGTAAACAGAGGTTGCATCCTGGCTAATGTGCATTGTGCAGACACTGCAGTGCTACCCAGCAGCAAGAGTTCAAGGAAGAATGACAGAGTAACGCCTGACTTGTTTGATTTGGCGACTCCGCTGCCAGCTGAATGGAAAGTGAGGATCAGTGAGAAGCTTGCCCAGAGAGACAGGGTGTTCTTTAAAGGAATGGGATGTAGGATGCGTACAAGGAGCTTGAGCACAATATCCGCTGCATGACTAAAAGACCATTTCGTGAGAGGTCTCGACGCCTGGCACCTGCTGACATAGATGATGTGAGACGCATCTGCAAGAGATGTTAGCTGCTGGTGTAATACAAGAATCCAGAAGCCCTTATGCTTCCCCATTGTGGTAGTGAGGAAAAGAATGGAACAGTAAGGATGTGTGTGGATTATCGCACCTAAACCGCGGACTATCCCTGATCAGTACACAATGCCCCGTGATTCAGGATGCTTTGACTGCCTAAACGGGAGCAAGTGGTTCTCTGTGCTGGATCTCCGCAGTGGGTACTACCAGATCCCGACGGCCCCAGAGGACCGTGAGAAGACGGCCTTTATCTGTCCGCTGGCTCTTCATGAATTCATGAGGATGCCTCAAGGATTTCAGTGCCCCAGCCACTTTTCAACGATTGATGGAGCGTGCAGTGGGGACAATGAACTTACTAGAGTGCCTGGTATACCTAGATGATGTTATTGTGTTTGGCAGCTCACTGGAGGAACATGAGAGCAGATTATTTAAGGTATTGGACCGACTGGAGGACTTTGGCCTTAAACTGTCCATTGATAAGTGTCAATTCTTTCAAACATCAGTAAAGTATGTGGACACATAGTATCCACCGAGGAATAGAGACCGAACCAAGTAAAGTTGAGGCCTTGACCACCTGGCCACAGCCCAAAAATCTAAAAGAACTGCAAAGATTCCTGGGATTCTGTGGTTATTATCGTGCCTCATCAAGGACTATTCAAGAGTGATCCGCCCTTTACTTAACCTTACTCAAGAGTATCCCCAACCCACAAAAAATACCAAAAGTCAGCATCCTCAAGACTGAAAGAGTGTATTTTCATCCAAGTGAAGTATATGAGCCAGCTGGACTCCTGATTGTGAGACTGCTTTCATGAGATCATATATCAACTACCCATGCTCCAGTGCTGGCCTATGCTGATCCAAGAAAACCTTACGTCCTGCACACTGATGCTAGCTTGCAAGGGTTGGGGCCGTGTTGTACCAAGAGCACCGAGAATGGCCTGAGACCAGTGGCCTCTTGCCAGTAGAAGCCTGACCCCATCCGAAAATAACTATCCTGTACATAAGTTAGAGTTCCTAGCTTTGAAGTGGGCTATTGTTGACCAATTCCATGAGTACTTGTATGGGGCTAAAATACTAGTAAAACTGACAATAATCCTTGACCCATGTGCAGACCTCAGCTAGTTGGATGCCACTGGCCATAGGTGGCTTCTGCATTATCTACATATGACTATGCTCTCGAACACCGAGAGCAGGTCTGAACCACATAGATGCTGGATTCTCTCTCCGGAGGCCTGTTCCCCAGAATGATTGGGTCCGATTAGCAGAACCTGACATTCGGGCACTCTGCCGGAAGTTTGACAGGGAGGAACAAATGTCCACGGACGAGGGACTGCATGGTGGATTGCTTGGGACCCTCTGAGAATTGCATACCTGCTGCTTATTGCCACTTTTCTGCAATAGACATTGGTGCACTGCCTCAGCTGGACAATGACAGTATTCGGCGGGCTCAACTCAAGATCCCATGATCAAAGCAGCTTTAGAAGCCTCTATGCAGGAAAAGAAGTGTCCAAATTACGCTCCACTGATTTGAGAACTGCACTGTTATACAAAGAAGGTCCTAAGTTGAAACTGATCAATAAACTGTTATACAGAGAAACAGTAGACAGAGGGGGACAAGTAGACAAACAACAACTAGTGCTGGCCACTGCCTTTAGAGACTCAGTACTGAGGTCCTTGCACAACCACATGGGGCACCTTGGTATAGACAGAACACTTGACTTGGTGAGATCCAGATTCTATTGGCCTAAGATGGGGCTGATGTGGAGCAACACATCGAACTTGTAGTCGCTGCTTACAGAGTGAAAGCTTTGCCCAGAGGGCTGCCCCTTGTTGACATCACCACCAGTGCACCCATGGAGCTGGTCTGGTATTGATTTTCTGAGTTGGAGTCAGATCAAAGAAATATCAGTAATGTGCTGGTGGTCACCACCATTTCACGAGATATGCCCAAGCTTTCCACCAAAGACCAGAAAGCATCCACTGGGCCAAAGTACTTAGAAAACTTTTTGTTCACTATGGGGCTCCACAAAGAATCCATTCTGATCAAGGGAGACTTTGAGAGTCGCCTGATCAAAGAGATGCTTTCTCTGTGGGGTGCGAAGTCCAGAACTACTCCTTACCACCCCAGGGGACCCATGCCTGAACGATTCAACCGCACTTTGCTAGATATGCTAGGCAATTCTGCACCCAAAGGACAAGCCTAGATGGAGCCAACAAATTAGCACCCTGGTACATGCTTATAATTGCACCAAAAGTGATGCCACTGATCTCCCTCACCACTTGATGTTTGAAGAGAAGCTCGACTACCAGTAGATGTGTGTTTGGGGTCTCCTGATGGGGTTCAAGCTGACAACTATTTACAGTATGTGCAAAAGTTAAAGGCCCAGCTAACTCATGCATACCAACTGGCTCAAACCATGGCTGCCAAAAAGAAATCTGGCCAACAAAGAAAGGTATGATAAAAGGTGAAAGCACAGGAACTCCAGGAGGAGATCGGCATTGCTAAGAAATCTGGGACTGCATGGCAAGCACAAGATTGCTGACAGATGGCACCATCTCCCTCACATTGTAGTGGGCAAACTAGATGATCTGCCAGTGTACAAAGTAAGGCCTGAGAATAATTCAAAAGATGTAAAACAATGCATAGAAATCATTTACATGTCCATTGGACAAATCTTAATTGAGTCTGAGCCTAGAAGATGCCCTCTGACCAGTGACTAGAGCTGCTGCTAAGAAAAGATCAAGAAAGTCTGCACCTACAGAAGCAAAATTAAAGTGTCCCTCCACAAGTCCCAGTTAGAGCATGACTGTCAGTCCATATCGGAAGTAAGGAGAGTGACTTTGAATACTATCCTTCTACGAACTGAGTCAATGTTTCGGGCAATCCTAGTCAATACTGGAGATGAAGCTGGGCCTTCTGGACTGTCTAAGCCCCCAGCTTCATCCCTGGAGCCAATGCTCCCAGAAAGTGAAGTGCAAAGCATCAGATCAGATGAAATGGAATCATTGTGCATGGGTAAACTGTTTGAGCTTTCAGGGGAGGAAAATGATAGATTGGGGCAGACTGGTGATACACCCGAACAAGAAGAGTATTTTGAGTGCCCTGACAGTCCACTGCCAGTGTCTGAAAGCTCTCCATGCGAGCCAAATGTTGTGGACTCAGAAACTGTAACTCCTGGAGTTGAAAGTGCCCCAAGTTCTAGCCTCTCTACCCCCCATGGAGACTCCCCTGACAAGTGAGGACAATGCTGAAATGAGGCTCAGAGTACAGAGACTATAACAGTTCCCCTAGAAAGACTGGTCGAGCTGTAAAGCCTGTGGTGCACCCTCAGTTATGATTCGCTTGGGAGGCCTGTGGATTTGCCTCTCAATGTAGTCCATAAAGGAGTGTATGTGTCCCCAGCTCATTGCCCAAACTGAAGGCCAGTGCTAACTCCAGTTACTTGTGTTGCTCTCTAAGCATGGTGCCTTGTCCTGTCCAGCCCCAAGGTAACTGATAGGGAAGGGTCCTCTCTCAGGTTTCATGTACAAGAGGTAATAACTTGAGTTATGGTACAATGTGTGTATAATACTATGTAAAGGGTGACATACTGCAATGTTTCAGAAATGTGTTCTTGGTAAAATGATATATTGACTGATGATTACATGTGAGCCTAATGCAAATGTATATGGTTGCAGTTAAAACTTATGGGTACTTTGCTTGACGCTGACGCTGCTTTCCCAGGCCAGGAAGGGTGTGAACCCTCTGCAAATGGGGGTTCCCAAAAGACTTCCAGGAGCTTGCTTGAATGCTCCAAGCCTGAATGGTGTTTGGCATTTAAGCTCATTTATCAGTGAGTGTTTTAGAGCCTCTGGTACTGTCTTTAAGAGCTGTCTGCTTGCAGACATAATTAGTTTATATGGGGGACTGTGTGTTTCTCTGTTTGAGTACCACCCGAACTGCTGCCAATTCACTCCATTTTGCAGTCACTAGGAGTGCAAAGAGATCTATCTGAAAGATGTAACTGCTTTCACAAACCATTAGAGTGATAGTAAATTACAGTTTGTCTAACCTGCTTTTTGCAGTCAGAACTGCGCTTGCCTGATTCCCCATTCTAGTTTTGAACTGCTGAACTGGACCAATCAGTGTGGGGTAAGCTAGCTCTAAAATGGTGCCTTGAATGAATCAGAACTTGACTCATAATCTGAGCCAGCCACAAGAGGATTGTATGGGCAGTGACTCTGGGAGATGTAAGTTTAGACTTCAGTGCCTTTTTGGACCAACAGCAGCAGTCTATTGTGAGTGACAGCCAATCCAGTCAAGAACTGGGAGGAACTCAAAGGAAGTGCCGGGTTTTGTCGGTTGGAGTTTCAGTTGAGCTTTGGCAGTGAGAAGAAGGAAGGAGCCCTGTGCTTTTTCAATGTGAGTTTTAGTCAAACGTGTATGAGGCCCAGAGTTCCGGTCTGCAGCTTATGTAACTGCTTGTTAGACTGAACCAGTCCCGTGAAAAGAATCAAGGATCTCTGAAGAGTAAAACCAGGCTCACCTCAGAAGACTGGACAAATTGTTGAATTGCACTCGGTCTGTCAGGAACTGAATCTGCTGTGTGTTCTCCCGGTTTGTGCAGTAATTGCGATCGGGATAGAGAAGCAGCCTGCCTGAGTATAGTACTCTTTTCCATATAAATGTGTGAAGAGTCTCTTGGAGCTCAAGAGTAGCCCTGCTGATATTGAAGGACCCTATCTTATTTGGAGGTCGTGAGTACTAATTCAGGGTCGCTCCCTGTTGAATTGCCACATTAAACCAAATGGAATTACTGTACTACTGACTGTTTAATTTTCCTTTCTCTGTGTGAAAGGGCCCTACCAGCTGCCACGGTTTGGACTAGCCACTAGGGCTTGGGTCACCCAGGGACAGTAACTGATAGGATAGGCCTGTGCACAGAGCCATAGGTAGATTATTAGAGTGATAAGCTAATTAACCTGATTTCCTCGTCCTTGTTATATCCCCAATTAAATAAATCAGAGCTGCTTGTTTCAGCAAAGTTATACTGCCTGGAGGTATTTGTCCATGTTAAAAGCACTGTACTGTGATTGTTGCATTATCTCATTTCTGAGGAGGTCCCAGTGCGGAACCAGTCCTGGGGTAAGAGTATACTGTGAAGGTAATTCTGATATATTGTGTGGGGCCACTAGTGGGAAGAAAGGGGGATTGCAGTGTCCCAGAGGGCTGTGACCAAGTTAGTTTAACTATTGCAAACCCTGACCTCTGGGGAGGCACGCATTGATCCAGGCCCTCAACCTGTTAGGGTGGCAAATCAGGCAGGCAGTAGCCCCTGGGATAGCGCTTCATCTAGGGTTACATCTGGAGGCTCACCGCTGGGATTGTGTGTCCTCTAGTGGCCATATTCACGAACCACTGTTAAAAAAAAATGGGCACCCGACAGAAGTGGCTGTGCAACCGGCTGGTGGAGTGGTGTACTGGGGAGGAGATCGACCCCAAAATGCTATGCTTATCCTGGACACCCCTGGGTATCAATCATGACACTGTGCAGGAGTACTTTCCAAGGTGGAAGGTTTACAAAACCCTGTGGTGGTGGGGTCGGCATGCTAATCTGCTCACCCACACTTTCCTGGCCCTAGTAGAGTTTAAGGATCCCATAGATAGCCAAAAGTGCCACAGACCATTACTCACAGAGGACCCTCACTGCTTGGAGAGTGATAACTAAGGACAGTAAAGACCAGGGGAATCAGCCCCCACCACTATCTGGAAACTTTGAGGAGAAATTTGCTGAATGGTTTGCTGGGAGAGGGAAAACTAGTGGAGGACTTGAAGAAACTATTCTTGCCACCTGAGGGTGTTCCTCCCCAACACCCTCTCCTGCTCCAGTGCCCGTAATGGTGGCTGGAACCAATGCAGACTCCTAGGTCTGCACCTGCCATTAGTCAAGCTTAACTTCACCGGTTGAGGATCTTCTGGCACTTCCTCCCACTCCCCCAAGGAGTGATGACTGGGAGACCTGATAGACTATGTTGCCCCCAAGTGCTAGAATGGCAATGCTCGGAAGGTGAAAGCGAAAGAGGGTTAGTGAGCCTCGAGGTCCTGCCCTGGCTACCATCCGTGCTAAACGGGCCCAGTAACCCTGAAGCGACTGCACAGGCCTATCTTGAGGCCTGAGAATATGATGGGAGCCCAGATTCTGATGAGGACCTATGGTGGAGAGTAAGAAATGCACAACAGTACCATGGGAGTTGTCTGTGTATGTCTCGGCTGGAAAAATTGTTAGCAAGAATGCCTCCAGAAAGGGTAGTTTGCCAGCCGATTGAACTGGACCGAACCAGACTGGACAGAATCCTTAAGTCTGCCCCTTCTCCAGAACTGCTGTTGCTTCAGTTACGCCTGGCAATCGAGCTGAATCCCCACCCTCCCATGATGAGTTAATGAGAGAAATTCGAGGAGTTGAGAAAAGCGACCTTGGGAGGTACCTGCACCAACAGCTGTGGCTACGACCGAGTGACTGAGGGTGACCCATCAAGTGAAGTTCAGGGCAGAGGTTGACAGTCAATGAGTGCTCTGACAAGGAAAAGATAACCACAATGGGGCGAACTGTTGAGGAGATCCAGGAATTCAAAAACAGTCCCTTTATGAAGGCCACGCCTGCAATGTACGGCCCTGACCTATATCCGACTGCATCTGCTATGGGGTGGGAGTACCCACCATTTATCTCCTACTGATAACAGCTCAAACTCAATTCCTTGACCATGGAAGTGGAGAAACAGCGAGATGTCTCCAAAATGCCCATCACGCCCGCCAGACGAGATGGCACCCAGGTTTCCAGTTAGTAATACCCCGCCCTGGCTCCCAGTGTGGCGCCTCAGCCAGCTCACAACCCAGAAAGTATGTTTTACTATAATTGTGGGAAAGATGGGCACATGAAAAGGGAATACCAGTCCCAAAAAGACACTGGAACAAAGTTGCATATAGGCTACAAGGAGAGCTTCGGAGAAGAAATCAGTGGTTAAGAGGTGCACGATGATCCAGTGAGGGGCACAAAAATGCTAATTCACGCCCTTTGTAAGGTCAGATGCCCAGGCCCCCACTACCGCCTCTCAGACTGGTCCAGAATGATGGGTCCCTCCATGGAGACCACTGTAAAGGTGAATGGAGTGTCTACAAGAGCTGTATTAGACAGTGGCTCCCAAGTGACAATTATGTTCCAGGATTGGTATCAGAAGCATTTATCAGGCGTACCCTTACAACCATTAGAAAGGACTGCATGTATGAGGTTAGTGAAGGCCTACCCCTATTCGGGTATATCCGACTTGGCTGTCTTTCCCCACCTCCATGGCTGGAGGGCCGAACAAGTAGAGACCCTAGCCTAGTGTGTCCCCCACTGGACTGTATGATGGTATCCCTGTTACTGGAACAAATGCTCATATGTTGGAAGGCTGGCACAGTTGTGTTATGAAAAACAGGGGTCAAAGACTAGTAGAGCTTTAAGAGTTCGGCATTTTAATAAGGCCTATGAGGCACAGAGATGCTGAAAAACAGAACCAGAGGAACCGGTCCGGGAATTGTATGGAAGAAGGATCCTGAGTCTCTCGATCCAAGGCCAAATGCCCAGTGTACCTTACAGGGAGAGTCCGTATCAGAAAGGATGTTAAGAATAAATATTAATGCTAGGATGCACCAGGCGATGGAAAAGTGCCAGAGGACTGCTGGTCAAGACTAGTATTTTGCCCGCTAGAGCCCCATGCTTGCAGAAGGGTAATGGTCAAGTTCATAATGTGTCTGAAAGAGACACCCGAGTAAACAGAGGTTGCATCTGGCTAATGTGCATTATGTAGACACTGCAGTGCTACCCAGCAGCAAGAGTTCAGGAAGAATGATAGAATACGACTTGTTTGATTTTGGCGACTCCCGCTGCCAGCTGAATGGAAAGTGAGGATCAGTGAAGAAGCTTGCCCAGAGACCAGGTGTTTTCTTTAAAGGAATAGGACTAGGATGACTACAAGGAGCTGAGCACAATATCCGGCTGCATGACGAAAGACCATTTAGGTGAGGTCCTCGGCGCCTGGCACCTGCTGACATAGATGATGTGAGGCAGCATCTACAAAGAGATGTTAGCTACTGGTGTAATACAAGAATCCAGAAGCTATATACTTTACATTGTGGTAGTGAGGAAAAAGAATGGAACAGTAGGATGTGTGATTATCGCACATAAAGCCGTGGACTATCCTGATCAGTACACAATGCCCCTGCATTCAGGATGCTTTGGACTGCCTAACGAGACAAGTGGTTCTCTGCTGGATCTCGCAGTGAAGGTACTACCAGATCCCGATGGCCCCAGAGGACCCGTGAGAAGGCGGCCTTTATCACACTCACAAGGCTACTATGAATTCTGAGGATGCCTCAAGGATTTCAGGGCCCTAGCCACTTTTCAACGATTGATGGAGCGTGCAGTGGGGGACATGAACTTACTAGAGTGCCTAGTATACCTAGATGATGTTATTGTGTTTGGCAGCTCACTGGAGGAACATGAGACAGATTATTTAAGGTATTGGACCGACTAAGGACTTTGGCCTTAAACTGTCCATTGATAAGTGTCAATTCTTTCAAACATCAGTAAAGTATGTGGGACACATAGTATCCACCGAAGAATAGAGACAGACCAAAGTAAAGTTGAGGCCTTGACCACTGGCCCAGCCCAAAAATCTAAAAGAACTGCAAAGATTCACGGATTCTGTGGTTATAAACGACTCATCAAGGACTATTCAAAGAGTGATCCGCCACTTTGCTTAACCTTACTCAAAGGTATCCCCCAACCCACAAAAATACCAAAGTCAGCGTCCCTCAAGACTGAAAGAGTGTATTTTCATCCCGTGAAGTATTTAAGACCAGCTGGACTCCTGATTGTGAGACTACTTTTCATGAGATCATATATCAACTTACCCATGATAAGTGCTGGCCTATATGATCCAAGAAAACCTGACGCCCTGCACATGATGCTAGCTTGCAGGGTTGAAATAAGCAAACCAAACCACGAGAATGGCCTGAGACCAGTGGCCTTGCCAGAAGCCTGACCCCATCGAAAATAACTATCCTGTACATACAGAGTTCTAGCTTTGAAGTGGGCTATTGATGACCAACCCATGAGTACTTGTATGGGGCTAAAATACTAGTAAAACACACAATAATCCTTTGACCTATGTGCAGACCTCAGCTAAGTTGGATGCCACTAACATAGGTAGCTTTCGCATTATCTACATATAACTATATCTCGATCCCGAGCAGGTCTGAACCACATGATGATGCTCTCTCCGAGCCCTGCCCCAGAATGATTAGGTCGATTACAGAACCTGACATTGGGCACCTGCAGAAGTTTGGGAGGAACAAATGTCCCGCAGACGAGTGGACTGCATAATGAGTTGGGACCTCCGGAGAATACCACCTGCTTATTGCCACTTTTCTGCAATAGACATTGCGCACCTCAGCTGGACAATGACAGTATTCAAGGGCTCAATCCCGATCCCATGATCAAAGCAGCTTTAGAAACTCTATGCAGGAAAGAAGTGTCCAATCACGCCCACTGATTTGAGAACCACTGTTATAAAGAAGGTCTAAGTTCAAACTGATCAATAAACTGTTATACAGAGAAACAGTAGACAGAGGACAAGTGACAAACAACAACTAGTACTGCCCTGCCTTCGAGACTCAGTACTGAGGTCCTTGCAAACCACATGGGGCACCTTGGTATAGACAGAACACTTGACTCCAGGAGATCAATTCTAAGATGGGGCTGATGTGATAACACATCGAACATGTATAGCACCTTACAGAGAAAGCTTTTGCCCCAGAGGCTGCCCCCTTGTTAACATCACCACCAGTGCCATGGAGCTGGTCTGTATGGATTTCTGAGTTTGAGTCAGATCAAGAAATATCAGTAATGTGCTGGAGGTCACCAAACCATTCCACCAGATATAGCTTTCCACAAAGACCAGAAAGCATCCACTGTAGCCAAAGTACTTGTAGAAACTTTGTTCACTATGGGAACACAAAGAATCCATTCTCATCAAGGAGACTTTGAGAGTAGCCTGATCAAAGAGATGCTTTCTGGTGGGGAGTACAATCCAGAACCACTCCTTACCACCCCAGGAACCCACAGCCTGAACGTTTCAACCGCACTTTGCTAGATATGCTGAGCACCCGACCACAAGGACAAGCCTAGATGGAGCCAACAAATTAGCACCCTGGCATGCTATAATTGCAAAGTGATGCCACTGGATTCTCACCAACAGTGTTTTGGAAGAGGCTCGACTACCAGTAGATGTGTTTGGGGTCTCTCTGATGGGGTTCAAGCTGACAACTATTTACAGTATGTGCAAAGTTAAAACCAGCTACTCACAAGTATAACTGGCTCAAACCATGGCTGCCAAAGAATCTACAACAAAAAAGGTATGAGAAAGGTGAAAGAACAGGAACTCCAGAGGAGATCAGTATTGCTAAAATCTGGGACTGCATACAAGATTGTGACAGATGGCACCATCTCCTCACATTGTATGGGCAAACTAGATCTGCCAGTGCAAAGCAAGGCCTGAGAATAATTCAAAGATGTAAAAACAATGCATAGAAATCTTTACCCATTGGACAATCTAAGTGGACTGAGCCCTAGAAGATGCCCTCTGACCAGTGAGCTAGAGCTGCTACAGAAAAGAGCAGAAAGCACCTACAAGCAAGTTAAAGTGTCCCTCCACAAGTCCCAGTTGAGCACGACTGTCGTCCATATCGGGAAGCGAGGAGGACTTGAATACTATCCTTACTTAACTGAGTCAATTGTTTAGGCAATCCCCAGTCATACTGAGATGGCTAGGCCTTCCGGACTGTCTAAGCCCCAGCTCATCCCTGAGCCAATGCTCCCAGAAAGCAAGGGCAAAGCATCAGATCAGATGAAATGAACCATTGCATGGGTAAACTGTTTGAGCTAGGGAGGAAATGATAGATTAGGGCAGACTCAGAACCCAAACAAGAAGAGTATTTGAGTGCCCTGACATCCTGCCAGTGTCTGAAAGCTTCCAAACAGCCAAATGTTGTGGACTCAAACTGTAACTCCTGGAGCTGAGTGCCCCAAGTTCTAGCCTCTACCCCCATGGAGACCCCCACAAGTGAGGACAATGCAATGAGGCTCAGGCACAGACATAACAGTCCCCTAGAAGACTGGTCGGCTGTAAAGCCTGTGGTGCACCTCAGTTATGATTCCTTGGGAGGCCTGTGGATTTGCTCAATGCTGTCCAAGAGTGTATGTGTCCCGAGCTCATTGCCCAAACTGGCGCAATGCTAACCCAAGTTACTTGTGTTGCCCTCTAAGTATAACCCTTGTCCCATCCAGCCCAAGGTAAACATAGGAAGGCCCCTCTTCAGGTTTCATGTACAAGAGTAATAACAGGTTATGGTACAATGTGTGTGTACACTATGAGGGTGACATACTGCAATGTTTCAGAAATGTTCTTGCAAATGACATATTGACTGATGATTACATGTGAGCCTAATGCAAATGTATATGGTTGCAGTTAAACTTATGGTACCCTGTGCGGATGAAAAGCTTTCCCAAACCAGGAAGGGTGTAAACCCCAAATGGGGTTCCCAAAGACTTCAAGAGCTTGCTTGAATGTAGCCTGAATGTCGGCATTGCCATCTATCAGTGAGCGTTTTAGAGCCTCTGCGCTGTCTCTTTAAGGCTGTCTGCTTGCAGACAAACTAGTTATATGGGGGACTGTGTGTTTCTCCATTTGAGTACCACTGAACTGCTGCAATTCACTCCATTTGCAGTCACTAGGGTGCAAAGGGAACCCATTCAAAGATGTAAATGCTTTCCAGAAACCATTAAAGTGATAATAAAGTACAGTTTGTCAACCTGCTTTTTGCAGTCAGAACTGCGTTGCCTATTCCCATTCTAGTTTTGAACTGCTGAACTGACCAATCAGTGTGGGGTAAGCTAGCTCTAAAATGGTGCCTTGGACGAATCAGAACTTGACTCAATCTGAGCCACCCAAGAGGATTGTATGGGCAGTGACTTGGGAGATATAGTTAGACTTGCGCCTTTGGACCAACAGCAGCGATTGTGAGGACAGCCAATCCAGTCAAGAACTGGGAGAACCCAAAGGAACCCGTTTGTCGGTTGAGTTTCAGTTGAGCTTACAGTGAAGAAGGAAGACCTGTGGCACAGTGTGCAGTTTTAATCAAAAATGTGTAAGGCCAAGATTCCGTCTGCAGCTTATGTAACTGCTTGTTAGACTGAACAGGCCATATGAAAGAATCAAAGGATTCTGAAGAGTAGAAACCAGGCTCACCTGAAGACTGACAAATTGTTGACGCATAGGTCTGTCAGGAACTAATCTGCTGTGTGTTCTCGGTATTGTGCAGTAATTGCGATCGAAGAGAAGCAGTACCTGTATAGTACTCTCTTTTTTTACCATATAAATGTGAAGAGCCTTGGAGTCAAGAGTAGCCCTATGATATTGAAGGACCATCTTATTTGGAGGTCGAGTACACCAAGGAAGCTCCTGTTGAATTGCCACATTAAATCCAAATGAATTACTGTACTGCTGACTGTTGTTTTCCTTTTCTCTGTGTGAGGGCCCACCCTGCCACGGTTTGACTAGCCACTAGAACTGGGTACCCAGGGACAGTAACTGATAAGGATAGGCCTCTGCACCAAACCATAAATAATTATTAGAGTGATAAACAATTAACCTAGTTTGTCCTTGTTATATCCCCACAAACAAATCAGAGCTGCTTGTTTCAGCAAAGCTATACTACTGAGGTATTTGTCATGTTAAGTACTGTACTGATTGTTGCACTGTATCTCATTCTCGGAGGTCCCAGTGCGGAACCAGTCCTGGGAGTAGTGTATACTGTGAGTAACTTGATATATGTGTGGGCCACTGTGGGAAGAAAAGCTCCCACTGTAGAACAATTAATACATTTTCTAATATCATAACTTGAATCATAGTTACAGAAGAAACTGGGAGCTTTTAAATACACCTGTGCAAAACTATGTTTTGCTTTTTCCTCTTTCTTCACAGTTTTACAACATTACCTTTCCTACATTATTATGGTGCGCTGTCACTTTAAATTGCTACACTATTTAAGGCTTCTTTTGAATGGGAAAGACTGTCCCTGAGGAAGCATGCATGCACGAAACCAGTCGGGCCTTTTTTGTGTAAGGGAAATGTTTGTCCACCTGTGTGGCACTGCTGTTGTTTTTATGAGCTCCCAGAACTGTGAGTGATAAAATTAGTTATCTGCATTTGGTGGATGGTGCCATGTTTCCATGCTCTGCTGTTAAATGTTTTCACACAGGTGCATCAGCAATGGAGCTTCCATTCTTGTTTGAACCATACTTTTCTTTAAAACACACACAATTTTATTTACATTCCCTTTTTTCCACATCTTATCCACAATCCACACCTGCTTATAACCCATTTCAAAATATCATAATTTACAATTGTTATTTCATTTTCTTTGTCCGCAGGTGCACACCTGGGGTCCTTCTTCATCTTCTGGTTGCCAGTTTTTCTCCTTTGGAGCCCCTCTGGGTTTATATCAAGAGGCGCCTATTCACCCCAGCCTTGACGTACATCCAGACTGGTTCTCCCTATCCTCCTTTCCCCTTTTCTTCTATTGGCCACCTCCAGCTTGCAATGGAAGATGGGCTTCCTACTTTCACTTATCACCCTTAAAACATCCTTACGCCAGGCCTTTATGGCTGTCCCTTTTCTGCAATAAATAAATTGATCCCAATGTTGACAGGTGTACCCCATCAAACCTGCATATCCCTGGTTCTTCCTCCCTAAACCTGGGTATTTTGGACCCTCCCTATTGTCTTAACCTATGCCCCTACCTTTCTATTCATCCTTCTCCTTATCTCATTCATGGTCTTATGTTGCCTCGTGTGCTGCCATACCCTCCTTGGTACTACTACTTCAGATCACACTATTTCCACCTTTGACCACCATTTTTCAATTTCTTTAACATCATGTTTTATTAGAAAGAAAATGTCCAACCATTGCTGGGTTCCAAGGTCATTCACCCCCTACCAAGTGTATGACCAACAGATGTGGTCCCGCCTTGTTGTTCGTATGTCCAATAAAAGTGGTAGCAACTGTGTCCATTGCATCCCCAAACTCCTTTCCAACTCATTTTGATGGCATTCCAATCCATGTATGATTGCCTTCTCCCTGCCTTTAAAGCCACCTACCCCACCCAATGGTCGAATGAGTGACCATAAGTCCAGGCTTCAGACATTTGTTGTGACCTCTGACCAACGAAGCGGACTTGCGATGCTCCCCTCCCCACACACACTTTTACAACACTGGTAGGCTTCAAGCATGCACCAGACCAATTTCCTGTAATGGAACAAAATAGTATCAGTGTTGCAATTTCTTACGTATGTTTTACAACAGTTTGAGGTCCATTTCCCCTTCCTCTTTACCTCCTCACTGAATCTGTCTTGTGCTGCTACTTCTGATGCCACACCTATCCTGAATGAGAGGGACAAATAGTTCTTTGGGTCTTACCCAACGAATTCTAATCCCTTTTTAAGAACTGCTGTCATTTGCTGACTCATTTCTGGGGTTCCGACCCCGTGTTTGAAAAGGTCTCCTACCTACTGGTCTCACTGCTATATATATATATATATATATATAATAAATAACAACAGAGGAAAGCGTAACTGTTCAAAACAACAATTAAGGGGCCAGAAATAAGACATGATGGGAGGGGTACAGTGCTGTGGCTGTGGAGCAGCAGTCTTCCAGGAGACATTCTGGAGGATGCAGTGTTGTCCCATCTGCAGGCACCTTTCTGGGCTGAGGGAGAAGGTTGCTCATCTCCGGGATGAGTTGGCCAGGATTTGGGGGACCTCCTTTCCCACCCAGGGACCACCAGGGCCACCGCCTCTGCCTCAGAGGTTGTGAAGAAAGAGGAGTGGATGGACCACAGTGAGCTCAGGGAGGGTGAGGGTGGTGGAACAGAGATGCATCTCTCCAGCTGTACCTCTCCACAATTCGTATGCAACTCTGGCAGAGTGTGGTTTCTCTATAGAGGCACCTGCAGTGGAGACCAAGGAGGATGTTGGGAAACTCCACAAAGGAGACCCACAGGAGGGTGGCATGGGACCACATGGGGAAGGAAACAATTTCTGGTGGGGGACTCCATTGTTAGGAGGGTAGAACTGGGGAAAGAGAGGAGAGGGAGGTAAGGTGCCTGCCAGGTGCCATGGCTTGAAGGGACAGGGAGCGAATCCTCAAGATCGCAGGAGCAGCTGCATGGGGGAGGGAGCTGGATGTCATTGTCCACCTAGGGACAAATGACCTGGCTTGGAAAGGGATTGGAACAGTGCAGGAGAGGTTTGTAGAGTTGGGGAGGGACCTTAGACAAGTAGCATGCACGGTAACCTTCTCAGAGGTGCTGCCTGTCTGTGGCATGGGTGAGGCTAGGTGCTCACACCATGAGATTCAATCAGTGATTGAAAAACTGGTGCAAAGCTCAGGGTTTTGCCTTCATTGGACTTCTGAGGGTCCACCTGGAATGATGCAAGCCTATACTGGCATGATGGTCTGCATCTGTCCGGATGGGAACCAGGATCCTAGGTGATAGGTTTAACTGCTTCATTGGCAAGCATTTAAACTGGCCAAGGGGAGAGGCACTGGAAAGAAGCACTCCCCACTCCCCCCCCACAGGGGAAGCTCTAGCCTCACCAAAAAATATCTGGGTAGTTAATGAGGTAACACCAAGACAGAGATGTCGATAAGGAGAAAGGCAGGGGTAAATGGAGAAAATGACAAATGCAGTAAGAACAGGGATGGGGCAAAAAGGGGTAAGGCCATTAAGAAATGGAGGGTAATGAGTACCAATGCCCATAGTTTGGGCAACAAACTCCCTGAACTGGTGGCCTTTATGGAAGAGGGATAGGATATCATGGCAGTCATAGAAACATGGTACACAGAGAACCATAACAGGGATGTTAACATACCAGGGTACACAACCTACAGGAGAGACAGGGAGGGTAGAAGAGGGAGAGGAGTAGCTCTCTGTGTAAGGGAAGGGATAAAAACAACAAAACAAAAGAGTAAACAAGGAGGAGAGAAGGCACTGTGAGTTACCTTAGAGACTGTAAATGGCACCACAATTCACACAGGGGTTGTTTGCAGACCCCATCTCAGGGGAGGCATGGACAAGGATATGAAAGAAGGCATCCTAGGATGGCAGAGAAAGGAGATATTGTTGATGGGGGTCCTGAATATGCAAGATGTTAAATGGAGCACTTTTGCTGCAGCCACATCCAAGAGCAGAGCCATTCTTGATGCCCTACAGGTGGCATGCTTCAGACAGCTAGTGCTGAAACTCATTCAGGAGGGAGCAATTTTAGACCTCATACCCTCAAAAGGAGTGAGAGGATCCCAGATCTAGAAGTGGGTAACCATCTGGGAACAAGTGACCACCAAACAGTGTGGTTCACGATAAACTCAGCTGCAGAGTCAAGCCATACAAAAGTGATGGTACTGGACTTCAGGAGGGCTGACTTTGTCAAAATAGGAGAATGCCTTAGAAAAGCACTAGCAAACAGGTAAGAAGGAGGGATAAGCAACAATGGGGAAACATCAAAACTGCCATCACAGAGGCAACAAGCCTTTGTGTGAAGCAAATAAACAAATCAAAATGAAAGAAAAAGCCTCTATGGTTCTCAAAAGAGGTGGCAGAGAAGGTTAGGGAGAAAAAGATAGCATTTAAGAAGTATAAGGTGACACAGAAGGAGCGTGTCAGAGAACTGTACCAGTTAAGGCAGAAGGAAGCAGGAAGGGCAGTCAGAATCGCAAAGGTCCAAACTGAGGAAAAGATAGCAAACTCAGTTAAGCGAGGGGAATAAAACCTTTTATAGGTACTGTACATTAGGGAGTGTAGAAAGACAAAGGGAGGGATAGTGAGTATGAATAGAATGGACGGTGGGTGGGCAGAGATGGACAGTGAAAAAGCAGGGATACTGAACAAATACATCTGCTCAGTATTCACAGAAGAGGAGAAGGGAGAGGTACCTAATCCAATTAATAGAAGCACTCTGGATAGGGGGTCGATCCCAGTCCTTTCACAGAAGAAAGGGTTCTGAAAGAACTCCTAAAACTGAAGGTGGGCAAAGCAATGGGGCCTGATGGGATTCACCCCAGAATTCTAAAAGAATTAAGGGGAGAACTAGTGACACCACTGACTACTCTTTTTACCAAATCATGGGAGGATGGTGTGGTACCTGAGGACTGGAGAAGAGTGGATGTGATTCTCTTTCACAAGAGTGGGAGCAAGACAGAGGTAGGAAACTACAGACCTGTCAGTTTGACCTCTGTGATAGGGAAAATGATGGAATCACTTCTGAAGGAAAGAATTGTTGAGTACATAGAGGCCAGTGGGGCACAGGACCCAAGGCAGCATGGATTCACAGCTGAAAGGTCATGTCAGATGAATTTAATTGATTTCTTTGACTGAGTGACCAAAGTAGTAGACCAGGGAGGGGCTGTGGACATGGCCTACCTAGACTTTAGCAAGGCATTTGACACAGTCCCACACAAAAGATTAATAAACAAATTAGCCAGCCTGGAGTGGGTCCCAGGGTGGCAGCCCAGATAAAACATTGGCTGGACTACAGGACACAGAAGGTAATAGTAAACGGAGTTCACACTGAAGAAAGGGGGGTTACTAGTGGGGTACCGCAGGGTTCAGTACTGGGTCCAGTCCTTTTTAATGTCTTTGTAAGTGACATTGCAGAGGGTCTGGAAGGAAAAGTATGCCTCTTTGCAGATGACACAAAGATCTGCAACAGGGTTGATACACAAAGGCAGGTGGAAAGGATGAGAAGGGACTTGGCAAGGTTGAAGGTATGGTCAGAAGTATGGCAGCTTGGATTCAATGCAAAGGAGTGCAAAATAATGCATCTGGGAAACAAAAATCCAGGGGAAGAGTACACTATGGGGGGAGGTAGTAACAACAACAAAAATGGAAAGGGACCTGGGGTAATCATATCAGATGGCCTTAAGGTTAGCAAGCAATGTGAGTAAAGGCAGTAGGGAGGGCTAGAGGGATACTGGGATGTATATGGTGAGGCATCACCAGCAGAGAACAGGAAGTTGTTATCCCTCTGTACAGGCAGTTGGTGAGACCCTATCTGGAGTACTGTGTCCAGTTCTGGAAACCCCATCCCTGCAAGGACATAGACAGGATGGAGGCAGTCCAGAGGAAGGCAACTAAAATAGTGTAGTGTCTGCAAGAGAAGCCATATGAGGAGAGACTAAAGGAGCTTAATATGTATACCCTTGAGGAAAGAAGGGAGAGGGGGGACATGATTGAAACTTCTAAGTACCTCAATGGAATCAACAAAGTCCAAGAGGGTAGCATTTTTCAGAAAAAGAGATGTGCAAGAACAAGGGCAATGTGAGGAAGCATTTTTTCACAGAGAGGGTGATGGATGCATGGAATCACCTTCCTGAGGAGGTTGTGGGGTCTAAAACTGTGGGAGAATTCAAAAATGCATGGGACAGACATAAGTCAATTGTTGTGGAGGGTAGGAAGAAATAGGCTGTTGGTTAACTAGGATCTGCGGCTAATCCAGTAGGTAGGGAAATGGGCAGACTAGGTCAACCAAGTGGTCCTTATCTGCCATCAAAGTCTATGTTTCTATGTTTCTATATCCCAATAGCTGTCGGACAGGGCATATTTTGGGGTTGAGATGTCTTTTTAGTTTGATCGTCATCCCCTGCCCTCTCTGGTCTGTCTTGGACCTCTGTAACTTTAACCCCACATCATCTTTTTGCTGCTGCATATCCTCCCACAAGAGCCCACTCTAACCTCCTGCTTCACCTTGTCCCAAGACTTCACTGTCCTGAAAGCCTCATGGAACATCACGGCAAATATGATCCCAAAAAGACTTGCCTCATTCCCCGAATGACATATACAGTATATTGAAGTCCCCTTCCCCCAGATTTTCTAGCAATGTTTCTGAAATTGGGCATCTGTTATCTGGCTCTTTTCCTTGGACCCGTAGCCATCCTTGCATCATGTGCCTCACTATCTGCCCTTTTCTGGGTCTTCCCACCCTTTTAATGTGCATACCAGTCAAATTGCTGCTAAATTTATGCCCATGGTGACATGTGCATTCCCACTCTGCCACCCATTCTCTATGAACTTAGCTATCTATTCCTCCATGGTTGCCTCACTTACCTGCATGCCTTGGTTTTCACAGAAAGCCTGGAAAATTATCCATGAGTCCTCATAAGTCCTCAGGGTTCTTGTTGACCAAGAGTTCCAAAAGAGCAGCTCAGCTCCTCCCAACCAATTTCCCATGTGTGTTTGTGCTGGTACTGTTGCTTTTCTGCCTTCAGTCCCTGGGCAATAGCTTGGAACCTGTCCAACTGGAGATTGGAGAGGCTGCCAGCTACTGTGTTCCATATCCCCTCTATGTGCCTAGCTCTGAATGACATGTTCAGCCTCAAACCTTGCAACACTGGTTGTCTCAACACCCTTATCACCATCTTGGACATCGACCCCCACCTGTTCAGTGCATCTACCACTACACTGCTGTTGCACCAGAAAGTTACCTTCCAGTTGTGTAAACCCTCTCCCCACCCCATTGTGGCTACCCAAATTGGCAAAATTCCCAAAAAGTTAGTGTCTTTTGTCAAACCTTGACCATGGCCTTATCAAAATAATACTGCCCCTCCATCCTGAAATTGAACAAATCCCAGTCTGCTGGCTGAACGTGAAGCAACTAGAATACCACTCCGATATCTGTCTTGTCTAGCCATGCTCCTTTTACTGCTCTGATCATCCTTACTGCCTCTTCAAGGGTAGAGCAGATCACCCTGTTATCCTCCTTACTAATATCATTCACTGACCCTCCATCTGGGTATGACAAGTGGTGTATTATCTGAAATTCCCCGGGCTGTTTTTTATGCATGAGCACTAATGGTGACACCCAGAAATTGTCAAATGGGGTGCTGGGAAAGGATCCTCCACTCTCCCTGCTTCTATTTCTTTTTTGATTTTCTTGGCTAATGCTTCCTCCTTGCCCCTTATGGATCCCAGGGGTTTTGGCCTTTGTACTTTCCCTGCACCCTTGGAAGTGCAGGTTCAAACCCCTGGAAAAACCCTCTACCAATACCCTTGCTGCCCCCTGGTCTGAGTAACCCCTTATAAATTGCAGTAAATTCTCTGTCTTTTAATTGGTGTCCTGCCATTTGGTACCCGCCCTTGCTGTTCTTTCTATGGCCTACAACCCTGTCCAAATCCCATCGTCCCCCAATCTCCCTCCTCCTGCCTTGTCCCCAGGCTGTCCATTGAAAACCTGAATGACCAACCTGAAAGAGCTAACTCCCAAAACTTGCCCTGCTATTCCCTTCCCCATAGCTCCTGCACCTAGCAGCTGGGCATGACCCACCAAATTTTGAGCAGGCATGCTTAAATCAACAAGTAGGGCATGAACATTGAGCCCTATTATAACCCCAACAGCAATTCTGTACCACACTATTCCCCTTATTTCAACCTCCTTTGCCCCCCAGCACCATCACAGTCTCTTGCCAGATATCTGAGTGACTTGTGTGCTATCGCACATCCCCATGTGATGCCATCTGCTGCCTGAACAATTTACCATACTGTGTCCAATTATTTCCTCCTCTCATTTTGTATACTCTGTGAGCTATAAAAGAACAGGCCAACAGGGGCATTGCCAGTTCTGTCTGCTTCATCTACACCATGGTGCTGTAGTATATAAAACCATTTGTGCCCCTATAGTTAGGGTTGAGCAGGGCTTTCTATGTTAAACCTCAAATTGTGCACTCTAATAACTTTGGAACTGTTCAATGAATTTGCACAACATTTTGCTTGTGCAATCTCGTGTGGTACAGTAGATCTCTTGAAGTGCTAAGTTTCATTCCAGTCAGATTTGTAGATTTTGAGCTATGCATAGTAGAAAAACATTTTTAAAAAATTGTGTTTTTCTGCACTTTTTTAGTCATCGCACTGCACCCAGGCAGCCTGGACTTTTGGTCTGAAACTTTCAGGGTAGAAAGGGCTTACTCCACAAAAGTGCCTTTTACTGGTTTGGTGAAAAAATATTACTTTGTTCCAAAGTCATAAAATTTTACATATTTAGTTTCTGAGCATGCTCAGTACAGTCTTTGGATAGCTTCCTGAAACAAATAAAAAAGAATTTGGTCAAACAAAAAATGATTTTCTGTTAAGGCCCAATCCTCTTTTGTGAGAAAAAAAATATTTTTTCATTTTACGATATCTTTTTTTTTTTTTAAATTGTTAAATGTCTTCTAGAGATACCAAAACATTTCTCTTGCTTATCAGGACACCATTAGGTGGATTCTGCACCTGTTTGGTGGAAAAAATGACACCAGGAATGTTTAAATCCTTTTTCGTGAGTCCTTTTTCATTCAAATGAAAAAGGATCACATCTCTCAAAAAATGATTTTGGAAAAAACTAAGTCCAAAATCCTTTTTCATGTCAAGGGATTCTTTTTCATTTGCATGACAAAGGCTCACAAAAAAAGAGTTCTTTGGCACAAAAAAGATTTGGAAAAAAAAACTAAGCCAGAAATCCTTTTTCATGCCAAGAGATACTTTTTTTATTTGAATGAAACTATCAAATGAAAAAGGATCCCTTGGCACAAACAAAGAATAAGAAAAAAACTAAGTCAGAAATCCTTTTTCATGCCAAGAGATTCTTTTTTCATTTGATAGTTTCATTGAAAAGATAAAGGATATCTTGGCATGACAAAGGATTTCAGACTTAGTTTTTTCTGATTCCTTGTTTATTTCAAGGAATCCTTTTTCATTTTGTAGGGCAAACAATTCACTGAAACAAAAATGGATTTTATTCTACCTGTTCCTGTCATTTTTCTTCATTTTTCCTGATGTCCAGTGGTACCCCCACACCCGCTGATTGTGCATTGGTCTATGTAAATATGTAATATGTATTCCTGGTGCTTAGTGGTACCCCCACCCTCTGAATTCCCTCCTTATACACATTTTTACATCCCTGGTGTCTAGTAGTGCCCCCCACACTCCCATGCCCAACCTTGTAAAAGTCAACATTATCCCTGACATTTAGTGGCTCCCCCCATCCTCTGATAACGTTTGCCCCATTTTTCTTATCCTTGCTGTGGTGTCTAGTGGTATAAAAGTCCACCAGTGAAGCGCACCCTCATCCCCACTCAACCTCCAACTCTGCCCCCACCACCCTGCACCCCCTAGACCCCCCCCCATACACCCTCAATCTCCTGAAGTGGTCCCACTATGAAGATCCACTCTTTGATCGAAGACACTTCATGCTGCTGGAACCGATGACTACTGTATGAGAAATAAGGTACATGTGGTGAAAAATCCCATTGAAATACATTGAACCACATTTACTTTATTTCTCAAACAGCAGTCACCAGTTCCAGCAGCATGGTGTGTCTTAGATTGGAGAGTGGATCTTCACAGTGGAACCAGTTCAGGTGAGTGAGGGTGTGTGGGAGGGTCTAGGGGGTTGTGGGGTGGTGCGTGCACAGTGGGAGGTCAGGGAGATACAGGCGTGCATCACCGGTGGACTTTTTTTTTGACAGATATAAAAAACAAAGACTTTGAGGGACCCATTTTCTTATTTTCAGGATGTGAAGGACCTGGGAGGGTGGCAGTTTTAATTTTGAAGATTATCTTCATGAAGGTTGTTGGAGAATTGGGGAAACTAGTCAGAATCAAAATCAACCACTAGTGTGGCACATGCATATTTTCTTGACATTTGTAAAAAAAAAGTTCAAGGTAGAAAATTAGCAATACAGGACTAGTGATGTGGTTTAGATTTCAACCAAATAGCTTAAAATCAGAATGGTATTTCTGAGGCCAAGGCATCACTGGCATTTCAGACCACATCTCTGTGCCAAATATTAGATACTACAGATGTTACAGAAAGGGCAAAAGAGCTAGCACATTATATTACTATGGTGATACTTCCACATATAAACGGTTGCTAGTACGTAATTATTTTCACAATTGCAGTAATAAAAACAGGAATACTTCTAACCTAGAATTTAAACTTTTTGGATATAAGACTCCTAAAGTTAATGTCCAAATCGTTCATATGTGAAAGTATCACAATAGTAATATTGTAATAATCTTCAAAATTAAAACTGTTTGAGACCATCTAGTGAGACATGACTACTCTAAATGATCCTGAGTGAAGAAACACAGCCTTTGATGATGCATTAAACCTCTATGATGCTAGGACCTCTGAGAAATGAAGATGATAATGTGCAATTCGTAAATTGATGTTTTGTTCCATTTTTTTTCTATATATATTTTATCCTCCTGGGAGCCTGGCAGGTGGCTCCTGTCACTTCCTCGGAGTGGACATGGTCTCCAGACCCACCATTTCCCATCCAACCTCCCCTCCGATCTCCCATGGGGTTCCCTTCCCCCAGTGACAGGGCTGAAGCAAAGTTTGCTGGCTTTTCCCCAACCCCTAGACAAATATCCAGATGTTGGGAAGCCAGAACAGGTGCTGGTGGGGCCATCATGGAGCCTGACTGCTCTATTTTTCTCCCATCCTCCTCCATACCAATGCCGTGCATTGGCAATGTGCCTTCCAACTCGCATCTCCCTCCTGCCATCACCAGAGGGTGATCAACAAGTGGGACAGCAAACCCTGCCTCCCCTTGGAGAGGAGAGTAGTCCTCTGGATGCTCAATCCTCTCTCATCTCTGCCAACCCCCAGCCACCTGGGTTACCAGTGTGGTGTGAGGTGCGACGTCCAGTGCCTCAACCCTCAGTGCCACTCGGCTGGCATGTTTTGTTACTTTAAAGTATTTACTCATGAAGAAAGTCCATCATGGAGTTATTTGGACTCTTAATGTATTACATGATATGTGATTCAAGCTGTGTCACTTAAATATTTTATAATATAAGGGACCATATACTGAAAATGCATATTGGAGTGTGTTGATTATGTATGTTTGAAGTGGGGCTGTGGCTTTATAATAGATATTGTATCTGTGTATTAGTTAGTTTATCTAAATGAGCTATTTATATTGGGGGCATGCCGATATGACCTAATGGCACCATCTCTATTTAAATGTCCTTTGGTGATTTTGTTGTAGCCCTTGATAAAGCTCTATGCTTGTGAGTGAAATATCATTTGGGCTTTTCATCTGTAGTGGTGGTATCTTGATTGCTTTTTTATATATTACATGTTTATATACTAGTTGTGTAGATATATTTATACAATGAATTGCTAATTTTTTATATACAGTTGCCCTAGTCTGTACTCACGTGATGTTCAGTGTTGGGGTGAGTTGTGTGGCTTTGTTGTTTGACAGTAACAGAACAAGCTGTCTTGCACCATGAAACAAGCATTTGTCAATGCCGAATGTTTGCTTGCTGGCATTAGCAGTGGAAGTGCAGGAGTTAGGCTGATGCAGTAAAAGAATGGCAGTGAAGTACTGAACTGATGCCAACTCCACCCCCACCCTGCAGAGATGGAAAGGCATTGGGGTGTGCCTTTGGGTCATCACCCATGATGGTCATGACATTTCACCTTACCCTACCCTGCAGACACGGACAAGTGTCGAGGTGTGCCTTGGGGTGTTTGGGCTTTACATTCATCTCATTACATGAGGAAACATGCTAAAATGGGTGCAGTATAGAAGAATGGGGTGAACTCTAGGGCCAAAGGGTCCAAGGTGCACCTCGATGCCTGTCATTGGCTGAAGGGTGGGGAAGGGGGTGGAATAGCATGACCATTATTGTCAGCAATCCCAAGTCACACCCCTGACACCCGTCAGTCCCTACAGGGTAGGGCATTATGGTAGAAAACCCTAATGCCCTGGGCATTTCTTGGTGTCTTTACTCCAAGTTTTATTTTTAAATTTCTCTTATAACCCCCTACTGCCTGCTGGCCCTGACCCTTCGGGCATCCAAGGAGCCATCCTCCTGCCTCTCACCCACCCGGACCTACCTCTCTATCCTCCATGGAGCTTCAGTTTTCCCCTGAGTAGGGATGAGGTAGGGTGCCTTCACCCTGTAATCCTTCATTGCATCAGGTCGAGGAGGTGGTCCAGTGAGCCGGCACACTGGAGGCATGCTCTGGGAAGCCCGTCATCCCAGAGCCGGCAGGTGTGTTTCCTTTTTTTCTCCCTCCCCTACAGGGTGTGACCCCTGACATCAAGGCACTAAGCACTGATGTCCACACTGTACTTCAGCCACCCATCCCCTACAACTGGGGCTTACAATACTCTGAGCCTCCTCGCAGAGTCAGGCAAGTGCGTGGGCTTGGCCTCAACCCTCCCCAGAGAAGGCGAGTTGTCGTGGGACATGCAAGCCTATTTCCCCCCCCGGCCAACCCACCAGTGACCTGAGTCCACTTTACTCCAAGTTTTCAACATGGGCTTTTTGTGACCCCACCACATGACCAGTGACACTATCAGTTCATTAGCCGAAAGGTGATTTTGCACATCGACTGTGCCATTTGGAGCCACAGGTGTGAAAACACATTTCAAACAGAATGTATAAAATTACAGCTGTACTGTTCATGAAGAGGTGTAAAAAATGTCAATGTTAAAAATCTGGAGTGAAAATATAAAAAAAACAACTGGTGAAGGCAGGAGCATGCATAGAAACTGCACAATGCACACCCGTAATGTAATTAGTTTGGGGATTTTTTACAGCAGATTTTCAACACAGGCATTTTGGGACCTCTGCTCATGAACAGTGTCACTGTGATTTTACTAATGTGTCCCAAACACTGATTTCCCTGAGTGACCACGCTATTCTGAGCCGGAAGTGCGAAAACACATTTTGGCCAGTGTATGAAAAATGACAGCTGTACTGTTCATAAAGAGGTGTGGAAAAATGGCAATGTTGAAAATATGGACTGAAAATATTACAAATTCATGAACTGATGAGGGTACGTGGAAACTGGGCAATGTACTTTCGTAACACAGTCATTTTATGGACTTTTGTCACCAAATTTTCAACATAGCAATTTCAAGACCTCTGCTCATGAACAGTGTCACTGTGATTTTTTTAATCTGTCCTGAACATTGATTTCACACACCAACTGTGCCATTGCGTGCTACATGTGTGAAAACAAATTTTGGGCGAACAACGACAGCTGTACTGTTCATAAGGAGGTGTGGTAAAATGGCAATGTGGAAAATCTAGGTGAAAATATTAAACATTTTGAAGTTATGAGCGTGCGTGGAGCTGCACAATGCAGCTCGTAAAACAGTCATTTTTGGGAATTTTTTCACCAAATTTTCAACATAGGGTTTTTGGGGGCCTACCTCATGAACTGTGACACTGTCTTTTCATTAATCGGTCCTGAAAGGTGGTTCCAGGCAGTGACCACAAAATCACTTTTAGGGACTAAATAACCAGATGACAGTTACTGAATTCATGAGGAAGGGGTCCCAAGAATCCCATGTTGAAAATTTGGTGCAAAAATTCAAAAAAAATGACCGAGATATGAAGCAACGTTGAAAAAACCCTATTTATGCAATTATACAGCTTACCGGCATTTCTTCAGTTTGAGGTCAGCTTTGAAGAGTACATATGTGTTCCCGGTCCTCCAAAGATTGTCATGCCAGGCTCCAGAGGTAAGTATGGGGTGAGGAGGGTGTGGAGAGATGGGGTGCACAGAGGGTGGGTGTGGGTTGAGGAGCAAGACAGTCAATGAGAGACCATTTTCTTTTGTTTCAGGGTTTTTAAAAAATAAGATGATGCAGGACTTTTGCCACGCTGGGGTACGATCTCAGCATGGCACCTGGACATTTGTTTGGGGGGCAGTGGAACCAATGAAAGATTGGGCACCCCCATTGCCATACAGTGTGCGGAGGAGCACATGACAATGTGGGACTTTTGCCACACTGGGGTGGGCTCCCAGTGTGTCACCTTGAAGTTTGCTTTTTGGGGGCATGGGAGCCAACAGGGATTGGGCACCCTATCAGACATACAGTGTGGCAGGAAGTGCGCATGTGCAGAGGATAGGACACCCTCAGCACACAACAAATGGGAGGTGCATCTTGCCAGGAGATGCAGTGGTGTACAGCTGAAGAGAATGACTGCTAAGGTGGTGACATGTAAGCAATTAGCATACTGCTGATGGCATGGCAGTATGCAAATTGCCTGCACGTTACCACCACTGATTGCAGGGGTCTTTATCTTTCAACTGTATGCCACTGCATCTGAACTGCTGTCATAAACAGCTCAGAAATTCATTGATGCCCTGCTACAGCGCCTGCAAAAACGATCAGGCATTGGAAGCGGGAGTGCCACACCTACGAAAACTCGTATGGTGGCACTATGTTTCTTGCACGTGTGTGAAAGCAAACATAAAAATAAACCCTATAAATGATTTCCTCTGTTTTAGAACTACTTCAGACTATAGGTATTCATGTAAGTTTGTCAGTTTACTTGGTGGGGGGATGAGGACAAAAACTCTATGATATGTGATACAAAGTATACACATGCAGATTTGATCAACACTGCGCATTATAAAGGGTGGGGGGATACAGGGCTGAGTGCAGCCTCTAGGCACACCACCAGAACTAGTACTAGAAATTATGTTGATGTCTCAAGAAAACTGGGACAAGAATTTTTTCTACCCCAAATAAAAAATAAGTATGCTGCAGTCACCAAAATTCTGTATGTGAATTTTGGCCTATATTACTATATTGCTTGTAGGTGTCAACAAAGATGAACAAATGTGCATTTTTTTTCCAAAAGTTCAATATTACAGTATGAAATATCCCCCACAGCACCCGTATACCTTTATGCACAACTCCAGAAAATATCAACAAAAAACTGCTGGCCTCCAAAACAAAGTATTGGTGAAGCTTTATATCTCTTAATTTAACTGTGCAAATGTGCTCCCACAGGCAAATGAAGATAGGATTAGACTATTTCCAAAATGTAAGGAAATGTTTTGGAAAAAAACTTTGTTTATGCACTAGTTAGGGTTAAACTGACAAAAGTAGGGAAATATGGTATTGAGGTTTCCAACCCTAACACCCCACACCCTAAGACCCCACACCCACCCTCCAGGCAGTATCAGGAAAAAACATTACAGTTTCACATCTCCTAGGTCCAGTGGGCTCTGTGATTCTGCAACACCCCAGACATCCCCATGGATTCTTTGCATCCATAGTCACACAAAAGTGTAGGACCCAGAGGTTGACAATGTCTGGATCTGTATATATATATATATATATATATATATATATATATATATATATACATTTCAAGAAACAATGTTGACATCATTAGGGTCAAAAAAAAAAATGAGAGAAATGTGGCATTTGCTTTATTCAACTGTAATGCATTGCTAGACAAGTAGGCAGACAGATAGATAGATAGATAGACAGACAGATAAGATAGATAAAACAAGGTGCTGTGTCAGTGTGAGGGCTGAAAACAAACAAAAAGGCAATATTAAATGTAAGATAAAATAGAAAATAGAGTGAAAATCAATGTTTCAACAACAGGTCTTCTTTAGGAATGATCTTTATGAGAAAAAAGTTAAGTTAGTGGAGAGACAAGGAGAAATAAGGGAGCTATATGTATGTGAGGAAAGAAGATGGGGAGGATCTAGGAGAAAAAGTGATACTAGGCAAGATAAAAATAGAAGTTGTAAAACAAAAAGGTGATGATGGGTATAAAGAGGCATAGTAGGAATAGATGACCTGAGGTGTCCTCAAGTGGGGACTAAGTGACTCTTTTTGTACTGTTTTCAGCCCACATGCTGACTAGAAGTGTACGAAGCTGGTTAACTTCACTTTGCAGATTCATTTGCAAATGTGTGCAGTTCACAAAGTTAATCTGCCCTGCTCAAGTTCCAGCTGGCATTATAGGGCTAAATTCACGAATGACAAATTTGGTAACAAAGTCAGTGAAGTTGATTGAAGTTGGGTCCAAAGACAAAGTTTGCAATGTACCATGGGATCTGAGGTCTCCTGGTACTGAAATGAGCTGTATGCCATGCATTCAATGCAGTCTTATGAAGAGATACTGTAGTTGAAGAAAAGTCTACCCCTGCTTGTTTGAGCAAAAAAAAAAAACTTTAAAAGTACTCAGAAAGTTTTTTGTTTTAACCAAATCACCCACAAAAATATCTAGAGTGCCGTGTGCAGCTATATTACCAATATTTGTTTGTAGTTTTGCAGATTTATTAAGTTGAGAGTACTGGTACTGTTTTGTCTTGTTGTGATGATGTGTGTGCAGAAGGGAGATAGTTAACAAGCAAGACAGCCCTATGAACACGAGTCTGATTTGTTTTCCCTCAGTCTTCTTCTTCGTTTTTGTATGTGATCTGTGATATGCCATTTTATTTCTATAGGAAAGTATTATCTGTCAGTTTCTATATTGATTCTGGTTATTTTGTATAGCTCTTTAAGTGATTGTATTACTTACATTAACTTATACTGAATTACCGCCGTCATGTGTGTCTTGTCAATCCTTGTCACGATAACAAGGAAAAAAAAGGAAAAAACAAAATTGGGGACTGGTTTTACTATAGCTGCTATTAGCTCAGCAAACTGCTCTGTTCAGATTCTGATCCATTGCTAATCCTTCTTTGTGGTGTTGTCTTCTGCTGCTGGTATGTAGTTTTACTGCAGTGTTTATTTTTTCTTGTAATAATGAAACTCTAAATATATAAAATGATTGAAAAGAGAGACTTGAGTAAAAGGAGAGGTGTCAATGAGGTGGCCAAGATGTGCATACGTTCTGTGGGGCAAAAGATTGTTGTATCTAAAAATGCTATCACTGCAGCAGCTTCATCAATGGGTTCCAGGTCTGGTAGTAGTAGCAAAGGAGTAGCTGGTAGAAGTGGCAGTCGCATTAGTGTTGCCAAATTATTCTCTGTTACATCTGTGGCAACCATGCTGGTGGGTGCTAGGCAGGTGGTGACAAGAGGATCAGTTGGAGAGGTAGCAAAACTTCTGGCTTTCTGCCTTCAACAGAAATTGAAGTTGCTACAGCAACATCACCTTTAATCTCCATGGCAAATATAAAGTCTGTGTAGACTGGGCAATGAAGCTTGGAAGAAGGAGTGGTTAACCTCAGAAAGGTCAGCAATGACATAGTGCACACGATCGTTCCCACCAATTTGAATGTCCCAGTCCTGCAACAGTCTTTTTTTTTTCATAATTTTTTTAGTAGATTTTTCAGTGCCATACCCAGCTATACAATAGGCAACCACAAACAACCAACTAACCAAGAAGAACAAAGAAAGCAATCCATTCCACAATGTGTCACACATACTGTTATAACTACAAACAGGCTCAGATAGATTTTTGAGATGAGTACTGCACTCCTCATTTTGAAAGTGAGGTAAGTAAAGCCAAATTGAGATGGATGCACATTTCTGGATGGAGTGGAGTAAGGAGTATATTTTTAAAAATAATGTCGTTTTTTTTTTTCAGATGAGAACTGATGCGGTGCCAACAGTGTTCCAGCTACTCACCAGTTTTTAAATATAGTGAATCTTGTAACCATACAATATACCCAAAAGGTTCACAATTCTCACTGCCCCCTGGAGCACTGAACTCCCACGTTCTAATGACTGTCCTCCTACATATTGGAATCCACCACTAGGCCACATCCACAGCCACTGTCCCCTCACAAAGGACATCTGAAAGGCAATCATGGACAAACTTGCTCCCATCTGAGACCCAGGAATCACAACCTGCTCATCCAAAATTAACTGCCATCTCCATCTCCCCTCTATGCCACAAAGACACCCAGCCCTACTTTCTCCACATGCCCCCTCTATCATCCCATTTAGCACAACAGTCTGTCCCTTTACCTGGAATAATTCAAAGACCAAACAGGATATGTAGTGCATCAAGGGGCCCCAGGAAGTGGTGCAGGAGAAAACCACACCCTATTGAAAATTGAATGGGAAGAGTCTCACCCATCCCCCCTACCAGCAACCCCTATCTAGCATGTGCCATGTGGCACCGAAAAGACATCTCACTGTTTTAAAACCACAATGGCAGGCCAGCCATGAACAACTCCATCAGCTGGTGACCACCAGGGTCATGGGAGAGGACTCAGTACATCAAAGAAAAAATTGTTCAATATGCCCAAACATAAACCCCCACTTATAGTAGGCACATCATGGACCAGCCCCAGTATGACAGCTAAGGTGTAAACCAGTGTCCAGGGGTCCACACTAAGGTATTCATTTTCTGGCAGATCAAATCTGAGACAATATAAAAATCCTGATACACAAATTTCCCCAAGGGGAATCGGTGGTCCTAGTCTAGCAATAGCCCAAGGGGTGGCCTCAGGCAAAGACAGTCTCAAGTTTGTAAAGCAGTCATTCTCTTTGCCATCACTTAGCCACTTTTGTTATCCAGCTCCTGAATAAAGGTTCAAGCTTTCTTAACCTCCCTAAAAGTATACATGGCACCTTCATATCGAATTTTGCCGATGGTTGGGTTGGAGAAGGTAAAGTACATTTTGTGCTCACACAGCATATCCAAAATGGGTTTAAATAATTTTCTTCACTTTTGCAGCCTGGGTAAAAAGTCTTGATGTAAAAAAAGTTGCGATCCTTCATCCTTGCAGCTCCTTAATCTCCTGTTAGGCTGCCATTAAAGCTTAGCAGTCCTCAAAATGTGAAGACAAAAAATGATTTGACTGGGCAGCTGGTCTGCTGGAGGTTGTGGCTGTAGGGTGCTATGCACCCTTTCAGTCTTTATCCTCCCACTTTTAACATTCATGCCCAACAGCTTAGGTAAGACAACAGTGCAAAATTATATGGCACTAGTCTCTTCTTTGCCTTCAGGGAGCACCTGAAGCCATAATTTGCTACAATGATTATAATATTCTTAGTAATGAAGGACCTCCCGAAGGTCTTCAAATTCCCACTCTAGCCATTCCACTTTGTCAGGGAGCTGTGACATGGAATCTTCTAAATCAGAGACCCCCACTGCTCAATTTTCCCAATGCGCTTGGTTTGGCTTGCACATTGAGAAGAAATCTTCTCCAGTTTGTCTGCTAAATTATTTAACTTGGGATTCAGACCTTCTAACAATTGCTCCATAACGAGTCTGCCAAGCATGCCTGTTTCAGCAGCTGAGAGGGGATATTTCTCTGGGGCCTGCAGACATCATGGCTAATGCTCCTTTCCTGTTAGATTTGTAGGCACTTCGAGGAGGCTTACACAAAGAATTGATCAAAAATTCCTCCATGTATATTCCTTGAATAATTGCTCTCTTCCAGGCAGTAATCCTGAAGATTTGGCTACGGAATTTAATTAATTAAATTCCTGGTGAGATGGAGCACTAAGCGACCATGTCTTGGCATCTAGCTGCTCATCGGCACCAACAGTCTGTTTTAAAGAAATAGTCATTAATGGAATATGGATTTTACTGCAAGCAAGCACTTTGAAGCAAGTTGATAGCTTAGGCAACTGAGCAAGAAAACAAACTTGCTGCTGTGTGGATGATTGATAATATGCATTTTGTTTGCAATTTTTGCACTGTGTTTGGCATATGAGTGAGGAATAAAAAGGAATCAGGTAAGGAAATCTAATCTCCTCATTTTAATTATATGGGGTTGAGTGCAGATAGACTGTACGTTATTTCAGCCTAGGTTGAAAGTACTGTATGTGCCAGCACTAGACACACTTTTCCTGCTATTGAGAACCCCACCAGAGGCTCAAAAGCCAGGAACCAGCACTTTTCAAACAGAAAATACCTACCACCTTATTGTCAGCAAAATTTCTGGCTCAGAAACAGTGATTGAGGAAGAGGTAGCTGGTGTGCTCATGGCTACTGGTGGTGGTGGCACTGTACCTGATCTGGATGATAGGTTGCAATTCCCAAACAAGAGTGTTGAGTGTGACAGAAGGTTTATGAGGTCTCTTGTACCAGTGGAATGATTTTGCCTGCTGGGGGGTGGGTGGCTATAGAGTTAACAGATGACTACTTTATGCTAATGTATGAAATGCAATTGTATGTCTTGCACAAAAAATTAATAAACTTTCAGTGATAAAAAATGAAAACACCCCAAATCACTGCTTTCTTTGGGGACATGTCAAGTAGTCCCAATCATCTCACTACATGATGACTAGCCCCAGACTCTTAGAGCCAAAGTAAATTGGCACCTTGCTCAATCCAGCCCTGGATGAATTTGTTTTATATTTATGCTGGGGGTTAATTGCCTGTGAATTAATTGAGCAGGGTATTGATTCATGCCAGAGCTGAGAGTCCTGGATGAGTTGTCACACAGCAGCATGACCAGCACAAGTTGTCATGTACCCACTTTCTTTTGAGCAGCATCTGTGAATTCCTCTGAGTCAAATGCTATTCAACTGGCTATGCTATAATGCTAAGTCTAGTTGTTTCATAGCCCAACACCCAGAAATGTCTGGTCTACACTGTATAGCATGGTTTTAGACCATCATGCCAAATATCCACCCAGTCATGCCATTGCATGGGAAGTGAACGCATCAGCTACTGAAATGCTGGCAATTGATTAATTGCCATTCAAGTTTGTGAAGAATGTGGAATTTAGAAGGTTTATGGTGCATGCCTGTCTCAAATGGCAGATACCCTCACAAAAGTACTTCTCCATCCATGCCATTTCTGAAATTTATGAGACTGTGTCACACACAGTAATCCATGCCCTGCTGCATTTGGCATCCCCATAATCACATCTTAATAGAGATTTGTGGACCAGTGGCCATATCTGTGCATTACAGCACAATGGGCAGAGGTACATGAGGTAGTATTCTTCTTTGGCTGGGGGAAATATTGTACTGAGTCAAACTGCAGTGGTAGCAAAACTCTAGTTATTTGCCAGCATGCCACACTGGAAATGAACAGTGTAACTGGATGATACAGGGGTCAGAACATTTTAGAATTGCTTGTGACTGAGACTAATGAGCAGATGCAGCCTGTGATGATGGTGGTGGTGATAAAATGGGGGGAGTTGTGTAGTACAGGTTCTTCAGGCTGCTGCTGCAGAGGGGGTGAGGGAGACTGCTGACCATGAGACATTTGTATATCAGTAGCCTAATTTTGACCCACCTTCACTTTGGAGCATATGCCATCAAGTTGCCGAGTACATTTGGCCATGGCAATTATGGTGCTGCAACAAGGGCAGCAGTGAAAGGGGCAATCTTGATTTTAGATCACCCCTTATTCATGTCACCCTTTGCACCCTCATGGTTACTACCCCTCCGTGGCGTGCCTGTCCCAGAGGAGGTTATATTTAGTTTTGAGGGGTGTGGGGGTGAGAAGTCCCCCAACAGAAGCTGACTGCTTTCCCTGGAGGATGCTTTAACTCCCGGGAGATTAAATGCCTGGTGGCATTTTGCTTGTTCCATAACTGGCATTGGCAAATGTATGTCTCTGCAGCATGGGTGAACCACCATGGTGTACCCCAAGGGTGAAGTTACATATGAAATTGCAAGGTGAATCCACAAATTTATTTGTGAAAGCAAATTTGGCAAATTCATCTTAATTTCACTGGTGAACTAAACCATTTCAACATCTCTAATGCTGATGCAGCACCTTGTTTTTTTTTTACATTTTGTGTGTTATATTTTCTACTACTAACTATGCCTACTCTGAATTATCTTCTCAAATCTCTTCAACGCTCCTTCATTTCCTCTATGTCTATACTATCTTCTCATGTTTCTAAACCTTCCCATGAATTATGTACTACCATTTGTTCTAAGACTATTAAATTATTTACTACCATTTGTTCTAAAACTAAACTTTCAGTCATTTACAGTTTCTATTGACTTGTCACCACCAAAGAATTATTACTTTTGGATTCTGTTTGAAATTCCATCCTTGTTCCTTTGGGTATGAGGTACATGTTTCCTCCACTAAGAAGCTTTTGATCACTTTCTCCAGAAACATATCACTAATATCATTTTATAAAATATACTTAGCATTTTTTCACTTAGATCAAAATGCTGTCACAGGCATAGAACCCTAGCTAGCTGGATAATTTGTATTTATCTTGCTAGTAGGGTACATCATTCTATTTATTTTGCTAGTGGGGTACATCACTAGCACAAGCTCTACCTCACTGCTATCCCTCATGCCAATCTAAACCTGGAGTCAGCATGAACAATGTACTCACAGAACTATGTGTCACCTGTGGTTCATTTTAAATCCTTATGCAGTTTTACTTTGACCAGTCTCTTCTAAAAGCTCACATTTTAAAAATGAAAAAATATATTCTATGAACTGGACATGTGATGTGCATTAATGAGATATGATATTTATTATCATTCATGGTCCATGACTTCTTATTCCCTCACTTATGGCTTCACCATGTGTGAGGGTCAATGGGTCACTGGCCACTCATGATGGTAAATTCCATATCTCATAAACTCACATCAACACATCCCCTGTTTACCCATTAAGAAACAGTTGGGGCCAGATATACAAAACTTTGCACTGGGTACAAACCAATTGTGCCACAATTGCACCACAGATGTGCCGGACTGCTTTATTAAAAATGCCAAATAGCGCTGTTGCAACGTGTTAGCACCAGTGCTAAAAGATAATGTATGCGCGGTGCAACATGAGGGGCGGGACATGCATACAGGTGCAATGGTATATTCAAAACTATAGTGCCATGCAACATGTGTTAGCATGACATGTAGTGCAGCACAAATTACTGTCTATGAAAAGGTAGTCTTAACTCCAAGCAAACAAAGGAATGGGAATGTGGACATAGCAGCAACAGTGAACAAGGCTGTATGCAGCCAATGAGGAGGCAGCAAAGGCGGATGGCCACCCTGGGCCACTCCAAATGCACCGGCACCCAAACTGTGGAATACAATGCCTCAGCATTGCTTGGAAGCTAACAATCAAGCACATTATACGACAGAGCTCCAACCTCACTTGCAGCAGCAAACTAACTGCATTGCTATATATGAATTGTGTGTTGTTGCACGTTGTATGTATTTATTGTACACTGCATCATCACATGTAGTGGCTCTGGGTCATTCCTGAATATGCACCATGGCCCACTGTGGCTACCCAGTCAACACAGTGATAAAGTCATATGAAAGTATTAAATAACTGGCAGTGCAGCCATACAGCACACACCTCCAGTCCCCTCATTAGGGTACACCAGCACACCCCAGCACATACATACCAAACTGGGTAACTGGAGGATGTTGGGGGAGGGTGTAGAGGTGGCCAGGCTACACCATATAGGGAGTTTTGCAACAAGGCTGGGGCCATCCCCACAGTGCACATGATACAGTGTCAGGAATACCCTGACACCGGTGTTTATGTCTGATGGTATGTATCACCCCCACAGGCACATACCTCACATCTGAACAGATACCATGGCACACACGGCCAGTGATGTATATGTTACTCTGAGTATCCCATGCCAGTGGTGCAGGGTATGTGGGACACAGGACACCATGACAGTGGTGTCCACTATCTGAACACACTTGCCAGCCGGTCCTGTCACTGTGTAGAGAGAAGCAGTCAATGATGCCTGACACGCCATAGGCACTGCTGTGGCCCTCACTAAACTGGACACTATGGTACTGTAGCATCTGCTACACACTGTAGCAGAGACTACAGTATGTCCATGGCATGCAGCACCAACATCCGTGGGTGTGGTGCTAATCCCCTGGGCCACACTAGACTCTGCTGCTGTGTACAGACGTAGCTTGTGGCTATCAACCTGTGGTTTCAGTCCGATCTACAGGTGGAGCCATGTGCACTCTGCAATAGTGGCAGGCAATCCACATGAAACTATATCCAAATTAGGCAATAATGACATGCTAATGTGGCTGTTTGTTCATGGATTGCCTAAGCAGGCTCATTTGCATAGCACTTTTAAATATAACAAACTTTTGTGCTGGGTAAACATGTGAACGCTAAACAATCAGAACCATAGTGTAGTCTGTAGTTGTTGGTCTGCACCATTGTTTATAGTTATTGTTAATCCATTTCTTTGCTAGTACACACATTGGCCACGTAGTTCACCTTTGCCTTACTCCACATCTATGTGCACTGGGCTGCTGTGTTGGTTTGCACTGCCTTGTTGCTATATTCAGAGCTGTCTTTTTTGCCAGGCTATGTCTGCACTGCACTCAAGGCCCTGTTTGCACACCGTCATTTGCATACTATATTCAACTGATTTAACCCCGGGGTTATTCCTTTGAATATAGCGTGCAAATGGTTCTGGGCTAATTTTGAATGCTGTTCAGTGCTAATTTTGCTCCAGGGCTAAGCTTTGAATATCTGTTCCTTGATCTCTTTGGGCAAAGTTATCCAGAACCAAAAGGATTTCCTACAATGCACAACCAATCACAACCATCCTTTTATTAAGCACTGTATCCAACAACTTAACCCTCTTTCATTTCCTCAGACACCAAATCTGCCAAACTCCAGTCTCTCTCTCTCTCTCTCCCTCCAGTCAGATGCAACCTAACAATTTGATATTTTGCATTTCTCCTGATCTCCTCCAGATACAAGATGAGTAGTCTCTCATCAGCAAGGGTCTCTCTTTTGTGCTCACACCTAGACATCTCAGCTTATCTCAGATTCAAGTTGATCTGCATCACTTCTATTGCAGATCATGCCTTACAGCTCATTTTTCTAATCAGACTCCACTTCCTGCATATGATGATGACAACTTTACCAGAATAATCAACAACATTAATCCCTGATACGGTGCATCAGCCTCACCTCTAGGACATTTTGTTTCTGTAGATTATTTTGTTAATCAATGTATGAAGGACACAATTAACTTTAATTTTCATTGGAGGTGCTATCACTCTAAGCTGACAGCTGGTGAACTTGCAGCCCTGAGATCTCTGCAACACAGGAATGACATTGATATTAAACCAAATGATTAGGTGGGATCTGCTGTGGTCTGGCATAAAGAATATCCTTGAATTCAAAATCTTCTGATGTCCTCTGCCTGTTATTTTTATAACTTGCTGCTTTCTTCATTTTCCCATCTCATGACTGCACCAGCAGCTCCTTGCAACAATTAATGTCAAGCAGAAACCAAAGTAAATAAAAGATAATGAATTATAATAAAAGTTTCTTCTTATGATTTAAATTTCCTCCTCTTCTAACACCAGACTTCTTGGCCCAAGAGAGCAGCAGCTGCTGCTGAATGTGTCCACTTTATTTCTCCTTCTTTATCTTTGTTTTGTACTGCTGTCACAAGTAGTCCCTCTAGTAATAGATCAGCAGTACATTAGCAAAGTCTGAGTTTGTGGCCTCTCTGAGTGAACAATACATAGACTGTTACAATCACACTGTTAGCATGCTAGTAGTACGGAAGCAGTGAGAAGTGTAAGCCATACATTAGTGGAGCCTTATTATTGAGACTGTTCTGAGCACTGGCAATCTTATTACATTATTTCTTGTCAGATTAATGCATTAGCAGCCATTTTGGCTCTGACCAGTTTGTTTGAATAAGCAGAAAGTCCAGCAGTCACACACACACACACACACACACACACACACACACACACACACACACACACATTAACCCAACTGGTTGAACCTATTCCGCACTGGGTCATAATGTCATATACTTAACAGCGTGCGGCATTATGGCAAAACCAGGACCTGTGCACACTCCAAGTTGGACCCCCCCAGAGTAGGGTCCTGGAGCACAGCACCCTGTAATGTGGGGTGTGGGGGGTGGAGCCCCCCACAGAATAAAAACTTCAGGACATCGCGCAATGCGATTATGCCGTGCGGCATTCTGCCATGCGACATATTGACCCCGTGTCAACCTATTCTTAAACTGAAGCTTTTTCTTTTAATCACAGCTTTTTTCAGTAGGACAGTGGAGTTGCTATGATACCAGGATTGGTCCAGTTTTCCAATCGTTTGGTTGACTTGGTTGACAAACAACTATTTTTCCTTCCCCAGATGCAGTATAGCCCCATAGGGATAAAAAAAAAAAGAGAAATCCTGGGAGGCATCTGCAGAAGACCGCAGAAAGTACCAACACACCTACAATTAGTATGAGAATAAATGCAGCTCACCTGTATAATAAAACTCAAATTCTCCAATTTGTTTTAAGCCATAAGGTCATATAATAATTGATTTCAGTGTTTCACTGTGATAACACCACAGCTTCTTCAAGAATATTAAGGATCCACTGGGCCATCCATGGGTTTCCTGCCTGTCCCACCACAGTCCACCTCCATGGAGCCTCTGTTTACCCTCTGAGCAGGGGTAGGGGGTGGCCAGCTATATCCCTATCACGGACATCATCGGGTGGATGAACGGTGGTTGCAGAGCTTGCCTGGACTGTACTGGGATCCCAACCAGAAGCCAGAACTAGGGTCAAGCTTTTCTGTTCCTGGTGCCCACAGTCCCCTGGTGATGTCAGCACACACATGTGGAGACCAATCCAGTGAGTGCGGGTCTCCAGACTGATTTTACCTCCACCCAACATGGCATTCTCTGCTGTACCATCCACCTGTGGTCACCAAGGTGGCAGATTTGTAGCAGGAATGTCAACCCTCCCTCCCCAGAGAAGGGGAGTGGAGCATGAGATGCTCAATCCTTCTCCCCCTGGCCAGCCCTCCAACAGCCCAGGCTCATTTCTGAACCCAGGTCTTCAGTGTTGGGACAGTACCACTGTGCCAGTGGGATGGCCTCACTACATACCTTTATAACGTAGAGGCTTTGCCTCTAACTATGTACTGCTTATCAATCTTTTAATCTCTTTTGATTAATGCTTCTGTAATAAAGAGCCACACACCAATCGTGGTATTTATTTCATTCATTTGCAACTATAATCACCAAAGATTTTTTGCTTACCCTAATTGCAGCATTTTTTCTTAATGGTGGGCAGCTCTGACTAAAGACCTTCTTCTATCTTTTGAAGCTACTAGGCCCAATTATCCAAAGCTCCCAGCATGGTGCATGGGGCTTGAGCCACACCCCTGTACCAAAAGACATGTCAGGCGTGATTCTCAAAGGCAGCCTCCATCAACCACAGGCTGCCTGCACCAAATGGGTCTTGTGCCACCTGTGTGCCACAAAATGGACTGCAGCATGATGCTAGAGGCTTGCAACAGATGCAGCCTACCAAATCCCTTAAATTGGGATCCTTAAAACTCTCCCTGAGGGAAAATTTCATCTGGTCTAAGGGTATTTAGAAATTTATTCTCAGGGAGGGTTGAGTAATCTGTGGCAATGTGCTGTGGTCACCCCTCTTCAGCACCAATCCCCATTATTATTAATAAAGATCCCTGGTTATTTAGTGCCCCTCCAAACTCGGATCCCTCATTATTATAAATAAAGATCACTGGTGATCTAGTGGACCCCCCAAGCCCTGACCCTCTGTTATTATAAATAAAGATCCCTGGTGATCTAGTTGCCCCCCCCAAAACCCCATCTCCTACCACTATAAATAAGATCCTTGGTGATCTAGCAGCCCCCCAAGTGCTGATCTCCCTGTTATGAAATATGAACACATTATTGGTGGCCTAGTGGACCCCTACTCTGGCAGGCAGTGTCCCACCACCCCAGTCCCCCCCCTCCTCAAATTGAGCCAGTGACTGGCACAGCCCACCACTCACCATCACAACCAGTCATCGACTGAGCTCTCAATGAGTGCTGTTCTGTATTTAGTACATGCTCATTGATTGACATCTTACTTTCAGTCAATGAGTACCTACTGAATACAGTAGCACTCTTTGAGAGCCAAGTCAGTGGCTAGCCATGGTGGTGAGCAGTGGGCTTTGCCAGTCAGCAACTTGGTCTGGGGATGGGGGAGCAGGGTGGTGGGACACTGCCTGCTGGGGTGGGGCTCCACTAGACCATCATTGATATGTTCATATTTCATAATGGGGGATCTGGGCTTAGAGGGTCCACTAGATCACCAGGGATCTTTATTTATAATAACTGGGGATTGGGGCTTAGGGGGAGTCCACAACACAACCAAGGATGTTTTGTCTTTAATAATGGGATATTGGGGCTTGGGTCATCTGCTATACTACCATGGATTGCTTAGGGACATTGCTGCATAGCTACCTTTGGCTTGTGGCAACCTGTCCAGGAGTGCCCTCTGTTTGGTGCACTGCTACAGTTGCCACATGCTGTGGGACTTGGCCACCAGGACCCTACCTGTTCAAGAATCTGGTGCAGAGTACCTGGCTCACTGGCAATCAGTCAAGCCACATTTGGCATGGCTTGTGCTGACTTTAAAGAATCAAGCCCACTGAGTGCTCACATCAAATTGAACATGCATGGGATGACATTACATGCAAATCAAAGCATGATGACATCATGACAAAATTGTCAACTTGCTAGAATACATGGAGTATCCTGAACTGCCCAGCCTGTATTATAACAGAACCCACTATGAAATGATTGTCAATCAATGCTGCACAACTTTTGACAGATTTAATTTGTATTCATGCACTTCTAAAATGTGTTGATTTCAGTTTTTATTTAGAGGGGAAAGTGGCAAGTGAACATTATGGATATCTCTTCCATATTCAACACCTGTGTCCTCTATATGTACTAAATATTCCTTCTTAAGTTTGTTTCTTTTTTGCAAGTTGTGGATAGTACAACTGTCCCCTTTGAGTTTTCTCATGTCCCTCTTCTATTTTTCAATAATTCTTCCCTTCTATATGGTATACTTCCCATATTTTTTCTTTTTCCAGTTTTCCATCATAACCTGTCTCTTTAAATCTTCCTTCTTACTCTGAATTTGCTCTTTTATAATCTTCTGTCAGTGTATTGTTTCTCTTCATTCTAATGACTTGCCCTTTCGGTATATTTGTTATCATGTGTTTTCGATAGAAACTATTAGCCTCTCACAAGTTATTTTTGTCTGTCAGTTTCCTGTAGCTTAAATCCAAGTCCATTCCCTCTCTTACATATTAACAAATCCAGAAAGGGGATTTCATTTTCATCCTGTGTCACTGTAAATTGTAAATAAATTGTGCTTTCTGTAAATATTCAATAAATTCCTGTCATTTTTCTATAGTGTCGGTCCATATAAACAATATATCATCAATAAACCTCTTCCACACCAAAATATTGATGTTGAAGAGGTTTACTTCTGTATCACAAATACACTTTTAAAATTGTGTCATAGTCAGATTGGTGTATGATGGAGTTATGTGCAAACCTATGGCAATCCCTCTCTACTGGGTGTATATGTTTTCTCTACAACTGACATGTTTATACTTCAATGTTATTTCTGCCAATTGTAGTAACTTTACATTTGGTGGTCTCATGTCTAATCTATTCTGAAAAGAAATTTCCAATACTCTGGCAGAGTCCTGTGCAGTTTTCAGCTCATTTTGATTGATGAGGTCTCAGAGGTGATTTCAGAGCTGCGGACCATGTTTTGTGAACTTGACCCAGGCCCCACAAATCTACTAGTGAGTTGTGTAGAGTCTATGGAGTCAGTGTTTGCTGGAATAATTCAGTGTTCCCTCTCAGAGGATGTCTTCCAGCAGTATTGAAATATGCACTGGTTCAACTTCTCCCAAAAAGCTAGCTCTGGTCCCGGATGTTCTAATGAATTATTTCCCAGTCTCTAACCTGACTGTTTTAGGTGAGGTTATCAAGAGGGTTGTGGTGCTGCACCTTGAGGCACACCTCTAGGCTCATGATCTTTATGAGCCCCTCAATCTGATTTCAGGTTGGATCATAGCACTTAGACAGCGTTAGTCAAAGTGCACAATGATCCTCTCAGGGCAAGAGACAAGGGAAAACAGTCAATTCTCATTTTCCTTTATCTCTTTTCAGCATTTGACACTGCAGACCATGGGTTGTTGTTGGATTAACTGAGGGAGCATGTAGGACTCATCAGCATCATAGTCTACTGGTCCTATCTCAGGGATAGGACAGAGAGAAAGTAGTAATGGGTACTTCCTCATCATCCCCAATGCCCCCTGCCCTATGGAGTGCCCCAAAGCTTGGTTATCTCAATCAATCAAAGTCTTTATTTATACAGGTGGTCATCATTGAGCAAAACTCATTTACAAGGAGGACCTGTTGTTTTTAAAGTACATACATACATACGTAGATTCCATGTGCAAATAAGGATAATACATTGCACAGATTGGGCACTGCCCACATAGAGGATTATACAGGGACAGCAAAACAAATAACAAGCACAATTGACCCCAGACAAGGGTTGACATAAAAAATATGGTGTACAAACCCCGAGGGAAAGTGGGTCATAACTGTATAATAGGCGAGGGATGCGAAGCGTATAGTAGAAGGAGCAATAGGAGGGGTACGGAGTAATAAATGCAATGCTAACACATCAGATGGTCAATCTGCTTCACGCTAGGTATTAGGTGAAATTGTGCTCATGTCCTGGAGGAGGCCATTAACAGGATTTAGGATTGGGTGTGGGCGGGGAACGAGTTCTGGGCTGGAAGGGGATGGATGAAGCAATTGCATACTTCGGTCACTGTTTCCGTGTATAGCACCTTAAGTTTAGAAGAAGAAGTTAGGTTGCTTAGTTTAAGTGTCCTTTGCAGATTGTTCCACAGGGTGGGCAACGTGAAGCTAATTGCTGCCTTACCAAATCGGGAATTAATTCTGGGTATTATGAGGGAGATATAGGAGTAGCTTCGAAGTGCATACTTTCCTGTAGCACTAAGAGGTAGGCAGCCAGTGATATATGGGGGTAGTTTGCTTATACGGGCATGGTAGGTCCAGAAAACAGCATTTTTGTGGTGTCTAAGAGTAAGGGAGGACAACCCCACAGCCACGTACAGGGCACAATGGTGGGTAGAATTAGGGAGATCTGTAATAAACCTAATTGTACGGTGGTACAGCGTATCCAATTTGGCCAGTTGGGAGGTGGGACCATGGCTATACAAAAAATCTGCATAATCTATGAGAGATAGGAAGGTGGTTTGGACCAGTCTTTCTTTGGCATCTGTAGTCAGGAATTGTTTTAGCCTATAGAAAAGGCCAAGCCTTTGCCATAATTTTTTCAGTATGTCTTCGATGTGTTCATAGAAGAAGAGTTTGTTATCAATCCATACTCCCAGGTATTTAAATTTGGTTACGAATTCCAGCTCTTCTCCAATTAATGTACTAATTTTAGGGCAAGACGTACAGGCTATTGGATTGGGTGCATGGACAAGTGGAGAGAAAAGCATAGCTTTTGTTTTTTTGGCATTCAGAAGTAATTTTTTGTGGATTAGCTGGCTCTGCAGGAGGTCAAATTCAGTCTGTAGATCTTTGCAGGCTGCCTGTGGCGTGGGCCGACTGATGTACAGGACCATGTCATCTGTGAATATGTGGAAATTGGCATTATTTATATTGCGGTCGATGTTATTTATGTAGATTGCAAATACAAGTGGGCCAAGGATAGATCCCTAGGGTACTCTACATAAGAGAGGCTTGAGGGAGGACAACTCACCTTCAGCTTTGACTTGTTGGAATCGTCCTGTCAGGTAGTCAGAGAACCATGGCAGGGAGGTGGAATCCACTCCAGTGCTGTGCAGCGAGGAGAGAAGAAGGATATGGTCAATGGTGTCAAAGGCTTTGCTTAGGTCTAAGAAGACTGCACAGGTGAAGTTCTTTGCATCAAGGGCTTTCAACCGGTCTTCTATGACTTTAGCCAGAGCTGATATAGTGCTGTGTTGCACTCTGAATCCAGATTGCATAGGGTTCAGTAAATTTGTTGACTCAAGGAAGGACTTTAGCTATCTATCCACAATTTTCTCCAACAGTTTGGAGAGCACAAGTAGGAGAGATATGGGCCTGTAATTGTTGAAATAGCTTGGATCACCTGATTTGAGGAGCGGGATGACATGAGCAGTTTTCCAGATGGGTGACAGGATGCCCTGTGAGAGGGATAAATTGAAAAGGTGGGTGATGGAGATGACAAAGATGTGGTAGGCGATTTTGAGGAAGGTAAGGGTCTAGTAGGTCTGCTCCTGCACTTTTTCTGGTATCCAGATGTAAAAGGAGGTCTTCAACTTCTTTTAGTGAGGTAGATTGGAGCTTAAATAGGGCAGATGTAGCAACGGGTAATTGGGGTGGATAATCTGACTTGGAGCGTATCTTGCAGGCTGGGGAGTTATCGAATGCTAGGTCTGCTGTGGCAAAATGGTTGTTGAAGGAATCTAGGATCTCACTCCTTTCATTAAGTGTGGTATTGCCATGGGTTATCTTGTTCGAGAGGGAATTGCCTGTATAGTGTTCCATCAGGTCTTTTGTTGTGGTCCAGAACTTACAGGGATTCAAGGAGGCATAGTTGAGTTCTGAATGGTAAAAGGCAGCCTTTGCTTCTTTGATCGCTTTAGTGCATTGGTTGCATGCCTTTCTGAAAAGGTTCAAATTATTATGTGTGTTTAGTTTATGGGCCTTTTTCCAAAGCTTATCTCTCTCGAAAAGCAGAGATCTGACTTCGGGGAGAACCATTTGTTGTTTTTGTTCTTTGTACGGACTTTGGTGAGGGGGGCATATTTGTTTAGTGCCCCTGACAGAATGTCATGAAAGATGTCATAGGCGGCAGTGATTAATTTAGCTAAATAAAATTGCTGCCAGCGCAGGGAGAATTTGAGGTCAGTAATATAGGCAACTATGTTGAAGTTACGCCTTGATCTCTTCAGAGCAAATTTAGATGCAGCGTGAGGTTTGTTGGACGACCTTATTCCTCCGATAAAACAACGGTCACTGATGTCAGAAAAGAAGGTGCCAGCATGAGGGATGAGGTGCAGTTTGCTTACTAGTAGTACATCTAGAATGGTGCTTTTTTCCGGGTTTTTATTATTGAGGTGGGTTGGCTCATTGATAAGCTGGGTCAAGCCATGGGCATCACAAAAGGTGATGAGTGGAGCAGCTGCTTTGGATAGCCAGTCAAGGTTAATGTCATCATGGATGATGGTTTCGAATCATCCTTGTTCCAAAATATCACTAAGATGAGATAGAAGTTTTAGGCTGGCAGAGGGGGGCCTATAGCATCCTATTAGCTGGATGACACATGTCTGGTTAATTTACACTTTGAGGGTAAGACATTCATATTCATTAGCAATGGAAGATGCACTAGAGCAATAGGCTGAGAGTTTATCTTTTATATATATGGCCACACCACCTCCTCTGGTGTTCCTATCTGCCCTGAATAAGGCGTAGTTGGGGATGTTTACTTCTGCATCAGTAGTTGACGGTTTGAGCCACGATTCAGAGATCACTAATATATCTGGAGAAATGTGAGATACCCAGGCTTGGATGAGGGTGAATTTTTTTAGTAGGCTACATGCATTAATACACAAAGCTCAAGCCTTTTAACAAGGGCAGGTTTGAGGGCGAGGAGATTATGGTGCTGGTGGGCCAGGATTAAGCTCTACATTACCTGAGCATAGAAGCAGAGAAAAAGGATTTTTCTGAGTGCAGCACAGGACATTTTGGGAGACCTGGTTTTGACCCTCGGTTCATGCTTATTGATGTTGTGCAATACGATATTCCCATTGAGAAAAGCACTTCCTACAGATGCAGCTAGCAGAACTCGGAGTGAGTGATACCTGGAAGTACAGGTATACTGTGAGATAGGGATCATACTCTGTGAATGTAGTACCGAGTATGTGCCACTTGGGCTGGATACCCAATTGTAGTGGTGCAGGCTAGTATCTTTGGGCTCGCAGGGGCAAGCAAGTGAGAAGAAGCCGTTAGCCATAAGGCACAGAGTAGGAGTACAACCCAAGCAAGGTGCCAGGCTGTTGGGCATATAGAGACTGGTCAGAATTCCTAGTAGGAGACCCATATACAAAGCCATAGGAGACCCCACATTTTGGGGCTCAGAGGTAGTGTATTATGCTCTGGCTGCTTGAGAGTACACTGAGATGGGCTGCTAATGCAATGGAAGTGTCAGAAAGACAGGGCTAAAGGGACGGGGGTGAGCCTGGTGGAGATTTTTTTTGGCTATAGACACAGTACCCTGGTGGTATTAAACTGGGATGTGGTATGCCGAGACTGGGCACAGAGTGGTGTGATTGGTGGGCGCAGATAGGGATGGGCATTTCTAGGAAAATGGGTGGGTAGTGAGCGTGTTTAAGAAGTGGTGGGGGTGGGGAAAGGGGTGGGCATAAAAGTTGCAGCAGTTGCCATACCTTTTCTGGCCCAGGAGTCCGGGGCTGCGGATCCAAGTGGTGGCTGAGGTGGCGCCGGCCGCCCGCTGGCCAGGAGTACCTGCAGCTACCCTGGAGGGAGTCTGGGAGGGTGTTCCATGGCTGGAAGCAGAGAGGAGAGCAGAATTAAGTAGGGATGTGGACAAAGGGGCAGACAGGCAGCAGAGGGATCAATTAAGCTACACAAAGAAATGTGTATTCTTTTGGCACCCAAAGTCTGAAGCCAGTACAAGGGGTCAACAAAAAAGCTGTAAACACTTAATCCTGAAGCCTTGACTTTAAAAAAGAGGCAGAATATGCAGTAGACAGTCTAAACAGTAAAATCCTAATCAATTACAGTTTAATTTTGAAGCAATTTTCAGTGTTAAAAATGGCTTTTCCAGGGACCAATTTGGACACCGCCTGCAAAGGCGCTCGTGCTCTGATTGATTGTGGCAGTTGCCATACCTTTTCTGACTGAGGAGTCCAGGGCTGTGGATCCGAGTGGCAGCTGAGGTGGCGCCGGCCGGCCGCTGGCATGAAGTACCCATGGCTACACTGGAGGGAGCTCTGGGGGCGTTCCATGGCTGGAAGGAGAGAGGAGAGCAGAATTAAGTAGGACTGTGGACAAAGGAGCAGACAGGCAGCAGAGGAATCGATTAAGCTACATGAAGAAATGTGTATTCTTTTGGCCCCCGAAGTCTGAAGCCAGTACAAGGGGTCAAAAAAAGCTGTAAACACTTAATCCTGAAGCTTTGACTTTAAAAAAGAGGCAGAATATAGTAGACAATCTAAACAGTAAAATCCTAAGCAATTACAGTCTAATTTTGAGGCAATTTTCAGTGTTAAAAACGCATTTCCAGGGACCAATACGGACGCCGCCTGCAAATGTGCTCACGCTCTGAATGGTTGCGGCAGTTGCTGTACCTTTTCTGGCCCAGGAGTCTGGGGCTGTGGATCTCAGCAGCGGCTGAGGTGGCGCCGACCACCTGCTGGCCGGGAGTACCCGCGGCTATGCTGGAGGGAGCCTGGGAGGGCGTTCCATGGCTTTTCTGGCTGAATAGTCTGGGGCTGTGGATCCGAGCGCCGGCTGAGGTGGCGCTGGCCACCCACTGGCCGGAATTACCCATGGCTATGCTGGAGGGAGCCTGGGAGAGTGTTCCATGGCTTTTCTGGCCGAGGAGTCTGGGGCTGTGGATCTGAGTGGCAGCTGAGGTGGCACCAGCTGCCCACTGGCTGGGAGTACCCGTGGCTATGCTGGAGGGAGCCTGGGAGGGTGTTCCACAGCTTTTCTGGCTGAGGAGTCCAGGGCTGTGGATCCATGCAGTGGCTGAGGTGGTGCCGGCCACCCACTGGCTGGGAGTACCCATGGCTATGCTGGAGGGAGCCTGGGAGGGGCGTTCCATGGCTTTTCTGGCTGAGGAGTCTGGGGCTGTGGATCCGAGCGGCGGATGAGGTGGTGTCGGCCACCCGCTGGCCGGGAGTACCCACAGCTACATTGAAGGTAGCCTGGGAGGGCGTTCCACAGCTTTTCTGGCTGAGGAGTCCGGGGCTGTGTATCCGCGCAGTGGCTGAGGTGGTGCTGGCCGTCCGCTGGCTGGGTGTACCCACAGTTACGCTGGAGGGAGCCTGGGAGGGCGTTCCACTCATGTTAGATATAGAATTGTTGCACTCCAATGGAAAAATGATAGGAGGATCACAAGTATTAACTCAAATTTATCGTGTGAGTCCCCTCACAAAGCCTTTATTTGGAGGTGAAGCACTGGGGTAGTGTTGCACTAGGGTGGCTGGCAGAGGCTCACCTCACAGTAGCTGTATTCTTGAATAAATGGTAAATTTGATTAAATACTTGTGAGCCTGCTATCATTTTTCCATTGAGTGCAGCAATTCTGCATCTGATTTGATGTCTAGGGTTAGCTGCTCTTTGTTGCACCCCTCTGAGCTACATTGGAGTGCGAGAACACTGTAACAAAAATCTCACCCATGTTGTTTGCAGTGTACATGCTGCACCAGGGAGGGATCATTCAGTAGTACAAGCTGGATTTTCATTGCTATGCAGATGATACTCAGCTGTACTTGTCTTTGCACTGGGGACAGTGAACACTGTCAAGGTGCTAAATTTATGCCTAGCTGCTAACCAGAAATGGATGGAATCTAGTTGATTGAGGTTTGACCAGTAAAAACCGAGGTGCTGGTCACTCAGCCAGGTTGGAAGGGGGGTGCAGTCATAGTCATGAGGGAGTTTGGGGGGCTCTGGCTCGGCTCATCCAGGCTGTTGGCCTCTGCCAAAGTGTAAATTCTGGGGGTCATTTTTGATGAACAGCTGACACTGGAGGCTCAGGTGTTGGCTATATTTAAGAGTGGCTTGTACCACCTGAGGAATATCAACTAGATTAAGTTCCTTATCCCCTGTGAAGACCTGCCAACCCTGGTACATATGTTTGCAACATTCAGGCTTGACTACTGCAATGAGCTCTACCTTGCAATGAGCTCTACCTCTAGCTAGTGCCAAACATGGCTGCCAGGTTGCTGACTGACATTTGAGGCTTAGTCATGTGACCCTGGTGCTGCATAACCTGCACTGGCTGCCAGTGAAGTGGCACTTTCAAGACTGGTCTTCTAACCTATAAAGCCCTACATGGGTTGGGTCCAGACTACCTGTCAGAGTGCCTGCATCCTCTTGAGTCCTTACGCCCTCTCCACTCTTCCGAAGAAGGCCTCCTTTTGGTCCTGAAGGCCTGGCTGAAATCTGCCGGAGACTGTGCCTTTGAAGTGGCTGGCCTCTGCTCTGGAATTTGCTGCCTAATAGACAGAGGGAGACCCTTCGGTTGAGGCCTTTAAACATGGACTAAAATCATTACTAGTTGACCAGGCTTTTGGGGAATGAGGATATATTGTTACTATCCTTTGCTATTACAGGGTATATTTATTTTACAGTGTTATTTATTTCTGATCATTTTTATGTATTTTACTCTGTGTCACTCTGTACAGTGCCATGAGCCCTTTTGGAATGGATGCCATATAAATAAAGCTACTACCACTGCTAATCTCAGCCCACTCAACTAAACCCCTGCTTTTATAACCACACACTCCTCGACTGGGTCCTACCCTCCCACATCCATCATATCACTGTAGCTGGAGTACTGCCTGACTCTATTAGTGATTACTGCATCCCTTTTTGAGTAAGAAAAATTCACACCTCTTGCATGGCCCCAAAATACATTTGGTCCGCCCCCTACACAAACTTGATGTCCCTGCCCTTCATAAAGATCTCAACAAGGCAGATTGGTCTCCCATCTACTCTGCAAGGGATGTTGACTCAGCCTTATCTCCCTTCTCCAATCTCTTCCTTTGCATTTGGAACCACCATGCGCCCCCCCTTAAGGAATACAGGGTAAAAAGACACCATCACCCTTGGTTCATGGCCGATCTCCTGGCCAAGTGCAGAGCAAGGGACAAAGCTTGGCACTGCAATAAAGTCTCCCTTCTTCCATCAGATCTTCAAGCATACAAATCCCTCAGAAATAACTGTACCAAGGCCATCCATCTCTCTAAGGCAAACTACTTTAAGTTCACTTGCAGCAGGTTCATCAGATACCTGCATCCTTCTGGAAAGTCCTCCACACTCTCCTTGACCCTCTGGCAGAACACACCTCCCCTGTACTTCAAGTTGATGGGTCCCCAGTCTCTGACCCTACCTCGGTCACTGAAAACTTTAACAAATTCTTTGCCACATGTGCTCTCCCGGACTCTTGTTCCACTTCATCGCCTTTAGACCCTCCAGACCTTTTGGCTGCACCTGACCAGCCCTATAGCTATCATCTATCCCTGTTCAATCTTCATGAAATCTACTCTGCCCTTCTAGCTCAAAACCCCTCTAAGTCCAGCCCTGATGGTCTCCACCCTAAACTTCTCCATTACTCTACCTTTGCCATAGCAGCCCCATTCACCCAAATCCTAAATCTGTCTCTCTCATCATCCACAGTCTCCATGTCCTGGAAATCAGCTAAAGTCCTCACCTTCCACAAAGGAGAGGACCCATTCTCCCCAGGGAACTACAGGTCTATCTTCCTCGTCCCCACCCTAGCCAAACTACAAGAATCACTTGTACACTCTAGACTGTCTGATTTCCTTGCTAGTTCCAACACTGTCTCCTGTACAGTCCAGTTTTAGGAAGCATCACTCGACCATTTCATCTCTTGCATGTAACAGATTTGATCTTCTCTGCAATGGACAGAAGTCATATCACAGCCACCATTTTCATCAACCTGGCAAAATCCTTCATTCCATCTCCCACCCTCTCCTACTACAAACTTTTGGTTCTATCGGTCTCGCCAAACCTACTGTTAACTTGTTCTGTGCTTACCTTCAGGACATGGAACAATTGGTTCAAACAGGCAATGCTTTATCCTCCCCACTCCCCATCCTCTCAGGCATCCCCCAAGGCTCCATCCTTGGTCCCATCCTCTTCTCCCTATTTATAAACAATCTTCCATCAGTTTGTCAGTCTGCAGAAATTCATAGGTATGTGGACGACACCATTCTCTTCCTCTCAGGGATCTCCATTAGCAGTGTTCTGTCCCCTCATCAGGATGATTTTATCAGGATCCAGTCATGGTTTAATGATAATAAACTTAAACTTAACATAAAAAAACAGTGTCCATGACCTTTGGCACCAGACAAAAGCTGGCCACTTTACAGCATCCCCCTACTTTTACTACCTTGGATGACTCTGTCCTCGAGAACATCCCGGTCTTTAGGTACCTAGGGGTCTGGCTGGACAGAAACCTGGACTTCTCCACCCTTGTTGACACCATCTGTCCTAAACTTCACTCCAAACTAGGTGCCCTTTACCAACACAAAGCTTGCCTCCCCCTCCCTACCCACTGTGAGCTGGTCACCAAAATGATACTGCCATCCTTCGACTATGCTGACGTGGTGTACTGCAATACCTCACAAACTTCCCTAGGCAAACTTGACATCCTGCTAAACTCTTCTGCCATTTTGCCACAGCATCCCCCCCCTCACCCACCAGTCTTCTCTACTCAGCCCTATCTCTTGCTCCCTTGCCCCACAGGCAATTACTACACTGTGCTACCTTCATTGCTAAATTCTGGTTTAGTTCCCTCCCATCCTCACTCTCCTCCTGTCTCTCCCAAGCTACATCTTCTAGCTACTCCCTTTGTCACAGAGCTTACTGGGTCATAATGTCACACTCTTAATAGCGTACGGCATAACTGTACAGTGCGATAGTGCCATGCGGCATTATGTCTTGCTACATAATTACCTCGTGCCATCACAGTGACTCTCACTTATTCTCTATCCCTCTCCCCCACTCTGTTTCTGGTCAATCTGGTTTTTGTATTCCATTTGCCTTCCTTCTGGAACAAACTGCCCTCTGATATCCACTCATGTTCCTCCTTCTTCTCTCTCAAAATGCTTCTTAGACTACTTCCACAGCAGCTTTGCTCCCAATGTCCCCAACCCGTACCAACCTAATTTTTCCTTCTTCAGTACTCTGTGTGGGCTGCCTATATTAGGCCATAAACTGCTTATGTGTTATATTTTTTTGAGGGCTTGTATAACCAAACCCTCACTTTTTTTGCTTGACCTCTTTGTAATTCCACTCATGATGGTGCAATTATATAGCGCAGTGTTGTATTGCTTTTACATCTGTTGCTCTGTCTTATAACCCTGACCCTTGATTTGTGCTTTGTTTACTTTGTGATTAGTTTGTGAAATGTATTTGCTGTGTTGTGCAGCTAAACTTTTGTAGCTGGGTCTTGTAACTCTGACCCTAGTATAGCGTTCTGTTTTTCTGTGATTTTACCTGTATTTGTATCTGTTTCCCCATGTTCCTCCTTCCTTGGGTCACACCTGGAAATGAGCCTCAGCTCGTGGTGCCTTTCCTGATTATCAGCTGTTAAATAAATAAATAAAAATCAGGCCTCATGCTAAATTGAGGTATATAAATCATTGATGTCAGCTGTACGTAACAAAATCTAGATTTGTCCTTTACATCAAAACCTAAACCTTCTACCAGGTTAATGACATCAGTGGAACCACTAAAAGAAACATTTAGATTGTTTAAACAGGTCCTTTATATGGTAATTGACATATATTGCAGGTGGCTCCATTATGAAGCCAATGCCAACAACAATGAGTCTACCTGGTGGGGAGGTCAAGTTTTTACGAGTGTTCAATACTGTGTAACAAACAAGCATTATTGGATATGCTTTATTTAATGCTCTTGATTCCCACTCTAAAAATCAAATTTTACCATCTTACTTTGTCCAGTAACACTTTAAATATGTCCCCTATCCTTAGTATAGGATTCTACTTTACCTTCTGTAACCAGACTCTGTCAGACAGAGCAGTTTCATTTTTATGTGGTGTGTTTGAGCCAGTGCAGGTGGATGATATTTCTCATGTTGTTTCTAGCCTTTATCCCACCTTCTGTGTATTGGACTTGGAGCCAACCTGGTTTCTGCTAGAGTGCTGGGATTAGCTCAGTCCAGTTGTGGTGGAGATTGTGAGGTGTTACCTTGTGAAAGGGATTTTCCCATCAACCCTTAAAAGGTGGTGTGAGACCCCTCCTCAAGAAACCTTCTTTGGATTTTGATGTTCTCTCCAACTGCAGGCCCATCTTAAACCTTCCCTGTTTAGGGAAGTTGATCAAGAAGGTAGTGGCAGGGCAGCTGGAACAACATCTAGAAAAACACATCTTCAAGCCTTTCCAGTCTGGGTTTCAACTTTGCCACAGTATGGAGACTGTGCTACTCAGGATGCACCATGATCTCCTCTTTGTGAGGTATAGCAGATGATGAACCATTCTTGTCCTGCTTGACCTCTCTTTGGCTTTTGACATGGCAGATCATGGGGTACTGTTGGCTCACCTGAAGTACTATGCAGGACTTTCAGGAATGGTGCTGCGATGGTTTAAATCCTACCTGTGCAGCAGGGTGCAGCAGGTGACATTGCTCATTAACACTGTGCTGTGCTGCACTCTTCTGTGGTGTGCCTCTGGAGTCAGTTCTGGCACCCACGTTGTTTGCCGTGTACATGTCACCTTTGGAGGAGATTGTCAGATGCTACGACTTGGGTTTTCAGTGTTATGCTGATGATACCCAGCTGTGTGTGTCTTCTGCCCCGATGATGCAGCAGAGGTATTGGAACTCAGTGAGTGTCTATGTGAAATCCAAAACTGGATGGAAGCCAGCTGGCTAAGACTGAACCCTTAGAAGATGGACATGATACTAGTGGAACCGGGTCATCTGAGCTCTGCAGCAATGAGTAGCAGTGCCATCCTTACAGTTGTGGGTTGTACTGCACTTCAGCCTGTTGACAGAGTGAGGAATCTGGAAGTCATTGTGGACTCTAAGCTGACACTAGAATACCAGGTGTCAGCTGTTGTTCACAGTGACTTTTACCACATGTAAAACATCATATGGATCAAGCCCTATCTAGAGTCGGTTGACCTGGCAACATTGGTGCAAGCCTTGGTCATGTGGAGGTTGGATTACTGCAATGTGTTTTACCTTTGGTTATCTGCAAGGCTGCTTCCCCATTTGAAGCTAGTCCAGAATATAGTAGCCCAGCTGGTTGTGGGAAGCTCTCGGTCTGAGCATATCACGTCGGTTTTCCATGCTCTGTATTGGCTGCTGGTGTGGTGGCACATCTGCTTCAAGGCATGCTTGTTTACATACAAGGCCCTGCATGGACTGGGTATCGGCTACCTGAGAGACCTTCTGGTGATTTAGGGTCCTGGTCATCCCAGAGGCAGGCCTCTGGTCAAGACTGAGATCTTGCCTGAAGTCCTCTGGTGATAGGGCTTTTAGGTCCGCTGCTCCCATTTTATGGAATGCCCTTCCTCTGGAGATAAGAGACACTTCATTGCTGACCATTTTTAAAATGTTCTCTGGACCTGGCTCTGTAACATAATGTTATAACTTATATGTTATCATTTTGCTATGCATTGTACCGATCTGTACTTATCGTGAGGTATCCAGGGCCTCCATGACTGAGTGTTGTATACATTCATATAAATGAAATTGCCTTGCCTTGCCTTCAAGTATACTGTACTATCCTGTAATTACATAGCTACATAGAAGGCGATGGTAGATAACAACTATGTGGCCCACCTAGTCTGCCCATTTTCCCAACCAGTGCATTATTGCAGACCCTAGCTGATCTGCAACTTACCCTCTCTTCCCTATTGTGAGAGTACTCGTATGTCTATCCCATGCATTCTTAAATTCCCCTTACCATTTTTGCCCCCACCACCTCTGCAAGGAGGCTGTTCCAAGCATCTGCTACTCTTTCTGTAAAAAAGTACTTCCTCACATTGCCCTTGAGCCTAACCCCCTCTATTCTCATATCATGCCGCCTTGTTCTTGTACACCTTCTTTTCTGAAAGATGCTACCCTCCTGTACCTTATTTATACCCCTAATGTACTTGAATGTCTCTATCATATCCCTACTCTCTATCCTCTCCTCTAGGGAATACATACTGAGGTCCTCTAGTCTTTCCTTACATGATTTTTGGTGCAGTTCTTGCATCATTTTTGCTGCCCTTGTCTGGACTGCCTCTGTTTTATCTATGTCTTTCTGGAGATGCAGCCTTCAGAAGTGGACACGGTATCCATTGAGGATAGCGACTGAATATTGGTGACCATCAAAATGGCGACTTATATTCAATGCTTTCCCAATGGGCTACCCTGCAAGGGTAGCGACGCTAATCAAAAGCGAGCATAGGGAAGGGTGACTAGAAGGGGGGATAGTGAGGGGAAGGGGAGGGACAGGGAAGGGGTTTTAGGAGACTGGTGTGCCTGCTGCTGCTGAGCTAGCCATGTGGTGTGGTGTGGTGGTGTGGGTGGCCCGCTCTGGTGCAGCAGGTACAGGGTTCGGGGCTGGGGCCGGGGCCAGGAGAGTGGAAAATTTGCAGTTGCCTGCAGCTGAAGAACTTATTTTTTATGGTGAATCTGTATTTTGTCCACTACCCGACATGCACCCCCCCCCCCGGAGTTGCAAATCTAATTTCAGGGTGTGTGTGTGGGGGGGGGTGCAGTCCTGTTGCCAAACACATTTTAGTGTTCCAGATCGCAGGTCACCAGGAAGTGTATATTGCTGATTTGCTTTTCGGCAATATACACTCACCATAATAGTGATCACTGTATATCGAGTGTGATTATGGCATGGTACCACTGTACACAGTACTCCAGATTAGATCTCACTAGTGATCTTTACAGTGGCATAACCAACTGCTTTTCTTTTTGCTGGTGATACCTCTCCCTATACACCCTAGCATCACACTGGCTCTCCCCACAGCCTTCTTGTTTATCTTCAGGTAATGATGTATGATTACTCCCAGGTCCCTTTCTTGATTGGTGGTTGTCAGTATCTCTCCCCCCATCTTGTATTCCTCCCTTCAATTTCTGCACCAGAAATGCATAATTTTGCACTTTTTGGCATTGACTCTTAGCTGCCACACAATTGCTTTAGACATTCACTCTTGTCTGATTCATAATTAAGCAATAAGGCACGACAGGGTGTGGTATATCATGGGATATCATCACCCCTCGGCTGGTTGGGCATGAGGCCACATGCCAAGTGCTTCCAACCATCCGAGAAGTGATGATATCCCACACCCTGGAGTGATTTATTGCTATTATGAACTGGTTTAAATGTTTTAGGATAAAAAAACAACAAAAAAAGTTTTAAAACGTTATGAAAATGCAATGTATGGGGTTGTTGGAGGATTACCTTTTCAGAAAATGTTCCTGGAGGGCTGTGGAGGGCAGGTGGCACTGTTAAAGTTTGTAGAACTTTGTTGCTCTGTGGCAGTACTACTCCAGGTTTTTTACTAAGTGTTTTGTGAGTTTAACCTGGTCCATTTAGCTGCAGTTATGCCCATGTGCTGAGAAGCGCAATTTGAGCATGTGGAATGTAGATGGAAACTTGTGTTTCATCTGCTCCACTCTCTCCCTTTCCCCCACTTATCCTCTGTCCCCCATCATCAGGATAGAAACCGTTGTTATCCTCTGGTTGAGACTATTTCTGTGTCCACTCCCCTGCCACTCTCCCCTCTGCATCCCTAGCCATTGCCTCATCCCCTCACATTCCTCAACTCTGTTATCTGCTACTCTTTCCCTTCTCATCCCCTTAGGTCCCTCCAGTCCTGCCCCTCACCTCAACATTCTTCCATTTTCCACGCCCTCATTTCTGTGTCCAGGCTGAATATATGTATATGCCATCCTTCTACAGTATTGTCTCAAACACTTGTTCTTGAATGCTCTTTTGTCTCTTATGGATTTGTTTTCAAATATCCCTCTGTACTCAGTCACATCACTCTGTTCTGTTATATCCACCATGTTCCACCCTGGCCCAACACGCAACTACACATTGAGAAACTTTGCCCAATTGGACAATTAAAGATATTGTTCGATGTATTGATATCGCACTTGTAAAGAATGTCTCTGTAATATTATCTATGATTGTTGTATGTTTTGTAATCTTTAAACCTTTTGTATTACCATGTCTGGTTGCACATATATGTTTGTAACAGTTTAACCTAACCAGGTCCATCTTGCAAATGAGCTATGCTCAACGATGTTTCACCTGGATAAATAAAGATTTTGATCGACTGATTGATTCATTGATTATCTGCGACAGTTTTCATTTCATTTTTATTTTTTATACTTGTAAGTAGGATGAGCAAGAACTACCCATTGTGTCTGATGGTACCACCTATATGGACAAAGCTGATATACTAGAAAAGCTTAATGATCACTTTGCCACTGAAGGGCTTGCCTTTGACACCTCACCTATCAGCAAACTTAGCCCGGCAAGAGACTACACTGTTGGCTTCACTGATAATCACAACCATAACCAACCGCATCCCACCCCCTTCAGCTTCCTCACAATTATGTTCAAGCAAGTGGAGGACCTCCTCCTTTCTCTGGATACAAAAAAGAGTGCAGGTGCAGATAATATTGAACCTTACTTCCTAAAACTTGGCCATACCTATCTGACTGCCCCCATTACACACTTATTCAACACCTCTCTGATTCAAGGTGAGCTACCTGTCTTGTAGAAAACTGCCCAGATCCTACCATTATTCAAGACTGGGGATCCGAGTGATCTGAACAATTACCGGCCTATTTCGATACTATACATCTTCTCCAAATTACTTGAAAAAATTGTCAACATCCAACTTAGAGAACATTTGGATTCACAAAAGTTGCTAAACCCGGCTCAGTCCGGCTTCAGACCCAAACATAGTACAATATCGGCTCTTGCCAAAGTAACAACAGACTGGCAAATGGCTTTGGACTCTAAGAAGCATGTATTTGCCCTCTTCCTTGATCTAAGTAAGGCCTTCGATACTGTGGATCATACCATCATGCTTATTGCACTGAGTAACATTGGACTTGATAGTTCTGCCATTAAATGCTTCACCAGCTACCTAACCAATAGGTTACAACAAGTCAAAGCCATAGGAGATCTGTCCCCACAAAAATCCTTGTTACGAGGAGTCCCACAAGGCTCCATCCTGGGCCCTATCCTCTTTGCAATATACATCAATAATCTGGACTCTCAGCTGGGCACAGCAAATGTGCACTTATTTGCAGATGACACTGTACTCTATACCACAAATTCATCCTTGGATCTGGCCCATAAGTACTTGCAGAAAGACTTTGTCACCCTCCAATACAACCTTCTCACTCATAAGCTCCTCCTAAATGCCAAAAAGACTAAAGCAATGATTCTCTCACCAAAGTCTACTTCCGGATGTCCACATATCATACAGATCTGAACACTCTTATATGAACCCCTTGAAGTAGTTGATACCTTTTAATACCTAGGGTTCTGGCTGGATAACAAGCTCAACTTTCTGTGCCACTTAACTGAAACCTTGAAGAAACTAAGACAGCGATTAGGTTTATTCTATCACATTAAACACCTACTCATGTTAGAAGCTAGAATGAGACTAGTACAAACTACATTCCTACCTATACTGGACTACGTTGACTTCCTTTACAGTTATTGCCCATCAATGATGCTAAACAAACTGGACACCCTTTACCACCGGGCTTTAAGATTTATCTTAAATCTACCCCATAGTACACATCACTGTTGTCTATACTAGGTTTCAGGATGGACCTCACTCTCAACTAGAAGAAAAAGGAATGCTCTCCTCTGGTTTTTTAGAGCATTATCTGATAACCTCCCTGCATACAACTCGAACATCTTCAAATGGGCTAAAGGTTCCTATGGCCTGAGATGCTTCTCCTTAATCTGTTTCCAGATTCCTAGAGTGAAAACTACCCTTGGCTCAGCAGCAATCAACTTCTCACTTCCATCACTTTGGAACACTATGCAAGACTCATTAAAATTATCCTCACTTCCAAGCATTTTCACATTCAAAGCTCTATTAATGGATTATCTGAAGGAATCATGCAACTGTTTCAGATGCCGATGACCTGTAAGCCTCGGGTGCCACTCTCAAATCCTACGCCTAAGTATCTCATCCACCCCACATTCCTAACAACAGAAACTTAGGATCTACAAGCCTAGTTCCCTTAATCCAAGATGACCCTGCCTATTCTCTACCTTTTACCTATTCTGGCCTCCCTTTTGGCTGCCTACTCTTTCACCCCAATTTCTACCCTATGCCTTAATACCTCCTTATTTTTTATCATTTATGTATGAGCTCTTACTCAGCAGAGACTATATGGGATTGTTGTCTCTTCTCATTTCAGTAAAGCTTATCATTATGAACCTTTTCATATTAATTATGTTGCACCATATGTACAGGCCCATATTGACCGGCACTTTCACAATGTTTTTCCTTTTTTTTTTTTTGCACTGTTGTCCACCGTAATTGTAATCTTATGAAGTGTACTGTATTGTATTTATGCCCAGGATCACCTTGAAAATGAGCTTGCTCAATGGTGTTTATGCCTGGTTAAATAAAGTGATTGATTGATTGATTGATTGATTTTCACCAGCGACAAGTCACAAAACACAAAAACACATCAATAAAATACTTAACACATAGAAAAACAACTATTTATCATAACATGCACAAGTGTCATTATCCATCAGCCAGTATTTCAATCTGGTTTTAAAAGACTACACAGTCCTGCATTCAATAATAGTGGCAGGTAAAGAATTAAAAAATAAGGGAGCCCTAAATAGAGGTGATCTCTGTCCAAAGACAGTTCAGAACAGCTTTTATAAGTAAATTTAGTCTGGGACCTAGTATCATTAGAATTAGAAAATCTAGGAAACATACTTGAAACTACTGGGGATATAAGACAATTCTTCACCTTAAATAACAGGATACCCAGTTTATGCAAAATCCTATTTTTAAGACATAGACTATAAGTCCGCTCTAAACAAAAGACCATGGTGCGCTCGATAAGGCACATTGAGCATAAATCATATAATAGAGTTATATTCTAGAGGTCAGGGTAAGGGAAATAGACTTCTAGGAAAACAAACTGAACTTACTAGCTCAAATGGGCAGACTAGGTGGGCCATAGGCCCTATTCTGCCGACACTGTCTATGTATCTATGTATCTATGTAGCTTACCATAAGTCTATTGCAAAGGTGACAAAAAAGGAAGAGTAAATAATAATGCCATAATCCAGGACACTGAAGAAAAACTATGAGCAAGCAAAGATCTGGATTCTTTTGTTAAGAACTGTTTAACTCTGAAATGGGATCCTAATCTCTGGTGTAAGCTTTTCCTTATTTTATTCAAATGAAGTTCAAAAGTAAGTTTCATATTGAAGATTATCCCAAATACTTAAAGTTATCCACCAACTCAATCAACTTTCCATCCTGTGTAACTATATGTTGAAGACTAATATGCTCAATGGTCTTATTTGAAAACAGCATAACTTTTGTTTTATTAGGGCTAAGCACCATGTAATTTGAATACAGCCATTTCTGAAAAGAATCAAAATCAGACTGAACCTCAGCCAGTGCTACATTAGGAGATGTACCAGTACTGTAGATAACTGCATCATCAGCATATAATATTAATGATGAATAAAACACACCAATGAAACAGAATTCATATAAAGTGAGAAAATCAAGGTGCCAAGAATGGACCCACATTTTATAGTACTGGGTAAAGAAATACTATCTCCTATTCGAGTGCAATGTGACCTCTTAGAGAGGTAATTATGATACTATGAAATAACATCATTAGAAAAATGAAAACTTGTTAAGATACTATTTAATAAATCATATTCAACAGGTCACAGGCCTTAGTGGGGTCCACGAAAAGCACTGCAACAGTCTGCCCTTTATCAAGGGCACCTAAATGGCACCCGTGAATCCCACAAGGCTGTCTCGGTATTAGGCATTAGCCTGAACCCATGCTGACAATCAGAAAAAGATTATGTTTTGTAAATAATCTAAAGTTTGATCCATAATAATTCATTCTAGAATTTTAGATGGGGAGACAATAAAGAAATTGGGCAATAATTAGACAGTATACTAGGATCACCAAATTTTAAAATAGGAGTAACTATGGCCATTTTCTACAGAGTGGGAAACACCCCAGTGGACATAGAAAATTAAACAAAACAGAAAGGAGATAGGAAAAGGAATTAATTCCCAATTTTATAATATGAAAATCCAACCCATCATGAAAAGTATAGGGCCGAGGATCCATTTTTATAAGACATAATCCCTGACCAAGTCAGGGGATATATGTTCAAAAAAGAATTAGGGGGGAGCAAGACCATTTTCCAACTTTATAGGGCCAATATGATCATTCAAAAGAGAATTTCCATGGGGAGGGATTCTATAACTGTCTAAATGTCCAAATAACTGATTAAAAGCTTCAGAAACAAGTAAGGTGTTGTTAATTAAATGGGTCCCAGGTTGGATAGAAATTTCAGAAGCTATTTTTTTTCACCCTCCCCATCAGACTATTCAATAAATCCCATTTTGGGGGGGAATTCCAAATGCTTTGTTCTGCTCAGAGAGAAAGAATGCAATGTTAGCCCTATGAATTTCAGATTTACATAAATTCCTTAAAGATTTATACTCCAATAGAAGAGAAAGGTCTAAACTACGCTTATATAATTTCCAGCTTTTATCCCATAATCTCATAAGATGTAACAAATCAGGGGAAATCCTTTTATGTTTGGTGGCCTTGACTCTCAGTCTCCAAAATGGTGCAAGCTTATTAATTACCCTAAGAGACAAAGACATCTAACATCACATCTAGATACAAGACAGACTCAAATTCAGTCCAAGCAATCTCAGAACAAGCAGCATCTACCAACTCAGTTGTGAGAGACCCTGTTTTCCTAAATTTTATATATTTAGGAGGTTGTTTAATGAGCTTGGCAGACCATTGACAAAACACAGGGCAGCGGTCACTCAAAACATCAGGCATCACACCCGAGTTGGTAATCCGATCCAGATGGGGGACTGCAACCCAATCTAGCAATGTTCCCTGACCAGATTTATAGTTAAATCTGGTAACCTCGCTAATTAATTGGGATAGGGCCATATCAACCAATAAATCTTTGGCAGAGCTGCAAGTCTCTGCTGCCCAATTGCAATTAAAGTCGCCAAGAAGTATCCATTCTCTATGAACTGAAGTTTACGTTTAACTTCCGAAATAAGGTTCAGTCCAGACACAATCTTTCCTGAAGGAACATAAATAGAACTAATGGTAAGATGTTTGTTGTGCCCTAGTAACAAATCAACAGAAATCAGGTCACAATCAGAATGGCTTAAAGAATGGGGGGCAACAGTGAACTTATATTTATTTTTAACATATATCATGGATCCACCCCCACGTTTACCCACCCTATCCTTTTTGCAATGTTGATAGCCCTCCAGAAAAATGGCTGCATATTTGATGTTATCATTAAGCCACGTTTCTGACAAGGCAACAACATCGAAACTATGTTGTTCAACCCAGGCAACAACTAAGGTCCACTTTGCTGGGAGGCTCTGAACATTTAGATGGACTATTTTCAGGGAAGATTCAAGTAAAGGGGTGTCCTTCTTTAAAGTGTACACCATTCTAGAGATAGTAGGGCCAGGGTGGGGATGAACAGAACCGGATATTAATAATAATAAAATTAATATCCTACGTAACCTATTTTTATTCTCAAAATATCTCTCCCTCTTTGTGGAATACCTAACAATTTTAGGAGAACTTTGAGCAAGACAGACATTCAAATAATGAAGGAGGGGAAACATTATAGAGTACCCTATTTCACTCTCAGAGCCATCAAAACAATGACCCACAAAAGGCATCCCCCAGAAAAGGAAATGAATAATCAAAGTTAGAAAATTCCAGTTCAACAACAGAATCCCCAGCAGCCCAATAGAATGAATTGGAATGATTATTATTCACCACAGACACAAAATTAAAAACTATTAACCAAAACATAATAAAAATAATAGGTAAGGACTCCACACATATATATATATATATATATATATATATATATATATATATATATATGAACAGCAAAACGAACAATTAACCTAAACACTTACTAACATAAATTAAAACAAAACAGCTATACACTTCTAGCTATTCTTCCTGCATGGAGGAAAGTCGAGCCACAGTACTCTCCAAACAGGCTATAGTAATAAAATAAAAACACTTACCCCAAATACTGGCATGTGATAAATCTAAATGAGCAGCAAATACAAATGTATTCAGAATACCTAAACTGCAAAATAGCAGCACATGGCCTCAGATGGATTAAGTAGAAAATTTGTAAACAACTTTTTCTCAGAGGAGTGGCACATGAGCCACTCACTACCACTCGCACTAGTGAGTGGCGCGGGGATTTAAACCCTGAGACCATGCCTTGAATAGGGATGTCAGCAGCCAGCTCCCTCGAGCCCCCTGCCCGCTGGTTAACACAAGATACCTGGTACAATGCAAGTAAACACAGGCAGTTTAGAATTGTCTCTCACACTGTCCACCACAGCTTGTACTTCTGTAGCATCTTTCAAAACAGCACAGCAGGATATGCAGGAAAGCAGTTAAAGTGTCAGTGCAAATGCAAGCCGCTTCTGTGGTCGAAACAATGCGAGATTTAAACCCTGAGACCCCCACCTTGAATAGTGATGTCAGCAGGCCCCTTGAGCCGCCTACCCGCTGATTAACACAAGATACCTGGTACAATGCAAATAAACACAGCTGGTTTAGACAGTTGGTAAGTACCTGGGTAGCTGACAGCAGTTTGGTTTGTTTTCTGTGGAAGCGGGTGCTGTGTTGTATGCTCGGTCGGCAGCATTCTTTATTACCACATTGTCAGGATGGTGTTCATTTGCTAGTTTAATTTTTTTATTTTAATAGCAGTCATCTCATTGCTCTGTGGCAGGTTTTATTGTGGTGTTGTGCAGTGAAGGATGTGGGGACACTGCAGTAGGAGGTTTGTCATTGGCAGGAGTGGCTGTTTTAATAGGAAGCTGCCAGCTGAAATAACTTTAAAAAAAAACAAAACACACAGACGCACATGGCATGGCCAGTCGGGGATCTTTTCCTGTTTTGTTTTTCAATTTGAAGAGCTGCCCTATAGAAATATTATGTGAGATATCAGTGGCTCCTGCAGTTGGCATGCGGAGGAAGTTATGGCAGTGACAAGGCTGGTAGCCGGAGGCTTTTTGAAGCCGTGATGATGCAGCTAGATATCATCACGGCTTCGAAGAGCTGTCTGTCAATCAGCTTCTTTCATTTACGGTTGCCAGTTCATAATCATACATTATTACTGTGTCCTCTTTATCTGCTTGTTTAATTATGATATTAGACCATTCTTAAGATTCCTTAAAGCTCCAAATTGTTTTGATGTTAAATTAAACTTAGAAATATAGAAACTGAAGGTAGATGGGGACCAAAGATTCATCTAGTCTGTCCTGAGCCCTACCCCTTCAGAATTTCTGTGAAACAATCCCTTTGAGTCTGTCCCAGGTGGCTTTGAATTCCCTACTGATTTGGAGTCAATGACGACAGCCGGTAGACCATGCCAAGGGTCAGCCACTTGCTCTGTGAAGAAAACCTGCTTCTGTCTGCATTTCTGTACTTTTTCAAGAATATCTATATTGTTTTAGACTTTCAGGTATGGTCACAGTGTTATGTGGATTAGTCCAGTTTATTGCCTGTTTATTACACACTACCAATAATTCATAAAAGCTTGACATCCCTACTGAGTAGACCCATTGTTGTAAGCATTTGCTCCATATTAGAAACACTTGCAACATATGTTGACTATCTTTAGAGGACCTGGTTATCCAATATAAATAATGAATACATTCATGTCATTAGCCTTGTAGAAGGACTACATGTTGATATTAAGGACATATGTAGACTTTTATGTGCAGCTGACATCAAAGATTAATATTCTACTCTGCATGGAACTGGATTAGACACATTTGAAATTTCTTTACAAAATAGACTGGACATGAGACCACCAAATATAAAGTTACTGCAGCTGGCAGAAATAACACTGATTCATAACCACTTCCGTCTTGAAGAAAATATATACATTCAGCAGAGAGGTATAGTCTTGGGTCTGTGCATGGCTCTGTAATATGTTATTTTTGACTATGGCACAGTTTGACGAAAAATGTATTTTTGATACAGAATTAAACATCTTCCACACCAATGTGTATGTTTTAATTTATTTATTTAAAGATTGGTAACCAGGAAAAGCACTCTGACCCAAGGCTCATGTCCAGGTGTGACCCAGAGGTACAAGGGAGGGAGCAATAACAAAAGATTTCAAATGCACAGAAACACAAGATACAAAGTCATTAGAATTAAAAGAGCAGTATGGACAATGCCAATAACACAAAATTGCACAGCATGGGTGCAGGATGCAACTAATTAGGCAGATGACAATCCAAAAAAGCTAGTAAACTCAGAGAAGGTCCAATAAGCTGGTAGAAAGGTGGGTGCCAGGGGGCTTCAGCTTAGACAGAGTGCAAACATAGGGACAACTGCAGGAGGTAACAGGAGACGGTCTAAGCTGATGCTTTATTTCAGGAAACAACAGGGTGAGATAAATGGAGAGGAAGGGGTTGTTCCAAAGGGAAGTAAGTTGAAACGAGAAAGCATGTTGACCAGCAGAAGTGTGGATTTGAGGAGGGCAAAAGTGCGGGAGAGACTAGATGCACATGGGGAGGGAAGGGAAGGGAGTGGCCTGAGCAAAAGAAAAGAGAGATAGGATGGAATGAAAGAGTTGCACCAGGTACCTCCCCACAAATGTTACTAAGATACATTGCACATGCAGGGGTTGAGCTTCCAAACCCTTTATACTGATTTGAATGCAGGAGAATTGTGGCATTCTTTAATTGGTGAGCTCACCAGTAAACACCTGTGAACCTCTTACTGGCAAGAGTACACTGCATAAGTAATGAAGCCAGAGAGTGGTTTCCCCACAAGGCAGAGATAAGACAGGGGGACCTCTGCTCAGAATGGCAAGATAAAATGTGATGCTTTTCCTGACCGATGGTGGTGGTTACCTTGTTGTGGTGGTCAGGCTTGATCATAGTTCAGCTGGATGATGATGATACTAAGAATCGCTCCACTAAATTATAACAAGTAAGAATATTGGAGTTATTTAAAAAAATGGCAGGATTTAAAACAGCAGAGTGGGAGGGGAGATCACTGGTACCTTAACTATATGCTTTTGTTTTTATCACACACCAGGTGCCTCCCCACAAATTTTACTAAGATGCATTGAAAATGCAGGGGTCAAGCAGGCCAATCCCTTTACACTGAATTGATTGCAGGAGAATTGTGGCCTTCTTCTAACTGGTGAGCTCCCCAGTAAAAATCTGTGAGCCTCTTATTGGCCAGAGCACACTACATAAGTAATAAAGCCAGAGAGCAGTTTCCCACAAGACAGAGAAAAACCAGGGGGACCTCAGCTCAGAATGGCAAGATAAAATAGGATGCTTTTTCCTGATCGATGGTGGGGGTTACCTTTTTCTTTTAGTCTTTGGTAACTGGGTAAGGCCCACTGTTTTCAGGGGCGACCTGGGAGCACTTGGCGGTTAAGTGACTTGCTCAGAGTCACACAGTATGCAAGTGGAGGTTGTGAGAATCAAACTTAGTTCTAGTCTGCTGGATGTACCAAGCTCGTTCACACCTCGTTCCTCTAACCTCTAGGCTATACTGCTAGCCTTGTTCTGGTGGTCAGCCTTGATCATAATTCAGCTGGATGATGAGAATAAGAACCCCTCCAATAATTTATAACAAGTAAGAACATTGGAGTTAGTTTAAAAAAAATTGCAGACTTTAAAGCAGCGGTGGGGGACTGGTATCTTAACTATACTGTAGGATTTTGTTTGGTCACAAACCAGAGGCCTCCCCATAGATTTTATTAAGATGCATTGTAAATGCAGGGATTGAGCTTGTTAAACCCTTTATATCGAAGGGAAGGAATTCAAACTAGTACATAGAGATGAAGGTTAGGCAGGGGGCTAATCACATCTGATGGAGGGAAGGGACAGAGAGGGAAGAATGGAGTTTGCCCTTTAAGGGACAGACCAGTTTGTCCTGGTGTACCCCTTCCCTTTTCATTAGGATGGTTGTGCTCGGGGGAAGGGAGGGATAGGGATAGAACAATGGCCAGGCAACAGGAAGGGTGGGCAAATGGAGGTACATAATGGACAGCACAGAGGGGTTTCAGCCACATTTTGCTGGGGTTTTGATCTACTTGGAACTGCAGCACATCAGATTGGCAGAACAATTTGGAGAGGTTTGTGCACCAGGTACAGCAGGTAAGATAGCTTCCAAGGAATTAAATTAAAAAAATAAAAATAAATAAATAATAAAATGTTTAAAGATACTTTGTTGGTGACTGCTTTACAGTTAGCTACTTTTGAAGGAAGTCTTTAGCATTGCTGGCCTGGATGAGTGTGTTGAGCTAATGGGTTAGGGTATACAGAGATGTATGCTTTGTTTGAAATGTCCAATTCATTGGGTTTAGGTTGGAGGTAATTATAGTATTGCTGGGTCAGGACATGCGTTTTAGTGGTGATAGTAATTTTGCAGTGGTTATGGAGATGTGTAGTCATGTTAGAATCGCGAGGCGATTAGGCACAGTGCTGTTGAAAGCGATGTTGTGCTGGGGCACGCTTTAAAAGTTATGCAGAAGGCCACACCATCTGCCCATTGGTGGGCTTAGCAACATGGGAGGTGTGGTGGTACCTTGTGATTAGGGTGTTTCCTGATGTGCAGTGGATAAGCCATGATGCCGAGACTTTAAAGGTTGTAGTTTCAAACCCAGCTTTTTGAAATCGCTTTAGTGGACAAAAAGACGGTAGCATTGCAGGCTGGATGGTGAAGCCTGGGCATCTGGGTGAGGGTTTTTTATGATTCTGAGGAAATGCAGAAGGTCTAGAGGAGGCCCTGAACCGGAGGGAGCAGGATCACGGCAAGGCGGCCACGTGGCATGATATCACATGCCGCGCAGCAGTCGTGAAGGAGCGGAGGCTCAAAAAAGGTGTATTTTGGGCAGGAGAGGGCTGAGGGGGTGAGCCTGGTCCATCCTGGTGGCTGAGTGGTAAGGAGAGCAAGGAAGTGCATGCACACCAGCTGGACTACGGGGTTGGAAGACGGACCCTCTCCCAGCCCTAAAACCTTCGAGCCACCTCCTTTGTTTTCTTGGGAGATTACACCCTCCCGTGTTTCTCTAGCCCTGGCATCACCCACTAAGGAGGCGACTCAGTGGGGCCAGCAGCAATTCTGCAGCCCCATTAGGACAGTGCGGTGAGAGCAGGGGATGGAAGAGGTGCATACAAGTAGGGAGGTGAATGCTGCAGGGCATAGCAGCAAAAGGGGCAATAGGGAGAGTGGCAGACCAGGGAAGAAGGGGTCAGGGAAGCTTCAAGGTGGGCCAACGGAAAGGATCAGAGGGGAGGCGATGAGCAGCCCACATGGCGTGATGTCACACCCAAAGGAGATGGAAAAAAAGCAAGCAGCTTGGCCCTTTTTTTCTGTAGCATGGGAAGTCCTATAGTGAGAATAAAGGTTTATTTGGTCAGGATACCGGATGGGGGGGTTGTTTCAAGGGAAGACAAAAAGGGAAGGCACCTGGATGCCACGGGCAAGGGGGTGGGCCAGAGGTCTGTTACTGGGGGGCCCGGCCATGGGCATTATAGCACACGCCAGAAGGGCCAGATGACAGAAGGAGGCCAGAATAAAGGAGTTGTGATTCGGCAACAGTTTTTTTCTTTTCCATAATGGGAGGAAGGGATCAGCATAAAAAGCGACAGTGGCCTAGGATGTGGGGGGGATAATATTAGGGGATAGCCGACATCCGGCAGCAGGGCTTGGGGGAAGTGACAGAGCATGGGAGGGGGAATGGAGAGGTCTGGGAAGGCTTAGCAGCCACATGAGGCAACGTGTCAAAGCATTTTCATGGTCTAGGGAAAGGGGGGGCAACAAAAAAAAAAGGAACGCACAAGGCGATATTGGTTGACTGTTTCCCTGGACAAGGGGACAGGCCACAAGGAAGTAGTACGGGGCTAAGTGGAAAACGGAGTTGTCATTTCTTGGTTGCCGGAGGGGGTTCTTTTCTCCAAATGAAGGCATGCAGTGAATGTAAAATAATAAATCTTGTTTTCTTCCTATCAGTTGTCTTCACAATGAGAAGGATCGAAGGACACGGTACCAAAGAAGAGCAGGCCGTCAAAGGAAGACGCTTACAGGGTTATAATCGAGTTGGCAGAAAAAGCCAACAGAATGTGGGAACTGGTGGAAGGGGAGGAACCAGGGAGACCTGGGGAGAAAAGGAAAGCGGGCCCGGAGAAAGGGGGCAGAGGGAAACGACAAGCTGAAAGGCCATGTAGTCCCACTAGGGTACCACCGCTGGCAGTGGGACCCACCAAGGTGGCTGATCCAGTACCTCTGCAGCCTATAGACCTGGTAATGCCAGTACCTCCCCTAGATCAAGTTGGGATCCCCCCTGGGGAACCCAGGCCAGATCCCCAGAACATAGTGTTCCCCCCACAAACCCTAGTAGTTCACCCTCCTCCTCAACCACAGGGTGCAAAAAGGGGACACTAGGATGACACCTAGCAGCAAGGCTCGGACAAGGTTACAGGTAACACACCCAGTGCAGTGGGTGACAGTATAAAAGAATAAATAGGTCAGATTGTGTCGGCACTGGGAACAGGAGGCTTAGGGAAAATGGAATCAGCTCTGGCAGAGATTAGGACGGAGAAAAAGATGCCGGAAAGAAATTAAGGGGGTACAGAGAACTAAGGAAATGGTACAAGGGAGATAGGTATGCCCAGGATGAGGATAGGCGAGCATGTTCCACTGGTCACAAAAGAAAAATTATGGAAAGGAGAGTATGTGGATATATTTGCTCTGGTGAGCCAGAAAGTGGCAGCAAAGTACGAGGAAGCAGAGAACATAGGTAAGAGTGAAAAGGTAGCAGCGATAGTGCTTTTAGGGAAGAAGGAGGAGGACAAGTTCACAAAAGGGAAGACTTGGGACGGGTGGTTCATAAGCTTTGTCACTTTCCCAGCCATTGTCCTGGAAAAGAAGGCGTTGGGCATCCCTTCATCACATATTCCCTAATAATAAGATGGGCAAAAGCAAGCGGGGAGGGTTGGTTATACTATGACAAATTTTTCGACAGAGAATGGCAACATTTGGGGATGTAAGATGGGATACAAAGCAGCTAGATTTATGGACAGATTATGTAAAGATCAGTCCACACCCCAAGGGAGTGGGGAGGTAAGGAGCTACGCCCCAGCGGTGCTGCTGGGCTTTCAACAGGGCTTTTTGTTCGTGGCCTCAATGTTGTTTTGGCAATCGTGTTCAAAATGCGGGGAGCGACCCTGCAAGAAGATGCAGAATAACAGGCCCAAGGGGCACAGGGGCATGGGGGTCATATGTCAGGTCAACAGTTTTTTTGAGAGGGACAGGGGTTTAAAGGGCAGAGATGGAACAGGGAAGGGAGAGGGAGGGTTAGGGGGAACATGAGTAGAGGAGGTCAGAATCACTGACCGGGAGAACCAAGCACAAAACGAGAGGGAGGGACCAGAGAGGGAAAACGGGAGGAAAGATAGAGAGCAGTTTGGGGTGGCCAGAACCCCCATTGAGTTAGAGGCATGGACAGTCTAGTTGGACAGATATCCAAACAAAAGAGTGGTGGATATGATTATAGAAGGTTTTTGCACAGGTTTTTCATTGCAGTGTGAGGGTCCCAGACAAGTGAGAGAGGCGAGAAACCTGGGGTCCGTTGAAGGGAGGGAAGAGATGTTAAAACAGAAGATAGGGAAAGAAAAGGCAGCAGGGTGAGTAGAGGGCCCATTTGATACCCCCCCCCATTGCTTAACATGTGGATTTCGCCATTGGGCTTGGTAACCAAGAAACAAGAAGGGGAGTATAGGGTGATTCACCACCTATCCTATCCAGAAGGGGATTCGGTGAATGATTTTATTGGGGAGGAACATAGCAAGGTGACATATGCAACACTAGAGGATGCAATCCGGATAATCCGGGCTACTAAGGACTCATGGATGGCAAAAATGAATATTGAATCCTCTTTCAGACTGCTGCCAGTTAGGACAGAAGACTGGGACCTATTGGGTTTTAAATTTGGGAGTCAGTACTATTTTGACAAAGCCATGCCGATGGGATGTTCCATAGCATGTGCAACACTTGAAGCATTCAGCACTTGCTTGCAGTGGATATTTCAAGAAAAAACTGGCTATAGAACGGTCATCCACCATTTGGATGATTTTCTTTTCATTGGTAAGGGAGAAAGGGAGACACAGCATATGCTGGTCAAGTTTCAGGAATTGTGCAGGGAACTGGGGGTTCCACTGGCACCAGAAAAATTAGAAGGGCCCAGCAAGGTGCTGGAATTCCTGGGGATTGAGATAGATGCCCCGAGGGAAATATTCAGGCTGCCAGACAAAAAAGTGAGAAAACTGAAAGAACTGATCCAAGTACACACCAGCAGGAGTAGGGTACAATTAAAACAAGTGCAGCAGGTACTGGGGTACCTAAACTTCACCTGCAGGGACATTGGGCCAGGGAGGGCATTCACAAAGAGGTTAGCTAGGGCTACAGCCAGGGTCACCAGACCACACCATTGGGTAGACCTGACAAAAGGTGTCAGGGAGGATTTTAAATTATGGGAGGAATTCTTCAGGAGTATAATGGCTGCTCTTTCTGGCAAGAGGAGTGGGCGTACAACACAGACAACGATCTTTACACAGACGCTGCTGGGGGGCTAGGCATGGAGGGTTACCTGAGGGGCAGGTGGCTTGCAGAACCATGGTCGGTTAACTGGGTAAGGGACGGCAAGATAAGAGATATAACATTGTTAGAGATCATGCCCATATGGGCATGTACCCTGGTGTGGGGGGAGGAATTACGGGACCAGAAAGTGACATTCTGGTGTGACAATAGAGCAGTGGTGGAAGTCCGAAATAACAGGGGCCAGGTCAGAAACGGTCATGCGAATGTTACGATTTTTAGGTGCTAAGGGCTTTGGAGCTCTAACATGTCATTCAGAGCAAAACACTTAGAAGGGTGCACAATACCGTAGCTGACAGCCTTTCCCATCTGCAGCTGGACCATTTTCGGAGGCTGGCACCAACAGCAGAGGAACAAAAAACACTCATACCAAAGAACATCTGGGATGTTGCCAAGAAGGAGCAGAATTGTTGTTTCGTGGCTCATGGGTGCCTCGGACTCTGAGGGTCAACGATGGGGCCTGGAGAGTGTTTCAAACATTCAGGGCAGCGCACCAGATGGAGGTAAGTAGGCTACTCACAGAGGAACAGTTGGGAAAGTCCACCATGGAGCAGTGGCAAAAAGGAACAGCCCACACCACAATGGGGGTCTACTTGGCAGGGATTAGTGTTATCTGCAGTCTAAAAGGGTGGAAGACCTGACAAAATCATTGTTCATTAGAAGGATGATGCAGGGATGGGGCAAGTTGAAACAAGGGACAGTAGACAATAGGAGGCCAATAGGGGAACAGTGGCTAGCAAAACTAAAGGACGTGCTCCCAGCAATATGCAGATCAAAGACCGAGGCCCAGCTATTTCACACGATTTATGCTGTAATGTTTGCAGGGGCTATGAGAGTGAATGAGGTGATAGGTCATGGCAAAGAAGACAAGGAAGGGGGTTTAGAATGGGAAGATATAAGCTGGGGGATGAAAGAGATACAGATCAAGATTAAGAGGTCAAAAATGGATCAAAGGGGACAGGGTTGCATAGTGACACTAAAGGGGCAGGTAGAGATTTGCGGTATGCCCAGTGCAGTCTTTGTGGGCTTTTGCCACAGAGCATGGCACCAGGGCAGGGAGATTATTTGTTCATGGTGATGGGAGAAGGGTCACCGGCTATCAATCAAGTCACAGCATTGCTCAAAACAGTCATGCAATTCATGGGGGAGGACACAGTTAATTATTCGTCCCATTCCTTGCAGATTGGGGCTGCCTCACAGTGGGCAGTGGCAGGAAAACTGTGAATGATATTTTGAAAAAGGATGCTGGTGGTCCACCAGTAATAAGAGAGATACATTCGAGCACTAAAGTAAGAAGTTAACGGTGGTTTTGTTTTTTATTTACAGATGTAGTGACAAAATGGGGACGGGAGAGCAGGGGGGATACTACGGTGAGGAAACTAAGAGTATGTATAACATAATTATTTTGCTTAAACCCCATAGGAAGAGGGAGGATCATGGACTCTGGATCTGCAGCAATTCCTATATTTATTGGGCTGAAAAGAGAGCAGAGAAAAAGGCTGGGGGAAAGCAGCTGTACCAGGATGTGAAACAATGTAGGTTGGTCTGGCGTGGCATCCGGGGGATGAGATGGGCACAACTGCTTCCCACCTTGAAGGAACTTAAGGGATGGTGACCCAGTCCAGACTTATTTATTATACATTTGAGGGGGCAACGACCTTGCGGGCAAGCCGTGGGTAGACACATACTTGCAGATAAAAAGGGACCTAGGAGCAATACAGCAGCGGTGGCCTCAGGTAAGCCTTGCCTGGTCGGATATGATACCAAGGAGGGTGTGGAGGCAGGAGTACAGCCATAGAACTGTGGATAGGGCCCGGAGAAAGATGAACAGAAGGGTAGGGACATTGGTAAGGAATATGGGAGGACAGGTAATACTGCGGGGTGTAGAAGAATGGGTAGAAGATTTCTACATGTCGGACGGGGTGCACCTGTCAGATCTAGCCATAGACATGTTTAATACAGAAACGATGGGCTTTATAGAGGTATGGAGGGGACATGCAAAAAAAGGAATATAAAAAAAGGGGGTAGAGAAGAATTAAGAAGGATCTTCCCTGAGGTAAGGAGAATAATACCTAAGTGTGGGAAAGCCAGTCATCCAACGCAAACTGGAGACTGGCTAGTGGGGAAAAAAGGAGGGGGGAAGAAAAAGGAATAACACAAAAAGAGGAAGAAGAAAATGAAGGAGAAAGCGGTCTTGGTTTTCACCGTTACCTAACAGAAAAGGAGAAGAAGAAGGCACCCAGGTTTCACCTGGGGGGATAAAAAGAGGAAGAAAGAGGGATGATCAGAGATTGATATATGGATGGAAATAAATGAATCTCTGAGAGATATAATAATAAAAAAAAAAATGATGAAATGGAATATGGAATTATGATGTATAAATAAATTAATTGCCAATCTGAGCATAACAACAAACAATGGTCTCTGTCTCTTTGTGAGAGAAAAGGGGGGAATCCGGGACAATAAAGGTCACAGTGGTGAGTCCAGAGAGGGGAGTTGGAGGCAAAGTGACAGAAAGCATTAAAGAGTACATCAAGTCTAGCCATACAGGGGATGGGGTGGAGGCATAGATACTATCCGCGTAGTCTATTGCTGGGAGGATTGATTTAGCTAATAAGTCACGCCTGACTGGGAAGGAGAGACAATCCTTGTGCCTGTAGAACATTTCCAGTTGGGACAAGGCTTAGAGTGCAGGGCAGCAAGGTGGGAAGCATAGTCTAGGGATGGGTCAAGACAAACCCCCAAGATATTTACAGATTGGAGGGGGTGCCATTCTGAGTGGAGATCACTGGAGGGTGATGACAACCTTACTAGTTTTAGCTTTAAGCCAAATGTCATGGCTAAAGTTGTTTTACTGTTTTGCTTGAGGCAGTGATCTTGGAACCAGTTTGTAACCATGAGAAAGTCGCGTGGAGGGGGTCATCTGGATGTCTCAACAGAGGGTCTGGATAGGTATCTTGTGTCAAAGAGATTTATTGTGTGATATATTATTTATATGGACAGACATTGTAGAAAAGTTGCATGAATTTATTGAATATTTACAGAAAAGCATATTTTATTTTGTTTTACAGTTTACAGTGATATGGAATGAGAATGAAACTCCGTTACTGGATTTGTTAATCTATAAGGGACAGAATGGTCATGGGATTAAAATTTATACAAAACAACAGAAAAAAAATACCTTGTTAGAGGCTATTAGTTTCCATCCAAAATACTCTCCCCCTTTAATAGAAACTGTAAAAAACACACTGTAGAAGGGTACTGATATAAATCTGTCAAACGTTGTGCAGCGTGGAAAACCACTTTATAGTGGTTGATGTTATAATACAGGCCAGGGGATTAGCTTGTGTATTTGGCCAAGTTGGTGATTTTGTCATGACATCATCATGCTTGTATTTGTATGTGACATCATCCTAGGTACATCTGACTTCTTGCAAGCACTCACAATGTTTAAAAAAGAGAAAAAAGCATTTAGCCAGTGTTGACCTTTGACTAAGGAAAGATGCTGCAATTAGGGTAAGCAACATATGGAATAGTGGATGGTTGACTATCCACAACAAGGCTGTGTTTCCATCGAGGGAATTGATGATGTCATAGAGACCTCGAGAGCGAAGCTCGAGAAGTCTCCATGGCATCATCAACTCCTGAGATGGAAACACAGACTTAGTTGCGGATAGTCAACTAACTATCCACTATTTTTTTATAGTATATGGTTTCCCCCAAAATGGACACGAGGTTCATACCTTGCATTGACACTCCTGCACCGGTCCCTGATTGAGCCCCCCAAGATACTGGTCCTCCTCACTGCGGTTATGCTGTTCTGATCACATCCCCGAATATAGTGGTACAAATCACTGCGGTCCCATGCTATTTTCACTATAACTGTGCCAGAGATAAAAAAAAAAAACTGCAAATTGAGAGTTTGGATACACAGAGTCAATTATGGCAGTCTGTGTCCAAACTGTCTGCTCGCCCGACCGCTTGCTAAGTGAATGCACCATTTTAAAACATATTTTTTAATCACTGCCTGTTTCCACCAATCAGGTAGGAACTCAGGGGCAACAGTTGTTGTACTATCGATGTGACGTCAGAACGATAGTACAACAATGTTTTTGACCTTTGAACTGTCCTACAACAGGATTTGGAAAACCATCATTTTCCATCCACAATAGATGCTAACCATATACTATAAACCTTTTGAATTTGCAACTGAATGAAAATAAATCACTACAGCTGAGATGTGGTTCTCTATTACAGAAGCATTAATCAAAGGAGAGCAAAATATTGATAAGCAGAATAGATTAAGAGGTAATGCCTTCACCTTAGAAAAGTATGCAGACATTTTTTTTAAGCCAAGAAATAGGGGTTTCAAGTAAAGATTAAACCATGTAATGACGATATTTGTGTTATTTATTTAGGACACTTAAGCAAAACAATAACAAAAATAAATAGTTGATGCAGTGAGGAGATTCAAAATTTTAAACAAGCATCTGTCAATGCCGAATGTTTGTTTGCTGATATTAGCATTGGACATGCAGGAGTTAGAGAGATGCAGAATAGGAATGGCAGTGAAGTATTGAAATCATGCCAACCCCACCACCTCCACCCTACAGAGATGGACAGGCATTGGGGTGTGCCTTTGTGTCATTGCCCATAACACTCACAGCATTTCACCTCACCCTATCCTGCAGACACTGACAAGTGTTGAGATGTGCCTTGGGGTGTTTGGCTTCACAGTCACCGCATTTCATAAGAACATACGCTGAAATGGGTGCAGTATAGGAGAATGGAGTGAAGTCTGGGGCCAAAGAGTCCAAAGCACACCTTGTTGCCTGTCACTGGCTTCAGGGTAGGGGGTGGGGAGGGAATGACGTGAGCATTACAGCCGGCAATCCAAAGGCACACCCCTGATGCCTGTCAGTCTGTACAGGGTGGGACGTTATGGTTAGAAACCCTAATGCCCAGGGCAAGTGTTGGTATTTACACTGCAAATTTTCAACATGACCTTTTTGTGACCCCCACCTCATCAAAGCAGTTGGAACCTCTGCTCATGAACAGTGGCACTGTAATTTTGTTAATGTGTCCCAAACTTTCCCACAGCGACTGTGCCATTCTGCGCCAGATGTGTGAAAGCACAGATCAGGCAGGATGTGAAGAATGGCTGCTACACCATTCATAGGGAGGTGTGAGGAGATGGCAATGTTGAAAATCTGGAGTGAAAATATTAAAAATACTCGAACTTCTGAGTGTACGTGGAAACTGCGCAAAGCATGCTCATAACAGTCAATTAATGGAATTATTTCACTAAATTTTCAACATAAGCATTTTGTGACCTCTGCTCATGAACACTGTCACTATGATTTTCTTAATCTGTCAAAAACATTGATTTCCCACAGCAGCCAAACCATTGTGTGCCAGATATGCAAGAACACATTTCGGGCAGGATGTGAAAAATTTCAGCTGTACTGTTCATAAGAAGGTGTGCAAAATGGACAATGTTGAAAATTTTGAGGAAATATTACACATTTGTAAAGTTGCAATGCACACTCTTAACATAATCATTTATGGACTTTTGTCACCAGATATTCAACACAGGCATTTTAGGATCTCTGCTCATGAACAGTGTCACTGTGATTTTCTTAATCTGTCCCAAACACTGATTTCCCACAGCAACCACGCTATTCTGCACGGAAGTGCGAAAACACATTTCAGCCAGGATGTGAAAAATGACAGCTGTTATGTTCACAAGGAGGTGGAAAAATGCCAGTGTTGAAAATCTGGAGTGAAAATATTACAAATTCATGAAGTTACGAGTGTGTGTGTGGAAACTGCACAATGCACGCTCATAACACAGTCATTTTTTAAAATGTTTTCGCCAAATTTGTTACATAGGCTTTTTGAGAGCCCACCTCATGAACAGTGACACTGTTGTTTCATTAATCAGTCCTGAAAGGTGATTCTGCGCAGTGACTGTGAAATCATCTTTTGGGATTGAAGAACCACATGACAGTCACTGAATTCATGAGATGGGGTCCCAAGAACCGCATGTTGAAAATTTTGGTGTAATAATTCAAAAAAATGGCCAAGACATCCACATAAGTTAAAAAAACATTTATGCCATTATACAGCTTGCTGGCATTTCTTCAGTTCTTGGTCAGCATTGAAGAGTGCAGATCTGTTCCCGGTCCACTGAAGATCATTGCACAGAGCTCCAGAGGTAAGTATAGGTGGGGTGTGCAGAGGGTGAGTGTGGATTGGGGGAGGGGCACTAGACTCAATGAGGGATGTTTTTTCTTGTACAGGAAAGTGAGAAAAAAAACAACACAGGAAAGTTTTCTGTTTTTGTAGGTACTTTAGCACACTAGGGTGGGCTCCCAGTGTGCCACCTGGGTGTTAATTGAGGGAAGGGATGCAGCCAATGGGGATATTGCACCCCCATCAGCAGAGTGTTGGGGCAGGGGCATGCGCTGGGGGGGATTGGGCACCCCCTTGGTACACAACAGATGGGGGGCATCATGCTGATGGGAATTGGGCTACCCTGTCGGCATAAGAACTGGGGATGGGGCATGCCAACAGGAGGATTGGGCACCCCATTGACTTTAATGAGGACTGCAGGATGCAGCGGCTGTCCGTTGGCTTCTGTGGGGACTGTGAGAGGCCAACAGAGAAGCTGCCACCATGTTTGTCTGAAATGGGACACCAGAGAATGCAGTCCTAATTTGCTGCTGCCGTCAGGGACCGTCCCACAAAAACAGCTGAATGTTAATGATGGGGTACTCCCTGATTGAAACGGTGAGTTTATTTCAAGTTGGTGGCAAGCTATACTACTGCTGTCATGGAGACCGTGATTGTCTATTGGTGCCACACAGACCAGCCCCAAAATGGGCTGCTGGCATTGGCAGCAACACTGGCACACCTCCACAACTCCCTATTGCAGCAAGCTGCCCCAATATGTTTCTTGCACATGCATGCAAGTAAACATAAAAATGATGTACTTCACTAGTAAATTACAGAAACTCAGAACTCTCCAAATCTCAATCCTTGCTGGATCCCCCCTTGAAAACCTTCAGTTTTTTTTTAAATACTAAAGCCCATGGCTGGATCACCAGCACTGCATAGTAATCACATCTAGATGATGAGGAACTCAACCAAAATTTAGGAGCTATGTATCACAAATCACATTTAAAAGCTGTCACAGCCTCAAAACCACATGCCTAATACAATTGTAGCCATCATGTTGTCCCAATATTTCTGGATGTTTTGAGATATTTGTAAACAGATTGTCTCTGGTGATCCTATAGTGGTACTGCAGGTAGGCAAGAAATTTCTCAAGATATTAAAAACATTTCTGGAAATACCAGGATGTGTCAATTTCTGCAACTGTACTAATGGATGCTATCTTGCCAGCCCTTGAATATGCAAGTGAGGTGTACAAAATGGTCACCAAATAGCCCTGCATACAAACTCAGTTGCTTTTAACAACCTACTGTATGTGTATGCAGAACAGCAAGGCTCCCCTCATGGGTACTGGTCATGAGGGTAACGACACCCTCCCCTGAGCTTTGCAAGGACCCCTGCAGCATTTTCTGCCCAGCAGAATAGCAAGGCTCCCCTCATGGGTGCTGGTCTTGAGGGTAAGGACACCCTCCTCCAAGCTTTGCAAGGATCTCTGCAGCATGTTCTGCCCAAAACAGCAAGGTTCCCCTCATGGGTGCTGGTTGTGAGAGTAAGGACACCCTCGCCCAAGCTTTGCAAGGACACCTGCATCATTTTCTGCCCAGCAGAACAGCAAGGCTCCCCTTGTGGGTGCTGGCCATGAGGGTAACGACACCCTCCCCTGAGCTTTGCAAGGACCCCTGCAGCATTTTCTGCCCAGCAGAACAGCAAGGCTCCCCTCATGGGTGCAGGTCTTCAGGGTAAGAACATCCTCCCCCAAGCTTTGCAAGGATCTCTGCAGCATTTTCTGCCCAGAGCAGCAAGGCTCCTCTCATGGGTGCTGGTTGTGAGGGTAAGGACACCCTTCCCCGAGCTTTGCAAGGACCCCCGCAGCATTTTCTGTGCAGGTAAACGCGTGCCTTTTCTGAAGATAGAGCTGCTCCATAGAAACGCAGTGCTGCTGCTCATCTCACTCGCAATAGGAGAGACAGAATCTTAGAACTTTCTTTGCATTTTCACCAAGTTCTTTAATTACTGTCCCCACACATGTGGAGATAGTTTTTTTTGCTTCAGTTCTTAGCGTCTCAGTGTTAAGATTTAAAAGGAGTCTCCCTGTACTTTAAGAACTGAAGTTTGGTGCCAGCTGTGTTTTGCTTAAATACTTAGCATCTCAGGGTCAAGATTTAAAAGGAGTCTCCCTGTACTTTAAGAGCTGAATTTTGGCACCAGCTGTAAAGCTAAAATATTGCACTACATCAGTGTATCAAATGGCTAGATTTAAATGAACTCTCTGAACCTTAAGAGCTTAATTTTGGTGCCAGTTTTAGAGTTTAAAGGTTTTGCTATTTTACTCACAACATAGATACTGCACCTCTACATGAAATAGTTGTAAATTTTACTGAGCATCTCTGATTCCTGCTGTTATTTTAGCCAGTCTGTTTGCACTTGCACTGTCAGTTGGAACTCTAGTAAGAAAAATAAAAATAAATAAAAAACAAGTTTGTTAGCCTTTCAGCCCAAACAGAAAGTCAATGCTTAATTCAAACTCATGCTATTATTGTAAAAAAAAAAACTGTGCTGAGATTTCTAGTCACCATTTCAATCCCATGGTTTCAATGCCCCGTCCCCCCTGCAATTTTGGAGTGTGACTCCACCCCTCCTTCTAACTTACCTGTTCTCCTGATATTTACTGTGCTTTCCTCTCTGTCTTCCAGCAGAACAGCGAGGCTCCCTCATGGATGTTGGTCGTGAGGGTAAGGACACTCTCCCCCGAGCTTTGCAAGGACCCCCGCAGAATTTTATGCCCAGGTAAACATACGCCTTTTCTGAAGATAAAGCAGCTCCATAGAAATGCAGTGCTGCTGCTCATCTCACTCGCAGTAGGAGCCCCACTGCCCCCACCACTACCCTTGCTTGACTTGTTGTTTTATAGAAGATGAGAGGCACCTGGTGATGCATTTGAACCAATCAGGCAACTTTTCCATAGGCAGGTTATCAGTACTTGCCACTAGAGGCTGCTTCTGTCTCTCAGACAGTATTTCTCTCTCAGCTCCTAAATTATAACAAGGCTTCAATTGTTACATATAAGAATACCCATACATCTCACACAAAAAGTCCCTGCTTAAACTCTCAAGATTTCATCCCTTTCAGCAAGAGTAAAACTTACTCTACAAAACTTCTAAGCCCAAAACAACTTTAGAATTGATACTAATTCCTCTGGAAATGCCTAGTAACATTGCTGAAACTCCCTCTATTGGTTACAAACTGATACCACAGCTTACTCTCCTCATGTTAACCCTTCCCTTCAGTCTACCTCCATACTCATCCTCACAATACCCCTCCTCCTGCCCCCAAACACCTCCTATGCCACATAGCCCTGTGACTATTTCTGCATCAATTACCATGTCCCACCCCCACCCTCCACTCTTGCCAAGTCACATACTCCCAGAGATCATGATTACCCCATTTCTATATGGCCATGAAATATTGTGCTTCACATGCTCCCATATTACAAACAAGCCACACCACCAAGCAGTCCCATCGATGCGCTCCCGCAAGAAGATCCTTAAAAATACTCCATCCAGGATAGCTATTATCCTTCTGCTACTTGTGGGAAACATACACCCCAACCCTGGCCCCACAGACCACACCCCTCACTTAACAAAGCAACACAGAGGTCTACGGTTGGCTACCATTAATATATGTAGCCTCCAAAACCAACTTGCACCACTCCAAGCTTGGGTCTGCCTCCACCAACCTGATACCCTAGCTGTTATTGAAATATGGCTGTCACAACACACCCCTGACTCAGCTGTGTACATACAGGGCTAATCATTGTTTAGATCAGACAAATTGGTGAGACAGGGTGGGGATAGTGCACTCTATCTTCGGGAACACCTGCAAGGAATAAATATTGCAACTATAAACCCTGCAGAGGGTGTACAGTCCCTCACAATCAGGGTTGTCATTGGAAACTCAGGTAAATCTCTCTACCTAATGTCAGTATACATACCCCCTTGCAACCAAAAGGATGCTTTCACATCCATCCTAAACATTATCGACCAGATCCCAAAAAACTCGGAAGTCATAGCACTTGGTGATTTCAACTCAAACTGGCTCGCTTCCCAGATATCCTTCCTCAGGGATGCAGCTGCTGCCCTAAATATGTCCCAAATGGTCCTTACCCCTACTAGAGTAAACAAACACTTGGGGCCCCAGTTCTCTCCTTGATCTCATACTCACGAATCATCCTGAGCGCACAGAATGTCAGGTCCTCTCAGACTCACTCAGTGATCACTCCACTGTAACTTGTCTCTGGACAAACAGCTGGACCCCCTCCCGGATGTCCATGCATTGCCAACTAAAGAAAGAGGCCTTGATACATCTTTGGAACAAACTCCAAAACCTCGACTGGTCTCCATTTGATAACCAGTTGTCAGATGATGCCACCCTGTCCTTCCTCATAAGTTCCTTCAAATCTGCCTGTGGCATCTTTGCCCTTTGTAGGATTGAACAAACAAATCCTTCCCTGGGTAAATCGGTCTTTGCTCGACAAATGAAGGCCCATGATGACCTGTGGCACTGTGGTCTTCAGTCAGGTAGCCTTTCTGACTGACAACTGCATCATGTGACCGAAACTCATGTTGCTGGGCTATCCGACAGGCAAAGGCAGTTTACTATCAGACAAAACTAACTTCCACCTGGGAAATAGGAAGAGATTCTGGGCAAATATAAAGGAACTTAGTAGCTAGTCTGCCTCCCCTTACCATGATTATTACTGATGGTGTCACTACCACAGACCCCAGCAAAATAGCAAATGCTTTCAATGCATCTTTCTCTGACCTCAGTACTATTCTCCCTCCCAATTTTTCTCCTCAGATGCTGGACAGTTCCCATCACCCCTGGCGCTCCACCTTTTTGCTTCAAAACGATCTCCCTAGAGTTGCACGTTCATATCTTACCATGTTCCTAGGTAAAACTAGACACAGTGGTGACTCTTTTGATGCAAAACTATTCCTTAACCCTTGAAAGTCCTAACACCCCTCACTAAGATACTAAATATGTCCCTGTGCTTATGGCAGTTTCCAACTATGTGGAAAAGGGCGGTGATTAGGCCAGTTCATAAAATGGTGACCAAACCTCAAGTAGTAACTATAGGCCCATTTCCATACTCTCTCCCTTCTCAAAAACTCTGGAAAAAATAGTGGCTGATCATCTTATTGACATTTAGACTCGCTACCCTACTTTACCAGCAACAACATGGGTTCTGAAAAGGACACAGTACAACCACGACCCTTCTAGAATTCACTCCTTTATCCATGATGCCCTAGACCAGGAGACTTGGCTGGTCAGTCTACATTAATCTCTCCAAAGCATTTGATACTGTCAATCTAGTATGCTCATAAACTCCCTCCTCTCTTTTGGAATATCTCTAGAAGCTACTAGCTGGTTCTCCAGCTATCTCCATGGTTGCATCCAACAAGTGAAGATAAATAACACCCTCTTTACTGGTCGGGTGTCCCCAAGGTCCATCATTGGCCTGCTCCTTTTTCACTATACTTGAACTCCTTACCTATGGTCTCCTCAGGCGCCTTCTCCTCTATGCAGATGATGTGGATTTTCAGTCAGCATTCTGACCCTACCAACTCAACAATCCTTGCAGGGCTCTTTCACATAATTAGAAGCCTGGTTTGCCTCCCATACGCTTGTACTCAACTCTAAAAGATGAATGTTATGCTGTTTGCCCACCTGCAACATAAACACAGCACTACATAAATATCTATACATAACTCGATGGGTACCAAGCTGGAATCAGTTTCACTTTTAAATATCTAGGGGTTACCTCGACTCACCCTTACTTATTGCAAGCACATTGCATCAACATGCTCTGAAATAAACAGGAGAATCTGTCTCCTTTATAGGCATATACCCTGTCTCGCTCCTGATGCCCTGCGGATAGCCATCTTTAGCTCCTTACTTTCCCTGGTAGACTATGGCACAGCAGTCATATGTGTGCCACTTCTGATACTGCACGCATACCTGTGACCCTCTACCAATGATCAGCTTGGCTAAACTTTCAGGGGCGACTGTTCTACCAGACCTGCTTACTGGCCAAAAAAATCCAATTGGGTCTAGCCCCCCCCCCGGCTGTCTCCCACTCCTCCAAAAGAGTCTGCCTACTCGCTCCACTAGACACTCTGACACTACAGCATTCTTTGTCCCCTTTGTGAAGACTACTACTGGCCAGAGGTCCTTTCGCTACAGGGCCCCACTCTGGATGAACTCAGTCCCTGACTCTATCTTATCTATCCTTTTAAACCTGAGCTGCTGAGCCACATTATGTCCCACTTCCACTGTGACTGCTAAAAAAAAACTCCTCAAAAAATCTAAAATTTTTCTGTAGTCTATGTTTTTGTGTCTCCAATACATGCCTCATATATTCACACCTTTGGTGTTGCCTTATGTATGTATTATATATCTTCTGCCTCTGTAATTTAGTGTTGTATTCTGTAGTAGAGCAGTAGTGTGTATTCTGTATTGTGTTATACTGTGTACTTGTCCTCATTTATGTATGACGTAGAGCCTTAGCAAATGAGTTTCTGAGTCAAAGGGTTGCAATTCCTAGATCATTAATAAAAAAATAAATAAATATGCACACTTGTTTGTGACAGGCAAACCCACCACTGTACAATGCACTGTACAGTATACTCTACTTGATATACTTCCGTCAGACAAAGGATTGGAACACCAATGGTGCTAGTCAATCTACAAGTGTATACAGGGCCTGTACCCTAACAATCTCACCAACCATCTAAGCAAGGTAACAGTGGCTACCAGAAGAGGCCATAGGTCAGAGATGTACTTCAAATCCCATGATCCTAATTTCATGATCTTAAATAAAAAAAGAAAAAGTCATTGATTTTTGGGACCCCGCTTATGCTGAAAGATAATCCTTGCTTACCGCTTTCTGATGGGGATGGTGCTGCGATAGATCAAGTTACCCAATTTAAATATTTGGGTGTGTGGTTGGATTGTGGCTTAACTTTTTTGTTACATATTAAGTATGTTAGTCAAAAAATAAATCAGAAATTGGGTATTTTGTTAAAATTCCAGTCTTATTTTGCTTTTGAAACTAGAAAATCAATTGCTGTTGGTTCATTACTTCCACATTTTGATTATGTTAGTTATTTGTATCAGAATTTGAATGTTAAGCAATATATTAGTCATATTTAGGACACATCATTGTTTGTTGTACTTGCAATTAGGTTGGTTGCATACATGTGATAATATAAAACTGTGCGAGAGGGAGATTTTGTTAAGTTAGGAGGAGATTGGCCTTTTAAGAGGGAGAATGCGTAAAAAGCACTAAGTTGGCCATTAAGTAATGGAAAATTTATATAATATATAAAACATTAAGTAAACTAACATTAACTAAGTTAAACAGCAGTTAAAGTATGTGTATTGCTATCTTCTGTTAAAAGTTGATACACTAAACAAAAAGAAACATTCTTATCTTCAGAAGCTTGACTAAAAACAATAGGTATTATTACATTTCAGTTGCTTTTGGATTCAAATAATAAAAGGAATTAAAGCTATGTTTAAAGAGACAGCCTAAAGAGGTGATTGTGGTATTTTCTTTTAATATAAGTATTTATTGTGGTTATAAAGGTTAATAATGTAAATATAAGACTCCAGGATAAGGCATTTTTTTTCTGATAAACTAATATTGATGAATTTATATGACTGGCTGTTTGCTCTGCTTGAATAAAACAAAAAACAAATGGCAAACAGTTTTGGATCAAGGACTTCATTAACTGTTCAAATAAGAGAAGCTGTTTTTATGCTTTCCTGTCCCTGTGGCCAGAATTATGTCAGCCTGGAGAGGAGCGTTACTTTGTTCGGTAGGTAGGAGGCCAGTAGAGTGCATCTGGCAAGAAGATCTGCCAGAGCTGCCACAGGGCGAGAAGCTCGATCCGGGGCTGGATGCTTGTTTTGGGAGGTGGACGGCCAGTAGAGCACGGCGAACAAGGAGATCCCCTGGAGCTGCATGAACCACAAATGCAGACTTTTTTTTTGACTGTGTAAAGAGGGAGATTTGCTTTCCCGTGCGGGGGGGCGGGAGTTCAGTTAAAAAAATGGGACTCTCCCAGACAAAACAGGAGACATCACATGTATGTGGTTGTCACCTAGGGAAAGAATTAATTATTTCTCTGGTTGTTTGCTTTACAAGTCTCTTTTTTCTTCTAATTTTCCATTGGCAGATATGGTTATAGTTCATCAGTCCTTCCCCAAATTGAGATCTGCTAATGAGATCTTATTGAATCTCCCAGTTTTTAAGACTTGGAATGGTTTAAGGTCTTTCTCTATCGCAGCTCCATCTCTTTAGAATGCCTTACCTCTCGCTCTTTGCCAAACTATGTCTCTTGATTGTTTTAAGAATAAGCATAAGTTATTTTTGTTGAGTAAGTCTAAATGTGATTGTTAGATGTGAGTTATTGTTTGTTGTTAATGTTGTTTGTAGTTTGTTCTGGGTCGGACCTGAAAAAGGACATTGTCCAGAGTCCCTACCAGGTTACCAAATTGATAAATAAAAAAAAATAACAAATAAAAATCCCATGGGCACACAAAGCAATCAGTGATAAGGCCTTCTCAGTTATTGACCCAACCATCTGAAACTCAGTCCCCAACGATGCCAAGGAGGCAAGAAACCTGGTGCACTTAAAGAAAACCATGTTCAATCACCTTTACATCCACCATCATCCCCTCATGTTGCTAATATCTCCAGTACCCTGCCACAACCCATACCCCACCACTCTGCTCCATTTTTCTCTTTTCTCTGCTTTCCCCACGTCTCTCCTTTCTGCCTTAGTCCCTGAACTTTAACATCCACTCACCTTTCTGGATTTATTAACTGCTTTGTTATTGCTGTTCATAAATGGGCAAAGCAAATTCTTAAATCTGACTGGCTGAAAGGACTCCTCAGCCATGTCCTTATCAGCTAATAATGATGCCAGCTGGCACTAAGACTCCCAAAATGACCCAACAACAGCAAAATATCAGTGAGCAGTTACCGTTAGTTTCTCTGATGAGGCATCAATCTCATTCCTCACCAAACTGTGATTTGCTAAGCCGACTGCAAAACTAAAGTTGGTCCTCAAAGGTTGAGCTCACTAAGCTGTCAGGTCTGAATGTAAAAAAAATGTCACTAGTCCCCTTCCATAAAAGACCATAAAAATGAATCACCTCACAAAACTTCTCCACAGTGCCGACCATGATCTCCAAAGTTCACCAGAGAACCAGAAGTAACTCTGTAACCGCATCTCCATCCCATAGCCAGTAAGACTTATGAATACGACTATCCTGTTTTTAATGCAGACAGAAAAGTAAAAAGTGTAAAAATGTAGAAGACAACAACACACACAAAAATAAATAAAATCTAAAGTGGAGCAGTGTGGGGGGGTTGAATGACAGCCGATAAGGGGCACAATCACTCCAGATACTGCTGCTGACCTTTCTAGTGCAGTTAAAAAAATGTACTAAAAAAACTCCATACAAAATATGAACAAAGTAAGCACTCTCTCTCATTCTGTCACTGTTTATTTTGACTATGGCTATGAGGGAGACTCAGAGGCAGCAAAATCAGCAGACACATAACAGCTGTCACTGAAACTACATACTCAGTGTCAAGGAAATGCTGCTGTCTCCATTTAAACAGGGAAAACAAAACAAGCAGGCTTCTGTTGATCAACTGTCACACACAATCCTTGGGATGGCCTGGCGCTCTCAGCCATACTTGATGGCTCAGGCTGGCAGTACAGGCTGGCCTGTGGTTGCCGGCTGTTGCGTAGTGTGGGTTGGGCAGTCTTGGCTCCTCCTCTCTCTAATCTAGTTGCTGAGATGGGGAATGGAGGGAGTGGGGCAGACAGGATACAGTGGAGGGAGCGGGAGGGTCTAATTACTTGCCAGGACCAGGAACAGAGGAGTGGGGAGGACAGCATGCAGTGGAGGGAGTAGGAGGGTTTACTTGCAGACCCTCCAACATTTGAAAGATGAAAATAAGTACACGGGGGTTCAGTCAGAGAAAAGCCACCTGGGATGAAGTGTGTAGCATAAAAGTGTAAATAAAAAGAGATATATGATCCCAACCTATTTATCAGAGGTAGACAGATAGTACAAGATGAGATCAACCCCACCGAGAGGGAATTGCACAGTACTGCAAATGCAAGACTTATCTCTTAACATATGCACACTGGAAACCAAGGCGGAAAGAGAATTGAAAATCTCACTGCAGTGCCAGCCATGATAGGAAGCCTGAATACAAGCAACAAACTTGTGTTATGGAAATCCCAGGGTTTTGTTTCACAGATCGAGCCTGCTACACACACTTGAGACAGCAAGTAATTTTTTTATAACAAACACAGAAATGACTCAACACACTGCATAAAAGAATACCCTCAGACTTCAGTCTTTAAATACAATTTACAACTACTGTGTAAGGGACAGAAAAAGGCAGGTAGCCGGTGCAGCCCAGGGAGGCTACCAATGACCAGGTCTTCAGTGGTAGCCTCACTGGGCTACACGGACTACCTGCCTTTTTCTGTCTTTTGCACAATAAATCGTAAATTATTTGGAAAGACTGAAGTCTGAGGATATTCCTTGATGCAGTGTGCTGAGTACTTTCTGTGGCTGCTTGTCTTACTGATTGGGATGTCTGAGTTACTTTTAAATTGGTCAGAACTGCCATCTTAGGAGTCCAGAAGCTTTTTTACTCACCAGTTTTTAAGCTACCACAGCCAGGCTTGCAGCTGAACCCTAGTGCGACTTCACAGATTTGCAGAGCTCCACATGAGATTGAGATGTGGTTGTCAGCTGTCCCGGATGTGACTCGATACTGCACACTGACACACCATGATATTTGCTAGCTGGCACTGCTCATGTGTATGAGGTGACACTGACAGACATGCAAAAGACTGACAAAAAATCCGCCAAGGTCAGAAGGGAATCAAGGAATAATTCCAGGCTGCAGCAGCTACTTCCATGGGTCATAGGCAAGCCGTGGTGGTTACTATGAGGATGGACAGATGCTTTCTCAGACCCACTTGCAGCACCCTCCCCCCCGAGGAACCATGCAGTCACTGCAGAGAAGATTTAGAGAAACAGTACACACATTTTAAGGTATTTCTGTGGCAGCCATCAAGAAATATTGAAATTCTGTACACATTAAGATCTTATCAGGATCCAGTACCACTGTCAGAAAGGCGGGACTGTATTGGCTAAATTGGTGCAGTTGGAGGGTGGTTGACAGGATGGGGAATGGAGGGAGCAGGGAGGACAGCATGCAGAGGGAGGGAGCAGGAGGGTTTACTTGCTCTCAGTTGCCGGGACAGGGAATGAAAGGGAGCTAAGAGGACAGCATGCAGTGGGAGGGAATGGGAGGGTTTACTTGCTCTCAGTTGCCGGGATGGTGGAATGGAGGGAGCGGGGCAGACAGCATGCAGTGGGAGGGAACGGGAGGGTTTCCCTCGCACTCCAATTGCCAGAATGGGGAACTGAGGGAGCTGAGAGAACAGCATGCAGTAGAAGGGAGCGAGACAGCTTACTTGCTCTTGGTTCCTGGGATAGGGAATGGCAGGAGTGGGATGGACTGCACGCAGTAGGAGGGAGCAGGAGAGTTTACTTGCAGTGCAGGATGGGAGAGAGCAGGAGGGTTTACTTGCAGTGTAGGACAGGTGAGTGGATGGAGAACAGAGGGAGTAGGGTGGACAGCATGCAGTGGGAGGAAGCGGGAGGGTTTACTTGCAGTCCTGCTCCTACAATGGACAACGTAGGGAGTGTGATGAACAGAAATATGGGGCACTCCCTCATTGCAGTGGCCAATTTCTTTCAAGTTGGTGGCGGGCTTGCTGAACTAGTGTCAGCTGCAGCGTGCCACCGTATTGGATAAAGAGGGCAAAGCCCTCAAATGCAGTGGTGGTATTGGCCACCACAGTGCTGCACCTTCACTACCGGCGTCTCTCCTAAGCTGCCACATAATGTTTCTTGAGCATGCGCACAAGCAGACATAAAGATATTGATGATATCAGTTTAGTTTGGGATTGGGACATGAGATAGTTAATAGCTTTAGATGTTAAGTTCTTTTTGTCTTGTTTGCAGCAGTCAACCCTAAAAAAAAAAAACTTCAGAAGAGAACATGAAAGAAGCAATGTTCATATAAGCTATAAAACATGAAACATAGAAACATAGAAGTTGGCGGCAGATAAGGACATAGGGAGCCCATCCAGTCTGCCCATTTCTTTTCTACCTTATAAATGTGCCATCGGCCTTTGCTCTGTCAGTGACCTATCTATTCATAGTCATTTGTATTGCTCCCTTATGCCTATCCATGCCTGTTTGAAGCCCTGCACTGTATTCATAGCCACCACTTCTTGTGGTAAACTATTCCATGCATCTACCACCCTTTCTGTGAAAAAGAATTTCCTCACATTCCCCTTAATGGCCTCCCTCTAATCTCATGCTGTGTCCTCTTGTCCTGCTGTTTTTCTTATATTTAAACATGTTAGACTCTTTCACCTTGTTTATGCCCTTAAGGTGTTTAAATGTCTCGATCATATCACCTCTCTCCTCCTTTGCTCAAGGGTATACATATTGAGCTCCGTTAATCTGTCCTCATATGTCTTCTGATGCAGTCCTGCACCATTTTGGTTGCCCTTCTGGACTGCCTCAATTTGGTTAATGTCCTTGTAAGGTGTGGCCTCCAATACTGCACATAATTACTCAGATGGGAGCCTAACCAATGTCTTGTACAGAGATTATTACCTCCCTCTTACGACTTGTGATACCTACTAATACACCCTAACACCCCTAGCCTTACCTACTGCTTTAGAGGTCTGCTTGGATGATTTTAGGTCATCAGTGATGATGATGCCCAAGTCTCTTTCTTCCTTTGTGACTGCTAGCAACTCCTCCCAAGCCTATAAGTGGCTTCAGGGTTTCTCTTCCCTATGTGCATGATTTTGCACTTCTTTGCATTAAATCCCAGTTGCCACTCTTCTGACCATTTTGCTAGTTTATCCAGATCTCTTCTCATTCTGCCCACCCCATCTGGATCATCTACTCTGTTGCAGATCTTGGTGTCATCTGCAAACAGACAAGCCTTACCCTCTAGTCCATCTGCGAGGTCACTAATGAAGATGTTGAATAGGACTGGCCCCAGGACTGATCCCTGAGGTACCCCACTTGTGACTTTTTTGTGTCTATCATTATTATAATTTAGAATAAATTAAATATGAGTATACATACTGTATATGAAGTAATAACCAAGGAAGTTAAAGTCATGAGCCATACAGAGATATTTATTTATATTTATTTAATTAGTATTTGTTTGCATAAGTGAAATAATTAAACAATCTATATTTATGTTTGCAACAGGTCATATTCAATATTCCTAAAGAAGCAAAATGTTGAAACTGATTAGTGCATTACCTCATGACTTAGAATAAACAGAGAATTTGAATGTTGGTGAGCTGCATTTATTTCAAGATTAATTGTAGGTAAACAATTCTTTCTCTCCTTCACAGGGACTGTGCCTGACCTCTACAAACACTACATAGATGATATTGTGAGGGCAACCTCCTGCTCCAGAAACCCTCCAGATCTTTTTGGACACGTTTACCACTGCCCATTACACCCTTCAGTATGCTGTCAAAGAATCCTCTGTCACACTGTGCTTAATTCACAAAGGTCAGCACAAGCTGTGCCAAAGACAACACACCAACTGCCGGTGCATTGGGGACCCTGTGCCAATTCCCTATCAGGTAGGGTCCACGGCAAAGTCCCATGGCTTGTGTTAACCTGGCACTGCACCAATCAGGCAGAGAATCTTGAAGGTGTGTTGCAAGCTGTGGTGAATCCATGAAGCAATAGCACCATGGGTAGCAGTCCTGGTGGCTATTGCCCCAACCCAATACCAGTTAAGAAATAAAAATAAAAATATCTGGTGGTCTAGTGATCCCCAATCAGCCCCAATCCTCTGAATAAATGAAGAAGAACATCCCTGGTGGTCTAGTGGACCCCACCACCCCAGCCCGATCCCGTTAATACATTAGAAAAGTCCCTGGTGATTTGAGTGGAACCCCACTATAGCACTGATCCCTGTGAATAAATAGAAAAAACATCTCTGGTGGTCAAGCGGCCCCCAGCCCTGACCCCTGTTTCTTCAAATTTCTAGCATTCCTGGTAGTCTAGTGTCCCCCACCCTGGCAGGCAGTGCCCCACCATCCCAGCCCATCCCATCCCAGAGTCGACACCCAGCACAGCCCTCCTCTCTGCACCATGGCCGGACGCTGACTGAGCTGTCACTGAGCTACTGTATACAGTATGCAGGCGTGCACATAGCAACTTCCATACTCCTAACCCTTCCTTCCTACAAGGTGCCAAAGATTTGCAACAGAATCTACCATTTTACCTGAAAACTTATTTCTAGTGTCACTGAACTTCAAGGTCCCACAGGTGTTTTCACATCATCAAGGAGTTATCATGCTTTTCCAGCAATGGGATATACAGTATTATATTTTTGCAGAATGTGTGCTTCTATCTACATTGGAGAAACTTGCAGATGCCTGCCTGACCAGTGCAGGGAACAATGCAGAGCAGTCAGGAAATGGAAATACTGATAAACCCATTGCATCCCATTTTACCTCCATGGATCTGAATGTCAGTGATCTTACTTTTTATGTCCTTAGGCAGGGTTTCTGGGATGCTGAACAAAGGAAAAACACAGAAACAAACTTATGGGCTGGGCATCTATCATATAAATGTCAGGAGCCTCCTGCCCAAATTAGACCACATCACAGCCTGGATTACACAGTGCTCTCCTGACACCTTCTGCATCACTCATGTGTCGGTGGCTCAGCAGGTAGCACACTCACCTCTGAGGCCGGGAGATCAGTAGGCCGTGGGTTCTATCCCCACACCAGGCACTTGGGTTAATATCCCAATACTGACACTGTAGTGCAGCAGGAGGGGGGTGCTGCACTCCTGAGGTGCCCTCTTTCAGATGAGACGTTAAACCGAGGTCCCATCTCCCTGTTCTGGTGGTAGTTCAGGTAGATGTTAAAGATCCCATGGCACTTCTCGAAAAGAGCAGGGGCAATTTTTTTTTTTTTATTGTAATAGACACATAAATACATTTCCACAAAAACATTGGTTTTAAACAGAATACAGAAAGAAAGTAAACCAAACCTATGAAACAAATGCTCACTATTCATAGACCCACACATTGTCCACAAAGGTCCCATAATAGTTGTCCCAAAACATAGTTTACAATGAAAGCCTCAATGGGATAGAAACAAGAGAAAAGGAACTCAAAGATAACTCCCTTTATACAAAAAAAAATTCATAAACAAATCCCTCTTGCCCCCAGACTCTGTAAATAATTACCAACCCACATCCCAACACCACCAAATTCGATTGAAACGTCAGAAGAGAGAAAGCAAAAAAGGAAGGGGGGAAGAAGAAGTGGGAGAACCAGTCTCCCTACCTACCATTTATATTTAATAATATGTGAAAAACCCTTCCACCATGTCCTAACTTTATCCACATTATACAATTGCATATCTGATATAAAGACTTTACTCAAAACATTCGTCACATAACATCTAAATCCTTCTGAGGTGGTTTTTCTTTGATATAATACCCATTGGCATCTTACTTGCCACAGACAATACCTTAAACATGCTAAAAATATTCGCAAAGTACCCTTCTCATACCGTTGCAAGGACGGGAAAAACTCCCAATCACCAAAATATCATAATTAGCAACAGCCAGGTGGTTCCATATTTTTGCCAAATATTTCCACAATTTAATCGGAAAAGAGCACTGTAGAAAAAAATGTTCCATTGTTTCCTCTTGGTTTATACATTCCAAATAAGGACAAGACCTCTCTTCCTTTGCTTTATATTTAGCAGTTCCCCTAACATTTAATCTCCCATACATCATGAGCCATTGAACCTCCCACATATAACCTGGCAACCTGGGATTATTCAGTTGTTCCAATACGTCAGAATTTCGCCCTATAGGGCAATTTTTGAACTTGGCTCAGAGAAGGATAAATCAAGGTCATAAAGTCATTGTATAATTTCCTCGAGAACCCTTATAATTTGATTTTTGGTTACTTTCCATTTATATAATTTCTGTCGCATGAGCTTAAAATATTCAGCACAAAGCTAAGTGTGGGGACAATTTAGGTGCACAATGCAACCAAGCTGTTGAGATAACGATTCATTACACTTTTAAAAAAAGACATCTCCTGAAACCCTGAAGGGCCTAAACCGAATTTTAATGAAAAGGAAAAAAACAACGAAAAACAAAAGACTACTGGATCCACCATTCCCAAACCTCCCCGTTTCCTATCCAAATAAGTAAAATCTCTTTTAACGGGGCTCAATCTATTACCCCATAATAACTGGAAACAAATACTATAGAGTCTAGTCTCATACTGAACAGGCAGGGGGTAAATAACTGCCAAGTACTGTAGACATGGCAAAATAAATTGCTTTAAAACTTGAATTCATTTGATTTTAGCAAATTTAAACCTTTTCCATCTATTTACTTTAGATTCTATTTTATCCAAAACCAATTTCCAATTATCCTCTGGGCGGTTTTGGGGCCCAAAAGGTACCTCCAAAATCATCAAAGGATCAGTAGTAATCAATATAGAATTAAAATGCACTGGGTCCTGATAGGAACTACCCAATAACAAACCTTTAGACTTGGATAAATTAATCTTTGCATTAGATAAACTTGCATATATATCAAATACTGAAAAAAAAACCCTATTTGTGAATATTCTGTAAAAAAAAGGCACACATCGTCAGCGTATGCCTGAATGGTGATAACTGACTTTGTACCAGGAATACGCACACCTGACCACAAAGGGGGCAAGCTCACTGCTCTAAGCAGAGGTTCCAAGAGAATTATAAAGAAGGGGCTTAAGGAGCAACCCTGTCGTACTCCACATTTCATATTGAAACCTATCCCCAATTCCCTTTGATAAGTGGGTACCTGAGCAGAGGCATATAATCCTTTAATTAAATTCAACAACCCCGGGACCTTAAAAAATTCTAAAGTAGAAAACAAAACAAATGACTAACTCTATCAAAAGCCTTTTCTAAATCCAACGACAATATTTACCCTATCTCCCCTAAGTCATTTACCTGCTCAATTATATCCCTAATAAGACACAGAACTGACTGAATTCTTCTATTAGATAGACCACAGTGCTGAATAGGAGTAAACATAGCCTCAGACATAACTTTCAGTCTATTGTTGATCAAAGTAGTAAGAATTTTATAGTCAGAGTTCAGTAATGTAATTGGCCTCCAATTCTGAAACTCCCCCTTATCCCCTGACTTAAAGATATATATCTGCAAACCATCTGAAAAAAACCTTGGAATCACAGCACCCTCCAAAAAATAATTAAAGACCAAAACCAAACAATGCATCAATTCTGACTGAAAAGTTTTATAAAATAAATTAGATAATCCATCTAAACCTGGGGATACATTGGATTTTAGAGTGTTTATTACCTCATTAATCTCAGAATGAGAAAAGGGTTGTTTAACGATTTTAAGAATCTCTGGATCCACTTCTGTCGCTACAGGGGGGCCTAAAAACTGCCTAACCTGTCATAACGTAGGAGCCTGATGGGAACCCAGTTCCTGAAAATGCTCAGTAATCTTATCCTCTATAGCCTGAACTGTAAACACTCTCCCATTCCCTTGATTTAAGAAATCCAAAGAGGCATGATCCTTTAGAGATTTACAGAGCTCAAAGGGTTCCCCAACCACAGATTTTGTCATATGATTTGAAATCACAGCTTGTAAGGTTTTTGTACAGTCATATTGTAACACCCTCATTTGTGCTTTAATAGCTGCAATTTGTATAGAAAAATCCTCACATGAGGAATTTGCCAATGTAAATACCTGTTGTAATTGAGTCCTTAATTTCAAATAGGCAAAAAACTCAGTATTCTGATGCCGTTTCCCGTATTTTTTAAACCATGAAATGCAATCATCCTTTGTTTCCTGCCACCATTTCCCCAATTCTAGATACAAAAAAACCACCGATAATCTGGCTTGTAAAATCAGTCTAATAGAATTCAATACTAGTTTTTCTTGTAGGATGGAGGTGTTCAACTTCCATCTAGTCCGCTGTCTACCATGTCCCACCATTTCTCCTACCTTTACCTGCAAAAGAACATGATCCGAGAATTCAACAGGAATAATCTGTGGACTAGATGTCGGAATTGTTTTAGAAATAAATAGGTAGTCAATTGTAAGCCTTTCCCACCTTTAAAGAAAGGTACCCTAGGACCAGTAGTCCTGTTATCATTACAGGACACTAACTCAGCTGTTTTAATGATCTCCCTTAAACAGTGTGTATCACAATATATTTTTTATTCCCAACCCCTCCCTGGCCCTCCCATGCTACAGTTGAAATCCCACCCAAAGGATGGGGATAGTCATCCAAAAAAGGTTGGATCCCTTTCAAACAAGTTACCCTCCCTAACTTTGTTTGGGGGTTATAAATGTTAAGCAATCGTAGAGCATCAGTATACCATTTACCCTCCAAAATCAGCACCCTGCCAGGGCATAAATCAATTAATTTATGCAAGACAAAATTATAAGAATTGAAAAGAATCCCTACCCCATCAGCCCTGTCTTCCCCGAAAGACCAAAAGGACGGTCCCCATGGCCAATCCTTAGTAAAAGCAGCAATGTGGTCTTTGGAAAACATCCATGTTTCTTGTAGGAAACAAACAGAGATTTGCAGATCATGGATTAACTGGAACACCGCCTGTCTCTTCTGCACCTTTAAAAGACTATGGGTGTTTAATGTAGCCCATAAAAAAACCATTACAAGTAACCAGAAGACTCAAAACCCCCAACTTCTGTTTATTTTTTTCTTCTCCTTATACTCCTCCCTAGGAGGTGCCAAGGAATCTATGGCGACAATTGGAATCTGTATCCCCAATGTCCATCTCTGAATCCCCAAAATAAAGCTCGTAGGAGTTTTAGATTCAATGGGCTCTGGTTTCTGAGGCAAATGAGACTTGAAGTCCTGCTCGACCTTCAGGGGCAATGGCGGTTGCAAAGGTGGAACCAAATTAACCGCTAAATCCTCATTTGGGGCTGTATAACACACCGGCTGCAATAGGTCAGAAACTTCCTCCATCAATTCCTTTTTCAGCACTTAAGGAAGAGCAGTAGTAGACCTACAATCCCCTACCTTTACCTGAGTTTCTACAGTGCTCTGAGGTACAGAAGGGGCCTTTGCGATATCCCCCACCCCCTGCTGAATTTCTCTGGCATCTTGTGCTTTTTGGATGATTAAATCCGAATTCCCACTGCTGGCCTTATTCTGTGCGGCCCATGGACAATCCCTAAAAGCATGGTTATGTTCTTCACAAAGATCGCATTTTATTGAGTTTACACAGAACATGGTGACATGACCCACTTCCCCACAATTATCACAACAGGGCTGGTCACATGTACTGGATAAGTGCGTCCGAGCTCCACATTTATAGCATGCTCTGGGCTGCCCGCTGTAAAAACAGACCCCCCTATCCCTTCCCAACAAGAAGGAGTTAGGGATATGTTCAACCCCTAAGGCAGTTTGTTGTAATTTGACTTTAAATTTCCACCCTCCCGTCCAAAACTGCTCAGAATCCAAAATCGGCTCTGGGTCCTTCTGAACTTCACATTTCTGGGAGAGCCAGTATACAATATCTTCTACATGTACCCCCTCATTTCTGAACATCACCATCATGCCTTAATTACAGGCTTTGAGAGGGATAACCAGAAAGGGGACCATAAAGAGAGAACTTCACCTGATTATATCTCTCCCAAAAAAGCTCCAACAAGGCAGGGGAACGAAAACTGATATCAAAGTTATCCTCTCCCGAGATGTTTATAAAAGCAAAAACATCCCAAGGGGAAAACAACAAAGACTCTTTTATTAAAGTTTTACCTACAAAATACCTATTAGGCTTTTCCTTTAAACCTCCTTTACATCTATTACGCACTGCATTCCTCCGGGGTGCAGCTTCCCTCTTACTCTGTGCAAATAAACTAGACATGAGGGGTTTCTCAGGGTGAGCCCTGACACATCATTTCTGTTCCCAGTACCCAGTTTTGTAATGCTGGAAGTTCACCCTGTTTAACTGAACTATCCACATTTCCCCCCTTTTTATTCTCCATCTCTTCTCTGCTTTCCGTAGGTTTCCCTGTAACCATCCCCCCACCAGGTTGCCATCCTGGAGATGATTTATCAAACTCTAAAGATGAATCCCATGCTAACTCCGGCGTCCAAATCCCTGCCTAATTTTTCCATCCTGCCACTAAAGCCACTTGTGGGGACCAATTTACATCATGAACAAAAGGCTGAATGGAAGAGACAGGATATCCCTTAGGATTTACAGGGAAAACGTATAGACACCCTCAGACAAGTTCGATACTCTTTGTCCCTGCTGTTCAGATTTTTAAAGCTGAATTCCGTCACCCATCTTGCACATCAACCTTAGTTTGATAAGTCACTGGGGCCTTTCTTCCAACCCGCCACACCCACTTTAGTGGGTTGAAACCTAAATCCAGTCTCTGTTGATTTGAAATGTGGGAAGCCCTTTTTAGGTAATACGATACTCACGACCTCTGGGCTGGGTGACAAATCCTTAGCCGAAACGGTCCCAGTCTCTTTTTGCACCAAATGCCTTCGGATCGCTAAACGTCCTCTTTCCACCGCCTCCACTGCTACCCTGTTCAGCCATAATGCTAAGTTTCCAGTTTGGTATTCCTCTTGCAACTTCAGTGCAGCCAAAGATAGCACTGCTAAACGGGCAACCTCTTTCCAGCCGAATGCACTTCGCATTCATTGCATCCAGCGCAGCTTCGCAAGCCAGTTTTAAAGGCACAGCACGCTCCAATAGCTTAAACCTTGTAAACGGAGCCTCCGCATTTCCAGCCTTCGAGGAACTCCCTGCTCCACTCGTTGAAAAGTCTCGCTCCATCGCCTCCATAGTGGAAACTGCATCATGAAACCATTCGTTAGTATCCACCTCTACACCAGTGACCATGCTCACCGCCGAGTGCCGTTCCAGCTTCATCTCCGTGTCAGTAGTTAACACAACCTGCTCCTCTGCGGTCCTAGCCACAGTGGCCATCCTGCCAACAGAAGCAAACTCCCCTACTGGCCACAGAGCACCAGCAGAGCAGGGGAATTTCCCCGGTGCAATGGCCAAATTCCTCCATTCACGTAAAATACCACCAACAGCTTAATCTGGTTCAAGGTCAGTTGGCATTCATCTGTATCCCTTCCCCCGGGTCGTGCCTGAAAATAGGCAGGATTCGTCTAGTGCCCTTACCTGGTCAACAAATACTAAATAAATAAAAATAAAATAAAACATGGCTCTCAGTTAAAGTCCCAGACTCCTCAGTAGCCATCCCCAGATACTCCATACTCTGCCAGGACAGAGGTAAAAGTGGTGGCGGTATTGCCATATATGCACTCGAATCCTTCCAAGCCTCCATGTTTCTCCAGGAGGCCATTGCTAAATCTCTAAAACTACTTCTATTAAAGTGGCTTTCCCTCCTCATCTCCTTTTATAGCTAATTGTTACTTCTCCCCAGTCCTCCCACATCCCTAGTATCCAAGCTCACCTCTCTCCTCTCCCACTCCTCTTCCAGTGAACTCCTGGTTCTGGCCAATTTTAATCTGAATTGGTCTGCCCATCTAGCCTGGCCAAGCATACAAGAAATTGAGGCCCTCGACCTCACATAATTAATATCTGACCCCACTAGGCTCAACCTCTGCTCAAACAACCACTCACTAATTGACTGCATTCTGACAACCCACCCATGCAAATACTCCTCATCTGGCCCCCTCTCCAATACATTCAGTGATCACTGCATTAGCCACTGCCACAGGAAGACTTGCACCCCCCTGAACCTCCCAAATTCATGTGGTTCAGGACGTTAAGGTCCCTAAACCATCAGTCATTATTGGCTGACCTCTACCTCACTGATTGGTCTGGGGTCTTCATCGCCCCTGATATAGATTCCACTTTGGCTGCCTTCAGCTCAGCTTTTCTGAATATTTGGAACTCCCATGCCACCTTCTAGAGGTTAAGGTTGCAACGCAGGCACCAACCTTGGATCTCTCCCCACGTGATAAAGCAATTCAAGATTTGAGAGCAGGCCTGAAAAGTATACAAAGCTACCTCTGCCATCTCCAACCTCCAAAATTACAGGACCCTAAGGAATGCCTGCACTAAAGGCAGTGGACTCTGCCAAATCTGACTTTTTAAAAAGTGTAGCTTGATGGTTGCCACTCCACCCCAGCTGCATTCTGGAAGACCCTTCACTTCCTGCTTGGTCTCATCTCCCATTCCTTCCCCTCAGTCTTCAGTCCCTGATAGTATCAGTGAAGCCACCTCCTTCATAAACCTTTACTTCACCACCTGGCCCCTACCCCAGGGCATTCCCCTCTCATCTCTCTCCCACCACTCCCAGCTCCCCAGTCCCTCCTCTCCAGCACCATGCTACATTTCCCAGCAGTCCCCTTCATCCCACACATCCCCCTCCTCCCCCACCACAACTTCCCCTTTTCCCCTCTAGATGTCCTCCAAGCCCTGAAATCCCTAAACTCCTCCAGAACATAGCCATGATGGAATCAACCCCAAACTTTTAAAAATCTCATCCCTAGTCATTGTCCCTCCTATCACCCACACCTTTAATCTCTCTCTCTCACTTCAAGATCTCTGCCCAAAGCCTGGAAGCTGGCCAAGCTCATTCCCCTACACAAAGGATGTGACCCCTCAAACCAAGGCAACTATACGCCTATCTCGCATCTCCCTGCCCTCTCCAAAATATTGGAATCCCTCACATCCAAAAGATTAAACTCCTACCTGGCCACCAACGATATCCTGACCCCCTACCAATCTGGCTTTCTATGACAACATTCCACCTCCTCATCCCTTCTCCATCTTACCAACCATATCCACAGTGCTATGGACAAACATAGAAACATAGAATGTGACTGCAGATAAGGACTGCTTGGCCACCTAGTCTGCCCATTTTCCTACCTAACAGATAAGCTGCAGATCCTAATTAACCCAAAGCTTACTTCCTCCTACCCCCCACTAGGAATGCCTTATGTCTGTCCCATGCATTCTTGAATTCCCTCACTATTCTTGACTCCACGACCTCCTCAAGGAGGCTGTTCCATGCATCCACAACCCTGTCTGTGAAAAAATGCTTCCTCACATTACCTCTGAGCCGTCCCCCCTCTATCTTCAAATTGTGCCCCCTTGTTCTTGCACATCTCTTTTTCTGAAAGATGCCACCCTCTTGGACTTTGTTGATTCCCTTGAGGTACCTGAAAGTTTCTATCATGTCCCCTCTCTCCCTCCTTTCCTCAAAGGCATACATATTAAGCTCCTTTAGTCTTTCTTTGTATGTTTTCTGGTGCAGACTCTGCACCATTTTGGTTGCCCTCCTCTGGACAGCCTCCACTCTGTCTATGTCTTTGCGGAGATGGGGTCTCCAGAACTGCACACAGTATTCCAGATGGGGTCTCACCAATGGTTTGAAAAGAGGGATAACAACTTCCTGTTTTCTACTATTGATGCCTCTCCCTATGCATCCCAATATCCCCCCAGCCTTCCTTACTGCCTTCTCACATTGCTTGCCCACCTTTAGGTCATCTGATATAATTACTCCCAGGTCCCTTTCCATTTTTACTGTTGTCAATATCTCACCCCCCATTGTGTACACTTGCCCTGGGTTTTTGTTTCCCAGGTGCATTACCTTGCACTTCTTTGCATTGAATCTGAGCTGCCATACATTTGACCAATCCTCCAACCTTGCCAAGTCCCTTCTCATCCTTTCCACTCCATCTGGTGTATCAACCCTGTTGCAGACCTTTGTGTCATCTGCAAAGAGACATACTTTTCCTTCCAGTTCCTCTGCAATGTCACTTATAAAGACATTAAAAAGGACCGGTCCCAGTACTGAACCCTGCGGTACCCTGCTAGTAACCCTCTTTTCTCCATGGTGGACTCCATTTATTACTACCCTTTGCTCCGTGTCTAGCCAATTTTTATCCAGGCTACCACCTTGGGACCCACTCCAAGACTGGCTAACTTGTATTAATCTTTGTGTGGACTGTATCAAATGCCTTGCTAAAATCTAGGTAAGCCATGTCCACAGCCCCTCCTGGTCTACTACTTTGGTCACCCAGTCAAAGAAATCTATTAGATTCGTCTGACACGACCTTCCAATCATGAATCCATGCTGCCTTGGGTCCTGTGCCCCACTGGCCTCTAGGTACTCAACAATTCTTTCCTTCAGAATTGATTCCATCATTTTACCTACCACTGAGGTCAGACTTACTGGTCTGTAGTTTGCTGCCTCTGTCCCGCTCCCACTTTTGTGAAGAGGAATCACATCCACCCTCCTCCAGTCCTCAGGTACCACCTCATCCTCCCATGATTTGTTAAAGAGAGTAGTCAGTGGTGTCATTAGTTCTACCCTTAATTCTTTTAGAATTCTTGGGTGAATCCCATCAGGCCCCATTGCTTTGTCCACCTTCTATTTTATTAGTTCTTTCAGAACCCTTTCTTCTGTAAATGGACTGGTATCGACCCTCATCTTCAGAGTGTTTCTCTTGTTTGGTTTAGGTACCTCCCCCTCCTCTTCCTTTGCGAATACTGAGCAGAAATATTCATTCAGTATCCCTGCTTTTTCATTGTCACCCTCTACCCACATTCCCTCCCCTTTATTAAGCCTCAGTATCCCTCCTTTGGTCTTTCTTCACTCCCTAATGTACCTATAAAAGGTCTTATCCCCCTTCTTAACAGAGTTGGCTATCCTTTCCTCGGTTTGGGCCTTTGCTATTCTGACTGCCTTCCCAGCCTCTTTCTGCTTTAACTGATAAAGTTCTCTGTCCTTCTCCTTCTGTGTTTCCTTATATTTCCTGAATGCTATCCTTTTCTCCTTAACCTTCCCTGCCACCTCTTTTGAGAACCATAGCAGCTTTTTCCTTCGTTGTGTTTTGTTGATTTGCTTTACTAAGCTTGTTGCCTCTGTGATGGCTGTTTTGATTACTCTCCATTGTTCCTCCACCCCTCCTTCTTGCCTGTTTGCTAGTGCTTTTCTGAGCCACTCTCTCATTTTCCCAAAGTCAGCCCTCCTAAAGTCCAATACACTTGCTTTTGCATGGCTTGATTATATGGCTGTGTTTATAAGTGAACCACACTATTTGGTGATCACTTGTTCCCAGATGGCTACCACTTTTAAATCTGAGATTCTTTCTCCATCCCCATATGAGTACCAGGTCTAAGATTGCTCCCTCCCGAGTGGGTTCCAGTACTAGCTGTCTGAGGCATGCCCCCTGTAGGGCATCAAGAATGACCCTGCTCTTGGATGTGCCTGCAGCAAAGGTGCTCCAGTTAACATCTGGCATATTTAGGTCCCCCAACAACAATATCTCCCCTTTTTCTGCCATTTTAAGGAAGCCTTCTATCATTTCCTTGTCCATTCCCTCCCCCTGAGATGGGGGTCTGTATACAACCCCCATGCGGATTGTGGTGCCATTTCCTGTCTCTAGGGTGACCCAAAGTGTCTCATCTGCTCCCTGTTTACTCTTTAGTTCTGTTGCTTTGATCCCTTCCTTTACATAAAGAGCTACTCCTCCTCCTCTTTTACCCTCCCTGTCCCTCCTGTAGATTGTGTATCCTGGTATGTTGACATCCCAGTCATGGTTCTCTGTGTACCATGTTTCTGTGACTGCCACAATATCCAGGCAACCCTCTTCCATTGAAGGCCACTAGTTCAGGGAGCTTGTTACACAGACTACGGGCATTGGTACTCATCACCCTCCCACTTTTGATGTGCCTTATCCTTTTAGCCCCATTCCTGTCCTACTGCCTTTGCCTTTTTTACATTTGCTTCTGGCCTGCCCTAATGACTTCTAGCTTGGTGTTTACCTCACTAATTACTGTTGTTTGTGGAGGAGGCTGGGATTTCCCTGCTCCTTTCAGTGCCTCCCCTTGGCTAGTTTAAATGCTTGCCAATGAGCATTTAAATCTCTCACCTAGGATCCTGGTTCCCCACAGACAGATGCAGACCGTTGCACCAGTATAGCTCTGCATCCCTTCAGGTGTTCCCCAGTCCCCAATGAAGCCCAAACCCTGAGCTCCACACCAGTTTTTCAACCATTCATTGAATTCCTTGGTGAGGAGTACCCTAGCATCACCCTTGCCATAGACAGGCAGCACATCCGAGAAGGTTACTGTATGAGCTACTTGTCTAAGGCCCCTCCCCCAACTCTACAAACTCCTCTTGCACTGCTCTGATCCCATTCCTAGCCAGATCATTTGTCCCTAGGTGGACAATAACATCCAGCTCCCTCCCTTGTGCAACTGCTCCCATAATCCTGAGGATTTGCTTCCTGTCCTCCAAGCCGTGACACCAGGCAGGCACCTTACCTCCCTCTCCCCTTCCTCCCCCATTTCTACCCCCCAATGATTGAGTCCCCCACTAGGAGTTGTTTCTTTCCCCTGTGGGGTCTCTTGCCACCCTCCTGTGGGTCTCCATTGTGAAGGTTCCCAGCATCCTCATTGGTCTCCACTGCAGGTGCCTGCGTAGAGGAACCACTATCCACCAGAAGAGCAAATGAATTGTGGAGAGGTACAGCTGGAGGGATGCAACTCTATTCCACCACCCTCTCCCTCCCTGAGCCCACCCTGGTCCAGCCTCTCCTCTTTCTTGGCAACCACTGAGGTAGTGGCGTTGGCCCTCATGGTCCCTGGGTGGGGGAGGAGGTTTCAAAGAATCCTAGCCAGGTCAGCCTGGAGACGGGCAACCTCCTCACTCAGACCAAAGAGGTGCCTGCAAATAGGGCAGCATCGCAGCCTCCAGAATGTCTCCCGGAACACTGCCGCCCCACAGCCATTGCACTGCACCACTCCTATCATGTCTTATTTTGTGCCCCCTCTCCTGTTTCTCTGTATGCTTGCTCTCTCCTCTCCTTACAGCTCTCACCCTTCCTGTTCTGGGACAGTAACTTCCTATATTCTTCAGTAGCCTCCTTCTTCCTTGCTCCGTGTCAGGCCACCAGCAGCTAGGGGGGGAGAGTGAGCTGCTTTTTTCCTTTAGGGTTGACAAAACCAATGTTTCTCTATGATCCTTCCCTTCCTACTGCCAAACAGGAAGTTCCTGTTGACAGTCAAATCCAGTGGCTACAAAAGTAGAACTGGCTTTGGGTGGGTGGGATGGAGGGCAATTAGTAAGAAAAAGGCTAGCAACAGGAAGTTATAATTTGAGTCACCTGCTTTTATAGTGTCTAAGCCACCCCCAATTAAGCTCTCTTTCCTCCTACTGGTTTATCAAAGTAAACTGATACAGAACCCTTCCCATCACAGAACACATACTGACTTTCTTTCTTTTCTTTCTTTTTTAAACCCTAAATAAGACCCTTCTACTTCTAATAAAGTATCTGTTTGCTTAAACTCAACAGACTGACTCCTGCTAAGATACAAGTGTTATATTAATAAGAAAATGTAGCTTCTTTTAGTTAGCTGCTTTCTGCTCTACAAGGAAGGCTAGCAACAGGAAGTTGTAATTTGAGTCACCTGCTTTTATAGTGTCTAAGCCACACCCTAATTAAGCTCTCTTTCCTCCTACTGGTTTAGCAAAGTAAACTGATACAGAACCCTTCCCAGCACAGAACACACACTGACTTTCTTTCTTTTTTTTAAACCCTAAATAAGGCCCCTTCTACTTCTAATAAATTATCTGTTTGCTTAAACTCAACAGACACTGACTCCTGCTAAAGATACAAGTGTTAAATTAATAAGAAAATGTAGCTTCTTTTAGTTAGCTGCTTTCTGCTCTACAAGCAAGGCTAGCAACAGGAAGTTGTAATTTGAGTCACCTGCTTTTATAGTGTCTAAGCCACACCCCCAATTAAGCTCTCTTTCCTCCTACTGGTTTAGCAAAGTAAACTGATACAGAACCCTTCCCAGCACAGAATACACACTGACTTTCTTTCTTTTTTTTTAAAACCCTAAATAAGGCTCCTTCTACTTCTAATAAAGTATCTGTTTGCTTAAACTCAACAGACACTGACACTGACTCCTGCTAAAGATACAAGTGTTAAATTAATAAGAAAATGTAGCTTCTTTTAGTTAGCTGCTTTCTGCTCTACAAGGAAGGCTAGCAACAGGAAGTTGTAATTTGAGTCACCTGCTTTTATAGTGTCTAAGCCACACCCCTAATTAAGCTCTCTTTCCTCCTACTGGTTTAGCAAAGTAAACTGATACAGAACCCTTCCCAGCACAGAACACACACTGACTTTCTTTCTTTTCTTTCTTTTTTTAAAACCCTAAATAAGGCCCCTTCTACTTCTAATAAAGTATCTGTTTGCTTAAACTCAACAGACACTGACACTGACTCCTGCTAAAGATACAAGTGTTAAATTAATAAGAAAACGTAGCTTCTTTTAGTTAGCTGCTTTCTGCTCTACAAGCAGGGCTACCAACAGAACATTCACATATCTGGACTGCCTTCTACGGTATGGGCTGTACACCCATTGGCTCTTGCTCTGGGCAATGGGCGTGCCTTCTGGCACAGTCAACCAGCAGGTGGCGGGCGGCCAGGCTGGTGGGGTGCTGCTGCCCGCTGGCTGACGGGGAGGCGGGGTGGTGGGCTCTGTGTGTGAGTGGGGTGGGGCAACTAGATCACCAGGAAATTGGACCTTGGGGGTTGACTCTAATGCCGCTATTGAGGCTTCATGGTCCACTGGACCAACAGGGATATTGGTCTTTGGGGGTTGAACTCCGTTCTGCCCGCGATCAGGCTGGGGTCATTTCTGTTATGCCTGTGATCGGCCAGTCGGAAGTCAGTTCTGTTTTGCCTGAGATGGGCCAGTCGGAGGGTTGTTCATTTATGCTATGCCCGCAATCGGGCCAGTGGGGTGAGATCTTCCCTACCATTGGGCGAAAGTGGGGGAGTGTGTTCTGCCTTATGATTGGGCTATGGGGGTTACTATTATGCCCATGATTGGGCTGCAGGAGCACAGGGAAGAAGTGGAGGGCTACCACAGGTGGCAGCTGCTGTGTTGCACCACACAATGCGGCAGCTCACCTCTGGGCGATCCTCGACTTACTCCTTTTTTTTGGCTCAGAGTTGTGCAAGCGCAGGTTGGGGGTTGCGCCTGCACAACTCTGCACAGCCTGACTGAATATCGGGCTGTGCAGTTTATGCATGGTTCCTCCCCCTCCGGTTGAGCATGCCTTCATTAGCATTGCACTGTTGCTCAGCATGACTTGGAGGCGCAACTGCCTCCTGCTGAATACTGCAGAATGGTGCAATTTTGGACTTGTGCAGATGCAACCCTATTGCGCATGGTGCAACTCTTTTGAATATTCAGCCCCCTGTCTGCAACTTAAAAGATTGGAAACTTTGAATATAAAGGGCACTAAATACAACTACTGACCACAAAACTTGCTTTCAAGTCAGAATGAGATCCAAATAAAAATGCTATGAACACAGGTAGCTACTTATCCAAAATTAAAGTGGCAGTTTGAATTTCATTTAGAATATTAGCACACATTACAACTGCAAGGAAGTAAAAAGAAATGTATTGAGTATTAAGCATTCCATTCATGCTATCATATGTTTAAACTCTTTTAGTTAGTATGGTTGTACTGTATTTGAAACAGCTATCATATTGATATGTCTGTGTAGTTTTCTTTATCCCTTTTTATCCCGAGTCCCCATGCTATGCATTTACCAACACGATGTACCACAGTAGGTTATGATACAAGGATCAGGGGACACATTTACTGCTTCTCTTCAGATTTCCTCATAACAAAAGACATAACTTTGCAAGGAGCGGTTTCCCTGTCTTGTCTCATTGAGATTCACAGACCCACTTGCAGTACGGTGCAGAGGAATCCCAAACCTAGCTATTGTTGCCAGGATTCAAAATCCCAACCTTGCACTGCCAAGTACAATTGTGTGCTGAGAGTCTTCAGTCTGGCATTGAAATAAAAAAAATCACATTTTCCAACCTAGACTGTCAAAGGAAAGGTGTATTATTCCTGACCCAATATTCTCCTCTGTTGCAAAATCTGTAAAAGAATGATCAATATATGATGAAAGGAAAATATTGAGATGCATGTTTCTTGATTAGGAACATAAGAAATGTCCAAACGTATTCCAAATTAGTATAGATAACTATTATAGAGAATGAGAGTGTACCAAAATTGAACATTTCTAGAAAACATAAAAATGTATTTTAAAATGTCATACTGTATATGCAGTATTATAATATACGAAACTACACAGGCTTTGGCAAAACCCCTTCCTCAGCCCATCAGTTATGTTGACTGGTAAAGACTTCAAATAACCCCCATACAGACAAACGACTTTAATATTACAAATTGCAAATGTATAGCACAAATCATGAAATTATGCAGTGTTCAGTGTGTACTGTATCATTGTATCATTGGATATTGCCACTACATCTCAAGTGATGGAAGTTATGAGACAAATCTTTTATCTCCAAATATCCCACCTGAGGAGTAATGTTATTTAAGTGATAACCTTCAGCGAGTTGGGTATATGAAGCAATAACTGGCTTCTGTGGGGATTAACACAGGCCTTGATTGTGCCAGTATACTCAAGCGTTGAATATTATTACTATTATACGAGTTGAGTGTGTTAGCAAATACTGTTTTATCTACTTAGCTCAGTGTGGCTTTCCTGGAGTCGTGGGAGAAAGAGCCGAGCATGGAGCTGCTGTCCCACTTCCTGATGGAGGTGTTTGCTGTTGTCGACCACTCAGAGCCCAAGATGGCAACTGGAGAGCACTCCGATGTGAAAAACATCAAGGGCTGCACTAGGAACAGCAGTAACTGCTCCACCGTGAGACACGCTGTGGACTCCACTAGCACGAGATACCCTGAAAGTTCATCAGGCGAAACTGCTGGAGATAGGGGCAACTCATGGGAGCTGGTGAAATGGCAGCAGAGGCGAGTTCAAGTTTTTATTAGGACTGTTGATGGGGTTAATGTTTCATTAAATGACTGTGGGTGGGGTTACTGTTTCATTAAACTGTGGGGGGTTTCAGTAAATAAACGACTCTGGGGGTTTGGCTTGTAGTTTGTGAGGGAATAACTGACAGGTATTATGTTCTGTGATTGGCTGAGAACAGAAACCTGTCGTATAATATATGATATACCTCAAAAAGTCAAAGAACGTTATTATAATGAGCTGGTATACTATACAGATATTGTCAAAGTTTATACCATACATCATTTTATTTACTGACCATAAACAGACTGCAATGAGTTTATATTAATACATTGGTGGTATATTGTGAAGATGGTGGCACGATTCTATGCAATTTGCATATATTTCTGACACATCTTTCCTTTCCCCCAACCAGATATAAAACTTCATAATTTGGGAGCATGATATCTGCTTTCTTTTGTGACAGCTCTGGAAAAATAGTGTCCTCAAGTCATGTTGCGCATTATTGCCCGATTGTGAAATTTATATGGAAAATCCAGACAGGTGCTTGATTGAGAGCAGACACTGCCCAAACAAAGGTTTGGAGGTTTTCTTCCAGCTAAGCTGTTTGCCATTTTGATATGCTGCTGTCTTCTGTGAGCCTTCAACTCAATTTCAATTAATTTACTGGAAAGCAAATTGATTCTCCGTTACAGTTGCATCCAACATTGAACAATAAAAATACAATACAAAATACACATTAGACATAACATATAACAACAATTAAAACTTTTGATTTGTTAATGAATTCATCTGAAACAGCCACATACAAGGGTTACTAAATTTGTAACACACACTGATGTTGTCCCACAACATTGCTACTTTGACACCACTCCTGCTGAGTTCCATTGTCACTTAACATGTCTCTTCATCCCCACTGATCTCCATTCTCACCATCAGCACTCCTGGTCACAAGCCATATCAACTATCCTACTACTACTCCTACTCCTACTGGATCAATTGTTTCTTCCCTTGCCTACTGTTTTCACACCTACCACATTCCAACGCACATTGAAAAAGTACTTGTTATTTGTTTGTGAGGTTTATAACTTTATTACATCTGTTTGATAAAAGTATAGCCTTGTAAGACATAATTGCCTGTCTATATGTCTGTCTGTCTGTCTGTCTGTCTGTCTATCTATCTATCTATCTATCTAGCTATCTGTCAAAGGTTTTACCAGGAAACACATACTGTGCTGGTAACATCTCATTTGTTAATGTCTTCTGGTGGGATTGGGGTGCAGGGGAGTAAACAATAAAATAAAATAAGGTGTGATAAGTTCAATAAATTAGTAGTTGTGCAAGCAAACAAATATACATTGCAGAGTAATATAGTACAACAAGATGCTTATGGTAGCTTATGATAAAGTCAAATTGCAAATGACCAAGAGCAATTAACAATACTGTAAATTGGGGAGGAAAGGTGGGGATCACAGTGTAACAACAAGGTTTGGGTGGGCTGTGGCTGGAGGCAGATGGTCAGTAGTATAAGAACTGGAGTCAGAAATAGTTTCAAGAATGACATGTGAAGTCACAAAGGAGAAACTTAAAAGTGTAAGGGAAGAAACAGAGAGGATGGACAGGGGAATACAGGATCAGAGTTTAGGAAACTGAAGGGAGTAAACTGTTTGTCCAGCAACAGATTTCCTGGGGAAGGGGAGAGAAAAAAGGAATGGCAGTGACAGTCGGTATTGCAGAGTGAATATGAGGATGTAGGGGGAGGGGGAGTGAGAGGAGAGAGATTAGGTAGAGAGGAAGGAGCCAAGCTAGAATTTGGATATGAAGGAGACAGAGTGGGTGACATTCCTGTATCTAGGAAGGGGGGAAGGTAAGAGTATAGGGAGCAGCAGTGGACGTGTGGGAGATTATCCAGGGGAAAAAACAGCAGAAGAAAATAAAGAGTATGTACTGTCTGGCAAGGGTGGACATAGGAGTAGCACTAAACACTATGTTACCATACTTAATGATGGGGAGGATCATCCTCTAGATGATTTTGTGGTTGGTTGGAAGCAGGATTCTCCCTTTCTTCAGTAGAGCACACCAAGTTTGGGGTTAAGCTTACAGAAGATGGCATCCAAATGCACTGGGAAATCAAGATAGCGGTCCATCCAGACTCTGAGGTACTTAAAGGAGGAGACATCCTAATCACAGTACCACCAAGGGTATGGAAGGAGGGGAGAAGGGTAAACCTGCCAAGCCTCTGTCTTAAACCAAAGCTCATGTAAACCATTTTCTTGGCATTGAGGGATGGATGGTTGGTTGGCCCAGAACTTATGCTGGATGTTGTCAAAGTCCAGTTGGAGGCAGGCAGTGAGGTTAAGGCAGTTGAGCTAGAATCAAAGAGTACTGTATCATCGAATACATGTGGAAGGACACAAAGGAACAGGCAGCAAGGATGTCAATCAGAAAAATGGAGCGGAGAATAGGGCCAAAAATGGATCTTGAGCAGATAGGGAGTGGATGGGAAAGGGCATTTCTGGTATGGGCAGCTTGAGATCTGCCCTCAAGGATGCAGCAAAACCAAGTGATTGAAGGGGTAGAGAGTCTTACAGTAAGGATGAACTGTTGAATACACTACACTGCTGAATTTACACTTAGTGAAAATGCCAAACTGCAGTGTATTATTGTTCAGCTTTGCTTTCGTTAGCAGTCAAAGTTATGACAATTAAAATCATTAAAATCCACATTAATATAAACATAGAAGTACATAAAAAAGACACCATATATGTCTGACTTCTCAACAAAAAATCATATGTGATGTTACAATAGTTTAAAATCAAATGAATTAATAGCCAGTGTTGTGTTTGTCCAACATAGGTATATAATCATAGATTTTTAGGTCATTGATATATATATAAAAGAGAAAAGAGGTTAGGAGAATGTCCTGCTAAGACTTTTAGGGCCAGAATAGCACTGGATTTGCACCAGGCTGCAACAGTCAAAAGCCCCATTAGCGCTGGTGCTGTGTGGTAGTGCTAATGCTACAAGATAATAGTATGCGGTGGTGGGGTTAGGGGAGCACCCAGGAATGCTGGCAGCATGGCAAATTCAAAAGCATAGCACCGTGCTACAGGCATTAGCGCGACATGTAGTGCAGCGCTAATTACCACTGACAAAAAGCCAGTGGTAATGCAGCAGTGTCCCCCTCACATCATGGACCCTCATAGCCGCAGTATTACATTCATCTCCTTGGTAGTCAGTGGTCTCCCCACCCCTCAGCAAGAATACTGACCCCAATTCCCCAATACAAAAGTATTTGTTCCTGGTAGTCCAGTGGTCCCCCACCTGGCTGTGACACTCCAGCTCATCCCAATGACACTGCATGATCAGAGCCGGTGACCGGCTCAGCCCTCCTCTCACCACCATGGCTGGCTGCCAACTAAGGTATGAATAAGCACTATTGTAATGAATGAGTAGCGCTCAATTGTACCTCAATTGACATCTGGCCGTGGTGGTGAGAGGAGGGCTGAGCAGGTCACTGGCTCTGTTCATGGATTGCCATTGGGATGAGGGCCACTGCTTGGTGGGGGACCACAAGACTACAAGGGAAAAATACTGTTATATGGTAAAACGCATTCGGGAGTCATGCTGGTGGTGGGGGCCACTAGACTGCCAGAGAAAAATAATGTTTTATGGTGGAACGGGTTTGGGAGTCATGCCGGGGTGGGGGACCCCTAGACTACCAGGGTCACTTTGTGTATCAGACACACATATGCAGGGGTGCTTATGCACCCATACCTCTTGACTGTCTCTGATTTTCAGGGAGGTCCCGATTTAGCCTCCAAAGTTTCCTCTGTCCTTCATAAAATATGTGTTTTTGTGACAGAACAGTGGGGATTACAATCACACATTGATCTCTTATATGAAAGTTGCATACTTGTTCTTCTTCTGATAATGCATCTTAACACAATTCCCCTTATTCTTTCAGCATTCTGAGTGAATAGTACCTCTTAAGCTGTGTCCCTGATTTTGGGTCTTTGCCCCTGAATATTTGAAGCCTTGTCGTTGATTCAGGAGGCAAGGGGTTGTGAGGTATGAATGCACTGACTGTGCCTGCTAGCACATAGTTCCTGCTGCTTCCAGCCTGTACTTCTATTCTGACCACAAGGGGGGAGCTGTGGGCGTGCCTTGGCCTGCAGCGTCCAGCCTGTACTTCCATTCCAACCAAAAGGGAGAGCTGTGTGCTTCATGCAGTAACACCAGGCAAACTGCATGGTAAGGTGTGCTAAGCAGCACATAATCAGATGCAAATGTGCCTGTTTGCAAACAGATTACCTAAGTAGGTTCATTTGCATGGGAGCTCTGAATATAGCTCACGTTTGCCATGGTCTAACCAGTTTGCACCAGGCTATTGTACTAGCATTGTGCTATCAGGTTAGCCCCAGGCAAACAACACTTCAGCATAGCACAGTTCTGCAGTGTGTGGTTTACATTGTTGTTTCCAGTAGATGTGAGACATCGCTGTGCAATCACACACAATGTTCTCCACCTGCAACACTGGCTTTCTCCAGGGTTTAATGAGCTGCAGTTGCAGTGTGCACTTCCCTGTTGCTATATTCAGTGCTGTCTTATTCCTGGGCTATTTTTGCTCTGCAATCTTGGCCCTGTTTGCCTGGCATCCTTTGCTTGCTATATTCAGTTGGTTTTGCACCGGGCTATTCCTTTTGAATAAAGCTTGCTTTTTGCTCCGAGCTAAGTTTGCCCACTGGGCAGTGCTAATTTAGCCCCTGGGCAAAGTTTGGAATATCTGGCCCTTAAAGTTTAATTAATCTGGAGTATTTTTTTATTTTAGTAACAGAGGAAACGCATTTGGATATCAGCAGAGCATATTCTACAAATCTAGAATGTAATAATATAAATATTTTGTCATAACTGCTATAAGCATATGTTTTATGGAAATTTAGGAGAAATTTATTTCTAGGTTTTGTGTATAAGGGGCAAATTTTGATTATGTGTGCAAATGTTTCTTTATGCCCTTTATTACATCTGTACTGCTAATTAGTTAGATTTTCAGTGTTTGGTAAAACATTATTATAGTATGTATATCTTGAGGTTAGGATCTCAATCCTGGCCCAGGTGATTAGCTTTCTATCAGCTGGGGAAATAGGCAAGGCCACATACTCCTCCAAGCAGTGCCCCATTTTATTTTGCTTAAACCATTCTGAGCACGTTTGCTCTCTTATTATGTACATATCAGTTTTCCTTGATTTTTAAAATAGTTTCTTCTTTAATATGCCTCTGAATTGTGGAGAGTTGCTTATTTTCTTATTATAATCTTTCCATAGATGGATCATTTTTAAATCTATAAGATATGTTTCCAGGGCCTTCAGCCATTTTGATTTGTAGCCTTCTTTTGTCCATTTGATTTTTTCTATTAGACACATATGTGGGAAGTCATTATGTTAATTTTTTATAATTTTCAGGCAGTATATTAACACGTGTAGTTTTATTATGGTGTATATTGGGATTCTTCCCATTTCATCTTTAACCATGATATTAGATGTTGAGTTAGGTACACTAAGTAATGCTTTATAATAAAAAGGACAAAGCTTTTTCTAGTTCTTTTGAGATTTGGTGTCCTCAAACTTCTGCCCAATATGTTAGAGTGGGGTTTATTTTGCTTCCCCCGCTTTCAGTGCTGGGTTGATGGAATTACCTCCATATGTGAAATTAAATTTCAATAGTGCCTTGGCTATGATTTTCGCTTTTAGGATGATGTCCTTTTGGTGAGGGGCCCAATTAAATAAAGTTACCAATTTTACACCCAAATATTGATATTCATTACCTATCTCTTTGTGACTTTTTCTCAGAAAAAAATTAGACTGTGTGTTTTCCTTTTCCATTGAATATCACAATTTTGGTCTTTTTTAGGTTAATCTTTAAATCCAAGCATTCACACTTTTTGAAATATATTGATTTTCATTGCAATCCATTTTTGATAGGAAAATAAGACTAAATCATCATCGTATGCCAAGGAATGTAAATAAGTGTGTCATTTTGAGGGAGGCTAAAGTAGTTATTTCTTTGTAAAGTAGAAGTTGATTGATGTATATGTTGAACAGTAGGGGAGCTAATAAGTAGCCCTGTTTTACTCCCTTATGTGTTTTTAAATAATCTGTTAAATTTCCTTTATTATCATCTCTTACAGAGAATATGGTGCCATAGTGAAGAAGGCAAATCATTATTAATAGTGTTTTGTCAGTATTTAAGTTTAACAAAGTTGTCCAAAGTATTTGTCTGTTTAAGGAATCAAATGCAGCAGAGAAGTCTACAAACATTGCATACAATTTCATCTTCCTCCATTGAAAATATTTCACAATAAAGTGCTAAAAATCATAAATATTGTCTATAGTGGAGAACCCTGTCTAAAACCAGCCTGCAAAATGAAATGATGGCATTTCTCCTACTAAATCTGTTAACTTATTTAGGAGAAGTCTTGCAAATATTTTTGATGCAACTTATTGGCCAGTAATTGGAAGGGTCATAAACAGAAAATGTGTGCAGTGGTACAATGACGTTTTACCAGGTTAGAGGAATATATTTGAATTTAGTGCATAGATTAAAATAAAAGTTAGAAAATGTACAAAATTATTTGTATTCTTAGTAGATTTTGGATGGGATGCAGTCCTCTCCTGCTGCTTTATTATTTTTAGTTTGGCTATGGCTGTTTCAATCTCAGTTTCAGTGAATGTAATATTTTTAGTTACTGTTGACTTTAGGTTATTTATTAGAGGAGATCCATATTATTAAGTTTTAGTTTAGTAAATATTGCTTTAAAGTAACATATCCAGTTTCATTTGGGACATGAATCATCAGAGAGGGTTTGTATTCCTGTACTCCTTTTTGACCAGTTTCAGAATGTATATGTGTTGGTTTTGAAATGACTGTACATTTCATTCCAAAGTTTATGTTGGTGTAAAAGTTTCTTATGTGTTAGCCATTTATTGTGTTGTTTCTGAGTTTTGTTGAGGTTTTGAAAATTTACTTTACTAGGACTTTTTAATCCATTTTATAAGTTTGTTAATTTTTCTTATCTTCTTTACATTTGTTGTCAAAGCAGTTTTCAGATGGTTGGGTTCTACTCTTAAGCTTAGCATATATGGCTTTGTTGATATCAAATTCAACTGATTTATTAAATTGTCTATTATTTCAGGGTATCCACATTTATTACCATCTGTTCTAGCGTATGTTGGAATGTATGGAAGACGTTAAATACATGGTTTGCTCTCTTTTTTTTCTCATGAGTCTATTTTAGTGCAGCACAGGTCTACTAAGGATAAAACATGTCCTTCAGGATTGGTTGGATGAGTTTCAAACTGAATTTTAACACATAAAGAGGCATGGTCATTTCTGACCTCATTAAAATGTGCAATTCTGTTATGGATTTAAAAATTCTGATGCTACACAAAATATAATCTATTGTACTCTGGCCAATGGAGGAAAAATATGTGGTATTGCATCAAGGTCTCCAAGAACCATACCATTCAATATTATCTGGTCATTCTCCTCAATAAGATCTACTAAATTCTTTTCTTGCTCATTTTTAGATAAATCCTTACTTTCCCTGCTTCTTACCACCTATGTGGCTGTTATTGCAGAAAAGATGTTCCTTTGTTCATATAAAGCCACTCTAGCATTAAAGACTTCAGCAACCAAAAAACTATTACTCGGGTATGTTCTGGAAATTTTCTTTTTTAAATTGGACCACAGTTGATGGTTATTTTTTTTTTGTTCTGGGGGAAATATAATAACTATAATAATAGGGATCATATTCCATTTGATGTTTTGTATAATGTAATTATTATTAATTTGTAATGTTTCTTCTATTTTAATATCTTTTTTTGATTTTAATGTATATGGCCAAGCCTACTTTGTTTCTTCCAAATCTTGAGTTTTTGGTTACTGGGGAGTTAATGAGGTGGTAACCATTAATATTAATTGCAGTGTTTGCCCATGTCTCTTGAAATAAAATTACATTCTTACTGATAATAAAATTAAGCCATTCTGAGTCTCCTAATTTTCCTTTCAAACCAGCAATATTCCATGACATAAAATCTGTTAGGCTGTTGATATTTCTATGTAAAGTGTCATTTGTTCCCATGGTGGTATCTTGTAGTCATTTTCAATATGATCCCTCATTACAGAGGGTTCTAAGGTGCTTGGATTATTCAGGTCAGTCAGTAGGATTCCAACTGGATCAAGTTTAAGGGTCTCCTTTTCAGTAATGTAAAAATGTCCCTAGTTTTGCACTCAATATCAATTCTGAACCCTACAGTATGTCTGAGGAGAAAGTTCTTTCAAATTTTCCAATGTTTGACTCATTATAGTCTAGATAAAAACATGAGGCCAGCAATGTTAGCACAAATTCGGATAGCATTTCAGTGCTTTCATTAAGAAAATGATTTATCCCAAATATGGACAGTATATAGTTATTTTCACTTTGTGACGGTACTTCTAGGCTGAATTGCCATTATAAATGTGATAGCGTCATTGCAAAAGAAATGTCATCCAGTACAGACCCTTCATTTTTTATATCTCTGCACATGTGTTCTAAGATTTTTTGCCACATAATGGGTGCAGGAACGTTGAGACCTAAATGTCTAAGTCTTATTTGTTTGTTTGTTCCATATATTCTTTGCTGTCTCCATTTGTGATACCATGACACACACTGGGTTATGAGTATCTGTGCTATCTCTGCTGACAAATGCAATTGTATATTGAACCAGACCAAGTGAGAGTTCTGCTCTAAATAAGTGGTTAATCAGGTCTTCTAATGATTCCTGTCTCTCATTGCCTTTCAGGTACAGACCCTCAGTCCTTAAGACCACCTCTCTGCCTGACAGCTTTACTTGTTTTGTCTCTTGTGTGTGTGTTCCTTAGGACTATGAATGGCTTACGATTCTGGTTTCCCATGTTATTTTCTATACTCTTACCCCTATGTGTTGTGTTGCCACATGGTTTTGTCACCTCCACCTTCTATTTTCTGTGTTGCTTCTTTATTCTTAATTATAATTTTTTGTTCAAAGTGTAAATAATTTGTTGTAGTTTCTCCCTTTTTAATTTCTGTTTGTTTTTCATCATTTGTCCTGCCTTTTTCCTTTTTTTTTTTACTCTTTCTTGTTTTTTATTTTGTACATTAGACAAAACAGTCTTCTTTTTTCTATTTTTCTGGACAGGTGAATCTGGCATGATTACCACGGAGAAAGATAATCTATAGGGTGCTACCTGTTGCTTTATTGTATCAAGTCTGGCCTCCAATTTATTCATCCTATTTATAATCAGAGATGCAAGCCCTTCAAACCTGTTTCTTAAGTCATTCAGGGCTTCAACAATTACTAAATTGGACATGTGAGGGAATTTTTATATATCCTAAAGCTATATTTGCTATTATATGCCTTGAAGCTATGCTTGCTTTGTAAGCCGTGCTGTAACAAAGTCATAATGAATGTAGTAGAAATTTCTGAGTTCATGCTGTTTTCTACAGGGTTATAGAATGATACTGAGGTTACTTGAGGTACATTTGTAGGAACAGAAAGCAAGATAAAACTGGGCAGAACTGGTTGTACCAGCCTGAATAACAGGCTCGGGCAAAATATAAGATAACAGCACGTTGAGCCATTGAAGGCAAGCTGTACATTGCTATGGTGTGAGTGAAACTCATTGTTTTCTCTCAGGTCAGATTGACCCAGGCATATGTTTCAAGAGGTATTGGGAAAAAAATGGAATAAGCAGTGGAAAAGTACCTCATACATATCAACTTGTTTTTCTGTTACATTGCTGAAAACTTATTATGCTGTCTTATGATTGGCTTATACTAAAATGTTGGTATTTTTTCAAGATAAGAAGTGCAAAATCTAGCTTATAAAAAGCTGCTGTAAATTGTAATCAGAGAGCTTTCTCCTTTTCAGAATCTCCCTCATGCATGTGTAAGGTTTGTTCAAATAAAGCGACATTAAGACAAACCCAGTGGTGTGGTTTTGCCCGTGGCGATGGAGTGGTTGCTCAGGTAATACTTACAGTGAGAGAATTTGCGATCACAGTTTGGCGTATTCGGCAGGATGAGTTCTTCGGTCCATGTCACCTCATGATCGGGTTGTTTCCTTGGACAAAAAGAAGGACATTTTGTGGAATCCAATCAGAACTTGGCGCCTAGGGGCGTGACGACACTCATCATCACTGTAAGTACAAGAATACCTGGAGCGAGTGTGCACTATAAAGGACAGGCCTAGATAATATGGGAAACAAGGGAAAAAAAAATAGCTGGGTCCAGAGTTAGTATTATCTGGACCGGCAAAATGTATGTTTGACAAGTTTGGCCAAACAAATTACAAGGGCAACTGCACTGCCCTTTGCCCTTGTAATTTGTGCTTGCTGCAAGTATATACTGTTAGAGCCAATGATGGCTTTCACAGTTCAGGCTGCTTTTAAGGAGAAAAGCAGTGGCTGATTAAGTAATGGTAGATAAGCAACATTTAGAGAAAGAAAAATAAACTACTGTAGATGTATGCACAGTAGGTGACTACAGATGGGATGATTTGAAAATCCCCCCCCCATGTTGCCTATCTGCGTAGTTTCAAGTTTTTCTGTATAAATTTCAAGTTCCCTTGCCTCCTATAGAGGCTGAAACATTTGATCCCAAACCCAAGTACTGGGGACCTCTACCAGATGGATCTCAACCTAGTACTGTTAGAGATTTTTTGTTTTAAACTGCAAACCAGAGCTCTGGAAAAGACTTGGTTTGACAGTTACTAAAATAGAAAAGAAACCTTTGAAAGGGTTAAAACCTTTGAAAGGGTTAATAGCTGCAACATTTGAAAATTATCATGAAGGTCCTGCAGTCAGTTTTCTCAAATTAGACCAGTGTATCAGAAAAGAAGAAGGAAAATACCTTGGCACCGGGTAAGTCTGAATTTTTTATTCAAAGTTGTTTTATGTCTGTCTGTTTTATTTCTGTAATACACATACTAAAACAAGGTAATGCCCCATCTTTCTTGTGTATATTTTCTAGCTTATATCTGTGTTCTGTAATTATGTTCTGTTGTCAAGGTTGCGAGATAGGATTGACTGCCTTCAGTGCACAACATGTTACAGTAAAAAAAGAAAGAAAAAGCTTCTTTGCCTCATAGCTGACTGTTTTAATTGGTTTTATTTTAATGGAACATTTGTGCTGCCTAAATAGGGTCAGTGAAGAACTTTTGTATGTAGTTGTTGGTTGGAGCAGGTAGTGTTGATGGTGAAAAGTTATGCGTCATAGATTACAGCGATGCAGAAAGATTTGTGGTTTGCAAGCAATGTGCCAAGCCACTGCTAGGTGAAAATGTAATGTGTTAATAGCTATGAATGGCTTTATCATACTTCTAGTTAAAACCAGAAACTTTTTGCAAAATGGCAGAGTGCCATATTTTGGCTATGCGCCAAAAGGTGTAACCATGTTATACTAGATGTGTTCACTTACAGATGGAATGTTGTGCTGTATTTCGAAGGTGTTGAAAGGTGTTTAAAAAAGTGTTTTGTTCTGGAAAGATTTGGTATGGAGATATGTATAAATTTGTTGGTTTAAAAGAAAAAAAAATTGTCAGTGTTACAAGACCGGGGAGGCAGCACATATATCTAAAACACGTACAGTTTTCTAATGAAACTATGGGCATTACCTCAGCAAATTGGTGTCAAATAATGTCAGTCTTATTTTCTGTTAAGTATTTCTTTTTGTGTGTGCGTACTGTCTTGGCCAGCAGTTTTATTGTGTGCTCTATTATTATTTAAAGATATTTTAATATTAGTAGTGTTCAAGGACACTACAAAAATAACTGGGTTTGAATGACCCTTGCATGCACACTGTGACCTTTTGCACATTATTTGACCTTCTTGTGTTTCAACATTTTATGTTACTACCAGTTCAAACTTGATGTGTATTCCATACCTAAAGCACAACTTTTCACACAAAATGTATGTTTTCATGAAAGCACACCAAGAGTGAACCATGTAATTTGACTTTTTATTGCAAAACTAGTATTCTAAGTGAAGAGGAACAAACTTTTCTTCTCTTCTCACTGCTTCTGACTTGCAGCCAACACAGGCAATACTCCAGCTGGAAGGGGAGAATTATTAATCATCTCCCAATCATCTCCCCATATTTTTATTATATATATGCAGTACACTTTTGAAAAAGGACTATTACAGCTGTTTTTGAGAATTTACCATCTACAGTTAAAAAACAATGGTTTTGGTTTTTATGTGTGACCATGGTGTAATCATTTTTTTGTCTTTTCGAAATGCATTCTAAAAATACGTACGTACAGTATTACCATCAATCCGGATCTTATACACTCAGCTGACATTTTGTCATGCTTAGGATAAGGGAACCCAGGGAACTTGACTTCTTTTATCCTATGAAAATAATCTTGTTTTATTTTTAAACTGGTGTGTGTTTGTTTTTGTTGTTTGTCTGTGTTTCTTCTCTTTCTTCTAGAGAAAAGAAGTTCCCCATCTTTATAGTAAGGTATGAAACTTACTAAACTAATTGTAATATTATCTTGTTATAATTTAAAGTGTAGTAGGTGGGGATCATGTCACCATCCACAGCTAACCTTTTTATTGCTACAGTATTTGAGCTGTCTCTTCCACCAGTAGGAGCTTGGGGGAAGAGGGTAAGCTACCCTTCCTCCCTTCCAGTGTAATACCCACAAAGGTTTCAAGGTATATCACTGTCCCCCCAGAGGGGTAAATAAGGAAAATGTGTATTTGCCAATAATTGTTTCTTATTTACAGGTTTTAAAAAGACCCAAGGTATTTTGACAGCATAACCCAGCCCAAGCCCTTCTGCTTTGTCTAGTGCAAACAGTTAAATCTCACACCTATTATTAGTACAAGGGCTTCTGTCCTCAGCAAGTAATTAGTTACGCTGGAGGGTGAAGTTGTGTATGTGTGTCCACATATATTCATTCTTTTAATTGTCTTTTCAGCTTTCTTATCCTGTCAAAACAAATGTAAAACAACTTTTGTCACAGCCTTACAGCAATGAATGCATTTTTCTTTCAACCAGTAAATTCACAATACTCTAACATTTCTGGACTCTAAGCTAAGTTTATAGTCTATATGTGTTGTTTAAAATGTATTTTATGCATTATGCTCAATACTGAAATTGTTCTATTACAAACATGCTTATGTTCCACGTTTATGTTATAATGTTTTGATATACATCTTGCTACACTGTATCATGTATGTATTCAGAAAAAAGTGTTCCACATGTATAACGTTTTTAATGCTCATAACCAGACCTAAGTACTGGGGCCAGCATTGCTGACCCACCCCTACAATATATTCCAAAGTAAAACCAAAAGTAAAATTAATGCTCTGTTTGTCTTATTACTCACAGGTACCCCTAAAGAATGAGTGTACTCTATGCAGGTTTTGTCATTTTAAATTTTAACAATTATAATATGCAGAATTTAGATTGTACTCCAAACCTATGCTTCAAGCCTTACCCCTCAGTACTTTGGAGTATTTCACTATACAGGTAAAGAAGGTAGACCTTTTCACCTGTCACAGGTGCAATAGGCACTGTTATTAAATTGGCATAGGCCAACAACATATGTATTTGTCCCACTAATTGCAATGTGTAACAGGCATATTACTATGAACTATATGTTTGAAGCGTGTTATTGTAACATTACAAGATTTTATAACTCAGGTCTCAGTCAGGCCTGCTTGCAACAGACAGGGAAATAATGTTCATCACTGTCATAACTGCTTCTGTGATTTGAAAGCAGGGTGTAACCATAACATTGTCATTATTTACAGATGGTCAAATGGTAAAATTAAACCTCGGCCTGCACCCCCAGGTGTGCGGTTGATGTCCCATTTTTTATTTTTCTCTTTCCAATTGCCAGAATTTAGGCTCTGTCACACCACTCTTTACAAAACAAAAAGCCAATGGTTTACAAGATTGTTATTTATGTGTTTTTTAATTCAGTGTCTAACACACTTTGCAAGTTTGCAGGTTTCCACGGTGTGGCACACATAAGATCTCCACGTTCAACAGCAGTAATACTTTCATCTAAGTTGCCAAGACCTTCATCTTTTTCCTTAAAAAAGAAAAACAACTGCCACAGTTTTGATGTTATCACCATCTTTGTACCTGACTGGTTCCTTATAAGGACTATTGCATGAATCCAGTTATTATTACCTCTGCAAATGTAATGTTTTCAGCAAAATTACACCTATTTGTAGAACTTTAAATCAACTGAAAAGGTCCAGTCAGTTCAGACTCTGCAATCAAGAACTTGTTGTTTCTGCTTACTATGAAGTTAAGTCTGGGGAAGGGCAATCCCTAACTCCAGCAAGAAGATTCTTCTTCAATTGACCTTCAAGCAATACATCCATTTTCTTTGCTGCTGCTTGTTCCAGACATGGCTGGTACTTTCTACAACCCTATTGCTCTGTTATGGACTGTGTTTCTTAATGGTTTATTGTCAATTGTTACCTTTTATGGACTGTTAATCTTTATGCCGGGTGTAATCAACTACCACAACACAAATGCCATGCCAGTGTGTGTGTGTGTGTGTGTGGCTACTCAATGCACAATCTAATGCACCCTGGCCAGTGTGTCTGCTAATCAGCCATCCAGCAGCCAGCAATATGAACACTGACTTTCTACTATGCTGGTGTTTTGTTTTAAATTACTGTCTGCATTGCCCCATATGCCTTGTGGGGTTACCACCATTCTGCAAATGACATTTCACCTGTACTGTAACTACACCAACCTGTGGTTACTTATATAAACTTATGAACTGTTAATTTCATGGACTATTATGTTTTATAAGGACTTATCTGTCAAGAGACATTATCAACAGATTCTTCAATCAAGCTCCAAGGGTGTGCCACACCTCAACACAAGGTAGCATCTACCTTATTCACTCTCAAAGTGAATTCCATAAACTCTTTTCATCAACAAAATTGTTATTTTATATAGTGTTATATGTGGTGTCACATGTTAGCATTTTTTCACATATTTCAATTGTGGTGTTGACATCCCTCAATTCTGTATTATGTTTTACAAACTCACAATTTGTGTTCCGTCTGTAACCACCCCTGTACCAACTCCAAAACAGGATGCTTTTTATAAATGCCTTGACTATCTGTATGCTGGCAACCAGTTTTAAATCATATACCTATTCACCTAGACTAACAGTCTAAAAGTAGAAATGTTTAGTTTTTTTTTAACCTTCAGTTAATAACTAATATCTTTACATTTATGTTCAATTTTTGTGAATGTTCGAGTCCCTCAGGGGCCTCCTATCTTCAGGGTGGAAATTATTAACAGTGGTCAGTGGCCAAGGTTTTAGTAATCAGTGACCAAACTTTTATCAACAATATGTAGTTGGCTAACCATAAAATTGAGGAAATAGAAAGGTGTAAAATGGCTAGTGTAGATTGCTAAAGGGCTAGTAAAAGGTGAAAATGGTTAGTAAATGACTAAATGATGCCAACATGTAAATTAGTATATCTAGTAGCAAAAGGCTGCAAGTGGCTAAATACCACCATGTCACTTAATATATGTGTGTGCAAGACTTTAAAAGGGTTAATTGTAAAATTCTATACAATGAAGAAAATAGCTGAAAGCATAAGATAAGGCTGTGGCGAGATATGCACACAGCTGTGTTTAGCCTTGACTGTTAAAAGTTTCTCATCATATAATTCTCTTGTGTTAAAAACAAAAATATATTTAACAGAAAACTGATAAGAAATAATGAAATACCTCATTTGGTTGCTGGTACAAGGTTACTTTGACATTTGTAACAAGCTAGTCACTTCTCTCATATGCTTTCTGGCTCCCAAAACAAAAGTTATTTGAGATAAATATACTATTCTGTCACCATTTGTTTTCCCCTCAAGGGTGAGAATAACTCCCTGTCTTGGCAAAATGTCAGGTACATCTAAGTAACCAAGAAATTTGATTATGGATGTCTCAGAAATTAGCTACAAAATGTGAAAAAAAAACTTTAATTATGGAAATGTATTAATGTACAGGTGTCCAGGCTCTGCTGTCATAGTTTTTTTTGGGAAATTCCAGCCTTACATTTTTTTCTAAGCTTGCTACACATAAATATGGGACCCATGGTCATGGCTTACAAGTGTATTTGGTGACTAGAGTGCTACTCTTCTCCATTAGATGGCAGAACTTGTAGTGGTCATATTAGCACTATGGCTACTAATAACCCTAATTAAGTTCTTCCTGCGACACCTCTGCAGTGCTATGACATCACGTGACATCACTCAATTACATCCATTGTTGCAACCAGAACAAAATGACCCCATAGAACTTAACAAACTATTCCCATTCTATAGTGAGCCAGATGTGACTACAATATAAATGAGTGGTTAATTGATACAAAGTATCAAAGGGAGTAGAGTGTGAGGGAATTTTATATATCCTAAAGCTATATTTGCTATTATATGCTTTGAAGCTATGCTTGCTTTGTAAGCCATGCTGTAACAAAGTCATAATGAATGTAGTAGAAATTTTTGAGTTCATGCTGTTTTCTACAGGGTTATAGAATGATACTGAGGTTACTTGAGGTACATTTGTAGGAACAGAAAGCAAGATAAAACTGGGCAGAACTGGTTGCACCAACCTGAATAACAGGCTCGGGCAAAATATAAGATAACAGCACGTTGAGCCATTGAAGGCAAGCTGTACATTGCTATGGTGTGAGTGAAACTCATTGTTTCTCTCAGGTCAGATTGACCCAGGCATATGTATCAAGAGGTATTGGGAAAAAAATGGAATAAGCAGTGGAAAAGTACCTCATACATATCAACTTGTTTTTCTGTTATATTGCTGAAAACTTATTATGCTGTCTTATGATTGGCTTATACTAAAATGTTGGTATTTTTTCAAGATAAGAAGTGCAAAATCTAGCTTATAAAAAGCTGCTGTAAATTTTAATCGGAGAGCTTTCTCCTTTTCAGAATCTCCCGCATGCATGTGTAAGGTTTGATCAAATAAGCGGCGTTAAGACAAAACCCAGTGGTGTGGTTTTGCCCGTGATGACAGGAGTGGTTGCTCAGGTAATACAGTGAGAGAATTTGCGATCACAGACATCACTGGATGAGCTAGTGCTTTTATGGTATAGTTGGAAAGAGTGTTTGGGCAGTTAGCCAGAATATCTTCATCTACCTCAATGTGTTCGACTTCAGCATCCAATTTTCTGAACATTGTGTCAGGGGATCCTATTAGAATTGAGTGATCCCCTGAGATCTGGACTTGTTGGTCTAGTTGGTCTAGGTGAAGTGAGACATCTGACAATTCCAGTGGACTGAATTGCTCCAGGGTGGTTCCTTGTGTTTTTTTGGGGGCTGTGGGGAAATTGTATTATCAGCCTTAATATTTGAACAAGAGTTATTGTAAAGGGGTAGTTAGAGTAGGTTTTGTTTAAAAAAATCTAGCATTCCCTTCTGATTCTTAAGTTGGAGAATTGCTCTAGTTCTTCTTTTCCCTTTTATTATCCTTCTTTTTTCTAGCTGGTTAAGTTTACAGTTTAGCTCCATGCGATCCCTTGGTGATTCAGCTCTTGTGTAGGTGGGACAATTTTCCTGTATTGACTGAGATTATATTATCTCAATGGTCTTAAATAGGTTCCATGTTGTTTTTGCCACCTGGTGACTTGTTCTTACTCTTAGCTTCAAAAAAGTGTGGTTATTACTGCTTTCATCAACAGGGGTAGATGTGGTAATTTTTAAATCATCATTAAAGGCACTGCCATTAGTTTTTGTGCCCATAATTGGGATTATTTTCCTGCTTCTGGTATACATATTAAAAAACGGAAGTTAAAAATGTATTCAAATAGGCACTAATGTAGGTGGATAATTAAAGTGTGATATGAAGTTTAAATGAAAATTAAATGTAGGAATCAGAAATTGGTGAATCAGTTGGGGATTTCATTAGAGAAAAAATGTTCCCATCATTCCCAGTTTATCGGCCAAGGGGAATAGGTGTAAAAACTCCTAGGTAAAGAAAATGCAGAAAGCACAATGATTGTTGATATAAGTTGTATATACAGACTGGAATGCAAAGGACTAGGCAGAGATACAACAAAAGTACAAAGGCCTGGGGGGGGCAGGGAAGAAAAAAGTAATTGCTCAGCTACTTTTGAGCTAACCTAGACTGATTAAGTCAGTAGTTAAAGGCTCAGAAGCTTTAAATAGGATTACGTATTGAATATTTCAAATTTTACATGTTAAGATGTAGCCAAAAACATAATAGATGCTACTGGTGATATCAGTCGCTGATAGCACTACCAGTATCCCCAGTTGTGATTTTCACTACTTTCTAATGAGGGGCAGATGATTCCACACCACCCTATGTGCTTTAGTAGAGAATAGCCCTAATATAAAGTTGTGCAAAGTTATGCAAACATCTACATACACACATCTGCTAAAGGTTAACAACAATGTAAGAGTAAGCTATTAATCATTAACCAACTAGTTGATTGAATTAATCTGTTGCAACAACTATCAGATCAAGTCAGTCTAATCATAACACCAAACAAATATGTTAAAATTTGGGGAACTAGGAAAGAAAGATATTGTGAGGTTATGAAGCATACAAAAAAAGCATGAAATAGCACAGCAGTGGAATACATAGAACACTAGAGCATTTGAGCATGTGTTACAGCGTATTGAAGGACAACAATATTGAACAATATTGAAGGAGAATTGTACAAAAGTATGCTAGAGGCAAACTATTAGATTAAAAGTGAGCAGTACTACATATATGCTAACTATTAAGTTAAAAAGCCGTATAAAAAGTGATAATGTCAGCTCAAGTGAAAATAAAATTAAGTCTTGGAGAGTCCTTCAAACACATCCAAAATCCAGGAGAAACTCCTCATTTGGTAAAAAGAAATATGTTATCCGCCCTGTTCCACCATTTTTCCAAGTTGAGGCAAAGCAGAAGTATGTCCCACACTTGTGGAGCTAGGAGATAGCGAATAGTAGGTGTAGCAAAGACACTAAGTCACAGGGTCGGTAGTAGCTGTTCAGCCACTAAGTTACAATAAGGCACTTCTCACATGGTTTGTTAAAATATCTAAGCATACGGGTGAACAGGTTAAGCAAATGCTGCAAGAAGAAACAGTTACCAGATGCAGTCACCACAGCAGTCGCAGTAGTTGATGGCCGCTGTTGTTAACTGGTTAAGTTGCTTGAGAGTTCTGCCACCACTACAAAGCTTTCATGGCTATGCTCTGGGGATCAAGTTCAGATCACAGATCTTCTGCCTTGATGGCCACCCAACAGGCCCCCATCTTCACTGCAGATCTGGCAGAACACTTCCACTCAAGCATGGTGTTCCTCCTGTGATGGAGAAAGAAAGAGGCAGAAGGAAAACTGGATGGACCAGAGTGTGACTATAAAAAGAAATACTGGAAAGGCTGCACTTCTATGCAGTATGTGGCATACCTTCCTTTTATTAGATAAAACAAGCTGTGCAGCCCTGCCACCTGGGCCTCCTCTTCAAGCACAGGCACACATAGTAGAAACAGCACTCCTGTCACCAGTGGAACTGCAAAATCCAATGTTCTAGACACAGGCAAAACAGGTTAGAAGGAATTCAGTTTCTTTTGGCAGTTTGATACTTCAACATCATGATGCAGCACAATTTACAGGAGGCACACACACAGACACACACACACACACACACACATGAGCATGTCAAGTTGTTGGAAGCCACATGACCTTCAGCAGCCAATTGGCAAAACTGAGATTGAAAAAAAACTTGCACATGCTCATCTTAGTGCCATTTCCAGATCATCCTCACAGGGGAATGATGTGACTGCTTTAAGGAGTTCAGAGCATGTAAAAGAAGTGACTTTTGATTAGAAAATGTTCAAAGTCATCAGAGAGTCTTGCATTAGAATTCCAGTTAGCTAATTCACCTCATTAAACTGTTTTTTTCTGGTAGGCAGGCTATTAAAAGTATAGAAGAGGAGAGAGAGGTGAGGAGATGGGGAGGGGAGGAGAAGAGAGGAGAGCATGTGGGGAAGTGAGGGAAGGGAAGGGAGGGAGGTAAGTGGAGGAAGAGAGGGGAGACAGTACAAGTGTGAGCCTGTACTAGCAGCTGCAATCACTGCAGCAGGAGCAGGCAGAGTGAATCTAGTACAATGAATAAGACATATACAGCACTTCAGGCTAGCATTTAAAAAAAATTCTTTTATATTAAAAGAAGCAAAAACAGTAATAATTCAGTTTACGTTATAATATATAATAAAGTGTTTCACATACCAATAAAGTGCAAAACAGCCCAGCACTTCAAGGCCACCAGGACCTCTTTGTCAAGGGTGAGGCATAAAATGTGTCTAATCTTACTTTTATACATATAATACCCACATGTATTACAAATAAAGTGTGATTCAATTTCCAATCAGTGATCAGCCTAAATCAATTGTCTTGGAAACCAATTAAATACTTGATTATCCTTCTAATCACTATTTTGTATAGCTGATTACTAAAGAGCTTAATAACTTCTGTTACTGATTTTCACCAAAGTAAAAGTAATTATAATTGAAGTATAGTCTTTCCTATACACAGGTCAAATGATTTATATCCCAGGAACAGGGAATACACATCACTCCAGATCATACCTCTCAACCTTTTGTCCCCCAAATGTAGAACATTGCCTCTCAAAATGTGGAACAAATGAGTAAAATGTGGAACACTTAATGAAATCTTTACCTAGGAGTCTCAGAACACTGTTAAAATGTTTGCATTTATGTTCAGAAAATCTGTTATTAATTGAATAATATATTTTTTGCATCATTTACTGTAGATTTTTGCTTTAAAATGTTAATACTGATTGTGGAACAAGTCCTCACAATGTGGAACAGGGAGCTTTTGTGAAGTAAAATGAGGAACGTTCCTCGTAATGTGGTACAGTTGAGAGGTATGCTCCAGATGAGAGGCTCTAATTAGACACACTGTGGTGGCCATTCATCTTTAATGATGCTATTGCCCAATTTGTCTCCACAGTGCGCTGCCTCTCAGCCTGAGCAGAAGCATTCTGAGAGCCAAGGAAAAGAAAATTCATTTTTAACATTGCTAATACCATACAATTTGATTTTTTTTCTACCCATGAACACTGTGATTTCTTTTTTTTTATTTCTTCTTTTTAAGGTTTAATTTATTTTATTTAAAGAGGATTCAGCCTCAAATTTATCCTTCTAAACACACTCATACTTCCAAATTGCTGTGTTAATTCCTTAACCCCTCCCCCACCCAGAGAAAACAACATGCTGATCCATCCAAAAAGGAGGTTTAAAAACGGTTTCCAATCCATTATGTCATTTAATCCATTAGGTTTTAAAGTTTTAAGACAAAAAATCCATCTAGATTCTTTCTGATCTAGTACTTGCTCCCTATTCTTACCTCGTTTCATTACTGGAGCTTGGTCTATACCTATATAGATATCTTGTGGGAAGCTACAGTTTGTATTTCAGAAACGTGTTTTGCCATTGGGTATTGTAAATTCCCACTTCTAATTGCATGAAAGTGCCCTGCAGGTATTCTTTAAGTTTTCTGGTGGTTTGTCTACATACACCAAACCACATGAGCACCAAATTACATACACAACATATGTGGATGGAATTGCATGTGATAAATGTTTTTATTTGCACTTCTTCTATGCCTTTTGTACTAGGTTAACAAAACATGTGTCTTTCACTGCCTGCTTGCAAGTAATACAATTGTGACATGGAAAATACATTTGGTTTGGGTGGTAATCTCATTTCTTCCTGTGGGAGGGGAGGGAGTATGTATTCACTCTGTACCAAAAGATCTTTTAGATTTTTATTTCTTCTGAAGGCTATTAATAGTCCCTGTTCACAAACAGACTTTAGGTCTTTGTCTGTGCCCAGAATGTGCCAATGTTTATTAACTATAGACCTAACATCCATAGAAACTGCTGAGTATGTGGATACGAATGTTACTTTTGTTTCTCCTTTTGTTTTATCATTGCATTCTAACAGTGACATTCTGTCCAGATCCTTTACCCTAATAAATGCATGTTGTAAATTATGTTTAGAATACCCCCTCTTAAGTAAGCTTGCAAAAAGCTCATCTTTTGCTTCCACAAAAAATCCTAATTTTAGAGCTATTCTGTTTTAGCCTAATAAGTTGACTGTGAGGCAGACATTCTATTAGATGTCTAGGGTGAGCACTAAGTGCATGCAATACTTTTTCTAAACCCTTTTGTTTCCACATGTTTGTGTTCTTTCTTTGCTTCCAATTTTATGTCCAAAAAACCTGTCTTTTGATTATCCATTTTTACAATGAATCTGATGCCCAACTCATTGTTGTTAATATATACAAAAAATGCCTGCATTTCTTTTCTGGTTCCCTCCCACACAATTAATAAATCATCAATGAATTTGAAGTAATGCTTTATATTCTTGAAAAAAAGGGGTTACTATCCGGATCATATATGGCTCCCTCCTCCCACCAACCCATAAATAGGTTGGCATAAGAAGGGGCCACAGGTGACGGATTGGCAGTACCTCTCAGTTGCAAGTAAAACTTCACATCAAAAAAAAAAAGTTGCCTTTATGTATCATTCCCATGGCCATGGTTATAAATGGAATGGGGTATATCCTGATTGATTTGGTCAGCATGTCAGAAACTGTGTTTATTCCTTGTTCGTGATCTATTATTTTGTAAGGATGTAACAGCTAACATGATCCAACTGTATGTACTTTTCCACTCTAATTTGCTCAATTTCTTTAGGACTGATGTAATGTCTTTAACATAAGATTTTAGATGAACTACTTTCTGTTGCAAGTGTCTACCTATATAGCTAGAAAGAGGCTTAAATAAGGAATTGTTTCCTGAAATAATGGGGTGACTATGGGGATTTTCTTTGTTTTTGTGTAGTTTTGGGATGTGGTAAAATACTGGCGCTATGGGAAATTCAGGATTTAAGGCACTTTGTTCCTTCTGTGTAATCCAGCCCTTCTTAACCGCCTCTACAAGAAATACCCTCAAATTCTCTTTAAACAAATTTGTAGGATTTGCAACCAAAGTTCTATAAATATCTGTATCTGCTGGTTGTCTCAAAGCCTCAGATCAATATAGTTCTTTTGGCATTATAACAGTATTTCCTTCCTTATCAGAAGGTTTTATCTCCAGATGTTTCATGCGTTTTAACTCATTCAGTTCCTGATGTTCACTAATGGTCAAATTATCCTAATGTGTGTTTAATTTCACTTGCTCAGGTATCTTACCCACATCCCATAATACCACATCTTGGAAAATCCTTACACTATCTAATGTTTGACTTGAAGGTGTGAAATAAGATTTATCTTTACTTCTGTTCTTGATGCTATTTCTTGTATTTGCTCAGCTCTCCCATTGCCCTTGTGTAATACATTCATCATTATTACTTTCCAAGTCCTCATTTGCTGCTGCTAAGCTTCTTGTAAATTAGTGTCACTTATCCATCCAAACTATATACTTCACAGTTCAAATTCTCCTATGAACCAGAGTTATCCAGTTCCAAGTCATCTGAGAAGAATTTTCTAAGATTTCATTTTCTAAACAGTTTAAAGAGGTCACAGTACATTTCAAACTCATTAACTGGAGCAACAGGAACAAAAGATAAACCATATCTAGGCACTTTTAGTTGTTCTGAAGTAAAGGACTGAGTGGATAAATAAACAATTAAGTCCTGTTGCAAATCAAGTCCACTGTTACTCACATTGCTGTTGCTGCTTGTGTCTCTCATTGCAGAATTTACTTGGCTTCTTGAGATTCCTTCCCCATCTGGTGATTTTTCTTTGTTTTTGAAATGGTACCATGTTTTGGTGGCCCCTTGATTTTCCAGTTCAGTGTCTGCAGTGGAAGTGTCTACTGTATGATGAAGACGCCAAGGAGGAACCCGCTGACATTTGATTCCTACCTCTGATTTCCTTCTACTCGGAACTTTTGTCTTACAGAGCCTCCCCTTGTGAATCTTGTCGTGTGAGTAATCTTTTTTCATCCGAGTAAATTTTGGTTTCTTATATTTGATAAGTTCAGCTTCTCATCTTTTACCTTTAGCTGTTAATTTTTGAGTCAAGTTCTTTAATCAGCTCATTATTGCCACAGGCTGCTAACTGTTCATGTAACTTTTGTATTACTTCCATTACAATTGCTCTCTGATATTCATCTTCGTCAATTAGAATTTTGGTGAATTCAGTTGAAGTGCTTTTCATATTATTGTCCCATCTCGCTTTATAATCGCATTGGATAAACTGCAAGCTGGCATTTTGGTGACTCATAAGCCTCTAGGGACCCATTCCTTATCCAAATACTGTTTGAGAGACCACATATTGTAAAGAAATGCGACCTTCTTTAAAACTACTTTTCTAATTTTAGAAAGATGTTATGAATAGCAGTTAATATCATGTCTTGAGGTTGCTCTTCAGTGGGGTAGTCAGGGATACAGCTACTCTGGAGGTTGCCAAACTCATGCTGCTCAAGAGAACACCATCCCTTTCCTTATTAAGGTTATGAATTTCTGCCAGAGTGCAGGTTGTGCGTTCTTCGCAAATCAATGGTAGTGAACCACTGCTTCCAAATTTTTATGCTGCCTTGGACCACAGTTTACTGTCAGTGCACTAGTTCAAAATGTAGTTTTGTAACTAAAAAGATAAAAAAGAAATGTGCATGCAGTTAAGTTCAGGTGCTGTAAAATGAATACAGCAATGAACAAGAATTACACAGCACTCCAGGCTAGCATTTAAAAATGTTTTCATTATATATTAAAAAGAAGCAAAAAACTGTAACAATTAATTTTCATGTTACAATATATAATAAAGTGGTTCACATCCCAATGAAGTGCAAAACAGCCCAGTGCTCCAAGGCCACCAGGACCTCTTTGTCAGGGGTGAGGCATAAAATGTGTCTAACCTTGCTTTTATACAGTACATATAATATCCACATGTGTTACAAATAAAGTGTGATTCAATGTCCAATCAGTGGTCAGCCTAAATCAGTTGTCTTGGAGACCAATTAAATACTTGATTACCCTTCTAATCACTATTTTGTATAGCTGATTACTAAAGCGCTTAATAACTTCTGCTACTGATTTTCACCAAAGCAAAAGTAATTATAATTGAAGTATAGTCTTTCCTATACACAGGTCAAATGATTTTGATCCCAGGAACAGGGAATACACATCACTCCAGATGAGAGGCTCTAATTAGACACAATGTGGTAGACATTCATCTTTAATGGTGCTATTGCCCAATTTGTCTCCACAGTGCGCTGCCTCTCAGCCTGAGCAGAAACATTCTGAGAGCCAAGGAAAAGAACATTCAATTTTAACATTGCTAATACCACACAATTTTATTTCCTGCTCATGAACATTGTGATTTCTCTGTTGTTTATTTCTTATTTTTTAAGGTTTTATTATATTTAAAGGAGGATTCAGCCTCTTAATGTATCTTTCTAAACATACTAACACTTTCAAATCACTGTGTTAGTTCCTGAGCCCTCCCCACCCAAAGAAACAACATGCTGATCTATCCAATAAAAGGAGGTTTATAATAAGGGTTCCAATCCATTATGTCATTTAATCCATTAGGTTTAAAAAGAGGAAGGAGGGAGGAGAGGAGCAGAAAGGAGAGAGAGGGAGAGGAAGGGAGGGAGGGAGGGAGACAGTGCAAGTGTGAGCCTGTACTGGCAGCTGTAATAATTTGCAGCAGGAGCAGGGAGAGTGAATTTAGTAGACTGGGAAGGGGGCAAGGGTGATTTCTGAAAAATTTATTTGACAAATATTGAACAGTGCTGGTGGTGTAGTAGGCAGAAATTTCAAAATAATTTATGTATTTATTCAATCTCTTTTGCCACCCATAGGAGCAAAGCAGAGTGAATTTAGAATGTTGAGTAAGGTGCAGAGGGACTTCTAAGGATTTATTTGACAAATAATGTGACTGCTAGTGGTGTGGGGCACTGAAATGTATCTATCTATCTATATATATATATATATATATATATATATATATATATATATATATATATATATATTACCTGTGAGTGAAAACTAAGTGACATAGGCTGCTGCAGTTCCATCAGGGTGAGAAGGACTTGAGAGAGTGTTAGTGGACAACATGATGGATGTGTGTATGTGCATCTGCTGTCATATGGTGCAGAAACAATGAGGAGCAAAAACTGGGGAAGAAAGGTATGCAGGGAGAGAAAAGGAGAAGAGACTGGTTCTACCATGCAAGTTCCACTAAGTACTTGTTCAGTAATTGGCGGTGGTGGAGAAAGACTGAGGCCAACAAATGGGAGACATAATAGTTGTAGGGCAGGGCTGTCTGACAGAAGATCAAGTGATGCATGTGTGATGTTCTACCAAAATAAATCATGAGTCATTAGACCACAAAAGTCAAATAGTACCATGTCCACTGCAAGCAGTAGCTTCCAAGCCAGTCCCAGTCCTCAAGTGAGGAAAGCACCCTATGCAAACCAGAAGCACACAGGTGTCCCATTGTTCCTTGTTCTAACTCATGGAGATACCTATCCATGGGGGATATAATAGATCCTTCCCAATCTGTAAAGGAAGACCTCCCCATTAGTCTTATGTGATCAACATGACTCCAGCTGCCAGTGGTATCCAGCACAAACACCGTCACTTATGTGCCATGGTCACAGACGATTCCTATCTAACTTGAGGCAACATATGATGGCACCCTCTACAACCAGCCCCCAAATCAGGCATCAGCAGCAGAAGCATCATCAAGCCTAGTTCTGCTGCTCAGTATTTGCATGAGAAAGGTAACAATGAGTCTAGGTCTGTCACTGGTACTACTGTTATCTTGTCACCTGAAGAAAAATATGAAATTGTTTGGGGGTAGGGAGAGGTACACCAATCCTTCAGTTGTATAAAAGCAAACAAGTAGCAAGAAGTTCAGATGATGACTGTGATGCAGAGCTGTATAGACCATCATTGGAAAAATAATGCAGAAGGGGAAAAGCAAGAAAGAAAGTTGGTCAGGCAAGAAAATGTAAAGATTAGGCCTGCCTCAACTCCAAGATGATCAGCCACTTTGTAATGCTGGTGGTGCTCCTGCCAGTTCTGCCCTGCCTGGACATTCAGCCTGATCATGTAATTCCACCATGGCAGACAAAATAAAATCCTCTTACCATCACCATCCTACTGCTCCCCCCCAAAAAAACAGTTGTCCAGACATGTATCTAAAAATTTAAAGCTATCCTCAGCAGTGTCAGAGAATTGTACCCAATAGCTTTTCAAATTTAGTCAGAGCATGTTGCAATCTGTGTGACAGAAATATCAGTAGGGGTCAATCTGCTAGGATATTGGAAACCAGTGTTTTTGCTAATCACCTGAAGCATGAACATGACATAATTGTAACAGTCACATAGATTGCCAGTCCCTACTTGGATCATGTGGGTCAGCAGCAGCGAGATAGTTGGTTATTGGTGAGGGATAAAATGGTTTCTTCAAGTAATACAGCAACAATAGCTGCCACAGAAACCAACTGCTGCATCTCCAGGTACTGGAGCTGCTTCAAAAGCACCACCCAACCACCACCAACAAAACAAACTACACTGCCACCTGAGTCATTACATACCCACACTAAACTGTCACCAAGTCAGCCATCTCTGTGCAAATCCCACAGCTGATTGGGAATACGATAGTTCTTGTATTCAACCATTCTTCATGTAGAGGACACCAACTTTTAAAGACAGTTGCATGAACTAAAGTCCAAATGCAATATTTAGTCATGCTTAATGTTTTCTAGGAATGTTCACTTTAGTGTGTATAGTTCTCCTATTATGTATGAATTAGTACAGACACAGATGTTAACACTGAGGAGGAGGGAGGGTGCATTTCACTACTGATATGAGGAGGCCATATAGTAAGGGCAGTCTCAGTGACATTCAGTCTCCTGCCATCAAATTCTGTATCTCCATATTGCTATGATATCTGAAGAAGTAGTGCAAATTAAAGCTTCTAACTCTCATTGCCTATAGGGTTGTATCCACACCAAGCAGTGCCATTCCAGCACCACCTTCACCATAGAAAACCCCAGCAAGAATTATAATGAAGCAAACAGCCTTGTATAAGCACACCAATAGACAAACTGTCCTACTTAATATGTCAGTCAGGAGTGGAAGTAGAGTAATGAAAACCTTCTGTGGTCCATCCATCACTGCTGGATATCTGGCTGCCTCATTGATTTGAAGGCGGAATGTTCATGAAGGACAGTGTGAGTACCATTCTGGAGGCCATGCGTGATAGGAATTTCTGTCATGCACCTATTCTTGCATATTTACTGAATAAGGTGTTGAATCATGTGCTATAGAAACAAACAGAGCTAAACAAAATAGATGTCACAGCCATACCTCTCAACTGTCCCTGATTTTCAGGGACATCCCTGATTTGGCCTCAAAATTTTCCTCTTTCCTCATAAAATTTGTGTTTTGTGTATGGTCACAGCATGAGACCTCACTATATTTCCTTTGTTAGACCTGAACAGCTTGAGCACTTCTAACAGTGCCATAAAAAGCACAGTGTTCCATAGCATTTCTTATTTAAAGACATGGCGACAAGGTAGAACACCATCTGTTATTTGGTGGAGAGATTGGTTGAACAGAAAGCCTGGTTCCACAGAATTGTTAACTAAAGTCATGATGACAAGGTGGAATTTCATCTTTTATATGGTTTAGAGAGTAGTGGAAGAGAAAACTGTATTTCAAGCTGTAGAATACAACAATGCGAGCAAATAGGATTCCTCCGGTACCTCTAAAAACATTACATTGTCTTAGGGTAGATTTGGGCTGGTCAGGGCCCAGTCTTCAAGAGGAAACAGAAACCAGCCACACAACACCAGTTTCATCCTATCTTCATATACTGAATGCATTAATAGTGCTATCTGGAGTCACCCTTCCAAGCCTAACATTTCACACTGGTTGTGTTCTTCAGGAAAGGTGACTCAACTAACAAAAAGTTAAAAATGCAAATCTTAGCATTACAAAATAATTACAAGCCAGAGTATTAGATAACAGAATATCCACCCAAACTGTTCATTTGCACACGTTTAAGAAACAGTAAAATTGTACAACTGTCCGGTCATTATCCTGCTTCATTAAGGAATTTAAATATTCCTGTTATGATAATTTTCTTCCTGAAGTCTGTGTTTTATTATATTCCACAAAATACAGACATATGTTAAAATTCATTAAAGCAAAGTTGTGGCTTGTGTCTGCTACAGTCCTCAATGTTTTATTAGTTTCTGTCCAATTTATGGCCACCATTACCATATGGTTTTATTTAATTCACCCAGACATGCAATAATCAGTGCACCCACTATTCAATATGTTCATAGGTTCATAGGAATGTATGAATCTAGAGCCAATGGACTTTTTGACTTGACCACTCAGTCTGAAATGTAAAACTTACTATCCCTCATACAGTACATCTATCGAAGGATGATCTGAAGGCATCAAGTGTGGTACTTGGCTCAGCCTCATTTGGTAGCCTGTTCCACACATTCATCACTCTTTGATTTAATCAATGGCCACAAATGTCAGTCCTATAAAATTCATCTGTTAGTTGAAATTGTTGGAATCTATTACTCCTTATTGTATCACTTCTTGTGAGACCTATACATTCCCATAAGTCTCCATCACTTAGGGCTTTATAAGTCAGACACAGATCACCCCTAAATCTCCTGTACTCCAAGGAGTACAGACTCAACTCCCTTAAATCATATTGTCAACAGATTCTTGCTGAAGTGGACATGCAAGTTTGTCCCTTAGCTCCTCCTCTTACACTTGTGTTTCAGTTTCAGTGCAGTCAAATTTATCACCATACCGAGTTACTATATTGCTTTCACATTATAACCTCAGTGCCATAGTAATTCTTTAATGAACTCTGCATGTGTCTCATCCCCATGGACAGACCTTACCATCAACATTATTCTTCACACATCACATCTGTGTAGCTTTGCTATGGCACTGGGTTAGCAAGGTGAGTGCTTAAATTGTTGACAGCTTCAAGGAAAATAACAGGGCTGCATGAATAATCACGTTTTTTGCCTTGGAAGGAAATAACATATTTAAATAACACTTTTTATTCCCTCATGTTATTCATCCTTTGAAATGAGAAGAAAATTCCCCTACCTAATTGTGGACTTGGGACAAAAAGGGGAGCTGGGGAGACACTAACTGCAACCTTCACAGCAAAGAGGAAATGGTGCTGGAGGGGCTGAGGTCATTAGGAGTAGAAAAATCAATGGGGCTGCATGTGATGCATCCAAGGATGCTTTATGAAATAGCAGATGTAATAGCATCGCCTCTGACTGAAAATATTCGACTACTCACTAAACACAGGGAGAATCCCTAGTGATTAGAGAACTGCCAGTGTTGTTACACTGCAAACAAGTGTCAGTACTGTTGAGCCACATAACTGTAGACCAACCAGCCTGATGTCTGTATTAAAGAAGGTGCTAGAGGCCATACTAAAACAGTGACTGGTAGACAAGTGCCTGTTTTCAGAGGTGACCCAGGAGCACTTGGGAGGTTAAGTGTTTGTCTCAGAGTCACACATTATGCAAGTGGAGGTTGTGGGAATCAAACTTGAGATCTGATTGTTACTCTTACATCTAGGTTATACTGCCAGCCCAAGAGTGTCTAGAGGTAAATGGGCTACAGATTGTCAAACAGCATGGGTTCACATGGGGGAGGTCATGCCAAACTAACCAGATAAAATTCCTTCACTGGGTTACCAGAGAGGCTGACAAAGCACAGGCAGTTGGCATACTGTACCTGGACTTCATTAAGGTCTTTGATTCATTCTCACTCATTGAGATTGACAAACCCACTTGCAGTACTGTGCAGAAGAATCCCAAACCCAGCTGTTGTTGCCAGGATTCAAAATCCCTGCCTTGCACTGCCAAGTACAGTTGTGTGTTGAGAGTCTTCACTCTGGCATTGAGATAAAAAAAATCACATTTTCCACCTAAACTGTCAAAGGGAAGGTATATTATTCCTGTCTCAATATTCTCTGTTGCAACATCTGTAAAAGAATGATCAATATGCGATGAAAAGGAAATATAGCAATGCAAGTTTCTTGATTAGGAACATAAGAAATGTCCAAAATTATTCCAGATTAGTATAGATAACTATTATAGAGTATGAGAGTGTACCAAAATAGAGCATTTTTATAAACATGAAAAAGGTACTTTAAAATGTCATACTATATATGCAGTACTATAATATACAGAACTACCCAGGCTTTGATGAAACCCTTCCCTCAGTCCATCAGTTATATTGGGCAGTAATGAGTTCAAATAATCCCCAAACAGACACACACACTTTAATATTACAAATTGCAAAATGTATAGCACAAATCATGAAATTATTCAGTGTCCAATGTGTAGTGTGTCACTGAATACTGTCACTCACACCTCAGGTGATGGAACTTATGAGACAAATCTTTTATCTCCAAATAACCCACCTGAGGTGTGATGGTATTATATGATACACCTCACAAATTCAAAAAACTTTATTGCAATGAGCTGGTATACTATACAGGTATTGCCAAAGTTTATACCATATATTAGTTTATTCACAGACCATAAACAGACTACAATGAGTTTATATTAATATATTGGTGGTATATTGTGAAGGCAGTGCAAGATTCTATATAATTTGCATATATTTCTGTCACATCTTTCCTTCCCTCAACCAAATATTACAGCTTCATAATTTGGGGGCATGAAATCTGCTTCTTTTTGTGATACCTTTAGAAAATAGTGTTCTAAGTCATGTTACATACATTCTAAGATACAAAGAAGACAGCAGAAGAAGACCATTCAGTCTATCAAGTCTACTCATATTGCAGGGTCCACAGCTTGAGCTACTGTCCATACCCTCCCTCCCCACTCCTCCCACTCCCTACCCAATGATCCTTACTTTCCCCTTATGCCTATCCCAGCTTCTCTTAAAGCTGCCCACTTTCTTCAACGAGATTACCTCTTCCAGCAGCGTATTCAAAGTGTCTACCAATCTCTCTAAGAAGAAGTGCATCCTAACCTCCATCCTAAACCTCCCACCTTCCAGCTTAAGATTGTACCCCCTCTTGTTATGGTTGCCACTCAGCTTAAAGAGACTCTCCTTATCAATCTTTTTTATCCCTTTCAAGTACTTGATGGTCCCAATCATGTACTCTCTCTTTCTCTCCTGTCTTCCAAGGAGTACATGTTCAGTGTCCTCAACCTCTCCTCGTATGCCTTACCCTGCTAACCTGCTATCATCTTTGTAGCCCTCCACTGGACATTCTCCAGCAGGTTAATGTCCTTTTTGAGGTGTGGGCACTACTAGTGAACTCCATACAGTAGATGCGGCCTTACCAGTGGCCTGTACAAGGGCAGTATAACCTTCTCTCTCCTACTACTGATCTCCCTAGATATGCATCCCAGCATCTTGTTTGCCTTTGCTGCTGCTTTCTAGCACTGCATGGACAGCTTCAGGTCACTAGTGATCATCAATCTCAGGTCCTTCTCCTCCTCTGATGCAGATACTCCGGACTCCACCCAGGCAGTACTCTGTCCTGGAATTCTTGGCTCCAATATGCATAACTTTGCATGCCTTGATATTGAAGCTAAGCTTCCAGTTCCTGGACCACCTCTCCAGCTTTTCCAGATCTTCTTGTTGGTCCTGTATTCCTTCAGCTGTGTCTACTCTCTCACAGAGCTTGGTGTCATCCACAAATAGGCACATTTTGCCCTAAATGCCAGCCCCAATGTCATTGATGAAGACATTGACCAGAACTGGCCCCAGCACTGAGCTCTGCAGGACCCCACTGGTTACCTCTCTGGTGCCAGATAACTCTCCCCCCACAACCGCCCTCTGGGTTCTGTCCCTCAACCAGTTTTCAACCCATCTGGCCATCTTTTCCCCAACCCTAAGATCCACCAACTTCCTGATCAACCTTTTGGGGGACACAGAGTCAAAAGACTTGCTGAAATCAAAATAGAGGATGTCTACTACTTTGCCCCTGTCTACTGTCTTTGCAGCAAAGTCAAAGGAGTTAATCAGATGTGTCTGACAAGATCTCTCCTCTCCCCCCATGAACCCATGCTGCCTTGCATCCTGGAGACCATGCTCCTCTAGATATTCCACAAACCTTTCCTTTAGTATGGTTTCCACAAGCTTGCCCACCATGGAGGTCAGACTGACTGGTTTGTAATTTCCTGGGTCATCCTTGAGACTGCTTTTGTGGAGGGGCACTAAATGTGATGTTTTCCAGTTCTCTGGTACCATGCCTGACTCTAATGAACTATTAAATAGGTCTGCCAGTGGACCTGCCAGGTCCTCATCCAGTTTCTTTTGTACCCTTTGATGTGTTGTGTCCGGGCCTGGTGATTTGTCCACCTTCAATGCCAGCACCTCCCTCACACTATCCTCCTCTATCACTGCATCTGTGTTCCCCTCCCCACTGCTCCTCTTTTTCCTGCTAAAGGTACTGGTCTATCCTTCTCCCCGGAGAAGACAGAACAGAAGTAATCATTTAGTATCTCTGCTTTCCCCAATATCCTCCACCTGCTCCACTCCTTTCTTAAGTGTAGCAATCTCTTCCTTCTTGACCCTTTTCTCACTTATATTGTGAAAGAAAGCCTTCTCCCCTTCTTAATTCCTTCAGCTATCTGCAACTCCTTCTATGCCTTTGCTTGCAGGACTTCCTTACTTGCCTCACTAGCCAACTTTATGTACTTTTCCCTATCCACCTCACTCTTGGTCTTCCTGAATTTTCTGAAAGCCAATCTCTTTTTCTTTACTGCCTGGGCAACCCCAGAACTGAATCAGCTGGGTGCTTTGGCCCTTGTGTTCTTCCCCCTGGGACTAATGCACTGATCTGTGGCAACCAGTATTACTTCCTTAATGATGGACCACCTTTGGTCCACCCTCATATCTGTTCTGATGCCCACCAGATGGCTCCTTTGCATTTATCTATGTTGCATATTATTGTCTGATTGTGAAATTTATACGAAAAATCCAGACAGGTGCTTGATTGAGAGCAGACACTGCCCAAATAAGGTTTGGAACTTTTCTCTCCAAGCCAACCTGCTTGCCATTTTGATATTTGATGTCAGTGGCTCAGCAGGTAGCACACTCGCCTCTGAGGCCAGGAGATCAGAGGGCTGTGGGTTCAGTTCCCACATCTGGCACTCGGGTTAATATCCCAGTACTGACACTGTAGTGCAGCATGAGAGCAGTGCTGCACTTCTGAGGTGCCATCTTTTGGATGAGACATTAAACCGAGGTCCCATCTGCCTGGATTGGTGACGTGGGTAAGTTCATGAAACAGGGTTACCAAAGTGTGACATGAGGGAGAATTTTTCAAATCAACAATAGATCAATTTTAATAAGCTTGTCAAGATACTGTGACTGAAGAGTCAAAAAGGAACCAAATTATGAGATAACTCCCTAGCAGGGATTTCAGAAAAATCACCTTCAGTGTTGCATGTGCAACGGGGACACCAAACGTTGCACATGCAACAGTGGACACTACTGATGTTTAACTTGAAAAAAAAAGTTACTATTCTTTTTACTTTATTTTACTAAGCATTTCCAGACACTATGACCCAAGAGTGAAAAGGGAGTATGTTGTGGGCTAACTCTATATCATACTTGAGAGAAAAGCACCTTCAGTGTTGCACGTGCAATGGGGACACCAAACATTGCATGTGCAAGAGTGAACACAACAGGTGTTTAACTTGAAAAAAAATACTGAAATTTTTATTTATTTTGCTAAGTATTTCATGAACTATGACTCAATAGTGAAAAGGGACTATGTTGGGATAACTCCATATCAGATATGAGAGAAAAGCAATTTCAGTGTTGCACATGCAACAGGGACACCAACAGATCGTGCAACACAGTGGACACCACAAATGCTGGTTAAAAAAGCATTGCCTTCACCCCTCTCTCACCAATGTTCTGCAATACTTTTAAGACCCAATCCGAAAAGAAAATCACCCACTCAAAAAAAGCTGGATGCTTTTGCTGCAAATTTGGGAACATGTAAGAAGTGCAATTTGTTTGGACACCACAGTTGCACGCACCACTCAAAACATGAGTGAACCATAAATTTTATATGCATTGAAAAACTAGGGTGAAAATGTTTTCATTAACAAAAGACAACACCCAATGCAGTTTTTAACATAAATTTACTGAAGTACAACTAAAATAAAGTCTTCATAGAAGCAATGGAATGTACTGTGGTTTTGCATGTCACATTTTGCTAGAGAAAATCTGTGACATTCTGGAGCTGGACATGGAATAAAAATAAAATGGTTGCACCTAGGTTTCTCAAACTATGAAATGTATCTCTACTTCTGGCTATCTTTTAAATTTACTTATCATGACTGCAGTGGCTGTTGTTAATTTTTTTTTAAATCAACATACAAAGTATTGGGCACATTAGTAACCCTATTTCATGAACTTACCCTAGTAGTTCAGGTGGATGTTAAAGATCCATAGCACTTATCGAAAAGAGTAGGGGAATTTCCCCAATGTCCTGGCCAAATTTCCCTCATTCACTAAAAATACCACCAACAGCTTAATCTGGTTCAAGATCAGTTGGCATTCATCTGTATCCCCCTCCCTGGGTGGTGCCTGAAAATAGGCAGGATTTGTCTAGTGCACTTACCCGGCCAACAAAAACTAAATAAATAAAATAAATAAATATGCTGCTGCCTTTTGTGAGCCTTGATGTTGTCTCTCAGCATGGCTACTTTGACACTACTCCTGCTGAGTTCCATTGTCACTTGACATATCTCTTCATCCCCACTGGTCTCCATTCACACCATCAGCACTCCTTGTCACAAGCCATATCAACTATCCTTCTACTACTCCTACTGGAGCAACTTTTTCTTCCCTTGCCTACTGTTTTCATACCTAAGAAGCTACTGCCCTAGTGGTATGAACCTTCCTACCACCACCCTTTCTTCTGTTCACACCTAATTTGGATACAGTACATAATCAGTCCTGCTGCTGCCTACTCCACCATTATTACCCTTCCCTCAACTACTTCTAATATATAATTATGGGTATAGTATAACTGTTATCTCTTACTGTTTAACAAATGCCTCTTATGCAGGTTGGGCAAGAGGACCATTACGATACCCATTATCATACTAAATGGGAATCAATTACCCTAATTTGATTATAGGTTTAGTTTAAATGTCTTTTATTTTTGGATTTCAGCTTTTTTTGTTTTGTGAGCTCCCCCATGGGATGAGTATATTGGATGACCAGCATGATAAGACTGCTGTATGCAGGATAAGAGATACCACCATTCTCCTCCCTGATTGGCTGTGGGTAATCCATTGCCCTATAAATGTAATAAAGTGCTGCTGTAGAAGTATAGCCTTCCCAAACATAAGCTCCACATTTGCCAGCTTCTTGCAAGTGTAACCAGCTACAGTTACGGCAGAACCACTGCTTCTATACTATTGCTATCATCAGCTGCTACTCTACTTAATTCATGCTGAACTAAACATAATTTTACCATTGGAGGAAAGAACGCCTGACACACACACACACACACACACATACATACATACACACACACACACACATACATACACACACGTACACACTCAGGCTATATATAAAGCCACCATTAGAGAACTCTATTTTGTAAATGTTTTTGTCAATAACACTTTCTCATTTCCCTCAGTGGCACTTCAGTAATGCTTGTCACTAGTAATACCTCTCCTGAGACTCATGTCATCATGGCCATGTCAGTTGTTGTCACCAGCAACACAAATCTTCTGCTTCATTGTTAGCCACCAGCAATTCCCATTCCAAGCTCTTACAATTTCAAATAAAAAACAGAACTTCTCTGAATCCCTAAATAGATCTCTTTCCTCCACAGAATCCTTTAGTTTGCAGTACTACAAAAAAAGTGAATGTTTGTTAAAGGAAAATGTATCTATTTTTTTTTAATCCATGTGCTAATTTATAATCTTTGAAATACATTTTTCTTTTTTTAAACCATAGGATCAAGTGAGAACCACAGTACTACACACAGGGCATGGTATATCAAAGGATATTATTGTGTCTTTGTTTCATGCCTTGAAACTGACCCAATGTATTATGATATCTCATGATTCAGCATACACTAATGTGCATTACTGCTTAAATGTGGATCATAAATTTATTCCCTTATTTTAAAAAAAGAAAACAATATTGCAATACTATAGTTCTCTAGTTCAATAACATCATAATAATGTAATTTTTATTATTAAAATGAACATCTAAAACCAAAAACTGTTGGAATAATGTAGTACAAGTTAAATCATTAACTCCAGTTGATCTAAACATAAATGTAATATAGATGTTTGGATGACCTGTGATTTGTATTTAATGCACTATCTGAATAAAAGCTTTACAGAAATGTATAATGTTTATCTCTTACTTCATTATCCATATAAGACATAATAATTAAGACATTTATTTATCAGGGCTGTGATTTCATTTCAGTTACTGTATATGGTACATTAAGTATATCTGATTGATAAAAGTATAGCCTTGTAAGACATAGTTTCCTGTCTGTCTGTCTGTCTATCTATCTAGCTATCTATTTCATTTCATTTCATTTCATTTTTATCTTTTATACTTGTAAGCAGGATGAGCAAGAACCGCCCATTTTCACCAGCGACAAGTCACAAAACGTATTACACATCTATAACATTACATATCAATATAGAAAAAAAAAACAAAAAATACACTAAATACATAATGCATAAAAAAGCAGCTATTTAACATAAACATGTACAAATATCATTATCCATCAGCCAGTATTTCATTCTGGTTTTCAAAGACCACACTGTAATAACAGTAGGCAAAGAATTAAAAAATAAAGGAGCCCAATAAAGAGTCAATCTCTGTCCAAAAACAGTTCGAAACAATGGAATTTCATAAGTAAATTTAGTCTGAGACCTAGTACTATTAGGATTAGAAAATCTGGGAAACAAAATTGAGACTACTGGAGATATAATACAATTTTTTACCTTAAATAACAAGGTACCCAATTTATGTCAAATCCTATTTTTAAAAGATAGACTATAAGTATGTCTGAGAAAGAGACAATAGTGTGTTTGAAGAGACACACTGAGCATAAAGCATACTATAGAACTATAAGTTACCCTTAGTTTGTTGAATAGGTGACCAGAGAAAGAGGAGTAAATAATATCATAATCCAAAACACTTTGAAGAAAACTATGATCAGGTAAAAACCTTGATTTTCTGGTCAAAAACTGGTTGATTCTAAAGAGGGATCCTAATCTCTGATGTAGAATTTTCCTTATTTTATTCAAATGGGGTTCAAAAGTTAATTTTGTATCAAAGATTATGCCCAGGTACTTAAAATTATCCACTAACTCAATCACCTTTCCATCCTGTGTAACTATATGTTGAAGACTAGTATGCTCAATGGTCCTATTTGAAAACAACATAACTTTTATTTTGCTAGGATTAAGCACCAAGAACAACCATTCTTGGAAAGAATCAAAATCAGACTGAACCTCAGCCAGTGCAACATTAGGAGATGAACCAATACTGTAAATAACTGCATCATCAGCATAGAGTATTAATGATGAATAAGAACAGACCAGAGAAGCAGAATTCATATAAAGTGAGAAAATCAAGTGGGCAAGAATGGACCCTTGAGGAACCTCACATTTTCTAGTACTAGGAGAAGAAATACTATCCCCTAGTCAAGTGCAATGTGATCTATTAGTAAGGTAATTATGATACCACTAAATAACATTATCAGAAAAATGAAAACTTGTTAGAATACTGTTTAATAAATCATGTTCAACCAAGTCAAAGGCCTTGATGAGGTCCACGGAAAGCACCGCAACAGCCTGGCCTTTGTTAAGGGCATCCTGAATGACACCCGTGATCCCCACCAAGGACGTCTTGGTGTTGTGAAATGGCTTAAACCCATGCTGACAATCAGAAAGGAGATTATGTTTTTGTAGATATTCTAAAGTTTGATCCAAAATAACTCATTCTAGGGTTTTGATAAAGGAGATAATAAGGAAATTGGACAATAATTGGACAATATGGTGGGATCACCAGATTTTAAGATACGAGTAACTATAGCCATTTTCCACAGACTGGGGAAAACCCCAATGTTCATAGAAGAATTAAACAAGACAGAGAGAGGATAAGAAAAGGAATTGATTCCCAATTTAATGATTCAGAAATCCAATCCATCATGAGAAATATATGACTGAGGATCTATTTTCAATACATAGACCCTGACTAAATCAGGGGATACATGTTCAAAATGGAATTTAGGGGGAACAAAACCATTTTCCAACTTTATAATACCATTAAAATCATTCAAAGAGAATTTCTATGTGGGGGAATTCTACAGCTATCTAAATGTCCAAAGAACTTGTTGAAAGCTTTGGAAACAAATGAGGTGTTACTGATTAAGTGAACTCCAAGTTGAATAGAAATATCAGAAGCTTTTTTAACCCTCCCCATCAGACTATTTAGTATGTCCCATTTTTTTCTCAGATTTCCAATTACTTTGTTTTGCTCAGAAAGAAAAAATGCTATTGCCCTACTAATTACAGATTTACATAAATTTCTTAAAGATTTATACTTCAATAAAAAAGAAGGATCTAAACTATGCTTATACAATTTCAAACTTTTGTTCCGTAATCTCATAAGGTGAAGCAGATCAGAGGAAATCCATTTATGGTTATTAGCCTTAACTCTCAATCTCCTAAAGGGTGCAAGCTTATTAATCACCCTAAGGTAGCAAGAGACAAAAATATCTAACATAATATCTATCTATCTATCTATCTATCTATCTATCTATCTATCTATCTATCTATCTATCCTGTCTATATGTCAAAGATTTTACCAGGAAACACATACTGTGCTGGTAACATCTCATTTGTTAATGTCTCCTGGTTGGGGGTGCAGGAGAGTAAACAATAAAATAAAATAAGGTGTGATAAGTACAATAAATTATTAGTTGTGCAAACAAACACATATACATTGCAGAGTAATATAGTACAACACGATACTTATGGTAGCTTATGGTAAAGTCAAATTACAAATGAACAATAGCAATTAACAATACTGTTAATTGGGGAGGTAAGGGCAGAGATCACAGTGTAACAACAGGATTTGGGTGAGCTAGGGCTGGAGGCAAATGGGTGATAGTATAAGAAATGGGGTCAGAAACAGTTTCAAGAATGACATATGAAGTCACAAAGGAGAACAGTAAAAGAATATGGAAAGAAACAGAGTTGAAGGATGGGGGAAACAGGGTCAAAGCTTTGGTAATTGAAGGGAGCAAGTTGTTTGTCCAGCAATACATTTCTTGGGGAAGGGGGGAGAAAAGGGGAATGGCAGTGACAGTATTGTAAAGTAAGTATGAGGATATGTGTGTGGGGGGAGGAGAGGAGAGAGGTTGGGTAGGGAGGAAGGTAGCCAAGCCAGAATTTGGATATGAAGGAGGCTGAGTGAGGGAGATGCCCAGCATCAAGGGAGGGATGGAAGGAGGTAAGAGTATAGGGAGCAGTAATGGGTGTGTGTAGGATAGTCCAGGAGGAAAAAACAGCAGAAGGAAGGAACAAGAATGTACTGTCTGGCAAGGGTGGACATGGCAGCAGCACTGTAAACTATATTATCATATTCATGATGGGGAGGATCATCTTCTAGATGATCTCATGGTTGGCAGGAAGCAGGATTCTCCCTTTGTTCTGTAGACCACATCTAGGTTGGGGTTAATCTTACAGTAGATGGCATCCACATGCACTTAGAAATCAAGATAGTGGTCCATTCAGACTCTGATGTACTTAAAAGAGGAGACATCCTAATCACAGTGTCATCAAGGGTATGGAAGGGTGAGAGAAGGGTGAGCCTGACAAGCCTTTGCCAGAAACCAGTGCTCATGTAAACCATTTTTTTCTTGGCACTGAGGGATGGCTTGTTGGCCCAGAACTCATACGGGATGTTGTCAAAGTCCAGTTGCAGTCAGGCAGTGATGTTAGGGCAGAGAAGCCAGAATCAAAGATTAATTTATCATCTGCATACATGTAGAAGGACACAGAGAAACAAGCAGTAGGGATTTCAATCAGAAAGATGGAGAGGAGAATAGGAGTCAAAGATGGATCTTGAGCCAATAGGGATTGGATGGGACAGGGCACTTCTGGTATGGGCAGCTTGAGACCTGCCCTCAAGGTAGCAGCAAAACCAACTGACTAAAGGGGTAGAGAGTCTTACTGTAAGGATGATCTGCTGCTGAATTTAAACTTGGTGAAAATGCCTAAATCCAGTGTTTTGGACACAGGCAAAACAGGTTAGAAGGAACTCAGTTACCTTTGGCAGTTTGGCACTTCAACATCATGATGTAGCACATTTTACAGGAAGCACACACACACACACACACACACACACACACACACACACACACACACACACACACTGAGCATGTCCAAGTTGTTTGCAAGCCAGATGACCATCTGCAGCCAATTGGCAATACTGGAGATTGGAAAACAAACTTGCACTGTTCTCATCTTAGTGTCATGTCCAGATCTTCCACACAGGGGAATGATGTGATTGCTTTAAGGAGCTCAGAGCATATAAAAGGAATGACGACTTTTGATCAGAAAACTTTCAAAGTCATCATAGAGTCTTGCATTAGAATTCCAGTTAGCTAATTCACTTCATTAAACTGCAGTTTCTGGCAGGCAGGCTATTAAAAGTATAAAGGAGAGGAGAGGAGTGGAAGGTCATATCAGATGAATCTAATAGATATCTTTGACTGGGTGACCAAAGTAGTAGACCAGAGGGGGGCTATGGACATGGCCTACCTAGACTTTAACAAGGTAGTTGACACAGTCCCACACAAAAGATTAATAAACAAATTAGCCAGCCTGGGAGTAGGTCCCAGGGTGGTAGCCTGGGTAAAACTTTGGCTGGACAACAGGACACAGAGGGTAATAGTAAACGGAGTCCACTCCGAAGAAAGGGGGGTTACTAGTGGGGTACCACAGGGTTCAATACTGGGTCTGGTCCTTTTTAATGTCTTTGTAAGTGACATTGTAGACAGACAGGAAGGAAAAGCATGCCTCTTTGTAGACAACACAAAGATCTGCAACAGGGTTGATACACAAGGGGGGTGGAAAGGATGAGAAGGGGCTTGGCAAGGTTGGAGGAATTGTCAAAAGTATGGCTGCATAGATTCAATGCAAAGAAGTGCAGAGTAATGTACCTGAGAAACAAACACCCAGGGAAAGAGTACACAATGTAGAGGGAGGTATTAACAACAACAAAAATGGAAAGGGACCTGGGGGTAGTCATATCAGATGACCTAAAGGTAAAAAAGCAATGTGAGAAGGCAGTAAGGATGGCTGGGGGGATGCTGGGATATATATGGAGAGGCCTCACCAGTAGAAAATAGGAAGTTGTTATCCCTCTGTACAGACAGTTGGTGAGACTCCATCTGGAGTACTGCATGCAGTTCTAGAGACCCCAGCTCCACAAGTATATAGACAGGATGGAGGCAGTCCAGAGGAGGGCAACTAAAATGGTGCAGGGTCTGCAACAGAAGCCATACAAAGCGAGATTAAAGGAGCTTAACATGTATACCCTCGAGGAAAGGAGGGAGAGTGGGGACATGATAGAAATTTTCAAGTACCTCTAGGGAATCAGCAAAGTCCAAGAGGGTAACATTATTTCAGAAAAAGAGATATGCAAGAACAAGGAGACGCAATTTAAAGACTGAGGGGGGACGGTTCAGGGGCAATGTGAGGAAGTAATTTTTCACAGAGAGGGTGGTGGACGCATGGACTCACCTTCCTGAGAAGGCTGTGGGGTCAAATACAGTGGGGGAATTCAAGAATGCATGGGACAGACATAAGGCAATTCTGGAGGGAGGTAGGAGCAAGTAGGCCATTGGTTAACTAGGATCTGCTTATCCAATAGGTAGAGGAATGGGCAAACTAGGTGGGCAAAGTCATCATTATCTGCCATCAAAGTCTATGTTTCTATGAGGAGAGGAGAGAAGAGGAGTGGAGAGGAGAGGAGAGGAGAGGAAAGGGAGGGGAGGGAAGGAGGGAGGAGAGGGAAGAGAAGGTAGTGGAGAGGAAAGTTGAGGGAGTGGAGGGATGGGAGACAGTGAAGTGTGAGCCTGTACTGCAGCTGTAATTACTGCAGCAGGAGCAGGCAGAGTGAATTTAGTAGACTGGGAATGGGGCAGAGGAGATTTCTGAAGAATTTATTTGACAAATATTCACCAGTGCCGGTGGTGTAGTGAGCAGACATTTAAAATGTGTTTATTTATTTAATCTCTTTAGCTTCACATAGGAGCAAGGAAGAGTGCGTTTAGTAGATTGAGAAAGGTGCAGAAAGAGTTTTAAGGATTTATTTGACAAATGATGTGACTGCTAGTGGTGTGGGCCCTGCAGTGCATCTTTATACATTACCTGTGAGAGAAAAGTAAATGAAGTCAGCTACTGTAGTTCCATGAGGGTGAGAAGGACTTGAGAGGGTGCTAGTGGACTACATGATGGACACGTGTATGTGCATCTGCTGTCATATGGTGCAGAAACAATGTGGAAAAAACTGGAGAAGAAAGGGATGCAGAGGAAGAAAAGGAGCAGGGAAAAGTTCTACCATGCCAGTTCCACTAAGTACTTCTTCTGTAATTGGTGGTGGTGGAGAAAGACTAAGGACAGCAACTTGGAGACATAATAGTTGTAGGGCTGGGGCTATCTCTAACAGAAGATCAAGGGATGCACATGTGATAGTCATGGGTCATTAGTCCCCAAGAGTCAAATTGTACACTGTCCACTGCAAGCAGTAGCTTGTGAGCCAGTCCCAGTCCTCAAGCAATGAAAGCACCCTATGCATACCAGAAACACACAGGTGTCCCACTGGTCCTCTTTCTAATGCTTGGAGACATCAATTCATAGGGATATAATAGATCCATCCCAATCTCCAAAGGTAAGTCCTCACCCCATTAGTGTTATGTGAACAACATGACACCAGCTGCTAGTGGCATCAGCACAAACAGTCACTCATGTGCTGTGGGCATGGGCGGTTGCCTATCCAACTTGAGGCAATATACTGTATAATGGCCCCCTCTACAACCAGCCCCCAAATCAGGCATCAGCAGCAGAAGCATCACCAAGCCTAGTTCTGCTGCTCAGTTGTTGTATGAGAAAGGTGACAATGAATCTGGGTCTGTCAGTGTTACTACTGTTATCTTGTCACCTGAGGAAAAATTAAATTGTTGGGGGTAGGGAGAGGTACAGCAAACCTACAGTTGTATAAAAGCAAACAAGTAGCAAGAAGTTCAGATGATGACTGTGATACAGAGGAGTATAGACCATCATTGGAAAAATAATGCAGAAGGGGAAAAGCAAGAAAGTTGGTCAGGCAAGGAAATGTAAAGATTAGTCCTGCCTCAACTCCAAGATGATCAGCCATTTTGTAATGCTGGTGCTGCTCCTGCCTGTTTTACCCTGCCTGGACATTCAGCCCGATCATGTCATTCCACCATGGTAGACAAAATAAAATCCTCTCACCATCACCATTCTATTGTTCCCCCCAAAAAACAGTTGTCCAGACATGTGTCTAAAAAATTAAAGATATCTTCAGCAGTGTCGGAGAATTTTACCTGATGGCTTCGCTGATTTAATGAGAGCTTGTTGCAATCTGAGTGACAGAAAAATCAGCAGAGGACAATCTGTTAAGACATTGGAAACCGGTGTTCTTGCTAATCACCTGAAACATGAACATGACATCTTCATAGCAGTCACATAGATTGCCAGTCCCTACATCAGCAGCAGCAGCAGCAGCAGAGATAGTTGGTTATGGGTGGTGGGATAAAATGTTTTCTTCAAGTAATACAGCAACAATAGCTGCCGCAGAAACCAACTGATGCATCTCCAGGTACTGGAGCAGCTTCAAAAGTGCTACTCCAACCACCACCAACAAAACAAACTACACTGCCCCATGAGTCATTACATACATACACTAAACTGCCACCAAGTCACCTATCTCTGTGCAAATCCCACAGCTGATTGAGAAGATGATGGTCCTTGTATTCAGCCATTCTTCATTGCAGAGGACATCAGCTTTTAAAGACAGTTGCATGAACTAAAGCCTAAATACAACATTTAAGCTTGCTTAACATTCTCCAGGCATGTTCAATCTAGTATATATAGTTCTCCCTAGTATGTGTGAATTAGTACCTACACAGATGTCAATGCTGAGGGAGCCAGAGGGGTATGTGCATTTCACTAGTGATATGAGGAGGCCATATAGTAAGGGCAGAGTCAGTGGACATTCAGTGTCCTTCTGCCATCAAATTCTATGTCTCTATATTTCTACAATATCTGGAGAAGTAGTGCAAATCAAAGCTTCCTAACTGTGCCTATGGGGTTGTACCCACATCAAGCAGTGCCATTCCGGCACCACCTTCAACATAAGAAACCCCAGCAGGAGTTATTTTCTTTTTTTTAATTCAACATCTTTATTAATTTTATAAAATTAACACAGCAATATCAGTACAAGGTAAGTACAATAGTGTGCCAATTTGGAAAAAGATAAACTAACCCTCCCACCCCCTTCCTTCACCCTACCCCACCACTCTGGAGTGTGCCATTAGAGGACACTGTATAAAGAACTTAAATACATTGTGAAATACACATAGGAGTCCACATGTTATCAGCCATCAATGTAGATATAAAGCATATAGTTTGCCCAATTTTTGTCAAACAACGAAAGATTGTTATGGGAACCAGCAATCAAGCATTCAACCCTGAAGTAAGCTGAGAGGTCATTTAGCCATTCATTGTAGGATATGGGCAATTGGTCCATCCAGTGTTTAAGCACCAGCTTTTTGACCACCATGGAAACTTGAGCCATATGGTAGTTACGTTCCTTAACCCGGATGTTAGTATATATACCTAAAATGCAGATCTCCACAGTAAAGAGGTCTCCTAAGCTGAGAAAATGATCCAACCTGGGCAATTTTGTCACAATACCAAAAAATTTGCAGCAAGTTCCCTTCTTCCTTGCTGCAGCTAGAGCAATTAGAATTAGATAGGTGTCCAATTTTAGCTAATTTGACAGGCATATAGTATAAGTTATTTAGGATATGGTATTGGGTAAGTCGGAGCTTTTCCTAGATATAGATATATATATATATATATATATATATATATATATATATATATAGATAGATATATATATATCTATATATATTATCTATCTATCTATATATATATATATATATATATATACATATATATGATGTCAAACTCAGGTCCAGTCAATGACTACCTCCTGCAAAAGAGAGGCCCATATATTGGAGCCAGGTATGGGATCTGGATGGCCAATAGAAAGGAGATAAGTTTATAAGAGGGATAAGCAGTGGGGTTTGGAGGATAGGTCATGGAAGCTGTCTAGGAGAGGTTGTAACCTGGAATCTTGAGGGTAGGTACTGAAAATTTTGCTGATTGAATGCCGCAATTGAAAGACTTTAAAAGTATGAATGGAGGTTCAGCTATATTTCTCTAAGATAGTGGGAGAGGAAAGAAGAGAATTGGGGGAGTAAAGATCTGTTATTTTAGCATTCCGTAATGAGGGCAACCAGTTGGGAGTAAGGAGGATGCCACCTATCTTAATGTTGGGGTTAGAGATGAGAGGTTGAGAAAAATCTTGACGTGGGGAGAATTTATAGGAGGAAAAAAACTGAGAAACATTTTTTAGTGAGGTCCTGATTACTGAGTGACAAAGTGGATCAGGTAGCCTCTTAGGTGGGATATAATAAATGGTAGAGGAGTGGAGAGGGTGTTGTTTTAACAGCTGAGTTTCCAGTTGTAGCCAAGTGGGTATGTAATCTTCTGTAGAGTTGGTGAGCCATCTGTCAATCCTGGTAAAGTGGCCAGCCCAGTAATATAGAAGAAAATTGAGAAGGCGAAGACCACCTGTTGTTTTAGGTAGACTCAGTTTGATGAAGGATTTCCTAGGTAGCTTATGCAACCATATAAAGCCAAAGTAAGGGAATGGATGTTCTGAAAAAAATGAGAGGGGAAGCCAAATGTTCAACATAAGTAAAGGATAGAAAAGCCTAGGAAGGACATTTATTTTTACAATGTTAATACGTCCCCATAGAGATAGTGGAAGAGACTCCCATCTTCAAAGGTCTTGTTGAAGGGTGGCCACTAGGCCATCGAGGTTCATTTTCGTGGTGAGAGAAGGGTCGGTGGTTAGGTAGATGCCCAAGTATTTGAGTGAGTGAGGGGGACCATTTAATATCGTAACAGCTAAAGTCAGCTTTATGGGTGAAGAGGTTTAAGGGAAAAATTTTGGTTTTGGTAAGATTAAGCTTATACTTGGATAGACAGCTATACTAAGGTGCATATTGAGGTGAAAGAATGAGCAAGAAAGCCAAACAGCCCATAAGAGCTCATATGCTAGTCAGAATCAATAATAAGACAGTTGATTGCCAGATATAAAGTAATTATCCAATCTAGCCTGAAACTAAGCTTTATCTTTACTAACAATGATGGACAATGGTAAACTATTCCATGGTTTAATCACTCTTAGTGTAAAGAAAAATGTTCTTTTGTTATTTTTAAAAGTTTGACTCATTAACTGAAGTGGATGACCTCTAATATTATAAGATGACTCTTTAAAGGTTAATCCTAAATCTACCATAAAGGAAGGGTCATGGACTACATCAAATAGAAACAAAAGATCCCCTCTTAATCTATGAGTTTCAAAGGAAAACAGACCAAGTTTCTTCATATGGTAGTTGATGCAGCCCTAGAAGATTTTTTGTAAATCTATGCTGAACTCTCTCTAGTTGGTTTATGTTAGCCTTTTTGTAAGGACACCACAGCTGTGAAACATATTCCAAATGAGGCCTGACATAAACTGAATAAAGGGATTAACACTTCAAGATGTTTAGAAGTGATGTTATGTTTAATAGACCAAAGGACTTTATAAACCTTATTTATAGAGTCATTTATATGATATGAAAAGTCCAAGTTGTTTGCGATGGTAATGCCAAGGTCTCTTTCATCAGTAGTCTCACTCAGTAAATGTTGCCCTAACATATATGTTTTTTTTTTGGAATAGTAGAACCGAAATGCATGACCTTACACTTACAGAAGTTTAGATTCATTCCCCAATGAGTAACACAGTCATTTATGATTTAAGTCCTGCTGTATAATGTTAAATGTCTCTAGACTTGAGCAAGGTCCCTCGATCTTAATGTCATCTGCATATTTTACAGCAGATGACAAACAATATGAGGTAGCATCAGAAACAAAAGCTTGAAATAAACATGGACCGAGTACTGACCCTTGTGGAACACCACTAGTAACATAGTCAATAGTGGATAAACATCCATTAATGCTCACTCATTGAGTGATCAGTTAACCAATTTTTAATCCATGTAATAATATATTGATTAATTTTCAAGTTATGTAATTTAACCTCTAGGGCACATTGTGGCATGACATTGAGTGCCCTACTAAAATCCCAAAAGATGACATCACAAGGAATGTGACCATCAATAAGGGAACTAATGTTCTCATAAAGCACATCAAACTTGAATGAAAACCTTTACTCTTTATAAAACCATGTTGTTCTAAATTTGCGTCATTCAGAATAGGTCTCAATATATATTTAGTTAAACTTTCTAGTAACTTACAGGTTGGTGAAGTAAGACTAATTGGTCGATAGAGCAATCAGATTTAAGACCCTTTTTTATAAATGGGAATAACATTTGCACATTCCACTGCTTAGGAACAAAACCACTAATTAAACAGGAATCAAACAATAATTTTAATGGGATTAATAAGCAAGTGGAAAGCAAATATAATAAATGTCTGGAAATGTAATCAGGCCCCAAGCAAGTTTTACCTTTGAGAGGTTTTATTTTTTCATCAGTGTCATTAATATGAAAGCTTATAGGCTGTGAAATATTAACGTCTGAATTGACAATCAAGGTATCCAAAGGTGCAAACTGTATACAAAAATTTAAAGTAAATAAATCAGCCATAGACTTTGGGTCATGAAAATCTGACTATTTTCTTGTATAGGACCCACCTTACATACTGTTTTCTTTAAGGAGTTGAGATAAGAAAAGAAAATAACTTACTGTTGGATTTAGTAGCTCTACTGGCCAAATTATATTCATAATTCATGTTAGATTTTTTTATAGCAGCCTTACAAACCTTTTGGACATTAACATATTCAATCCATTTTTTTGGAAGTCTTACTTTTTAGATATTTAGTATATTTCCTATTCTTTTGTTAAATATGTTTCTTTATGGACTTAGACAACAATTTAAGTTGTGATTTACCATTGTCATATTTACTTATACAAGGAATAAATTCATCCTCAACTGATGTTAAGGTATTGAATAATAACTCCCAATAATCTTCAATAGGAAATCTAGAGTGTTCTTTTACCCAATCAACTTGTTCAAAAGCTTGTGTCATACCAATCATGTTGGCTTTATCATAAATGAACACAAATGAGGACTGGGGCTTAATTTCAATTGGACACTGTAACCTGAAAGAAATGACGCAATGGTCACTATTGCCAAGAGGAGCTTCCTTTAAAACATCAAACACGTTCAAAGTATCTTGATGTAAAATTATGACCAAAAGACTTTTCCCACAAGTAGGGAAGACAACACTCCGCTTAAGATGGAGCTGGGCACAAATAGCTAAAAGTTTTTTACTATTGAGAGTTATGGCATTTAGAGCACACCAGTTAATATCTGGTAGATTCAGATCACCAAGGAGGATAATTTTCCCAATATCACAAGCAGTTTCCATTTCAAGTAAAATAGCTTCCGGGCCAGATATTCAAAACTTTGCGGGCTAAATTAGCACTGCCCAGTGGGCAAACTTAGCCTGTAGCACAAAGCAAGCCATATTCAAAAGGAATAGTCCAGGACAAACAGCTTCTGAATATAGCATAGGAATGAGCCCGGACAAACTGGGCTGGGAGTGCAGGGCAAACTTAGCCCTGGAATAAGACAGCTCTGAATATGGCAACCAGGAAGTGCAAACCACAACAGTAACACAGTGCACAGCGATGTGAAGGTAGGTAGAGGTGAACTATGTGGCCAATGTGTGTTCCAGCAAATGCGTGGACCCAGTACAGCTGCAGGCAGCAGCGTATGTGAAAGTACAGTGTGCAAAACTGAAAAATATTCCCCTGTTTGCGCAGTGCTAACATGTTTGAGTGGGTTTAGCACAAGGCTAAACCATTAGCCTGGTTCAAACACATTTGCCCAGTGCTAAACTTTGCCATATTCAAAAGTAACATGCAAATGAGCCTATTTAGGTAGTTTCTGGGCAAACATCCAGATTAGCATCTCATTATGCCCTGATTTGCATACAGTTTGCACTAGGCTAATGGTTTAGCCCTGCGCTAAACCCCCGCAAATGTGTTAGCGCTGTGCAAACAGTTTGGGGAATATTATACAATTGTGAACACTGTACTTTCACAAGCACTGCTACCTGCAGCTGTACTGGGACAACACAGCATAGGCACAGATGGTGGTGGTGCTGCATGCAACTGCCACACTGTAGGTAATGCTACAGTGCACAGTAGACACTACAGTAGCAAGGGGGCCAGTAGTGTGTGGACACAGCAATGCCTATGGAGTGTAGGGCAGTGATGATGACTTCACTATACACAGTGAAAGGCCCAACCTGCAGGTGTTTACTGACAGTGAACATTACTGTTACACTGTTGTGTGACTCTCAGATGCTGCACCTCTGGGCCTTAGTCAACCCGCACCTGAATAACTGCATCCCATCCTGGTCACCTCTGTAAAGAAAAGAAATTGAAGCGATTGAGTGTCCTGCACGTGGTCACTAAGCTGGTTAGCAATTTAGGAAGCAAGGGCTACGAGTAGAAGTTGGACATTGCCAAAGCATTCAGCCTAGAAAAGAGAAGGCTGAAGGATATGATCATGTTGTCCAGATAACAGAAGAGGACAGATGGGGTGGGGTATACACATAATTTTGAGCTGGTAAGTGCAAGCTGACCTTGAGTATTCCTTATTAAAATACTGAGTTGGGGCCTGGAAAAGAGAAAGATTAGAAAGCATTACTACACAGGTGGTTAACATGTGTAATAGCCTAGGAAGAATATTAGGATTTAAACTGTAAGTTTTAGTACACTTGAGCTGATTAAATTAATCTGTACTTCAACTAGGAAGGGCAAGACTCCAGATTGTTCAACAATTTTAGACTTGATTTTTATATCATGAATTCTAAGGATAAAGAAGCAAAGGCCTCCTCCCCAGCTATAGGGGATCATAACACAACTGTGTATACTCAAGTCTAGATCTGGCATATAAGTCAGCTAACACTCAAAATATTTGCCACAGAATTTTGATAGATAGTTTCTTATCTTACTTAAATCAACCCCCATGTGATAGAATATTTTAGTACCTGACTTAGATATGGAAAGTAAAGAACATATTGACAGCTTTCTAGATGTCTGTGATAAACATGCTTCTCTTGAATCCTTTTAAAGGAGAAACATCTCATGTTGGTCAATGAAAAACTTCAAAAGTCAATTTGTTTGAAAGATAGAGCATGAAAAAAATCTAAGACAACATAGAAACATAGAACTTGATGGCAGATTCCCCCTTCCTATGCAACATACCTCCCTGTTCGTTTTCCCACTGCCTTTTTGCACTTTGTCATATAGTTGATTTCTGACTGTCCAATATTATCACTCCTCAGTCCTTCTACTGTGTTTTCCAATACTATTTCCCCATTAAATATTGTGTTTTTTTATTTTTGCTCCCAATGTGCATAACCTTACATTTTTTGTACGTTGACATTCAGTTACCAAATCTAGCACCACAATGTATCACTTGCCTTTCCAGGTCATTCCTTAGTGCCCCGATGTATTCCAAACATTCCACCCTTTAGTATCTCATTGTGCCACCTGGTAAGAGGCAGATCTTGCCCTGAACACTAACCCTATGTCACAGATGAATATTTTAAAGAGTATGGGCTCCAGTACTGAGTCCTGTGGTACTCCAATCATTACCTCTTTATCAAAAGAGAACCCTTCTGCATCCCTCAACTCAGCCAGCTTTCCACCCATGTTACTATCCTTTTTCAAACCCTAGGTTCTTCAGTTTCTTAATCAGTCTCCTGTGTGGGACTAAGTTAAAAGCCTTACTGAAGTACAGGTACAGTATGTTAACTGCCTGTCTATTGATGGCCACTTAGTCACCCAGTCAAAGAACTTAATCAGGTTCATCTGGCATGACCTCTCCCCTGTGAAACCATGCAGCTTCTAGCACCTCCCCTACTATAGATGTTAGGCTGATTGGTAAATGATTTCCTGGCTCATCATTACTGCCCCTTTTGTGCAAGGGAACCACATTGGCAGTTTTCCAATCCTTGTGGACCACCCCTGTGTTTAGCAAACAGTTGAAATTGTTAACCATAGGTGCCACTATCACCTCTCCTGTTTCCTTAAGCATCCTTGCATGCATTCTTTCCAGCCCATCGTTTATCTACTCTTAATACTTTCAGTCACTCTAGCACTCTTTTCTCCATGATGTTGGGGAATGCAAATGACTGTAATATTTAGCAAAACAATTTTGATTTTTTTTCAAAATTGCAATAAAGAAAGCCAATATAGTGTATCATAATAAAAATGTACAAGCCCAAAAGACCATAGAATTTATTGGAAGCTGATTAGAAATAGAAAAAAAAAACAGTGATGTCAGGTTAATTCACTAGTATGCAGCAGAATAATAAACATAGAAACATAGGAAAACTGATGGGAGAAGAAAGCCTAGTGGTTTATTCAATCTGCCCTATTAGTAATTATAATAATTGACTGTCTAAAATTAATAGCTAATCACTTAAATGCATATTTTAGAACTTTCCTAGATACAGATGCCACAAATCATTTTAGCAAATCTCAGTGAAGAAAATTTATATATGATGGATTTAGAGAAACACAAATTTAGATTTAGAGCTACTGCTTACGACACTCGTGACACAAGTTCAGAAACAAGCTTGAGTTGTCAGAGCTCACCAGGGGAAGGTGAATTGAACCCCCCTGAGGATGTCTTCCATTTTTGGTAATGTAGGGACATGATTTCTGCTGCAACACTTCTACTTTGGTGACCATATGTGGTAGTGCACCAGGGGACACTGATAGAGGGGGCTGTCAGTGTGGCTGCATGCAGCACACTTGTGTTTGCATGTTTGAAGCCCTTAGTTGGCTGACACCCTGCAGGCATGTAAATGAACATGGAAAGAACACCATGGAGTGAGCAATATAATTCTGGGTGAACTTATGCTCTGCCTTCCACTACTGGACACCATCTCACCCTTGGGTGCTCCTGCCTCTGAATCCCCAGCAGAGGTGGGAGGTTCAAGTTCAACACAGCTGGGCCCACTAAAGGGATATGCCCTTTGGGTTGGAGGGAGAGTGGTAAGTGTCAGAAACATGTGAGGCTGTGCCTGATTTAGAAATTGTGCCACACAAGTGAAAAGAGCATAACCAAACAATTAAAATAATTATGTTTAGAATAATAAAAAATAAATCTATAAATCAATAAAAAAACTGAAACACATAAATCATCAGGTTTGGAAGGAGTACAGGGAAGGTTCTTGAAAGACTGTTATTACACCAAATTTAACACAAATATTTATTTTGAGTTTAGTAGATGGGGACTTCTTTAAAACATGGAAGGTATCAGAAATTATCCTAATCCCTTAAGGGGAGACCTTCTTAATCTAAGAAAATATAAATCTGTAGCTGTGCTCTACAGCCTATGCAAACTAATGGCATGACAAATCCAATCTCAGTTTTATCACCATCCAAACAGCAATACCTTATTCACTTCAAGTGAGGTTCCAGGCTTGGATATTTCATGTACACATCCCTCTTGGATTTTGCTAATATTATATCAACATCTTTGGATCAGAAACAAAACGTGGAAGACATGATTCCAGACCTTATCCAAGGCTTTCAACCTTGTGGACCATTTCATATTGATAAATAGATTCTTGGGGATGGGTTATAATCAGATGCAATAATTTGATTCACACCTTACTTAGGGGCAGGAGTCAAATAGTTCAGTTACTAAATGTGCTAGCTGATATCCAATTTGTGTCTAGGGGAGCACCACAAGGAACATTCATAGCCCAGTTCTGGGTTTCATTTATGTAAACATGCACCCTACATGAATAAAAATTCCCAGATCTGCCTTTACAGTATGTGATTGCCATAGTCATTTTGGGTACTGACATGTCAATATAAAGAATGCAAATTAAATTACTACAAGACTTTACAATAAGGCAACACTGGTTCATAGCATCCAAGTTAAAACAAAATGCTTGTTGTTGTATTGGTCCTTGTACAACAAGATGCACAAACTAGGTGATTTGATACATTTTATTGGACCAACAGAGATTTACAGAAAATCTTTAAGCTTTCAAACCTGCATGGTCCTCTTTCAAAAGGAAAATAGCAGTTATCTTGAAAAGAGGTTTCTTAAAAATACCCAGAACTTACACATTTTACACATGAATGCCACAGATCAGTGAAGAAATTATACAGGAAGCACAACCAGAGATAAGAAAGCAATCATTAAAACTCTAGTTCTGTGTAAGCCAAATGTCACAGAAGGAATGGTCTGTAGAAGTTGGTCTATAAACTAACTGATGCCAAATATATAACTAAAGAGAAACTGGAGACTGTGTGTGTGTGTGTGTGTGTGTGTGTGTGTGTTGAACACTTAAGTTAGTAGTTCGGCATGTGTGAATCTAAAGGCCATGTAATCACCATCCACAGTTAAAATCAAAAGTATAAATGCACAGCTATATAGATTATATAGAGCCATTTTTATATATAAGCATTATAGCAACATGTAAAACAATTATCTATGTGTTCTACCTAAAACAAACAAAAAAGAAGAGCGAGAGCCCTTTAGATAGTGTAATGGGACATGAATCTAATGTCTACATTCATGCCACCCTGCACTATATTCAGAAGAAAAATTAGTTTGACCTCAGATGCTTGTCTTTGTTGTGCATTTTTGAAATGCCCTTTGAGAACCAGGACAGATACATCATAGATGGAGTGACTAGACTGAGAGACATGTTGTCCCACAGATTTTTCAGTCTTCTTTTTAATATCATGTCTGTGTGAGTTCATATGGGTTCTAAGAGGTTGTCCAGTCTCCCCCACATAACCTGGCTGTGGACATTTCTTGCACTGAATGTAATAAAACAATATTCTGAAATGCACATGTATAATTCCCCTGTATGTTGAATTGCCTGTTTTGGGTGGTGTTGATAAAATGTGAAGTGGAAATGTGCCCACATGTCTTACATCCAGAATGATTGCAGGGTCTCATGCTGCCTAGTGCACCATTGTTTATGTCAGGTATAAGTTTGCTTCTGGCAATCAGGTTACATACTGTAGAGTAGGTGGTTGTTTGAAAGACAGTAGAGGTAGTTCTTGGAAGATACATTTCAAGGTGTCACCCTCACTGAATATTTATTGGAGGTCCATAATAATTACACATAGTGGCTCCGGATCAGGGATGTATGTAAAAACCAAGGTTATTCTGGTGATGGTTATAGTAGTTGTTCTTTTGCAAATTTCACTGCTCTGTCCATTTCCCTAGAGGAATGCTCTGCCCAATACATGTTTTTTTTTCAGTGTGGCCAGGTGTTTATCCCTGTTCTCCTCACTTGAACAGATACAGTAGTATCAAATTACTTGATTGTACATTACATGTTTTTTAGTATGCCTAGACAGATTGCTATTTCTATGCAAGTGCCTTTGTCTATCTGTCAGTTTCCTGTAAACACAGATCTGTAAGGTTCAATCTTTGATGGTAACTGTGATGTCCAGGAAACTAACACTGGTGTCAGAGTACTCCAGGGAAAGTTTAATAGATGGGTGGCGGTTGTTAATTTCCTGATGGAATTCTCTGAGTGTTCAGGTACCCTCTGTCCAAATTTTAAATAAATCATCAATATAATGGAAATTTAAGTAAGTTATTTGTGTGTACATTGTTTTAGGAAAGCCTCCTCCAAATTCACCATGAAAAGGCTGGCATACTGTGGAGCCATCCTTGTGCCCACTGCTGTTCCCATAATTTGAACATAATGTTTGCCATTAAAACTGATGTTGTTGTGGGTCAGAATTAATTCAGTAAGTCTCACAACGAATTTAGGGTGGATGTTATGGTGCTGTCCTTGCTCTTGTAAGTATTTAAGGCAGGCTGAAATGCCATCAGTATGTGGAATATTAGTGCATAGTGAGGTTACATCCATCATGGCTAACATGATATTAAGTGGTAAGTCCCTAAAGACAGAAAGTTTATGCAGGAAGTGTGTAGTGTCCTGAATAAAACTGTACCTTTCTATGACAAGTGGTTTTAAAATGGTTTCTATAAAGCCAGAAATTCCCTCAGTCTGAGAGAGAAAAACAATGGCTGTCTAACATATTTTATTTATTTATTTTATACTGGAGATGCATGTGAGCAAAATTGTTTATTTTCACAAGTGTCCAGTGACAAATAAAACATCAGAATAGAAAACAATGTTGCCAGTCCACCAGCACAGTGACAAGGCATCTGCTAGCAAAGTCATCATCCTGGGTTCAGGGATGGACTCTGGAGTGGGAGGGGCTGGTGGGGAGAGAAGGACTAAGCATCCTGGGGATGGATCTCCTTCTTTGGGGGGCAGAGGGGAAGAGTACCCAGTGCTCTACAGACCCCTGACAGAGGCAGGGGGTTCTGCCATGGCTTGTGCCATCAATCTTGGGGTGGGGCAGACGTAGTCTGTCATTGCACATCCCATCCCCAGGGAACAGCATTCCAAAAAATGGCTGGCAACTCCATTCATAATGCCCGCCACCAGTCTCACTATCACCTGCCATTCCTCCTGGTTATGGCCAAGATGGATGTTCCATCTGTCGATTCACTCCATGACCCCAACTAGGGGGGTAAGCTCAGGGATCCCTGCCTGCAGCAGTGATGCTGCCGGTAATCTGGATGAGTGTTCATTGGTAGGGTATCTTGGTGGCCCTGCCTTGTTGGGCAAGACAGGGTGGTTAGCAGCCATGGTGGGAGGGCGAGACCCAGTGGGGTAGGGTCAGATGCCATGGGAGTTGCCAGCCACAAAAATAAATAAATAACAAGGTCAAGGCATGAATAAACAATCATTAAATGGATAAACAGACATTATTATGAGCATGTATTTACAGTCTGTTGAGGAGGTATTACTTCAATGGGTTTTTAAATAGTGTAACAGATGGACACTGAACCAGAGGATTAGGAAGGCTGTTAAAAAGTCTGGCACCCCTTAAAGAGAGAGAATGCTGACCTTGAGTAGTGTGGCAGAAAGGAATTGAAAAGGAGAAGTCAGAGGTAAGTCTGGTAATTCGATCATTTACAGGCTCTGGAAGATGGAAATAATGTTGTTAGGCAGGTGATACCAGATAACTTTGTAGAAAAAAGTAATTGTTTTACTGTTAAGCCTGTCATCAAGTGATAGCCAGTTTGCTGCCCTGTAGAGGTCACAGTGGTGGGTCCCACTGGGGAGACCAGTGACAAATCTGATAATGTTATGGTAAGTAGCCCTTAAAGGGACAGTGTCAACCTGTTCTGCATCATATTATTTCTAGTTAAAAACCCACATTTTATGGTTGCTTACCTTCTCTAAAATTCATTAATGTTGTTGTTTTGTCTGTCTCCTTGTTTAGCAAAACTGAAATGCACGATGATGTATACTTATAAATAACTGTTTTGTTTCAAATCCTGAGTCTATTCTTCCTGAATGCTTCCTAAACACTAGAAGCACCCCCAAACAGTGCAGTCATTCATGAGGCCATAGCTACATAAACTCCCATTGCATCATGAGTGGCTAGACTGTGTTGGAGGTATTTCCAAGTCCAGTAAACATGCAGTTGGAGTTGATCAAGGAATGTAAACAAATCTGTTTTGGTGTGGTAACACCAGTATGGTGGGCAGTCTGTATTTCACTTTTTAAAAGAAAAAAAGAATCAGAATCAAACTTCTAGCTATATCAGCAGTCTTTGCAGAATGTTAGCAATCATAAAACATGTTTTTTAAAGAAGGGACACTTTGAGACCTAAGGGGGTTGAGAGTGTCACTTTAACCTACCCATAATTTTTTGAGAGAGAAAGGAGGAGCAAACATGAGACCCATAGCCAATTAAGGGCAGCAGGAAACTGCAACTAGGGTGCTAGTTTCAGGTACAAAGAAATTGTGGTAACACTTTATTTTAAGTGTCCATAACTACAATGTAATAACTGAGGAGTGTTTTCTCCTATTGAGAAACCAGGTTATAATTTGCCGTTATAACCCGGGATTATAACGGCAAACATGTGCTGGGTTTTCACATTCTGTGCATGCCCATGCTCTTTCTCCTCACTCACCGATCCCAGAACTGCTGCTTCATGAACTACAACTGTGGCGCACAACACAACAAAATATTGGCAGAGCTAGAGCCAATGGGCATGCAGCCCATATCAGACATGAGAGTCAGATTTGTGGAATGATGTTCATTCACAAATCTGGACTGTCAGTGTACAGTATGAGCCGCACCTATTGGCTCTAGCTCTGCACCATCGCGGCAGCCTCTACCAGACAGTCAGTCGGGCGGGCGGCGGGCGGCAGGCGGGTGGATGCTGCCGCTCGCCGCCGCCGGGGAGCGGGTGAGGGGCTTCTGGGTGGGTGGGGTGGGGGAACACTTGACACCAGGAGATGTTTGGGGGTTGTCACTGACATTCTGCCCGCGATCAGGCATTACGGTCCACTGGACCACCAGGAGATATTCGGTTGGGGGCTTTTACATCTCTGCCCGCGATCGGGCACTGGGGGTTGATTCACGCTCTGCCCGCGATCGGGCATGGGGAGCTGTTTGGGGAGGTGTCTGCATACATACTGCCCACGATCGGCATCGGGAGATGTTTGGGGGAGGTGTTGATACATACTGCCCGCGATCGGGCTGGTGGGGGGCACAGGATTGATTTGGGGCCAGCTACGGGTGGTAGCTGCTGTGTTGCACCCTGCAAACAGCAGCTCACCTGTGGCCCTCAACTTGATCCTTTTTTTGGCTTAAAGTTGTGCAGGCGTAGGTTGGGGTTACGCCTGCACATCCCTGCACAGCCCCGACTGAATATCGGGTTGTGCAGTTTATGCATAGGTTCCTCCCCCTCATGTTGAGCATGCATTCATTTGCATTACGCTGTTGCTCAGCCTGTTTTCAGTTGCGCAACTGCCTCCTGCTGAATATCGCAGAATGGCGCAATGTAGGACTTGCGCATGCGCAACCCTGTTGCGCATGGAGCAACCCTTTTGAATATCTGGGCCTAAATGTCTGTATCCTTGAGAGGTGAAAAAAAAAGGAAAAGGAAAAACTAGGGCTACCAGAGCCAAACCTCTCGCTGGCAAAATACTCCAAAAGAATATCTGTTTGCCAGTGTTCTTATTAGTAAACATATACATTTATAGCCAAGTAGAAGTCCAGGAAAGACCAATCAGAGAAGTGCATAAAATGCAATCATCAAACTTAAATCTGATCTTCTAGGTAGAAGAGAGACAACAACTCACTTTATTGTCCAGCTGCCAAGGTCAAATGTGAACAAGGGATTCTCTCTGCTGAGATCTCAGAGATCTTTAAAGAGACTAGGGAGGGGTGCTCGCATCTCTTTCATAGCTTGGTCCATGGATTTGAACGATTGCTATCCACTATTAATTTGGACCTGCAATCTAGCCGGATACTTAACCCTAAACCTTATAGTTGCAGCACTAAGTTTGTTAACTAAAGGATGGTAGGCTGCTCTTTTCTATCTGGTAGCAGCAGGCAGATCTTGTGTTATACGCAGATGGGTCCCCTCCCAAGTGGCTTATTTCAATTAACAGATCTTAGAAAGAACATGCTGTTTCTCCAGGTAATTCAGACATTTAAAAATAAAAGGTTGTGGGGGAACCTTCAGGTGGACGAGGTTGCAATGAGCAATGGGCCCCTTCTGTGACTTGCAGGATTGTGAAGAGAAGGCCCTGCTATTTTCAATAATAATTTTTAAACAAAAAGAATGGCATTGGTACCTTCTTCAGCTTCAGGGGCCGAAAATGAGGAGGTTGTTTCTATGACTTCTCCCTTTGAGATCCTTCAGTTTGTCCTCTAATTTGCTGAGTTTCTGGTGGTAGGTGATAATTTCAGGATCCAAACGAATTTGCTAGTTTTCTAGAGATGTGGTGCGGGCATCAATATCGCCCATTCAAGTGTTTAAGTCCCCAATATCTTTGTTTAAGGAGCGGAGTTCTGCCGTGATAGTTTCTAGGGCAGCTTTGAGATGAGTGAACTCCTTAACAAATCTTTTCACCATTAGTGGGATTGGCCCCGGAGTAGCACTAGAGGGCTTCCCAGCAGAAGTAGAGTGGGCCTTGGTTTTCTTCAAGACTTTCTTAGGTGTAGGAGGAGGCATATGCCGTGGGAGGGCCTGCCTCATATCCACTTCCATGGTGAGCTAATAGAATAGCAAGTTGCTCTGAAACGTGATCTGAGAGAGTTGGAGACCTACCTCACGATGGAAAGACCAGAAAAGAGTCATTCTGGGTGAGACAATAATTAAATATTAACTTAATTATGCAGTTTCAGGCAGGAACTGTGTGTAGGAGCTCCTACTCAGTCTGCAGCATCACGTGACCCTGCCCCTTGGCTATGCTGGCCTTTGCAGCTCCAAATGGACACTTCATTGTCCTCACAGTCAATGTCAGGAAAAGCTCCATGCTCAGGATACTCCACTTCCATTCCTGTAGGTACATTCAGAACAGTCACATCAGGCACTTCTAGCCACTGGATCATCCACGGTCACTTTCAAATCAGAAGTCCACCCTATTTTAGGCGCTGATCAATCACAGGGTGCAAACAGAATTTGAGTACCTCTTGGCTCTCTGGGCTTCTTGACCCCAAGCAGGTCTCCAAATATGTGTAACTGTAAGCAGAAGTTTACTCACTCAGGATGATTCAGAAAGCTTTTCATTTCCAGAAGTTACAACTTCATCAGCACTCTCACTGCTGAGGCATTACGTTTCATGCAGCTTTCTCACAGCTTAAGACAGTTCAGGTTTTTACCACATTTTCCACAAAACATAGAAAGGCAAATGCTAGCCCAGGGGAACAATGACTGGCAACCCCCAGGCCAGTGACTTTCATCTCTTGCAGCCACTTCACTTTTGGCACAGTACAGAGCCCCCCTCACCTGCAAATGGGATCCTGCTGAACACACTAGGTCCATTCTCTCTAGTTGGGGGCCAGAGCCCCCCCTCCCTGTGGAGGGGCTCATGCTGAACTGAATTCAGCCTGCAAACTCCCTGGATTTTGGGGGCTCTTTGAGGCTCCTGATTGGCTGAATCCACTTGTCCGTCCCAAAAACGAATATTCTTTAGGCCTCCATGATGCCTGATAGGCTCCCTGTTTGGGTGCATACATTAGATCCCTGCTTTTCCCCCTCAAATCCCTGACAATGTCAGAAGAGTCTCTGTGGTAGATCCTGGCTTTCCGAGTGGCTGTTGGCTACAGTTATGGCTGCCATTTGTATGCAGTCCCCTTGCAGTCCAATACTGTCCCCACTTTAAAAGTCTGGAGCAGCCAGAATATTTACTTATAATAGCGCTACTGTTCAATAGCCCCTTTACTACCCTGTTGAATGCTGCCCATGTTTTACATATAGATGTAGTCCTTTGCCATTCACTGCTGCCAAAATGTGCAGTCCTCTGGCAGCAGGCAGGTACATACATTAATATTAATGGAGCTCCTTATTGAAATTCATGTACCCCGAGCACTTACAATTGGTGCTCTCTATTTACATTGTATAGTGGGCTCTCCTGACCCTTGCTTTGGTAACCGGTCCCCACTGTACCTTTTCCAGGGGTCAGGACCATTGGAACACCATCCATTTGACCGTGATTGAAGTCAGAATAATGGATCATGCTCCTGCACATATGCAAGCTGCCAACCGGCAGTGAAGTGTATGTGGGAAGCAGCTCCGCATTCACTCCTCAAGCCCATTAAGGGCAAAAATCAAATGCAGGGGCTGAGGGGCACAATCCAGTACTTGGGCCAGGCAGTAAACAACCAGGAAGCATTAGGAAAAGCTTGGGAGCTGGTCTGGGATCTGGCAGCTTGTCTTCAATGCCAAGAAATACAAAGTTATGCATACTGGAGCCAAGAATCCCAGGATGGAGTACTACCTGGTTGGAGTCCAGGTATCTGTATCAAAAGGAGGACAAGGACCTGGGAGTGATGATCTCTAGTGACCTGAAGCACTCCACACAGTGCAAAAAAGCAGCAGCAAGGGCAAACAAGGTGCTGGGATGCACAGCTAGGGGGATCAGTAGTAGGAGAGAGGAGGTTATACTACCCTTGTACAGGTCACTGGTGAGGCCACATCTAGAGTATGGAGTTCAGTACTGGCGCTCACACCTCAAAAGGGATATTAACCTGCAGTAGAATGTCCAGAGGAGGGCTACAAAGATGATAGCGGGTCAGCAGGTAAGGCATACGAGGAGAGGTTGACGGCATGGAACATGTGCTCCCTGGAGGAAAGGAGAGAGAGAGAAAGTGAGAGAGAAATACAGGGGACATGACTGGGACCTGCAAGTACTTGAAAGGGATAAATAAGGTGAATGAGGAGGGTCTCTTTAAGCTGAGTGACAACCATAACATGAGGGGGCACAGTCTTAAGCTGGGGGGTGTTTAGGTGGGAGGTCAGGAAGCACTTCTTCACAGAGAGGGTGGTGGGCACTTGGAATGCTTTGCAAGAAGATGTGGTCTCATTGAATACAGTGGGCAACTTCAAGAGAGGCTGGGATAGGCATGGAGGAAGGTAAGAATCATGGGTAGGGAGGATGAGAGGAGTGGGGGGGGCAGGGACAGTAGCTCAGGCTTTCTTGGCTTCTTCATGTGCTCGTGTGTTCGTAACATGGACATGCTCAATGTGTGATTCCTCTAACAAAGTGCTGTGTCATGACACCAAAGTGCTGAACTGCTAAAAAGAAATCAGGGTCCTTCGGACCTGCTTCACAGGAGGCTAAAATGCTGGATTCTGACAATGTTTATTTATTTATTTTTTGTTGGAAATCGTATTTTATTTAAATTTTTTTTCAACAACCAAATACAACAAGACAAAACTGTAAAAATACAAAAGAGATAAAAACAAAACATATCAATACAGTCCATCATAAAACAGAGTAAATAAGCTAATTACTCTGTTAAGATAAGGAGAGTACATTACAGAATACTGACAGTTCGTAAAACCCCATATGCCAACTCAAAACAAACATATAAGAATAAAATGAAATGAGCAAATTACATCAATAAGTGCCATAAGAATCAGAGATTACATGCAAAGATAAAAGACAAAACTTAAATAACATTTTAAAACAAACCAATAAGAACATCCAGGGTAGGTCAAGTTGTAACTAAATCAACCATGCCATCAGAATAATGTCAAACGGAGGGGACAAGCAGGCAAAGGGACTGGAACCAGTAGCACAGATCTTTTATTGTTGATAAGGAACCAAAGCCTCTATAAAAGGGAGAACAAAAACATATCTTATGCCCTTAAAATGATCCTGAAAAAAACAGGATGTGCTGCTGGGCGCAGCTTGGTGCTAAAAAGTGAGGCTGAGCTGAGTTAGTCCTGCTCTGCCAGTATCTCTAAGATATTTTTATTTTCTTTATCAGCCATATAATAAAAAGAAGGGAAGCGATCTACCTTTAAATTTGTCTTTTTGGAGCCTAAGTTTGCTGTGAGTCTCTCCATTTCTAATATAAGCAAACAGTTTATATACCATGATTATAATGTGGGTGGTGCAGGGGTGAGCCACTTTTGAGTGATAGCTTTCATAGCAGCTGCTACAAAAATTTTATATAAATATAGTTTGGGCTTAGAGTGTATAGTATTAAGTGGCAATCCTAGGATCCAATGACAAGCTTGTGGCAGAGGGGTAGTTTCCAGAATTTTGCCCACCACTTTTCCCACTAGCCTCCAGTAATCTTTCAGCCTAGGGCACTCCCAGAATATGTGGGTATGTGTAACCTTATCAGGACATCCTCTCTGACACATCTCGGGTGTATGACTCCCAAAATGTTTTGTAATTACTGGTGTGCGGAGAAACCAAAGTACAGAGAGCCATCTAAACTCCATCCAAGACAGGGAGGCTGTAGTGGACTGTACCCTTCCCAGATTATTTTCCATTCCTCGTCTTCCAACTGAATTCCATCCTCAGAATGCCAGCTGGCCTTGATATGGTTAATCTGATTTGGTTCTAAATCAGATAATAGACTGACAATTTGGGAGATTCTTCCCCTAAGCTGGGGGTTCTGAGCAAGTGTAGAGATGAGTACCTGAAGTGGATTTGGTTCAACTTTTCCTTGGGAAATCTTATTTTCACTGAGTAAATAGTGTCCAACATCCCAGGTGTCTAGTGGTCCCACCCCCTCCGGCTGATTGCCAGCCCAATATAAAGAATCCCCCCCACTGAGATTCGGCCCCGCCTCCCATCCAGAATTTGAAATAAAAATAAATTTCCCTGGTGTCTAGTGGTGTCCACTTTCCTGGTCGATCGTAGCCAAATGAAGAATACCCCGAGGGTTCACACACCTTTTATGTCTCTAAGTGCAGTCGCCAACATCAGTCATCATGTTTTATTATTACATACATGATGACTGATGTTGGCCCCGTGTTGGGCGGCAGCACTTATGGACAATGGGGGGCAGTGTGAATCTGGTGAGGATTCTTCATTTAATCTGTGATCAGCCAGGGGTGGGACCGCAGACCTCGAGAAGAACCTTTTATTTTAAGTCCTGGATGGGGACAAGGCTGAATCTTGCCAAGGGGGAGGACTCCTTCATATTGGGCCAGCAATTGGCCAGGGGGGTGGGACAACTAGACACCAGGGATGTGGGGATAAAGATATTAATGTTGGCCTGGACAGGAGAGGGGAAACACTTTTTAAAAAAACATAATTTTTTAATAGATGTGTACTTGAAATTCCACATTTCGCACACATGAAATATTCAGTGAAATGCGCAAAATATTTTTGGGGGCGAAATTCCCAATTTCGCCAGAATTTCGACAGTAAAATTTAATTTCGCTGCATCACTATCCCAAGGACCACAGAAACAGTGAGGCAGCTAGTAAGTTGTCAAAGTTCTTTACCCCATCTTTGTCCTGATCCACAGTCTAGCAGGGTATCTCAGCTGAGCCTTTTAACCTTTTTCTGTCAGTTGTTAGGTAACAAAGAGTACCTTCTTCCTTTTTGCAAGGAGAAGAGGTGGGTAATCCTGGTCAACAAATACCCTCTGACCATTGAGATTTAGGTCCTTTTTCTCCCATGCAAGCCCCAGAATCTTATCTTTAGTTGGGTATATGAGGAATTTGATAATAACGGATCTTGGTGGGGCTCCAGGTTACAGCTTGGGGGCCACAGAGTGGTGAGCATGTTCAATTTCAACTGCAAACTCATCAGACAGTTCCAATCCTTTTCTTAGCCGGCACTCCATAAATTGCTCTACATTATCCTGCTCTGCTCCTTCGGGGATCCCAAACACCCTTATGTTGTTCCAACGAGATCTTGTCTCTGCATCCTCTGCATGGATAGTCAGTTCTCACTCTCTTTTATGTAAGATAGAGCTCTGCTGTAGGTCATATGTTCATTTTGTACGGTTTCCAAATGGGTTTCAATTGCTGTAGTATAGGTCTCTAGTTTCTTAAGTTCTCTCTGGATCGCTGTTACTTTGTCATCTCTTCTGTGCAGTAATTTTAGCATTGTCTGACTGTCCATTCTGGTTAGCATTGGGCCCCTGTCTGAGCCAGACAGATTCCTCTTCCCCATCCGAAGAGCCTGCTGTGAGCACAAATGAATGAGATGGCGTGGGGCTCAGACTTCTATGTCATGAGACAGATGTAGCATTTGTTCGGTGCTGCAGGCCCCCAGAAGTGGACTTTCTTGAGCATCCCATGTCTCTAGGTTGTTGGTATAAGAAATCTGATATATGTGGGTGAGTTTGAGACTTGGATGGTGATCGACTGAAGCAGATTTTTCACTCGAGGGAAGGAGCTCTGAATCAGGCATCCGTCTGTTATGGTGACATCACTGGAAGGCTCTGACAATGTTTATTAAATAACAATTTGGCATTGGATCATTCCTAGCCAGTGGTTACAATAGGTAATTTTGTACATCTAGTTTAGAGGACAATGGAGTACAAAAACTAGTAGAACCCCTCTTGATAAATGCAGGTACCTTTATCAGGCTAGTGCTATTAATGTTCGGATAACTCTGTTCTATCAAAAATGGGATTACAATGGATGAACTATGAATATAAATAGTCCAGCACAATGGGACTTTGATTTATGCTCCCAACACTCCTGCAAAACAGGGGTGAGGGTCATGAGAACACTGCTGAGTGGGGCTCATCTGCTTGATCACATAGATGAGTGGGGACTTCTTCCAATCATACCTTGCAGCAGGGATAAATAATGAAAGACTGTCCAAGGTGTGGGCCCACCATCAAATAGTGGGTCCCATCATGTGCATTTTAACTCTGCAGCACAAGTTAGTACAGAAGATCAACCCCATAGTTATAATGGTGTAAAATCACATACAAAAAGAGAAGTTCTTTTGGACTACATGCATCTGCAAGTGTGAAGTTTCTGAACTTCTTCATCCAACTTCATGAAATGTAGAATGGTTTTGTGAAATTTCTGCATGTTATGTAGTGTAAGGAGCAAAACCCTGAGGTTCACTTTGCATGCATGCCCCATCCATCCAAATCACCCCCACACACACACACACACATGTAACCACCCCTTCAAATCATTCTTCTGGGGTACACCAGTGTGTGCCTTTCAATAAGGGGGGAGGAAATATGTCTTGTTGATGTCAGTCCTGGTAGCTGTCACAATAATAATACTGAAAAATGACCAAATACCTCAAGTGTTTGGGAGAACACTAATATGTTTCATTTCATTTATCTGTAATTGCAGGTAGGTACACTGAGATACAAGATTCCATTTTCAGGCACGACTTGAAGTCAATAGGTTCAACAGACACACTAACAACATAGAATACATTCATCAACCATTGAATGCAATAAACAGTTATCACATCATTTTATACAAGAGCAAACATTCATTTTTTTTAAATGAATGGAAGCAGCAGTGGAGAAAGTGGTGATTGATAAAGAAGACCTTACTTCCTCAGGTAAAGGGTTCCACACTGTTGCAGCACAATAAGCAAAGGACCTTTTCCCTGAGTTTGTACGGACCAATGGAAGGGCCAGTTGGGTCTTAGTAGATGACTGTGAACTGTATGGGGAACTATATGTATCCAAAAGGGCTTGAAGTAATGTTGGAATACCTGTATGTAGTATTTTGAACATAAAACTTCACATAGATGAGCTGTAACATAGAGCATGACATATGTGTCACATCTATTTCAACCCCGCCCCCTGCTGTTGTTGATCTGGGAAGGGTGTGCAACCTGAGCACTTTACTAGCTAGCAGATGTCATACCCATCTCACAGGGTGAAGCTGTGGTGACATCAGGATTTGGGTACAATCTGCATATAGCTGTCCAATTACAAAGGACATTCTTGTGGACTAATACTGAATGTCTTGATAGCAGTTCTGGTTATTCTGTTTGAATGGAAGTGGTTACAGTCCCCAAAGAGTCTGAACTATACATCAGCATAAACAAAATTGTTTACTTTGTGTGATTCTCTCACAACCATATACAGTATAAACAAAGCCACAAACCCTTGATGTTGTATCTTGGACACCAGTATGCAGTCAACATAAATTAAAATGGAAGTGTATGCCAACACACATGGGCTGTGGCATCTCATGTGGAGGCCACATCCTTATGGTGTTTGTAAGTTTTCCTTCAAAGTACAGTATGTACGCTAATATTCCTGGTTGGATTACTATGTACTACATAAAAGGTTAACTGGATTTCTTCCTCTATGTGAGAGTCCCTTCTACAGCAGAATGCCTTCAAAAGGAACTGCAGTATTATCTGGATATGGACCATTCCTTCTGTCTCACTAAAGATGATTTATATTACCTGATTTGCACCACAGTGAGCAGTGCAGAGACATTACTCCATACCTCTCAAGTGTCCCTCATTACGAGGGACATCCCTCATTATACCCCTTAAAATTGCTCTGTCCCTCATCCATCCCTCGTGGAAAAGATGCTGCCCACACTGAGAATTTGCTGTAAATTCAGACTTAAAAGCAGAAATTCTTAATAGTCTAAAATACTAAATTAAAAATAAACTTCATACAAGTACTGTAAAACCTATGGTTTTCACAGTGTTCTGAGCTTGTATCTTCATGTTTGAGGATGTGTCCCTCATTCTGAGGGTCTGTGTCCCTCACTGTCCCTCATTTTGAGTGTCCAAAATGAGGGACAGTGGACGTCCCTCATTTCAGTGACAAAAGGTTGAGGGGTATGCACTACTCTAGTGTGAGTGCAGAAGAGTGGACACTAGTAGAAGCACTATCAAGTCTGCACTGATGTCCTGAGAACCACTGCACTGACACATAGCACTGAAGGCATACCAGTCTGTACAGTTGACAGTCTTCACCACTAACAGAGGTACAGCCAGTTCTACTTCTGAGAGCCTCTGTGGGACTCCCAAGCAAAAGACATGGTAACAGGCAGGTAGAGACATCGGGCGTCCAGTGCACACGTCAGTCTCCATGTCCCACTCCTCTCTGAACCGGGAAATACCCTGGAGCGGATTTATGGCACAGCAAACATTGGTTGAGTTTGCACATACTAGGAACAATCAGATGTAGTTGTGTGGCACATGGTGAGAAATCAGCTTGGAACTGCTGCAACAATGCAGGTAGTATAAACAAGCAAAATATTTCTGTTTTTGCCCTGTGAGAGTGCCTACCATACAAATTACTGAATATATTTAGTTAAGTTTGCTGCAAGCCTAGCTTCTGTACTTGATGTCTGTAAGTGGAATAAAATAAAAAAAGAACTGTGTTAAAAGCTGTATGCCCAATGTGGAGCAAAGTTTACATATATGTTCATGTGTTATAAGAAGCAGCTACCTTATTTTGCAAAACAAACCAAACAAAAAAATCATTTAGTAAGTTGTGAGTTTGTACTTTGTTGACTATTGCTCTTTCATTTTGATCTGCAGTTTGGTTTGAGGTCAACCACAGTTTCAAGTACAGTGTTTCAGTGAATGTTACAGGAAATAAACAGCTATGCAAGGCAAGGCTAGAGAAGAAATCCCACATCAAGGTCTTGCATTCCAAAAGTGATGAGCTGTGTCAGTCTTGATGATAGTAAAAGAAGTAAACAGATGCATATTTTTATACACTTGCTCATTGTTCATTATTGTACGCAACCTTGTGAGAGCAACTCGATGTATCCTTTAGTGCTGGTTAAGAAAGAAAACACAACAAATGCAGTTGTAGACCTCTCAACCTCTTGCCTCATGATTCAGGGACATGGCTTAAAAAATCAGAGACAAAGACCCAAAATCAGGGACACATCTTAAAATTGGCAATAAGCACACATCAAGCTGACAGAATAAGGGGATTAGTGTAAGATGCATTTTTGGATGAAGAACAAGTTTGTAACTGTAATGTTTGACATTATTTTATGCTTACATTTCCCATTGTTCAGTCACATAAACACAAATTTTATGAGGGAGAAAGGAAAATTTTGATGCACATTCAGGGACATCCCTGAAAATCAGGGACAGTTGAGAGGTATGTGCAGCTGATATGTTCCTGGGGCTAAGTCACTATTACAATTCAGTACAATACAATGTTCCTGCATATTGCATCCTTCGTACTAGTGCATCCCAAAAGTATTTACGTAGCAGAGCTCCAATGGACTGGCATATCATTTACAGAATCACCACAAAGAACTGTGCAATGATAGGGGTGGCAGAAGACAATTAATTGATAAGTGAACCATTTCTTTACCTATATCTTTAATTTTACCTGGAAACAATCCACTGAGACTGAAGTTGTTTTCCATGGAGAGCCTGGGGTGGACTAGATAGCTCCCTGTATTAGGAGGGGGTTAAGGAGCATTTCGCTTCCAGTTTTCTGGTTTGAATTTCTCCCACATCATTAGTGCTAAATACATTTTTTTTTTCGTTACAATGATTCTACCCAAGATAACTGGGCTGAGATTCAATATTTCCTTTTCAGTGAATTCCTGTCTCTGCCTATTTTTACAACTGAGCGGACTTAAGCACTGAGATGTTAAGTAATTTGCTCAGGATCACACAGAAAGTAAGGAGCTCTGGTGGAATCTGAACCTACATATTCTAATTCTTGAGCATATGGGTAGCCTGCGACAATGGGGACCATGATTGGATGCTTTCAAAAAGGGCAACTCAATTGGTTTACCTGTCGACAGGGCTACCAAGCATGGAGGGCGACCAGATGGGGGGATCCACAAATACAGCAACAGGATGTCACTATATGTACACGAGTGTGGAGGGGAAGCAGGCACGCTGAGTGATGAGTGGAAGGGGAGGGAGGGTTTGTGAGGTGTGGTGAGGCAGTGGACTGCCGAGCTGGCCCAGTGGCATGGTGGGTGGGTGGCAGGCTATGGTTGTGAGGGTGCTGGGTTTCGGCAATGTACACTTGCCCTAATGGCAATTGCCTTTCAGCGATAATTGCCATTATCACATGGAAACAACATATGCTTAAGCCACTACACCACATGGTGTCTGTTATCATCTGATGGGTGATGGAAGCCTATCTGAAATGAGGTTTGACAGTTCTGTCCAGTTACTAGAAAGCTGATACCAAAACTACCTAACTACCATCACAATTTGCATTAATTTGCACCCTTGTGTCATCTCACATGAGAGGCCAAGGAATGAACGGATATGAAATCTTAACTCCCCTTTTTCTCAAAAGTGCTCCATGAAAGGAAAGGGATAAGTAGAATGAAGAGACAGTGTAGGGTAATGTGAACTACATGCAACAGTGCTATACTTGGTTTTTATTTTACAAGGTATTTTACCCAGGATACTGTAACCCAGCTGAAAAGCAGCATTTAATTTCTAGTGGGGTTCTGCTTCAACTCATTTCCACAGATTGGGGAACAGGAGCAATGAGAGGCTATGTAATATGCCCAAGTCTCACAGACTGAGTATTTTCCTAAAGCTAGTTTTGAACCCACAGTCTCCTGGTTCCCAATCTAATGTCCTAACCACAGAGCCCAAAGGATATGGCATCATGTAAGTCAAATCTATTACTACTACTATTACTGCTATTACAATTTACCACACTGCGCTTCCACCTGTCATGTGGATATGCAGAGAACTTCAGTCTCTTGTGCTACTAGCACCACACACACAAGCAGTAAAGTGCACACCAACAAACACTTAGATAAAAACACCAAGCAAAACAAGATGGCACAATAAAATCAAATTATAGATTGAGGGAGCTCTCCTGACTAATTGGAGTGCTCCTTTCCTCTGCTTGTGAGACACTCTTATCCTGTGAAGACTATCTCACATGCAGATGCCGTGGAAACAGGCACATTCTGGGAACATTTTTTTTAATTATATTATTGATCGCGCTCGATCAATAATATACTAAAATGATAGAATTAACAGCAAGAAAAATAGAAAGGGATATGGGGGTAGTTATATCAGATTACCTAAAGGCAAGCAAGCAATGAGAGAAGGCAGTAAGGAGGGCTGGGGAGATACTGGGATGTATAGGGAGAGGCATCACCAGTAGAAAACAGGAAGTTGTTATCCCTTTGTACAGACTGTTGGTGAGACCCCATCTGGAGTACTGCATCCAGTTCTGGAGACCCCATCTCCGCAAAGACGTAGACAAGATGGAGGAAATCCAGAGGAGGGAACTAAAATGGTGCAGTGTCTGCAACAGAAGCCATACAAAGAGAGATTAAAGGCACTTAATATGTAAACTCTTGAGGAAAGAAGGGAGAGGGGAGACATAATAGAAACGTTCAAGTACCTTAAGAGAATCAACAAAGTCCAAGAGGGTAGCATCTTTCAGAAAAAGAGATGTGCAAGAACAAGGGGCCACAATTTGAAGACAGAGGGGGGACAGCTCAGGGGCAATGTGAAGAAGTATTTTTTTCTCATAGAGGGTGGTGGAAGCATGGAACAGCCTTCCTGAGGAGGTTGTGGGGTCAAAAAGTGGTGGAATTCAAGAACACATGGGACAGACATAAGGCAATTCTAGTGACAGGTAGGAAGAAGTAGGCTGTTGGTTAACTAAGATCTACAGCTTATCCAGTAGGTAGGGACATTGGCAGACTAGGTGTGCCAAGCGGTTCTTATCTGCTGTCAAAGTCTATGTTTCTACATTTCTATGTCCTCTGTCACCACTCGTTCCTGTATCAGAGTGGTTTCTCTTGCCTTCAGCTTGAGCAAGAACAGCTCATCTTCACTTTACTGTTCTCACTCAAACCGAATCTGTAAGAAACCAATCTTATACAGCAATGAGTGGCTCTGGGGGACATATTAACATACAACACAAATTTGTCAAGGCAGATACAATGTCCTCTAGATACTGATACAATACAGCTCTAATTTGGGCAGAGTCCTTTAATGTGTTTTTTATTTTATATATTTATTCCTTCTTAGATTACAATACCTCTGAGCACAGACAGCTTATTTACAAAGTTTCCAAGTCAGTGGGGGGAGATAAAAAACATACAAAGGGGTAAAAATACAATGTTTCCAAAACATTAAAATAAAGTGAGCAAATAGATATGTATCTATGTGCAGTTTTATCAATCTAATAGGAGGAAACCGTAGATGAGAGGGGGAAAGAAAAAGATGGGAGAAACAAAGAAAGAAAGAAGAAAGAAAGAAAGAAAAGAAAGAAAGAAAGAAAGAAAGAAAGGTAGGTAGGAAGTGGCAGCCATAGGCATTGTCAAGCTGGTGTGGCGGGGGTAGGGACAGGGGGTGAGGTGGGCAAAGGGGTAAGAAAGATAGTAGATGGCAGCCATAGGCCTTGTCAAGCTGCTGCGCGGTAGGGGCTGGGGGAGGGAGGTGGATGGGTAGGTAAGAAAGGTAGCAAGTGGCAGCCATAGGCCTTGTCAAGCTAGTGTGGGAGAGGTAGGGGCAAGGGGGGGTGAGGTGGACGGGGGGGTAGCCAGGGGCCCTGTCAAAGTGCAAAAAGGGAGGTAGCCTCAGAATTACTGAGATAACAGCAGAGATACAGGGTTATCCAGTTGTGATGAGAAGATTGAATGCTAGTAGATGGGAGTCTCAGGTGAAGCAGTCACAAGAACTGTTGGCCATGAGATGTTGGCTTAACTTCAGTTTGAATGGTCCCAGCTTAGGTAGGGTAGTTATATCACTATGAAGAGTATTAAACCAGTGAGGTGCTCTGTAGGCAGATGAGCATTTCCCATGGGTTGTCTGGCATCTAGGAACATGGCGATGATGACTGTTCAAGCTTTGCATATGTTGCGAACTACAATGGGGGCTTAGCAGATTTGTGGTGCCTGGTGGCAGGAGGCCGAGAAGTGTTTTTTTGGCTAAAAGACAGGTTTGGTATTGGATCCTCCCAGACAGCTGTAGCCAACCAGTCTCAGCATAAAGATCACAGGAGTGGTGAAATGTGTGGACCTCGTTAGTAGTCTGCATGCCTTGTTCAGAGCAATGGATATCCTGCACAATAAAGACATGGGGGCTACTCCATAGATTACAAGACCATAGTCTGCAATGGAGATGACAGAACTATATATAGCAAGTCAGAGTAAGGCAGTGTTTATGTCTCTGTAGGAGATCAGTCTTGACGTTGACAGGCCTTGTTACATTGTCTATATGTTTAGCATAGGATAGGCAGCTGTCTAACGTGACCTCCAGGTATCTGAAATGTGGTATTTGTTTAAGTGGGACCCCAAGACAGTTTCTGATGGTAAATGCATGGGATTTGTGCTTGTTTTGGGTGCTACTGAACATCATTACTTTGGTTTTCTTGCAGTTGAGGATCAGTTTCTGTTTAAAGAACCAGTACTCCACTTCCAAAAACACACTCTAAAGGTGAAGTTCCAGTTGCTTGAGGTCATGGCTGCTGGAGTAGATGACCGCATCATCTGCACAGAGGAGGATACTTTGGTGACAGTAATGAGGAAGGTTATTAAGGAAGATGATGAATAAGAGTGGCCCCAGGATTGAGCTCTGTGGCATGCCAGTGCAGATGGGCTGCCGGTCAGATATGATGGCTATTTTTACCCGTTAAGAGCGGTCTTTAAGATAGCTTTTGAACCAAAGTGTAGTGTCAGAGGAGAGGCCAGTAGCGGTAAGCTGTTGGAGGAGTAGTGTGTGTTGGACATTGTCGAACACCTTAGTGAGGTCTATGAAGGCAGCTGCCACTAAGGTGCCCTAATCCAGAGATTGATGAATAAAGCCAGTGAATTCCATCATGGCCGAAGTGGTGCTGTGCCCCTTCCAGAACCCATGTTGCTGCAGGCATTGGATAGAGTATTTTTCAAGGTAGTCCACCTGCTGGTCAGCAACAATGCTATAACACCTTGGCCTATGGGGGGAAGAGAGACAGATCAGCAAAGCAAGGGGAGAAAAAAGAGAAAATATCAGGGCAAAGGACAGAGATAGGTAGCAGTGTGAAATTATAGGAGGCTCAATTCAGAAAAAAGAAAATTGATAGAAAGATATGGGGTTCCATGGAACACTTAGCACTTCTCCATCAGCCCAGGCAGAGTTACAGGACAGGGAGGAGCATACAGTCTAAAATTCTAGCAGTATTTGGCAATTTAAATCACAGCAATGTAGACTCTAGGCATTGATACAAAACAGATAAAATGCTGAAATCTATGCAGTACACAAAGCAGCAAAATCAAACCAATATTATAAAAAGTTACTGCGAGGGAAGCAACTTAGGGAGATGAAACCAACTGGTAATGGAAAGGCAGGAGAAGGCCAAGTGTCCAATAAAGGCTAAGGAACTGGATATAGCACCAATCAGCCAGTGGAGACAGAAAGCGCCAAGATTCTAGCCAGGTAGTTGGCTGTCTGCCAGGAGAGCAGGTCACCATGGAAGAGCCACCAGAGAAGGCGCACCTCCCACAGGGAGAAGTTGGTGGCATGCACCCGTTCAGGGCAGAGTAGCCTATGGAGGGGAGAAGGGAGAGTCAATTTAAAGGTGCAAGGGCAGTGGCAGTTAATCCTCTTGGCATCAAGCTGGATGGAAGGCAGATTGCATAACAAAAGGCTGTACACAGAAGGAACACTAAAAAAAAAAGAAGACCTATAACACCTTGGCCTATGGGGGGATGCGAGAGAGACACATCAGCAAAGCAAGGGGGAAAAAAGAGAAAATATCAGGACAAAGGACAGAGATAGGTAGCAGTGTGAAATTATAGGAGGCTCAATTCAGAAAGAAGAAAATTTATAGAAAGAAATGGGGTACTATGGAGTGCTTAGCACTACTGCGTTGGCTCAGCAGAGTTACAGGACAGACAGGAGCATACAGTCTAAAATTCTAGCAGTATTTTTCAATATAAATCACAGCAAGGTAGACTGTAGGAACTAATACAAAACAGATATAATACTGAAATCTATGCAGTATACACAGCAGCAAAATCAAACCAATATTATAAAAAGTTAGTGCAAGGGAAGCAGCTTGGGGAGATGAAACCAGTTGATAATAGGAAGGCAGAACAAGGCCAAGTGTCCAATCAAGGCTGAGGAACTGGATACACTGTAACACCAATCAGCCAGTTGAGAAAGAAAGTGCCAAGATTCTAGCAGGGCAGCAGCTCCAAGGGCTGGGCTGTGTCCCTGTGTCTGTTCCTACGGATCTCTGGCTGTCGGGCAGTAGAGCGGGTCACTGTGGAAGAGCTGCCAGAGAAGGCACAGCTCCCATGAGGAGAAGTTGGAGGCATGCACCCGTTCAGGGTAGAGTAGCCTGTGGAGGGGGGGAAGGAACAGTCAATTTAAAGGAGCAAGGGCAGTGGCAGCTAATCCCTCAGCACCAAGCTGGCTGGAAGGCAAATTGCATAACAAAAGGCTCTGCACAAAAGGAACGCTGAAAATAAAATGAAGAGCTCTAACACCTTGGTCTGTGGGGGGACAGATCAGCAAAGCACGGGAAGAAAAAAGAGAAAATATCAGGACAAAGGACAGAGATAGGTAGCAGTGTGAAGTTATAGGAGGCACAATTCAGAAAGAAAAAAATGTATAGAAAGATATGGGGTACCATGGAGAGTTTAACGCTTAACGCTACTCTGTCGGCTCAGGCAGAGTTACAGGACAGAAAGAAGCATACAGTACAAAATTCTAGCAGTATTGGTAATTTAAATCACAGCAATGCAGACTCTAGGCATTGATACAAAACAGATAAAATGCTGAAATCTATGCACTACACAAAGCAGCAAAATCAAACCAATATTATAAAAATTTACTGCGAGGGAAGCAACTTAGGGAGATGAAACCAACAAGGCCAAGTGTCCAATCAAGGCTGAGGAACTGGATATAGCAACAATCAGCCAGTGGAGACAGAAAGCGCCAAGATTCTAGTTAGGGCAGCAGCTCCAAGGGCTGGGCTGTGTCCCTGTGTCCATACCTGTGGGTCTCTGGCTGTCTGGCAGTCAGGCGGGTAACCATAGCAAAGGCACCAGAGCAGGCGCAGCTCCCACAGGGTGAAGTTGGAGTCGTACACCCATTCAGGGAAGAGTAGCCTGAAGAGGGGAGAAGGGACAGTCAGTTTAAAGGAGCAAGGGCAGTGGCAGCTAATCCTATTGGCACCAAAAGGCTCTGCACAAAAGGAACACTAAAAATTAAATAAAGAGCAATAACACCTTGGCCTATAAGGGGGGGGAGACAGATCAGCAAAGCACGGAGAGAAAGAGGAGATATCAGGTAAAGGACAGAGATAGGTAGCAGTGTGAAATTATAGGAGGCTCACTTCAGAAAGATGAAAATTTATAGAAAGATATGGGGTACCATAGAGCTCTTAGCGCTACTCCATCGACTCAGGCAGAGTTACAGGACAGAGAGGAGCATACAGTCTAAAATTCTAGCAGTATTCAGCAATTTAAATAACAGCAATGTAGACTGTAGGAACTAATACAAAACAGATATAATACTGAAATCTATGCAGTATACACAGCAGCCAAATCAAACCAATATTATAAAAAGTTAGTGCAAGGGAAGCAGCTTAGGGAGATGAAACCAGTTGGTAATTGGAAGGCAGGAGAAGGCCAATTGTCCAAACAAGGCTGAAGAACTGGATTTATTTTATTTATTAAAATGTTTCAACAGGAAGGCACACTGAACAACAAGTTACTCATCTCACTGTGCGATCTGGGGAGAGGGGAACATGAGGATATTGCAGATACAGTGTGAACAAACATTGAACAGATAGAGAACAAATTACAAATTGTGTAAGATTGAAGACAGCATACTGCAGCAGTAATACAATGCAGGCTATATAGTTTGTGAAATTACAACAAGGGAATTAAACAATATAGAAAACAATAAAACAGGTGATACAATATAAACTAACAGTAAAATTGTTGTGCTAAGAAGAGAGGGCTGAAGGTAGGGCAAGTGCTGAAGTAAGGGACAAGAAGAGGTGGGTGTGGAAGGGGGTTTGGGGTGTTGACTTCCAACTTAAAACTGACCTCCCAGTAGCAGGAACCTGCCAAGGAGAAGGAGTTGGCAGGTGGGAAACAAGTACAGGATTTAAGGAGGGTTATAGCAGGAGTAGCATTGAGCAAGGAAATTATGGAGGGCAGTGCCAAGGGAATAGGTGGAGGAGGAATGTCTCAATCGAGGGGGGGGGGGTTCCAGGCTGTAGGAAAGTGATAGGAAAAGCCAGTCTGGCTGATAAGGGAGGAGCAGTGTGGGACCACCAAAGTGTGCATGTCACTAGATCTGAGGGAATGGGAGGAGGAGGACTGGCGAGAGAGGATGAGAGGTGGGGGGTTCACCAAGCCAGAATTTGAAAGTTAGTTTGACGCTGTGGGAGAGACACCTGTTTGACAATGATGGAAAGGCAAGTGAACTATAGAGTTCACAGTGATGGGTTCAAGGGGGTAGTCAAGAGCAGAGCAGCAGACGGAATTAAAGATAGTGTCCAATTTGGTCAAGGAAGATTTGGGAGCAGCACCGTAGACTACATTACAGTAGTCAAAGATAGGGAGCATCATCTTCTGGGCAAGTTCATGCCTCACAGCCCATGGGATTCCTGTATAGGGCACCAAGCTTGGGGTGCAGTTTCTTCAGGATGGCATCGATATGCACAGGGACATTGAGGTGTTGGTCCAGCCAGATTCCTAGATATCTAAAACAGGATGTGTGCTCGATGGTTGTCCTATCAAGGGTGTGGAAGGAGGGCAGGGTGGGGAGCCTAGAGAGTCTCTGCCTGGTGCCAAAGGTCATAGATACTGTCTTCTTGGCATTTAGGAAGAGCTGATGAGAAACAAACCAGAGCTGAACTTGGGTGAAGTCATTCTGTAAGCTGGATACCACAGCAGCAGGGTTTTAGCCGGAACTGTACAGGGCAGTGTCATAGGCATACATGTGGATGGAGGAGGTCTGACAGGCTGAGGGGAGGTTGTTTAGGAAGATCAAGAAGTGTAGGGGACCAAGTACTGAGCCCTGTGGAACCCCTGCGTTGATAGGGAGGGGAGGGGAGGGGAGGGGAGGTGAGGTTTGAGATTTTCACTGATAGGATCCTGCTACTGAGGTAGGAATTAAACCAGTTTGTAGCAGACAGGACAAGGCCAGCTGTAGAAAGGGCGTCAAGGAGCAGGGTATGGGAGACTGTCAAAAGCTTTAGTTAGGTTGACAAAGATGGCTGAGGTGATCAGGCCGCCGTCCATCCCTGTAAGGATAGAGTCTGTGAGCCTGAGGAGGGAGGTGGTTGTCGAGTGGTTCTTCAAAAAAACAGATTGGAACGGGTAAAGAAAGAGGATTTAGTGAGGAAGGAGGAGAGTTGAGAGAGAACCAGGTGTTCCTGGAGTTTAGCAAAGGTAGGAAGGAGGGAGATAAGGTGATAGTTTTCAGGAACAGATGGGTCACTACCCTTAGGGAGAGGCAGGATGACGGTGTGTTTCCAGTAGGAAGGAACTTGAGAATGTGAAAAGGAGAGGTTTAAAATCCATGAATATAGCACCAATCAGCCAGTGGAGACAGAAAGCACCAAGATTCTAGATGGGCAGCGGCTCCAAGGGCCAGACTGTGTCCCTGTGTCTGTACCTGTGGATCTCTGACTGTCTGGCACTCAAGCAGATCACAGTGGAAGAGCCACCAGAGAAGGCATAGCTTCCACGGGGAGTAGCTGGAGGCATGCACCAGTTCAGGGCAGAGTAGCCTGTGGAACAGAGAAAGGACAGTCAATCTAGAGGAGCAAGGGCAGTGGCAGCTAATCCCCTTAGCACCAAGCTGTCTGGAAGGTGGACTGCATAACAAAAGGCTCTGAACAAAAGGAATACTAAAAATAAAATAAAGAGGTATAACACCCTGGCCTATGGGGGGGGGTAGAGACTTATCAGCAAAACACGGGGAGAAAGAGAAAATATCAGGGCAAAGGACAGAGATAGGTAGTAGTGTCAAATCTCTGAAATTGAGGACTCCTATTAGTCTTATGGTATTTAAGACCCTTTATTCTAAATACATTACAGAAGCCTGCAACTGCTTCTGACGATCCTAGCTCCAGAATGCACTTCAGACTGCACTAATCCCAAAGACTACTGTTACTCTGCCGTGGTAGACCCCAGTCAAGTTATCTCTCAGATGCCTGCATCTGCTCCACCACGACCTTAGCCTCCTCCTTACTACCTCCCTACCTGCACAGTTAGTGCACCCCCTATTTGTCACGGCACCAAACCTCACCTTCCCCTACCATCCTGTCAGTTTTCACCCCCAACAGTGCATCCACTTGCTCCTGATAATCGCCATCTTCAGATCCTCCTCCCCCCACGCTGACTGCTACACCCTCAGCTGTGCATCCTATTGCTCCTAACACTTACTAACATCAGATCCTCCCCCCCACATACTGGCTACATACTCCTTCCAACACGTGTCGCGCACCCGATTTCTCCGAGGTATCCTAAAGGATTGGGTATGCCCCCTCAGCACCCATTTCAGCTAGTCTCCAAGTTGCTCAGTATCAACTTTATTGTACAGATGAGTAAACTAGGTATTATTGTTGTACCTGGTGTAACCCTTTGCTAACTTGCCCTATACTGTTTGTTATACTCTGTACCAAAAATGTACTTTTTTTGCTTCTCTTCTTCCTTTATAGAGTGTGTACACTTGCTTTTACTGTATATATCTCCTTGTGTATAAATGTAACATTATTGTTTCATGTAATGAAGGTCCACCTTGTAAATGAGCTTGCTCAATGGTGTTCGCCTGGATAAATAAAGAATTTGATTGATTGATTGATTGATTATAGGCGGCTCAATTCAGAAAGAAGAACATTTATAGAAAAAATATGAGGTACCATGGAGCGCTTAGCACTACTCAATCAGTTCAGGCAGAGTTACAGGACAGAGAGGAGCATACAGTCTAAAATTCTAGCAGTATTTGCAATTTAAATCATAGCAATGTCGACTCTAGGCATTGAAACAAAACAGGACAGCATCAAAATCAAACCAATATTATAAAAAGTTAGTGCAAGGGAAGCAGCTTAGGGAGACGAAACCAGTCAGTAATAAGACGGCAGAAGAAGGCCTAGAGTCCAGTCAAGGCTGAGGAACTGAATATAGCACTAATCAGTCAGTGGAGACAGAAAAGCGCCAAGATTCTAGCCGGGTAGCAGCTCCAAGGGTCGGTCTGTGTCCCTGTACCATACCTGCTGGTCTCTAGCTGTTTGGCAGTTGAGTGGGTCACAGTGGAAAAGCAGCCAGAGAAGGTGCAGCTCCTACTGGGAGAAGTTGGAGGCATGCTCCTGTTCAGGGCAGAGTAGCCTGCTGGTCTCTTGCTGTCTGTCAGTCAAGCGGGTCACCATGGAAGAGCCGCCAGAGAAGGTGCAGCTCCCACAGGGAGAAGTTTGAGGCATGCACCCATTCAGGGCAGTGTCCTATGGATCTCAGGCTGTCTGGCAGTTGAGCAGGTCACCATACAAGAGCCATCAAAGAAGGGGCAGCTCCCATAGGGAGAAGATGGAGGCATACACCCATTCATGGCAGAGTAGCCTGTGGGTCTCTGGCTGTCTGGCAGTTGAGCAGATCACTGTGGAAGAGCCACCAGAGAAGGTGCAGCTCCTACATGGAGAAGTTGGAAGCATGCACCCATTCAAGGTAGAGTAGCATGCTGTCTCTAGCTGTCTGGAAGTCAAGCGGGTGACCGAGGAAGAGCCATCAGGGAAGATGCAGCTCCCATTGGGAGATGTTGGAGGCGTTACTAAATAACTTTTATTATTTAGAATTCGGGGAGAAGTTGCAGGCATTTCTAAGTAACCTTCATTATTTAAAATTAGAGATGGAAGGACTGGCTCTGTGTTAGATCAGAACCCACCACTATTATCGCCAAAGCCCACCACATCGACTCAGCTCTGGAAATAAGATTTATTTGTGACTTGATTTGACTCAGTCTAGTCCATTAACAAGGTTTGGATTACCCACTGACCAGGTTCTGACTCAGTCTGCATAATATACAATGAATGATTTGGGAATCTTTATTCCCATTAAAAATTAGAAAAATTGCTAGAAAAGTAAAAAAATATTTTAAGCATTAAACAGCATGAAGAAAAGTTTTATTAAGTGGGGTGGGGCAACATGATTCTGTCATTTGACCCAGTACCGATCTGTCTCTGACCCAGTTCTGGTCAGGTCTGGAATAAGTTACCTGTTTTGGCAAACCAGAAAAAATCAAAACCTTTTGGAAGAAGATCAGAGTCAGAATAAAAACTGGGTCACAGCCAACTGTCCTAACCTAACTTAGAGATGTACTAATGCAGTGCAGTCTTACTGAGATGAAAATTTGAGACTGTGGTGGTTCTTGCATCTTCCTAATCTTATAGATTGTTGGATTGATGCTCATGGTGGTGAAATGACCCACACAAGGAATCAATCTAGATTTCTGATTCAATTTAATATTTCCAGCTAACATTCATTTGCTCCCCTTATGTTTCTCAGTATTTCAAATATATTCTTTTCCCCACTCTCCAATATAGATATTTACCAGGGATGTGTGTCATATCTGCTCCAAGTAGCTGCCCCTAGCCTTGGAAGCCTGTGTTAGTGTTTGAAACTCTTCAGTGTTTCAGCTTTAAACCTTGTCTTTATGGGTGTTGCCAGCTTGTAGCACCTTTGACATGCTGCATTTAGAAATCTTAGTATGGACTAGGCAACAGAGCTATGAAGAACATTGCTGTCTCCTGACTACCTAAGTATGCTGCTTGAAAAGGTTTTTTTTCTTACTAGATGAACTGGGTGATTTATTAAATGTGATACTTGGGTAAGCAACATTGTTCCCTTGCATTGGCTTGAGTGTTTAGAGACTCTGTTTAGAGCTGTGACACACTTTGCCAATTGAAAAAAATATGTATTTTTTTAAACAGAACCTTAGACAATGTCAGCAGAAAATAATCATCAGTACATCCAGTCTGCCTTATTGCACCCCATGCTACTGCTGGAACTAATGTCTAGACAGGTTATATGCCCTCACCTCTCCCCTTACCCAGTCACTTACTGCTACTGCTCGGAGTAACTATTAATCCTCTGAGTGGCGAGTGCCTTGCATTTGTTTGTGTGTATATTGGACTTATTGTTTATGCTCAAGCACTGAGTCGTCTGAGCAACCTTTGTTTATGTTATTTATTCATTTAGATATTTGGAAATAGCCTTTGAACAATGTGCTCCTTTTCAAAGGTTCCACATCAGCATAAGAGAGTGACAGTACATTTAGAGAACACAATAGACAATAACATAACATTGTTTGCATAGTGATACACAGAAGGACTCAGTGTACATGGAATTTTCAAATAATTACATTGGTTACAGGAAGGTGGTAAACAAGGTGAGAATAAACAGAAAAGATGTGAGGTGTAGAGATAAGACCTATCTTTATACCAAGGGGCTGCAGCCAAGAGAGTAGGCTTTGTCAGGTAGTTTGATTGTGTTCATAAGTATCAGTCCCCTCACTCTGTACCAGCCACACTTGAAACTAATGGTTTTTGCACCCACCACATCAGCCAGTGGGCTGCTCCACAGCTCAACCACCCTTTCTGTAAAGTAAAACTTTCTCCTATCCTTCCTGAATCTCCATCCAGTTAACTTCTACTCATGTCCCCATATTTTTGACTTGCCACTGCTACTGAATAGGTCCAAACACTTTGCCTTATTTATTCCTTTCAGGAACTTGATGGACTTTTATCACGTCTCCCCTCTCCCTTCTGGACATTAGCAAGTACATGTTCAATGCCATAAGCCGTTCCTCATAGGATCTGCCTTGTTGGTGCTGAATCATTTTAGTTACCCTCTGTTGCACCCTCTCAAGTCTGTCTTTGTCTTTCCTTAGATAGGGACACCAGTACAGTGCATCTCTCTACATGGGGACACCAGAACTGTAAGCAGTATTCCAGATGCAGCCTCACTAGTGTTCTATAGAGAGAATGTATTACCTTTTACCTCCTGCTATCAAAACCCCTCTCACTACACCCTATCATTATGGACACTTTAGTGTATGCCTTTTTGCACTGGCTGGATTGTTTAGGGAGTCACTTAGGATACCTCCCGGGTCCCTTTCTCAGAAAGTTCACCAGTTTGCCTTTTTTAGTATTTGATTCTGCTTAATTCTGGAATTGCAAGACCATGAACAGAATTTCATTCCAGAATAGAAGGCACACTCTAATATCATTCTGGTTATCCCTGTAATGTATAAAGATGATGAACACATTCTGCATGGGCTGATGGATGTGCACTGGATACCCATCAGCTTCTGAATCAATTTCATGGCACCCGTCCTTCATAAGAACCATTTGTGGATTACACTCTTCCTATGTTTCTAGTCATATGATGAAGCATTACTCTACATTACAAACTGGATGTGATCTTGGACTATGGGTTGGCAAAACCTGGAGGCATTACTCTCGTTTGACCCCTTAGGCATTCTGGTGATGGACATCATTTGTTGTAGTTCATATAGATATAGGTTACACACAGTTCAAAACTGTGCTTTCTTTGTGTTTGTTCCATAAAACTGAAGCTCTGTCCCATGCAAGATCCATCGGGCAACATGCCTAGAAGAGTTCACAAATAAATACTAATTACTTTTGTATAGTCAAACTTTTACAAATAACTCCTCTTTCCTTTTTTAATAACAACCCCCATTAAAAAAAATCCAAAACAAGGAGCTTCTTATAGTCATTTGTGATAATCAAGGCATAACAATTAACTTTATAGTTTCTGCAGTTCAGACATAATCCAAGTATAATGTCATTCCAACCTGTTTTCAGAAGCTGTAGATGACTGTTTCATATGACTATGGTACCACAAATCCCATTATGCCTGGCTGTGATGTTATACCCATTTGTAATGAGATTTTTGCAATGTTAAAATATGTCTAAGGGGATGGATTATCATACATTAACCAAATAACACTAGGGAAATCATAAGGTGTGACACAAAGCCGAGCACCTTATATTTTCATAAGTAAATATTATTTTAGTTCTATCTCAACTCTGCGGTGCTAAGTGATCAGGCATCTGCTCGGCGCACTGCTGACCTTGGATCACACTCCAAGTCCAGGACATCAGGACAGAAGACTGGCAAGGAGGGCGAAGAAGCATCTGTATGTCTAGGTGGATGCTTGCCTGGAAGAGGGTCCAGTGGCACATCACTCAGAGCTCAGCACCTGGTGGTGGAACAGAGACTTGTCTGAAAGCAGTGACCAGTCACCAGCTGGCACCGCTTCCCAGGATTTCAATGTGGTATGCACTGCCATGGGTGAAGGGTTGGGGAGGGACATTGAACAGGGTAAATTGTTCCCATTTTGGCACACTGGAGGATAACCACCACACTCCCCCCCACACTACCTGGTCCCCTAGCCCCCCAATCAACATCCCCAGTCAATATCAGCATGTTAGCATAGCTCAGTGGGTAGCACATCCAACCTTAAGCCATAAGGTCATGGGCTGTAATCCCACACTGGGATTGGGCTCATGCCATAAACCCTACACCCATTCTAAGAGGATGTTGTACTGTTGGGGTGTGTCATGCTTTGGATGAAATGATAAACTGAGGTACTGTCTACCATTTCTGGTGGTTGTTCAGGTGTACGTTAAAGATTGCATGACACTTCTCAAGAAGAGATGGGGAATACATAGATACATAGAAGCTGACGGCAAAAAAAGTCTGGCCCATTCAGTCTGCCTCTTTTTCCATACCTAATATAAACCCATAGACCATAAATAGTCAGCCTCTACCCCCCAGCCTATCCACTAGTGTCACCAGTCCCATATCTGGCACCGGGTACCCTTTACTACCAGTTTTGATAATGCCCATGTGTGTCTATCCCATGGTCTCTTAAATCCATTAACTGACTTAGCTCCCACCACCTCTTCTGGAAGGCTGTCCAAGGGGTCCACCAACCTTTCTGTGAAGAAGTACTTTCTCCTGTTCCCTCTGAACTTACCACCCTCCAATTTCATACTGTGCCCTTTAGTCTTAAAACATCTTTTTTTTTGTGAAGGACACTCCCTTCCTATACATTGTTTATCCCTTTTTGGTACTTAAATGTCTCAATCATGTCCCCCTCTCCCTCCTGATCTCCAGGGAATAAAGATCAAGGTCTCTTAGCCTTTCCTCATAGGGCTTCTGATGCAGGCCCTGCACCATTTTGGTTGGCCTCCTTTGCGCCCTCTCTATCCTATTATTGTCTTTTCAGAGATCTGGCCTCCAGAACTGTACACTGTACTCAAGGTGGGGTCTCACCAGTGATTTATATAAAGGCATGATCACCTCCTTCCACCTGCTGGTTATGCCCTCCCTTTTACAGACCAACATGCGATTAACCCTTCCTACTGTCCTATCATACTCTTTTGTCATCATTACGTCATCCAATATTATAATCCCCAGGTCCCTTTCCTGCTTGGTTGTCATGACTGCCCCCCCCCCAAGTTTGTACATGGTCTGTGGGTTTTTATGCCCTGCGTTCATGTTTCTACACTTCTTTGCATCAAATTTCAGTTGCCAGATTTCTGACCATTCCTCCAATTTCCCCAGGTCCTCTCTCATTGTTTACACCCTCCCCCCGCCGGTGTGTCTACCCTATTGCAAATCTTTGTGGCATCTGAAAATAAACACACCTTCCCTTTTAAGCCATTCATGATAACACCAATGTAGATATTAAATAGGGCCGGACCTAATACTGACCCCTGTGGCACCCCTCTTGTCACCCTGCTCTCCACTGTGTGAACCTCATTTACTACCACCCTCTGGTTTCTCCTGCTAAGCCAATTTTCCACCCATTTTGCTAATTTATGGCCACCCCCATACTGCCCAGTTTGTTCACTAATCTCCTGTGAGGGACAGAGTCCAACATGTTGCTGATGTCCAGGTATGCCATGTCCACTGCTCTCCCACGTCCACTACCCTCATTATCCAGTTGAAACTTGAAATGGTTCATTTGGCAGGACCTCCCCTGAGTGAGTTCATGCTGCCTGTGGTCCTGGAGACAACTGGTTGCAAAGCATTCACCAATTCTTACTTTCAACAGTGACTCCATTACCTTTCCCACCACCATGGTCAGGCTGACTGGTAGGTAATTCCCAACCTCTTCTTTACTATCACTCTTGTGAGAAGGCACCATGTCTGCTCACCTAGAGTCCCCTGGAACCTCACCCATGTCTAATGACAGGCTGAACAGTGCCACCAATGGTGCAGCCAACACCCCCTTTAACTCCTTCAGCACTCAAGGGTGTACTCCATCTGGACCCATTGCCTTGTTTACCTTTAAACTTAACAGTTCTTTGAGGACTCTTTATTCTGTGAATGGACTAGTGTTCACCACCTGACCCTGTATGCCTCTTTTTAGTAACACTGGACCCTTGCCTTCCCTCTCTTGGATGAAAACTGAACAGAAATAATTATTTAGTAAATCTCCCATTCAGTACAAAAATACAACCAACAGTTTAATCTGGCTCAAGTTTCAGTTGGCTTGTACTGGTATTACTCCCCCCACTTTGGACAAGGATGAAAATAGTAGGCAGTATTGTTTAATCTTCCTTTCCTGGTCAGTTACAACTAAATAAATACATAAATAGCTCCTCCCTTCACCTGGTACATCCACTTGCAGAGTAGGAGATTCTCTGGTAAGGATAAATCAGACACTCTGGAGACTGCTGGGTACCCTGTGGAGCCTGGAGGTGGTTATCAGTAGTGCAGGATGTGCCTGTAAGGTACTGTACAGTAACAAGGGACAGATGAACTGGCTCAGAGTGTGGATGCAGTGGAAGAAGCACAGAAAAAGACAGCTTTGACCATTGAGTTCAGTTAATAAACTGTCCAGAAATCCAGTTTCTCAGTCTATGAAATGTTCAGTTATGTAATGAAAACACCAACATTTTCCTTCAAAAGGGCTGTTTTGAGCCATAGGTTCTTCTTTAACAAATTTAAAAGAAAATATCAATAACACTATTGTGAAACTACAGTTCTTGAAACTAAATTACCACAATGCCTGCTGAACAGTTGTATCATGCAATGTATTCATCCATTCTTTCTTCACTAGATAAGCTTCAAGCTATCTAAACTTTATGGGTGGAATATTCAGAGCAGATGCACCATGCACAACAGGGATGCGCCAGCGCAAGTACAGAAATGCACCATTGTGCAATATTCAGAGGGAGGTGGCTGAGCAGAGCAATAAGCAATGCGCCAGAGTGCAACAGTAATGAATGCATGCACAACCATAGGGGGTGGAACCATGAATAACAAGCGCAGTGTGATATTCAATAGCATGCGACGTGCGCAATAGCGGAGCAAGCAGAAGTTGTGCGACAGTGGAAATGAGCCAAAATAAAAGGGAGCAAGAGAGGGGAGGAAGAACACAACAGGGAAGCCACAGGTGGGAGCGTGGAGATAGAAAGCCAGGAAGGAAAAAAAGGAAGCAGGGCGCAGGACTTGGCAGGATCAGGACAGGGCCCACCAGAACTGTGCCAGAGTGAGGGTAGGAGTGGGTGTGCCCATGCCAGTGTGCAGAAAAGGGCAGGAGAGTGCCACAGTGTACTGAGGGCAGTGGCAAGAGGCAGGACAGCCACAGGTGAACAGACGGAGGTGTACCCGGTGCAGGGGGAGCACCAGAAACAGACAGCAGGGGGGAACAGGACAACAGCCACCTGGGGGGGACAGCAGCCAGGGACATGTCCAGCTCCACCTTCCAGATGGAGGTGGTAATGAGGGGTGTGAGAAGGCAGGCAGCAGAGAGGCATGGCCATGGAAGGACCCATCGGCGGTACACCCAAAACAGGCAGTACCGAGCCCGCACCAGCTTCAAACAGTACTCTGACACATAGACTGTGGGCTGGTACCACCTGAACCAGGTGATACTGAGGCAACTCTGTGAGCTGTGCAGTGATGAGATGCAGGTACCCACGCGACGGAGCCATTATCTGTCAGTGGAGATGAAGGTGACAGCTGTCATGTGCCTGCTCACCACGGGCAGCTTCCAGAGACCAACACAGGACATGACAGGCATAACCCAGTCAGCTGCGTCACACCTACTCACACAATTCCTCAGCACACTGCTGCCACATGTTGCAGAGTATATCCATTTCCCCAGCACACAGGTGGAGTGCACTGCACCCATACAGGAGTTCCATAGGGTAGCAAGGTTGCCTGGCATGCTCGGAGCCATTGACTGCACCCATGAAGGCATCTGAATGCCACCTGGCCCAGAGGGTTCAGCATACATCAACCACAAGGGATACCCAAGCATGAGCTGCCAGGTGGTGTGCGATGCCAGGGGGGTGCATAACCAATGTCTGTGCCATGCACCCTGGGGGAGCACACGATGCATTCATCTGGCACCAGTCTGCACTGTGCCACAGGTTTGAGAGTGGGGACATCCCCACTGGCCATCTAGTAGGTGAGTATGCATATCACGCAGGACGACGTGAGTAGACATGAGGAGGTGCATAGTCAGAGGTGCCATGGGTACCGGCCATGTTGTCCCATGACATAGTGACACAGACCACCATTCTAATGTCCACCCTCTACACACAGGTAACAGTGGTTACCAGCTACAGCTCCGGCTGCTCACGCCCATACTGGTGCCCCATGACTGCATCGCAGCTATGGTACAATGAGGCACATGCCACAACATGGAATGTCATCGGGTGGGTGTTCAGGCTGCTGAAGGCACGATTCCGGTGCCTGGACACATCAGGCGGTGCCCTAAAGTACAGCCCCTTGAAGGCCTGTGGGCTATTCCTGGCATGCTGTATCCTGCACAACATAGCCACCGACTGTGGGATAGCTGTAGAGGTCAAAGAGGGGGACAGCGGTGGGAACAATGAGGACACCGGTCCAGCTGGTGAAGGGCAGCCACCCCCTGGGCTACGAGACCCCCATCTGATCCGGATGGCACAGCTGCACCAGGACAACGTTACAGAGGAGCACTTTGGACAACACAGGTAGGTCACGGGGCCATGTGCAACCACCAAGGGCAAGGGCACAGCCCACAGACAGGCAGGGCAGGGCACCAGGGGTGGACAGGAGTAAGGGAATGGGTCTGAGCGGGGCACCACACACGGCAGTAGGGATGGGCAGGGTCGAACATGACACATGCACACAGATGCACACACACCTCAACACATGCATAAGGGGTAAATGGCATGCCAACCCCAACAGCCATCTCCACCCCCACACAGGACCACACATGACCATGCCCAGTGGCCATCACTGTGCATGTCTCAGATGCTGGGCACCACTGCACACTGGTGGACAGTGCAACGCAGGCATCATCATGCACACACCACAGTGGCCAGCAGCCTGGAGGGTGTGCACAGGGACCGTGTGTGTGCAAGGCCGTGTACCCCACTTGTGCATTGCACTATGCACACCACACTGCACAGAAGGCAGTGGCAGACAGTGGCCATGGTGGAAGACAGGTCAGTCATGCAGCACAGTACCACAGCTGCCACAGATGCGTGGGCAGCCCTGCCAAGACCTGCCATCCATGCCAGGCTGACCAGTGGCCTCATGGTGTGGCACCAATGGTCCCCCAGGGGTGATGCTGCATGAATGCGACCATGTTCATGCAGAGGTCTGCAGCCCATTGAACATGCCCACACCAGGTGTGCTCGGTATGCCCACAGCCAAACACGGTGTTGACATTAGCAGGTGTCGCATAGAGACGGGAATGAGGGGTGGACATGACACTGTGTGGTGTCTGCGGCTGCTGGGCACCGAACTGAGTGCATGGCATTGGGGTGGTGCAGGCCTGGGTGTGTATGTGTCCGGCAGGGACCCCCTTATGGTGTGGGTGGGGGACTCGGTCCCTGTCTGTGGTATGTGTGTTGTTCCTTGTGCACTGGATGCCTGTGTGCAGTGGTTCCTGGTGCATGCGCTGTGTCCCTGGCGCCCCATCAGTATGCCCCTGGCCCATGCAGCTGACCCCCCTGCATGTCTGTGGTACGCATGGTCTGCTGGCATGTCACTGGTGGCTGTCCATGCTGGACACCCTCTGGCCACAGCGCAATGGCGGCTTGCCTCCTGTCACTGGTATGTTGCACGTCTGCCTCAGGTGACACTGTGGGATATGCTGTTGTTGTCCCCCATCCATGCTGTTGCTGGTGTCTGTTGCAGTGTCTGTGTTCTGATGTCTGTCACTTGTGCTATGGCCGCATACTGGCAGTGGATGGCTTTATGGTACATGTGCAGGATGGCTGGTACACCTGTGCCATGGTGGAGTGCAGGCTGTGGGTACACAGCATCAGTGGACACACACCAGTGGCATTTGCTGCCCCGCTATTGTGGCCCTGTGTCAGGGTGCCTTTTGGTCAGGGTGGGTGTTTGTCCGTGCCTTGTATCACATCCTGTGTGGCGCATGCCTCCATGTACCACATTGGGTGGCTGTGCTGTCTGTTGGGGCCAGTGCTGAGACAGGGTGTGTGCATGGGTGGGTGTGCAGGGTGCTGTCCTGCTGGTGGTGGGGTCCAGGGCAGACCTTGTCACATGCGGGGTCCCTTGGGTACTGATGCAGAGTCAACCTCTCTGCTGTGCCATGGGGGGGCCATGCAGGCTGGCACTGTGTCTGCAGCTGTTGCATCGGTGGCTGGTGCTGCCCACTGTGGGGTGCTCACAGTGGGGCTGCCATGCATGGCTCCATGGTGCACAGGGTTGCATTGTCATGGTGGGGATGGTGGCATGCATTCAGTGCCATGCACTGTTGGGCGCTGCTCCTGGGCCGGGTGTCTGGAGATCACTGTGCAGGGTGTGCTCTGCATTGGTGGGATGGGGTGGCACTGGGTGGCAGGCCCTCCTTGTGTCGCGGTCATTGCTTGCCAGGGGGGTGTGCTGGGGCACCGTGCCCCATCTGTGGATTCAGTGCTGGTGTTCATGGGCTGGTGGTCCATCCAGCTCACCACTGGTTGTGCAGTTCATGGGGTGTGGGGGCACTGTCTGGCCTGCTGTGTGCTCCTCCACCCTTGGCTTCCATTGGTGGTGCATCCCTGCATCCTGTCCCTGTCCCTGCGCATCCCTGGTTGTGCTACTGCGCTTCTACCCTGCTCCACTGCGCATCCCTGGTTGTGCTGCTGCACATCAGCCCTGCTCCACTGCGCATCCCCTGGTTGTGCCATGGTGCAGTTGGCATGATTTTCAGCTGTGTTGCGCAAGTGCACCTTGGTCTGGACTGTGTTTGAATATCACGCGTGTTGTGCAGGGGTGCACTGCACTTGTGCCTGCTCCTGCTATTGCGCTTATTTGTGGCACAGTCTGAATATCCCACCCTATGTGTCCATCAACCTGAACCCTAGTATGGCATTTAAGAGGTGATGTGCTACAGGAAGTGGCATTCGTTGATGAGAAACTCGCAGTCCTGTCAGCTGTGTTAAAGATCCCACAGTGAGTACACATTCTGTAGCCAAATTCTTGCATAAAACTCTCTTCGAACAGCATGAGAGCAGGACGTCTTTGTATGAGCATGTATGATCAAGGGGTACCCTGTAAAAATATTCTGAGCATCAATGCTGTTACTGAAAAGGAGGAATATTGTTAATTCTAAGCAGCAAAACTGCATGCTACACAGTACATACGAAACAGTACGACAGTCAAAAACATGTCTTTTACTGTGGTGATGTGCTTTTGCAACATGTTTTTCTTATGTTTTACAATGTTTTGAAACAACAGGTGTTTGAAGATAGTGTCTTGATCTTTAAGAAGACTAAAACCACACAGTCATTACATTTCCTGCTGTATGAAGTGTGGTTCATGTTTAAGAAGAGGCAAACTGCTTGGTGATTCTCTTCCTGTTGTAAACTTCTCAAGTGCTAATGTGGACTGTACAAATGAGCACACTCCTGAAACTTGATAAATGGCTTGTTAGCGAACTGACATTGTTTGAAGTGCTTAGCGCTTTAGAGACCGTGACTGAGTCAGAGGTAAATTAACTATCTTTGGATTCATTGCTTTTGCTTATTTTGTAGAAGTGACTGTGTTAACAGAAGCACAGGGTAAAACCATGAAAACATCATACTTGCTGCTTTCCTTAGAAACAGCTCCTCAGCACGACCAGGTCATTACTCCCAGTTAAATCTTGCTATAATGTAATGATGGTGTCTAAACCAGGTTCTTCAGCATACTATTTTCAGATTTGCAGCAGTCCAAAAGCTGGCACTGCAGGCCAGAGAGCTGCTTGCCACAGAATTGACTGAATAGTATGTATTTAAGTGAATGGACACTGGAGGAGGCAACAGTATCACAATGACAGCTCCCAGTATATACTGTACAAATGGCGTTATCCTAACAAGAATGGCATGGCAAGGCTTTATTTAAAAAGTAAATGAATCTGAATGTCCCCAGCAGGTGCTTTAGAGTTCAAACATGATGTACATCAATCATTTTAATGTTTTAGGTACACATTCGAATGAAGGTTAAACTGAAGTATCTGTTAACTGATACAGAATAAATAAAAAAATCACTATATCATTTGATAGCAAAAAAAAATATTTCTGACATCATTAGATTCATCTGCAATTTATTATTAAATGTTCTCATATAATTTTTGTAATCAATGACACAAGTCATTAAAGATGTCCGTCACACACAATTAAAAATATTCTCTTTAACTGAGGTCACTTGTTCAATTTACATGCTAGATTCATAGTATGGATGGATTGGGATGGTATTACTACATGTTTCTGATAGCAAACACCACAGCAGTTTATCAAGAAATTAATTTTTTTCATGGAGGGCATGGCACAGGAGTCAGAACTGTTACAAATTTCAGAACCCTGTATTCTAGTTCAGGAATGATTAAAAAATGGTATATTGATGTTTCTGCCAGAAAAAAAATAATATCGCTGAAAAGAAACTTCATGGTGACTGGTGGCTAATAACTACTTCTGCTGTAAAAACATCACCTTTTGCCCAGCACCCTGACACCTGTCAGTGGTGCACTGCACTGCACCGTTGAAGGCAAGGAATCGAATCTGTGTCATGATTCCCCCATCTCGGCTGGTGTGGCGTAAAGCACAATACAGCTGCATTCCACTTAAATGCCAGGTGAGGGTGATGTGCTCTCCACTCCTGGAGAATATCCTATGTGGTAGCAGGGGCGGCATGGATCTCAAGACTGTCAATGGAACATAGGACACCACCCACCTATAGTAGTGCACTACAGGAAGCATTGATTTAGTTTAGTTTAGGCAAGGTGTGGGAGGACCACAAATGGAAATGAAAGCCAGTCAGCTAAAGGAGTAAATGAGTCCCCCCCCCATCCACTCAGATGCCATGCAAAACATCAACACCCTCTAAACATCTGTCATTCACTGTAGCTGCTCCTTGCAGCCAACAGCATGTGTGCCAACTGTTGTGACCCTGCAGGGAGGGGAGTAGTAATTCATGGAGGAATCAGGCAGAGGAGAAGATCAGGAAAGCAGCATCGGCGGTAACTACATGTAGACGGGTTGAGTGATGGCCTGATGCTATGAGTCCTTGACTGAAGTATAGAATACATTTAAAGAAAAAAAGCAGCACATTCCCCCTTGCACATATTTTGCCAAATAACTATGTCCCTTTTCTGTAAATGTACTATTCCAAATCCAAATGGTGATGGATCCCACCTCTGAAAAAATTAGATCTGAAATAAAATGTAAAACAATATATGAAAGTTCCTGTTAGGATTTGAACTCTGGTCTCTCTTAATTAAAATAAAAAAGTACAGGGTTTCATTAAAGAATCAAACCCAGGTCTCCTACTTAATAACCCCCCCCCCCCCAAGAAGGGTACTCAAAAGTGGAAATTGGCAATGCTGGATTTGCTTCAGTTTGGACCTCCTGTCTTAAGTTCAACTTTGACACTTCACCAAAAGAAACACTGGGTTCTTGGTATTGGGATTTAGTAGGCAACAAATATAAATAAGTGTCAGCCCTTAAAAACCCTCAACCACCTCAGTTGATACAGCCGCTTCAACCCTTCTCTAGTCCTCCAGACAGACTTAAAGAAACCCTCAGCACCTAGGACAGTGCCAGGAGGTGGATTTTCTTTATAAAAACTAAGGAGGGAGAGGGAGAGTGGGTCAGTAAAGAAGTGGTCATGGGACTACATATACAAACAAACTCTGGTCAGAGACACAATGCCTGCTAATGCATTAATGTAATAAGAGAGTTCTGTATTTCAAAGGTTTTATGAGGAAAGACATACTGAGCTTGTAACAGCTCAGTTTCAGATGTGTCCTGGGGGAATGAGAAAGGAAAAAAGATAGATACAGAAATACAGAATATAAAGTTCATGGAAATGGAATAAGTTTAACTCATTATACCCTGGTCAGCCATTTTGTGTCAGGTAAACAATGGATAGTTCAAACTTCTTAAAAAGCTATTGGAGGTACTTAAAGAGTACAATCATGTCTAAGAATAAACTTACAAAAATACATTACCAAGCAATAAGATGTGGGACTGACCAAAGAACAAAAATAGTTATCAACTAATAAAAATGTTGCTGTTCTTAAACCTGTCCCCCCCCCCCCACCACCACCACGAACGCATCTGGAAATGAGCTATTTTTAAGTTTGTTATGTCTCTCCTGGTGAAACTTTGGAAATAGATACATACATACATACATACATACATACATATATACATTATCTAAAAGCCCTATATGTACACTTCAATAGTAGAAAAAACAAAACCATAAACATCAAGGTAATGCAGTGAACAGTGTTTTGGGATCTGGACATACACATACCCTTGGAAATGTGCACAAAACACACACACACCATCTATAGCTATTACAAAATGTTAGCACACACATAGGGTGTGAATGTCATTACCAGAACTGAGCAGCTACAATACTTCATTTTCAGTGGGGTCCTGCCTTTACACATTTTTCCAGTGTATTTAATAGAGTTAGCAAAGATAAAATGCAGAATATCATTTTTACTGGGGTCCTGTGTTTATACATTTTTACAATGTAGTTACCCAGGACAGGTCAGTTAACATGCAGTTCTAGGTTTGTCTACCTATTTCTTTTTCAAGCTTTTAGCCACTGACTGTATTGCTTTTAGCCATTGACTGCTATGCCAACACCCCAGGGTCAAGAATGGACCTGGGTCACTTGGGGACTGGCCCAGGAGGGAGGATGGACATTTGTATGACAGGGAGAGGAATCTAGGTGGCAGTGCTATGGGACTGCATGGGAAGGGACCCACATCTGGATGCTTGAGGTGACTACTTGGAGGCCAAGTACACACATGTCCAGGCTCAATAGGGGAGAAAATAGGAGGAAAATCCCTCTGATTGTAAAACAGTGATGGCCTGCTCTCTTGCAGGCCCCACACCGATGACTAGGCACCTCTCATCCAAGGTCCTGTGACAGGACTACCAGAAAAGGTAAGTCCCAGAGAAGGTGGCTGACGGGGCTGGGAAGGCTGGCCCAAAAGAGGGCCAGTCAGGGTGCTGAAGGAGATAAACAGTTGTCCCATGGACACAATGGGGCAACATTCACTTAGAATATGAGGAGCTAATAAGGCTAAAGCCCATAAGCAGCTCCAGTTATGACAGAATAAAGTAATCTAGTTTGCCACCCGTAGATATGTATTTACCTAAATTATTTTTAAAGATATTTCTGTTTAGACTTGTTACTACAAATTCAGCTTGTCTATTCCACAGGTTTGATGTTTGCAGAGTAAAGAAATATTTACATGTTTTGGTTTTATAATGATTAAGTCTGACTTTCAATGGATGGTCTCTAGTTGTTATGTCGTCATTTTTATATTCTATGTTTAATTCTGTCATTAAGACTGGTTCATTCATTAAATTATTAAAGAGGAGCATATCACCCCTTTGCCATCGTAATTTGAGGCTATATACCCCAAGGTTAGTTAATCTCTCATTATATGGTAATTCCTTCTGATTTTTTTATTGTTCGTGTGAATCTTTGATGTACTTTCTCTAATTTATTTATTTAATTCTTTGTGTATGGGTTCCAAAACTGGCTACCATAATCTAGATGTGGTCTGACGTATGATAAATATAATAGCATTAAAATTTCTGATGACTTGCTTTTGATGTTTCTTTTTATAGCTATCAATGCTCTGTTGGCTTTGTCTATTACAGTAGTACAGTGCTTTTTAAGGTCCTTCTTATTATGAATAATAAGAATACCTTGATCTTTTTCATTTATTTTTTGCGGTATTGCACAGTCATTAAGTCTATATGTGTGTAATGGGTTATGTCTCCACACGTGTAGACTACAACATTTATCCAGATTCAGTTTCATTCCTGATCTGGTAGTCCAGGAGGCAATAGTATCAATATCCCTTTGAGGTGCAATTATTTGATCTTCACTTTGACATGGCCCACAAAGTTTTGTGTCATCGGCATATTTGGTGATGAAATTACTGATATTTTCTTCCAAGTGAGCTATAAAGATTTGAAATATTATTAGGCCCAATATGGAACCCTGGGGCACCCCACTTGTTACTTCACCATTGGATGGTAAGTGACCTCTGATAGTTACTTTTTATGATCTATCCTTTAGCCAGATGTTGGTCCATCTTGTTATATATATATATATATATATATATATATATATATTTCATATTTGATAAGTTTTTCATTAATTGCCCAGTGAGGTAGTAAATCGAATGCTCTGCTGAAATAAAAAAAAAAATAACATCCATAGGTGTTCTATTGTCCAACTTTTTACTGATGTGCTCATAGAAACACATTAAGTTAGTTGTACATGAACGACCTGATTTGAAACCATGCTGATTCATATCAGACATTGGAATACTTTTCAGGTGTTTGACAAGTTTATCTTTTATTAAAGATTCAAGGATCTTACAAGGGATGGAAGTCAGGCTAATTGGTCTATAATTACTGACACACATCTTATTGCCTTTTTTGAAAATTGGCATGACCTTTAATTTTTTTCCAGTCTGTAGGGACCATACCTGTGTTTAATGACATTTTGTATATAATTTTCAGAGGTTTCCAAATATAATGTTTCATTAATTTTAACATAGATGGTGTTATGCTATCTAATCCTGATGCACTGTGAGATTTTAAATTAATTTGTTGAATGATATCTTGTTTAGAAAACTTGTGGTTCCCTTTCTCCATGTCATTAATGATGTTACTTGTCTGATGACTGTGTGTATTAAATACTGAACAGAAAGAGGTATTAAAAGTATTGACTATTATGACTGGGTCAGTTAAACACTCACCATTCTCTATTATGGATGTTAATTCACCACTTGATGTTTTTTATGAAATTTATATATCTGAAAAACTGCTTGCTATTTGTTTCCTTTGCAGATGATGCTAACTTTAATTCAAAGTTCTTTTTTGGTTTATTTACTATATTTTTTACATTTCTTTTGTATTTGTTTAAATTTATTCCAGTATATTTCAGAATCATGTTTTTTATAATTGCCATACACCTTGCTTTTCTTTTTTATTAATCTAATTGTACCCTTGTTTAACCATTTCAGTTGGACTCCCTTATGATTGAATTTTTTAATTCATCTATCATGTTTGTTCATAATTGTATGAACTGTATTTTTAATATATTCCCAGGTGTCTTCAGTAGATTTATCTGCTAATATAGTATCCTAGTCAATTTTATTTAAATCATCATTAATACCATTAGTATTTGCTCTTTTGTATAAATAAATCTCAGTGCATCCTTTCAAAATTTGTAAATGGTCATCAATGGAAAAGATTACAGTGGCATGATCACTATTACCAACTGGGGTCTTAACCTTGTAATTTGTAATGTTAATGTCTTCTGTTGTAATAACAAGATCTAATATTTTTGCTGTCCTACAGGTTCTAATACATGCTGTGTCAAATTATTTTCTAAACAAGTATCCAAACATTCCCTACTTTGTGTAGTAGATGTATTTGTAGTCCAATTTATATTGGGGTAATTAAAGCCCCTAGCTAAAATTACCTTTCCTATTTCAAGTGCTTTATAAAGTTCATTTATAATGTCCTGGTTTATTTCAGTGGATGAATCTGAGGGTCTTTAGCACAAACCTAAAATGAAATTCTTATTGTTGTTTTTTGATATTTGAAGCCATAATGTTTCGGTTTTCCTTGATTCATTTTTTATTTTATGAGATATAGCTATAATTGTTAGAATTGTAGATGCATAGATTGCAATGCCCCTGCCCCTTCTCTTCTCCATATCTTGTCTGAATGTATAAAAATCTGGAATTTTTTTCATCCAGTTGTAATTTTTATCCCACCATGTTTCAGTTAATAATGTGTCATCTATGTTTTCTACTTGTAAAAGGCTCTGGAGTTAGTCAAATTTATTATTCAGGATCTGTAAGCTACTGAGTAAAAACTTAGTTGAGTTTTTTTTCTGTTCTGTATCCTATTATTATCTGTCATATTGTTATTATTTGTCATATTATTATGAAAACTCCCTTCCCCTGCCCTATTAGTTTAAGCCAGAGACTCCATTTCAGTTTTCATTAGATTTCCCAGAAGTTTAACACCCTTCTGATTCAAATGGAGGCGATCATTGCTGTATAAAAACCTTTTATTATAAAAGTTGTCCCAGGAAGCAGTAAAGACATAGTTGTCACATGCTGACCAGTTTCTGAGCCTTGCATTGATCCTTTCTATTGTCTTATTTTTTTCATGCACTGCCCTTGGAACTGGTAGCAGGCCTGAGATAATATCAGATGCACCCAATTGTTTTATTTCCTGAGCTATAGCAATCAAATTCTAGCATGTATCTTTTTCATGAGTTACTCTGACATCAACACCAGCATGTACAGTTACAATTTGTGGTTTATCAGATTTTTTTATTACATTAGGTATGATCTCTGAATGTCAATCATTTTTGCACCTGCGTAACACAGAAGCATCCTATTTGCCTTATCCGGCTGGCAAACTTTTGAATCAAAATTCCTTATTATTGAATCACCTAGGATAATCATCTCAACTTGTTCTGGGTCAGTAGTAACAGGATTTTTGGTATTTTCATCACTATCTGAGAAAATACTGAATCTATTTTGTGTGGCTATATCTTGATTTGAAAGAGCTCTACATCCCTTTTTTACGCCTGTACGCTTTCTTACTGTGTACCATTCTTCATTAACAATCTGTGGCATTTTTTTACTTTTCTTGTTGCAACTTGTGGAAGGGCCTGGGAGCTCATTATCTAAGGGGTAGTTTTCTCTGGTCTTTTCCTTGAAATTATGTTTGGATTTAGTAAATCAGTATTTGTTTGCACAGTGTTTAACACTGAGGCTGGAGCAGATAATCCAATGTTTAATAACACATTTCTGATGCTGAAGGGGTGGTTACTATCACAGAATTTTCTGGGGATTTGTTTAGCACACTAGAGAGGTTTGGTGTCACAGTATTGTTTGATGTATCTTTAAACATTCCACATTCATGTTCAATATTCATGATTTCCTTAAGGTTGTGTAGCTCCTTAACTGTATGATTTAGTTTGTACAGCATAGTTTCATACTGCTCACATCTTTTGCATATGTTATCATTATGCAGAATACCATTAGCTACATTATACACAGGGCCCCTGGTGTTCTGCAGCAGAATTTTCTGATTTCTGTGGCATGATTTATTCATTTCTCTGGCAGAATGCAGTCCTGTCATTGGCTAAATATGATGTTATGTCATCGATGACATCATATGCTGAGCATAGAAGAGGGGCTTCAGGATAAACAAGGTGGGAAAGAAAGCCTGACACTATGGAAAAACAGTATATTTATATGAAAATTCACCAAAAAAAACAATTAATTCTGTGGCACTATATATATTCTGCGGCATGATGCAAATTCTGCGGCAAATTCCACAACCACAGAACCGCAGAATTCCAGGGGCCTTGATTATACATTTGACATTTGTTACATTACATGAGGCTGCCCTCCAAACAACATTTCGGTAACACATCATTCATGTTAGCCATCCTTTATTAGACAGTTAGTTTGTAAAACAATTAAGTAATAGTTTTACTCACAATAAGTTTGGCCCTCCAACCCTCCTGACACTCCTAACATGCCAGACGAACGACCACATGCACATGTCAGCATGCATCTCGGCACATGGCATGAGCACGATCACCCCACCCAAGGTCACTCCACTCACTCAGGGCAGCTGTTTTATAGTATGTGACCCCAATCTAGCACAGGGTCTTGTGACCAGCCCAAAGTAGTGAGTGCTACAAGAAGCAAAGTTAAAATTGCCCTCTTAACCCTGAAAATTGCTTAACTTTGCAAGATGGCTGATGACTTGTGCCTCAAAACTAATTTATTTTCCTGAAGTCGGTGCTGTTTGTCCACTCATAGCTATTTGGAACTACAGCTCCTAATTAACTTCCTGTCTGTTGCCTAAAACCAGGCCTTGCTTCTTAGTCATTTCCACTCCTGCAACTTCTCATAAATATAAATATCAGCACTCCTGATGCCTTGCCAAGCCTGTCTCATTACAAAGTAGGCACACAGTATTTGGACAAAGCAGTGTCATGAGTGTACTGTGTGCTGGTGAATAATGCTGAGTAGCAACGCATGAACACAGTGGGGTGAAATGGCACCTATCACAGTTGTGTACTGTGTGCTGGTGAATGGTAAGGGACTGCCTGCACAGAGGAACAATGCTGAGGAGCAACGCATGAACACAGAGGGGTGAAATGGCACCTATCACAGTTGTGTACTGTGTGCTGGTGAATGGTAAGGGACTGCTTGCACAGAGGAACACTGCTGAGGAGCAACGCATGAACACAGAGGGGTGAAATGGCACCTATCACAGTTGTATACTGTGTGCTGGTGAATGGTAAGGGACTGCCTGCACAGAGGAACAATGCTGAGGAGCAATGCATGAACACAGTGGGGTGAAATGGCATGACCACAGTTGTGTACTGTGTGCTGGTGAATGGTGAGGGACTGCCTGCACAGAGGAACAATGCTGAGGAGCAATGCATGAACACAGTGGGGTGAAATGGCACCACCACAGTTGTGTATTGTGTGCTGATGAATGGTGAGGGACTGCCTGCACAGAGGAACAATGCTGAGGAGCAATGCATGAACACAGTGGGGTGAAATGGCACCTATCACAGTTGTGTACTGTGTGCTGGTGAATGGTGAGGGACTGCCTGCACAGAGGAACAATGCTGAGGAGCAATGCATGAACACAGTGGGGTGAAATGGCATCACCACAGTTGTGTACTGTGTGCTGGAAAAATGTGAGGTACTGTCTGCATTGTGGAGTGATGCTCACAAGCAGTGCATCAACACAGTGGGGTGACATGGCACCCATTACGGTGGTGCACTACATGTTGTAGAAAGGTGACGGAGTGCCTGCACTGTAAAGAGATGCTCAGAAGAACTGCATGAACACAGTGGGGTGACATCGTACCCATCACAGTGATGTACTATGTGCTGCTGAAAGGTAAGGGACTGTCGGCACTGTGGAGAGATGCTCAGAAGCACTGCATAAGCACAGTGGGGTGACAAGACACCCATCAAGGTGGTGTACTGCATGCTGGTGAAAGGTGATGGACTGCCTGCAGAGGGAAGTGATGCTGAGAAGCACTGCATGAACACAGTGGGGCGACATGGCACCCATCACAGTGGAGTACTGCGTGCTGGTGAAAGGTAAGGGGCTGCCTGCATGGAGGAGCAATGCTTAGAAGTATTGCATGAACACATTGGTGTGACATGGTACCCATCCTAGAGGTGTACTGCGTGCTGGTGAAAGGTAAGGAACTGCCTGCACTGATGAGCGATACTCAGAGGCACTGCATTAACACAGTGGGGATCCATGGCACTGATCATGGTGGTGTACTGTGTGCTGTTGAAAGGTGAGGGACTGCCTACACAGGGGAGCGATGCTCAGAAGCACTGCATGGACACAGTGGTGCAACATGGCACCCATCACAGTGGTGTAGGGACTGAAGATCAACAGATACATAGTGAGGCTACTTGGCACCCACCACGGTGGTGTACTTCATGGATACAATGTTTTGAAATGGAACCCACATGCACTGCATGGATAAAATGGGGTGATGTGGCACATATTTCGGTGGTGTACTGCATGCTGGTGAAAGGAGAGGGACATCCTGTGATATGGAGTGACACTCATAAGCACTGCATGAACACGGGGGTGACATGGCACCCATTAGGGAGGTGTACTGCATATTGGTGAAAGCTGAGGGACTGTCTGCTCAGTAGAGTGATGCTCATATGCACTACATGAATACAGTGCTGCAACATGCCACTCATCATGGTTGTGAACTGTGTGCTGGTGAATGTCAAAGGACTGCTTGCATGGAGAAGTGATGATGAGAAGCAATGCATAAACACAGTGGGATGACATGGCGACCATCTAGGTGGTATAATACATGCTGGTGAATGGGCAGGGATGCTCAGAAGCAATACATGAATACAGTGGGGTGTTGTGGCACCTATTATGGTTGCTTTCTGCATATCAGTGAATGGTAAGGGATTGCCTACACTGTGTAATGATAATCAGAAGCACTGTATGAACACTCTAGTGCAACAGGGAACTCATCACGATGGGGTACTGTGTGCTGGTGAAAGATGAGGAACTCTGCACAAGGGAGTAATGTCAGAAGAACTGCATGAACATGGTGCAGTGACATGACACCCATCATGGTGGTGTACTGTGTGCTGGTGAATGGTGAGGGACTGCATGCACTGTGAAGTGATGCTCAGAAGCACTGCATGAACACTCTGGTGCAACACAGTACAAATTACAATAGTGTCCTGTGTGCTGGTGAATACATAGAAACTGCCTTCACTGAGGAGCAATGCTCAGAAGAACTGCATGAAGACAGTGAGGCATCATGGCATCATTCCCAGTGTATACTGCATGGTGGTGAAAGGTAAAGAACTGCCTGCACTGGGGAGTGATGCTGAGAAGCACTGCATGGACAAAGTGGTGCAAAGTGGCACCCATCATGCATGAATACTGTGTGTTGCTGAAAGGTCAGGGACTGCATGCACCAAGGAGCAATGTCCAAAAGCACTGCATGAACACAGTGGGGCATTGTGGCACCCACCCCTGTTGTGTACTGCATGGTGGTGAAAAATAAAGGACTGTCTGCACTGGGGAGCAATGCTCAGAAGCACTGCATGAACACAGTGGAGTGACATTGCACCCATGAGAGCTGCATACTGCATACTGTTAAAAGGGAGGGACTGCCTGCATTGTGGAGTGATACTCAGAAGCAGTGCATGAACACAGTGGGGCAACATGGCACCAATCACAGTGGTCTACTGCATGCTGGTGAAAGGTGAGGGACTGCCTGCACAGGGCAGTGATGCTCAGAAGCACTGCTTGAGCACAGTGGGGTGACATGACAACTATCACAGTGGTGTACTGCATGCTAGTAAAAGGTGTGGTACTGCCTGCATTCGGAAGTGATGCTCTGAAAGCACTGCATGGACACAGTGATGTAACATGATACCCATCACCCTTGTGTACTGTGTGCTGCTGAAAGGGCAGGGACTGCCTGCTCTGAGGAGTGATGCATGAATGTACTGCATAAACATGACGGAGTGTCATGCCACCCATTCCTGTTGCATACTGTGTGCTGGTGAAAGGTAAGGGACTACCTGCACTGAGGAGTGATGCTCAGAAGCACTGCTTGAGCACAGTAGGGTGACATGGCAACCATCACAGTGGTGTACTGCATCCTGATGAAAGGTCCAGTTCTGCCTGCATTCAGAAGTGATGCTCTGCAGCCCTGCATGGACACAGTGATGTAACATTGTACCCATCATCCTGGTGTACTGTGTGCTGGTGAAAGGTCAGGGACTGCATGCTCTGAGGAGTGATGCCCGAAAGTACTACATAAACACAGCGGAGTGTCATGGCACCCATTCCTTTTGCATACTGTGTGCTGGTGAAAGATAAGGGACTACCTGCACTGGGAAGCGATGCTTAAATGCACTCTTTGAACACAGTGGGGCAACATGGCACCCATCATGGTGGTGTACTTTGTGCTGGTAAAAGATGAGGAACTACCTGCACAAATGAGTAATGTCAGAAGAACAGCATGAACGCAGTGCGGTGACATGACACCCATCACAGTGGTGTACTGCATACTGGTGAAAGGTGAGGGACTGCATGCAGTGTCGAGTGATGCTCAGAAGCACTGCATGAACACTCTGGTGTGACACAGCACACATCATGGTAGTGTACTGTGTGCTGGTGAATGGATAGGGATCGAGGAGAAATGCTCAGGACCACTGCATGAACACTGCGGGGTGTCATGGCACCCATCCCTGTGTGTACTTTATGCTGGTGAAAGGTGAGGAACTGCCTGCACTGGGGAGCGATGCTAAGAAGCACTGCATGGACAAAGTAGTGCAACTTGGCACCCATCATGCCTGTGTTATGTGTGCTGGTGAAAGGTCAGGGACTGTCTGCATCAAGGAGCATTGCCCCAAAGCACTGCATGAGCACAGTGGGGCATCATGGCACCCATCCCTGTTGTGTACTGCATGATGGTGAAAGGAAAAGAACTGTCTGCACTGTGGAGCAATGCTCAGAAGCACTGCAAGAATACAGTGGGGTGACACAGCACCCATAAGAGATGCATACTGCATGCTGTTAAAAGGGAGGGACTGCCTGCACCGTGAAGTGATACTCAGAAGCAGTGCATCAACACAATGGGGCAACATGGCACCAACCACAGTGGTCTACTGCATGTTGGTGAAAGGTGAGGAACTGCATGCACTGGGGAGCGATGCTCAGAAGCACTGCATGAACACAGAGGGGTGACATGGCACCCATAAGAGCTGCACACTGCATGCTGGTGAAAGGTTATGAACTGTCTGCACTATGGAGTGATGCACAGATGCACTGCATGAACACAGTGGGGTGACATGGCACACATCAGAGTGATGTACTGCATACTGGTGAAAGGTGAGGGACTGCTTGCACAGGGAAGTGGTGCTCCAAAGCAGTGCTTGAGCACAGTGGGGTGTCATGGCAACCACCACAGTGGTATACTGCATGCTGGTGAAAGGTGCGGTACTACTTGCATTGGGAAGTGATGCTCGGAAGCACTGCGTGGACACAGTGATACTACATGGTACGCATCACCCTTGTGTACTGTGTGCTAGTGAAAGGTCAGGGACTGCCTGCACTGAGGACTGATGCCCAAAAGTACTGCATAAACACAGTGGGGTGACATGGCACCCATAACAGCTGTGTACTGCTTGCTGGTGAAAGACAAGGGATTGCTTGCCCTGTGGACTGATACTCAGAAGGACTCCATGAAGAGAGTGGGATGTGATGCCACTCATCATGGTTGTTTACTGGATGCTGGTGAAAGGTAAGGGACTGCATGCACTGTGAAGTGATACTCCAAAGCATTGCTTGAACACAGTGGGCAATATGACACTCAATCTGCTGGTGTATTATGTGCTAGTGAAAGGTGAGGGACTGCTTGCTCAGGGTGAGTGATGCACAGAAGCACTGCATGGACCCAATAGTGTGACATGGCACCCATCATTGTGGTGTACTGCGTACTGCTGAAAGATAAGAGACTGCCTGCACAGAGAAGCAATGCTCAGAAACACTGTATGTACACAATGGGGCCACATGGCACCCATCATGTTGGTGTACTGCGTGTTGATGAAAGTTAAGGGACTGTCTGCACAGGACAGTGATGACAATCTCCCAGTTCAGGAATCTCCAGTCTTGAAAGTGTTGTAGGCTCTGCAGGCATGGACTGATTTGGAGCTCATTTACCAAAAAGATCTCTGCCCTGCCTTCGCTGCTGTATGCTTCATTTCTAGGCACTGCTTAAATTTGACATGCAGGCTAAGGAAACCAGTTTACTATCTCTTTTTCAAATTCATAAAAGCCGCATTACAGTTCTCCAATAAAAAATTGAAAATGCAAATTAATCATACACATGCACACATACACTTTAAATATTTAAATCTACTCATACCACTCAGAAGAACGCACCCCTAGAGCTTATTATTTTTACATATTTCAAAGAGAAGTATCAGGTGCAAGAGATCTGTCTGTTTTTTTGCTTGATTATGTTTTGGTTCTCATTCAATTTCATATATACTGTGGAGTTTCAACAATTTACTGTTGCAACTTAATACATAGCTGCTGAAGAATGGACTGCCCCACCCCCCATGGCAGAGCAAGCTGTTGATTTAACTGTTTCCTGTCCAATGTATTTACTAACACAGTCTCTGGTCTGTGCTGCCACTTGTGGGTGACAGTGTGATCTAGCTCTGTAAAGGTATTGGGGGAATGAGTGGAGTGATTTAACGTTATGGAAGAAGCATTTCTGCATCTCCAAATCCAAATAGTGCCTTGATATCCTATTTGCAGAGCTACAGCAAGACAGCTGCAGGCTCCTCCCGCTGCAACCGTAAAAATCATGTATGCACCCCCTAGTTTCAGAGGAGAAGACACAAGCTCAGAAAGCATAAAGTGCAAAGGTCCTGTTTTTCAATGCCAATAAAAAGCTCTACACATCACCTTTCAGAGCTTGTTATTTCTCTTCTGAAACTAGGGGTGAGTGCCCAATTGTTCATGTATATATTGGATAGCTTTCAAGAGCATCAGTGAGTCTTTTGTGCTTTCTTTTGTTGTCTAATCAAATGGTCATGAAATACCCTGACCAACTGGAAACAGCTAATGTAGTTTTGGCTAATTAAGTGGCTGAAGGTGGAATCAATCCTGAAGTGGCCTAAAAGTGTAACTGCGATGAACAGAAGGTAAAAGTGTTATGTTTCTGCATATTCACCAAACATGAATGTGTCATGGGCTCACCCTTTCCTTTAACACAGCCACAGTACTACAGAGTTTCAATGCACTCAGCTAATTTTTCAGTTATCTGCAGGCTCTGTCACATACGTAAGAAGCAGGTAATGTCACTAATCTTACAATCAAACTGCCTACGGGGAGTATAGATTGCTTTCTGATATTTTTGTTCAAAGGAATGCTAAAGAATTCAAACCCAGGTTTTTTGGGTGTCTGCTGTCTAGGTTTGTAACTTTACTGTACCAATACAGCCACTGTTTTTCATTTCTGTCGGTTCAATACCACAGCAGATATGTCCAAGACTGCAAAAAATATACCAGGGTGGCATGATTTTCAGAAAGTGACTGGGGTTCAAATCCAGACATTACAATTAATATTTTGGTACATTTAGGTGTAACTTTTAATTGTATTAGTTGTCACATTTAGTAGTCTGCAGTTAGAATAGTAGATGCACACAGAAGGCATTTAGTCATGAAAGAAATCCTTTTTACAGGGGGACATGATGCAGTGAACTAAAACATTGTTTTTTGTTTCAAACCTTTATTGGACCTCCTTCTTCTCATCATTGCAGTAATTCTTGGCAGTGTGGGGTTATAATAATAATGCACCTATACAAAAGAATGTCAACTGTAAGCAGTAATTGAAATATTTTGGTATGTTAGCATCAAACATGAGGAATATGTCTGGACATCATGGAGGCATAAATGATGAACCAAAGGGGTGAGCAAATAAAACTTCAGTTCATGTCTCAGAGACTCTGACAAATACTTCAACACAGACATTGCTGTCCCCAACAAACTCTTGTTTTAATCCATTTCAGTGTTTGGTGAATAGGCTTTAGTGCTTTTGTATATTTTAACTATGGTCTTTCTCTTTTCCCACCCTAAGTAGTGGAGCTGGGCAGTGTTTAGGGGACAGAAGGCCCAGCACTGTAGGTAAGTAGACTACCGGAGGAGGATGCTGGGAAGGATGGTGGGAAATAAAAAATGCTGTGCACTGAGTGTTGAGAGGGCTGGCTTGTATTTGAAGTGGGGGAGGAGCTATTCCCCCACACTGAACCACAGACTTTAGCCCTTCCATTCAATGTTTGGCGACTAGGCTTTAATGCTTGTGCATACTTTAAATTTTGACCTTTCTCTTTCCCCACCCTCAGTCACAGAGATGAGTGGTGTTTAGGGAAGAGAAGGCTCAAAAAGAGATAACCTCCTCCAACTCATGGAGAGTGTGAACCGTAACACACAGAAGAGGAAATGCCCCTGTGGAGGAAACCTCTCAGGACCCATGGCTACTGACTGACCAGCCTGTCCTCTAGGCATACTAAGAGGAGATAACTTTAATGCCTGATTAATTTCCTGGTTCCAGTCATAGAGATGATGCTTCGTGTTGAATCTTCCATTTTCATGAAGTAGTAGGACATTATTTTGACGTTGCAGATACAGCTTTGATTGAAGAACAGTGACCTTGAGGGGCAGTTTGTAGGAAAGTTCTTATGTGCTTAGGAAGAGAATTACTGGATGATGGTCAAATGACAAGGAGAGGATTTAAGTAAGTTGGTAAGTAGGATGTTGAAGGAGCTTGATGATAATGAACTGTGGAGGATCTTCTCTGAATAACAAAATGATGTGACTGAAGGGAATAACTTCTGATTGGGATGGCTAAGTCACAGCTTATAAGGCATCTGTGACAAACTCGCAATGATCCTATGAACTGAACTGAAGGAGTTGGAGACTCAAGGAGGAAAAGTCAAGATATAGGTTGATATGATAAGTGAAATGACATCCCAGGTTAGCATCAAGGTATGAAAACAGTTGTTTCCTCGGGTGGATTTGGAAAACCAGAGAAAGAATTAAGTTAGAGGATGAAATAGGACTTCTATTTTTTGCCATAAAGATTTTTATTAAGATTTTCCATTTAACAGTGATACAGTATGCCACTAGGTCAAGACCTAAAATACTGACAACTTATATCAAACATATTAGTTCAAACATATGACTTGTACTTGAGATACATAAATGTTACCTATGACACCTGTATTAGCTTAGTGTGCTAACAGCAATCCTCAAAAGAACTTCATATCTTATGCTTTATAACAGAGTACATATAATTAGCTCCTGCAGGTGAAAGAGCAACAAACAAAAGGTTGGCAAGTGCTGGTTGACTGTCCACCCCTATACACCCTCTTAACAAATTCCCATAACTATTGATGCAACCCAAGGAGGTTAGAGCTCCAGCCCAAATTAACACACAAAGACCCTGACCAACAAGGAAGAGGCTTAGTTTTAAAGGCACAGCAACTCTGTTAGAGGTGCTGATTCAAATAGAGAACCAATCCAATTCAGGGGCATAGATGGCTACCTAGTCTTTGGATTGCATAATGGAATATTAAATTATCCCTTGACAAAGTACACTACTAATGTGATGTCAAGTGTAAAGGGAATGTAAATAAAAGGATAGGAGATGGAAGGGAGGTATATAGTGGAGTTTGTTGCTGGACAGGTGTGCAACAGCTATACCACAAGTTGTGTAAAATTATGAGGTGTAGGTTGAAGGGAGAGGGTCCCTAAGTTTCAGTTGCCTATAAGCACCAAAGCCATGGATGGTGAGAGGGCAGATGACAATGGGGGGTGGAATTCCAGGACTGTTATAATATTTGGACTTTATCTGAGGGGTGGCAAAGGAAGTTGGAAAGCTATCACCTGATGTCATGATGGCACAGTCACTGAGGAGGGGGATCCCTTGGATGGATGCGCTAAGGAAGAAGGGCAAAGCTAGAGGCAGATTGCAGTGAAGCAAAGGAAAGGTCAAGAACTACCCATCCATTAGGCTTATTTTGAAAAGTTATCTTAGGAAAAGCATCCAAAAAAGAAGCCCAAGCTTTCTGAAAGGTGTGAAGTCAGCCCACTATCTGGTGAGCGGGCTTCTTATAGTATTCAGTTAAAGCAAAGACATTAAACCATTCTTTAGGCAAGCGAGGGTCTGTCTTTCTCCAACAGCAGAGCAGGATTCACTTGGCAGCTATAAGGGCAATGTTAAGCCATTGAAGCTGAGCTGTAGATAAAGTGGAAACTGGTTGTGGCAATCCTAACAGAGCCAATTGGGGGTCACGAACTCCCAGGGCCGGAACTACGTTTTGACAGGTGAACTATACGTCAGCCCAGTACTGGTCTAGGGAAACGCACACCCATAAAATATGTCAGAGTTGCTTGCGGAGATGTGGCAGCGTTACTTGTGGAGATGAACTCCTCCAGAAGTTGCTATGACTTAAAAGGACCATTCTATAGAGCCAGGAGGGGGTCTGGTATGCTCTATGCAATATTTTGTACTGTAAGGACTTGGCCTGGAGTTCCCTGGAAGATTGATAGGCATTAGGCCATACCTTGGCCCAGTCCTTTGAGGTGATAACAATGCCTAATTCCAACTCCCACTTTTCTTTGGGGCCAGGAAGGGCAATGGGAGGAATAGTTCACTGATGAAAGTCCTTAAACTTGGCAGTAAGATGTTGCACTGATTGTTGAGGAGAAAACCCATTGGTCAAGAGCAGTGGGCTTTGGTAGAGTTAAGTCTTTGGAGACTTTATGAGTAAAGGTATCCTGGAGCAAGAGATAGCTCCAGAAATGAGATTATGGGAGATTATACTTGGCTTGTAGTTGGTCAAACAAAACCATACAACCTGTTTGTGAATCAAACACATCTTGTAGTTAACATATACCCTTGGCTTCCCAGTCTTGCCAGTGGACTGGCTGTCCCTCAACTTGCAGGTCTGGGTTTTGCCAAATAGGTCAGAAAGAGGTGGAGACCAGATTCCAACCTAATTCTGCACTGTACTTACTCCAGATGTGCTTTGTGTACCCTAGCACAAAGAGAAATGGCTGTTTGAAGTGAACAATCTGGAAAGATGAGAGCAGAAGGAGTTGGCAGTTGATGCTGTGCCAATTTCAGAGGAATCCACCCTGTGAGAAGTAGCCAAATGTGAGGCATTGCTAATTAAGGCTTGTCTCACAAGAGTGAAGTCATGAAAGTGTCTCAGGTCTGGTAAGCCAAAACCTCCTTCCTTCCAGGGACATTGAAGGGCTTTAAATTTACCCACCCAGATAAAGGTGGACAATTTAGTTTGCAAACACAGAAAGAAATCCCCTGGCACATAAGTAGGGATATTGGCCAAGTTACATTACAATTTAAGTAGCTCAATAAACTTTAGTGCATTGGCCCTACCACACAGAAAAAGAATGTCAGTCTTCCAACAATGGAGGTCTGTGTCAAATGTGTCATACATTTTCTGGGCATTAGCTGTCACTGTTTCAGGGACAGTGGCTGTAAGCATTACCCCTAAACATACTATTCCCCTCGAGGACCACTGAAATGGATAATCAGCAAACGTGTCAGCTGTACAAGTAGGGTTAAGAGGTAAAACCTGAGATTTTGAGCCATTCAGCTTATGTAATTGCCTACTGTAATTCCCAGAAAGCTGGACTCTGCTCAGATTTTTAGGGCTAGGGGTTCCATTGCTAGAAGAAACACAAGCAGTGATAAGGGACAGTCCTGCCTAGTTCCTCTATGAAGAGAAAAGTAAGGTGAGAGTACAGAATTGGTTAAGACAGCGGCTGATGCTGAGGTGTACAAAATGTAAATCAAGGAGATAAAAGGCATGGGAAAGCCAAATCTGTGCATTTCATTGAATAAATAAGTCCATTCCACCCTGGCAAATGCTTTTCCAGCATCTAGGGACAGGGTGGGTACAGGAAAAGAGGAAGAACTGACCTCCCAAATCAAGTCCAGTGTTCTACGAATGTTGTCATAGCCATCTTCCAGGTATGAAGCCAACCTGGTTGTGGTAAATTAACAGGGGCATGATAGACTCCATTCGCTTGGCAAGAATTTTGTGAACATTTTCACATCAACATTGATTAATGGAATATGTCAAAATTGGGAACAGGAAATACTATATTTCCCTTTCTATTGAATGAGATTGATGACTGCCTGTAAAAAGGTCTGGGGGAAGCTTCCCATGTCCCAGGTCTCATTAAGTAAGGACTAAAAGATCCTCTGGGAAATAGCCACAAAAAGTTCCTTAGTATCAGAAGGGGTGGAGCTAGCCAAAAGAATCATCTGAAGTAGTCAGTACATAAGATAGACTAGCTCTGACAAAGAAAGTTGCCCACACCTTGTTCTTTCAGGTTTTTTAAATTCTTTTTTATTCGTCATTCCCAACGTTTTGCCTAGATAATAGGCTTCTTCTGGGGAACCATAACAAATATATAAATATATTATATTCACTATTCAGAAACAATTTCTGTTTCAAATAATTTACAGATCACTTCTTTTCTATACACCAAACTGACTTCAAAAACATCAGATATTCTCGAGATAACAAAATTCAGTTTCAAATCAACAACCTTAGTGAAATTCATTATATAAACTGTGTTGTTAATTACCATGGTACATTTTCCATACTGATTATATCACCCTACACCAGCCACCAAGTTAATGTGCTTGTAAAAAACATTGCCTTACTCCTTTCCCTAGAACCCCAGTCTTCTGTTCACTTCCTAAAATACACAAAAACATAGAAAAACCACCAGGCAGCCCAATAGTCTCTGGGATAGGATCAATCCTTGAACCCTTTTCTAATTTTTTTAATTTTCACTTGCAATCTCTAATTGAAAATATCCCCACCTATCTACGGGATACAACACATGTTCTCAAACTACTAGAAGAGATTAATATACAGAGTATTCCCCCATATTCCATTTTGGCAACAATTGATGTTAAAGATCTCTATACTTCCATTCCACATGAAAAAGGTTTAGAAACCATGGGAAACTTATTGGACCAAAGAGTGTTGGGATCTCATCCCAGCACAAGAACCCTTCTTGACTTAGCAGAGATAGTGTTAACTAGAAATTATTTTAAATTTGAAGAGCAGTTTTATGAACAGTCAAGGGGTACAGCCATGGGATGTACAATGGCGCCTTGTTATGCTAACGCATTCATGCACAGTTTTGAACGAAATATATTTTTGATACAATTGAGGAAGGGCATAAGTTTAAAGACAAAATCTTCTTTTGGAGGAGATATATAGATGACATTCTATTAATCTGGAATGGAAGTACAGAAGACCTTGATGAGTTTTAAACATACATAAATTTTTGTGATACAAACATAAAATTTTCGTTTACTATTGATTCAACACGTGGATTTTTTAGATATAACAATCTACAAAGGGCTAACCAATTGGAAACTAAACTTTTTAGGAAGAGAATAGTCCACAATACAGTTTTACATTGGAATAATTTCCATTCCAGAAAGCTAGTGAAGAGTGTTCCGTATTCACAGTTTCTAAAAGCAAAATGGAATTGTAGTGAGTTGCAAGAGTATCTAAAACAGGAGCATAAAATTGTTGAAATATTTAAAGGAAGAGCTTATAATAAACAGAAAATTGAAGAAGCATGGGTTAGAGCTTCACAGATTAATAGACAGACATTATTGGACATGAACAAAAAAAAAAACAAGAGCAGGAAAGTAGAATGGTATTTAGTACGGAGCATAATAACTTAATGGCACAAATCAGAAAGATAATCATGGATAATTGGAGAGTCCTAAAAGAGGACCTCACGACTGAACACATTTTCATGCAGACACCTATTATAGCCTCAAGAATTACCTCTACTATCAGAGACAAAATAGTGCATGCACAACATGTTAAGATTAAACACACAGGAACACAACTTTTATTGGGTCCACTAAAGAATGGGATGTTTCCATGTGGAAAATGTGTATCTTGTGGATACACCTCAAAAAAAGACAAGTTTAAACACCCACATACAGGTGAAGAATTTTTAATCAAATCACACATAACCTATGCGACCTCTGGAGTAGTGCATGTGGTACAATGCCCATGTGATCAACTTTATGTGGGCAAAACACTTAGGGAACTTAGAACAAGAATATCAGAACACAAGAGTAGGATTAGAAACATAGATGAAAATTCCCGTTTAGCGAGACATTTTAACCAGAGAGATCACACTCCAGTGCAGATAAGGTTCTGGGATTTGGAACAGGTGCATATGCCTGAGCGAGAAGGGGATTACAATAATATACTGGAACAACGTGATTTGTTCTGGATGTAGAAATTAGGAGTTATGAATAATAAATGGGGTTTGAATGGAGACTTTAACTGGCAGGTGTATGCTAAATGACTAAGATACCACTATCGAGAATGAGTTAGATATACTCTTCCTCCCACCCCTCCCTAGTACCTTATTTTTGTACAAAATAGTTTAATATAATAATAAGTGTAAAATGGATACAGCACATTTTGCTCATCTAAGCCTGGTGTTTGTCAGACTTAGTAGGATTAATATCGGTTACTGAATTAAGTAGAAAGCAGCTACTGTGGTTACAAGCATTATACTAAGGTTCATACTAAGGTAGGGGTGAAGGAGTGAGTAGGCCGAGGCCCATAATGCTCCTATACTATACCAAAGAATAATAGGATAAATCATACCCGGACATAATTAATTTATCCAGACGATGTTTAAAAGTCACTTTATTATTACTAGAAACAACCTCCAAAGGGAGCCGATTCCATGGCCCAATGATCCTAACAGTAAAAGAATACTTTCTTCCGATATGCTTAAAATATTTACCGTTTAATTGAAGAAAATGACCTCTTGTATTATAAACAGATTTCTTAAAAGAAAAACCTAATTCAGACATAATATAAGGATCATTAATAATGTCATATAAAAGAAGAAGATCCCCACGGATGCGCCTGGTAATTAATGGCATTAATTTTAATGTATTCAACCTAGATTCATATGATAACCTTTCCAATCCAGAAATTTTTTTAGTATATTTTCATTGGACCCTTTCAAGTGAATAGTTATCTGATTTTTTAAAAGGGCACCATAATTGTGAAGCATACTCAAGATGCGGTCGAACATAAGATCCAAATAAAGGCAACATCACATCCTTGTTTCTGGATCTAATATTACACAAAATAGACCACATGATTTTATTTCCTCTACTAATAACAGAGTGCAAATGCGTAGAATAAGTTAAATCATCAGATATGGTGATACCTAAATCCTTTTCGTCCATAGTGGAACTCAATGGAAAATCATCCAAAATATACTGAAACTTTTGGTTATTGGAACCCAGATACATAACCTTGCATTTATCAGTAGTTAACTTCATTCCCCATTGTGTTACCCAAGCAGATATAACATCGAGATCATGCTGTATACGGGAAATTTGCTCAAGGTTAGAACTAAAATTAAAGAAATATATATTCTTTTTTAACTAGAATTGCCTAAGAATTTCACAGGAATTACACATGATCATAAATAAATGTTATGGGTTAAAATTTCACCCACAGGTAACTAGAATAAATAAGCCATGAGCAATTCAGCATGCCTAGTCATAATATAAATTAAAATTAAAAAACTATCATGGATAAGGGAGTGTTAATTTAAATAAAAATTGTCTTTACTTTACTTTATTATTTTAGTGTTAACAATAAATTAATTGCATAATAATTTTCTTAAAAGAGTTGAATAGATCAGCCAGATATGAACTAGAATTAAATCTTTGTAATGTTACAAAATTGTGTTCAAGTACCTACAGGCTTTAGGACCCAGACAAACTGTGTCCGTGGAGGGGAGTCATTTTGTTGCTTGGCAACAGGTCCACCTGTTGGAGAGTGATGACCTCAGTCATCACATAACCCTCCCCATGGACATAAAGAGCTAACCTGTGCAGAGGTATGGTTGCTGACAGTTAGACATGAAAGGTACAACATGCTGTGAACTTCTCCAAGTAAGTCTCCTGTTTGCAAAGATTCTATGCTTTTAAGAGCACTTTGTGCATCATGCTTAGTGATATTAGAAAGATATTGACTTAAGTTTTGGTAATTAAACAGGTAAAAGATTACTATTTGTACATAAATTATAAGATTTCAGAGGAGTCACTAAGTTTGAAAAGACTTTTGCCAACTTACAGAAGTGCTTTATATGGTCAGTAAACAGCACTTAAGTGATGTTTGTGATTTGTTAGAAGCATATTAGAAGCAAAGAACTTCTTTAAGTAAGCTGTCTGTCTGAAAAGATGTTATGCCTTTGAAAGCACATTTTGTATTATTGTTACTAAACCTAGAATGGTACTTTCAATTGTGGTAATTAAGGAAGCAAAAAAATATATGTTTTATGCCTAAACTATAGGACTTAGCAGGAGCTACTATGTTAGAAATGCATTAAGTTAACTTACAGAAGCCCTTTATAGAGAAAGTAAAGAACATTTAAGTGAAGCTGAGATCTGTTAGAAGCAAGATACAGTGTTTGAAACGATTAGCGCTTTAGTATAAGAGCGCTCCATAGAGAAAGTAAAGAATAACTAATCGAAGTAGCAACCTTTTGTATTCAAAGATCTAATGTTTAATTTTGCAGTATTTTGGGCTTACATGAGAAACATACAGCATGAAGAAATACATTTTCACTAAATAGAATGAAAACGTAGTACTTTGTTTAGAATGAGACAGGTAAAAGAAACTAATGAAAATAGCTAGATGTATTATTCTATAATGAAGATAAATATGATGATATTAATGGGTTTTACCTTTCTTAAGTGAGTGAAAGAAGATTTGGACCACAAGACTGGCTGTAGCTTTTCCCTGATCACATAGTTAAAAAGTAAGGCAATGTTCTTCACAAGTACATTAACTTGATGGCTAGTGTAGGGTGATATAATCAGTATGGAAAATGTACCATGTTAATTAACAACAACATTTATATGATGAATTTCACTAAGTTTGTTGATTTAAAACTGGATTTTGTCATCTTGAGAATATTTGATGCTTTGAAGTTGGTTTGGTGTATAGAAAAGAAGTCATCTGTAAATTATTTGAAACAGAAATTGTTTCTGAATATTGAATATAATATATTTATATATTTGTTGTAGTTCCCCAGAAGAAGTCTATTATCTAGGTGAAACATTGGGAATGATGAATAAAAAATAATTTTATAAACCTGAAAGAACAAGGTGTGGGCAACTTTCTTTGCCAGAGCTAGCCCATCTTATGTATTGACTCATTAAGCAGGGAGGCTAGCATCTGGGCCAGCAAATCACAAAAGGCCTGATAAAATTCTGAGAGAAAGCCATCTGGACCTGGGGATTTTCCTTGGGCCATATTCTGTATAACATTAATTACTTCAACAGGCTGTATGGGGGAGATAAGGGACGCTTTAAAGTTCACAGGCACTTGTGGTAAAACCAGATTAGAATAGAAAGCTGCAATTGAGCATCAGTGGGGTCTACTTCTGAGGTGCCGAGTGAAGTATAAAAGTCCCAGAAGGCTCGATTTATGTCTTGAGGGGATGTTAATATAAGACCTTGCTGGTCATGAATGTCTGGGTTATACTTTTCTGCCACCTGAGCTCGTAGTTAGTCTGCTAGCAGTTTCCCAGGCTGCTCACCAGCCTTCGAGTATTTCTGATTCAGTTTGTATAATGCGTATTCTGTTTTATATTGCAATATAACTTGGATTTCTACTTTTATTTTCCAAACTTTATCCTTTAACAGTGGGTCTGGGGAGGTGCCTTGGGCTAGAGCAGTCTCTAAAATTTTAAGCTGCTGCTCCAAGGTTTTAAGGGTGTCATCCCTCTCCTTCTTAATACGAGCAGCATAGGCTATGAGCTGGCCCCTGAGTACAGCTTTGAGCATCTCCCATTGCACTGCCTGGGATCAGTCTGGTGTGTCATTGATAGAATAATAATCTATGATAGATTGTCTAAGCCACTGAAGTTCTGCCTCCCACAAAAGAAAAAAAGTGTTGAGGTGCCACTTGTTACGTGTTCCAGGTGTCGAGGCCCAGGCTAAAGACAACATGACCGGGACATGGTCTGAGAGAAGGAGGTTTCCTTGGGATGCCCCCATGGTTTGGGAGAGAATGTCTGAAGAAGTTATAATGACATCAATTCAGCTATAAGTATCATGACAGGAGGAGTAACAAGTGAAATCTTTTCAGTGGGATGGAGAGATCTCAAGTATTATGTAGGTCATGCTCTCGGAAAAGAGAGGCAACTTGTACCGACAAGATGAGTTCATACCCAGGCTCAGGCCTGTCCTATGAATGGATGGATCCAAGGCTGGGTTGAGATCTCTGCCAAGTATAATAGAAGAGGTTGCGGTGGGGATGGCAACCAGGACTGACTGGTAGAAGGGGCAGTCAGGGACATTAGTTGCATATAAACTGCCCAGTACAATTGGGCTACTGGGCTACCTACCGCCATCTGTGGCTTGCCTCCTGCATGCCTGGACACCACTCTGCACCTCTCTCAGTGCCAAGAAGCCTGCTGCCACTGGCCCCCTGGATACAAGCATCAGGTGTCCTGGTAGCCCACTGGGCTCTCTACCACCATCTGCAGTTCACCTCCTGCATGCCTGGACACCATTCTGCTCCTCTCTCGGTGCCGAGAAGCCTGCTGCCACTGGCCGCCTGGACACAAACATCATGTACAGCCTATAAACAGCCCAGGCCTCCATGGCTGCTGCTGCTTCTGCTGCCGAATCTTTTGAAAATCAGCGCCTTTCCCTGGAAAAGTCCTCTTTGGTTGCTCCTGAGCAGAAGCATCCTGATTGCCTGCCCGAAGGACTGGCATTCTGCTCTCCTAATACTGGACTCAGCTCTTGGATATTAAGCTAGTGAATTAATTTGGGCTGCCTTCGTTCAAACAATATGGGACTGGCAAAGAAGTACATTTGTTTTTATTCTCCCTCTTACAGCTCAGCTGAATCCTTGCACTTACAGGGATTCTGTCTCCCAGCTAGCACTGATTTTCAGTTTTAGTGTGCCAAGTTGTTCCACACAGCTTCTGCTCTGCAGAGTTTTCTCTGTGCCACTGCTTAGAGTCATCTTTTATATTGTGCCTAACTTGGTATCTCAGTTGCTATGTCTAAGATTATTACTGTACAGGATTTACAGGTTTTTAGAATTTCAGGACTTCCTTGCTGTAGTCTTCATAGTCAGCTGATTTGTTGTACTTGAATCTAATGCAGCTACCAATTTAATTTCTCCATTTGTTTTTGCCCCGCTCTGGCTGTGACCCCCCTATTTTACAAATCTCAGTAACAGAGCTGGTGCCTAGCTGTCTGCTTCCTGCCCTCTGATTTGGCCCTCTGTAAATTGCAGCTTTTGTCTGTGTGCTAATTTTGTTTTCACTCCCATCACTTCAGACTGCTATTTAATCCCTGTACTGTCCCTCTTCCAACCGGTGTCCTTGTAGCCCATTGGGCTACCTACCACCATCTGCCATTCACCTCCTGCATGCCTGGACACCACTCTGTGCCTCTCTCAGTGCCAAGAAGCCTGCTGCCATTGGCCCCCTGGGCACAAGCATCAGGTACGGCCTATACACAGCCCCGGCCTCCATGGCTGCTGCTGCTTCTGCTGCCTAATTTTTTGCCCACCACCCCTCCCAGGCCACCTTTAAATACACTTAAGCTCCTCCCTCCCCTACCCTGTCCTGCCCCCATTGGCTCCCAGTAGTAGAGTTCAGGAGCTTAAAGCTATCTGTCCCCCCGCACCCTTTGTTGATCTCCCCCTCTCTCTCTTAATCTCTTAAAGTTTCCCCACTGGTCTGCTGTTCTCTCCCAGCACTGCTCACACAAAAGTTTCCTAGGCCTGCATTTTGGAATGTGGCCCTTATTGCTCATACTGTAGGCCTTATGGCCAATTTTATGCCTTTTTTGCTAGCTCCCTGCATAGTGATCCATCCTTCATTTGGGAATGCCCCACCATGTAATGATGTCCCCTTTACTGATTCTTTCATGTCCTCATCGTTGGCCTACCCTTTTCTGCTGACACGGCACATTGGGACTTCATCACAGATGTTTAATATGTGTATTGGACTTAGCAAATCCCAACAGCTACCCCCCCCCCACAGCATCAGGCCAGGGTACTTCTACATGCAACCTTAGGTGCCCTTGGCTTCCGCTTAAACTATGATATGCCTTGCCCACCTCATCAGAACAAATAGGTTCAGGCACGATACATTAAGCTTGTGTTGTGAGTCCTTAAAATTATACTATTCATGCTTCTGTTCTGCTCTGGCAATGTTGAACTGAACCAAAGCCCCCTCTACCTATCTCTGCTCCTTGTGACCTTATCAACCTAAAAGGTCTAAGTATCCTCCATATTAATGTGTGCAGCCTCCTAAGTAAGTTAGATGCCATTCAGGCTTGGATTACACACATGAAACCTGGCATCCTGGTGGTTTCTGAGACCTGGCTTAAGCCCACTACCCTGAACTCTGAGGTCAACTTATCTGACTACAATATCTTTTGTGTAGACAGATGGACTAGAGGGAGTTGCCATCTGTGTATTGAAAAATATAACATTTCTATTACCTATGTTTCATCATTGCTGAGAGAGTTTGAAAGCCTCACAATCAAAGTCTAACTCTCAACCACCTTGGCCTTGCACATCAAGTGTTGGCAGCTCCATTAATGTACCTATTTAATATGTCCCTCAGCTTGGGTAATCTCCCTTCTGTCTGGAAGACTGCCCAAGTTTTACCACTCTTCAAATCAGAAGACCCCAGAGACCCAAATAACTATAGGCCAATCTCCTTACTCCCCAATGTGTCAAAACTTCTAGAGAAATTTGTGAATTACCAACTTAGAAACTGCATTGATGCCTCAAATCTGCTAAACCCTGTGCAATCAGGCTTTAGGCCATGCCATAGCACAATCACAGCTCTGGTTAAAGTCACAAACGACTGACAGAGAGCCCTTGACATATAGAATCATGTATGTGCAGAATTCCTTGACTTGTGCAAGGTCTTCGATACCATCGACCATGCATTGCTCTTAGTTACTCTCCGCAACATTGGTCTGGATGCACCTTCCTTAAAATGGTTCTCTTGCTACCCGGCAGAGCGAATGCAGCTAGTAAAAGCAGTAGGAGATCTCTCCACTCTAAAACAGATTAGCAGAGGCTTACCTCAAGGCTCCATCTTGGGGCCCTTACTTTTTTCACTTTCTATCAACAATATCTACCGTGGAATCAAACTTTCCAGTGTACATCTCTTTGCAGATGACACGGTCCTTTATACTGCCAGGCTTACTCCCAAAAGTGCCTGCTCGGACTTGCAAGCAGATTTCCTTATGCTGCAACAAAACCTCCTGAGTCAAAAGCTCCTGTTGAATGCCAAAAAGACCAAGGCTATGCTGTTATCCCCAATGACCAAGTCCATAAACTCCCTTAAGCATGACAATATTCCCACTATTACCACCCAGCTTGGTGAGTCACTTGACTATGTGACCAAGTTCAAGTACCTAGGTATGTGGATTGACAACAGACTTTCTTTTGCTGATCATATAGACAAGCTCTCAAAAAAACTTAGACAGAGGCTTGGACTTTTTTAGAATCAAGCATCTGCTTACCCAGGAGGCCAGAAAAAGCTAAGTTCAAACCACGTTCCTAGCAATCTTGGACTATGCAGACTTCCTGTACGGCCAAGTCCCAAAAAACTGCCCTATTTACGCTTGACACCCTTTATCATAGGGCCTTACATTTCATCTCAAGTGTGGCATATAATAGCCTTCACTGTGTACTCTATTCCACTAGGATGGACCTCACTTATGTTCAGGAGGCAAAGGAATGCCATACTATGGACCTATAGATCTATATCCAAGATGCTACCCTCCTACATTTCTGACCTGTCAGCTCTCCTGCACCATTCGTACATCTCACTAGCTGTGCCTAAAGTCTTTTCCCATTTTCGCAGAGCCTCCTTCAACTATGTGCTACCCCAGCTGTGGAACAAAATCCAGAAATCCATCAAATTGGTACATCCTATTGGTTTTGAGGAAATTCAAGTCACTCTATTTGAGATGCTTCTCAGAGCAGTGTCAATGCCCTCTCTGTTGCTAAACTGTAGCCATACATTGCTCTTCTTACAGTCAACCCTATATACTTTCTATCCTCTTGTTAGAATTACCCAAAGCCATGTTCCTGGATTCATCCTTGCTTTCTACGTGCTGCTGAGCCCCCAGCTTGCACTGTCGCTACCATTAACTCTGCTCTACTAGAGCTATCAGTGTCTAAAATCACTGGTTTGGCACATTGGTGCTGACTTGCTTCCACCTCTCTGCTGTACTGTTTACTGGTATGAGGCTTCACCTTATGACTGGGCCTCATTGAGTATCCTTGTATCTTGCTTTTATTGCTATGTATTGTACTACTATGCCCATTTGTACTATATGTTCTGTTGTGCTACTGTATTATTTATTCTGTAACTACCAGGCCCTTCTTGAAAATGAGTTTGCTCAATGGAGTTTCACCTGACTAAATAAAGATTGATTGACTGACAATTTAATTGCCTTGGTAAGTACCATTAAGTACAATGTATCTACCTTCAAGATCTTTAAATTCTTGTGATACACCTAGCTGCAAACCTTTCTTGCAGAGAATCACCACTCCCTGCTGTTTAGTGGTGCATGCACTATAAAAATATTGACCCACCACATACAGCCCAAACAGGCTGAGTCTTCCTCCAATAAATGGGTTTCCTGAAGGAGGGTGCTATCGTAGCACATGTTGCTTAGATAATGTAGAATCTATGCTTCTTTGAACAGCTTAAACCCCTGACATTCCAGGAAATAAATTTTAAAAGATTCATCAAAGCCATGACAAATGTAGTTAAATGAACAGAGAGACCAGCAGTTATGTCCCGGGTGCCTTCCCCAGCTCCCAAATCCCTCCACCCCTCTTCCCCTAGGTTTCTCCAATAACCACACAACACCCCCAACACACAAATATTATAAACTGCATGAAACAACAATGACAGATATGTGTTTTTTGTTTAAGTTATCTATAACTAGATTCACTTCATGAAAGAGGGTTTCCCCTTTTAGGATGGTCAGGGGGTAGTAGTGCAGTTCAACAAACTAAGGAAAACCAATCTACTACTGAGATGTCCCACTCCCAGTGGAGGCACACTGGTGTCTTCTCTAAGAAAAGAAGCTGTGGGGATATTAAGCCTACGCTCACATGGGTCCCAGAAAAGACTACAAGAAGGAGATGTTTCTCCTTCGGCCCCCCTGCTCCCCTCCCTCCAAAGAAATAAGAATGGACTAGAAAGGATCCCTCAAGAATGTGAGAGTGACCACCAGCCAAGGCGAGTGGGGAGTCAAGGAAGTGATTTGATGAATGAGGCAGTAGATACCCAAATCAGCAGCTCCAGACAACACAAATCAGATCTTTTGCAGCAGTTTATTCCTTGTGCTCTTTTGAGCATCCACCTGGCAATCTTTCTTGTCAGCATTGTACTATCACCCCATAATTTGCTCAGTTTTCTTTTGTTGTTGTTCACATTTCTTCCACCCACCATGTTGAACTGGAACCGTCTGCTGCCAACTGCACAGGTGCATGAGTCGCAGTATTGCACAGGGATAGCAAGAATGTGCAGCACAGGGTCCTACTGAAGTAAGCAAATGACATGATGTGAAGTGGAGGGTGGAGCTCAGCTGGAAAGTAGGCAGCAGCCATATTTACTGTGGTGCCACAAAAGTGGAAATTAATCGCATCCTGGTTATCTAGTACTACTGCTTTAAAAGGATCACCAGCCCCATCCTCCAGTAGAGGGTGTGATGTCCACCTTGCAGAGGGAAACCTAGTCACATAGCCTAAAAGATGGGAAATACTAAAAAGAAATTTAGAGCAATAAGAAATATGGAACCCAAATGCAGAGGGGACGATATCTCAATATGTGATAATCAGGTTTAAAGTTTGAAAGAGAGAATGAAAATTATCAATAGTGTGGCAGTGACCTACTAGGGCTAGAAGATTAAAAGTCACACAAACAACTATGATCTAGAGGATGCCCAAAACCTGCCTTATGTATAGTGTCAATATCTACCTCTAAATACTATAAGATGAAACAATGTAGAAGCCAATATGAACCACAGTAAATATCAGAAAATTCATCAATAGGTATAACCTGGCAATATCACCAAGTAAAGATTCTACATCTGCCTAAAAACTGAAATGTGGCAGAGATTAAAGTAGAATGCATCCTAATATAGATCAAATAGAACCAAACAGCAACAGTAATGAAGTTACAGAGTAAAACAAGCATAGCAAAATGGCTAGAAACAGCCTGCGGCTAGTCCATTGGAGAAAGGAGAAATAGAGCCTCGCTTCCATGTCCCTTGTTGGTCTTAATGTTCAAGGAAGAGTTTACCTTGTCTTGCCAAAAACAAACAATGTGGGACTGCCACTGGAGGCGCAGCAGTGGATGGCAGCCTGAGAACCTAGTTCCCTGCCTATGAGGGAATAATCCTGCTAAATCTGTTACTAAAGTTGTAAGTTTATATATAAAAAAATATCTTGAGCGGTGCAAGACATTGCAAGCAACAAAAAGATATCAAAAACTTAAATATAATCTGTGTATTTCCGAGATTGTGTGTCGAGAGATCCTTTCCTGAGCAGACAAGGCCCAAGGCCAGCATGGAACAGCCGCAACCTCCAGTTGCCTGGGACCCAGCTGCAGTCGAACAGATGTTCAGCCAACTTCTGTCACAAATGGCACAGGTTCTGCTAGCCGCTAATCACTCCACTGAAGTCCTGTAAGGGATTGAAGCATGGCTTTTTCAAAATGAGAGCTGCCTCACTGCAAATGAAGTTCACATTCAGGAGCAAAATGCGACCCTCTCCGTGAACACCAAGCCACCCTGATTAAGCTACAACAAAAAGTGGATGATCTTGAGAACCTGGGCAGAAGGAATAACCTCCATTTCTTGGGATTCCCAGAAAGAGCAGAGAGTAGGTGCACAGAATCCTTTTATTCAAAATGCCTTGGTCGAGATACATCAGCTAGAGTCAGGCTGTATACTACAGGTGGAAAGGGCCCACCACACCCTAACTCCAATGTCTCAGGGCAACAACAGGCCTCAGATGATCATTGCCCTTTACCGATGTGGATCTGGATTTTGAATTGGAAGCCTGAGACTCGAAGACTGGAATTACGCTGTCCTTGGTTTGCTTGGATGACACTGTGGCTGGGGCTGGTATACTGATCCTGTATCTCAAGTTTATATAAGGCTGTGTGTGGAAATATCTACAGCCAGTCAGGACCTCTGCTGACCACAAGTACTTTTTGATTTATATATATTGTTTATGGAAAGGAGAGCAGTGAGAGTGCTCTGGAACATATGTGAATCCAACTGTTTTCCTGATACAGTTATGTGAGAGATATTGTATGGAAGGTGGTTTCTAAATTATTTCCTTTGTTATTTTATGTTTATATATTTGCTGTATATTGAGCAGTGAGAGTACTTAGTTTTAGTAGACACCAGGTAGTGAGAGGACCTGGGTGCTATATAATTGTTTATGGTTAGTATTTTATTTATTGTTTGTTATTTTTACTTGGAGTGGGTATAGATTATTTAGTTGTGGGAAGCAGGAGGGAAGTTTTAGGACAGGTTGTGATTTTCGGGGTGTTATATATTATTTCCAGTATTGTTAACTGAGTAGCGAGTTTGCATTGTATTGTTATGTTTTGGGCCTGGAATATGTGTCATTCTATTTCCCCCCCCCGGTCGTGTGCTATTCAGCCTCCGCTCTCCATGCCCTCTGCCCTTTTTTCCCTCCTCCGTTGTCTTTTTCCATCTATCAATGTTGTCGGGCTTTGGGCATTGCTTGCAGAAGGGGGAAGTGAGATGGGGGATGTGAACAGAGGAGGCTGGAAGAGCAGAGTGCTCCTATTGGGGTTGTTAAGCCAAGAAGATGCCCTGGGGTGAAGTGGAGTCTGGAATGTGGGCCATCTTGTCTAGTCTCCATACCCAAGGGCACCATCATTGGGGATGGGCAGCGGGTCGGGGCAGCCCATGAGCTCTGTCCAACTTGGGCGGTGTTGTGCAACAACAGATCTGTCAAAAACAAGACCGCAGTTATTTCGGACCTTGTTGGGATGGCAGATCTGGCATGCTTCACCAAGACCTGGCTGGATGATAATGCAGGCCCCATATTAGAGGCCGCAATTCCGGCTGGGTATGCGGTAATACATTGCCCAAGATTGGACCGCAGGGGAGGGGGTGTTGTGATCTGTTTCAAGACTGAATTGGATCTCACCAGTGTTCCAGTTGAGGAGACCAGATCTTTTGAATGTACTGTGGTAGCAGGTGTGGGTTATAGGATAGCTCTCATCTACTGTCCACCCAGAGATGGGAAGCAATTATTTAAGGAAGTGGCTGACTTCATCGTCGACATGGCATTTGAGTCACCCAGGCTGATGGTCCTGGGTGACTTCAATGCCTAGATCGATGATGAACTTTCGCAATTTGGACAACACTTCCTCCAGTTGATAAACTCACTGGGCCTTACATAGGTGGTTACCACTGTGACCCATAAACGTGGCCATTCTCTTGACCTGGTCTTCCTCCTGGGGATTGAGGCCTCTGACATGGGGGTGGAACCAGTCAGATGGTCTGATCACTACACGGTGTGATTCAATTTTTGCACCCCCCTTGTAGGCCGACCCCTGTGGAGATGGTCAAGTACCATCCTTTATGGGATGTTACTTCCAACAGTCTAGCAGCAGTGCTTGATCTGTCAGAATTTCCTCTGGCCAACGGTGATCCGGAGGTTTTGGTTTTGGCCTATAATAAGGCCATTACCTCAGCCCTGGATTTTATTGCTCCAGTACATGTGTATCCTCTCTCCCTTTGCCCTCGGTTCCCGTGGTTTGATGGAGCCTTGAGGGAGTTGCGGCGACTAGGACGCAGGTTAGAACGTTGTTGGTGGAAATCCAGCTTATATGCTGACCACCTTAGACTGCTAGAGCACTATCAGCTCTATCAGTCAGAAATCTCCTGTAAGAAGGCAGAGTTCCTGTCAGGGGAAATAGCTGCCGCTCAGAACCGACCAGCTCAGCTCTTCAGAACTGTGGACAGGCTGTGCAACCCATCCTGTCTCCAGGTCCAAAGAGCTTTTTCACAATTGCAGTGTGAAGAGCTTGCTTGTTTCTTTGCTGATAAGGTGGCTGACATTGGGGTGGAGATCCATGCCACACATTCTATTCGAGTTGCTGTTGACCAGAGCTTGGCCACTATCCCTTCATTCACCTGGAGTACCTTCGACCGGCCAGAAATCGTGGATGTTATGCGGATTGTCCATGGGATGTGCCCTACATGCTGTAGTTTAGATCCGGGCCCTACATCCTTGATAATGGGTTGTGGTAATGTTATCAACCTGGTTCTGGCACAGATAGTCTGGTGCTCCCTTGACTCTGGTGAGTACCCCTGCTCTTTGAAAGAAGCAGTGGTGACACCTTTGTTGAAGAAAGCTTCATTGGACCCAGACTCTCTTGCAAACTACAGGCCTATCTCTAACCTTGCTTTTGTGGGGAAGGTAATTGAGAAAGTAGTGGCTGCGCAACTGGAGAACCATTTGACCATCCACAACATCTATGAACCTCTTGAATCTGGTTTCCAAAAGAGGCATAGTACCAAGACTGTGCTGGTTCGGGTGCTCAATGATCTCCTGATGGCAAGAGACCAGAGAAAACAGTCCATTTTGGTACTTTTAGATCTGTCATCAGTCTTTGACACCATTGACCATGGGGTTCTGCTTGAGCACCTGAGATTTATCTGTGGGCTCTCTGGTTTGGTCCACAGATGGTTTACATCTTTTCTCGCTGGAAGAACTCAGAGGGTGGTGTCAGGGCTTTTTTTCTCTGACCCTACCTCTCTGTCATGTGGGGTTCCTCAGGGCTCAGTGCTGTCCTCGATGTTGTTTGCAGTGTTCATGCTTCCCCTCGGAGACATTCTAAGACGGTATGGGCAGAGGTTTCATTGCTATGCCAATGATACCCAGCTCTACCTGTCTTTTCCTCCCAAACAGGAAGGAGCACTCTCGGTATTTAACGACTGCCTCGTTGAAATCTAGGATTGAATGAGGTCCAGCTGGCTGAAGTTGAACCCTGGGAAGATGGAGGTGATGGTTGTAGATCCAGGTCTTCAGATGGGGGGTTGGGAGCTGGTCGACCCTTAGGTTTCTTGACTGGGGACTCTGAGCTACCTTCTTCTGAACATGTGCGAGACCTAGGGCTGATACTTCATGCGGGGTTGACACTGAGCACAGGTGTCGGCTGTCATTAAGTCATCTTTTTATCATCTGAGAAACATCACTAGGATCAAGCACCCTGTTCCGTCCGGTGACCTTCTACATTGATCCATGCCTTTGTGACCTCGTGTTTGGATTATTGCACATCGCTTTACTTTGGGCTACCGGGGGTTGATATCCGCCACTTGCAGCTGGTGCAGAATTCCCCAGCCCAGTTGTTGATGGGGATTCCTAGATCTTCCCATATCATGCCAGTGCTGTGGGAACTGCACTGGCTGCCGGTTCAGTGGTGGATCACCTTCAAAGTCAGTTTACTGACATATAAACCCCTACACGGACTGGGTTCTGACTACCTTAAAGAGCTGCTGGTTCCTTAACGCCCTGAGTGACCGCTCCGCTTGTCCGACGAGGGGTTGCTGGAGATTCCGAGGGTGTCTTTAAAATCTGCTGGGGCCCAGGCTTTCACGTTCATGGCCCCTACCCTCTGGAATTCTCTACCCCATCGGATTAGGGAGTGCATGACCGTGGGGGGATTTAAACAGGCCTTAAAAACTTTGTTGTGGAAAAAGGCATATGGCGATGAAGACTGCAGACTTTGATTATAGTGTGAATTTTATGGGACTATAAGATGATTTTATTTGTTTTAACTGTTTTAATAGTACTGCGCCTTGACATCTGTAAGGTGCATTAAAAATAAAGGATATTATTATTATTATTGCCTGGTTTCTGGATTATCGGGACAAAGTTCCGATTATGGCTAAATCCCAGGAACGTAAAACCATTGTATGGATAGCCAACAGAATTACTATTTACCAGGGCTAGTCATAATATCTCTCTGACCAGTGGAGGGCCTATGCTGGGCCCGCCATCTCATGCACCACATTGGTTTGCCTTCTCTCTGAGATACCCTGCTATAATGTGGGTCGAACATAATGGGATCCCCTACACTTTTGACTCTCCTGGGTCATTAATGGACTTCCTCCAAAGAACATGGACAGAAAAAGAGCAGCACCATCTCTCACCATGGAACCCCACTACCAGCTACAATTCAGGGATGGACAGGAGATACCCTCTGAAAACCCCAAAAGACCAGCAATGGGCCTCTGCACAGGGAGACATGTGGGAGCTCCCAGCTAGAAGAAATCGCAAGAGTCACACATCCAAACAGCATGGGAAGAGAGATCACCCGACAGAGAGACCCCGCAGCACCAGCCCTACCTTGCAGCTAATGGAAACAGTGGAACCAGCAGGTTTGGAGGAATTTGCTTGGGAAAACCCATATAATGTGCTGAGAACTGTCTCCCCGGTTCCACAGAAGAAGGCCTCAGAGGGCACACACTCCACTCATCGTACTGTCAGCCACAACCTGAAACCAACTGCCAGCTCCTGCGATGATCAAGCCCTCGATGCCTGCTCACCCTCTTTTTCACGATCAGACCAGCATTCCCACCACCTGAACATGGTGACTCCAACTGATAGACACCAGGACAACCTGCGGATCTGAGGCATGCCTCTCCGGACAGAAGATCGCCGCAATCACAGATCACAGACAATTCCCACTGTTCAACTGCAGGGTCGATCAGATAAGTAAATACTTGGTAGCTCCTGCTATTTCTGGACTTTCATCTACAGGAATTGTACCTAAGATTCAGTTTTAGAGGGAGTTGGCTGGGAGGTGAATAGGCCTGCACAGGTGCTAGCAATGGGCCTACATCCCGACACTCATCCAGCCTTGGAAGTGTGACCCTGAGCTGATGCGTGGCCTGGCCCCCCCCCCAATCCACTTCAAGCATGTTTCTTGTACCCTTAAGTGGTCTTACTGTAGGACACACATCGGTGTCGAGACTGAGAGAGCTGGCTGGGTTAGGCTTTGATTTAGGGGTAGGGTATGTTCTTTACAGCCAAGGACCCCCTGCAACTCCCTACCTCATTGCACATATGGTGTGGCAATGCACATAGACCCAGTGCCTAGGGCCTATGAGACTTATCCCCCTCATAGCTCTTGTTTGCATGGGCCTACTCACTGACCATAGGGCCCACAAGGCAGCATGATCTGCACCCCCACCTCATCCACTAGACCCCATCACAGCACAGGAAGTGGTCCAAAATGCATAGTGACAGGGCACTAGAGCTGATGCCCACTGAATCACAGGACAGCTTCCCCTCTCCCCATCTCTAATCCCTTGAAAGCATGACCCAACAGTACCCCACTGCACCCTGGATTACTGCCTGAAACAACACACATGGCTCCTCATTAGAGGCAGATAGCCCCCTATCTCACATCGAAGATCTACTCCTTGAAGGGTACTCCACTTCACTGCGCTCAGGGTACAGTGAATGGCCTTCAGCTGAGTGCTGTGGCCACATATTTACCTAGATCCCCCAAAGGTTCTTGCTACAGGGCAAGTGTATATAGTGTAAATTTTATGTTCTGTTTCTTGCTGTGTTATACTAAGAGAACACTCACTTATTGCTACTATGGATGTTTGGCTTTGTTTAAATTATTCTACTGTTCATTCAGTGATGTTTCTCCTGGTTGCCCAGCTACCAGCTCCTGGTCTCACTTCCACACTGTGTATTTTGGGTCTACTAGGGGTAACGCACTTCCATCCTGCAATCTCTTCTTGCTTATAAAACACTCACAGAGCATTGATCCCTCATCAGGAACCTAATGGGTGACATTATTGCCTTCTCATGGAATATCCGCGGGTTAAACACCCTAATAAAGTGCAAACAAGTGCTTTCCCATCTAAAGAGATTGTGGGCAGATCTGGCATTCCTACAGGAAACAAAATTGACGAAGGAGGATCATAAGAGATTAGCAATGGACTGGGTGGGACAGATTGTGTAGGCTTCTGCCTCCACACAAAAAAGGGTGGTGGTAATTATCTGTGGTTCAGAGCTCAGTACTTATGTTACATACTGTAGCTGGATGAAGTAGGTTGTACTTGGATACAGAGGCCAGACCAGTAAGTAGAACAAAGCTTGCAAGGTACTAGTAGTAGTATGAAATGATTAGTGCTTAGGTACTTCAGCATAGACATGAGCAGTCAGTGATTATGGTACATGTAAGCTGGATAGTATGCAAGGGCTTAGATGCTTGAACTGATGAATAGTTTATTATGACTTGATGTTTTGTCCTTTCTCCATATCCCACCATAGGAAGGATGCTTAGTACAGTAATATGAGACCCTCCAAAAAATATTGATATCATACGATTGTTCGGTATCCGACCATTAGGAGTCAAATTGGATGACACCCCCAAAGAATGAATAGCGGTGTGATTACCTCCTCCAACTCTGGAGAGTGTGACCAGTAGCACGCAGGAGAGGAAAAACCCCCTTGGGGGGAAATCTCTGAGGACCCACAGCTACTGACCTGCCCATCCTTATGGGCATACTAAAGGAGAGTAATCCTAAGTGAGGAAGTCATCATTGAGGAGAACCAGCAACCAAAGGTGAAGTGACCAAGTCAAGAGGAAAAGGTAATAGCACAAGAATCGAAGCTTCATCAGGTGATCCAAATAGTTGCATAGTGATGATTATATCCATGTTAATGAAGCCAGAATAGTATAGTAGCTAGAAGGGACTTGGTGAGAATGGTCAGATGAATCCTGAATAGTCAAACTTGAGAGTTAGAAACGGTGATAATTGAAGAGGCTGAGTCGAATGAAGCAGCGTTGTCACAAGTTTCAAAAGCCTCCGAGCACAAAGCAGGAAATGAAAGTCTTCTGGATCAGCTCAAGGAAGTGTCTTGGTAGTAATATAGCAGTAGTAATCTATATGAATGAAGCAGAAAAGCAGAAACCTCCAAAGAATAGATGACAAATGGCTAAACAAGTTCAGATGTGATTCCATAGCAAAGAGCTCCAAAGGATGGCCAACATGGCAGCAAGTAGGCATATGTAAAATGGGCGAACCTCCAGGCCCTGAGCTGGGCCAGGCAGCTGCAAAGCAGAAGTAGTTAAGCCCCCTGGCCCGAAGGGTGAGGCAGGTTATAGAAGCAGGTGAATAAGGCATAGTAGAATAATACGAGGGACCTCCAGGCCTGTAGGGCACAGGTCTATCAAAGTGCGATGCAGTAAACCTCCAGCCCAATGGGGTGAGGCAGGTTGTAAAGCAGTGGTAGATAAAGTAATAGTAATGTCCAACTGCATGCCATGCAGAATTCATACCAACGTAGTAAGGCATAGAGGGTCAATGGTATTGTAAATGGTAACATGATACAGAGCCAAGTCAAGCAGCACAGAATATATTTCGAGGCAAACTAAGCACAGCAGGAGAAGGGCATTGTAGACTGATGTTTCCTGATGGTAGAGGATGGTAAAGTATGTAATGAAGACCCAGATGGATGAGTTGGCAACTCGACTAGAGGCAATAAGCATCCTACAAATGTAGTACAGTAGTGGATCAAATGTTGTAAGCTCAATTCATGATTAGGAAGGCACAATGCAGTAGTTCTACACCTTAGGTTGAAGTGACAATACGGAAGGTAGTATGGAATACAGAGCAGACAAGAATTCAGCAGATAATGGAATGGTGGTAGGCTGGAATGAATTGAAGCATCCTGGTAGGTAGCATCTAAAGAAGAAAATGGGAGCAAAGCCCATACAAGTGGAAGCTGTGTGGCTGGACCCATAGGTCAGCAGGTAAGGTAAGTAGAGTGTGGCAGCTAGCCCCGCGTAAGCAAGAACACACAGCCAGACCACATGCAGGTCAGACGGAAAAGAGGTAGTAGCAATAAATGGAAACGAAGTGAAGCATCATGGATGCATCCAGGAATAACCATGTAAATCCAGACATAGAACAATAGGAAATCCACGAAGGAGCGCAGATGGTCCAGGATGGATGCAGAGGTGCGAACAGGCAGGGTGAGCTGCAGCATCCAGAACCTGATGGAAATGAAGTCCTGATGATCAATGGCAGAATACAGCAAGATGAAGGTGGATGAGCCAGGAACATAAATCACAGTCCATAGGTATATGGCATGACATAGGTTGGATGTGAGGCTTGTCATGAATAGGAAGGCATAATGGAGTAAGGTTTGGCTGAGAAGCCAGGCAGGAATTAGGAGTGGTATGAGACCCAAACAAATTGAAGCATCCCCTGCAGGAAACATCCAATGGAAGTCAATAGAAGCAAACCCCATATGAGGTGTAGGATGTGCAGCTAGACCTCAAGTAGGTCAGCTGGGGGAAAGTAGAGTGGTAGCTGGACCCCACAAAGGTAAGCAAGACTGCAAACTATTGTGCTGGATGGCAAAGCCGGGATGCTTGTCAGGTGGAGCCTCGCAAGGCTAGCAGTAAGGCCGGACCCCACGTAGGCCAGGCAAAAGGAAGTAAAAGTCAAACTAGACCCCATGTAGGCTAGATGATGGTAGCAGCCATGGAGGACATCCTGGTGCAACAGGCATGCTAGAGGCTGAAGCTGAGAGGATGGCAGTAGGCATGAAGCAATGATTTGCATAGGCAATGAGCAACGGTTACGTAAGCAAGCGTGGACCGACAGGCGGTTCCAAGTAAGGTAGCAGTAATCCACAAGTATGGACTGAATGCAACTGGAGCAGATGCATGCCCTGTAACTGCTATGAATGTGGCTTAGTGCTGTGAGCTTCACACTCACTTCACCCTTGCTCCTCACGGGTGTACTGATATTCCTCACAATGTAAGAGGCATGTCTGGACACGCATAACAGGAAGTATTGAATTAGGTTGATAGAAACTTTACTTATCACTAACTATGGGCCCACCATCTATAGACACACAATGTGTCAGTTCAAAGGTGCAACACATGCTGGCCTGGTACTATGATGAGTGGAAGGCCACTGCTATGATTAGTAGTACAGAGAGGGGAGAGCCATGAGCAAGTGTCTCGAGCAACAGGGATGTCCCGCAGAGTCCACGCAGCACTGTCTAGCAGTGAAATTTGGGTGTCCAGAATAAATGGGCACAGTAAAAACAAGGAGTCAAGCATCAGGGTTTTTTAACATATTAGTTTAAACAAGAATCCCTTCAAAATACACCTCTGTGTTCTGTAGATCATGCTTTACAGGTCAAATTTCCTGTTTTATCGCTGTGTTATTTGGTAGTAAAATTAGTAGTTGTTAAAAGTTTGTAATAATAAAACATAAAAGCTAGTTTACATCAGGCTAAGGCAGGTGGCACTGTAAGCACTGCTAAAGTGGTAGTCCAGGAACTGCGGTGATGCAGCAAGAAGTAGGCAGGAGCTCAGCTCTGCGGTGGCGGCTGAAAGCTGCAGTGGGCAGTGGGCACTGAGCGTCAGCGCAGTATGCAGCAGCAGAAGTCATCCATGGAGATGTCCTGTCCAGTATGTGGCAGAAACCACAGAGGCAATACCATGGAAGGTCCCATAGCATACACAGCAGATAACAAAAGTTCCGTATGTACGGTGGATCCGGCATTGCAAGCGAAGGGGTTCCCAGAAAAACGACAAACTCGCGGTAGTAGGAAGCAGCTGCTCAGAAAGAGGACAGAACAGCAGCGGGGCAGATGCAAGGCAGAGAAGAGCAGGAGGAGGAAGCCGAAAAGCCCCCAATTAGGTACAGAAAACACCAGACCAAGGGCGAGGGGAAAAACGAACAAGCAAGGCAGATGGGGGGGGGGACACAGGCAGGACAGAGAAAAGGGAGTAGCCATGCACCAGCACCGCACACTAGTGAGTGCGAGTCACTCTAAGCTGATCGGTAGTATGCTGCTGGATGAAATAGGATGTGGAGGAGGAGCTCTTTCCCCACATAACCACAGGCATGCACCCTTTAATTATCATACACAAAAAATTTCAATGGAAGGTCACCAAAGTAGAGAGGAACAAGGAAGGCAGGTGGGTCCGGGCACAGGTGGACACTCCAGATGGTCCACTGTTAATGGGGAATGTGTACGGCCCCAATGTTGACTCCCCAGAACATTTTCTTACTTTAGCACACAAACTTGGGGATAGGGCCTTGAACAATATACCCATTCTGATCAGGGGAGATTTTATTTAACACTAGACCTCTTCATTGACAGAACTCCCTGCAACATGGAGCCACACCCCAGTGGTGCGACAGCCTTGGGGCTCCTCATGCAAGAACTAGCCCTCTCAGATATATGGCGGGCATTCGACCCGAGGGTATGGGACTACACATTCCATTCCCCGGTACATAACTCCTAAAGCCATCTTGATTTTTGGCTGACTTCCCCTGAAATAACTAAGGCTGCTCAGGACACTTTCATCCACCCTATAGTCATATCCGATCATGCCCCGGTCCAACTCTCTTTCATGCATGGCACCCCCCCACACCTCTCCCCTACCATTTGACTAGACCCCTTTCTCTTGCGGTACCCTGACTTTGCCCCATGGTTACAAAATTAAGCCACTCTCTTCTTTGAAAACAATCCCATAGCGGATACCTCAGCGGGTAACACATGGGAAGCCTTTAAACCTTCCCTCAGAGGGGCAATAATTAGACTTGCCCATAGTTGGCAGAAAAAAGGGAACAACAACTTTTGGAACTGGAAGCCAAGCTGAAAGCAAACAAAGCCCTTTTTAAAGCCTCCCCCATTCCTCACCACAAATCGCTATTAGGGCTTCAGGTGACAGGCCTCCAGTTACAGATTAATGAATTAATTGCCTGCAAGGTGAATATCTCCATTTTCTGGCTAAAACACAAATATTGGGCACCTGGGGAAAAAGGGGCCAAGATCTTAGCATATCAATTGAGAAAACAGTAGGCCAAAAGGCACATTTCTGAACTAGCAGACAGTGCAGGTTTGACCCACACTACCCCCCGAAAAAATCAACAATATTATGGCAGATTTTTATGCCTCATTGTACACTTCTTCTAGGGCTCCAAATCCATCTGGTGCGGCCCCCTTCCTACAAAAGCTTAATCTCCCCACACTGACCGGTCAACAATCTGAGGCCCTAGTTGCCCCTATAACTCAAGAAGAGGTGGCCTCCACCCTACAGTCTCTCAAGACAAGTAAGGCCCCTGGAGGGGATGGCTTCCCATTAGAAATCTGGCAGCTGATTAGCCATACAGTCTCCCCGGTGCTCTGCCAGGTCTACACTGATGCCCTTGTGCAGGGCTGCCTACCTCCCTCCTTTAGGGAGGTGGTAATTATGGTCTTCCCCAAAAAAAGTAAGGACCCTCTAAAAGCCTCCAGCTATAGGCCAGTCTCTCTGCTGAATGCAGATAACAAGGTCCTTGCCAAACTGCTCACCTCCAGTATTAATCCACTTCTGCCCAGCTTATTCATCCCTCTCAGGTGGGCTTTGTAAAGGGCCGATTTAGCTCTGATCACATCCACTCCCTTCTGAACTTAATTCATAAAGCTAAATTGCTCTCCACCCCAGCAGCAGTGATAGCCTTAGTCTTCAAAAAGGCATTTGACTCCCTTGAATGGGACTTTGTCTCTATGGTCTTACAAGCCATGGGATTTGGCCCAGAATTCCAGGCCTGGGTGGATGCCATGTGCCATCAGCTTATGGCCAGAGTCTAGACAAGTGTCCGGCTGCCCCCTCCATACCCCTGAGCCATGGAACACACCAGGGTTTCCCTTTCTCCCTTGCTTTTTTTTTTCAATTCAACTTTTATTGAACATTTCACAATTCAGAGAACAGATCCACCAGAAAGATATACACCAGCAAAGAATTTGACAATTTACTGGACCCATTCCCCCCCACCTTCCATGAACCCTCCCCCATCCCTTCCCAACACAGATTTATGACTTCTGATTTCTCAAAAAATTAATTCAGTACTAGCATGGTGCAGTTATAATGAATAAAGGGTGTGTAGGGGGTCCCAAACGTTCATATACCTCTTTGTCCTATTACTGAGACTTGCCATCGCTTTCTCTGTTCTGAGGTTTGCGAGTAGCTCATTGAGCCATTCAGTGTAAGAAATATCTTTGCTATCCTTCCAGTGGTGCAACACCACTTTTTTAACGGACATAGAAATAAGGGCCAAATGGTACCTGTGGTTAAGCACTGAGAACTCAGAATAATCCTCCAGTACGCAGATTTCTGGGGTAAACAGCACATTTAGGCCTAACAAAGGATCTACTTTTTGTTGAATACTAGCCCAGAGCGGTGTTACTTTGGAGCAGGTCCATAGGATACGATACAGGGTGCCATCCTCTTGTTGGCAGCGGTTACATGTGGATGACAAAGTGAGACCAAGTTTGGCTAATCTCTGAGGGGAATAATATAAGTTGTGCAATATGTGAAACTGCGTAAGACACAACCTGTCCTGGGTGACATATTTGTGGTAACTGCGCCATAGAGATGGCCAATCTAAGTTCAAACTGGAGAAAAAAGGAGTCCAATAAGCCATGGGGCCACAACAGCCCGGGTAAGTCCAGTTGTATAAGATCTCATAGGTCTTGGACACCGCCTCTTGGAAACCTACCGAAGGACCTAATTCAAGATGGAAAGATAGCCTGGCCGGTTTGGGGAGGATCTGATCCCAACACTTTCAAAAATAAGTGCCTCAGCTGAAAATCCTTAAAAATACTATGGTTCGGGATTTTAAATTTGTTTAAGATTTCCGTAGTAGAAAGCCAGGTACCCCCTTCTATGAAGTGGGTAAGCTGACCATCTCCCGGGAAAGGCATACAATGGACACTGAGCATTCTGTTATCAATCTTAAAGTTAGGATTACCCCATGTGGACTGTACTAAATCTTGGGTATGACCATCTTTAAGGAAAGCACTCAGTTGGGAATGGACTTTGACAGAAATTGTTATGGGTGATGTTTCTAGTCTTGGAGGGAGAGCACTTGCTTTGATATGTGAAAGTGCAGTTGGGGATAGGTGACAGGATCTGATAAGAGCTAATTCAATTCTCAGCAAGAGTGGTGAAGGGGGGGTACTACATCTGCAAATGACAACCATCTGAGGTATTTGGTGGAGTGACTGGCCCAGTAGTCGATAGCAAGGTGGGGAGGTGTAACCCCCTTTAACTTTGGGGGCTGCTAGCTTGTAATAGGCTAATCAAGGCTGTTTATTGGACCAGATAAATTATGTGATAAGTCCATGTACTTTTCTGAACTAGGAGAGGGGGAGCCATATATTAAGTAAATTAAGGGGGTTGAAAAGTCTAGGAAATACATTCATTTTAATTAGATTAATTTTGCCCCAGAGGGAGATCAGGAGTTTGGACCATCTATCCAGGTCTTGACTGATAATGTTTACCAGAGAATCCTAATTCAATTTTTGGGTAGATGCAAGATTTCTTGTCAATTCGATTCCCAGATATCTTAGGGATTCTTGTTTCCAGGAAAGTCCTAATTCAGTAATGGATCATTTGAGGACCTTGTGGTTGAGGGTAAATACTGCAGTTTTACCTATATTTAGTTTATAATTGGACATCTGGCTATATTTCTCAATAATTTCCAACACAGGGGGGATAGAGGAGAACTGGTGGGACAGTTGGAGAAGAAGGTTGTCTGCATAAGCAGGAACCTTGATTTCCTGATCCAGAATAGTTATTCCTTGGATCCTCCCACAATCCATCAGTCGACGGATGAGGGGTTCCAAGTATAGATTGAAAAGCAGGGGGGACAAGGGGCAACCTTGCCTGGTATCTGATTGCAATGGGAAAAGGTTGGAAGTCACTCCATAGCCCGTTACCCTCGCCAATGGGGAATGATACAGTGCATTTATCCAGTGTTGAAATTCTAGGGGAAAATCAAAGACTTTCAGGGTCTGAAATAGAAAGTTCTAATCCACCCTGTCGAATGCCTTCTCGGCATCCATAGATACCCAAGCAGCTGGAAAATGTGCATCTCTGCACTCCAAGAAGACAAGACAGGGTTCGGAGGTGGTCAACCAAGGATCTCCCCCTTCGCAAAGCTGACCTGTTTGGGAACTATGAGATCCAGAAGGATGATACTGACGTGATCAGCCAGTAGCTTGGTTAGAATTTTTATATTCTGATTCAATAAAGATATGGGATGATAAGCTGTAACAAACTCTGGGTTCTTATTGGCCTTAGGCAGAAAAACAATTAGGGCTTCAAAAAGGGCCAGGCCCATGGAATCTCTGGACAAGATATGCTGATATAGTGGTAGTAGTAGGGAATTAGATGATCTTGGAATTTTTTGTAAAAGTTGGCCAAGAATCCATCTGGATCCAGGTTTTTATCTATGAGGATACTTTTAATAACGCTTGTCAATTCTGAGTGGGAGATGGGGGATATAAGTGCACGTTGTTGTGTTTTAGAAAGGGAGGGTAGATTAGACGCAGCCAGGTATGCATCTAGGGCCTGGTCAGAAGGTGGGTCAGGCATAGGACTATACAACTCTTTGTAGTAGGTACTAAATTCAGCTACTATGTCTGATGGGGATGTTTTCAGTGAGCCGTCTTCCTGAGAGCGTATCGAAGCTATGAATCTGGACGATTCTTGTTACTTTATCCTGAGGGCTAAAAGGTGCCCTGCTTTCTCATCTTGATCTGTGTAGAATGCTTTAGTCATCAGGACTGCAAATTCTGCTTTCTCTCTGAAGATCTCTAAGTAGGCATCCTTTCATTTGGCTAGATCCTGGCTAAGGGTTTCTGGAGAATGGGGAGCTAAGTTTGCTTCGATTGTCTGGATTTGAGAAAGAAAGCTCAATAGCTTCTGCTCCCCTTTTCTTCTTTCTTTGAGAGCTCAGGCCAATTAGAATCCCTCTAATATAAGCCTTGAAGGCATACCATTCCATGCTTGGCCTGGTGGTGAAATTATGATTAATACTAATAAACTGATCAATATGTTCAGAAACGTATGTGGCTATTTCAGGCTCCTTCAGCAGCTGATTGTTAATCTTCCAACATGCCTCTCTCTAAGGAAGAGATACAGTGGCGTGAAAAAGTATTTGCCCCCTTCCTGATTTTCTCTGTGTTATTGCATATTTGTCACACTGGATGTTTTCAGGTCTTTAGACAGAATGTAATATTAGATAAAGGGAACCTGAGTGAACAAATAACACTTGTTTTTTTTTTTTTATTTCACTTATTTAATGAAAAAAAGTTAACCAACACCAAATGGCACTGTGTGAAAAAGTAATTGCCCCCTTACACTTAATAACTGGTTACACCACATTTAGCTGCAAAGACTGCAACCAAACACTTCCTATAATTCAATATCAGTCTTTCACATCGCTGTGGAGGAATTTAACCCACTCTTCCTCACAGAACTGCTTTTAATTCAGTAACATTTGGTAGGTTTTCGAGCATGAACTGCTTGTTTCAGGTCCTGCCACAGCATCTCTATTGGGTTTAAGTCTGGACTTTGACTAGGCCACTCTAAAACTTTAATTTTACTTCTTTTTAGCCATTCTGATGTGGACTTGCTTTTGTGTTTTGGATCATTGTCTTGCTGCATGACCAACTCCGCTTCAGCTTCAGCTGACGGAAGGATGACTGGACATTCTCTTTAAGAATTTTCTGGTACAGAGCAGAATTCATGGTTCCTTTAATTATGGCAAGTCATCCAGGTCCTTAGGCAGCAAAGCATCCCACACCATCACACTACCACCACCATGTTTGACTGTTGGTATGGTGTTCTTACTGTGGAATGCTGTGTTTGCTTTACGAGACATTGGGATCCATGTTGTCCAAAAGTTCCACTTTGGACTCATCTGTCCATAGAACATTTTCCCAAAAGGCTTGTGGATCATCCAGGTGCTTCTTGGCAAATGAGAGACGAGCATTTATGTTCTTCCTGGTTAGCAGTGGTTTCCCTTGCTACCTCACATGAAGCCCATTTTTGCCCAGTCTCTTTCTGATTGTGGAGTCATGAACACTGACCTTAGCTGAGGCAAGAGAAGCCTGCAGTTCTTTGGATGTTGTTTTAGGATCCTTTGAGACTTCTTGGATGATTTTACACTGCGCCCTTGGAGTAATTTTGGCAGGCCGCCCACTCCTGGGAAGGGTCACTACTGTTCCAAGTGTTCTCAATTTGGAGATTATGGCTCTCACTGTGGTTCGATGGAGTCCCAGAGCCTTTAGAAATAGCTTTGTAACCCTTTCCAGACTGATAGAGGCAACAAAATGTTTTTCTGATCTTTTCAGGAACTTCCTTTGATCATGGCATAATGTGCTTGTTGAATCTTTGTGCTGGCAATGTGACTCTGATGGTAAAGGCCAAAATAAGTGGAGTTTATATTGAGCAGGGCTGGCTGTAATCAAGCCTGGCTGTGTTCAATCAGCTGACTCTAATTATCCCTTTAATTAGGCTGATTTAACTGAGGGGCAATTACTTTTTCACACAGTGCCAGTTGGTGTTGGTTAACTTTTTTCATTAAATAAATGAAATAAGTAAAAAAAAAAAGTGTTTTTGTCCACTCAGGTTCCCTTTATCTAATATTATATTTTGTCTAAAGACCTGAAAACATCCAGTGTGACAAATATGCAATAATAGAGAAAATCAGGAAGGGGGCAAATACTTTTTCACGCCACTGTAAGAAGGAAAGGTGGCATTCAACCAGAGAGTGGTCTGAGGGGGGGTCCTGACTGGATGGAAGATTCAAGAACCCCAGTAAGTAACGTTTGGAATAAGAATAGGCAGTTTTGTGAACTGGGGAAGTAAAAGTATATCCCCTTTCGTTGGGGTTAAGTACCTGCCAGGCATCGCACAGACCAACCCGGTCTATGAGTTCATGGAGGGCCTGTTGAGCTGGAGAAAGCCCCTTTCGGGAGTGTCCCGAGCGATCCAAGGTGGAATCAAATACCAGATTCAGATCTCCCCGAGAATTATTGGCATCGAGAGAAAGGGGGTAAGAATATTAACCAGCTGCATGAAGAACCCTGGTGTGTCTGCATTGGGCCCATAAATGCTTCCCAACAGAATCTCTGACTTATATATGGTGCCCCAGATCAAAATAAGCCTGCCCTGGGGATCCCTGACCATTTGGGTGAGTGAAAATGGAACTTTCCTAGCTATCAAAATCATGACACCACAGCTTTGAGTGGTGCCCCCAGCTGAAAACACTTAACTCATTTGTTGTCTCCTCATCTGAATGGCCTCGGAATATAGGAAATGAGATTCCTGTATGAATATGACATCAGCTGCCAATATAGACAAATATTTCAATACCTTGCATTGTTTCACTTTCTGTCTGACCCTTTTAACATTCCAGGTAACAATTCTAAGGTTATTAACCATATGATATGTTGGACCTGGGCTGGAAAGTAAATCTCAGTACGCTTATCAGGATTACCAGTACCTTCTTGAACCTTAGATCTGTGTTATTCCCCTTCCACCCCCCGCTCCCCCTTCCAACCATCCCCCCATTCCCAAAACCCCAAGAAGAAAAGAAAAAAAACTCTACATTTTTGAAACTTCCCAGCCCACCTTCTTTCCCTTACTGTTATGAGGTTCATTCCACAGAACCCCTTCACTATTGCTCCCTCCCTTCAGCCACCCCTGATTGTTCCCTGTTCTTTCTCTTGCTGCAGAGAAAATGAAAAAAGAAAAACCTCTGGACATGTACTATGAACCTTGTGATCCAGAGCAATGAAAAGAAAAGACTATATATTTTGCAAGTAAGGTACTGCCTCCTCCAGTCTGCATTATAAAGTTCTTGCAAGTCAAACCCTGACAGCCTTTATAACTTATATATGTGAACACAAAAAATGCAGGAGGCTTTGTTCAGTACTTTAAATGACAATTATATTAGCAAATGTCTCAGTCTGTAAATTTGTCCCCGAGTCTAATGTTCAGTCTCTGCTAGCGAGTAAGCACAGGAACATAGGAGCAAAGGATTTTGCATCCCAAAATGAGCAAAACGAAGTGTAAATATCTGTGGCAGACCAGGGAAGTAGTAAAGCAGCAGGAAAGCTCCAGTGTGACTCCTCTCAATTAACAACAATGTCCTGCCGCAAACAGAAGTTTAGCATGTAGAGGGTCTAAGATTATAGATCACTGGGACAATCTGGTGGCTGTGTCTCTGAGCCAAGGTTTGCAAATAGTCTATGCCCCATATCTGTATACCAAAAGGAAGAGTGTACTTACTGTCAGACAAAACATACACATAGAGCCATTTTAAGAACCTGCTACTGATGGGTCACAGTGGGGCCACTGATGCTGAGGATGGATACACAATGTGAATATCCATCTGTTCTGGGGGAGCTAGTCTTTGAGCAGTGTCCATGTCCGACAGTCTTGAGGGCCCTAGATTATGATGTAAATAGGTATCTGCCTGCTCCAGTGACTGAAATTATATTGAGCGGCCATCCGAGGTGATCACCAGAGTAGCAGGGTACAGAAAAGAATATGTTATGCCCCTGTTCCATATGCCCTGTTGTAGTCAAGCAAATGCCTGCCAATGATCCAAGACACTTCTGGGGTAATCTGGATAGAATGATATACAGGCATCTCCAACAACAATGTCTTTTAGAGTCCAAGCGGTACTAATAATGAGCTCCTTGTCTTGAAAGTGAATGAGCTTGAAGATCAAAGTATGTGCAAGAGTGTTAGGTCTACCAGGTTAAGCTCTATGAACTTGGTGAGCTCTTTCAATCCCAAGAACATATTCTTAGGGAGGGAAATGAAGCCACTGAGGTAAGTTAGCCCACAGGAATTGCACAGGATCTCTGCCTTCCATATCTTACTGCAGTCTGGCAATACAGAGGCTTTTCCTCCACCCATTGCCTTCCAAGTCTTCAAGGTTGGAAGACAGCCATGCAATCTGGGCCTCTGTGGCCTGTAGGCACTGATCATGGGCTCTGTGGGCTTGCACAACCTCTGACATGGAGGCTTCTACTTTAACAACATGAGCTGTTAAACTTGCTAGGCTTGCTTGAGTGTCTGTTACAGTTATCTTAATTGCTTCAACCGAGACAGCTATTTGCTCAATGAGATTGGCTTACCTCACCGGGTCAGGCATTTTAGATGCACCATCTCTGCCAGTCACCATTTTCGAGTCTGGGAGCTCCGGTGCAGGTGGAGATTTAGAAATCGATTTCTTTCATTTTGCACTACTGGTATTTCAATAGAAGGTGATGCAGCTTGTTGCATACTTTCTTGAGTGCCTCCTCCCACAAATTGAGATGGTCCTACAGTGATACAGCAAATGATGGAGTAGAATACATGAGGGGCAGCTAGGATCTTGCTGACTAAGCTGCCATTCTTTTCCAGTGCTCATGTGACCTCCCCTGAAATAGGCCTTCTTGTAGCTTTAATGGAATACAATAAACATTGATTGACAGATGTTGTGTAAGGCTAGTTGAATGATGGAAAGATGGACAAAATAATGGACTGCACAAGTCCTCAAGGCTGTGGCTTTGATGGGAGGTAAAGAGGAGAAGAGCTGCTGACGCCGAGTCTGAATACAGCAGCAGCACTAAGAACAGATCATCTATTGTTCTGGACAGTGGAGTGCTAGCTCATAGATTGAAAACAGTTTAGAGTGATTGACCTTGTATAGAATGAACTCTGATGCTTGATGATGAAATATGGTACCCCATGGAATCAGGGAGCATGGAAGCAGGGCTTTGGGTAGGAGTTGCCACGGGAGCTACTACCAGTACAGCTGGAAAAAGAACATCATGCACTTGAATTTATTAAGGAGATGGCTGAGAACACTTGCTGGGTTGAAGTGGTAGGCTATATATAACCTCCTAGCCAAAGCAGAACAGTGTCAGCCCAGGAAAGGGTATTGCTTGCATTCAGGATGATTTGTAGTATTAACTTTTTCTATGTCAAGAGGATTTTCATAGTTGCAATTTGAAGAAACAAATGGATGGATAGCTTGAGGAGAATGATATGGTAAATCGCTGAAGTCTTATGCTTTCATGGTTCTAACATAGAAGGAGTGCTATGTATGGCAGGTAATTGAAAACTGGAGCAGGCATGGGGACGGCAAGAGAAATGAGTGGCCAAAGTTGAGGTACAGTGTGTGAAGTCTGATGCATTTGTGATTCTAACATAGGAGTGCTATGTATAGCAGGTAAGTGAAAACTGGAGCAGGTATGTGGAAGGCTGCAGAATTGAGCATCTAAAGTTAAGGTACGATGCGAGCAACTGCAATAGTATTTGTTTATCATGTTCTGGTTATGAGTGATCCAGGTAAATGCTAAGCCTGATAATTTACAGAGATCAAAGTGGGAGTGGAGCAAAGGCAAGCCACGTAGATGGAGGATCCCTTGTATAAAGAGTTATAAAATGGGCAAAGGATTTCCAGCAATCTGATTGGTTGTTAGCCGTGCATTAGAAGTGTCTAATGCACAGCTAAAACTAGAAACCTCATTTAGAATATGCAGGCCCATTTTATAAGCACAATAAGCCACTCTGGGGATGTGCATTAGACAGTTCTAATGCATGGCTAGGGGACTGGATGCACTCGGCCTGTGGCCTTGTGACTCACTACGTCCCCCTAGCCGTCATTAGAACTGTCTAATGCACACCCCATCGTGTCTTATTGCTTACATATGTGAGTCACTTAGATATGCAGATTTCTACACTGGAGATGGAGTTGGATACTGAGGTGCACAAGTCCAATAAAACTTGAGATGGAGAGGACTGGTATGGTAAGAAGGACAAAGATGAGTGTCTAAAGACTTCTGTGGGATCCCAAAAAGTGTCACAACCTGTAGAGTAGACCAAAGATATTTGATGCTTGATAGAGCAAGGTGATGGAGGGTCCTGCAGGCTGGCGCATGGCAGAATAAGTCCAAATGGCATTTTAGGTCACTACAATCCAATAGGAGAAACCAAGCAAAGATAAAATCAGAAGGCGTATGGCCGGGAAACTTCAGCAGAGATTAGAACTGGTAGGAAGACATCTGAGAACTCCGGGTGAACCGACATTGAGGTGGAGAGTGCAGAAAACTGTCCTAAGAACATCCAAGAAGATCAGCGTCAAGATGCAGTAGGCATAAAGACATTCAAGGGGAGTACCATAGAGATAGTCCTAGAGTTCGAATGAGAAGAAGGCCTGGGAATACCATGAAGACCTTCATCGATTGATGAGTGTATGATGTGAAAGTGAAGACTCCCATTCAGGCAGACAGACAACACCTATCACACTGAGAATCCTTCTGAAGGGCTGTGTCAGATAGACATAAAAACATCCAAAGGGATTTCCCTAGAGACCATCTTAGAAAATGAATGAGAAGAAGTCCAGGGAGCCCCCTGAACACCTTCTTTGACTGATAATGGTATGAAGTGAAAGTGAGGCTGAATGAGAGGAAGTCCAGTGAACCCCCTGAAGACCTTCTTCAAGTGATGTGTGTATGAAGTGAAAGCTGAGACTCCCATTCTGGTGGATGGAGGACGCCTACCCACACTCACATCCTTCAAAAAGGATGATCCAGAGAGAGGATGGTCAGACAAGTGAGAAGTAGTTCAGGGATCCCCTGAAGACCTTCTTTGATTGATAATGGTATAAAGCAAAAGTGAGGTTAAACAAGAAGTCCAAAGAACCCCCTAAATACCTTCTTCAATTGATGAGTATACGAAGTGAAAACTGAGTCTCCCATCCTGGCAGATGGAGGACACCTACCCACACTCGTAACCTCCAAAAGGAATGAGTCACATAGATGGTGCACTGAGGACTGTTGGTATGGGCTGAGGAAAGAAAGAGGAAAGGAAGAAGGCTGCTACATTCATACTGGACAATGTTCGGAAATAGTACAGATGCCTGATAATGAGGTAGACCCTTAGGAGTAGATGGTCAACCACTTGGGCTCCCAAATGTGGACCAACTGTATATTGTCTTCACCTAAGAAATGTGCATGCTAGGATTCTCCATACCTGTGAAGACGTGTGGGTGACAGGATGGAGAAAACATGTGGAGTTCATCAACGCCATGCAATGCTGCCTCAATGTGTCAGGGAAGTAGATGGGAACTAAAGATGTGCAAGTTAGAATTCTCCTCCATAGCCTTGAGGACATGAACATGAGATGATGGAAAAAGCAGGTGAAATTCATTGATGTCACAGCATTGCTGCCTCAGCATGCCAGTGAGATAGTTCAGGATCCAGATAATGCAAAGAACCCTAGGAGTAGAGGGTTAACTACTTGGTTTCCAAAATGAGGGCCATCAGAATATCGTTCTCAATGTAGATATGTGTAAGCTAGAAGTCTCCTTCAGAACATTGAGGAAATGTGGGTGACATGAGAGAGAAACATGTTGAACTTGGTGATGTCATGGTGTTGCTACTTTGACATCCTGTTAAGGTAGAGAGTGATCAGAATGGTTTACTTAGAGAAAGATAGGATGAATTATGTTGATTGTATGACCACAGAAATATAGCATGCATTACTTCTCTCTAACTGACTGAGTGCGTAGGGACAAGTGTGAAGATAAATCTGAGAAATTGGTTTGCTGAGACAAAGAACCAGTAGCAAATACAGCAGTTCTGCCTGGGTCAGTGGAATTTTTGCTTCTCCTGAAAACCTAATAAGTCATGCACTTGCCTGGTAGCATGGAATGAACCAAGGGTAGTGCTTTTGTTAACTAGAGACATGCTAGAAGGTGTTGTATCATCATCGCTGATGACTGACCTCCATTGCAGCTAGACAATGTATGCAGATAGTATTCTAAATGATGACAGAGTAGAATACTGCAAAAGGAATAGTACAGAATGCCTTGCCCTGTGAACCAATTAGAGTGGGGCCAATATGTAGTTATAAAAGGATGTAGATTAGCAGTAGTGGTCTGTTTTAAATTTTGTGGAAGATGAGGACCCTTTACGATTACAAAGTTGCACACTAAGATAAGGAATTTCAGAATTTGCATTTGTTGAACAAATTAAAGTATAGTAAATGGCAATGAATTACAGTTGCTTCCTGGTAGAACAGCTTGCAGCATGCCAGAGTGAAAAGGAAGGTCAGTGAAACATAAAAAGCAGCATTCGTGGATTAATGAATTGTCACATAAATGTTTGGATCATGTAATGTAATGAATAAACAGGCTGAAGCAGAAGAAGCCTCTGGAACTGCTCTGTCTGTACATAACCATGCTTCTTGCACCCTCTAATACATAAATGAATCTTGGCACCACAATGCTGATGAGGTGACTGATGATCTCTAATAACATAAAATAAAAACATCTCTAACTTGTATAGTCCGTTCTGGGTAGCTGAATATTGCTTACTTGCTGCTCTGAGTAAAACTTGATCTGGAGACACTGACATGGTTGCTGAGACTGAATTGCCCACTTGCTCATAAAGAAACACATAATTCAGTGGGTAAATCCACTCTGTGGCTACAGCAAATCAAGGACTCTGGTCAAAGCTGCCAGCAGCTGAATGTAGCTGTTGTAGCAGTAATGGTTAGATGCAGGCTGCAGCAAACCCAGAAGGGCTAGCAGGGAATAGAGTGGTGGCTCTGAAGGAGTAAGCACAAAAAGGAAGCAGAGAGAATGAGACAATAGGGAGCAACAACATGAACAACAAAGGTAGGGGTGCCAGCAAAGAACTGGAAAAGAAAGGTGGGAGCTGGGACAAGAAACGGGTGGGGAAGGATGAGAAATAGAAAACACAAGTGACAATGGGGAGGGACGAAGGGGGAAAGAGGAGACAAACAGACTGTAGGCAGAAGAAAGAGAACCACTAAGAAATACAGAAACAAAATAATACACAGAGCGGAGGAGACAAATGAGGAAACGATAGGGGAGAAGAGGAGGGGCAGGAAAAGAAGAGCAGAGTATGAGCCAAACAGCCCCTAGGCACACAAAACAAAAAACTCTGTGTGTGGAGTGTTGGGAGGGCTGGCTTATATTTGGAGTTGGGGAGGAGCTATTCGCTCACATTGAACCACAGTCCAACAAGAATTCTGCAAGCCATCAGGGTTAAGGGGGTGCACAACCATGGGTAGCAAACCCAATTAGAATCCAAGAACAAAGGGGTTGCACACTCTGTGTGTACCCCTCATTACCTTGTGCAATGCTGTTCACAATAACATTGAACCACAGGCTTTAGCCCACCCCAAAAATATTTTCTAGACTTTAGATATCTGTATCACAAAATACAATTTAATGGTATTTCTACCTGTTGACTTCAAACTTTCAGTCTAATGTCCAAATACTGACTTAACCCCTAAGCTACAGAAAGGCTGATCAAAGCAGCCCAGAATATGGCAGGGTTATAAAACAACAAAGACAAAGAATCCCAAGTAATTGCATATGATAGAAGTGCTTTGAAACTGGCAAAACAAATCATTAAAACATTTATTTTAAGATTCACAGAGTTCAGAAATATTGCATTTTCTAGTTTATATCTAGCTCTACCACCACCATGAAAATACCTGTGAAAGCTGGATTTCTTTTACTGCACTTTATGTTTTGCTTATTCAACAAGGAGAACTAGAATGAGAACATAAACAATATTTATTCCACTTTTTGTCTGTATTTTTCTCTAAAAGAAGAAACATATGTAAATGATGTTTATGTCCAATGTTGGAAAGACTGGATTTGCACAAAACAGTGACAGGAAAGCCTGAGCACCCAGAATTGTCCTGGCAGTAGCCTATATATCTCAACAGGTTCTGTCCTTTGTACTGTAGTTAGTCAATGTGGTATTGCCTCCAGCATTGTTTGTTTTGCTTGAGTTACTACTGTGCCTCTCAAATAAAGAGTGTTTTAAATCTTACTTTAAAATGTTCCTTTTCTTTCTTGCTTTTCCTTCTTCATCATGCCTCAGTATATTGTGGTTAATTATAATAGTACAAGTTATATACTGTATGCCTGACTATTTATAGATCAGTAGCAACTAGAAAATGGGTTTACATTTCCCTGGTCTCTGATTGCCTGAAACCCCTGGCAAGGGGTACATTTACATGTCAACAGAGACCATGAAAAAACAAGATCCATGCCAACCTGTATGATTACATAAAACAGCCTTGTGCCCTACACACTTTCAGCTTTTGAAATCCATTGTATGGTAGGATTTTTTTTGTTTTTTGGCATGGAGACCATTACAAAAAATAGTCAGACTACCTCCCTATGAACTTTAGCTTGACACCAGAAGAGACAGTAGAGAGACTTTTTCTTGATGGGGACCTTCATTCTGTAGAAGCCCCACCTACAATAATAATAATCTTTATTTCTATGGTGCCTTTCAAAAACCAAGGCTCTTTATGGAATTTAAAAACATATCAAACATTTTAAATGTTAAAATATATAAAACAGCTGATACAATTAGGCAAATAAAGTCAATCACCAATGCTTGAGTCCATAAATATGTTTTCAGAGCCTTTTTAAATCCCTCCACAGTTGCGCACTCCCATAACTGATGGGGTAGAGAATTCCAGAGGGTAGAGGCCACATGCATAAATGTACGGGCCCCCGAGGATTTCAAGCACACCCTTGGGATCTCTAGCACCCCTCGTCAGCTGAACAGAGCGATTGCCCAGGGCAGTAAGGGACCAGGAGCTCTTTCAGGTAATCTGAACCATGTCCATGTAAGGCTTTAAAAGTCAGAAAAGACTGATTTTAAAGGTGATCCACCACTGAACTGGCAGTCAGTGCAGTCCACGCAGCACTAGCGAAATATGACTGGACCAGGAGGTACCAGTCAAAAGCCAGACTGCTGTGTTCTGCACCAGCTGCAGGCGATGGATTTCCACCACAGGAAGCCCTAGGTAAAGGGAATTGCAATACACAAAAAGAAAAACCTCCTCACACTTCGTTTCCATGAGTACCACAGAATTTAACATTATAGAAACTGACAGAAGTGGTTAACATCCAGATAATACACAGTGGGCAGCAGGACTCTTCAACCAACTGGCAACAGCAAACATTACTATCAACTGGCAAACTGACACTTTTGAATGAATTAACAACCACCTCAGACATTTTTATGCTGAAGCCCTAACCATGACTGGGGAGCAGCACTCAGTCTCTGGCTACTGCACTTCATGAGCCAGCATCAGCTGCAGCTAAACACCCCAGAAATAGGATGATCAGCGAGTTGGCATTCAATTCAATTCAATTTTTATTTAACCATGCAATATATCTTTGAGCAAGCTCATTTACAAGATGATCCTGGGAGGACAAAAGACATCTGCAATAAAACAGTGAAGAATAAAGCTCACAATCATACAGTTATACACACAGGCAAATACATGTCAAGGTAACATAAGTAGTGGCACAATGTAGATACACAATTTAACATTTTACAGATGGTTATGGGGATACCCATGAAAAACTCACAAGCATACAATTTTTACACACATGAAATCTATGTTAAGATAACATAAGTAGTGGCACAAATGACTACCAGTTGAACATTGTAGAGAAGCTTACAGGGATAACCTAGCTACAGCTGAATAAGATAACATTCACAGAGTACAGAGCTTTTCTGAGAATGAGAAAAAAGGTAAGAGGTGTATCCAACATCTAGAGGTTACCCACGTCCTTTCACAGGCTATATTATTAGGCAGAGGGGGGAGGGGAGGAAGGAAGTGCTAATAGTTGGGGTAACAAGCTGAATGCATGTGGTTTGCCATCTGTGACTTCCGAGTGGTTAATGGTGGCAGGTACAAGTTTCCTTCAAGGCATGGTTGAGCAGGGACTTAAAAGTGGACATCCCCAGAATATGAGTAAGCTTAAGAGACTTTTGAAGGATGTTCCATAGAGATGGGACAGCAAAACTAATGGCTGCAGCACCATAGCATGTTCTAATCTTAGCGACATCAAACATAACAAGAGAGTAATGCCTCAGACAGTAAGGACCCTGGTTATGTAAAAAAAGATTGGTAATGTTCGGAGGGAGTTTGTTTCTGATTGCTCTGTGAATCCAAAGTGAAACATTCCTCAGCCTCTTAACACTAAGGGAGGACCAGCCTATCATATCATAAAGCAAGTAGTGGTGAGTATTAAAAGCAGCATTAGTAATAAATCTGAGGAAAAGATAGCCAACTCTGTTAAGAAGGGGGGATAAAACCTTTTATAGGTACATTAGGGAGTGAAGAAAGACCAAGGGAGGGATACAGAGACTTAATAAAGGGGAGGGAATGTGGGCAGAGGGTGGCAGTGAAAAAGCAGGGATACTGAACGAATATTTCTGCTCAGTATTCACAACAGATGAGGAGGGGGAGGTGCCTAAACCAAACAAGGGAGAAACTCTGAATAGGGGGGTCGATACCAGTCCATTCACAGAAGAAAGGGTTTTGAAAGAACTCTTGAAACTGAGGGTGGACAAAGCAATGGGGCCTGATAGGATTCACCCAAGAATACTAAAAGAACTAAAGATAGAACTAGTAACACCACTGACTATTCTCTTTACCAAATCATGGGAGGATGGAGTGGTACCTGAGGACTGGAGGAGGTGATTCCATGTCACAAAAGTGGGAGCAGGGCAGAGGCAGGAAACTACAGACCAGTTAGTTTGACTTCAGTAGTAAGGAAAATGATGAAATCACTTCTGAAGGAAAGAATTGTTGAGTACGTAGAGGCCAGTGGGGCACAGGACCCAAGGCAGCATGGCTTCACAGCAGGAAGGTCATATCAGACAAACCTAATAGATTTCTTTGACTGGGTGACCAAAGTAGTAAACCAGGGAGGGGCTGTGGATATGGCCTACCTAGATTTTAGCAAGGCATTCGACACAGTCTCACACAAAAGATTAATATACAAGTTAGCCGGCCTTGGAGTGGGTCCCAAGGTCATAGCCTGGATAAAAAACTGGCTGGACAACAGGACGCAAAAGGTAATAGTAAACGGAGTCCACAGTGAAGAAAGGAGGGTAATTAGAGGGGTACCACAGGTTTCGGTCCTGGGACCGGTCCTCTTTAATATCTTTATAAGTGACATTGGAGAGCACCTGGAAGGAAAGGTATGCCTTTTTGCAGATGACACAAAGATCTGCAACAGGGTTGATACACAAGGTGGGGTGGAAAGAATGAAAAGGGACTTGGCAAGGTTGGAGGAATGGTCAAATACATGGCAGCTCAGATTCAATGCAAAGAAGTGCAAGGTAATGCATCTGGGAAACAAAAACCCAGGGGAAGAGTACACAATGGGGGTGAGTTAATAACAACAACAAAAATCGAAAGAGTCCTAGGAGTAATTACATCAGATGACCTAAAGGTGGGCAGGCAATGTGAGAAGGCAGTAAGGAGGGCTGGGGGGATACTGGGATGCATAGGGAGAGGCATCAACAGCAGAAAACAGGAAGTTGTTATCCCTCTCTACAGACAGTTAGTGAGACCCCATCTGGAGTACTGCGTGCAATTCTGGAGACCCCATCTTCACGAAGACATAGACAGAGTGGAGGCTGTTCAGAGGAGGGCAACCAAAAAGGGACTATTTTTTTTTTATCCCTAAAAAATAAAATAAAAATCTTTAATAAATGATTCTTGTTCTTTGCAATTTTAACAGCTTGTCTCTGATTCTTTATTTCCATTTTTTAAATGCAGTAATACCATCCAGGGTGGGCAGTATGGGCTATACCAGACCTTCCAGGGGCTATAATGCCATCCATTATGTCCCTGAGATTTTCCACTATAGCTCAATACTACATACCCTGTTGAGTATTATTGCTGGAATATTGAAATGTGTTGTATTTTATTATGATTGGGAATTTCCTGTTATTTCATTAACTGTACTGTGCATAATTTAATCAAATAATAATTGTATTTATTAATTAACTTTGTCTTTGATTATCCTATATAGCAGAGTGTAGTGCCTTGATCTGAAATACACTATAACACGTATAATTGTATTGTATAAGTAATGTGTTATCATGCACTGGAATTTACAAAGACTTCAAGCCTTTGATAGCTGGAAATAGCAAATTCAGATGAAGCCTTCCAGTGTTAAGGGTCCAATGTTTAAAATGGGCCATTCAGCAGGGCCTGGTACAACATGGCCAAAAAAGATAATTGTATTTTTTCCCTTTTGGCATGATGTGCAAATAAAATGTTACCCAACCCAGTGAGGCCATGGAAGTACCAAGGAGCCAGAGTGGCAGCACTAGGGACATGGCAAGACCACACTGGCTTCCAACCAGAAGAGTGTGTGTGTGTGTGTGTGTGTGTGTGTGTGTGTGTGTGTGTGTGTTCCTCACTACAGTGGAGACTCACTATTCTTGAAAGGTGTCCACACATGGTAGTCTGAGGAATCTGAAGGTTTGCTAGTGACAGGCTTCAGTTACAAAGTCCTCCACAAGCCAGAGAATGGTTTTCATGATTTTGCTGAGGATGTGTAATATTTACTGTTGCCACCAGGTGAAGAATACTATCACAGCCCTTAAAAATGTGACACAATCCACTTGAGCTTTTGAAGATTAGCATATCAGTTCCTTAGAGTAGCCTCCATTCAGCCCCCATGTTCAAATGCGCACTCAAAAAACTGCTGCAAGATACAAAAATACACTCAATGTAAATATACTTACAATTTTAATAATAACAGCATGTCACTGTTTTATGCTGCTTTGGACATCTCTGCATGGTGTACAAAGCACTCTGAAGTTTTCATCGCAGGTTTCTAACAAAGCAGCTGAATAACTTTTCAGATGACCTTAAGGTTGGCAAGCAATGTGAGAAGATGGTAGGGAGGGCTGGAGGGATACTGGGATGTATAGGGAGAGGCATCACCAGCAGAAAACAGGAAGTTGTTATCCCTCTGTACAGACAGTTGGTGAGACCCCATCTGGAGTACAGCATCCAGTTCTGGAGACCCCATCTCCGCAAGGACATAGACAGGATGGAGGCAGTTCAGAGGAAGGCAACTAAAATGGTGCAGAGTCTGCAAGAGAAGCCATACGCGGACAGGCTAAAGGAGCTTAATATGTATACCCTTGAGGAAAGGAGGGAGAGGGGGGACATGATAGAAAAGTTTAAGTACCTCAGTGGCATCAACAAAGTCCAAGAGGTAGCATCTTTCAGAAAAAGAGATGTGCAAGAACAAGTGGACACAATTTGAAGATAGAGTGGGGACGGCTCAGGGCAATGTGCGGAAGCATTTTTTCACAGAGAGGGTGGTGGATGCATGGAACAGTCTTCCCGAGGAGGTTGTGGGGTCTAAAACTGTGGGAGAATTCAAGAATGCATGGGACAGACATAAGGCAATTCTTGTGGGGGACAGGAAGAAATAGGCTGTTGATTAAATAGGATCTGCAGCTTGTCCGGTAGGTAGGGAAATGGGCAGACTAGGTGGGCCAAGCGGTCTTTATCTGCCGTCAAAGTCTATGTTTCTATGTTTTGTTATTTCTTCATTTATTTATTTGTACATCAGTAAACCTTATTTGAAGCAGGCAGACTTGGAGAATCGACTGTATTTCATACAAACTCAGATCCTAGTGTTTGAACATCTTAGACAATAGAGAAGTATCCATAAACAAAGAAATCACGTAGATGCAGTAAACAGAAAATAGAGCTAACTCACAACATTGGAGGCAGTTTATTGCTTTGCTATGCAGGTTGGTGACTCGGGGTTAACTGAATCACAGGTATCCTATTGCTTGCTTGGGCAGGTGAGCTCAAGTAACATTATAGAGACACTGGCCAAGCTCTGGCAGTGAGGAGGCAGAGCAGAGTCTGTTCACTATTTGAGTAGCCTTGCGAAAAAGAAAGGCACTCCAGCTGCTACAGTATATCTTGAAAGTTTTTATTTAAAGTGCATTCTTGGTGCTATGTAGTTATTATAGTCACCAACACTGAAATAAAGTACATACAGTACATACAACTGATCCTTATGCCATAGCCGTGCTGCCTGATGAGCTGTGTCACTTTGACACAAGTCTTCCTCAGGTGGTATGGCTAATACACACAGCAGTTCTTTTTATATAGGGCAAGGATAATATAATTGCCCTTAACTAACTGGTTAGACAACAATTAAGATTATGGCACAGGTGCTCCTTAAGAGATGATCCCAGTTGTACTCTTATAATTAATGGGATACTAACTACTGAACATTTTTTTTATTTTAGTCTTTAGTAACCAGGTAAGGCCCACTAGGCACAACTGCCTGTTTTCAGGGGTGACCTGGGAGCACTAGACAGTTAAGCGACCTGTTCAGAGTCACACAGTATGCAAGTGGAGATTGTGGAAATCAAAACCAGGTCTGGTCTGCTGGATGTACCAAACTCGTTCACAGCTCGTTACTCTATCATCTCTATCTAATCTCTTTGTTACTAATTAGTAAAGATCAAATATCTTTGTTAAATAAGGATTATCATGTAAAAGCTGTGGGTAAGTTACCCTCTGTGCAGTTCAATGAAAGATTACCTATTTGTGCAGCACCTGGTGGCCTGCTAACAAGTGGACTTGGTGTGAAATGTGGAGTCTTTGGGATGCCTGCTGTGGCAGCCACTGAAGGTTAAAAGTTAGTGCGGTAACCCAGATATGATTTAGAGGGGGCAGGTAGAACCAGGTAATAAAATCTAGCCTTTGTTGAAGGCACTGAATAATGCAACTGACCTGTTGCTGCAAAGCAGGGTCCATTCTCCCACTAGGCCCTTTTGCCTGAAGGGAAAACAATTGTTGGGAAGGAGGTTAAGTCATAGAAGCCCCTTGCAATGGAAGTAGAATGGGAAGGGAAGCTGTTGACTTGGGTCAGCAGAAAATGAAGCAATTTATTTATGAGCTTTTGATGTAAGTACACTAGGCAAAAAAAGTCCTGCCTATTTTCAGGCACGACCCGGGAGAGTACAGTTACAATAGTACGGCTAAGATAAGACAACAAATGACAACAATGAGGAACATAAGGCAAAGATAAACTGTCAGGACAAAACTACTAAAACAGCATTAACATCAGCTGAATAAACAGCATAGGAATAACAGCAAGATTAATACAAGTTAGAGCAGTTATACAATTGCAGCATAATATTCAGTTAACAAGCCATAAGTCCTAAACAGTGGTGACAGGAGACAAGTAGACACACATTCACAATAGGAATAAAGAAATGGGCAAGAGAGCTAGCTGGAGAGTGAGCAGTTGGACACACAAACATTAAGTGCAGTCACAGTAACCAGGAGCATTAAGGTGGGAAAAAAAGAGCATGCTTAGAAGTTAGGTAAGACGAGGAGTTCTTCACATGAAGGGAGAGTGAATTCCAGAACCTAGTGACAAAATATGAAAAAGTCTGCTCACCCATTTTAGTGGAGCAAAGCTGAACACCAAGCAAAGGGGAGGTGGAGAACCTGAGGGCACAAGAGTGAGAGACAGGTATAAGCATATCATCCAGCGCTGAGGGGTGAGGCGTTCTGGTTAAAGAGTCAACAAAACAACCTAGTGTGTATGATCTAAGGGCATTAGGAGGCAACAATTTAAGGCAGAGTATAGTCAGCAGTGATGGGTGAGATGTGGAGCCGATAAGGCACATCTGCAGATATTGTTGTACGTAATATCCCACTTACAGAGTACCCCGGCATTGGCATGAGAAAGTACTGGAAGAGCAATTAGCAGTTGTGGAAGTAACACACCTCTTGCAACAGAGATCCTGGAGGACAGAGTAAGTGAATGGCGCACTCTACAGGATGCACCTTATTGATGTGTGCAGCAAAATCCAGAGTCAGGTCAAGCATTACCCTAAGGTATTTGAAAGATAATGTGTTAGAGACAGGAGACCCATCACAGCCATGGGCCAGAAGCTTAGGGGACTCAGTCGGTACACTTCTAGAGGACCCAAGAAGCATGGCCTGGGTCTTAGACAGGTTTAGGATTTTGTAGTTAGAGGAAAACCAGTATTAGAGACTCTGAAAGGCTGGGTATAATTGTTGGTTTAGGTCTGTAATGGACTTGGAGGCAGAGTAAAGTACCAGGTCATCAGCCTACATAATAGTATTACAGAGTGGGGAAGGGTTGGGGATGTCATTAAAGAAAAGAGAAAAGAGTAGGGGACCAAGAATTGAACTGAATAAAAATAAACAATATAAATTGTTTCTTGCATGTTCCATTCCCAGATTAGTACATCTTGTTACCAGTACATGCCACAATATTGTACATGATTAGGTCCCAGAGAAGAAATATAGTCTTCCTTGTCAGTGGCATATTTTTTACACACCAGTGTCCACATCTGGTGCTATAATGTGTTCCAGATCTCTTCTGCAAATTAGCCATACCAGCATGGTGGAATGTGTGTGTTGAAGGGTACAAATATTGTACAGCAGAAAGGAATGACCAATGACTGCATGCATTGGCATTTTGTCCACCTCCCATATCCACTGGTACACTACTCCTTTGGGCCCCATGGCTGTCTTCTCACACCCAGGATGCCACTCTCCGCTGATGACTGGCACCTACTAGATCTCAAGTCCTTCTGTCAACCATGGGGAGCTCCTGCCATGGGCCTCTTCTGCACTAAGGGAGGATCATTTTTTCTGTCTGGCATTCTCCACTGGCTGGCTTGTCCTTGTGAGGCACCCCTGTGGCCTAGAGATGGGAGCACTAAGTTTATCCTCGGTACTAACTAGAGGGGTCCCAATTGTTCACTGGAGGGCTGCTGGTGTGAGACATGAGGGGCATGGTATTTACATTGCTTTTCTCCCACCTCTTCTCCCTATTGGCCCATGCACACTATCAGCAGACCTGGGAGCTGCCTGATGGCGCATGGTCACCCGTGCCATCAGTGGCATTTCCACCACACAACCAGCAGGAATCACTGCTAAAGCAGTGCAACAAGCTGCCTGCCCTTCCTCTGAGGAGAGCATCCTTTTGACACTCTGAGCCCTCCCTGCCGGCCTCATATTTTCACATCTCAGTCTCGGGCAGGAACCCAAGTCACCAGTGTACCACAACCATCCCCCATGGCTTGGCACCATGTAGCCAGCTAAACTGGTATTTTAATACAAAGTGGTATGGCAGGATTTGCATGCTGACTTGAACAAGACAGTTCAAGGATGTTTATGAGACTCAGGATGAATTCAAAATGTGCCACAGTAGTGCATTCCTACGTCCCAGTGAATGGGACTCTATAAGAACCACAGGAGAAATAAAGCACACTGTGATAGAGTAAGAACACAGACTTACTAAGGATAAGTGCATTTATTTATTTCACCAGGAAAAAATCTCCCTTGAGCAAGGGCATTTACAAGCAGGTCCTAAGGAGGACAGCATACCAAATCAAAAATGCAAGGATATACAACAGAATACAAGTTAGAACGAAGATACAAAGCAATTGTATACAGAAGTACAGGCATGAAATAATATAGCACGTTAGGTGTACAAATGTACAGGAGAGTGACTATGTGGTGTACTCAATATGTATAATGCCACATGTACAATAACAAACTATAGAGACCAAGAGTAAGATAAAAATAATTTAATCACATGAGCAGACCTCAGTGCATAGTTCTTTGATAAGGGCTATAAAAACACTATTACTGACTGAGGAACTATGCTTTAATGAGGCTTGCAGTATGTTCCATGCTGTGTGGAAGACACAGCTGATTGCATATTTATCAAATTGCATAATGCATCTTGAGGTGTCCAGTAGGATGATTATTATCCATGAAGAAGTTAAGAAAGCAGTTAGCAAAATGAAGAACTGAAAAGGCCCTAGAATGGAAAACAATAAAATTATTAGTGCAAGGAAGTTAACCAGCCTTTTTTTGCACTAATACATGTAATATTTTGCCATAGAGTTTGATGTGTGCCCTGTTTTGTACCTAGTCAGGTTGGTACCAGTAATACCATGAGTCTAGGATGCTCCCTCTGCTTTGCTTGGTAGCCAGCTAGTGAAATGGTATAAGCCTGCTGTAGTTACACTTGGTTGGATGGTGGTGTTGTGCTGAGAAACAAATATTACAGTTGCAGCCAAAGACATGGCCAGGTGTTTCCTGACATGTCTGTGATATCTCTAAAATCCCTGCCTGCATGCAGTACCACTGTGTGCCACCAACAAGAATCTCTTCAGATATATTGCAAACTATTTGGAAATATCTGAATGTATCTATGGCTGCAACTGTGAGAGTGCAAACCCCAAATCTGCAACTCCCAGCTGGATAATCTCTCTGTACAAAATAAGAACCCAGATCTGTAAACTGGGCTGAGTGGTCTAGCCCATACAGAATAAAAGGAACCCAACTGTGGACCTGTCTAACTAAAGTAGAAGGTCTTGCAGGATCCATAGGCCCTGTTAGATGACTCATGGCTATGCTCAGGTAGAGAGGTCAGACAGAGGTTTTTCTCTCATGCTGCAGTCATGGTAGGATGTACCTGCTATTGTCCTGCAGTCCTTGGCACACCTCTGACTGCTTTCTCAGCTCTCCTCTGCTTTTCACTGTCTCTCTGGCATATCTGTTGGGCTCTCACTTCACTGCTGTCTCTGGGTAGTCAGGCAAATTCTGGTTTGGCAAGCTCACCTCCTACAGTGCAACCCCAATGAAAATTCTCCTGCAAACAACTGCTTGACTGTGGTGTCTTCTAGGCCCCTCAGCTCTTTATTAGCTGTAGACTTCTCTGGCCATTTCTGGATTAAGTCTCTCAAACTTTTCACACTGTGACTCAAGTGTCAATGTGGCTCAGTTGGTAGCACATGTCCCTCTGGGCCCGAAGGTGATGGGTTCTAGTTCCACACTGGGATGGGGCTCATTCCATCAATGGTGGCACCCTTGTGCAATACTAGGGGTATGCTATATTGTCAGGGTGTACCATCCTTTGGATGAGATGTTAAAATAAGATCCCTTCTGCTCATCTGTGGTGCTCTCCTGGTGATTGTCCCAGTGGAAGTAAAAACTCAAGACACTTTCTGCAAGGCTAGGAGATTTTTATCAGAGTCCTGATCAACATTCCACTTCCCATAAAGCCAGTTTATGCAATTATCCAAGGCTGTGTGTAGATGTTGTGTGTGATATGGCTACCACTACACGTTTACAGCCACTTCACTATTAGTCTCTCATTGCTTGTAAAGCACTTTTGGATACAATATACGGTATATGAAAAGTGCTAGTAAATGTTAAATCATCTTCTTTTTCTCATTTACCTTCTCCTTCTTCTTCTTCCTCTTCAGCTACAGGTCAACTTACGTGAACAGATTGATGCATTCAGCTGCAGATTGCAACATCTGTCTTTGATGCTTTGGGAATTGCAGTATCCTTCTTTTAAGCTGCATAAGCACAAGTCTCCCTACAATGCCTACACAGGCTGTACAGATGGTAGATCTCCACTTCAACTTTGCCTCATGCCAAATGAAGGGCTACAGGCATGTTTCTCTAGACCCACACCAGCACACAACCTTCCCATCAATCAAGGAGGGAGCACCACTATCTTGAGTGAATTAATGAAGTTCTCAAGCATCCCTTGAGCACTCCTGACTCTATACCAGGCTTCAGGAGCCTGATTGGTCATTGTCTAATGTCGGAGCCAGGCAGCCATTTTGTAGGGGATCACAGGTAGCAAACATGGCTGCCCCTTGTAGTTTTTTGGGGCACTAGCTTAAATGTCCTCATTTTGCTTAGTGTCAGCAGCAGTGGTGCCACATTGACTGCAGCAGGAGCAGAGGCAGATACAAGTACACCCACTCAGGTTCATTAAATATTTACATGGAAATCTGACTTTATTTCACGTATCATTTATATAGTTCTCCTCTCCCATGATTTATTACTGTGAAAAGTTGCAAAATACAGGAACTTTGTTCTTAGAGTTCTTCCATTCTATCAACTTATTTCCAGCTTCAAGTCAGAATACTCTTCTGTGACATCGCTGTCTGTTTCCATGGGAATGACTGTGGTGTCACAAGCAGAGTATTATGACCTCAGGTAACAAACAAGCAACAGGAATAGATGACCTTCTATGGAATAAGAATCCTGTTTTGGTGCAAATGATCTCTGTAATGAATAATGAAGAGGAGGAATACAAAGATAATGTGAAAAAGAAGCTGAACTGAGTCTAAATATTATGTTTTTCAAAGTTTTCCTGGAGGCATTGGCGGCTTTTCAAAACTACCTTCCAACAGGGCTGATCAATCAGTTTTCAGGCGATTGAGTTCCTACTGTAGATCCTGAAACTGAATCTGTGGTGCAAACCCAGTAACCACCTCAAGGTACAATAAAAGCCTCAAGCTGGCTCCCTACCTCTTACTACACTAGCAGGGCTGCTATAACAGGTATTTTACAGCTGAAAGAATTCAATTCTGGTAGCTTAAAGTGGCATGACTGGTGGGCCTGTACCATAGACCATGATCTAAAAGTAAAGATTTTTCAAGTATACAATGATGGACACCCTGTCTGCTTACTAATACAGGGAACCGGCTCTGGCTGCTTAGGTTCACATAAGCATGACTGAAAAGGGGATTTGCTCTGTGCTTTTCCAGGTTAAAAATAATTTAAAAAAAAAACACCATAACTTAGCTTGGTTGCTATAGGTCTGATTCACTTCTGGTCACATTGCTTAAATCAAAGCATATTTTCAAAAATATAAAATTTCAGGGACAGCTTAGGATAAGGTAATACTTGTCACATTTTCTGTTCAAACAAATGTAACCCCTAGGTGGAGCTATCCCACGAGCTACTACCCCTGCCTGCTTGGCTAGTAGCAGGTTAAGGGGCTTGGGTACTGAAACAGGTGCCTCCACCCAGAGGTCAGTGTTGTTAGTGGTCAAGCTAACCTGGGCACAGCTCTACAGGACACTGTAACCCCACCTTTCCCTTCTAGTGGCCTGAACAATATACAATAATCACTTTCACAATGACCCTTATTCACCATGCAATTACCCACACTGTTTGCACTTACCACCAGGGCTGGTTCTTCTAGTTTGACCCTGCAGATCCCTGTAAAACAAGGTCATGCACAGCAAATTGCAACAATACAGTACTCATGGCACAAACTGGAACCACAGTCAGGTTAAATGCAAAGACAGTTAGATTGGATTTATTCAGGGGACTTGAACAAGGGAGGGGCATAATCAGGTTGATTTGCTTAAAGGCTATATCAATCAGACAGTTATGCATGCACTTCAGAGTCCCTACACAGTCACACACCCTGGGTACCCAGGTAGGAAGACGGTGGGCTAGCCAGGACATTGCCTGGGGTAGACCGGCTTGCACATGTTTGGGGCCCTGTGAAGGAAGAAAGCAACATGCACAACACACACTATTTGTAATCCGGAGCTGGAGGGCTCAGTTCATGATAGAAAAGACAACAAAGCGATCAGATGTCAACACTTTAGATTTAGCTTTTGCAGGGAGGTACCCTGATGTTTACTCACGATACCCAATACAGGACACAGGCAGGACGAAATCAAGACAGTAGGTTGTTGAACTGGAGTGCCAGGAGAAGCAGGGCCCACATGAATCACCAAGGTGTCAGTCCTGTTCAAAGCATGAGCAGGGGGATGATCCCCAGGCAGGTCTCTTGTCTATGGCTTTTGCTGTGCAGTGGGTAGTCTAGCTGGGCCAGTGTGGCAAAGCCCAGGCCCAATGGAAATGAATACTGATTCAGTCCATGGGAGCTGGATGCAGCTTCCAGCAAGCAGAACACAGTTCAGTACACAGTGGGGAACCAAATCATGACCCACTAACAGCACACAGCACATATGCATGTAAGAAATTCTACTGTACCAGGCAGATTGCTATCTGGTCTCAATTATAGAGTCTCTGCATGAACCGGGAGTTCAAAGGTGGCTGGAAATCCTGACAGGCTGATCACATTCGGCAAGTTTTCAGTCTTCTTCAGGTTAAAGCATGGTCACAGTTCTGTGGCTTAAATCATCCTCACAATTCGGATTCAGTCTGAATAAACTTCAATTTCCCTCTTAGGGACAGCAGGCCAAAACTCAGCCCTTTCACAGTTCTCCTGCGCGAATCTATGCAGGATTGCTGCTCGACTATCTCGGGCTGTTACTTCTTCACTTCCCAACTCAGATCTGACTGAAACTGCAAGCAGTCTGGGACTTTCCCCAGGATCCAAAAGGTTCAATTGGCTGATTTCTCTGTCAGTCACAACATGGGCTCCCCCTCCAGGTTCATTTAGGTGCCAAAAATCCAAAACTACAATCCCTACAGAATTTTGCTCCCACAAAGCCCCTGGGGACAGGCTCCATTTTAGAGTTCCCAAAGGTACTGATTGGTCCATTTCAACAATCCAGGACCGAGATGGTGGAGATAAACAGAAATGTCCATGCTGCAAAGAAGGCAGGTTAGACAAACTGTAGTATTATTACTATTCTAATAAATGATCAGCAAACAAGTACATCTTATAACAGAGCTCCCTCTGCACAAGTAGCGACAGCAGAACAGAGCAATTATCTGACAGCCCAGGTGGGACTTGAGCATAGAAACACTCAGCCCCCTCCCAGATTAATTATGACTTCAATCCAAGCAACTCTTGAAGAGACAGTACACAGATGCTATACAGGCACTCTCTGGCAATACATTTAAACTGCTAAAGTGCAGGACACCAGCCTGGCAGTGAGCATTTAGGCAAAGCTCAAGGAAGCCTTTTCATGAACCCCCATTTGTAGGGGGATTACACAAATATTTATGTGAATTCAACAGGTGTTCTTTGAATGTACAGTATGAATCATATTGCTTGCAATACATTTAGTATTTTGAAAATACATGTCTTAAGTCTTAGTCTTAAAGCAAAGGCACACTTGGAAAACTGACATGCAAAAAATATACAAAGCAACCCCCCCCCCCCCAATTTTAGACACAGTTGTTTCAGAAACTGACTACCGCACCTGAACAGGTGGAACTCTTAAGCTTCATTGTGGTTTACTGGTGCAAAACCCATTAGTGGGAATCCAGATGAATTCTTCAAAAATGTCTGCTGTTTGCCAAAAAAAAGGAAGTGGTTTCTGTTGCTTTTGTGTGTGTGGGAGGGGGGGCTTTGTGTCTGAAACTGACTAGAGCCCTCAGTACTTAGAAATTCAAGCCAACAGGTGGTATAATTTAACACTTGAGCTGCTTACTTTATTGTTTGTAGATGTATGGGCAATTCAGATCTTTGATTAGTGCCCCCACATCACTAAATGGCTAATGCAGTGAAAACTCACAGACAATACAGTACATGACCCATTGAAGATAATAGGCAAGCAGAATTATTTTCTTATTCATTACAGCAAGGTTTGATTAACACATGAATTGACATCAAAGGAATAGAAATGGTCTTAGTAATTTGGAACATCAGAACAAACTGCATGTTCTGAAAGTTTGCAATGTCTTGCAAAATCTTATTTAATAATAACTGATAAGATATGATTCTAAATAGTTTTCCAAAGGTGTAGAATGCATTTGATAGATACTGTACAGTAGATGTATCAGAAATGTCATTATACCATGCTGGGTTGTCATACACATGCACTGTACAGCATAATGAGATTCTCAGAATGTTAAAAATGTTCTGAAATCTTCATTTTCCCCACTCCTTCTCTTCTGCACTCTTCCCCATATACAGTGTATTCAGCATTAAGTGTGCCCCAACAAAATCCCCAACTCAACTGTGGCTTTCAGAACCATTGTGGTTTGTCAATTTGATCTTGTAACATTTTTTGATTCTTTTTTGTTTGTTGTTTTTTTTTTTTTTTTTCAGGAAAGCCAGTAATAAAATATGAGTGGGGGCTGTGTAAACTCGTTTTTACACACCCTTAATCTGTGGTGAGCTTTTAAACCACATAAGCTTCACTTTTGAGTTTCTGAGGTCACTACAAACCTCTGTTATGTAAACATACCTTGTTATATTCAGCAGCCCATAAACTATTCTAATTATGCACCAGCTGCCATTTTATAAAATTTAACACAAAGTGCCATCTTGCTATGATTGCCATGGTTGTTTGTCTCCCAGTGGCTTTGCAAGTGAACACAGAAAATATTTACCTGTGCCCTCAGCAATACCCACTGGTAGTAGGGAACTATGACACTGTTGCAAACTTTATGATCCTATGGGCACTGCAATACAAGGCAGCTCAAGGGGAAACTGGAGTACTTCTCCCTCAAGTTTCTTCTGCAAAAGCAATCATGTACAGGCATGACTCTCCCATTTAGTGTGTAGAATCAGAAACCTATGTGTGGCGGATTGTTTGTTTCTACATTATAGATCAAGAGAGCACTCCCTATCAATTTGAGTGCTTTGTTCCCCTGTGCACTCAACACTCTTATTCTGTAAAGAGTGTCTCACACACAGTGGCAAATTCCCAGGAAATGGGCTTGTTTGGGGATTTTTTTTTATTTTTAATGTATTACTGATCAACCATGATCAATACTAAATTAATACTGCTGCAGGAACTATTCTTAGAGTTGTAAGAGCACTCTCACTTATATTCTTACAGTAGGTTCACTTCCTTTTGTTTTGTGGTTCTAATACCCTAAGACTGCATGTGAGACCACTCTTTTAACTGTAACAGTGGTCTCCATGGTGGTATTAGCATTATAAGAACTTTTTCGCATTTGCAGCAAAACACTGTTTAGCCATTGGCTAAAATATCATGTGATGTTATCAATGACATCAGATAAGGAGCATGGAGAAGGTGCTTCAGACTAAACAAAGAGTAAAAGGTAATCAAACACTCTGGAACAACAGAATATTTTTTGAAAAATTAGCACACACAATGGATTCTGTGGCATCCCATCATTTCTGTGTCTAGATGCTAATTTCTATGTGCAATTCTGCATCCTCAGAATTGAAGACTAACAGGAAATCAGGAAATGGTATACAAAAAAAGGTCAAGGATCTGCCACGTTCATTTCCTTCCATACAGGCAGTTGCAGAATCCTGTTCTATGAAAAATACCTGTAGCCATTGTTTTATGAGATGTGGTACCAGTAACCTATATGGAATTTGTCACTAAAAAACACCAGTGGTGAAAACTCTGAGATCCCAGGATCATGTGGTTATATTCCTGTTTCTCCCAAGTATACAGATTCTGCTATGAGATTTGTTGCTCATGACCAGGGCCACTGAAAAATTGCGCCGTCAATTTTTTTTCGGAATCCTCAATTTTCACCATTCTCCGCAAAAACTGACATGTTCCGCAATTTATTGCCATTTTTAAGTTTTTATATTGACCTGTGTAAAAAGTATTAACATTTTAAATAAAATACTCTCAAATATGTTAACAATTTTGCATACAGACTTGGGTTTGGCCGAAACAATGCAGTGCAAGGTACAGCAAGGGTTTTATGCGACACTGATTTCTTTTGAATCCTCGTCTTGTTTGTTTTCAAAATCCACTGGCCAAGCATAAGTACACTTAAACACTTAACATTTGTTTTGTATTGAAGCAATCTATCAGAAAACTTTTTGTTGCCACACTGACTGAAACAAAAGATGGGAGAAAAGGTGCAGATTATTCTAGTCACTTAAATGGGTGCTAACTATGAAGCCTTTTTGTAAGTGGCAGGGCAAGTTATTCCTTGTGAGCATATTTTCATTCAGACTAGTTTTTATTCAAACAGTTGAGGATTTTTGGATTGTTCTTCCAATTTTAAACTTGAATAAGCTAGTTGCTAACCATGATCTCACTCTTAGCAATTAACCCCTAGATGCTCACATGCAAAGACTACAATAAAAACCTGACTAAAGCCTACAAACAAACTTATAAAACACAAAATGAAAATGTATCTGAACATTTATCTTTAACTAAACAAAATCATTGCAGCCAGAGTAAAACAAAGGTAAATGACAGAGTAACCACAATACTGTACGATGCAGTAAAAATACATTGGTATTTTTTCACATTTTATTGGTAACCACATAAGGCCCACTAGGTACAAGTGCCTGTTTTCAAGTACAACCCAGGGGCACTGAGAGGGTTAAGTGACTTGCTCAGAATCACACAATATACAAGTGGAGGCTGTGGGAATCAAACCCAGGTCTGCTAGATGTTGTCAGCTCATTCATAGTTTGTTACTCTTACCTCTAGATAATACTGCCAGCCCCAATAACTCCCAGTTTTAACGTTTAAATATGTGATTTCAAAAATAGTGAACAGTACCTACAGTACAAATTATGGCCATTAAACACTTTAACAACTTTTTACTAAAACTCAGTTATTCACCACTCAATCTGCTTATTTTTTCATGTACCAAAGTGGGTGAATAGCTGGCAGAGCACTGTAAACAGCTATTAATTAAGCCAGCCAGGTGGCACTGAGGGTTGAGGCACTGGTCACCACACTTCGCACCATGCCGGCGACCTGGGTTCAGGAACGAGCCAGGGCCACCGGGGATCGGCAGGGGAGGAGAAGAGATTGAGCATCCACCTACAGTTCTCTCTTCCCAGGGGTGGGTATGGGAAGTGCTCACTCTTGGGTGACCTCTGGCGGTGGCTGGAGGATCGCCAGTGGAGCAGCGAGGCGTAATGCCTGGGGTCGGAGCCACAGCACTACGTTGCCTTGCTGAGCAGGCTCCACAGGGAAGGGGGGGTACAAACAAGCAGAAATACCTTCCGTTCATTGGTGAGATGATGGTGGCCCCAGAGGACTTCACCCACATCCCATCTGCTGGTCCAACACACCCCAGATCTTCCTCCAAGCTGACCCGATGACACCAAGGTAGGCACTTCACACTTAGGAGGTTACCACCACGGGAGGGTGGAATCAGCCCCGGAGATGGTACTGGGGGTTGAGCCTGCCTGGGGTCTTTCAGGGGAGGAGATCAAGGGGGAGATGCAAGGGTTCAGGCTGGGAGTAGGGCAGACTCCGTGTGGGCACTCCTGAAGGATGCCCGGGGAGTGGATGCAAAAATAAAGTTAAAAAAAAACAGCTATTAATTAGACTTCTTTATTTCACAGCCAGAAACAAAAAAACAATGTTTCTTCTGGCTTTATTTAATATTTAGTTGCTGTGGTTCACTTTATAGAATCTATTTAGCACTGTATGAGGCAGATGCTTTTAAATTTTGAAAGATAGGCAATGCTTACAATAGCTTATCAATAAAGTATGTTTTTTAGGAACATAAACCTTTCTTTATGTTTTAAACATATTCAGGTGTCAGCGTATTTATTTAGCAATTTATACTGATTAATACATGCTGCAGAAAACATTAAAAGATTTATTGTGAAGCACTCAGGGTCTATAGTAGAACCCTTGCAATTTCCCGCAATTTTTGCAAAATGATCTGAAAATTTGGGTTACCTTTTCCACAGATTTCCAGTGGCCCTGCACATGACCCTTCCTACCCTGGTGAATTAAACTCTGAGATGGCAGGGATATCAGCTATACTTGCAAAAAGTGCCATGGTATCTTTCTCTTGAACTCTGTCAACTGCTAGAGATTGGCAAAATAGATCTAACTTAAGCTTCTCATCTGTAGGGGGAAGAAAAGCTGATTTCTATTGAAAGCTGAACAATAAAGTTGATACTGTAAAACTGCATTTGAAGGATGACACCTGCAATAGGAGATCTTCCTCACTGGTATTACACTGCAGTGTCCACATTAGACAGATGCCCAAGTCCCCAGTGTCACACTCAGGCCCACATCATGGTGAATACAGTGCTGCTTCTAAGTCCACTTTAGCTAGACTGTACTCCTTCTTTCCCTTCTTGTATCAAATTGCCTTTGACAAACCCCTGCATACTCTTTGCTGTTCATTGTATGCCTCCCTCTCCTTCCTGCTTCGATGCCAGGTGCCTTACCCACTGTGCCTCTTTAATCCCCAAATTTTGGTTTGGTTCCCTCCTCTCATACCTTGCTTCTCTCCTCTCCTCTCCTTCCCCCTTCTGCCTCTTTACTCCCTTTGCAATGCTTACTTTTGCTGTCTTGCTCATGCACCAATGAAACCTACTGCTGGCCAAGCAGACTTCTCATTCTGCTTCCCTAAACTTTGGGGCTCCCTCCCACCATCCATTCAGTCTGCTCCTTCCTTTCTGGTTCCTAAATCTCTCCTCCATGGTTTCTCTGTTCACTTCTGTAGTAGCTTCTGACATCAAGGTGGACTCCTCACACATGTCTTTCACCAGTCTTCCTCTACACATTGTCTCTAGCACTGCCCCTCTCCTGCAGTTCATCAGTAACTACTCCTTGTGCCTCATTTTTGTTTTTGCACACTGTTTATATGTTCTTGCAATTTCCATAATTTGCTTATTGTACTTTACTTTATGGCTGTTTTATTTTTAAGTGTTCCTATGATTGTATATTGTGTTATACTTATTTCCATATTGTATCATTTTGTGCATTGTACTTTGTGGTATTACTAGTCTCTTCTCTTCCTCCTCTCCCAGCATGCATCTGGAAATGAGCTGATGGCAGCCCAGTATGATCATCCTGGTAAAATGTTTTAAATAAATAAGTAAATAGTGGGCCAGAAGTAGAGTTATGAACTGAGCCGCACTCACAAAAACTGGTACAGTTAAGTACCATTAGAATGAAATGTGTTTACACTTCATTTTCACTATTTCTAAAGCAGTAATTAGAAACAAAAGTGTGCTCTATGAGCTCTGAAAGTGTTGAGTAAATCTAGGTAGGAAAAACAGCACAGGCTTGATGGGCAAATATTCTTTTTCTGCTACTTGCTATGTATGTATCTTATACAGAGTAATGTATGGCAACATTTTCTCCTTACTGCATGTTATTTAAATAATAGCAATGTTTGTTAATTTGTTTGTCTTCTTTGATAATTATTCTACATGATTATCCATTGTCATGTAAAATTATGTTGCTTGATATCAGCATGTCATTGTAAATCAACTCACAGATTTTTTTCTAACATTTAATAAACAGACTGACTGATTGATTGACTGATTGGTTGAGTGATTGAATATTGTTCTCTATCTTTATAAACAGCTTCCCCCAGTCAGTCCCCCCCCCCACTTTCATATGTATGCAGATGACATTTTACTTTTTGCATCTGGAGTCTGTTACAGAAATGGAAGCTTCACTGCAGCATTTCTTTGACAAACCTCCAACACTGGTGCCATATGAATAATTTAACTTTTAATTCATGGTTGAAATCCAGTGAGAAATTTTCCTTTTGCAGTGGGGACCCATTTCAAAAACAATGCAATTTACACATGTGAAATTGTAAAAATAGAAACTTTACAATAAAAAAAAAGTCATATAATCTTGATACTTACAACTCTGCTATGCACTGAAATGTGCAACTGTATTTGATAATTTAAATGCAGTGACAGTTTGACAAAGTAGATTGATACCATGTTTTTCAACATTGAGACTGATGGTAATTAGAGATTCAGACTATGAAAACAAGGTGGTAGTGAGTTCCACACAGCAGGTGTAAAGTTACTGAAAATGTGTGTAGACCTTACAGTTTTGACATGTGGGACTTCTAATTCAAGAAATTGTGCTTTATGCAATGATGGGATAGTTTATGACTTGATATACATTCCACCACGTAATCTGGCTGCTGCCCCAGAACACATTTATATGAAAAAAAAATTATCTTGTGGAGCTTTCTTCTATCTTCTAGAGACGCCCATCCCTACCACTGAAAAAGAAGGTAGTGATTGGTCTCTCTTGGACAGTTGAAGATCAGTCTGGCCAACTGATGATATAAGACATCCATTTATGAAGTCTGCCTGCCAAGGCATATTTGTAAATGAAGTCATCAAAATCAGATAGTGGGAAAATCTGGACTTGAACAATCATAGATTGTCTTTAAATCCAGGCTGCCATTATTTCTATAAAGGAGTCCAACCCTGGTTCCAGTTTTACCCGTTAGATTGCCCAGGTGTTTATTTCCCATACCAGAAACATCTAGCCAATAGCTACTATATTTGTATGTTTCAACAATTTCCAACTTTGATCCATTTTCTGCTTGAATTTCTAAATCAGGGACATTTTTGAGCTTTCTAAACATCATCAGCATAACTTTAATGGCATTTAGACACCATTTTAAGTTTTTAAAGAATGTATGGAATTCAGTAAAACTCATTTGTAGGTTTGTTTGAATATAGTCAGCTGATTTACTTGCTGAGCATACAATAGTGTTGCCTGCCTACAAATGGTAATTCACATCACTGTCACAGTCATCTAAGCCCCTAAAAAAATGAAAAATAATAAGGGACCCAAAACCAAACCTTGGGGGACTCCCCTCTCAGTTTTAAGAGACTATGTTTCTAACCTGTTTACAACTGTTATCTGGCTATGAGAAGTTAAATATGAAATAAACCACCAAACTGCAGCCTTATCATACCCAGTTGGGAGGAAAGACCCTATTTCTAGCCTGGCTACAACTGTTATCTGTCTATAGGAAGTTAAATATGAATTAAACCACTGAATTTCAGCCTCATTTATATCCAGTTAGGACAATCTGTACAGCAGAATGCAATGACCAACCATGTGGAAGGCCTTGCAGATGTCAACAAAGATGGCTCTGGTTAATTGCCCTGAGTCCATAGCTTTGTTGACATCATCCAAGACTCTTGACAAAGCAGCCACAGTGCTGTATCTTTTAGAAACCAGATAGAAATCTTTCCAGTAATCCATTTTCACTAAGATATTAATTAAGCTGGTTTGCAACCAATCTCTGTAATATCTTAGAAACAACTAAAAGAAGAGAGATAGGGTGATAGTTTATTTTTTTTACCCAGGTCTCCCCCTTTAAAAACTGGGATTACCTGTGTAGCTTTACAGTTGTAAGGGAGTTTGCCTGTTGCAAGAGACCAGTTAAAAAGATAAGGGAGTGGCTCAACCATCTTAAAAGCTGCCATCTTTAATAATAATGAGGACAAGCTATCCTTACCTCCATTTTTCTGAGATTTTAGATCTAATAAGGCTTCCAAGACTTCCTCAGTTCTGATGTCTCAAAACCCAAAAAGTTCACCTCACCAAACCTGGCCCATCATCTAAGAGTCCTGTGCCAGAATGTTTGCCTCATCTTCAAAAAAGTTACCAGCTTCTATGAAAAATTTATTCAATGAGCCTTCTAATATACTATCCTGTACTGTGGTTACATCATCTCTCAAAACTTTAATATTTTGGGCTGTTTTAAGCTGTTAATTTAAACTCATGCTTAATGCTAAATCAGTTTGTGCTTAATGCTAAAACAAAAGTCTCATTGACCTTTGGCAGCAAACCAAGATATGCTTGTCTCAATAAAACCTGGTCATCATGATTCAAGATCATTCCCCCTTGAAGAAGTCCTCCACTTCAAGTATCTAGTTATCAAGACTGGTTTGTTCCCTTTATGTCTCCACCCACATCAATACCATGCACAATTTTTTTCTCAGGTTTGACATAGTTTCCTTGACAAATCTTGCCTCCCATGTATGTATGTCTGTCATCCTGTTGTCTTTAAGATGCTCATCTCTGAGTCTGACTATGTGGATGTTTATATGCTGAAATCCTTCTTTTCCAGCATGAACACCTTTTTCTCCCCTGTTGCTTTGCTGTCAACTGCCCTGCCCATACTCACCATTTCTCCCTTTAGTTTAACCTCCCTTGAATCTTAGCACCTATCCCAATGTGCTACCTTCCTTAATAAATTCTTTTTTGGCTACCTGCCCAGCTAACTCTCTCCCTCCCAATCCTATCTCTCCCCCTCTTCCTAGTCATGTCACTTCTCTGACTCCTGCTCTTTCTCTGCTCCCTCCTGTATATCCCCCTCTAGGCATTCTGCATTTTCCTCCCATTTTCCCCTCAACTGGAAACATTTTCTACATACTTTTGGCTCTTCTCCCTCATTTCTTGTTCAATGCCCTCCTTCAGGATTTGTAAGTGCATGCCTGCACCTGCAGTTAGACCCTCTATAATTTAAAGATCTCTTACTTCTTGCTTCAGTTTCTAAATCTCTTGTTCCCTCCATGTGTTCATAGTTTTTCACTTTGGCAATTATGTTTGACTTGCACACACATCCCCAAATCTAACTCTAGCACAATGTGTCTTGTTACGGTTCTTTTAAGCAGAGAAGGAGTTACATAGGCTGATGCAAACTTTGGAACTTTTATTGCAGACCACTACCTTAAGCATCTGCTGCACAGCTTGACTTCACAGGCATTATATAACTTCCTCTTCCTTAATCTGGAAGCCCAGTCTACAGCTGTCCTGCAGTCCTTCACAGCACAGTAGCAGTATAAATCAATACTACATATTTCCTTTTCAGAAGAGATAAAAAACAGTATTTTGGAAACTAATTTTTTTAACTCCTTTTTAAACAAATTAACAGGCATACCATATTGGTATTCACAGAAACATAGAAACATAGACTTTGATGGCAGATAAGGGCCGCTTGGCCCATCTAGTCTGCCCATTTCCCTACCTACAGGATAGGCTGCAGATCGTAGTTAACCAACAGCCTATTTCTTCCTACCCCCCACAAGAATTGCCTTATGTCTGTCCCATGCATTCTTGAATTCTCCCACAGTTTTAGACCCCACAACCTCCTCAGGAAGGCTGTTCCATGCATCCACTACCTGCTCTATGAAATAATACTTCCTCATATTGCCCCGAACCGCCCTCTTTCTATCTTTAAATTGTGTCCCCTTGTTCTTGCACGTCTCTTTTTCTGAAAGATGCTACCCTCTTGGACTTTGTTGATTCCACTGAGGTACTTAAAAGTTTCTATCATGTCCCCCCTCTCCCTTCTTCTTACATTATGCATCTGTAATACTGATTAGGAATTACTTCATGTATCCCTGACTATGAATTTGTTATAAGTTCATCTTCACTGGTCAAACAGACAACATTGCAGATCTTGTTTGGATCCTTTGTCTGATAGTTGGGATCGCTGGTTTCGCTACTTGTAAAGATTCTGAATGTTCAGAAGTTGCTTTGGTCATATCACATCTTGATGCACATCATGAAGAACTGGCCGAATGCTCCTACAGTGGATCCAGATAGTAAAAGAGGTGCAGCACTCTCAGGTGGTTTGAAAGGTGTACTATGCACTTCTTCTGAAATTGCAGCTGTACTGAAAGACACAAGATGTCAGCCATTACATCTCAGCATGCCTTGTGGACTGTTGATAATACAAAATCTTGGTGAATGGGGTTGCATCACTACTGCAGATGCTTTTCTATCAGTTACCCTCACTTCATCATCTGGCTGCAATGTCTTCATTTCTCAACCCCATCATTTTTGATCATACAATTCTTTTTGTTTCAGTCAGTTAAGAGGATTCAATTCTTTCAACTTAATCTGCTTAGGAAGTTGAGGGATAAGTAAAGAAGGCAAAACAGGCAAATGTGTCCTTACCTTTCTACCCTTCAGCAACTCCTCAGGGATGTACCTGTTACTGAGAGGTGTAACTCAATATGCAAGCAAAGCATGAAAAGGGACACTGGACTTCTTTAATAGCATTTTGACAGTTTGAATGTCTCTTTCAATTTCCTCATTACCTTAAGGAACTCTAAGGCTGTTGTTACATGTTAGAATTCACTGTTCTGCTAAAAAGTAGCAAACACACTGCTGGAAAACTAAGGACAATTATACTTTATAAAGACTTCAGGAACTCCATGTCCTGCAAAAATAGAGTTCATGTGAACAATGACATCAGCTGATGTTGTTGGCATCAATTTACTGTATCAGTATATTTGAAGTAACAGTCTATCACAAGTCAAGGGTTCTATCGGTGGTTTTACTGGATTTCTTTATACCTTGGATGATGTGTTGCATCTCAAAATGAATGCTGCCCCAAAAAAATTTAAATAGCAGGCATAAAAATTCAGAGATTGCTGAGATTTTTTTCCAAACAGTACACAAGACATGGGAAAGCATAATTTTACATGAAGGCAAAGTGTGTAGACAGAGATGCCACACAATTTTGTGTAACTTTCATTCGCAGCCTTTATGCAAGTGTATCATATACTGTACTATATGTCTGCTGTACTGTACTGCACTTCCTTTTGCTTCTGTATTTCTAAAACCTGTACCCCCAGGTCACACCTGGTAATGTGCCTCTTCTCAGTGTGCCTTTCCCAGGTGCCAAAAGTGTCAGTGGCTCAGTAGGTAGCACACTAGCCTCTGAGGCCGGGAGATCAGAGGGCTATGGGTTCAGTTCCCACATCTGGCACTTGGGTTAATATACCAGTACTGACACTGTAGTGCAGCATGAAAGGGGTGCTGCACTTCTGAGGTGCCATTTTTCAGATGAGATGTTAAATTGAGGTCCCATCTGCCTGCATTGGTGGTAGTTCAGGTGGATGTTAAAGATCCCATGGCACTTATCGAAAAGAGTAGGGAAATTTCCTCGGTGCCCTGGCCAAATTTCCCTCATTCGCTAAAAATACCACCAACAGCTTAATCTGGTTCAAGGTCGGTTGGCATTCATCTGTATCCCCCTCCCCCGGGTCGTGCCTGAAAATAGGCAGGATTTGTTTAGTGCACTTACCTGGTCAACAAAAACTAACTAAATAAATAAAAATAAAATTAAGCAATAATCAATGATAAGGTGTGGGTTATGCTGGAATTATCCACACTTACTGTGGTTCAATCACAAGACTGCAGGCCAAGTGACCAAACCATACCCTTGACTCTGGCTTCTCGACCCACCGCCTGTGCGGCCGTGGCTTGGGACTCCTGCTGCACAGCTGCACACCTTCAGGCCGTTCTCGAGAACCAGGAAGCTGAATCAGCTCTTGACTCAGGCTTCTCGATCCACCGCCTGTGTGGCCGCAGCTTGGGACTCCTGCCACACAGCTGCACACCCTCAGGCTGTCCCTGAGAACCAGGAAACTGAATCGGCCCTTGACTCGGGCTTCTCGACCCACTTCCTGTGCCGGCCACAGCTTGGGACTCCTGCCGCACAACTGCACACCTTCAGGCCATCCCCGAGAACCAGGAAGCAGAATTGGTCTTTGATTTGGTCTTCTTGACCCACCGCCTTTGTGGCCGCAGCTTGGGACTCCTGCCACACAGCTGCACACCCTCAGGCTGTCCCTGAGAACCAGGAAGCTGAATCGGCCCTTGACTCGGGCTTCTCGACCCTCTTCCTGTGCGGCCACGGCTTGGGACTCCTGCCTCACAGCTGCACACCTTCAGGCCATCCGCGAGAACCGGGAAGCCGGTAAGCATTCCAGAGTAGCCAGGGGAGCTGAAAGCCAGCACTATTGGCTCAACGCTTGTGGTTCTGCACCATGATTGGACTCTGGCCTTCCTCCTGTCATTTGATAGGCTACCTGTGCCTGCTAAAGCTTCTGTTCTCTCAGGGCTGCTGCACCCATTGATTTGTAGTGGAAGTGGCCCAAATTTTGGCCCGCTTCAATTCTGTGATTGATGCTCTGTCATTTGCCTGGAATTTTTGCTGTTTTGATCTACCTAGGTTAGCAAACCTATGTACCTGTTTTTCGATTCCGAGGAAATGTTGAATTGAATACTGTCATTTCTCTGCCCTCCTGTGCCTCTGTTGCCTTGACGCTGTTCTTTTTTCCTGGGCCTGAACTGCCCCTCTCCCACTCACTGCTTGCCTCCCTCTCTGCTATTCTGTCCAGCCCTTTCTCCTGCCCCCCCAGCGGTGCCAAGGCTAGTTGTCCTTTGTTGCTGAAGACACCTGCCTCCGGCCATCGCCCCCCGCTCTTTATACCTGTCTGCCATCTTCTTGGTTTCTTCACCCTGCCCCCGATTTAACCTCTCACATCACCTTTACTGCTTGCTCCCCTCCCACAGCTAATCCCTTTATTTTCTCCCTCGCCTACAGAATCGGCCCTTGACTCTGGCATCTCAATCCACCACCTGTGCGCCCGTGGCTTGGGACTCCTGCCGCACAGCTGCACACCTTCAGGCTGTCCCAGAGAACCAGGAAGCCGGTAAGCATTCCAGAATAGCCAGGGGAACCAAAAGCCATTGCTATTGGCCCAATGCTTGTGGTTCTGCACCGTGATTGGACTCTGTCCTTCCTCCTGCCATTTGATAGGCTACCTGTGCCTACTAAAGCTTCTGTTCTCTCGGGGCTGTTGCGCCCATTGATTTGTACTGAAGCAGCCAAAAATGTTGTGCCCACCCACCCCTCACCTCACACCTTAATTATATAGACCATCTCCATGCCTCCCCATGGCCCCTCCCCCTAGATCTCACACTACTGGTTGCCCCATTGGTCCGCCTCTCTACTCCTCCTTTAGAGCCCTCTCTCTATCTTAACCCCTGCTCCTCTGTGTCACTGTTGTTGCCTGGACCTTTCCCTGCTGTGTACCTTGCCTCCTTCTGCTCCTACCCTCTTCCCACCTGCCTCTTCCCAAAATCCCTAACCCAGCCTGCCTGTCTCTACACCCTCTTACCTAACCCCCCGCTACCATCTCACCATGCACTCCCCCCACTCGATCCTTTTCCTTCTTTTCTTTCTTGCCTCTCTCCCTCCTCTTCTACACTCTTCTGCAGCCTGCCTTCCCTCTCCCCATCGCAGCTACCAGCTTGAACCAGCTTTTTGCCACTCAGGTACTCATCACCTTGAGGCCACCCTATTACCGTGGGTCTCTCCTACCTATAAGGAACCACACTCTGCCCCAGCCAGACTATGGGTACCCCCTCCATCTTCTCTCTCTACCTTAACCTTGACCTCATGCCTGTACCACTTGACCCTTTCCCAACTGTCAAGAAGATGTAAATGTTCCATCAGGGAATTACACTTGTGCTCACTAAGGCTGGTGATTCTACTACTGCTACTGTCTGGCAATGTGCACCCTAACCCTGGCCCACCCCTTGCCAAAGCTTCAAACCAGAAAAAGCCCTCAGGTGCCTCACAATCATGTCCATCAACATCTGCAGCCTCCTCCCCAAAATCGATGCCCTGCAGGTCTTTATCTGCCAACACTGCCCTGACATCCTAGCAATTGTTGAGACCTGGCTCACGCCCTCGATCCCAGACCAGGCTATCAGCATTCCTGGCTACAATGTCTTCAGGCTGGACCAGTTGTCCAAAAGAGGTGCTGGCTGTGCTATTTACCGAAAAGACACTATCATTGGTCACCCCATTAATACTTTGCCTCACTCTTCTGCTGCTCAGATTCTACCCATCAGAATCCTCTTAGGAGCCCAAAACAAAGCCCTGACAATTGTCACCACCTACATTCCTCCCAAAGTACAAGGAATTGGGCTAACCACAGTACTTGACTTTGTCAAGTCACTTCCTTCAGACACTAGATCCATCCTCTTGGGTGATTTCAATATAAACTGGCTTGCTGCTGAAGCAGGGGTGCACAGGGACTCTACTGCTGCCGCCAACCTCACCCAGATGGTCGACTCACCAGCCAGGAAAAACTGCAAGACCGGCACCAGCACCCTCCTGGACTGGATCCTAACTAGTCACCCATCTCGGATCACAACTGCTTCTGTCCTCCCTGACTCACTCAGTGACCACTCCCCTGTCAGCTGCAACTGGTCTAATAAATTCACCAAACCACCCCCCAGAACCATTTTCAGCAGAATTCTACCCCATGGTCAGCTAACGCACCTCAAATCCTACCTCCTGTATCAAGGCTGATCACCTATCTTCAATGCAAACAATGTGAATACTGCGCTGGATCACTACATTAAAACTTTCACAGAGGCCTGTAACTTGTACGCCCCCTCAAAAAAGTGCAAAGTCAAGGCACTATGTAACCCTTGGCTTAATGGCAACCTCCTTAAGAAACTAAAAACAAGGGACCACCTCTGGGAATTAGCCAGAAACTCCGGTAGGCTAAAAGACATCTCAAACTACAAATGTGCATGGAAAGACTGCACCAAAATCATCCAACAAATAAAATCGGCCTATTGTAAGAATGCCTTTACCAACTCCTGGGGGAATGGTAGAGACTTTTGGAAAAATTTAAATGAAGTCACTGGGAAACGGTCCAAATTCTCCCCATCCATGCTCAACATTAATGGTAACACCACACTAGACCCAAAAACCATTGCAGACTCATTTAACACAGCGTTCACGGACCTCAGCTCAGTTTTACCTACTGATTTCTTCGTTGGAGAGGACGTTCCTATGTCCCAATCAACCACTACCACAAATAAGCCACATTTCTACTTTAAAGAGGTCAAAACCCATCAGGCTGTCAAGTATGTCACCAAAGCTATTAGCAAATCAAGATTTAGCAATGACTCCCTTGATCTCAAACTCCTGTCTCTCACTCTACAAGAGGTGCTAGGGCCTCTGACCAAGATTCTAAACCTCTCCATCAGCCTAAATGAATTCCCAGATAAGTGGAAATCTACCACCATTACCCCATCCACAAAGGCGGTGACAAAACTGCCCTGGAGAATTTCAGACCCATTTCAATTCTTCCTCCCTTCCCCTCTCCAAGGTGCTGGAACAAATTGTCTCAGACCAGCTTACTGACTTTCTGGATAAAAGCAACAAACTGTGTAGGCAACAACATGGTTTCAGGAAAGGACACAGCACCACCTCTGCTCTTCTCAAATTCACTGGTGCTATTCATAACTCACTGGACAAAGGCCAACTAACTGTCTCTATTTTTATCGATTTGACAAAAGCCTTCAACACCGTTAACCACCACCTCCTGCTGGTCCAGCTACATAATGCTGGGCTCTCACTTGACTCTATTAGCTGATTCAAAAGTTACCTGGACAATCGGACCCAGAGAGTAAGAATTGCTGATATCCTCTCTGCTCCAAAACCTCTCCGCTCGGGGGTTCCCTCCTCTTCAGCCTGTTCCTAAACGCACTACCGGATTCCTGCCCTGAGCAAATCTTACTCTATGCTGATGACGCGGTTATACTAGCCTCTCACCATGACCCTAAGCCTCTGCAAGAAAAACTCCAACAGGGCTTCTCATCTGTCAAGGCCTGGTTCTCTTCCCATAAACTGATTCTCAATCAGAAGAAGACAAAATCCTTGATGTTCTGCAGCCACCACAACAAAAACAAGCACTACCAACTCTCCATCAAAACTAAACAAGGAGTCTCGCTGGAACAAACGCAATCTTTCAAGTACCTTGGCATCACCCTTGACTCCCATCTCACCTATTCTGTCCACATTAACAATGTGGCAAAGGCCACTAATACTTGACTGGGCCTACTGTTCTGGCATAGGAAACACCTAACCTCTGATGCCCTGTCTGTTGCTGTCCAAAGCTCAGTCGTTAGTATTATCGACTACGGTCTTATCATCTATAGCTCTGCCACCGCCATCTCCCTCAAACATCTAACTATTTCCCTAAATAAAACCTGTCAACTCATCACTGGATCGCACCGTCTCACTCACACTTGTGACCTCTACTCCCAGACCAAGTGGCTGCAACTTCACAGTAGAATAAAATATCAAACCTGCATTACGGCAAAGAAATTATCGATGGGTCTTGCTCCACCCGGAGTCTGTGCTCTTCTCACACCCAGATCCAGCAACTCCAATATGAGGAGATCCAAGCAACGCTCCCTACAAATCCTAAGGTGCCATACTACCCCTGTCTACAGGGCACCGTACTGGCTACACTCCCTTAGTAATGACATCTCTGCTGCACCGATGCTTGGAGTTTTCAAGACCAGATTTAAACTCTTGCAACTTGCCTCCAGCTCCTGTGACTCCTCACCCAATTAGTCCACCATCCTCCTGCCTATGCCACCACAACAAGCACTTTGGTCTAAATGCTGCCTCCATAACCTAGCACTTTAACTGTCTGTCCCTGACAAGGTCCATTGGCTGCCTGCCCTCTTCATCCTGCCTCTCTCCTAATTACTCCTGCCCCTTTTCTGCTCCCTTCATCTCAAACTCTCCTCTCTCCTTCCCCCTACACCATCTTACCTCACACCATCTTACTCCAAAATCCTTTCCCCCCAACTGTATCTGCAGGTTTGTCAAATGTTTAATGATAATTTACTGTCTTACAATGTGTACCGTACCAACTGACGTGGAACCTTTGTAAAAGAGCCTCGGCTCAAAGGTATTGTGTTAATCCTAGACTTAAATAAATAAAATAAAAATACCAGAAGTGGGTATATCCCAGCATAACCTACACCCAGGAGTGGATTATTGCAATTACACAATGTCTAAAATAAAGAAGAGACAATAATTTTAGGTGTCAGACTTTTTATGGATAAAATAGAAGAGATATGCTTCCTCTGAAGAAAGTAGTCCTGGGTAGCTAGGTAAAATATGAAAGGCAGCTGTTGCCATCACCCTGTCATCTGAAGTACACACAGAGACACACAGATATTTATAGTAAGCTTTTGTTTCCAGTTTCCGTTTTTTAATGTGTTTTTAAATCATCAGTATCTGTTACTTATGCAACCTGTCATGCGAGATGCTCCCATTCAGCAGCATGCATGGAGCTGCAGGGTGGAGTGAGCTGATGCTTGTGGTCAGTGTGGGAAGTGGTCAATGACGTTGGCATGAGCAGGTGCCATTGGGCAGTGTATCGGCAGAAAGAAGCAGGTGACCACACTTGGAAAATAAATTTGACAATAATGAGGTACAAAGTTGTGTAGCAGTTTGTTACAGGGACTCTGTGTTTGTGGGTGTGTTGTAAGCAAGATCACACTGATAGCATGTTTTAAAAGAGTGGTGTGTGGGTGGAGGGTCACTGGTTGGTGGGAGGGAGTGGAAAGAGATATGTGGTTTAAATTTGGCCTGTGTTCAGATTTATGTCAAGTAATGGTAAGATGAGGGTATTGTTTGTGTTATTTTTTTACTTTTTTTGGTACCTTTCCAGTTGTTAAATTAAGACTGCTGTTAACCAAGTGATAATAAACAGTTCTCGGTCTTTTGGCCGATTTTCACTACCAAGATGGCTGTGCTGTTCTCAGCAGTTTCGAGAGGCAGAGATTTCCCTTATCAGTGGTGAAGCAGCTGACTGGCACCTTTTTCTATGGTTATACTAGGATTTACAACAGCTGAAGGGTGCCAGTCAACCAATCAAATTGTGTAATTTAAAATAAATTAGTGAAGAAACCAATATACGAAAAACAGCATTGTTTACCACAGTGGCTTCTAAAATCACTCTAACAAAGATACTTATCTTTCTTTGCTGTGCAGAAAGGAAAATATATATTTAAAATGTACTAAGTATAGTGGGAGCCCTGTTGCCGAGGGAACATACTGATAAATAACTCAAGGAACCCTTTCTGTTACCTCTAAACTCTTTCAGAGACATCCTAGCACTTCTCCTATAAATACAATCTTTTTTTTTTGAATTTATTCTTTACAAATTAAGACTATTAAGGGCCTTTCTTACAAGCTAAGGCCTTGTCCAAATAATAACTCAGTTAAGTTCTGTGGCATGGTCAACAGTTGTTTGCTGCTAAAGACATTTGGGGAGGAGTGTCCTCTACTTGCACATTTCCATTACCTGAAACTTTTGGTCATTCCTAATTAGTGGTGGGCAAAGTGGCCCCAATTTGCTCCATGAAGAGATTTGCGGAGTGAAGGTGAATTCGCGGAGTGCTCTGCAACACGAAGCGGAGTAGTTTGCACTATCATGGGTAACGCGAAGTCCATTGAAAACAGTGACTTGGCGTTACTCCGCCTTCCCAAACCACAACTCCACCAATTCTTAAGACGAAGTACATTGTTTTTAAGCTCCAAAGGTGAATTTTGCAGTGATTCATGGGATTTCAGGTCACATGGGCTCTAGATTGTTCTGTGCAGCCTCATTTTGAGGTAGTGTGTATGGCGCTGTAAGAGACAATCTGCTCTGAGAGCTCTTTGTGATCCAAACCTTCTAAAAGCTGTTAGAAAAGCCTTTTTGGGTCATTTGTTTTGCTGAAACTTTAGTTCACTGATTATAGGAAACCCTTCTGTGCTCATATCATTGAGCGTTTATTGTTGTGTGTGGATTTTGAATGTTAATGTACAATAGTCAGTCTGTGTACTGAGAAACAGTGGAAGTGTGCTTTGGGGGGGCGTATCTGTGGTGTAGGTAGATTAACTTGGAGAAAGAGACAATGCTTTCTGTTTTGGTGATATTTTTCTTGTATAACTGTGTTAATGTACACACAGTAATATTTTCTATTATTCTTGCCATTTTTTTGCTGATCGTTGTGTTGCAGCAGTGCAGAATTTTAGTTTGTTTAAAATATGTGGTTTCAATTTGCTTAGTGTGTGTGTGAGTATGTGTGTGACATGTGTCATCAAATCAGACACCTTTTATTGTGCCACATAATTTCAGCAATGTGAACCTGCTATCTACTGCAGCTGTGTAATTTTTGTACTTCTTTGTGGTATCTTTACTGGTACTAGTACTAGTGACTGTTACTGCAGAAGTGCAGTACACTGCCCCCATGGCCCACCCCAACCGCAAAAGGAATTCTTTTCCAGATTTGAATTTCTGATGGTGAGCACTGGTTAGGTGTTGTGTCTTTGCATCTGCATCTCTTCAGTGCGCAATGCAATCTTAATCTGTCTGTGCATTTGCATCTCTTTAGGACCCAATCGCCATCTCTAACTTAAGTCACAGTTGTTTCTTTGGCTTCCCTTCAGAGTACTGGACAGGTGTGGTGCATAATTCTGCATGAACATTGTACTCATTAATATGCGTTTTTAAGTCAGGACCATCATCATGAGTCACTCGTGATACAAATCACATTCTTCATCATCACGGTCACAAATGCAGTCACAAATCACAATTTATGATCACATCATGAATCACAACATTAATTTTTTTTTTAATAATTACTTGGATGTATTTTAAGCCTGTTTTTTAGTATCTCTCCATGCTACACCACCCCACCATTGTACTCATTAATGAGTGTTTTTAAGTTGGGGAGTTTTGTGCCACACCTCATCGGGGCCCAGGGAAGTATAGCTGTAGGCATTCGCGTTTCTTCATCATCACGGTCACAAATGCAGTCACAAATCATGATTTACGATTATATCACAAATCACAACATTAATTTTTTTACTAGTTACTTGGATGTATTGTAAGCCTGTTTTGTAGTATCTCTCCAGGCTTCACTATCCCACCATTGTACTCATTAATAAGTGTTTTTAAGTCAGGGATTTGGACAGTATCTGCAGTACATACACAGACTGGAAAGAAGACTGACTGCACACATGCAGTTTAGCACAGTATACTTGCACTGCTCAGAATACAAAGTGTCATGCATACAGAAGACAACAAAAAAGGGCATAATTACATACAAGCGTCGGGGATGGTGGAGGAATACATTTTATAACACAGCAAGGAAGGAGTGGGGGGGCACATGGTGTGAAGAAACAAAAAATAATGTGGGATCCCATGGTGATCCAGCAGCAATTCCAGCATGGACATAATTTGCAACTGATGTCCCTCTATGCGATCCAGCTGCTGCTCCACAGCACTCACGGTCTCATTGTTCTCCTCAACAGCACTCCAGAGAACTGCCAAGTCAGCCTGTGTTACATGCAGTTCTCTGGGGTCCACACATTCTACAGGCTGACCTGCTGATGGTGGGGGTGGGGGTGGTGATGCTGGTGGAGCAGCAGGTGCTGCAGTGGCCATCCTCTTCTTAAGGATGCCGCCATGCACAGATGCACCCTCTGCCACAGAATGGCCAGTAGGTGCAGGCATGGTCCGTTCTGTGGCAGCCTGCCACTCCAACTGGTAGTGATTGAGCATATGGGTGTGCTGACCCGCAGTCCCCAGGTGAGTCCCCCAGGGGCCACAGTGCACCTCCTCCTCACATAGATGGCACTTGACCACACTGCTGTCTCCCCTAACACAGTCAAAAAACTGTCGAACAACAGAGGTGAGGGGAGGACCAGACACAGGCAGGGGAGGGCCAGATGAACTGGCAGCTGACTGGTCATGGTGCTGAACATGGATGGGATCCACACCTGGGCCCAGGGGAACAGGTACATCCTGCTCCAGAGGATCTGGTGCTAGACTTGGTGGTGGTGGTGGTTCAACTGCCTGAGTCAGGATTGGAGATGGTGCTGGTCTTACTTCCGTGGGGGAGCAAACAACTAACTACTTATAAAGTTAAGAAAAATAAAATTTATAGAAAGAACAAATTAAATAAAGAGTACAGAAAAGACAAAAACATTTAGCTTTTAAAAAAGCTGTTGGGTCTAAATCAAAGTTTAAATCTCCTCCTCGCTCTGATCTCAAAGTATCAGCAGTCACAAAACACGCTGCTCTCTCTCCATCTGCACAGGAGAAAGTAAAAGTGTCTGCTTGTATGACTCACTTCCTTCCTGCCTAGCTAAAGAGCATGTGACTTACAGTACTGTAAGCCATGTGATGTGTGGAGGGGCTGCCAAATCTGAAACACCAAGTGGATCACTTAGAATCATAATGAGGAACACAAAATCCATTAAAAACAATGACTTCGACTTACTTCGCATTGCCATTCCGCCTTAACGCGGAGTGGTAATGACAAGGCGGAGTGAGCACTTTGCATTGCCCCCTCCATGTAGCGGAGTGGCAACACAAAGGGCCCACTTCGCATTCACTTTGCCAGCGGAATTTAAATTCGCTGCATCTCTATTCCTAATGACTGTAAGACATCCTCTCGTGCATTACGTTCTGATTCATATGGCTCTCAGTTGCTTGATTTCCATGATTTTCCCCATCTGCCTTGTTACAACGTCTGAAATTATCTTAGTTCAGTTAAATTCACTGGTGTATTGGTCCTTGGCAATAACCACAGTTTTCCTTCCATGGGGTGCATATCCTTGGCAACAGCATCAACTGTATGCCATTAGTAGGTTGCACTATCTTGGGAAAATAAACATCTTCTGTTTATGCACATGACCCTGATTTCAGCAGTATTCTGAAAAATGGCTTCCAGACTGCCAAGTGTGAGTGTCTGTGTTATATGCAGTTAAAATATCATTAAGGTAGCATATCCCCCTAATCAGACTCTGTGATAACTGGTCCATAATTCTTTGAAGTGTGAAATTTTACATTTCTTTGTGACCTGGCTTTATTGCCAATGCCTGTTCTTAGAATCCCTTTGCTTCAATGCTTCTGTGCTGATATTCTTTGTCTTTTCATTTTAATGCAATGTTCATTTTTTGCTTAGAGGCCAAATCAATCTTGTCCCTTGAAGTCCCCACTCTTGGGACATCACCATTTCATGTTTTCCCTTTGTTTCAAATCTGACATCTTCTCACAGCACAGGGTTCCATGAACGTCTGTGAATGGAAAACCATTCCTCAAAGTCTCTTCCTGTCTTCTGGCTCAGGCTCTGGTGGTGACTGCTGTCATTTGGTCTGCAAATCCAATCTGTAACAAGCCTTCAGAAGTAGACATATTATAGCTGATCATCACTGGAAAGGGAAATGTTGGCATTACCCCAGCAGTACAGACTGTGACTATCCCTGTGATCCCATTGTGACTCACACCTTTGGAGATGATTTTATTTCCCCATGCACACACCTCACTCTGGTTTAGGCTTTTTTCCTGGTTGCCTTGGCTCCATCTCTAGGCATACCAGAGTCTGTTGGCTGACAGAGTCTAGAAACATAGACTTTAATGGCAGATAAGGACCACTTGGCCCACCTAGTTTGCCCATTTCCCTACCTACAGGATAAGCTGCAGATCCTAGTTAACCAACAGCCTATTTCTTCTTACCCTCCACAAGAACTGCCTTATGTCTGTCCCATGTATTCTTAAATTCTCCCACAGTTTTAGACCCCACAACCTCCTCAGGAAGGCTGTTCCATGCGTCCACTACCCTCTCTGTGAAAAAAATACCTCCTCACATTGCCCCTGAACTACCCCCCCATCTTCAAATTGTGTTCCCTTGTTCTTGCACATCTTCTTCCAAAAGATGCTACCCTCTTGGACTTTGTTGATTCCACTGAGGTACTTAAAAGTTTCTATCATGTCCCCCCTCTCCCTCCTTTCCTCAATGGTGTACATATTAAGCTCCTTTAGTCTCTCCTCGTATGGCTTCTCTTGCAGACCCTGCACCATTTTAGTTGCCCTTCTCCGGACTGCCTCTATCCTGTCTATATCCTTGCAGAGACGGGGTCTCCAGAACTGGATGCAGTACTCCAGATGGGGTCTCACCAACTGTCTGTACAGAGGGATAACAACTTCCTGTTTTCTGCTGGTGATGCCTCTCCCTATACATCCCAGTATCCCCCCAGCCCTCCCTACAGCCTTCCCACATTGCTTGCTAACCTTAAGGTCATCTGATATAATTACTTCCAGGTCTCTTTCCATTTTTTTGTTGTTACTACCTCCCCATTGTGTAATCTTCCCTGGATTTTTGTTTTCCAGGTGCATTATTTTCACTTCTTTATTAAATCCAAGCTGCCATACTTCTGACCATTCCTCCAACCTTGCCAAGTCCCTTCTCATCCTTTCCACACCTCCTTGTGTATCAACTCTGTTGCAGATCTTTGTGTCATCTGCAAAGAGGCATACTTTTCCTTCCTGTCCCTCTGCAATGTCACTTATAAAGACATTAAAAAGACTGGACCCAGTATTGAACCCTGCGGTACCCCACTAGTAACCCTTGTTCTTCAGAGTGGACTCCATTTACAATTACCTTCTGTGTCCTGTTGTCCAGCCAATGTTTTACTCAGGCTACCACCCTGGGACCCACTCCCAGGCTGGTTAATTTGACTATTAATCTGTTGTGCGGGACTGTGTCAAATGCCTTGCTAAAGTCTAGGTAGGCCATGTCCACTGCCCCTCCCTGATCTACTACTTTGGTCACCCAGTCAAAGAAATCAGATTCATCTGATATGACCTTCCTGCTGTGAACCCATGCTGCCTTGGGTCCTGCACCCCACTGGACTCTAGGTACTCTATTAAAGCTTGTACCTGCTGGTCACCAACCCAGACATTTGCAGACACTGCCCCCAACTGGCTAACACCTGGTGAGCTTGCTTGTTCTTTTTATTTGGGTATTTTCAGGCTACTGTATATACCAGCCAGCTATAGCAGGGAAAGTCTGACTTTTCCTGCTTCATCCCAGTCTCATAAACCTTAGAATGTCTTTTCATAAAAGAAGTAATGGTCTTACATGCATTAACTGGAGTCATGTGTTTTTCTTTACCAGCATGTATTCCTCTGTCAGAGCCACAAATCGGTATCCTGTCTCTGGTCTATGCTTTTGGATATAGGTCAGAATGCTCACAGATAAAATCTGGACAAGATCCACAAACTATCCCATCAGCTTGGCCTCCTGTTGGATCCACATCCAGAACAGATCACTGAGTTGGGTGAATGCCTCTTGAGCATTATCTTTGGGTTGGAACTGATATCTCCTGAACCTCTTCTGGTAGCCGTCTTCAGAAATACCATAGCAGCATAGTCTGGCTTCCTTAGTAATCTGCAGTCTTTGGCATCCTGGACACCCGGATTCCAAACTGCTGTCAGCCATGAATACCTTTCACTTGAAGTGGGGTACAAACCTTATGACCCAGTGAGCTGGTAGTCACTGGCAGGTTCAGGCCACCCTCTCATAGGTACTCACATAGGCTTCAAAGTCATGTTCGGTTTCCATTAGTTTTAAATCCTTAATGACTGGAACTGCTGCAGGAACCCCCATGGACTCTGCAGCATTCTCTTGTGGAAGTCCTCCATTTCCACTTGTCATCCATCCTCCTTTTTGTTGGGATTTCAGGTTGCTTAACACTTTTCCTTCTGCCTTTAGAGTTCTTTCTAGTGTTTCTTGCTTTTCACTGTCCATCTCTCAGCCACAGTGTGCTGAACAGCAAATCATCGAAGGAGAGCACTTGTATCAACAAGCATGGCTACACTACCAGCAGAACCTCCAACAGTTGCTACATCTGTTTTCTGCTTCTCCTCTTCCTTGGACCTTCTTTGCCACCCTGTGCCAGCTTTCTCACATGCAGTAGCACCCACTTCTTAAATCAACTGTGGGTGGAGGCCTGTAAGAAGTTAATAGGTGATGGTGAAAGCACTTCTAAAACACAGCTTTAGTAGTATACTTTTGTCAGGCTCACCAAGTAAGAATTTCTTCTAATGAGGAAAACAATTTATTTCAGTATAGATAATTTCAGGTATCAGGGATATACCCAGACTGCTGCATTAAAAATTAAAATTAAGAAAGACTATTATCTGGATAGGATCTGAAAAATAAAATCAGGCTGTACAACCTTGCAGCAATGGGACCCCATCTTTAGGCTGTCTAGAGGTTCAGCACATCTTTTAGTGGTGGCTACCTAGAACATACCCTCTCCCAGGGCTCAAGTGAGCCTTTATATACTCACCCATGGAGGTCAGCTGACCACAAGTTACTTACCATAGCACACTAATAGATCCTAAAATGTACCTCTAACTGACTCTTTAAAACCAACTAGAACCTGAATTTCTTTCTTCTGGTTGTCCACATACAAAACACAACACAATCTAACATATAACAAGCATTTGTCAATGCAGATCGTTGTCTCGATGGCATTGGCATTGGTAGTGCCAGAGTTACAGACACATAATAGGAATGGCAGTGAAGTACTGAAGTGACGCCAACCCCACCCCCACCCTGTAGGGACTGACAGGCATTGGGGTGTGCCTTTGGGTCATCAGCTATAGTGCTCATGCCATTGTACCTCACCCTACCCTGTAGACACTGACAAGTGTCGTGGTGTGCTTTGCGGTCTTTGGGCATTATCCTTACCCCATTCTATAAGGAAATACACTGAGGTGGGTGCAGTATAGGAGAATGGGGTGAACTGTGTGGCCGAGCAGTGCAAGGCAGACCACGATGCCTGTCACTGGCTGCAGGGTGGGGGTGGGGTTGGAATGGCGTGAGCATTACAGCCGGTGATCCCAAGTCACACCCCTGATGCCTGTCAGTCTCTACAGCGTGGGGTGCTGCAATTGGGAGCCCTAACACCATAGGCATGTGTTGGTATTTTCACTCCAAATTTCCAACATGGGCTTTTTGTGAGCCCACCTCATGAAAAGCGGCACAATCAGTCTGTTAGCTGAAAGGTGGTTTTGCACAGTGGTTATGCCATTTGGCAACACAGGGATGAAAACACATTTTGGGCAGGATGTGGAAAATGACAACTGTATTGTTCATGAGGAGGCATAAAAAAATGGCAACGTTGAAAATCTGGAGTGAAAATATGAAACATTGGTGAAGTCATGAGCATGCATAGAAACTGTGCAACACACATCCATAACCAAATTATTTTGGGGAGTTTGTTAGGCACATTTTTAACATAGGCATTTTGGGATCTCCCCTCATGAACAGTGGTGCTGTGATTTTGTTAATCTGTCCCAAAAGTTGATTTCCCACAGCGACCACGCCATTGTACGCCACAGGTGCAGAAGCACATTTTGGGCAGGATGTCAAAAATGACAACTGTACTGCTCATAAGGAGGTGTGAAAAATGCCTGTGTTGAAAATCTGGTATGGAAATATTGCAAATTTGTGAAGTTAGAAGGGAGCATGGAAACTCCATAATGCACGCTTGCAACACAGTCATTTTATGGACTTCCGGCACCAAATTTTCAACAAAGGCATTTTTGGACTTCTGCTCATGAGCAGTGTCACTGTCATTTCCTCAAACTGTTCTGACAACTGATTTTGTGCAGCAACCGTGCTATTCTGCGCCAGACGTGCGAAAACACATTTCAACCAGGATATGTAAAATGACAGCTGCACTGTTCATCAGGAGGCATGGAAAATGCCAATTATGAAAATCTGGAGTGAAAATATTACAAATGCATGAAGTTACGAGCGTGCATGGAAACAGCGCAACTCACACTAGTAAAGCAGCCATTTTGTAGATTTTTTCCACCAAATTTGCAACATAGGCTTTTTGAGAGCCCCCCTCATGAACAGTGGCACTGTCGTTTCATTACTCAGTCCTGAAAGGTGATTCCATGCAGTGACCACAAAATGACCTTTTGGGACTGAATAACACCGTGACAGTGACTGGCTTCATGAGGAGGGGTCCCAGTAACCCCATGTTGAAAATTTGGTGCAAAAATTCCAAAAGATGCCTGACATATGCACCAAAGTTGAAAAAACCCTATTTATGCCATTATATAGCTTACCAGCATTTCTTGAGTTTGTGGTCTGCTTTGAAGAGTGCAGATGTGTTCTCAGTCCACCGAAGATCATCACATCAGACTCTGGAGGTAAGTATGGGGTGAGGGGGATGTGGAGAGGCAGGGTGCACAGATGGTGGGCGCGGGTTGTGGGAGGGGTGCAGGGAGACTGCAAGAGACTGTTTTCTTTTTTCACGGGTTAAAAAAAACATTGCGAGACTGTTTTTATTTTTCAGGGGATTTGGCACACTGTGGTGGGCTCCCAGTGTGCCACCTAAGTGTTTTTTTGGGGGGGATGCTTTGGCCAATGGGGGATTGGGCACCCCATCAGCACACAAGGAAAGTGGGGGAGGCAAGAGCCGAGGGGGATTGGGCACCCCCATGGCATATAACAAATGGGGGGAGTGCTTTATGCTGACGTGGAGTGGGCTTCCCCATCAGCACATACATTTGGGGCAGGGCATGCCGACAGGGGGATTGGGCACCCCCAAAGTTGGCATTATGGCTAGCAGTGTGCCGCCATGTTTTTTTTGCTCTCTCAGCAGGGTAAGCACGCCGGGAGGTCCACTGCATGTGATGAGCTTTGCTTGCATTGCAGCGGACCTTTTCTTAGATGTGCTCACCTGCATGGTGTGGTGCCAGCATGCAGGCTGATTGGGGAATGAGGGACACACCTACTAATGTGTGCTCTGCATTCACCCAACAGTGACCACAGCTCCAAATGTGCTACTACCCCAATATGTTGGCTGCTCATGCATGAGTCAACATAAAAAAGGAAAAGTACAGAAAGCATTAAATGTTTTTCCACCCATAGTACTTTAACACAGGGACTGCACTGAGCTTGAAGAGGTCCCTTTAAGTACAGGGATATCTGGGTGCAGAGTTTGCTAGGGAACCATGAAGTGCCTATTCCACTGAGATTACAGCCAAACATGCAGCATTGCCCCCCATCTCTTTTTTCTCTCTCACGCCCTACTTTAACTAGCAGGCCAATCTATTAGTTGGGGGGGTTTTCACATGCCAATTTCCAGTCTATTTTGATGTGTTTAAAATTAAATACACAAGGATCTGGACTACACAGCAGCCAGCACTACTTGCCATGCTGGTGCAGTGACTGTGAGTGCACAATGGGAAGGGGGGCACAGTAGTGAACAGAATGCTAAGTCAAACAACCTTCAGCCCTTATGAATTATCCCGAAAAGGTACATTCCAGTTCCTTATTCTTATTTTGACCTGAGCTAATTGGTAAGAACCTTGTCATGAAAACTGACCTTACCACAAGCACTCCCCTATCAATATCCCTAAATAAAATCAGAGGATAGGGTTTTCATGGAACCTTATCACACACAGTTCTACTCAAAATGTTTGCTTTTTTTTCAAGTACATACAGCTTAGCTTTAATACTGTTATTCAGCCCCATGCCTGCTTTCAACACAGAATTAAATTTTGAACACATAATTTCTACTTCATCAGAGACATTATGATCATTGATTCTATTTGACTTTAACGTTTGAGCACTATTTAACCCACAGAGCAGGGCCACTACATTTTTTAACCAGCAGTATTTAACATGATCATTGCACTATACAGTTACAAAGATTTTTCTTAGGATTTGCAATATTTGACCAGTTGGCATTTTAAATACAACTTACCAGTGGTAACGTCACTTTTTCAAACTTACATTTACACGCTTTTCAGATACAACTGACATAACAGTGCACATGTCAGTTTTCATTCTGAGATATTACACAGTTTGTACTATGGCATCATTTTGCTTGACATGCTACTCACTATCCCCAGCCCAGATAGAGTACAGTCCTATTTTTTACAGTGATTGATAATACTTGCATTCTCCAGTACAGCAAAAAGGCAAAATCTGAGGTTCAGATGTGAGAGAGCTTGTAGTTCTCAGGGCTGCTCAAGTACATTGATCCACAGCCAAGTAGTGTAGGTCTGTCTGTCCACTTGCTTGGACCAGGTGCCCCATCTAGAGGCAGAACTTACACTGATGCAGCTTGAACAATAACATTGTGGTATATCGTCTATCCAATTATGTCTGGTCTGCTCAAAAACAAAATTCTATGAAGATCAAAATTATTAGTAGTACTGTAAAGAATATAACTACTTTCCACAAAACATTTAAGTGTAATATTGGACATAACCAAGGGGATTTATTATGGAACCACCCAAACTAAATAATTACTAATAAAACATTTAGCTTTAGAACATTGAAGGAAAATTGCATCAATCTATGGGTGGATTAGATGGACAGGAAGAATTTAATGTCTTGGAAATGATTTAAGAACAACTATAGATTGGTGGATTTAGAATGTTACAAATATAGACAACTGAGAGACATTTTCTCTGAAAACCTGTCCAGATAACATAAGGCGGCAGTTTAACAAATCAAATTTTATAAGAATCTGAAAACTGCACTCTTGGACAATTTTTTTTTTTTCACATGGCTACTTCATAAATTAAATGTACCCAATCAGCTTTTATATACAAATGCTAAACAAAAGTGGAAACCATGTTATCAGACACCCAGTGGACAAAGGTACTAGCTTTCATTAATATTTGCAAAATCACCAAAAATAAAACTATTCACTCTTAAATTATAAATAGGGTATACTACACACCTAGAATAATTAATAAAATATCCTTTTCAAGCAATTCTAACTGCTGGCATTGTAATAAAAATGAAGCTGGGAAATTTCATTGCTTTTTGGAATGGCAAATTAAGAAACAAATGGTGGAAAGAGGCTTCATAATTTAACAAGCAAAATATTACATTTGTGTCTAAATTTAGACTTTAAATGTTGCTTTCTTTCTCTTCTATCTGTATATTTTTCATCAGAAGATAAGGACATTTATATATACTTCAATTATGTACACATAAAGAATGATCCTGAAATACTGGAAGTGGCCAGATTGTGAAAACCCTTCCCAAGAATAGAGGGGAAGTTCACAACACTTCACATGCTGTACTATGAAGGGTTTTTTCAGAGATATATACTGTATATTATTATTTTAATGCCTTTAAGGTAGAGTTTAACAAATGGAATGATCAGCTGCTGTTTTTAAATGTATAAGATGGGTCAACATTATTATGCTCTAGTTTGTATATAGCAGGTCTGGTTTGATGCCTATGTATAATTTCATTTGCTATTTGTATTTATTTGCTCCTTCTGTTGCAATGTCTGAAATATTTTTCCTTTTTTCTTTTTGTAAAATATGACATATGTACATATACAAATAAGCCTTTGATGTACTGTGTTACTTCCTGGAAAAATTTAAAAAATTACATGAATACAAATCATCTATCTGATTGCACTGGAAGCAGGTGATCTTTTAGTGTGCTGGCTTTCTAGAAGCAAGACTTGTAGTTTTCTGTTCTAAGACATTTGTTTTAACTTGCTTTTGGTATTAAAGCTGTTGTAACCTGTGACTAGTCACATCAAACATATTGGCTATTTTGAGGATCTTATGCCACAACATTATTTTGGTATGTGAAGAATTCAGTAAGCTGCTACAAATCACTTGACTGATAATGTCACTTCCAAACTGGTCTCTCAGTTTAAATCTCAGCTGATACCCAGATTGCATGAAGAAGCTGGCTTCTTCAAATGTGCAATATTTTCTGCAGTAGTTTCACATAGTTGCTGCTTCTGGCAGCACAATAGAAACCTTTCCACCATCATATTTATGTACATTTACAGTCTCATTGCTGTGCGAAGCTCAGGAAATGTAGTCTCAACTAGCTTCTTCAAAGATAAAAGATCTCTAATTAGGATAACGGTTTGTTCCAACCACCAGTAGAAAACATTCCTTTTATGTTTGTCCTTAATCTGGTCTGCTTCAGAAATTGCAGTCCAAAAATTGCTATCATCTTTTTTCACAGTTTGAAAAAGCACTCTCTAGGTTTAATAAAGCTTATCAGTGCTAATCAGTGCTAAAACAGCATTTATTTAATTAAAACAAATGCTTTTTTGCAGCATTTGAATGAAAGCTATTCAGCTGAAAAAACACTCTGGCTGGTACCTAAAATATATTAAATAAATAATAATAAATACAATAATAAATGTATTAAATAATAATAAATTCAAAAATAATAAATACAATAATAAATGTGTTAAATAAATTATAATAAATACAATAATAAATGTATACATAAATAACAAATAAACTGCTGTTTATATGCCATAAGATGAGAGTTGAATAAAGTGAGAGCTTTGGAAGCTCTGCTACAGTCTAAATGTATTTTTGTGAACTGATATATGTTCAGTTCTGTGCAAACTTTCATAAAACTGACCAAATCATGACTTAACTTGCATATAATTTTCAGTAAAATACAAGTTAAGCCATGGTATTAATATAGATTTAATCAAATCTGTATGACACTAGTGCAGTAAATAATAACAGTAGAGGCATCCTCCTGATCATTCCATCTAGACAGGGACATCCCTCACCAGTTATGCTACTAGGCTGTAAATTACCCTTAGCTCACCCACCCTACCCCATCTATAAGTTAGTATTACCAACCTCTATATGAAGAAATCTCAGTAGCAGATCCAGCACTCAACCCTGCATGCATGTGTCAATATCATGATGTTTAGTCTGGAGTCCCCCTCTAAAACACTTAAGGGCTGGGAGAAACCTTCAATTCCCAACAGATGGCACACCTGTCCGGAACCCTTTCACAACTGTTACTTGCTGATCAATACTCAGGTGGCACTCATAGGTTCAGGTATGTGGGTGCTATCCCATTTGGCATACAGGAATATCATCCCTGTCCAGTTCTACAGTATACAGTTCTCCTAGTTTAGGGGTAGATGAGTATCTGATGCCAGTCTTGGGCAACAGATGTTAGTGCAGATGGAGTTTCCTGCCTGCCCTTTATAATATTTGACACAAGTAGCATAATCAGTTAGTTAATTAGCATTGCACTATTCTAAGTAATTTTTAACCCAGTTCATTATCTCAATTTCCCAGTGAAATGTAATGACCTCATACAGTAGTCGACTTGTTTCTTGATCTCTTTAAAAATTGGAAATATCATTAAGAATACACTCAGATGACTGGTACTTATGAAACCAACATTCTTTTAAATAATAACTGATTACATGCCTCTTAAGCACACTTCGCTTGCACAAAGATCATTATCGTACCAAAGTCCCAAGTGGTTAAATGACCTCCCTGCACCACTTTTGGAAATCAATAAGCTGGGCCCATTTAAAAGTGCCCTCTGTTCCTGCTTAGCCCTTGATAACAGCTGTTGCTGTCCTGTGAACCCAAGGTGTGCACCAGAATAACATGTGAGCTTGTTCAGTCTCCACAATCCTTAGGCGCATACTTCCACCCATCCCTCCTTCTGCTCTACTTGCCCCTCATCACCTGCCCAACCTCTCATCCTCCTCCCTACCCAACCTCTCATCCCTTCCTAACACCTGCTCTCTGCTTAAACACTGTTCCATCTTAAAAAACAAATTGTCCCTCTGCTGATCCCATGACAGTGCCTCCTCTGGCTGCATATAGTCCACAACACCCTATCTAAATTTACATCTCAAGCTTCTGGAACTAATGAATGCTATATATCTGCTTAATCATTGCACTGCACTGTTGTAGTGCTGCTGTAACCCCACTAGCACTTTGAAACTGAACCCTGCACTATATTCTCTTTGTGTTTAATCTGTGTAATCTTATTGTGTGTTCAAATGTTGTCATTGCATAAACAACCATTGTCAACCTGTAACTCTTATATTCAATGCATTGTCAATTCTATTCAACTTGCAACCTTTGAAAAAGAGCCCTTCAGCCCAAAAGTTGTAATCATAAACTGTAATAAATAAAATAAATAAATGCCTAGGTGGAATCAGTAAATGTTAAGAGAGAAAAAGGTCACCATGGTAAAGGTATGCTATTGTTACATGAAGATAATCTCAATTGTCTATTTCCTCACTCCATTCTCTACAACAAATCTCAGTAACACTATATTTGTTACATGTAGAGTCCTCATTGGAATGTACAGAATAAACAAAAGAGGGTCCATACACTGTTTAACTTTAATAAAATCTTTGACATGGGGACTAGGTCCTTAGGAGGCATTATGACACTATTAATGCTATGTTTTGCTTGTCAAATTTGAACTTTGGGTATTTACCTAGGAATAAGCGAACAAGCTGTATAGGGCTAAGGTTAAACATCTAATCAGCTTAAAGCACAGGAGTAATGGTGCAGACAAGCAAAGTAAATTCCAAAGATTTACAAATCTGGCGGCCATGGCAACATGAAATAGAAACCAGGCCAAATGGTCATGCATCTGATGATACTGCATTTGTGTCATCTGACCCTTTGTTATTTAAAAATGAACATGTGGCCCTAGTTCAGTGGCTAGAAATCTGAAACAGCTGATGAGGAAGCTGAGCTTTGAGGACATCAGGAGGTATTTAAATCCTAAAATTAGAGATTAAATGTGCTGGTCTATTCCTCAGAGGGCATACTCGAGGACTGACCTCTGGATGGCTTTGTCTGAATGGCTTCATAAAGTACAACAGAGTTATTTGGCCCAAAACTCAGATCATGCACCAGTGGAGGTGGATCTGGCTATTACCCTAAAAATCAAAATGTCCACATGAAGACTTAATGTGTCCCTGTTGGACAATGCAGAATATAAAGAAACACAGAAACTTAGAAGTTGATGGCAGATAAGGACCGCAAGGCCCTTCTAGTCTGCCCATTTCTTTTTCTACCTTGTAAATGTGCCATCAGCCTTTGATCTGTCAGTGGCCTATCTATTCCTATTCATCTGTATCGCTCCCTTATGTCTATCCCATGCCTGTTTGAAGCCCTGCACTGTATTCATAGCCACCACTTCCTGAGGTAGGCCATTCCATGCATGCACCACCCTTTCTGTCAAAAAGAATTTCCTCACATTCCCCTTAATCGGCCTCCCTCTAGTCTCATGCTGTGTCCTCTTGTCCTGCTATTTTTCTTATATTTAAACATGTTAGACTCTTTCACCTTGCTAATGCCCTTAAGGTGTTTGAATGTTTCGATCATATCACTCTCTCCTCCTTTGCTCAAGGGTATACATATTGAGCTCCGTTAATCTGTCCTCATATGTCTTCTGATGCAGTCCCTGCACCATTTTGGTTGCCATCCTCTGGACTGCCTCAATTTGGTTAATGTCCTTGTGAAGGTGTGGCCTCCAGTACTGCATGCAGTACTCCAGATGGGGTCTAACCAGTGTCTTGTACAGAGGGATTATTACCTCCCTCTTACGACTTGTGATACCCCTACTAATACACCCTAACATCCCCCTAGCCTTACCTACTGCTTTAGAGGTCTGCTTTGATGATTTCAGGTCATCGGTAATGATGATGTCCAAGTCTCTTTCTTCCTTTGTGACTGCCAGCAACTCCCAACCCCGCCTATAGGTGGCTTCGGGGTTTCTCTTCCCTATGTGCATGATCCTGCACTTCTTTGCATTAAATCCCAGTTGCCACTCTTCTGACCATTTTGCTAGTTTATCCAGATCTCTCCTCATTCTGCCCACCCCATCTGGATCATCTACTCTGTTGCAGATCTTGGTGTTATCTGTAAACAGACAAGCCTTACCCTCTAGTCCATCTGCAATGTCAACAATGAAGATATTGAAGAGGACTGGCCCCAGGACTGATCCCTGAGTTACCCCACTTGTGACTTGTGTCTCTTCTGACTGTATACCATTTACCACCACTCTCCGTTTTCTGCCCGTCAACCAGTTTGCCACCAAGTTGACCAACTTCTGACCCACCCTGCGCCTACCCAGCTTATTTATCAATCTTCTATGTGGAACACTGTTGAAAGTTTTGTTGAAGTCAAGGTAGGCAACATCAGCTGCTCCGCCTTGATCCATCACTCTGGTTACCCAGTCAAAGAAATCTATGAGATTAGTTTGACAGGACCTTCCTTTTGTAAACCCATGCTGTCTTGGATCCTGTGCCCCTATGGATTCCAGGTGTTGCACTATCCTTTCCTTAAGGAGTGCCTCCATAATCTTGCCCACTACTGAGGTAAGATTGACTGGTCTGTAGTTCCTGCCTCCTCCCTGCTACCACTCTTGTGGGTGGGATCACATGAGCCCTTCTCCAGTCTTCTGGGACCTCTCCTGTACTCAGAGACTCACTAAACAGTTCTGCTAATGGCTCTGCTAGTTCCACCCTTAGCTCCTTAAGTACCCTGTGATGTATGCCATCAGGTCCCTGCCTTGTCCACCCTGAGCGCAGCGAGAGCTCTTGTAGGACCCTTTCTTTTTGTGAAGGGGTAGTGCTCACCTCCCTCCCCCTGTGTCCATGGTGCTGAGCTGTGGGCCCTGCCTACCTTCTCTTCAGTAAATACTGAGCAAAAGTATCTATTTAGGATAGATGCTTTTACAGGGTCCTCCTCCTCACATGCCCTTTTCTCCTTTGAGCTTAGCAATACCCCCTCTGGACTTTCTCCTTTCACTAATGTATCTATAGAAAGTCTTGTCACCTTGTTTTACTGTTCAGTGCTAGTGTTTCCTCAGTTTGGGACTTTGCCTGCCTTACTGCCTTCCCTGCTTCCTTAGGCAGTTTGGTATGCTCCTATCTTCATTCCCGCTGTGTTCCCTTATAGTTCCTGAAGGCCAGTCTTTTGGCTCTGACCTTTTCTGCTACTGTATTTGAGAACCAAAGTGGTTTCCTTCTTCTTTTGCACTTCCTTTTCTGTCTAACACAATGGGATGTTGCTTCAAGTATTACATCCTTAATGTTTGTTCACTTTGCCTGTACCCCCTCCCCTGTGTTTCTTTTTGCCAGAGGTAGCTTAACTCTGTTGGCCATCTTATCAAAGTCTGCTCCTCTGAAGTCCCATATTTTTGCCTTTGAAAGGGATGATTTAGATGCAGTGGTCAAACTGAACCAAACCATGTGATGGTCACTGGCCCCAGGTGACCTTCTACTTGGAGATCTGTGATGCCTTCCCTGTTAGTAGGTACTAGATCTAGGATAGCCCTGTCTTTTATTGGTTGTTGTACCAGTTGTTTGAGGCCCTCCCCCTGCAGGGAATCCACCATGTGTTTAGTTCTGGCAGATGTTCCTGCTGGTATTGACCAATCTGTATCCGGCATGTTGAAGTCTCCCATTATCAGAACCTCCCCTTTAGCTGTTATGTTTTATATATTCTGTATCCAGCATGTTGAAGTCTCCCATTATCAGAATGGTGAAACAATTTGTGTCAGAATAGATGGTTGACAGTCCCCAGGGAGACACAACAGCTGCCACATGGTGGGATGGCCAAAAGGTAGTAGTCACTAGAAAAACTATTAGTTTTGCATTGAATCTTAAAAAAAAACAGCAATAGAACTATTGGAACTAGAAAGGAAGCACTTTGACCTGGAGGCTGAACACAAGATAGTACCTAACGCAACAGTTAAACAACAATTGGAAGACTGTAGAAATAGGGTAAATAGACTACTGGACTACAAAACAGAATGAGTTTTGTGATACTCATGACAGAGATGCTATGAGGCTGGTAACAGAGCTGGAAGGTTACTGGCCTAACAGTTGCATAAGGAGGCAGTCAGCAGACTAGTGATCTGCATTCTTAAAAAGGCCAACTCCCAAAGATTTGTGACTGACTGATTAAAATTGCTGATGAGTTTGTAGAGTTCTACAAATGACTTTATCTGCAATATAATGTTCCCAATTATCAAGTGAAACTAGATGTCTTTTCTGGGAGGGTCAGGGAGAAGAACTTGAGCAAGAGTAGGTAGATAGGTAGGAGGCTCCAACCTCTGTTGAAGAATTACAGGTGGAACTGAAGGTCCTCAGAACAGGAAAGACCCTGGGCCCAGATGGGATTGCCTCTGAATTTTATAAGACATTCCAGGAGCTCACCACTCATATGTGCAGAGTCTCTGAGGGGTACAGGAGGGGAAGAGCCCCCCCTTGTAGCAGTATGCCCAGATATCTGTGCTGCCAAACCCAGGTAAAGACTCTACCCATTGTGGCTCCAGTAGGCCTATATCACTTCTAAAGGTGGACCAAAACATTTTCACTTCCATTTTTGTCAAAAGGTTACAAGAGTTTGTGGTGATCCTAGTCCACCTAAATCAAACAGACTTCATAAATGGCTGACTGATGCATGGTATTTGCTGTCTGCTTAATTTGATCTCAAGGAATTGTAAATCCCCTGAGCTAGCATTAGCGACCATGACAGATGCCCCCAAAAACTTTGACCGAGTGGAGTGAATATTCCTGCACAGGACATTGGAGACAATAGGTATGGGTCCAAAGTTCTGAAACAGTGTTAGATTTTTGTACTCCTCACCACAAGCCACAAAAAGGGTTAATGGCCTATCAACCAACATGTTCCACTTAACCAGGGGCACCAGGTATGGCGCCCCTCTCCCCTATTTGCTCTCTGCATTGAATCACTAGCAATAGCAGTCCAGCACAATGAGGGGATAAGGGGCATCATGGCAGGGGACACAACTCACAAGATTTCTCTGTGACAATGACTCTCTTTTTTCCATTACCTCCCCTGAGACCTAGGTCCTGGCTTTACTGGAAGGGCTTTGCCTATATGGAGAAATCTCCATATAAAGAATCAATTATGATAAATCTGAAGCTCTAACGTTGTGGGGCACTGGTGTAACCTGGAGTTTCTCACTACATTCCTATTTTGCTGGATGCCAAATAATATGGTACATTACTTGGGGGACAGGATCTCCCCCATAACTCCACAGTTTTTAAATAGAGTTAAGAGAAATTGTTTGCAGAGATCACAACAGCTATCAAAAGGTGGTCTATTCTACCCCTATCATTGGGAGAGCAAATAGCTACATTTAGGATAAATATTCTGCCAGGTTTTTATTTCACGTCCCAGCCCTCCCAATCAGGGTTCCTGAGCATTACTGGTGGTGGGTCCACAAGCTGGTCATGCCATTCATTTGGGCTAAGAGCCGACATAGAATTAGTAGACTATTGCTATCCATACTGAGAAATTGTGTTTGGCAATTTCATACCTTAGGCTTTATCTCATGGTGGCACAGATGCTGCCCATCATTTCTTGAGTAAAGCAGAGGTCAGAGACCAAGTGATATTGCACTGAAGCTCAGCAGTCCAGGACCTTCCCTCTGTCTGCTCACCCCACATCACTATTACACCTAGAGTCCGCAAAGAAATTCCCAGTCCTTAGATGTGCCATACCCTTAATATACTGTACTAGCCAAAGCTGGAAAACTTGCAGGGACCATAAATGAGGTGGGGCCACTTATGGTCATACTAGGGGACCTGGATTTCAACCCTTCTAGGTTTGACTCTGGATTTAGAAACTGAAATAGGCTCACCCTAACCAGGTATCAGCTATTGTTATACAACAAAAGGATTCAGCCCTTAGGAGAGCTTCAGGCTAAATTTGATCTCCATCACAGGGATTTTCATTGATACCTCAAAGTGAGCCATTATATTGAATCCAGTAACTTGCAGGGCAAAACTTACAGAGAGCTTACACCTTTTGAAATCTTTTTTTTAGTGGGCAGCAATGCTATGAGACAGCTATGGGACTATTTTTAAGGCATACAAGGTTCTAACAAGAGAAGCTTTTCCAAAGCTGGACAGGGTTAGGCTTAGATGAAAAACATAAGGAGGACTCCAAATAACATAGCTAGAATAGAAGTGGGTGTCAGGAAGAGGTTGGAAGGTAATCTCCTCCCCAGGATGGAGGGAATTTCGATGGATACATGTGTCCAGAATTTTCACACCCACAGAGTCACTCAGCATTTAAAAGTAGGCAACACTGATAGATATTGGAGGGGCTGTGAGGGACTGGTTTGCCTTACCATATATTTGGAGATTGCCCCAAGAGTCTCCATTTTTGGTTGAGGGTCCAAGTGGAGCTACATATGGTGTGGAGACTGTGCACCCCACCCCAAATATAAACACATAGTTCTGGGGGTCAAGGTGAGGGAAGTGAGGAACTCCAGACAACAGAGACTATTCAGAACTGTATGTGCTGCAGAAATGAAAGAAGTCATGGCTAATTGGTTTCAGGCACCCCCCTCTTCCAGTGATTACTGATTAGCCAGAGTGGATGACATCAGGTGAATCAAACAGATTACAGGTCAACTGAGGCTCATCTCAGGCAAACACCTTGAGCTATGGGTGAGATGGGATTTTAGGAGAGTCATTCCTTGAGCAAAAACTAGTAGCATGGATGAAGAGGAGCAGACCAATGAGGGGGCAGTCTAATTCCACCCATCTTGACAATCATACATGCCTCAAAAGAGATGAGGATGGATAGCAAGGAAAGGGTACTCTTGTAAAATTGAAATGGTGTGTCATCAAAGTTATGTCACTGTTGATGCTGTTCTGTTTTAGTTCTGCAGTGATTGTCTTGTTACCTTTTTTATTACTTTGATTCATGTTATAAGTACAGTTGGTGAGAAATTTTAATTCAGCTGAAGACACAATGATAATTGAAAGTTGCTAATCACAATGTGGGGTAATTTATGGGATAGGCAAAGTTTATGGAACATGTAATTTTTTTCTAGGTACCATTAGGTGAAGCCAATGTTAATGACTGCTGTACATGTAAGATTTTTGATTTCAAGCATTGTTAGGTGTAACATCTTCCAATTTTCTAATGAAGATGAGTTTTAAAGATATGAACTTGAGGCATTTGCCGAGAAATAAGTGAACGATTTGATGCTTATTCTAAGATAAATATTCACCTCTTAGAGATGTAGAAATAATGGGGCATGAAAACTAAAGTAATTAAATTTCAGGGATTTAAAAATTGTGTTGCCATGGCAAGATGAAAGTAAAAAACCTGGTCATACAGTCACATGTCTGATGATGTCACACTTATGTCATACCTCATTCAAAGCAGTACAAAGATTCTCTCTTCAATACCAGCTTGATGCTGACAAAGACAGAACATAAGAACGAGTAAGAAGTCCAGTGGTAAGAAAAAGGGAGTAGCATGTTACATAGTGTAGTATATTGTATGTACTGTTTACAAACCAGAGCCAATAATGATAAATAATTAGTGTATCTAATATTAAGGGAATGGGACATACTCATTCATTGAAAATTTGTGTGTCTCTTTCACATGTAGAGGACTGAAAGCAATGAGACAGAATTGGAATATGAAAGATAAAAGTTGATTTTGGTAAGAAATCTACTGCCATAGCTAGATTCACAGAATATATTTAAGTGTTTATATAAAACACACTCATGCTTACTTACAAAAGTGTTGTTTGTTTGCTTATTTATAGATTTCAAAGGTTTTACCAGGAAAGACATACTGAGCTGGTAACAGCTCATTTCCAGATGCTTCCTGGGGGAAGGGGAAGAGAGAAAAGAACAGAATCAAAATGCAGAGTAAAATATACAAAATGTAAATAAGAATAACAAAACAGTAATGCTTGAGAATAGAGTCGCCAAACATCAAATTGCATACAGTAAATTAAAGCAGCAGTGCATGACAGCAGTGAAAATGTTGGCCTATAATTTTTTATTCTGTTTTGGATTGCCCATCTCCTGACTTATATGATATCCTCCTTTCAACAATTTGAGTCTGCTCTAGTAATTTTGTTTTACATTTGAAATGATAGAAAAGGAGTGCTCCTTTTAATATAGCTTGGACCCCATTTTATCTGGTATTCTCAGCTGTTCTTGTACACCTGTCATCCCACAATCTGAGTTAGTTGTTTAAAATCACTTCTGTTGTGACGAAAATGTACTATTGTGCAGCTGGCAGTGCTTCCTAGCCTTATGGGACAATAGGTGTTGGAAAAACAGCTGAGGATACTGATAAAACCTGGTCCAAGCCATATTAACAGGAGTGCTCCTTTTATTATTTCAAATGTGAAAAGAAATACTAAAGCCAAATCAAAATGAGGAAAGAAGGGTATCATACAAATCAAGAAATAAGGGGCAATCAAAAACAGAATAAAAAAGAATAGGTCACAAATGTCACCATTACCATGCACTGCTGCTTTAATCAATATTAATCAAAATTTCAAAAAGCAGCAGGGGGGAATTAATGATGCAAGGGAAGTGGGAAGTGCTAAGGGGTTTCAAAACAAAATCAGAAATGACTACAGGAGTTGACGTGTATGATAGATGTCCCCGATGTAATTATTATATAATGGAATTCTTACAAACATTAGACAATGTATCTAAAGAGGCAATAGTAACTGTGGATCCATGGTTGACATCATATTTGGGTGTTTAGAATAATTTTTGTTTTTGCATTTTAAACTTTCATTGCATTTAATATAAGGTTTGTTGAGCATAACTTCTGTTTTATGCTTAAGCTGAGACCCCTAGCTCTGAAATGTGGCAGTGACCGCAAAACATCAGCCACTATAAGATGGCCTGATAATCTGAATTATTCAAAATAAAATTGCTTGTTGCCATTTGGGTGAGTGTGCTTCAAAGTCATTCTTTCACAGACTTGCCAAAGCTTGTACTTTTTCTTGCTTCTTTGCATGTTGCTTCTTTTCCACCTTGTCAGCAAGTATTGACGTGTATGACGAAGAGCCATAACCTAGTTTTGCAAAATAAGATGATTGTTTTCACTTTCAGAAGTCAACAGAACTATATACAGACAGCTGCATAAGCACAGCTGCTGCTGAACTCATTCTAACACAGACATTGCTATTTCTTAGCTACTCAGAAAGGACAGGATGTGTTGCACTCCTGATGGGGGCATGAGCCAGGACAGCTTTCTGATAAACTACTCAAGCAACATTTTTTGAAGCCTTTAAAAATCTCTTTAACATATAACGATATCCTCTTCGGTATGTACTTTGATTTACATAATTGTTTCAGCTGTTACAATCTAAGGGCTCGATCCTGAAAGGGTGCATAGCTGCTCTGCACCCACTGAGGATCAAGGAAGGCTGCGGAGTGCCCCCTACACACAGGATGCACACCTCTGGGGCCCCATGGTATGCACAGCTTGGTTGCACACCCTCTCTATGCCCAATCCTCGGCCTTGTTGACACCATGGCACTGAGCTGGGTTGGGAACAGGCCAGATGGCAGTGGCAGCTGCTAACCCTTCCATAATGCTGCTAGGGCAGCACATGGCCGATGGAGACAGTGTATGCTACACAGTCCTTGGGCTGCCATAGCAACTATGCACCAATGTCTGCCTCACCATCCAGGAGGATCCAGGGCCACAATGGCCCACTATCTACCAGCTCCCAACTCCAGGTGCATAGGTACGGGGCTGGGTGAGGCACCAGCACTGGCAGTAATTTTGTCACTGCCCAGAGGTGATATGTCAGCCAATGAGGGGCCAGCACTCAGTACTGGTTGTCATGTCCCCTGAACCCCTGCACTGTGTAGAACTGGGAATCCACTGAGTGGCAAGTCAAGAATCTGACTGGATGCCCGTGAACTTGGCCATGGCGCCACCAGCACTGTCCACAATTGTATCACAGGGATCCATGCCTGCAGGGAGAAGGAGGAGGAGGGGGATGGGACCGAGTATCACATTTGTCCCCATGTTGTCCTGGGGCTTTTAGCAGGGTGGCGATGATATGCTAGTTTTGAGCTATCTCTACCACATGTGTGGATAAGCACTTAAAATACATTTAGTAAATGTCAACTGTCATTCTCAGGCTTTTCAATGTTACCATGAAGTCTATATAACATGTTTTATGACTTTCTGACCTTATTTATAATATTACAGTGCTTTACATGACAAATGACTATGGTGACAGACACAGCTGTAACATTAGCTCTGAACAATAAGATTTGTTTAAATATAGTATTGAACAAGTACTAGTTTATACATAAAACAAAAGGGATCAACAATAGTGCAGAGTCAGTGTAGTTACTGCTGCATGGCAATCTGCAAGAGGGACTGACAAGATGGACCCTAAGTCCCCTCTGTCATTTTAATGCTGTGCTACTGTATTAAACATACATGACATAAACATGCTCTTAACTTTATTATGTAATTCATAAACCCAGTAATATTTTGTTCAAACAGAAACCTATGCAGCCTGATTTTGACATTTTTCACATTCTCTGCTTCTACAGCCTCCTCTGGCAACCTATTCAACAGACTCCACACACTTTCAGTGAAAAAAATGTTCTTGACGTTTCTCCTGATTCCACCCACTTGTAGCCTTCATTTGTAATATCTTGTTCTACTATCACATGCTAGTTGAACAAGCATCCAGTGGTTCACTCTATTAATGTGCCTTAACACTTTAATTACCCCTGTCATGACCCCTTACTTTTCTCCTCTCCAGTGTGAAAATGCCTAAGTGCTCCAATGCATCCTCATACCCCTTCCATCACACTAGTCACTTTATAACCCTATGCAGGATCTGTCTATTTTGTGCTATTTGTATGCTACAGTACACTTGTTAAAAAGGTCCCTGAGTCAAATTGGTCAAAACCCCTTCAATATTTTAAATACTGCTGTCACGTCCACCCTACCCCACTCTGATTTAGAGTGAACATATCTAGGAGCTCCAATCTCTCCTCATAGATAAGATCCTCAATCTCTCTATTCATGTCTTTAGTACTATGTTGCTCTCTCACTACCTATCCAGTATCAGTATTGCACTGCAGTGCTGATAACAAAAACTGCACATAGTGTTCTAAATGCACCCTTAATAGTGGTTTGTACGGCAGTAATATCACTTTCATTGCCATACTCGCTACTCCTCTTCTTATGCAGTCCACTATATAATTATTTTTGCTCGCTGTAGCCACACAATGCTGTGAATACTTCAGCTTTCAATCTAGTAAAACCACTAGCCTCTTTCCAAGTCTCTTTTCTGGTCTATTATAGATAGTTGTTTTCCTTTTGTTTACCTTTTAGTTTAGATTTCACTTTACTTACACATTTCACATTCATTTTAATCAACTACCTGTTGCCCACCAAAGAATACATGCCCATTTTGCAACTTCCTGCAGTGGTTGCCATCTTTGTGTAATCCATAAATTGAATTATTGTACTCATGTAACTCCTTTATCCAAGTAATTTATAATGGTGTTGAAAAGGAGTGATTTCATAACCAACTCTGTGGTACCCCCACTAGTTACTTTTTACTACCCAGATGAGCTTACCTGGACTATCATGTTCTGCTTTCTTCTCAGTATTCAGTTTTGATTTGGATGTAATCCAGTGCACCTCCAAACCCATGATGATTTTAAAGAGCCACCAATGCTGCAAGAAGAACTTTCAAGAGCATACTATTTGGACACAAAACAACTTATATTTCTCATTAACTCTGTATTTCTTATTTCCATTATTTATTACTGAGGTCAGATGTATGAAAATAGAAGAGTTGTTCCCTGAGGATTCATCAGCTTCTATTGCTTCTTCCAAAACTGATGTCATAATACTGTGCGTGAGACATCACATGTATTCCCATAGCAACAGACTGTGATGCCACAACAAAGCATTATGATGTCACATTGGGAGTACGTTGTAGAGGCAGATGAGCTCTAAGGTATGAAGATCCTGTTTTTGTGGGAATGTTTTTAGTAATAAATAATGAAAAGGGGAAATCTGTAGACAATATGTGAAGTAGAAGCTAAACTGTGTCCAGCTTTTAAGTTTTTTCAAAGGTGTCGGCTGTTCTTTAAATTTCATGCAGCAGTACTAGTAGGTATCTACCTTTTTCCATACATTTTGGCATAGTTATCATTATGTAAAATCACCAGGAGTGTCACTGAAATGTTTGTTTTTGTGTTTAAAAGACTCTAGTGATGGCATTCTTGATGATACATGTGTACGATCAAAGAGCTGCATGTACCCAGTACTACTGCTTACTTTGAAAAAAATTATTCTGAAAGCTGTACATGCTAAATGATGACCCAACCTTGGATTTTGTGAATGTTCATATAGTTTGGATATCGTATGGGCCTTTCTCTCCTTGAACATTGGTTCTAGTGCTGTGCAGAATGCAGACATCTGCCAGCAGAATTAGCACAGAATGACCATTCTGCCACTAAATGTCCGCCAGAATGTCACTAGTTTTTCTGCAGAATTTTGTCTACTGTGATCTGCGGAATATTCCATGGAATAGCATTTTTCTGTGGAAAATTATTCCACAATAATTTCCACTGAAAATATTGAGATCCACAGAATAATATTCCACAGAACAGCATTTTTTCCACGGGAAATAATTCTGCAACTATTTTCTGCTGCGGAATTCCACCATTCTGTTTCTGGTGAAATTTGGCAGAATTTGAGCAGAAGTTAGAAAATTCCACAAAGTGTTGTTATGCCGGAATTTGAAAATTCTGCACAGTACTAATTGGTTCCTATTTCTTCTTTAGCAACAATCAAACCTATTGTTTTCTTGTATGCCATCTCAGTTAATTATAAGATGGGTACACGTAATGCTAATACATGTGGGTGAAGATAGTGTAAGTATTAACATTGTTTTAAAACAGTTGCAGTTTCTTCTACAGATAGCCTTGGCTATTATTGTACCATGTTGTCTTCTAATAAATCAATCAAAATTACATAATAACACAATGTCCTTTTTGATATAATATTTTAGTACATGATGTGCTCATTTCAGCAGTAGCTCTGAAAACTTGTACTTACCCTTCCAAAGAAATTATTCACATTCTAGAATGTGAGTTACGTCGTTGCACAGCTGTGGTAATGAGCTTCATTCCCTGCCTGAGTTACCACTGAACACAAACTTATCACCACAGCTGCTATCAAGTAGTCTTCATGAACGCTACACTAACGACTCTCCATAAGGTCTTAGTAAGCACCCCACCAACCACACAGTACTAAAGGGCATTGGCAACTCATAAGGGGCACTCATGTTAAATATGAATGCCTCTGAAATGGGCTTCTTTTGTGCTTTATAAGATAAGGCACCCCCAATTGTGAAGTACATGCGGGAATTCCACACCTTGCTAGTGTGGTGACATAATGAAGGCACTCAAGCTTTGCTCTCATGCCTACGATGTCAAAACACTAACTGAGTGTGAAATACCAGCTTGTATCTCACAGTTGGGGGTACACTATTCTCCATTTACATATATTTTTTACATGGGATCTTTACATGTAAACAAAGTATCAGGAAGGATCTCATTTTAATTGAAACTATTTGGATTTAAAAAGGTGTGATTTCATTAAGTTGCTTTTAAATATAAAAACTACATTGAGATAAGTCAATTCAATGCTTAGAAACAAATGAGAATGAGCTTGTTTTATAAGAAGTTACCCAACAGACTTTAGATCACTTGATTACTTTCTCATTGTGGATCTATCCCTACCCCCAGCCCCGCATACCCATGTTTTGATCTGGCCATTCCTAATTGAAATTTCAACATAAAATATTCTAGGATGAACTCAAATTTGATTAAATCTTTCAGCATACCCTTTCAGTTTTAAAGCTCTCATTTTTTACTGTGGTTTACCACCTTCTGAGTCACTCCTTTAATCTGAACATCAAAATGCAACACAAAAGAGAAACAGCAAAATCTTTCCTCAGTCTCTCTTCATCTGAGAAAGAAAGTTTCACTTCTCTTCTGCAGCAAACAAGGTATGGTGATTTACTAATTTGACATGCAGCATTTTGTTTTTTTCTGAATGTTTAAGTACAGTTTTAAAGTCACAGATCCATAGGTCTGGACCATTCAGAAACTCAAAATATTTTGTCCTAGTGTTTGACAAATTCCTTTTCCAGTGATTATCTAAATATTCAATTAGAATGCTCATATAGGCTGGCCAGACAACCTACTGTCAAACTGTCTGCCTGTCACATTGGTCCTGAACTTTCAATCCTAGCCAGACTGGTGCGGGGAACGGGGGTTAAAATACTATCTGACAAGAAGTGCTAGATCCCTGCAGAGGGATGTTGGCAATTCCTCCTATGGGGCAACCCCTTGATGACCCAGAGGGATGTGGAGGTTTGCTAAACAAATCTCTTCTCTCCATGTGCAGGTGGTGAATGCTGCAGCATTATTGATAATATCACAGCACCTTCCCAGCTGACAACACTCTGCTCCTTGCAGTACACGAGTCCCTGAGTAGCACAGAAACACTGTTTCTCTGGTCATGTATTATGCCAGATGGGCTTACGATGAATGGCTAGCAACTGGGTGGGGTGGCAACTGCTGATGACAGTCATGGAAGGAGCAGCCTTCTAGAACATTGGTGAAATAGGGGAGAAACCAAGAGGGAGAAAACTGCAATGATGGACAAACAATTAATGTGAAATACACAGAAAGAGAATAAAAGAGACAATACAGTAATTAAACAATTAACCAGCTGCTACATACTGTATATTTGCAAACTATGTTTCTATTCAAAACAAAAATACTTTACATCTCCCAGTTGCTGCTTAGAATTGCTTAAGCACATTAATCAGGTGCAGCAGATTATAACACTCTCATAACATATATTTTCTAATGAAAAGGATGTTATGGAATAGGTTACTAAGGAAGCACAAAAATATTCCACTTAGGCAAGGCAAGGCAAAGCAAGGTAAGTTTTATTTTTAAGGGGCCCAATCCTGGAGACTCTGGGCACCGTACAGATAAAATACACAAGGTAAGAAAGAAAAATACACAAGTAAAACATACACAGTTATAAATAACGCAAAATGCAGAATCATAAAATTATAAAATAGCAAGCTTATAATAGTATAAACAGTTGCCTGCACTACACGCGCTATAAATCAAAACAGTCAGAAGGCAGTGTCTGGGAATGCCAGGTTGAATAAATGGGTCTTGAGGCAGGCTTTGAATAACTCAGCTGAAGGGGCCTCCCTGATAGCTGGTGGAAGCAAATTCCTCAGGATAGGACCAGTGACACAGAAAGCCCTGTTGCCAGCAGTTTTTAGCCTCATCCTGGGAATCGTAAGGAGGCCCCTAGAGGAGGAACGGAGGGGGTGGACCTAGACAGCAGGTGTTAAAAGATCAGTCAAGTAGCCAGGGCCAAGTCTGTGTAGGGTCTTAGCGGTGAGTAAACCCACCTTAAAGAGGATTCTCCACCTGACTAGCAGCCAGTGCAGTTCATGCAATACCAGAGTATATGACTGTACTTGGGCTGCTGAGTCAGTAGCCTAGCAGCTGCATTCTGCACTAGCTGAAGCCAGCATAGGCTACCCCCAGAGACCCCAAAGTACAGTGCATTACAGTAATCAAGCTTCAATGTCATGAAGGCATGCACTAAGGAGGGGATGTCCATGGGTGGAACTAGAGGTTTGATCCTGGCAATATTCCTCAGATGACAGAAACTGGTTTGGACAAAAGATGACACCTGAGGTTCAAATTTCAATCCGCCGTTGAGAATAACGTCAAAGTTGCACACCCTAGAGGAGGCGTTCAATGGTGTAGGCCCCAGGAACAATCCTGTTGCCACACCAGAGGCATCCTATCACTGTTTGACTCCACAGCCAGCACCTCTGTCTTATCGGGGTTCAATCGCAACCAACTGGAGGCCATCCAGTCATTGATCTTGGTAAGGCATTTATTTAACACTTCCACTGTGTTAGATGTCCCAGTGGCAAAGGAGAGGCACAGTTGGGTATCATGTGCATACCAATGAAAACCCAAGCTATACTTCCTAATGAGCTCACCCAGGAGCAATATACATGACAAACAACATTGGTGACAAGACCAAGCCCTGAGGCACCCAGCAAGACAGGAGATTCGGGGAGGAGGAGAAATTCCCCATAACCATCTGTTGTTTTCTGTTTGTGAGGTAGGATTCAAACCAACAGATGACTGTATCAGTGAGTCCACAATACTCTCTCAGGTGGTTGAGTAACACACAATGGGCCACCATGTCAAAGGCTGAGGAGAGATCAAGGAGAATGGGAATTGTCCCTTTTCCTCTGTCTCTTGCCCTGAGGAGATCATTATGCACCCAAACTAACACAGTTTCCATGTTGTGCCTCACATGAAACCCAGGCTGGAGTGGCTTATATAGATCAAAGGTCATAAGGTGCTGCTCAAACTCTTGTGTCACAGTCTTCTCAACAACCTTTCCTAGAACAGGAAGGTTGGAGATAAGATGGTAATTTGCCTTGATGTCAGGGTCTAAGGATGGTTTAGTCAGAAGGGGTCCGACCAGTGCCTCCTTCAAAGCATCTGGGGAAACCCCCTCCAACACAGAACACCGGACAATCAAGGTGAATACCGGGCCAATGGAGTCAACACATCCTATTAAGAAACATGTCAGCACCAGGTCCAGTTCGCAATATGTGTGCTTCAGCTGGAAAGCAACCTCAATGACCTCAGCCACCTCCACTGGTTTAAACCCACCCCAACCAGGTGGAGCGCTCCCCTGATGCCCAAGGTGATCCCTGTCAGCCATGTTTTGGCTCACTGCAGAATCCCCTGATGGATGGCAGACACCCTGTCAGAGAAGAATTGAGCAAACTCTTCACGTAAATCATCAGAAAAAGCATTTTTTGGCTGCAGACAGACTGGGTGTAATAGCCTGATGAAGAGGGCTTAGATCCCTTGAAGTGCCAAGGTATTTGTGTTAGTTTGGTAGCACTTTTCAAATAACGATATTTTCAGAAGACCTTGTGAGAACCTGGTTCTTTTGTAACTTGTGGACTATTTGCCTCGACTATAGCTGCTCTTTTATTTTCTTGGTCCACCTGGTTTGTGTATTCTTCTGGATGCAATAGCCTCTCTAGAGTCTGAAAAAGCACAGTCAGTCAATTCTTCCCTGCAGCAATCTCCCTGGACAGGAACTCTGCCTTCTTATGGTTGATTGCCCCTTGTACTCACCATAGTAGGTATCAGGCTTTGACAAATCCGATAGCCCGACATCCCGGGCTACCTGATTTCAGGCAAGGACAAGCAGTTTATGACAGGGGTACTTGTCCGCAGACAAGTACTGCTTTAAAAAGCAAATAAAAGATTCTCTGCTGCATTACCAGGTTCCTCTGCTACAGCACTCACTCGCAATGTCAGAGTCTGGCCGTCCTGTGACCCACATAGCTACAGAAATGGTGTTCAGCAGGGCAGGATGGAAAGCAAGCAGTGCCGAGAGAGTTCTGCTGGGCGGGAGCGAGCTGATGCCACAGGGGGACTTGAGGCAGATCCAGTCATCGGACAGGCAGTAGCAGGCATCCCATCCATCCAGTCAGAGATGTGGCTGTTCTGGTAAGGGACCCATTCGCTAGCATTGGTACAACTTAATAGAAGGGTTAATCGGAGATGCGCTGTCACTCTTAATTTCATTTTGAGGAGAAAGGTCTTGCATGCCTCTGAGTTGGTCATGTGAGGGGCCGTGTGTTTTGTTAGGAGCTTGTTTGGAGTAAAGGACTGAGTAAATCACTGCCTGCAACACTTGCTGTTGCCTGTGCCTGGGCTGCCATGCCTGAAAATAAAATATAATATAAAACTAATTATGGATCTGCTGCTGCAAAAGGTGGAGATCGGGGGAGGGATGCAATTAGGGAGGGTGAGTGGTGTTGGTGAGCCGTGGGTGGGAAGCAGCCAGAACCCAATGGCCATGAGTCATTTTGAATTTATACTGACTGCAAGAATTTTGTTAAATTAAAAAAAAGAGTGATTGTTGGATCGGAAGGGAGTGGGACCGTATGTGTGTGGTGTGGAAAATGGGCAATGTGATGAATCACGATCGCTGCACTAAGGGAACAAGAGCACAGCTCTGAGGCTGAGCATATATAAGAAGGAAAGGGGTATTTGTTACAAGCCAGGAACAGAGTGATGAACAAAAACAGCCTAACTAAGCTGCAGCAGTAAAATTGAAAGGGGAGAAAGAATGAACTGAGGTGAAAGTTACCATCTGAACAGAACTGTGACTGAGAATAAACAAAACAAAACTTGCCTAGCTGCTGTACAGTGTGTGTGTGTGGGGAGGGGAGCTGAGGAGTGAGGGAGGAGGAGTGGGTACTGCCCAAATAAAATAAAATAAGCCTGATTATGTGTGAGGGTGGCTTTTGGGAGTCTGGGAGAGGAAATCGTGGGGAGAAGAGAAGGAGCAAGGAAGGATGGCCTACTGGCCTTCTCCCCTAAGAAAATAAAATAAGAAGTCTGACTGATAGTGTGTTGTAAGCTGTTTGGAGAGGAAATCATGGGCAGAGGAGTGAAGGTGGGTTGACCTGCACAAAAGAAAAGAAAATAAGAGAGCTTAACTGTTGTGTGTGGATTTTTGGGAGAGGAGATCATGGGTAAAGTAATGAAGGAGGTGTGACCTGCCTAAAGAAAATCAAATAAAAGAAGTCTAACTGTGAGCTGTTGCTATTAGAGGAGATCCTGGGGAAAGGGCTTGAAGTGAAGAGGGGTGGGTGTGGGGGTGACTTGCCCAGTGTAACTGTCCTGCGGCTGGCTTGTGAAAGACTGAAAAAAAAAAAGAATTCAAATAAAAAAAAAATGCAACAAAAATAGTCAGATTTGAAAATCCACATTATTTATCTGCAATGAGTGCACACATTACAGAAAAATAATGTAAACCTGATCTATTACTTTGTAGGGTTGAGAAAAAAATTACAGTTAGTAAATTATCAATTACAGATACTTAGAAAGGAGACGAACGGAGACGAGACTGATGGCGGAAGAATTTAATGATTATAACAATAATCACAGCGAGAGATTACAGGTGGTACATTCTTCAAAATAACAGTGTGTGCTGGCTTGCTTATTAAGTGGAAGACAGCATCATCATTTCCTATGGTTTTCTATGATTGGTTTAAAACAAGCACAAACATCAACTCAAAAGGTGATACTTTTTCTTTGGTATATGTATGAGCTCATCCTTGGTCAGCACAAGTATAGATAGTGTACATCCTATTGGAACGTGCATACAAGCATTTTGGCCTGTCCTAATAAGGACAAACACTAGAGATAGTCAAAAGGGTAATTTGGACACTATCCTGTGTTCCTGTCTTGCAGTCAGTAGGCCAAATGTTTGTTATTACTTACATGGTCAGCACAAATGTCAAAAGGCACTTTAATATTGCAACTTGTGGCTTCGTTTGTCTTGTGGCTTCACAAGCTTTATATGATCCAATTATATAGGCCAACATTAGTTACACAGACACATAATATTTTAGACCAAATGAGGTTAGGCTGAAATATAGGGACAAACTTCTTTATCCCTTGTTACATACTTATTTCACATTCAGACTTTATAAAGCATACAAATTTACAGTGCAGAAAAATAAGCAAATCAAGCAAAGGTGGTTCTTCTACTACTTCTTCCATTTCACTAACTCATCATAAGGAGAACCGGTTCTGTCTAACCTACCTAGAAAAAAACGTCACACATTTTAATACTGTTAAACATATTAGTACAGGATTTAACTATTCCCCTCTAAAGTAACCTGTTTTTCTTTACTTTAATATTTTTTCTTAAAAATATGCTTATTCTTAACTGGACTACCAACCAAAGCACGAGGACCACTACCTTTAGTCAAGCCACTTGTCTTGGACACGCAGTGAATTTTTTAATTTGTCGATCCCTGGTAGGTATGCAGGGCCAGTTTGTCCGATTCCAGCCCAGTTTTACACCAGCAGCGCTCTAACCTCTGACCCATAGTCTTCATCACCTTGAGCTCCCCGTCTAACCATGGACACCTCAAGTGAGAAGATTTAAGTCGTACATGGTCCGGTGCGAGGGATGAGTGCATCAGACATTGCCTTGTTATAGGCAGCAACTGTCCCACTCGGTCCCCCTACACATGCATTACCCACACTAGATAGATCGACTATCACCAAGAATCCCTTCCGGGGTCAAACCTCTTCAAGGGAAGTAGCTTACCATCTCTCGGTGGGGGGGCATGAATGAGAACTCCACGGTGCAATGATCGGACCAAGAGACCAGATCAGTCTTGAGGTTGTTAATCTTAAGCCCCAGTGAGAACACTAGGTCCAACATGTGGCCATCCTGGTAGGTCATGGAAGCAACCTCTTGTGACAGGCCCAGAGATGCCATCATCTGGAGAAGGTTACAACTTTGCCTAGAGGATTTGTTGTCAACCCAAACACTGAAGTCCCCCAGAACTAAACATCTGGGGCCTCCAATATTTCACCGATGACCAAGTTGGCTACCTCTTGCAGGAATTCTCCTGCAGCCCGGGGCGGTTGATCAGGAAAACCCTGCAGCCTGCACATGGACCCCCATGAACATCCACACATTCAAAGGAACCCAGTGTTCTCACAGGATGGACCGTGAAGCCTAGTTCAGATCTAAAACAGATGGTCATGCCCCAACCCCTGTGCACCACTCTGGGGCAGTGCACTATGGAGTACCTGGGGGGATGGCAGCATCCAAAACTGGGCCAGCATCGTCACCCACCCAGGTCTCAGTAATGCAAGCCAGATCAACCGTAGAAATCAAGTCCGCAATAAACACACAGCACCCTGACCACCCACCCACACGCTTACTGTACCTGTGTGATGAAATTATTAGTTACAATAATAATATTTCTGAAATGCCAAATAGGAAAAATTATTGTATTTGAATGAATCAGACACATTACTCAATCACTATGCAGATATTTTGAAGTAAACAGCATGCATTTACAGGGTGTGACTTTTTATTGTACAAGTGCAAGAGAAATGCTACATCATGTTTCCAAACAATACCAAACCTGAAAGTCATTTCAGGAGTCTTTGGTCCCATGGGTTTGAACGGAATAGAATGGTTAAGCTTAGCTCTATGTCAAGTCAGTTTCAACAGGTGAAGCCTTTCTTTCTCTGTCTGAAATCCTACTTAAATGAAAAACACAGAAACTTTGTTCCAAATGTAATCGGGTAACAGTAGCTATTGTGGTTACTTCCCCTGCATTGTGGTCTCAAACTACAGTTTGGGGTTCAGTGCCAAAAAGTGCAAAATCATGCACCTAGGACACTGGAACCCCACTGCTGAATATAGATGGAGGGAGGTACTGGCAGTCATTAGATTAGAAAGGGGAACTTAGGTTGTTATATCAGAGGAACTCAAAGAGACATCATAGTGTGGTATGGCTGTGGGCAGGGTGAGTGGGATACTGGAGTGCTTAGGGAGGGGCATCACCAGCAGGAAGCGGGAGGTGGTGCTGCCGCTGTATTACTTTCTGATACACTCCCACCTGGAGACCACACCTCAGTAAGTCAGTATAAATTTAATAATATGATTTGAATGCAGGATAATTATGGCCTTCTTCTAATTGGTGAGCTCCCCAGTAAATACCTGTGAGCCTCTTATTGGTCAGAGTACACTACATAAGTAATAAAGCCAAAGAGTGGTTTCCCCCACAAGATAGAGAGAAAGCAGGGGAACCTCAGCTCAAAATGACAAGATAAATTGTGATGCTTTTTCCTGACCGATGGAGGCAGTCACCTTGTTGTGGTGGTCAGCCTTGATCATAATTCAGCTGGATGATGAGACTAAGAACCCCTCAAATAATTTATAACAAGTAAGAATATTGGCGTTATCTGAACAAATTGCAGGCAGGGTGAGGCCGGGAGGGTAGAGCACTGGTACCTTAACTATATTTACCTCAGCAAAGACATAGGCAAGGTAGAGGTGGTCCAAATCAGTGCTACCGATATGGTGCAGGAATTGCAAGAGAATCCCTATGAGGACATACTGAGGAATTGCAACATGAGAGGAGAGCAAGAGGTGACATGATCTAGACCTACAAGTATTCACTATTCCTTCGAGTTATACTGTTTATATTGTTTCCTGAGCCTACTTCATGCACTGGCTTTCCTACCTCACACCTTAGCAGTCTGGGTGATATTATCCTGCTATTACCTAGCATTGCTTCTTGCCCTGCTTAGCACTTGTATCCTAATTATATTTTGGTATGTGCCATGATTAGCAACACCAACACAGCGACCTACACACCCATCGACAAAATCCACAGTTCGCTGACAGGTCACTGTGTTGGTGCACCTAACACAGGGGCACACTGTCTCCCGGTCCTGCACTCCCTCCCTGAATCAACTCTGACTTGGAGTTCATAGTCTATAGTACAGGAGGTGTGGGGGGCAGAGCCCCCTGCATGGGGGGGTTTGGGGGCTTATGAAAACATGGACTGGGAAACAGTTGGGATTTATGTCGACCGCAACTTGCAGTCGACATAAATCCTGTCGCTGTGATACCTGTCGACAAAAGTGTTGTCAAACCGGCATCATAGAACCTTTATTTTTTTATATCCCTGCATACTCTGCCTGTAAATTGTGACCATGCAGTTATTTATTCTACTCCGTTCTATGTATGCACGTGTTTGTTTGTTTATTCGCTTAATGGGTAAACACACTGGAAAACACAAGTTCCTTTTACAGGTGTGACCCACATCAAACAAAAACATACATATATATGACTTATATTAAGTTAACACTGTAAAAATTTGGATTAATAAATACATTTCAAGATAAAAAATGCCTATTTACTGTACTTATTCATATTACTACTGCACCTCATTATGTATGTTCACTTACACATCATGTACTGTATATTCCCCTTCAACAATACATCAAGGACACAGCAGGAAATGAGCAGCTTACGCGCAGTATGCCATTCTTGGTAAACCTTTTTAAATAAATTAAATGAATACATAAATAAGTTCCTGACAGGGTGTAGGAGAGGAGCCTTTTCCAAATAATGATGAGCTCCAGGACTAAGGGGCATGTGATGAAGCTGGAGTGGGGAAGGTCAGGAAGGATGTGAGGAAATATTTATTCACTGAAATGTGGTAGATTCATGCAACAGACTGCCAGCCAAAGTGGTAGAGACTTGAACAGTGGAGGGTTTCAAGCATGCATAAGATATCCATATGAGTATCTTAGAACAGAGGCAAGGAGATAGAGGGTCTTCGGAGCCCAGAGAGGGTCTGCAGAGGTAAAATAAGCAAGGAATACATGGGCAGACTATGGGTGGGCAAAGCAGTCTTTTTCTGCTGACAAATTCTATGTTTCCATGTAAAGTTGAGGGACTTCAGCTGCTAAACTACTGATTGGGGGGGCTTTTAGTTATGATTTAAATTCTTTGCATGGTGCCTCCACCCAGAAATGGGTGTGGTTTCAACATGGTACAACTCCCTGGGATGTAGTATCTCACCACCTCCCCACAGGATCACCCTTGCTGCAAGCCAACACAGTGACATTACGGTTACCCCAGTGAGAACGAAACTTATGATTTTAAGCAATAATCTCCAAGACCAAGATTTAAACAGCAAATGAACTATATATATATATATATATATATATTTTTTTGTTTTGTTTGTTTTTTTGTTTTTGTTAATCCTTTTTACCTTGTCTGGCATCTCCGGTCTGCATTCTGGGTCTGGCATGCATCTTTTTTCCTCCGGCCGCTTTCTGGTTCTGCTCCAGCCCCTCAATGAAGCCCCCACTACCCAATTACCCCAGCAGCTTGCCCCCATGGTGGGGTGGCAGGAAGTCCCCCTCACTCCCCACAGAACCAGGATCCAGTACCGGCAATGGTGCCCCCCCCGAGGCCAGGCATCCCCAAAACAGCCGTCAAGCCACAGCGACCAAAGTGCCATGTTTCCCCTTGTTTTTTGCTGGGCCATCATGATGGGGGCATGCAAGGATACCAAGGAGGAGAGCGTGCATGCATCCGCACGTGCTCCTTCCGGCGTCATGCCCCAACATCACCCCTTACAATGCAGTGCAAGTTCACCGCCCCCAGTTTCAGCCAGAGGTCACAAGTGAGCCGATTACTGGTGTCCCCCCTCCCCAGAGAGGGAGAGCAGTCCCACAGATGCTCAATCTCTCTTCGCCCCTGCCAACCCCCGGTGACCCGAGTCCATTCTCGAACCTGGGTCACCAGCGTGGAGTGAGGTGTGGCATCCAGTGCCTCAACCCTCAGCACCACCAGGCCGGCATTACAATATATATTTTTTTAGGGGCAGCAAGACCTTTTTCAGGGGAAAAGGGGCTGGTTAGCAAATGAGGTTCTATATACAGTCCAACTGGCTCTTCAGCACCCTTCTAGGCCCCAGCGTTCATACTCATGGGATACTTTTCTCTTGCCCTTCCAGGTGCGGCCAGTTACTGCTCCTCCCTGGTTATGTGCCAATCCAGGCTCAGCTCAAAATAAAGAAACCTGATGCCATACCATGCATGCAAACTACAGTAGGTTTCTTCAGGCTGCTTGTACTGGGGGCACCAACCTCTCTCTACTGGTACTACAGTATATTCCATTAAATTTGCTAGGCAGCTTCCAGTACTTCCCTGGGTACCCAGCCAAAGAAACAGTGTAGGCCCAATGACATTGCACATGGCTGGCAACCAGTGGTGCACTAAAACACATAAAGCAATGCTTGAAAATTAAAACCGTAAACCTGTATGCTTAAAAACCCAAACTGGGTATCTGTAAATCCTTGCCAGATGGTCAAGTCCTATAAATGCTTTTCAACTATGATACACAAAGGCAGTGATTGCAGGGCAAACCCTGAGTTTACTCATGGTTCTCCTAGATGAGGGGATCTTTCTTGATGTACAGGGGTGATGGCACAGCTCACAGTGAGTCCCTTCACTCTGTCTGTTGTTTTGGTGGCGCAGGCCTCTAGTGTTGGCTGAAACGGTTGTTGTCTCCAGTCACAGTTAGACCTCTCTTGACCTCCTCATTCAGCAGATGATCTTCCTTCTTTTCCAGCACAGGGCAGCTCTGTCTGAGAAACTTAATCCTATCCACTCCACCAAGCACATCCTGGCATCTGGTCTCGAGGGTGGTGATGACTAGTTCCAGGCCAATATCGACTAAGTGGTTAGAAGCATATAATGTTTTGACAGAAAAGGACAGCATGGCCCATTCATTTGTTCCCTTTCTATTCTATATTCATACAATCTATCTGTTCTCCTGTGGCCTTCCCCCTTCTCTGTCTCTACTCTAATATGCCCCAATGTGTATCACATGCATGCTTGAAGTCTCCACCATTGTAGTATCCACTACTTTGGCTGGCAGTCTGTTCCAGGCATCTACCACCCTATTAATGAAGAAATATTTCCTACAAATCTCTTCCAAGCATGTCACCTCTCCAGCTTCATTGCATGACCCCTTGTCCTTTTGCTCATCTTCTTATGGAAGATGCTTCCCTCTCAGACCCTGTTCACCCCTGTGAGGTACTTGTAGGTTTCAGTCATGTCACATCTCTCTCTTCTCTCTTCTCTCTTTCTAGGGTGTACAGTTTGAGATCCCTCAGCTTCCTCCTCATAGGGCTTCCCCACTAAACCCTGCACCATTTTAGTTGCCCACCTCTGGACCGCCTCCACCCTGTCTAAGTCCTTTCTGAGGTGAGGCTTCCAAAACTAGACACTGCTCCTGGTGAGTGTGTACCATGGAGCAATATAGTGACACCATCCCCCCTTCTGCCTCTGGAGGCAGTATAGCATAGTGATGAAGGGCACTGAACTGCAAATCAGGGTTTGAATCCCACAGCCCCCACTTGCATACTGTGTGACCCTGAGCAAGTCACTTAACTTCCTTGTGCTCCCAGGTCACACCTGGAAACAAGCTCTGGCTTAGTGGGCTTTTGCTGATTAAACAATGTTCCCTTCCCCCCTTCCCCCTCCTGCTGAAGATACCCTTCCCTATGCATCCCAGCATTCCACTAGCCCTGCAAATTGTCTTGTCACACTGCACTGCCACATTTAGGTCCTCTAATATAATAACCCTGTGGCCCCTTTCTTGTCTAGTGACTGTCAGTACCCCCCCATCCTATACTCAGCAACTAGGTTCCTGTTCCCTAGGTGGATGATTTTGCACTTTTTGGCATTGATCCCAACTGTCATGTCTTTATCCACTCCTCCAGTTTTCTTAGATCCCTCTGCATTCCCTCCACCCCCACCTGAGTGTCCACTTTATTGCAGATTTTGGTGTCATCTGTAAAAAGGTATGACTTTCCCTATAGCTCCTCTGCAACGTCCTCTGTGAGGACATTAAAAAGGCCTGGTCCTAGTATTAAACCTTGTGGTACACCACAGGTCACTCTCCTGTCCTTAGACTGAGTGCGGTTAACCACCAACCTGTCTCCTATCTGTTACCCAGTTCCGAACCAAACCCAATTAACCAATTTGGACCCCCTCCTCAGCTGATCAATTTCCTAATCAGCCTCTTGTGTGGCGCAGTATAGAAGGCCTTGCTGAAGTCCAGATGACAAGCTACATGTACTACTCGCCCCTAGTCTCTTTTCCTGGTCAGCAAGACAAAGAAATTGATCAGATTCGTTTGACATGACCCCCGCAGGAATCCATTCTGCCTGTGTCCTGAAGTCCATTGCATTCTACATGCTCAACCAGCCATTATTTCAGTAGGTTTCCATTAATTTCCCCACCAATGAATTTAGGCTAATATGCCTACTACTGCTAGCCTCCTCCCTGCTGCCACTTTTATGTAGAGGGACCACATCAGCCCTTCTCTAGTCCTCTGTTTCCATCACAGTCTGTGGCTGCAGCACAGCAATGTCTCTTGCAGTTGCTGCAGCCTTCGGCTGACATGTTTGTACTTGGCTAGCTTGTGACTACCTCCTTTTCTGTATTAGCAGTACTGGTTCTCACTCCTTCTCTGACGAGACACACCATCTGCCTCTGCAGCAGCTCCAGCACTCACCAATCTGCCTCTCTCTGCAGACACACACAGACTCGATCTGCCTCTTATCACAGTCGCACACAAACCTGGTCTACCTCTTACCACAGTCACATGAATACTGAGTGGTTCTAAGCAGAACCCCTACTGTTTGTTGGGAAATGTCAGCTCACAGTTTGTCCACTGGGCTGTCAATCACTCCGGAGTCAGGCTGGAAATCCATTCCACAATGGAGGACCGGACAGAAATTCACGTGAAGATTCCTGCTGTTCTCCAGTGTCCCAGGAGCTCTTAGTGGCTCTCTTTCTGGGCTCTGCAGTCTGCTTGCTAGTTAGTGCAACACCTGATTCCTGCTGCAGTCATGAGGGGTCAGGATGCAACAATATGTTGATGCCCCTTTGTTGTGGCGCACCAGCCCAAAAGATTTCATTTAAACAGGGCTTCTGCTGTTGACTAATTCTTTGCTGCCTCTTTCACCCTGTGCTGGTCTCACTGGCAGGCCAGTTCTGCCATTGTGTGCAGCGGGGGATTCTTCACTCTCTTTGGAGTGCCAGTCATACTTGCTTCATTGGTGGCAGGTGGCCACCTTTGATGTGCTGCTCTAGCAATGGTGTGCTGGAGCAGGATGTGCCAAAGAAATCTTGTGGTAGATCCCTTCATGCAGCTCTTCTCTGGTCCCCCACCACATTGTTGATGTCTTTGAGGCTAAAGAGAGAACAGGAGTTGATGACAGTAATTCCACTGGGCTCCTAGGAGCCAAAGATAAGCACCTACACTATGGGGGAAGGGGGTATACAAATATTGCCTGTTTGTAGTAAGGGTAGACACTTTTAAAAATCTGGTGTGAGAGAAAGAATACCAAAAACCCAAACTTGATTTTCCAGCTCAGAGTCTGGTATTCAGACTCTCTAAAAAAGCAGTCCTGTAGATTAAACTGTAGAGCAGCAGTGTGGAGCAATGATACTCCAGTCAAATTACCAGTGTGATGCAAAGGGTTTCCTGCCTTGAAAAACTGATTTGCATCACAAGTGGAATACTATTCATTTTTGAGCCCTGAGATCTTTCATTTAAGATTACAAGAATTATTGCAGTGAAAGAACATCCGTGAGGATGTTATACGTATCCATGGAATCCATTCTTTCTGTTGCTATGTACTCATGCTCAGCTGCTAGATCAGGTTGAAAGGCTATGCCTGTTGTTTAGTGGCCCAGTGGGCTACTCACTCCACCCCCTTATTAGCCCAATTTAAAGAGCATGCTCGAGCTTCCTCAGACTTACATTTATCTTGCTGTCCAGGTTCAGGTGTGACTCATCTGCTGCTGCACCAGACCTTGTTCTCCTGAGATTCCAGATTACCTCCATTTTTGGGGGAGCAGGGGGGCTTGTGCATTGAATCTACACTTTCTTTGCACTGCATTTGTTTTATAATACATCTGTCTATTACTTAATTTATTGTTTGATTTTTGTAGTGTAAACCTTGCATTAATGCAGCTGCATAACACTCTCATATGCCTTATTTTTCACTCGGTATAAACTAGTAAATAATATCGGGAACCTCTGAATCCCCTCAAAGCAAAGCAAAACAAATTTTATTTCTAAAATGCCATTCCAGAAGACCATGGCACTGTACATAAACAGAACTAAAACATAACCATAAAAACACATAATTCAAATCCATCATAAAATCAGCAGGAATTAAACCTCAGGAAAGATAAAATTAAAAAGATCGGTCTTCAAGGCAGATTTAAAGGCCTCAGCGGACGAGCACTCTCTGATCCGACGAGTTAGAGAATTCCACAGGGTCAGTGCTACAAAAGTAAAAGATATAGCTGCAGACATAGTCAGGTGGACCCTGGGAATCTCTAGCAATCCCTCATTGGTGGAGCAGAGTGGGCGAAGGGGGAGGTAGGGGCAAAGGAGATCTTGCAAATACCATGGTCCCTGTCCATGTAGGGCATTATAGGTCAGCAAACTGACCTTGAAGGTTATCCTCCACCATATTGGCAGTCAGTGCAGTCTGTGAAGCACAGATGTGACATGGCAAGATCTTGACAAGCCAGTCATTCAGTCCTACAAGTTCACACAGAGCTGTTTTTTCACAAATATAAGAAGCTGAAGGAAAGGGCCAATTACTTCACTTTTAGAGCACCCAAGCAATGGAATTCACTACCACAAGAACTAGTGGATAAGCCAAACTTTAATTCATTCAAGTCCAGCCTAGATAAATGGTTTAAAACATCATCTAACATGGGCTAATGTCCCACATTGTGTGGGGGACAATCTAGATAGGCCTAAAACCTTCTTCTGTCCAACCCAACTCAGTAAACAAGAAAGCATGTGTTCTCATTCTCATACAGCATACCTTGCCTCTCATATGCTGAATAAACTTTGTACTTACAGGACTAGCCTTTCTCTTTCCATTGGGGATTTCCTTGTAGAAACACATAACATCATGTCTAATAGGGGTGCTTGGACACTCTGGAAACTGTTCCATTTGTTTACCTCAGAACTGTTCCAGTTTCAGTTAAGCCATCGGGACAGAATTGGAGACATATTCAAAATTTCCAATTTCATATCCTTGAAATGGTTCTGTACTCCCTCATCCAGGTTTACAAATAAGGCCCACCCACCCTCCACAGATGAAGAGGACTAGCATCCTCGAAGCACTGGGATTTTCACCACCTTTTGTATGCCCTAAATAAAATTTCACTTACTTTTGTAATTTGTGGCATATACTGTTCTTTATCAGTGTTTCACACATCAAGAACAATGACAAGGGGCTGAATAAAAACCCTTCCTCATCTGGCCCAGTGGTGCTGAGGGTTGAGCCGCTGGACACCACACCTTGCGCCACGCCAGTGACCCGGGTTTGGGAACAAGCCTGGGCCATCGGGGGTCGGCAGGGATGGGGAAGGATTGAGTGTCCTATGGACTGGTCTCCTTTCCCAGGAAGGGGAGAATCCATCTGCTGTTGCACAGCTGACTTCTAGTGGAGACTGGAGGTTCACAGTGCATGGCCACAGAATGACAGCAGCAGCAAGACAGAGACAGGAAACTACAGACCTGTCAGTTTGATCTCTGTGGTAGGGAAAGTGATGGAATCACTTCTGAAGGAAAGAATTGTTGAATACCTAGAGGCCAGTGGGGCAGAGGATCCAAAGCTGCATGGGTTCACGGTGGGAAGGTCATGTCAGACGAATCTAATTGATTTCTTTGACTGGGTGACCAAAGTAGTAGACCAGGGAGGGGCTGTGGACATGACCTACCTAGACTTTAGCAAGGCATTTGACACAGTCCCACACAAAGATTAGTAGTCAAATTAACCAGCCTTGGAGTGGGTCCCAGGGTGGTAGCCTGGGTAAAACATTGGCTGAACAACAGAAGGTAATTGAAAATGGAGTCCACTCTGAAGAAAGAGGGGTTACTAGTGGGGTACCTCAGGGTTCAGTACTGGGTCCAGTCCTTTTTAATGTCTTTAGAAGTGACATTGCAGAAGGACTGGAAGGAAAAGTATGCCTCTTTGCAGATGACACAAAGATCTGCAACAGGGTTGATACACAAGGAGGCATGGAAAGGATGAGAAGGGACTTGGCAAGGTTGAAGGAATGGTCAGAAGTATGGCAGCTTGGATTCAATGCAAAGAAGTGCAAAGTAATGCACCTGGGAAACAAAAACCCAGGGGAAGATAACACAATGGGGGGGGGAGGTAGCAACAACAACAAAAATGGAAAGGGACCTGTGGGTAACCGTATCAGATGACCTTAAGGTTGGCAAGCAATGTGAGAAGACAGCAGGGAGGGCTGGGCGAATACTGCGATGTATAGGGAGAGGCATCACCAGCAGAAAACCTGAAGTTGTTATCCCCCTGTACAGACAGTTGGTGAGACCCCATCTGGAGTACTGTGTCCAGTTCTGGAGACCCCATCTCCGCAAGGACATAGACAGGATGGAGGCAGTTCAGAGGAGGGCCACTAAAATGGTGCAGGGTCTGCAAGAGAAGCCATATGAGGAGAGGCTAAAGGAGCTTAATATGTATACCCTTGAGGAAAGGAGGGAGAGGAGGGACATGATAGAAATGTTTAAGTACCTCAGTGGAATCAGTAAAGTCCAACAGGGTAGTATCTTTCAGAAAAAGAGATGTGCAAGAACAAGGGTACACAATTTGAAGATAGAGGGGGGATGGCTCAGGGGCAATGTGAGGAAGCATTTTTTTCACAGAGAGGGTGGTGGATGCATGGAACAGCCTCTCTGAGGAGGTTGTGGGGTCTAAAATTGTGGGATAATTCAAGAATGCATGGGACAGACATAAGACAATTTTTGTGGGGGGTAGGAAGAAATAGGCTGTTGGTTAAGTAGGATCTGCAGCTTATCCTCTAGGTAGGGAAATGGGCAGACTAGGTGGGCCAAGTGGTCCTTATCTGCCATCAAAGTCTATGTTTCTATGTTTGTAATGCAGGGGATTGAAGCTTGGTGGACGTCTTTCAGGGGTGCATGGAAGCGTGTGCCCTCCGAGCTGGATGTCATTGCACGTTTGAGCTTCGGAGAGGAAAAAAGGAAAAAAAAACTGCTATCGGGGGATAGACAATGGCACCACCACCCACCAGCCACACTCCATCAGGATTCCCTCCTATCCTGGGCCGAGCCCAGTCCGGCCCGAAATTGTAGACAGAGCTCCCTAGGTGGATAGGGTGGCCCTACTATGGAGGGCTCAGAGCTGGGGGGATAGCTGGAATGGTGCCAGGGCAAAAGAGGATTTTCAGGTAAGAAGGTAGAGTTGGTGGTAGATGGATGCCTGAGAGAGTTTCCTGAGTGACAGACTGGTTAAAAAAAAAAAAAACTTCCTCTACCCTTGTGACTTCCCTTTGCACTCTCCTACCTATTGTGATAGACAGCTAGGGGTTGCTTCTGCTACTGCTACTAGATGAAAGAGTCCCTCTTCTGTCTGGTGAGGCCCAGTGGTAGCATCAGCACACATAAACCTCCTGTTCTACCCTGGTCCATCTGTCTAGAATGTGTTCATCCTGTAGACCCAGGCCAATCTATTACCCCCTTTCTAACCCTCACCGAATCAATAGGTGCTTATAAAGACAAATTACTTGGGGCTCAGAAATATCATATGTCTCTAATATCAGCTTGTACAAAAAATATCATATTAAAGCACTGGTTAGACATTGATGTCCCAACTTTTGTTGAGTAGCATAGGGAAAGCTTTTTGCTTTTGAAGGCAAAGAAGATGATTGGTAGCATGATAGAATTGCTGCTTAAAAAAAGCATTGAGAATCTCTTCATGTCCTTTTATCTTTGCCCACCTAATCCTTATATATTGCTACAGGGGTAGTGAATTCTTCCCCTGCTGCTTTTCTTTTCCCCACAGTGGGTATCTTTTTTCTCTTCTTTCTTTTCTGATGTACATGGGCCAATATCTTTTATTCAGATTGTTTCTTTTGTTGAATCTGTACGTACTGTGGTGGGGATGATGGGGAGGGTTGTTTGTTTGATGTTGTAGTGATATGATTAGATGTTACTCTTGTTTTCTTTGGTTTTGTATGTATTATCCCTCTTGTCATGTCACTGTAATGAATGAATCAATAAAGTATATTAAATTAAAATACCTCTCTGGGTGTATGACCCACACAATCCACACCCAACCCACTGCCATGTGGCTTGGTGTACCTATCCCAAACCTATCAGCACACCCTTCTTCTTCCTTGACCCGAGTACCTCCCAACTCTCACTAGGTCTGTGACCTTTTTGACACAAACCAACCCACTGCTAGTGCTGGCTGCACCAAGAAAAATCGCAAATAAATGCCAGCCCTACTGGCCAAAATCATGCTTCTTCTGCCATGATTTTAGTAAACTACTTACCTGAACCCTCGATGAGGAACCTGAGAAATTGGGAGGATGCCTCACTACACCAAAACCTGGGCTTCCCAGCCACTCTGACACTGAACTAAAGTTAGTGGTGTCTGTGGTTACCCAGGGTTTGGTGTAGCAGGTAGACCACCTGCAGCCTCAGTCTATTTCCCAGGTCACATGAGCAGTTCAGTTTCACTAAGTAACAGGAGGATCATGTTGCTGGCCAGCTAGGCTGGCCTTCCATTTTGTTTTGTTTTCTTGTTGCCACAGGCAGTAGGTTGGATGCTGGTTGTGTTGGGTGGGTCAGAAACCTGGTGATAATCAGGAAGGACTCAGGTCGGGGGTGTAACAACTTTTGTGTATTTCCTTTTTTCATGTTTCTGTGTTTAATTTTTATTATCAGCTAGACCTCTTGTAAGAATTTCAGCTTAGATAAAAAACTGTATGAGAAAGTTAGCTGCCAGGGGCATGCCAGATGGTTCTATAAAGTGATTACAATTTGTTTGGCCTGTTAATGGGACCAAATCAGGATTTGATTCCCCATCCCCATCTCCCAGTATTTTTTTTTGCCAAAACAAAACTAAGTTCCCCCACTCTGAGTTTCCCCTTTTCTCCTCGATCCACCTCCCCCCCCCCCGAGTTAGTTAATTTAGTTTTGGGGGTGTGGGGGGCAGAACCCCCTGCAAAAACAAAAATTTGGTTGTGTCCCACTGGCGTGTGCTTTTGTGTTGTGATCAGTGTTTTCTGCTGACCTTATTTTGTCACATGCCATAATGTCTGTGGCTTTGTTGTCTTACGCGGTTTCTTCCATGACATAATGACCCCGTGTCATCTAAAAATAGGCATATTTAATGTCTAGTGTACTTATCCAGTCATCAAAAACCACATAAATAAATATTTTTTTCCTACAGTAAGGGACTCTCAGCTGTGATAGAGAGAGGTGGGTCATTTGCTCATGAGCAAGGAGTGCTGTACTGTGTAAGCAGTGGCTATGAAAGTATTTAGACCTAGACATACCCTGAGAGAGTGTCTATGCTGAGTGGTGGCAGCTACTGAGTACCCTTGTAGGTGCTGAAGGGTTTGAGAAAGTTGGTAACAGTTGCAGGCAAGTCTGGAAGAGACTAGCTTGGCACAAGGAGAAAGGGGGCGCAAAGATTGGTCAGGGTGTCTCATGCAGGATAAGTGGATCATAGACCTGGTAAGGGTTGACAGGGGCTCAGGTTGGAGGGTGCAGCTGGGAAAACCACACGGTGAGGTGGGCTATTGAGGGAGCAAGTGAGTGGGTTGGAAATGGGCCAGGTGGCACTCATTTTGAGAAGGTAAAGGGAACTTGTAGGACCACATGGAAAAGGACAAATTAAGATGGAGTGGACCACCTCAAAAGATGGAGTCTACCCAGTGGAAGTTAAAAGTAGAAGGAAGAGAGCCAGCCCAGTGGCATGGGAGGGTTGGGCACTGGATGGCACACCTTCTACCGCACTACAGACCTGGCTTGGAAATGAGCCTGAGCCACCGGGGGTCAGCCAGGGGGAAAGGATTGAGCTTCTGATGACTGCTTTCCTCTCCTATGAAAGGAAGAAAAACCAAGCTGCTCACAATACTGCCACCACCTGGATGTGCAGTGGCAGGGCAGTGGTTGTGACTCGGCAAGGGGTTGGTTGGCAACAGCTGCATGGTGTAGGTGCACCTCTACACTCACTCACAATGGTGTCATTGCACACTGCCAACCAAGGAACCAGAAAATGCAAAATAGGGCCAAAGATTGATGATCAGACTCCTCTCTGACCTGTGCTTCTGTCCAGGATGACCTAATCTGAATGGAGTCGCAGGAGGGGAGATGGCCTTCCCTCCCCTGGCCTTGCACAAAGGAGAATAATTTATGGGGGATTGTGAGGAAGGTTCTGGGGGAGGCAGGTGCAAGTTGGGACTGGGCTGAGACTGCACAGGGACAACCCAGGGAGGAAAAGCTATAAGAAAATGATAGGAGGAAGAGTGGGGATGGACTTAAGTTTTGTTTTTTTTTGCATGCAGATGGATCAGAACTGGAATCAGATTCAAATTTTGATTGGGATTTCAGAATTCAGATTTTGGCTGTTCAATACCAAAAATTCTAAAATTTCAAAAAAAACCTCGGAATATGATGAATCTGATTCCATTTAGCAGATTCCAAGCAACCCTAATGTCAAACCAATTTGAAAGATTTCTCTGGCTGGGTCCCAGAGGTCATTGATAAAGGCCAAGCAGCAGACTTACTGTATCTGTACTTTGGAAAGGCCTTCACCTCTGTCCTCCGTAGGTGACTAATAAAGAAACTGGATGACCTTGGGGCAGTGGATAAAATGACGTTATGCTAGGGGGCGGTGACTGGCTGTGGGAAGGAACAGAGGGTAGTGATCAATGGGGAGTACACTGGAATGAGGGATGTCATGAGGATGCTTGGATCAGTGCTTTTCAAAGTATTCATTTAGGATAGCAGAAAAGGTGTCTAGGGCAAAATCTGGCTTTTTGCAGATGACACCAAGCTCTGCAACAGGGTTGACTGTGAGGAAAAGGGCAGAAAATTGAGTGATGACTTTGAGAAGCTGGTGAGGTGGTCTGGAGTTTGGCACCTGGGCTTCAGTGCGAAGAAGTGCAAGGTCATGCACCTTGAGATGAAGAAAATGGGATGGGGACTGAGTACAATCTAGGAGAGCCATCACTTATCACCACAGTTTCTGAGGAAGAACCAGACTTGGAGGTAGCAATCACAAGCTTCACCAAGCCAGTGGCATGTTACAGAAAACCAGTGGGAAAAGCAAACAGTAAATTGGAGGATTAGTAGCAGGCACAGTGAGGTCATACTGCCTCTGTGTAGCACCCTGGTAAGTCTGCATCTGAAGGGTTACGTACAGTTCTGGGATTTCTATCTGAAAAAGGATGCAAATAAGCTGGAGGCTAAGAGGAATATGACAAGAATGATACAGGGTCAGCAAGGATATGAGCAGAGTCTGGAAAGCTTGAATATGTGTTCAATGGAAACCTGAAGGGAGAAAGGGGATATGATTGAAACTTTCAAATATATGAAGGACATCAACAAAGTTGACTACAGTGAATTTTTCAAACCCAGTTAGATTATGTGTACTCAGAGGAATGGCAACAAACTGGTAGGGTGTAGGCTCAGGAGAGATGCCAGAAAGTATTACTTCATGAGGAAGGTGGTGGAGGGACAGAACAAATTGCCAGAGGAAGTGGCAAATGAAAAATCAGTGGGGAGCTTCAAGAAGGGGTGAAACAGATACTGTACAAAGTGATGATCAATGGGGGAAGTGAGGGAGGGGCCTTGGACCTATAAAGGGCAAGCACTCTCAAGTCCAGTAGATTCAATAGACCACAAGGCCTTCTGCATGCTTATTTTTGTGTTTCTATAAATTTGCTACTCATTGCTTGCTCTAGTCAGCCACCTGTTAGTCCTGTTGTCTTAATTTGCACTGGTCAACAGGTCATTTAGCCATGGCATTTACCTTTATCCCATGGGACATCATTGTCAGCCATGGCTTTGACCAGTTTACAGAACCCAAATGACATCCTGCACTATTTCCTCTCCATTGGGAGTGAATGTATTCAAGCCTATCATCAACATCTGCAGATGCTACGATGAAGGTGCAATCCATATTGTGGAGGTCAGCAGCTGGAAGAACAGGTATAGGTACCTACAGGATCAATGAAGGATGTTCTACTAGACTCCAATTCACATTAAACTGTAATGCCAATGAGCTGGTTTTGTATTTTTGTTTTTAAGTTTGTGATTCTTTGGCAGTTCACATTGTGTTGTTTATCAATGCTTAACCAGCCCAACAACTTTTATAAAATTATTTTGTAACTCAGATGGCATGCATCTGCAGTTCTGTCACACTGATACGTAAACTGAGTTGCAATCTTAGACAACAGTTTTTGCTAGGATTTGAGCTGGCTCCAACAACACATATGCAACTCCTTGAGAAAATCTAAAGGAATTCAGTGTGACAGTTTAGTGTGAATTGTACTGTAGCCATTCACAGGAAGGGGCCAAGGAGAAAAAAATAGAGTCAGGGCAGTAGTAAATCCAATTAATGAAGATAGGGAAAAGAAAGGATAAGAGCTGACCATAAAAACCTCATGTGAGGAAGGGATAGAGGAGCTATGAACAAGCTCAAACCAAAGGCCGAGGGTAACAAACCTAGCAACCCGTACCTGCCTTGTTCCTGTTTGTAGACAACATACCCAAACACAGAGATATCAGTTTCACAAATCTGAGGGGCAAGTCATAACTTGGTAGCAATGACTATGTTTAGCCTGGCATGCAGTACCAAAAGCCTTAATAAGTTGATTATGGGCAACAAGGTCCCAGCATTCAGATGTATGATACTCAACCCCCTGGGGAGGAGGAAGAAAGCAGAGGAAGTGAGAGGGCAGAGTTCAGTTCAACATTACCCAAAAGCAGTAGCAGCAGGGAACTGATGAGACATACAAAGCTGTGCTTCTAGCTGTAAGGTGATAAGGAAGAATTAGCAGAAGGGAGATAGAAACATAGAAGTTGACGGCAGATAAGGACCGCAAGGCCCATCCAGTCTGCCCATTTCTTTATCTACCTCATAAATGTGCCATCGGCACAGATAAGGTGGAAGGGACCGCAAAGGACCTCAGGATGCTGTCAGGAGGTATGTAGGATGCAATTGCTATTAGGGAAATAACATAACCCAAAAATAAGGGAAAGAGGAAGAATACTAATGATTGTAACCTGCGACTGCATGAGACCATGAGACACCATGACTGCATGATACTTTTGATTGTACCAAATTGGAAATAAACCCAGAAAATAATACACTGATGTTGAAAAACTCTGAGACCAAAATTGTAGAGTACCTAAGACCAAATGAGTCTCCATGATACCTTAATATCAGCTATACTAATGATACTAATGGAACTTTGACATCAACTCTATCTGTCTACTGAGCCTACAGTCTAAGACCACCTACTGTATATGCTGAGACTGAATGACACCCAAAGACCTATGGTACCCTCAGAAATGTGCATGATTCACTGACACTAACTGTACTCAAACATAATATGGAACCTAATACTGACTATACTCTGAAACTGACAGTGCATCAAGCCTGATTGTGGCTTCACACTGAATTACATCCTGAGATTGCATCACAACCTATTACTGCCAATATCGTGAGGGTGCACCATACCCAGGGACAGATTACACCAAGGTTGTGTAAGACACAATGACTGACTGTTCCCTCAGATTGTGTAATACCCCAATACTATCATGATTACTTGCATACAAAGACTGCCTCATAGCTGGCAAATGCAGTTGGATTATACCCTGAGACTGGAAAATACCGTCATACTGGTCAGGGAAATCAGAGCTATCATGGAATTTTTAACACATGAAGAGGTCAATTTCAAGACAGACTTTTGGACCTTGGTTTATCCTCAGCTTCTGTTTCATGGCTTCAGCAATATTTATCAAATAGAAAACAGTCAGTTATGCTTAATACTGCAGTTTCCCTGGTTGATATACAAATGGATGTTCCCCAGGGTTATATCCTGGCCCCATTCTTTTTAGTATCTTTTTGAATTATTTACCTTCTATCATCCATGGTTCAGATACTTGAATTATTGTGTACACTAATTATGGGTTTGGATACATGAATTATTATGTATGCCAGCAACATTGTTCTGCACAGGTTAGGTTAACATTCTGCGGAAATTGGTTACTTCCTACAAAAAAGATTTTGCCAATGTCAAAAACTGGCTGTTGGAGAATGGGATTTTACTAAATACCACAAAAACAAAGCTTTTTTTTTGTCTTGGATCTCAGAAAAAAGCTTAAGAGGGTTTGAATTTTTAAGTCCTCTTTATGACCTTGGTGGCAGAGAAATTGAACAGATTACAAGTTTTCTATATTTAGGCTTCATATTGGATCAATTCATTATGAACCAAGAACCTTAAGACTCACTGGTCAAATGTGTTAGTATTCATTTAGGGCAGTTATATTGTCTTAAGAATTGTCTGTCAACAAACTCTTGTAACATTTTGGGCTCAGTACATTTTACTGTCCTTGGCTGATTTTTGGTCTATCATTATGTGCTTTGGCTCTTTCTTCTTTGTTACAACAAATACAAATGCCATTCTGCACAAACATCAACATATCATTGTAATTTAAACAAAAAACTGGACTGGTTGTCGTTTGATCAGAGGGCCATTTACTTCAGTTTATTTAGCTTTAAAATATTTTTCTCCTCACCTGTTCAATGCTCCTTTGTTTCCTTAATGACTTTTTGAATTGTCGTAGTAGTAAATCTACACTTATACCATCTGTTCAACCTCCTCTTTTCAGATTATTTTCTGGGCAGAGGTCTTTTTTATATGCAGTTAAATTATGGAATGCTCTCCCTGCGTCATTGTTGAATCTTGGGACTCTGAATGTATTTTAAAAAACATTTAGAAATGCATTGTCTAGTCAATTCCCAATGTCTTTGCTATAATACAGTACATGATGTTATATGTACTGTACTTTTTTTAGTTTTTGTAATTTTCAGATCTTCCTTGAAAATGGACACTTGATACTCTTGGGGTTTATCTGGTCAACACATTTTAAATATAAACATTAAAAAAAGAAAATGAACATAAAATAAAATTGACCTCACTTGCCTGTGCCATAGTGAAGTTATACCCTTCTGAAGTCTCATTGCAACTGACGAAGGACTGAACCTACATGGTTTATTGAGCCTACATGATACCCTGAGACTGGCTGCACTCTGAAATTGGTTATGCACTGAGAACATATTTTAAAAGTTTATTTACCAAGGGTAGCACAAGTACAATGTATCATCTCATTTGCCACTGGGTTTGTAGCTACTTAATTTTAAATCTGGTTGGACTGAAGAACAGAGAAGTCAGCAAAACTAAAATTCACACAGTGAGCCAGTTATTGTTATGGGATTTGAACTTTGGATCGTGTAACAGACTGCCCTATATTTTAATTATTTGAAAATGCTACAAGTACTTTAAATTTGCTGACATTGTTTGTCTGCTGAGACAACATGCTAACCTAACACTATTTACCGACAGTATAGCCCTGAGAAAGCTTGATGTTAGCCCCATACTTATGTCCTGAATTCTAAACAAAAGCAAAAAAAATAATTTTTTCAATATTACAAGCATAATCTGTCATGTTTCATGTACCACATTAATATCAATCCTTTAATTGTCATTTACTTACACATATTTGCACATAGTGTACTGCAAACAGGAAGTATTACATTTTTGTAAGGTTCCAGTGAGGGCTACACTGTTGTAGAGTTTGTACTACCAATGAGTGACCATCAAATGATATTAACCTTTGGCCATTACTGACCCAGGTTGATTTCAAATCAATCATCTAGAAAGGTATGGCCTGCCCATTGAGTAATGGATATATTCTGTTACATGTACAGTATACAGTAACAGTTGTAGACATGTTGGATTGCTAAGTGTTTTAAGATGGATGTATAACATTAATAATTAAAACTGAACTGGATTGATGTAAAAGAATATTTGGGGGAGGGAGCATCAATCCCAATGATTAGTACACAAGATATATAAGTTGTGGTTTCTGTGCTAGCTACAGGAGGTACTATGTTCCCAAAGCACCTTTTTACCTTATGTGAGAAGTTTCTGCACATATATAGATGTGGACAAACAACTGATACCTTTAGGACTTATCACGAGTTGATATCATTGATTGTCATCTTCTAGATGGGAGGGGAATTTTCAGCTTTTTCTATTTAAATAAGAAGTTGGCTCATTGAAAGAGGTTAAGTTAATCAGCTGGAAATTTAAAAAAAGAAACAAAAATACATGTGTGTTACTTCAGTGTTCCAATAGCTTTATTTAGGTCACCTGGTTCACTTGCAACTCAAATTCAGCTGCTGTTGAACTGTGATGTTATTGAAACAGTGCTCACCGCAGTAGTAAGGGACAACCAGGTAACAACTGAGAATAGGGGAGTTCCGAGCAAGAACAGTGTCAGTGGTTTAGATATCAGTGAAAGTAGCAAGCATCTAACCTAAAGGTCATATTGATATCAGATCACAGGATGCAACAACAATACTCATCACAGCCTCAGAGTAATTTACTTCTTTAAAAATAGAAATCCTCTTACACATAAGCAAGATTCACTACAGATCACAGATTATGTTATTATTATTTACTTTTTGGGGCTAAATTGATTAAAACCTGACGTGTGCTTAGACTGGCTCAAGGCAGCAGACCAACAGATACAGTGCACTGAGAGAATGCGTGCAGCGCAATGGAGTACTGTTTGTCTTCAACAACTATATCAGAGACAGCAACTTAAAGCTATAGGGTAAGTTTCTAAGAATTGACTGCTTTAGTAGGGGATGGGTGAGGATTATGGTTATTTATCAAGGTTTGAAAGTCTGTGCTAGCGAAAAGATTTCAAGCTCCCATGCCACTTTTAATAAGCTTGAGAAGGGAACAAATTTCTCTCTCTCTCTCTCTCTCTCTCTCTCTCTCTCTCTCTCTCTCTAATTCCATGTGCTCAGAGGGTACATTAACTGAACACATTAAGGCACTTAACTTTCTGAATGAGGACATTTTGTTAGATGAGGAGTCCATGATTAGAGGTCATGAATGCCAGTCCTCGAGAGGAAAGATGAGGTTCTTCAGGAGAAATGAATGTTCATTTTCCACTCATACAGATTTTAAAAGTCTCCTCATAATCATTTTTATAGATGGGAGAAGTTGCATCTTTCAGTGCTCCTTGCCATTGCAATTAGATCATCAAAGAAGGTCATAGACATGCAGAAGAGAAATCAACTTATCCAGGAGTTTGATTACACTCCCTAATTTTTCAACGATTTTCCCCTGTCTCCACCTGAACTCTCAGAGCTACTAAGGCTGCACTCTTCTGATGGTCAGGAGGGCAGCTACCTTCAAACCTGTCCTAAATGCTGCTCCATTGCTGGGCCCAAACAGCAGATGGATTTGTCCTCTCTCACTCCCTCCTTGGGAGCTGAGCACCTCAGCAGCACATTAGACTTAGTCAGCACTCCTTATTTTTACAACCAAACTTAACAAAACACAGTCTTTTCAGTGTTAACATTTTGACCTCTGATTCCTTTCACTGGTAAATGTGTATCTGTTATAATTTCTGATGAAATGTTTTTTGCCAAATCAAAGTAGGAAAAAAAAAAAACACTTTCATGCTGTGAGCTACTGGTTGTAAAGGATGAGTGACTGCTTAATGAAGTACAAACTGTAAATTTGGCTATTAAAAAGGCAGGGGCACAGCCATTACCGCAGGGCTCCTCAGGCAAGAACCAAATAAAATGTTATTACAGAAATGTCAAAGTTCAGCTAAACAAGCCTTACCTTTCACATTACCCTCCTGCAGCACTTAGATGCATTAGTCTTCTGTGCTTTGTAATTATTTTTCATATTCTTGCACTAAATGGAACTTGTTGTAAGCTGACCAACAGCTAATTGGGATTTAAGCCTTCTACCTACTGCCCCTGATGATCAGATGATTGTTTCAAAACATTTTGCTATGCTATTTAGTTGTTACAACAAATTGTATATGAGTGTATTGTATATGAGTGTGTATCATTTTACATTAAGTGGCCTAAAGAGTAGTTAATAAACGTATAGTAAACAAGCTATTGCCACTTAATAAGATGTTTAAGGGGTTTAGTAAGTAGTAATATGCTTTTAACAAGGATGCAACTAATTGTGCATTTAAGAAATTAGTATTGAGGTGGTTATTCCTACTTTATTGATCAAATAATTTATGTTTAATAAACCTCCAGAAATATTTGAATAGATAAGAGTTTACGATTTAAAATGTAGTAATCACCTTATGGTATATACCTTTACTACTCTTTGCTGCAATATGAGAGACCAGGATTTGCACCCAAAGTTTTGGACTTTTATCCAGGTTATATGGAATTTTTGTCATTAGAAGCCAGGTATTCATAAGTAGTGCAGGCACTATGGAGTTCTTTGACAATGAAAACTGGGTTTTGTGCCCTATTCATGGATGGGGTCTATATTCAGAGAGCTCCACAGCATGGGGAAAACCATTAGTGCCTGAGCACTAACATACCACTGTGCCCATGCAAATGAGAGGATCACCACTGCATACGGATGCTGTGGATAATCTGTGGTTTGCACTGGCAGTAAATGCCACTCAAATGGGTGCTATTTACCACCTTTGAAAACTCTGACTTAACAGAGTGCAAGGCCCTGGTTACGGGACGTGGTACTGCAGCCACCTGCCTCCCCAGACCTCAGCAGGTTGACACAATAGATGCCCTGTTGTTCATTGACACCCTCACTTGCTGTTCATCTTCCCCAGTATCCAGCGTGGTCTTCCTGCTGTCTAGTGGCACCCCCTGCCCTATGTTCACCAGTTCCATTATAGCTATCAGATTGTCTGGTGGCCAGTGGCACCCCCCCACCCACCAATCACCCATCTCGGTATAGCTGTCAGTTTCCCTGGTTCCTAGTGGCATCCTCTGCCCTCTGAATATCCGTCCTTGTATAACATATGTGCACCCTGGTGTCTAGGGGCCCTCCCACCCTCCAATATGACATGGATAGTGAGTCTCCGGTGTCTAGTGGTGCCCCACACCAGCTGATTACCCATCCCAGTGTCTCAGTGTCCCTAGTACCAAGCAGCCCCCCTGCACTGCCTACACTGAATACACCACAATGCCTAGCCCCTCCTCTCACCTCCTCAGCTAGCAACAGTGTGGGAAGACAGAGAATGCACGTACAGTATACAAATACTGTATGCATGCTCCCTGTCATCCCATATGGCAGCCGGCCAAGGAAGTGAAAGAAAGACTGTGCCAGTCCCCATATTGGGCTCTCTGCACAGCATTGCCTTCTGAGCTATGGTGGGGTTGGCTGGGTGGTGTGCTCTGTGCATGTGGTGTGTGTGGGGCTAGCCAGTGGAGATGCTGAGGTGGCACTGGGACAGGTACTTGGCGGGTGGGGAGGTACCACTAGACACCAGGGACTCACTATGCATGTCAGGCCAGGAGATCAGAGAGTGGGGGTCCCCTAGACACCAGGGCACACATGTGTTGTACATAAGTTACATAGAAGCACAGAAACATAGAATCTGTCAGCAAATAAAGACCATACAGCCCACCTAGTCTACCCATTTTCCTACTCACTGCTGCAGCTTCAAATCCTATTTAATCTGTGGCTCTCCTGCACTGCACATCTCCAGGGTACCTTTATGTCTATCCCATGCATTCTTGAGCCCCCGTATTGTTTTTACCCCCACTATTTCTGCTGAAAGGCTGTTCCATGGCTTCATCACATTTTCAGTGAAAAAGTACTTCCTAACATTACCCCTGAGCCTTCCACCCTTCAGCCTCATATCATGCCCCTTTGTTTTTGTGCAGATTTTTCTCTGAAAAATGCTTTCCACCTGTACCCTGTTTATTCCCCTAAGGTACTTGAAAGTCTCTATCATACTGTATCTCCCCTCTCCCTTCTTTCCTCCAGTGAACAGATATTAAGGTCCTTAAGTCTTTCCTCGTAGGGCTTCTGGAGCAGTCCATGTTCCATCTTTGTCGCCCTTCTCTGAACTGCCTCTATTTTATCAATGTCCTTCCTGAGATGTGGTCTCCAGAACTGGACACAGTACTCTGGCTAGGGCTTCACCAGTGATCTGTACAGTGGCATCGCCACCTCTTTCCTCCAGCTTGTTATGCCCTCCCTATGCACCCCAACATTCTGTTTGCTCTCCCCACTACCTTTTCACACTGTCTGGTCACTTTTAGGTTATCAGATATGATAACCCCCAGGTCTCTCTCTTGACTTGTGGTGGCCAGAATTTCCCCACACATCCTGTACTCCTCCCTTGGATTCCTGTGACCCAGGTGCATGATCTTGCATATTTTAGCATTGAAACTCAACTGCCAGACGCCCGACCACTCCTCTAATAGGCTTAGGTCCTTTCTCATTTTTTCAACCTCCTCTAATAGGCTTAGGTCCTTTTTCGTTTTTTCAACCCCCTCCAGTGTGTCCACTCTGTTGCAGATCTTGGTGTCATCTGTGAAGAGGCACACCTTTCCCTTCAGATGCTATGTAACATCGCTAATGAAGACATTGAATAAGACTTGTCCCAGCACTGACCTCTGTGGCACCCCACTGGTGACCTCCCTCTCCTTAGATTTCATGCCATTTACTACCACCCTCTGAATACTGTCCCTTAGCCAGTTCCTAACCCATTTTACCACCATAGAACCTACTCCCAGGCCCCCCAAGCTCCCCAATTTATCTCCTGTGCGGGACGGTGTTGAAGGCCTTGCTGAAATCCAGGTAGGCTACATCCGCTGCCCCTCCCTGATCTACCACCCTGGTAACCCAGTCAAAGAAATCTATAAGATTTGTCTGACAGGACCCTCCCACTGAGAATCCATGCTGCCTTGGATCCTGTACCCCGCTATCCTCCAGAAACTTCACAATCCTCTCCACAAGTAAGGACTCCCAATAGTTTCCCCACTACTGAGGTCAGGCTTACAGGCCTATAATTGCCTGCCTCCTCTCTGCTTTAACTCTTGTGGAGAGGGACCATATCTGCCCTCCAGTCCTCAGCTACCTCCCCTGTCTCTAGTGATGCATTGAAAAGGGCAGCCAGTGGTTCCACCAGCACTTGCCTGAGTTCCTTTAGTACTCTGGGGTGGATCCCATCTGGCCCCATTGCCTTATCTTCTTTTATCCCCCGGAGTTCTTCTGAATTCTTTCCACTGTGAATGGGCTGGTGTCTACCTCTCTCCCCTGAATACCTTTCTTACTGAGTCTTGTAAATAACCTTTTTTATACCCTTGGATACATATGTTTCAATCATACCCCCCCCTTTTCTGGTCTCTAGTGAATACATGTTTAAGTCATCCAACTGCTCCTCATAGGATTTACCCGGTTTCTCCTAGATTGTCTTGGAGATTGTATGGTGCTGCTCTCCTCTATCAGGGTGGAGAGGCCTTTGACTATCACCAGTTGGAGGCCTGGTGGTAGTGCAGGTCCAAGCAGCTTCAGAAGCAGGGGCTGTGGTTCTGTAATGCATGCATGCCTCCACACATATGCACCTACATGCCACCATGGTAGATGACAACAGGGAAGAAAATGGAAAAGGGGGGGCTGTGCAGGCTTCATGAAGCCCTGCCCATTCTCCCTGGCCCATGCCACCACCCAGCCATTAAAGTCCAGCTGTCCAGTAAGTACTGGAGAGGTGAGTATCTGTCCTGGAGGAGAGGGAAGAGGGCTGATAGTCTGCCTGCATGGATACTCATACAGTAAAATGCTTTATGGAAAAACAGGTCCCTTTACGGGAATCAAACAAAAGGCATTATGTCCCAAAAGCTGTAGCTCCAAACATTCAGGTGCAGCTAGCAGAGAGTCTCCCACGGCTGGTAATTACAACTGAGCTGTTAGCCTTCCCCATGTTTCAGTCTTGCACATCTGGAGGACACATCTCTTGCAATTTCTGAGCACTATTGGACTCTTCAGTTATGGCTTCTCACAGCTAAAGAGTGCTTCTCAAAGACTGATTCAACACATGCAGCAAGGAGCTGGTTGCTTTTCATATAGTCTTCTAAATACCTTTCAAAAGAGTTCTGAAAGATTCCGACAGCACACAGAGTTGTACAGAGAATTTTTCAGACAAGTTTTGATTTCATGTCACAGAATAATGCAAACTAGAGCTAAGCAGAATGTGGATTCTGTCAGCAGAATTTGGGCAAAGTGAAAATTCCATTGTCAAAATGCTTTTCAGGATTCCGGGGTCAAGTCTGCAGAATTCCCAAAGTGTAAGTGTAAGTGTAAAAAGGGTATAGGTTGAAAAGGACTGTCAGAGGGTGGAATTACTGAACAGGTACTTCTGCTCAGTATTCACTGATGAGGGGGTGGAGAAAGGGTTGCTGCAGGACAAGGGCATGAATGGTCGGGAGGTGGACATAAGCCAAACAAACAAATAGGATCCAGTGCACCCCTCCCCCCCCCACACACACACATGGCAAATCTGAGAGATAAAGCACTTAAACTGCCTGAATTGGATTTTCTTACTTTAAACTCCATGAAAAAAGGTGTCCTTTTAGTTATCATTGGAATTCCAATGTGAGCAAGCCAAACCACCAATCATCAAGGTGGAACCCCACGATTCTGTCCCTACTTCCCAACTCTGAAATGCCTGAAGTGGCAGCTCTTAAATAGAGTGCATTGCTTAATTGACTCCTTTAAAATAAAGTGCTTCCACCCAGGAAATTTCACAGGTGATCAAAGGGAGCATGCTATAAGGAAAACCACAGCTCCCAAAACTATAAATACATACCAAAACTAGCCCACTCTAACCTTTGCATTGCTTACAAAATATAATTCACAGTTCTACTGAGGAGTGCAACTGGTTTGTTGCAAATGCCGAACAATCAGGATCGTGCACATCCCCCCACACACACACACACACGGTAAATCTTTGTCATTTGAACCAAAAGAAAATTAAAGCATTTTGGTCATTACAACATGAATAAACAAGGACAGATACATATACTTTAGGAAGTAGTATATTCACATTTCTGCTTGTAAATCATATCAGTAAATAGGTATATGTCTGAATGATCAGAGAGCCTTTTGGGTTATATCCCTTTTCAGCTAGCGCAGCTTATGAAAACTGAATCTCCTCAATCCACTCACTCTGCCTTTTTTCGTTGACATTTTTACCCAGTCACTAGGCTGGAAAATGCAAAGTACAGTTTTTCTGTGCACTTCCTAAGTTTTGCAGGTACTATGACATGTCCCTGCTTTTAGTTCTGCTTCTGTGCCACTGCCTAGTGCTTTCAACATACTTTGCACCATGGTAAAAACACTGAGTAGCATTCTTTGCTTCAAGTGGTGAGGCACTCTTTATATGAAAGGTGGTACCCATGCTTATCTGCACTTTGAGAAAATAACCCCTTTCCTTGTTCTTGGCTAAAAGATTCCCGTCCCTTAAATACAGATGCAAGGAGTCAATTATGCCCCCCCCTACACAAATGATTTATTCATTTTAGCAGCCAGATCTAGCAATTTACCAGGCAAATTCAAGCCTTCGCATTGTGGTTTATGTTTTTTGGCAATTGGTTTTGAAATTAATTGTAAACATGTAAGTAGCTTTTTAATGCAATTCTGAGACCTCGTTAGTTAATTGGTAGTTGAAGGCTTAACAGACCCTGTGCTATTACAGTGCAATATCTTCCTGAATTGTTCCTTGTGTTTGGGTGCCTTGGAAATCCCCCCCCCCCCCCACCACCACTGAGTTCATATGGTAGGAAGGGTTTGAAATTCCCCAATCTTTACACATTAGTTAACATCATTTTGTAAATACTCCTAGTGAATACATTTCCACTACTCCCACCCCTGGCTCCTTATTTGTCCCCCCCTTCCTGGTCAGTAGTATTGCTATAGCCCCAGAGATTATGTTGACACAGAAACAGTCTCAACACATTTCAGAGCACCATCCAAAGAAAACAATGGACAAAAAATATCCCTGCACCTCATTGGGAATCAACATGGGGTTGATGGGCATACAGCAATCAGGACTGCAATTAATAATTGACAGGGCTGGCAGTATAGCCTAGAGGTTAGAGTAGCGAGCTGTGAATAAACTTGGTACATTCAGCAGATTGGGGTTTGATTCCCACAACCTCAACTTGTATACTGTGTGACTTCAAGCAAGTCACTTAACCTCCCCAGTGCTCCCAGGTCACTCATGAAAAAAGGCACTTGTGCCCAGTGGTCCCTAACTGGGTACCAGAGATTAATTTTTACAGGACTATAACACTCTCAGACAAAACTGTATAAATTATATCAGCATGCACACAGTGAACCCTGCAATGAACCTTCAGCTCATCTTAATTACACTGTTTAATTTCTAATTATGTGACTGCATTGATGTGTAGAGGAGCAGTCTAGTTTTCAGGGGAAGTTCCTCACCTAAATCCGAGACCTCTGGAGATGTCTTTTATCACCCATTTTCTAGGCCTGTTGTGGTCAGATAGCTCATTACTCCACTCGTCAGCACCTGAATTACAGGGGTGGTCTGGGGGGAGTGTTGGAGGCAGAAAATCAGGTATAATATCTTACCCTGATATCTCACTCAAAAAGCCTTTACAAAAGACAAAAAGGTTGCTCCAGTTGGCTGCAGACTTTGCACATTGCTGTTGGGGAATTGATGCCACTACCCCAGCTATTGCACTAATTAATAGGGTGCAGGCACTGAAGTGTGTGGTGGGGGGGATGACTTGAGATCACCAGAATCCTATCACAGTACAGAACCAGCATCTGGGACCACCACCAGGACAGTATTTGTGCTCATCTGAAATCACGTGCAAATAAAATAGAAAAATTGGCATTGTGACTTGGGGGTGGGTCCTGGGGGTTGGTGGGGGTTTAGGGTGGGTATCATTATCCTAAACAACTCACCCCCTCCCAATCAGTGCAATATGAGGATCATGACAATGCAAAACAAGCATTTGTCAATGCCAAACGTTCGCTTGCAGGTATGTGCCTTGGTGTTTGGCATTTATGCAGCCCCCCTCCAGTTGTATCCATGTCCCTTTAGCATCCATATCCCAACAGAGAACCTCTCTGCAACTCCTCTTGCATCTGATTAACATTTCACCATCATACTTCTGAAGTGTCTGTCTTAGGAACTCTAATGCCCTGGTTGTGCTCAAGGAAACGAGCCTGTGTGGAAACTGCACAACCCGCACTTGTAACACAGTCATTCAGTGGAAGTATTTCACCAAAGTTTCAACATAGGCATTTTGTCACCTCTGGTCATGAACAGTGTCACTATGATTTTCTTACTGTGCACCGAACACTGATTTCCCAAAGTGACCGTGCTATTCTGTGCCAGAAGAGTGAAAACACATTTTGGCCAGGATGTGAAAAATGACACCTGTACTGTTCATAAGGAGATGTGGGGAAATGTAAATGTTGAAAATCTGGAGTGAAAAATATTAAAGCTTCGCAAAGATATGAGTGCGCGTGGAAACTGTGCAACGCACGCTCATTAAACAGTAATTTTTCGGAATTTTTGCACCGAATTTCCAACATAGGCATTTTAGGACCTCTCCTCATGAACAGTGTCACTGTGGTGTTCTTACTCTGTACCAAACATGATGTCCCACAGTGACCATGCTATTCTGTGCCAGAGTTGTGAAAACAGATTTTGGCCAGGATGTGTAAAATGACAGCTGTACTGCTCATAAGGAGATGTGGGTAAATGCCAATGTGGAAAATCTCTAGTTGAAATATTACAAATTCACGAACGTATGAGTGTGCTTAGAAACTGAGCAATGCACGCTTGTAACACAGCCATTTTATGGACTTTCATCACCACATTTTCAACATAGGCATTTCAGGACCTCTGCTCATGAACAGTGTCACTGTGATTGTCTTACTCTGTAGCGAACACTGATTTCCAACAGCAACCACACTATTCTGCGCCGGAAGCATGAAAACACATTTCATCCAGGATGTGAAATATGACAGCTGCACTGTTCATAAGGAGGTGTGGAAATATGCCTATGTTGAAAATCTGGAGTGAAAATATTACAAAATCATGCACATACAAGTGTGCGTGGAAAGTGTGCAACACAAGCTCGTAACACAGTCATTTTTTGGAATTTTTTCACCAAATTTGCAACATAGGCTTTTTGAGAGGCCACCTCATGAACACCAGCACTGTTATTTTGTTAATTGGTCCCAAAAGTTGATTCTGTGCAGTGACCGTGAAATCATCTTTCAAGACCGAATAACGCCATGACAGTGACTGAATTCATGAGAAGGGGTGTCAAGAACCCGATGTTGAATATTTGGTGTCAAAAGTTGAAAAAATGGCTGAGATAGCCACCTAAGTTGTGAAAACCCTATTTATGCCATTAAACAGCTTACTGGCATTTCCTCCGTTTGCGGTCGGCTTTGAAGGGTGCAGACATGTTCCTGGTGCATTGATAATCATCACGCCAGGCTCTGGAGATAAGTATGAGGTGAGGCGGGATGTGGGGAGGTTGATGCACAGAGGGTGAGTGCAGGTTGTCGGGGGGGCAGGGACTCACGAGGGACCGTTTTCTTCTTTCACAGGGCATGTTAAAAAACACAAGAGAAACGGACACTTTTGGCATGCTGGGGTGGGCTCACAGCATGCTACCAAAAGAAACAGATGCTTTTGGCACACTGGGTGGGCTCCCAGCATGCCACCTATGTGTTTGTTTGGGGGACTGGTGCTGGCGGGATTGGGCACCCCTGCTGGCCATACAGTGTGGCATTAGCATGCTGGGTGGGATCCCAGCATGCCAACTAATTGTTTGTTGGAGGGCTGCAGCCGATGGGGGATTGGGCACCCTGTCAGCCACACAGTGCAGGGGCGATGGATCCGAGGGGATTGGGCACCTTCTCAGCACACAAGTTCGGGATGGGAGAACACTAATGAGGAAGGGGGAGGGGTAGGACATCAGAAGAGGGAGGAAGTGGGAGGGTTTTTTAATGCTGAGCTGCGCATGACAGCAGTTCGGCTGATCGGTATGCAAATTGCATACACGCTACAACCACTGATTGCAGCAGTCCTTTTGTTAGAAGTGAAGACCAACACAGCCGAACTGCTGTCATACGCAGCTCAGCATGTATTGGTCCCCTAAGGTCATGTCTGCTACACTGAGCACTACATTGGTGAGGAGGTTCACACACCTCCAAAAGTAGTAATGTTGCAAGACGTTCCTTGCGCATGCATGCAAGCGAACGTAAAAAGTACCCTTAAAAGAAAACACAGAAGCAAGCATCTGTGTTCTGCATCTGATAAAATCCCTTGTTAGGGCCAGTCTTTTTTTTTTTTCTGGTATTTCTGTCCCCTGGTACTGATTGGCCCTATATATCCTGTCATCCTCCCAATCCCGTCCCCTGACCTTCAGGCTACCTACCCTTCTTCTCCCATGGCTTACCCTCCATGGCAGGGTGGTGGGGAGCCCCTAACTCGATCCACCAAGATAGATCCAATTCAGGGGCAGCACCTGCAAAGGACAGCCATCATGCCACTCGATCAGATCCATTTTCTTCCACGTTTCTGTAGAGGGAGAATGCAGTGCCAATAATGGCCAAGCTGCATGCACCAGCGTGCAGCACACCAGTGGCCTGCTCCGCCTCCGTGCCCCAACATTCAGGACATGGTGTACCAACACCTAGCCTCTGCTAGATGTCAGGCAGGTGCCGGTCTCTGTTCCCCACCCTCCCTGGGAGAGGAGAGCCGTCCCATGGATGCTCAATCCTCTCTCACTCCAACCGACCCCCAATGACACACTCGCACCGTGAACACAGGTTGCCGGTGTGGCAGGAGGTAAGGCATGATGCCTCAGCCCTCCACTTCACTGGGTCAGAGTTAGGGCCAATCTTAAGAACAGAATGGAACTTTTTGGGGGGGCACCCTATATTGATGGGCAAATTAGGTGGCTGGCTTGTTTGCCCATCAATAGAGGATGCCAAAATAATCCCAGCTCTGTTAACAAAAAAAAACCCAAAACATATAAGTTGTGGCACTCATGCCAATAGCAAGCAGAGCACATGGTGAGAGGCTGATGACTGAGTGCAGCCACAGATGCAGTAGCTAGAAGGTGCAATTCTTGGCAGCAGGCAGCAGTTTTAGCAGCAGCCTGGAGGGAGAATGAGAGTGGTTCGTGTTGTCCGAAGGGAAGATTAGGGCCATTGTCAGCTCTCGTGTGGTCAGCACCATGCATTGCACTGAGGATGGGCATCGGAGCAGGACTTGGAACTTAACGACTATTGCCCACCAGTCAGCAGATGCAGACCAGCAAGAGTAAGTGCAGCAGGAACAGAAAAGGATCAAGCAGGACCAGCGGGGTGAGGGGCAGAGAGGAGGAGAAGACCAAGAGGAGAGTTGGGGGCTGGGACTTGGGTAGGCTAGAGAAAAAGAACAGAAAGAACTGGGTTAAGTGGTGTGGACATGGACTGGCCTGCAAGGCAGCAGCAACTTATGATGGAAATAAGTAGGCTAACAAGATCAGTGATAATTCTGAAGCAGCCAGTTAGCGGAGCCTAAAAAAGATGCTGATGTTTTGTTTCTCGTTCCCAAACTTCTTGGACTCCCCAGCCCTGGTTCTGACTTCCCCGCTTCCCACACCCCACATTCTGTTGTATGCTATCGCCTGCTAGGAAGAGATAGGGGACTCAGCCTAAAAAAATGAGATGGAAAGGGAATGAATACTCTCCTTGGTTGGCCTGTTTGGAATTACATTTTAGTTTCTTTGTATCACAGTACTGTATGATACAGTACTGTGATACAAAAGAAACTTAGACGTAATTCCAAACAGGCCAGACCTGCCAGAGCATTCATTCCCTTTCCTTCTCCAGTCTTTTTTTAAGTCTAAGCCCCCCATTTCTTTCTAGCTGGTAATGGCATACAGCGTTCCTATTTGGTATCACTACACATGTTGGGCCAAAACAGTATTAATATAGTTGGGAAATTGACTGCTATTATGAGTGCCATTTTTTGGGGGGTGATGAAGATTTAAAAAAATAAATTCTGGGGGATATATTTTGCAGGGTTGCCTAGAGGCGTCAAATTCTCTAAGGCTGGACCGTCCCCCTGTTCGTTGATTCAGCAGACATGGATACATACCTTAGCGTCCACAAGTGTCACCACTGGATCTTTATTGACATTTGTCACTCAGTGGCACTTCCTCTTCAAGCCTCTCCTTGATTACTCTCAGCCCCACTCCAACACATGATCCGCTCTTCCCTACTTCCTCTCTCTCCCTCCCTGATTTCTGACCCATCCCAACAACATTCGGCCATGGTCCATATACATTTGCTGATCTGCAGAATTTGCTCTCTCCCCTACTCCACAATCTATGCCCCTACCCCAAAATGCCTCTGTTCCCCATAATATCCATTATCTGCTGTTCACCACCTGCTCTCTCCCCTCCCACTCTATGATAATTGTGCTCTACTATGTCCCCACATTCTGCTGTCACATTATCCACTCTTCACCACTTTATCTACGTCCCTCCACTCACCAATTTCTGCTCCACTCCTAAATTGCTGTCATTCTCTGTAAATATTAGCCACTGTGCAGCACTTATGCTTTCCCTCCTCCCTGATCTCTGACCCTCCAAAATGATGTAATTCACATTAGCAGCTCTGCAGCATTTGCTTTCTATTTCTTCCCTCTCTGCACCCCTCCTGAAAAATGCCAGCATTGTCCCTACACTTTAACCTCTCTGGTGGCACTTAATCTCTTCCACACACCCTCAAACACCTTACCACTCCTGGTACTTCATGCTACCCATCGTGCGCTACTTGCTCTCTATTCCTTCCCTCCCAGATCTCTCCCTCCCCCATATACTGCCACTCTACATATGCATGACATGCTCTCTGGCTCTATCCCTGTTCTTTCCCATCTCTGCCCCCCCCCCCAAATGTGTTGTTGTTCTCTGTATACATTTGCCACTATGTGGCACTTGTCTTCCTCCTAATAATTGCCCCCCAATGTGTCCCCATTCCCTGTCATTCACATTACTTAATCTGTAGCATTTGATCTCTCCACCCTCTTCAATATCTGCCTTCCAAATGAATACAATTCTCTAATTCACATTAGCTGCTCTGTGCCACTTGCTCTATATCATCCCTTCCCCAATCTCTGCCCATGAGAACATGCCAACAATTTCCTATCCATTAGCTGATCTGCATGAGTTGCTGTTCCCCTCCCCAATCCTACCCCCCAAAAAAATTGCTCCCATTCATGATCATTCCACACTAGCTGCTCTCTGGCACTTGCTCTATTTCTCGCCTCCCCAAAATCTGCTCCCCCAAATCCCTGCATTGTATTTGTTGCTACTCATTAGCTGCTCTGTGGCACTTGCTCTTTCCTGCTTCTCGCTCTGTACCCCTTCCCCTAACTTACAGCCATTCAGCATCATTCACATTAGCCACTTGGTTTCTATCCCTCCCTATATTCCGCCCTCCTCCCAACATTCTGGCATTGTCCCTACACAGTAGCTGCTCTTTGGCACTTGCTCTCACCTCCTCCCTGATTTCTGCCCCCCAATATATCTGTTTTCTCACTATACATTAGCTGTTCTATGGCACTTCCTCTCTCCTCCCCTCCCCAATCACCAAAGCATGCTCTTTCCTCTCCTCCTCCTCCTCCTCCTCCTCAGTCTCTGTTCCTTTCAAACCTGCTGCCATTCTTTGTAATTCACATGAGGCACTTTGCAGCACTTGCTCTTTATCACTCCCTTTCCTGATCTTTACCCCTCATGCTGCCATTGTCTATATACAGTAGTTGTCACTTTTAAAAGACAAAGAACCTCTGCGCTCAAACACTGAGGCAAGGGTTACCCCAAAGGGCATTTGGCTGCGAAGCCAAGTTTCAAGAAAATACAAAATCACACATGCCCACACACAATGCAAAGCATCATGGGCTGCATATGCAAATCACCACAGAATGTTATGCTGGTTCAACTTTAAGTTGTCACTTTTTATTGCTTGCTACTGTTCTTTATAATGTTTATAACATATTTCGGCTTACTGTACATTCCTTTTTACCCATACTCTTCCCAATATAGTGCTGCCACATACTTGCTGCCTTTAGGTACACCCCTTTCATTTCATCTGCATTTCTCATGTGCTCCAGTTAATTTGTGCTCAGTTGGTACATTTCCATTTCAGACTCTCTTCATTTACTCTACCTGTTCTTTGTCTCTATAAAAGCTAAAGTAACCATGCCCATTACTTCACCTGCAACTTGGTCCCTTCCACTATTAATTTCAATAAGCAAAGAAACAATCAATAAGAAGTGCATGTATTTAATTGTTATTTCTGTCCACTGCATCTCTGAACTAATCCCCCCAGTTCCCATTTCCTCCTTCCTTTGTAATTATCATCCCTTATGCTTCTTGGTAACAATGATTGTCTTGAATTTCAAGAAAAGTGGTCCAGAACAAATCTGTAACACCCCAGTATGTATTTCATAAGCGTTGCATGATTTCAATGATGCAGTCCCAATGCAACTAATTTAATTCTTGTCATGTTTGTCATTGACCATAATTGCCATACAGTGACCTGTTTCCACATTACTTCTCATAAAATACATCTGTATGTAAGCATGTATGATCCCCTAAGTACACCGTTTTATTAATAATACCATCACATACCTCTCATAGGATACAATCTGATTATTTCAAAAATAATGGTAATATCAGTTCCATTGAATCTTGTGCCCCACTATACACATTCTCACTGAGCTCATGATTGCACAAACACTACGGGCATTCTCACGAATTAAATGATTATGTTCGCCTATGAAGCATGTGAACATATTGGTATCTGTCTGAAATGTGACAGGACTTTTGGATTTGTGTCCATCCTCCACCCATCACAGCTTGAGAACATCAAATCTCCTCCTTAATTCTATCCGCTCTCCTTCTTGCTCCTCCATTTGTCTTTGAAGTCCCTGTCCAATCACGTGACAGGAAAATGCAAGCTGCACGCTTTTCTTGTGTAACTCGGAATTTCTGCAGGAATCCTGTTTCCTGCTTTTGGTTCTGCTGCTTTACTTTTACACTGGGACACTGTGACAGGATAGTGAACTGGGCAGCTTCTTTGGTAGCACTCAGAAAGAGACTCTCGACAACAATTTAAATTAAAAACTGCTTTACAATTAGTAACATACAAAAAACAAATAGCTTATATTCAGGTTTACAAAAAAAGGTCCTTGCAGTTTAGTCTCTGGTTATCCCCACCATAACAGAAAATGAAACCTAATTTCCTCCTTGTCCACCCTCTCCATTTATTGGGTTGAGGTATTGCTTGTAAACCCTCCCCCTGAAGGATAGCCAACATATACTGTACAGCAAGCAGTGCAGGGAGGTCTTGTAGGGCCAACATTGAAGCAAGAGGGTTTTACTACAAATCCCCCACCACCTCTGTCAAAACATGTATTGCAGGGTTGAGAAGGGGGTTTGTGGGTGAAAGGAGCATGATGGACATATACTCTGTCACAGGCACAGTCAGCTTTTAGTATTTATTGCCTTTCTAGATATAGTATCACTTTCACTTAGTCGTCTGACTCACTCATTCACTGAAAGTCTCTGTTCTGGGGCATAGCCCCACATGCAGCAGTTTCTCACTAAGGTCCGAAATACAAGCAGCTGGTACTGCAGGGCCCCACTCATGTTTCCCCTTTGTCCTCCATGCCCCCTTCCTGGCATGTCAACTGATTTGTGGGATGTGTGTATGTGCATCCAGACCACATGACAACCTTGACCCAGCTGCTTGCCTAGGTGCATGAGCAGATGGGATCTGTCGATAAGGGGGTAATATTTATTTCTGGTCCCATGAGACCAGTGTGCCTGCCACAGAATACATTGTTGCTGATTGTATCTAGGTTGCCTATTTTACCTTATTCTTAGTTTAGTTACAGGATATGCAAGACCAGAAGAAAGAAGTGTGTCCAGGAGCCTCAAGTCCAACCATGTGGGCCTGTAGCTCAGTGGTTACAGTACTGGGATGGTATTCCGCGGTCCGATTTCAATTCCCAGAAGGTGACATTATTTCTTTCTCACGATAATTTGCACATTAAATTGCTTAGCAGTGGCTAATACTGCACCAGAAAACATCTAATTGTCATCTTAATTATTACTAGTTGCAGGATATGCAATATCAGACAAAGGAAGTGTGTCTGGGAATGCCATGTCAAACCATGTGATCCTGTAGCTCAGTTGATAGAGCACCTGGATAGTATTCTGGGGGCCTGGTTTTAATTCCCAGTAGGTCACATAGGTTACTTATTTCTTTCTCACCACAATGTGTGATGTAAATTGTTAGCAGTGGCTAATGGCACCAAAAAAACATCCTGGGCCAGATTCACAGAGCCCTCAAAAACACCACAACTGCAGGTGAATCCCAGCACAAGTGGGTTGCCACTTGCAGAGCCGCAGTTTTTCCCGCAGAGGCAGTATTCTCAAAGGCGGAGTTCGTTTGCCACTGGCTTCATGATTTACAGCAACTTGTGAGTGTTTTATCCCCTCAGCTGCAGAAAATTGTTACGCTCCCTATGGGACCAGGCGTAACATCTCCTGCAGCTGTGGCAGACTGAAAATACACATCTGTGCAGCTTTGGAGATTTTTGTCCATAACTGCAGTTGTGGCCTGGGACTTAATCCAAAGTTGTTTTGTGAATCTGGATTCTGCTTGTCATCTTGATTACTCTTACTTGCAGGATATGCAGTACCAGAGAAACAAAATGTGTCTGAGAACCACAGTTTCACCATGTGAGCCTGTAGCTCACTGTTTAGATCACTGGAATGGTATTTCAGGGACCTAGGTTCAATTCACAGTAGCTCACATTATTTCTTTCTCATTACAATTTGTGATTTGAATTGCTTAGCAGTGGCTAATACTGCACCAAAAACAGCTAATTGTCATCTTGATTATTCCTACTTAGAAACATAGAATTTGACAACAGATAAGGACCACTTGGCCCACCTAGTCTGCCCATTTCCCTACCTAATGGATAAGTGGCAGATCCTAGTTAACCAACAGCCTACTTCCTCCTCCCCCACTAGAACTGTCTTATGTCTGTCCCATGCATTCCTGAATTCCCCCACTGTTTTTGTCTACTCCATGACCTCCTTAGGAAGGCCATTCATGCATCCACAACCCTCTCTGAAAAAATACTTCCTCACATTACCTCTGAGCTGTCCCCACTCTATCTTCAAATTGTGTCCCTTGTTCTTTCACATCTCTTTTCTGAAAGATACTACCCTCTTGGACTTTGTTGATTCCCATGAGGTACTTTAAAATTTCTATCATGTCCCCCTCTCCCTCCTTTCCTCGAGGGTATACATATTAAGCTCCTTTAGTCTGTCTCCATATAGCTTCTGGTGCAGACCCTGCACCATTTTAGTTGCCCTCCTCTGGACAACCTCCATCCTGTCTATATCCGTGCGGAGATGGGAACTCCAGAACTGCATGCAGTACTCCAGATGGGTCTCACCAACTGTCTGTACAGAGGGATAACAACTTCCTGTTTTCTATTGGTGATGCCTCTCCCTATGCATCCCAGTATCCCTCCAGACCTCCTTACTGCCTTCTCACATTGCATACCCACCTTTATATAATCTGATATGACTACCCCCAGGGCCCTTTCCATTTTTGTTTGTGTTAGTATCTCACCCCCCACTGTGTACACTTTTTTTTGTTTCCCAGGTGCATTACTTTGCACTTCTTTGCATTGAATCTATGCTGCCATACATTTGACCATTTCTCCAACTTTGCCAAGTCCCTTCTCATCCTTTCCACCCCACCTTGTGTATCAACCCTGTTGCAGATCTTTGTGTCATCTGCAGAAATACATATGTTTCCTTCCAGTCCCTCTGCAATGTCACTTATAAAGAAATTAAAGAGGACCAGTCCCAGTACTGAACCCTGGGGTACCCCACTAGTAACCCCTTTTCTTCAGAGTGGACTCCATTTACTATTACCCTCTGCGTCCTGTTGTCCAGCCAATCCTTTACCCAGGCTACCACCTTGGGACCCACTCTAAGGCTGGCTAACTTGTTTATTAATCTTTTCTGTGGGACTTTGTTAAATGCCTTGCTAAAGTCTAGGTAGGCCATGTCCACAGCGCCTCCCTGGTCTACTACTTTGGTCACCCTGTCAAAGAAATCTATTAGATTCATCTGACATGACCTTCCCACTGAGAATCCATGCTACCTTGGAATATGTGTCCCACTGGCCTATAGGTACTCAACAATTCTTTTTTTCAGAAGTGATTCCATCATTTTGCCTACCACTGAGGTCAAACTAACAGGTCTGTAGTTTCCCACCTCTGCCTTGCTCCTACTTTTGTGAAGTGGAATCACATCCACCCTCATCCAGTCTTCAGGTATCACCCCATCCTCCCATGATCTGTTGAAAAGGGTAGTCAGTGGTGTCACTAGTTCTCCCCTTAGTACTTTTAGAATTTTGGAATGAATCCCATCAAGCCCATTGCGTTGTCCACCTTCAGTTTTAAGAGTTCTTTCAGAACCATTTCTTCTCTGAATGGACTGGTATCAACTGCCCTAGCCAGAGTGTTTCTATTGTTTAGTTTAGGTACCTCCCCCTCCTCTTCTCTTGTGAATACTGAGCAAAAGTATTTGTTTAGTATCCCTGCTTTTTCACTGTCACCCTCTGCCCACATTCCCTCCCCTTTATTAAGCCTCAACATCCCTCCATTGGTCTTTCTTTGCTCCCTAATGTACCTATAAAAGGTTTCATCCTCCTTCATAATAGAGTTGGCTAACTTTTCCTCAGTTTGGGCCTTTGCTATTCTAAAAGCCTTCCCTGCCTCCTTCTGCTTTTACTGATCTAGTTCTCTGTCCTGCTTCTTTTGTGTTTCCTTATATTTCCTGAATGCTATTCTTTTTTTCCTTAACCTTTCCTGCCACCTCTTTTGAGAACCATAGTGGCTTTTTCCTTTGTCTTGTTGACTTGCTTTACACAAAGGCTTGTTGCCTCTTTGATGGCAGTTTTGATTTTTCCCCATTGCTATTCCACCCCTCCTTCTTGCCTATTTGCTGGTGCTTTTCTGAGGCACTCTCCCATTTTGCAAAAGTCAGCCCTTTTAAAGTCCAGCACCCTTGCTTTTGTATGACTTGACTCTACAGCGGTGTTTATTGTGAACCACGGTATCCTGTGAGGTAGGCTATCTGCAAGTGGGCACCTACCAAAATGGTGACCCACCTGCAGTGCAGGAAAGACAGGGTGAGGGTGTAAGGAAGACAACAGGATAGGGGAGGCTCACGCATATAGTGACAGGATGCTGCTATATGTATACGCTAGTGGGGGGGAGTGAGCATGATGGAAGGGAGGGTTGGCCTGTCATGGTTGGCATGGGTCTGTCAAGCTGGACCCGTAGCATGGTGGTTGGGTGGCAGCCTAAAGCTGCATGGGTTCTGGGTTCAGGTCTGGGCATGCCTACATTTTAGTGTGCCCGGCCCAAAATTTCTTTTGCCCTGGAATTTTACCCATCAAGCACCCCCGAAGTTAGATCAACTGTAGTAGGGGGTGCTGTGGGTGCAGCCTCCCACATTAACATTAAAATCTAATTCCCGGCACCATTTTCCTGTGCACGGGGATGTACCCTCACTGAAATTGATTTTCAGTGATGTACCTTCACCATAATGATGGTCACGTTTTGGCAATCACCATTATGACATGGAACCATGAACCACACTGTTTGGTGATCACTTGTTTCCAGATGGCTACCCACTTCTAAATCTGTGATCCTCTTTCCATCCCCATTTGAGAGTACCAGGTCTAAGATTTCTCCCTCCTGAGTGGGTTCCAATACTATCTGTCTTAGGCATGCCCCCAGTAGTACATCAAGAATGACCCGGCCCTTCAATGTGGCTGCAGTAAAGGTGCTCCGGTTAACATCTGGCATATTCAGTTCTCCCATCAACAATATTTCTCCTTTTCTGCCATTCTAAGGATTCCTTCTATCATTTCCTTGTCCATTGCCTCCCCCTGAGACCGGGGTCTGTAAACAACACCTGTGCAGATTGTGGTGCCATTTCCTGTCTCCTGGGTGACCCACAGTGCCTCCTCCCCTCCATGTTTACCCTTTAGTTCTGTTGCTTTGATTCCTTCCCTAATGTAGAGAGCTACTCCTCCTCCTCTTTTACCCTCGCTGTCCCTCCCATAGATTATGTACCCTGATATGTTGACATCCCAGTCATGGTTCTCTGTGTTCCATGTTTCTGTGACTGCCACAATATCCAAGCATCCCTCTTCCATCAAGGCCATTAGTTCAGGGAGCTTGTTACGCAGACTATGGGCATTGGTACTCATCACCCTCCATTTTTTTATGGCCTTAACCCTTTTAGGCCCATCCCTGTAGTCGTAGTAAAGTAAAGTATTGGAACCCACTCAGGAGGGAGAAATCTTAGACCTAGTACTCTCAAATGGGGATGGAAGTGTGTCTTGGAACCCTAGATTCAGTTATGTGAGCCTGCAGCTCAGAGGTTAGAGCACAGGGATGGTATTCCAGGGGCCTGGGTTCAATTCCCAGTAGGTCACATTATTTCTTTATCATTGCAATTTTTGATTTTAAAGCAGCAGTGCAATGAAAAATGTTTTCCAAAAAGCTAATTTCAGCTTCAGAAATATCAGCATTCCTGTCAAATCTACTTTTTTAATTACTTCCTATGCTATGCAGAATTTTTTTTTAATGTTCTTTATCCTATCCCTTGGCAACTCTACAATGCTATTTATATCGCAAATGTGGTGGCCGTCTTCTTTTCTTGGGGGAAAAAAAGCTAACTTAAAACATTGAGAAAATACTGAGATTTTGGGGAACTAGACAATTGTACCACCAAGTTAAGCTGAAAGATGCCTAGAATCTTTTATAGAGAAAAAAACATAGGCCTGGATATTCAAACTGCGCTCAAAACTGGCGCAACAGCAGGAGCAAGCGTAAACCAGTTGCGCAAATGCGCAACAAGTCACGATGTTTCAAACATGGAGCAAGAGCAAATTAAAACAACCAGCAAATCTGAATACATCGCACATACTGCGCCATTGCGCAACCAGGAAGGAAGCTGAGCCAAAATGTTGCGCTATGGCGCAACCATGGAAGCTCAGCTGAGCATTCCAGAAACTGCCATAGTGCAAGCACAGCCCCAGAGCAATGGAACTGCACATCCAGGAGGCAGGCTGGGGCCACCGCCAGCCATGCCACACATGGGCACAGGAACACACTGCAGAACCCTCACCACACGGCACACCCCAAGCACAGCATCACTGGGGTGGTGGACGGATGATCCACGTGCCCATGGGGACAAGCCAACAAAGCATAGCAAAGCCTGACACCCCAGCACAACCACTGGCAGGCGGAGAGTGCCACACACAGGGGTTGACAACCACAGTGCACATCAGCCCCTCATGCACAGCGCGCCCTGCACCTGACCCCAAGACACACCACCCATGTGCAGTGACTGGCACTGCAGAAACCATCACAGACTCCCAGCACACGTCAGCCCCATGCCAACACAGAAGCCACAAGCCAGACACCCTGTCACCCAGCAGTGGGTGGCAGCAGATGGCAAGACCAACCAAAAGTCACTGCCATGCTGGAGATACCTCCCCATGTGCACACATGCACACACACACACACACACACACACACACACAGGACCATACCAGCCCAGATGGCATGTACACACCTGCAACTGAGCACCCATAGCCAGCTGCAATCAGAGACCAACACAGCATTCATATATCAAAATAGAAATGTATATTGAATAGTGCAACAAGAACAATAAAAACTATTTACAAGGGGGATGGGTACAAAGGAGAGGTGTTCAAGAGGAGGGATTAAAACTTGGAGAGGGAAGGCAGGGTGGTAGGGATGGAAGAAGTGGGAAGGGTACGCAGCTATGGCCCAGCCGGCTCCTGGTCCTCCCCTGCTGGCACCCCATTCCAGGCTGCCCCTGATGGCGTCCATGCCTCTGTATTGCTCTTGAGGATCCTGTGGCTTGCCACGCTGAGCCTCTGTGAGGCGACGACATCCCGCTGCATCCTCCTTAGAACCTCGAGGCCTAGGAAAATGAGAACACAGTCAATGGCTGTGACTGACCACAACCCTGAACACCACCCAACCTGCAAGCCATATAGCCCAATGTCCGCACCTGTGATGGCATGCACCCACCCACAGGTGAACATGCATAGGCCATCACAAACAGGCGGCACTAGCTAGCTCACCACCCACACACACTGCCCACGTCAATCACAGTATAAACTAGGCTGGCAAGTGATGTGGCAACGTGTGCGATGCCAGTTACACAGCTATGTGCCCAGTGCATGCCTGGACCACCAGTGGCGCATCACAGACATGCCGTGATACTGCACTGTGATGCAGGTCACCTGTGTCATGCCTACACATGGATACATAGACAGTGTCGGCAGATAAAGGCCTATGGGACACCCAGTCTGTCCATTTGACCTTGTAAGTTCACTCTGTTGTCCTATAAGTCTGTTGCCCTTACCCCTGACCTCCAGAATTCCTGTATGGCTAACCCATGCATTCATAAATCCAGTGACCAAGTCAGCCCACACCACTTCCTCTGGCAGGGTGTTCCACTTGTCTACCACCCGTTCTGTGAAGAAATACTTTCTCATGTTTCCTCTGAATCGTCCCCTCCAACTTCATCCCATGCCCTCTAGTTCTGGAACATCCCTTCGCTTAAAAAATACTGTTTTCCTGCACTCTGTTCCCCCTGTAAGATACTTGTATGTCCCCATCATATCCCACACCTCCTCCCCTCCAGGAGTACATGTTCAGTTCCGTCAACCTGTCTGCATAGGACTTGTGATGCAATCCATGCACCATCCATGTCGCCCTCCTCTGAACCCTCTCCACCCAGTCCATGTCCATACGTGGGTATGGTCTCCGGAACTGTACACTGTACTCCAGTGTGGGGGACTCACTAGTGTTTTGTATAGTGGAATTATGACCTCCCTTTGGTTGTGTCCGCATGGCTGGTGGTCTTGCCCCCAGCATGCAATAGCATCCATGAAGTAATGATACTCACCTCCTCCAGCAGCTGGGTCTGGCGCTGCTGCTGCTGCTGCTGTTGGGGCTGACACCCACGACACCGGGGCCCTGGCATGGCCCATGTCACCCTGGCCCTGTGTCCTCACAATCCGGCCTGTGGGAGACATATGTTGAGACAAACATCAGTGTGAGACTCAAAAGCAGGTGCCCCTGCCCCAGTGAGAGTGCCTGCCCACACAGCCATAACCATCCATTGCAGGCTACACTGACACAGCCCACCGTGTCTGGGCGGCACCCATGCACAGCCACCCAAGCACACACACACCACTACAGAGAATATAGGTGCATAGATGGTACACTCACCTGGCCTAGGCCCCACGCCCCGCCTGGCACGTGAATGCAGTCGCGTCAAGAGTTCCGGCTCCTTCCGGTGGAGGTCACTGTACCGGTGACCTCCACCAGGTCAGTGGCCACTTGCTGCCACACGTGGGTCCTAGGCATGGTGAGGGGGGCCTCACCATACAGTGCCTCACAGTGGGGCTCCACCAGGGCCACCAGGTTGGCCACTTCAAGCTGGTTCCAGGACACTGCCCTCCTCCTAGCCATGGCACCAACTTTACAGCAGGCAATATGGCGCCCCGTTGTTGCGCAATAGACCACCACAGGCTCCAATCGCGCTGTTCGAACAGCGCCCGTCACTTTTACATGGGCGCTGTCACCAGACAGTGCAATAGGAACGTACACATGGCATGCCAACAGCGCGAGGGGCCAGGGCATACACAAGGTCACGGCAATGATGCAAGGCTCACGCACAGTGCCATAGGATGATAGGCATCCCGCGCGACTGCCAAGCTGAGCATCAGTGCCACAGTGGACTGATCGGCGCGGTAGTGCCACAGCACCATATAGTGCCCAGTGCTGTGGCGCCACTGGCACAATGGTAGCCATGGTCTGAATCGCCCTATCGCGCTCAGCGAGTCTGCAGCGCGATAGGCGCATCGCACGTAAGCTGTCTAGGCATCGCACATGCGGTGTGGCACAGCCACAAACCTGCGCCATTGGCTCATCCCGGACCTTCCGTGTTGCGCAAAGCGCCAAATACGCGATATTCAACCGACATATGCCGTCATGCGATCAGCTATTCAAAGCGCAGTGGCACGATTAGCATGTCATTAAGTTAGCATACTCACCTCATTTGCATGTGTTGCACTATAAAAATGCGACAGTGGGTTGTGCTGGCCAGATTTGGTTACTGCAGGTGAGAGGTGAGTTACATGCTTGTGATGCTCAGGACAATGCTCATGGGCAGAGGATGATAAAGGCTGAGGGGCTGAGCATGAAAGGGCGCAGAAAGGGACAAAGGGCACCCCTGATCAGTATCTGCCATGCGGAGTGAGAGCGTGAGAGCTTCCGCCCCAGGCGGCAGCTATGCTCATGGGGAAATGCTGTCGACTGCACAGTGACAGGTGTCCACTTCCACCCATACAGATCACCATGACTGACCAGAGCCAAGCTGAGGGTGTGGACGGCGGGCGAGGAGGAGGCCGAACTTCTCACACGGCAGAGACAGAGCCCTCTTCCAGGCCTACCTGGAGGATGAGCCACTAGTGAGTGGATGGAGGGCACCCTCAGGAACGTGCAGCTGCATGGGAGGGTAGCTCAGGCTGTCAGCCTGCACGGAACCAGCGCTCCATGCAGGAATGCAAGAAGAAGATGGGACTGACCGCAGGAGGCTGAAGGAGAAGGTGGCAGCCTTCAGGCGGACACGTGCTGGCACTGGTGGGGGCCCACCAGTGGTGTTGGGCGACCCCTACAGAGGAGACACTGGTTGCGACCATGCAGCCAGAGTGCCATTCGGGGCATACCAGGTGGAGGATTCTAGACAGGTGGAAGCCCATCACTGCACGTATGACATGGTGTGTTGTTGGGGAGGCTGTTGTTCACATGCACTCACATGTACTCTCTTTCTGTTACAGATCCTGTTCGTCTTCAGGAGCGGTGGTGGTGGTGGGTCAGACAGTGATGCAGATCTGCTGGGCGTGGAGGACCATCCACCTCCGCCACCAGCCTGCAGGCACTGCAGCAGCATGCTAGGCCCAACAACTCCAGTGTCAGTGATATGGGTGCAGGGGTGCACAGCCTGTGTCACAGTAGTCAGGCATGCAGGTATGCCAGCATGCTGTGCCTGATGCAGTGGTACGCACCTGCCCATTGATAATAGCAGGGCCTGCAATGGGCAGTGATAGGTGTGTGTCCCATGGCGGACACATGGCAGGCCAACATGTGCCCCTGGGCCTTCCTGGTTCACTGTGTACCAGCATGCTGCACAGTCCCAGGCTGTGCCTGTCAGCACGATGGGGCAAGCACGGTGGCTGTGCAGGTATCTGGCACTGTTGTTGTACGGAGGTGGAACAGGTGGACCTGGAGGCTCAGCAGTTGGAGGCGGCAGCGCAGCAGTTGCACACCAGGTCTGGGGTACAGTGTCAAGCAGTGGCACATGTCCACCGCCTTTGATCCGCCCGCCACCTGGTCCTGGCGAACAGCGCCCACCCTCAAGGGTGCTGTGCACCAGGACCATCCACACCCTAGGGTCACGATGCCGACAGGAGCTGGTACCCATTGGGCCGCGCACACCGCCTGCTGCAGGACTCGGTACAGCTGCAGGGGTGGGTTACAAGGTCGTGGGCGCTGTCTGTGTCCGTGGAGTGGCATAGCAGGGAGTGTGCTCGGGACAGAGCGAGCTGGCGCCTTATGTGGGACGGATGTGACTGCTGCCGATTGACAGGCTGGCCCAGGCAGTGATCTCTGTTGCGGACGCGTGGCCACACTGTCAGGTGCCCCTGTACCACACACACCACACAGTGCACTCCCTCCCCGTTCCGGTCGTGCGACACCAGGCCTGTCGATGCCGGGTTCTGCTGTGGGCATCCCGGGCACCCCGGTGCAAGTTTGTTTGGCAGGATGCAGACCTGTGCGGGCAGGTTGCGTTCGCACAGTGGGACCTGGTGGTGCACACCAGCACCAGCCGATGTGAACCTGCTCAGCCTGCCAGTGCTGCTGGAGCCACGGCGGGCCGCCGACGCATCGTGGTGGCTGTGGGACAGTGCTACCTGACTGAGCTGTCTCCCAGTGCAGGCCCAGTCTGGTGCTGCCGTGTGTGCAATGTGTGTCATGGTGGGCACTGCTGGCTGCTCTGCTCACCAAGCTGACCTACGGACCACCTGCACACTCTCCCAACTGCTGTCCACAGGTGCGTGTGCATGATGATGCCTGCATTGCACTGTACACAAAGGTGCAGAGTGCCCAGGTCCTGACATACGACGCGGGACAGTCCAGGTGGTGGGGGTGGTTGGTGGTGCTGTGTGTTGGCAATGTCATTTCTGCAGTGCTGTGCTGCTGCCCATGTATGCTGCCTGGTGTGTGTGTGTGTCCATATGAGTGTTCACCTCTCTGATGGTGTGTCGGTATGCCTGGAACCTTCAACTCCCTGACCTTCATGCACGTGTGTTCCCCTGTGTGCCTGTGGTTTGCACATGGACAGTGTTGCCTGCACATGTCCCCTTGACTTACCTGTGTTGGGCGTAGTGCTCTTCTGCAATGGTGTCCCGGTGCAGCTGGGCCTGCCGGGTCAGTCGGGGGTCCCTCCGTCCTAGGGGGGGCTGCTCATCACTAACATCACTGGTGCCACTGGCGTCCCCATCGCTGTCCCCCTCTTGGACCTGTACGGCTATCCCATGGTCTTTGGCCATGTTGTGCAGGATGCAACAGGCCAGGAATATCCCACAGGCCTTTTGGGGGCTGTACTGTAGGGCTCCGCCGGAGGTGTCCAGGCATCAGAAGCATGCCTTGAGCATCCCAAACACCCACTCTATGATGTTACGTGTTGCGGCATGTGCCTTATTGAAGCATAGCTGCGCTGGGGTCATGGGGCGCCGGTACGGTGTGAGCAGCCAGGGACAGAGTGGGTATCCGCAGTCACCTGTGTGGAGATAGTGGAGATCAGTGTCATGTCAGGTCCATATTGCCCATATCCTTGTGCCACTACCATGGCACCTGTGTCATTCCACCCTTGCCCAGAGTTTGCATTCCATACATGTGTACTCACCCACTAGATGACCCGTGAGGGGATGTCCACTCTCGAATCAATGGCACAGTGCAGACTGGTGCCATATGAAGGCATCATGTGCTCCACCAGGGTGTGTGGCACAGACTTAATAATGCACCCAGTGGCATCACACCACCTGGCAGTTGACACTGGAAACCCCTTTCGGTTCGATATGCCCTGGCCGTCGGGGCCAGGTGGCGTCTCGAATAGCCACATGGGTGCAGTCTATGCTACTTGCCCAGGCATATGTGCTACCCTGTGGAACTCCTGCATGTTTGTTATGCGCTCTGCAGGTGGTGCTGGGGAAATGGATGTACTCCACAGCATGAGACAGCAGTGCGCTGAGGAATGGGTGAGGATGCGTGACGTGGCCGACTGTGTAATGCTTGTGGTGTCCCCTGTTGGCCTCTGGAAGGTGCCCGTGGCGAGCAGGCACATGCAGGCTGTCACCTTGGTCTCCACGGACAGAGCATGACTCCGTCGTGAGGGTGCCTGCATCACATCACTGCACAGCTCGCAGAGCCATCTCAGTATTGCCCTGTTCAGGCGGTACCGGCCCACAATCTCAATGTCTGTGTACAGCTCGAAGCTGATGCGGGCACGATACCACCTGTCGGGGGCATACCGCCGATGGGTTCCTCCGCGGTCACGTCCCCCTGCAGCATGGTGTCTCACCCCCCTCATTACAGCTTCCATGTGGAAGCTGGCACTGTCCATCTCCTGGCTTCTGCCCCGGCTGCTGTTCCTGTATTACCCCGCTGCCCCACTGCTGCTTCCACTGCACGGGCACCCCCACTGGCCTCTCTGTCCTCCTGGACCCACTGTCCCTCTCTGCCCTTCCAGCTCCTGTCTCTCTCTCTCTCTCTCTCTCTCTGTCTCTCTCCCCCCAGTTTGTGGCCTGCTAGGGTTCTTGCCACTTCCTTGAGCCTTTTATTTTGGCTCAATTCGCTGCTAACGGCTTCCGGCTGAGCCACTCTTGCGCATTGCGCAGTGTTGATGTCGCATTGCGCACTTTGCATGGACCGCCCCTTCAGTTGCGCATGCCTTCATTTCCATGCGCTGTTGCTCAGCATGTTTTGGTGGTGCAACTGGCGCTTCTGAATATCGCCAGAATGGCGCATTTTTGAGTTGCGCATGCAACCCTGTTCTTGTAACGCAACCCTTTTCAATATCTGGGCCATAGTGTTTTGCCCAATTTTGTTGCACTGCTACTTTAAATTGCTGAGCAGTGGCTAATACTGCATGAAAAACACCTATCTGGCAGCTTGGTTGTTCCTACTTGCAGGATATACAATGCCAGAGAAAATAATTGTGTCCAGGAATCCAAGGTCCAACCATGTGATCCTGTAGCTCAGTGGTTAGAGCATCAGGGTGGTATTCTGGATGTCTGGGTTCAATTCACAGAGGGTCACATTATTTCTTTCTTGCTACAATTTGTGATTTAAATTACTTAGCAATGGCTAACACTGCTGCAAAAAAAAAATCTAATTGTCATTAGTTTATTGTTATGTTTCAATTGAAATATGATCTTACTTAGCCCAAGTGTCTTACCTCATAGTGCATCCGAAGTTCCTCCACCTGTTGCCTCTGTACATTCCTGGGGACAAGAGAATGCACACTGGAACTATGTCCTGGTACATGCTCATCAGCCCTGATACTGATACTCATGCTCCCAGGTCACAGTTCCAATTTTCAGAGCAACAGTTTTAAGTGTTCCCATGCTTGTATTTCAATATAAACATACTGCCGTATTCAGGACAAAGCTTACTTTCAGCCATATGTTATCTTCCAGTGGTTAAAATATGAATAAACTTTGCATGTATAAGTTCACATCTGTTCAGTGCCACCTTTCTCAGATATGCAGTCCCTTGTTCTTGGGAACATGCAGAGGTATTATTTATTAATTTTTATTTATTTATTAAACTCTAGGATTACAAGTACCTTTGAGCATGAACTGCTCGTTTACAAAGGTTCCACGTCAGAGGATGGGGGGGTAACATACAACAATGGGAAACGATGGTAACAGTCGCAACATACAGATTACTTATACATGAATAGTTCAGTCAACATGTTAAAGTAGAACAATACTAGCTAGCTTATTTACAGTATACAAGGTGAAACGGTATACATGGTCAGAAGGAGTCAAGTGGAAGCCAGCTTGAAGGTGCCATTGTCAGAACAGGGATGAAAAGAGAGAGGGGGACAGGGGCCAGTGGCCAATGGTATGAGTGGGTTGAAAGAGAGGGGATGAGAAGGTGAGGGGGGCAGAGTAAGAGGGAAGGGGGCTAGTGCCACAAAAGCAGGGTTGCGAAGGCTGAGAACAGTTCCAACAAAGGTAAAGGGTGATGCCCATGGCTTGGGGGAGGCAGTCACAGTGTGAGGTAGTGGGGAGGAATAGACACACTTGCCTTTTAAAGGGGCTTAGCGTAGTAGCAGCAAGTGATTCTTTGTTAAGGGTATTGAACCACTGAGGAGCCCTATACATAAGGATCTCTGACCCAGCGAGGTCCGGCACCAGGGGACCTGGAAAGTCTGGGATTGAGAACTGCGTGTTGGCGGGGTGCAGCTGTTGGTAGCAAGGAGACTTGACACACCTGGAGTCATAAGTCCGAGAATAACTTTTTTTGCAATAAGACAGGTTTGGTATTGTATTCTACTTATCAGAGGTAGCCATCCAGCCTTGGCGTAAAGGTCACAGGTGTGCGTAAGGCGTTTCACCCCAGTGAGAAGTCTGCAGGCTTTGTTAAGAGTCACTGATATCCTCCTGAGTGCAGTAGCCGAGGCAGAGCCATAGATTACAAGACCGTAGTCGACAATGGAGGTAACAAAGCTGTGGATAGCCAGTCTAAGGGCTTCAGAGGTCATGCAGTGTTTGTACTTGTGGAGCAGGCCAAGGCGTATGTTGGCAGTCTTTGCAACCTTCCCAATGTGCTGGGCGTAAGACAGTGAGCTGTCCAGGGTGATGCCAAGGTATTTGAACTTGTGAACCTGATCTAGTGAGGTCCCATATTGATTCTTGATGGTGAGGGGTAGAGGTTTTTACTTGCTACATGCATTGCAGAAAGACATAACCTTGGTTTTACTATAGTTCAGGACAAGTTTGTAAGAGCCAAGCCATTTTTCCACCAGGCTAAAATCATGCTGCAGTTGACTCTCAAGTAGGTTAAAGTCCCGGTTGCTAGAGAAGAAGACCGCATCATCTGCATAGAGTAGTGTCCTCTGTTAGCAGATGCCAGGAAGGTTGTTTAGGAAGAGTGAAAAGAGTAATGGGCCCAGTATCGACCCCTGAGGGACACCCAAGAGGACTGGCTTTTCAGCTGATGAGTCTCCAGCAATTTTAACACATTGAACGCTCTCCCCAAGGTAGCTAGCAAACCAGGGCAGTGCATCAGTGGAAAGCCGAAGATCAGTCAGTTGTCTGAGTAGTAGGGGGTGGTTAACTGTATCAAAGGCCTTAGTCAGGTCAATGAATATGACCCCCTCACATTGTCCTTGGTCCAAGGTGTCATGGATACAACCGGTGAATTCCAACAATGCCTTGGTGATACTGTGCCCTTTTCAGAAGCCATGTTGCTCGGGGCACTGAATATTGTGTTTTTCCAGGAACTCTACAAGATGGTCAGAGACTATGCATTCAAGTGCTTTGAATAGTGGGGGGAGGATGGAAATGGGCCTATAATTGGTGTGCAGTGCCTTGTCTCCACTCTTATGCACTGGTGTGATGGTATCCTTTTTCCAGATTGTTGGTAACTGGCCATACCTGGAGGTCACATGATGGCAGCCTAGGAAGAGCAGCTCATTTAATCAGCTCCATTCTCAGCCCAGATTAACAGCCCTCAATTTAAACAAAATTGTGCTTTCTTGAACTGTAGATATTTGTGAAGTGCTGGAGTCGCAGTCTCCGACAGTAAATATTATTGAAATGGAAGCCTTTGTTAAAAAACAACTGGCAAAACATACGCTGCCTCCTTCCCTCGAGAAAGAGCAGGCCACAAAGTGCCCTCGCCAGGGATCCAGCAAATCAACCTCGGGGCCTTCAGCATTAACGGAGGAAAGGTTTTTAGAGATTTTCGCTCCGCTGCGATCATCGATAGAGGAGATCTCATCTGAGATCCAGTGTTTTAAATTGGCATTGGTAATCCTGAGCACAAGGGTAGGAGACAACGAGATTAAAATAAAATCTGTGGAAACAAGAGTAGACAAACATGACCTGGAACGGGCCTCCCTTAATAAGCGAATTAAGAAAACAGAGGACAAGCTCGAGGACTTGGAGGGACGGAGCAGAAGAAATAATTTAGTTATAATCAGAATCCCCAAAAAAGAAGAAGGTACAGTGGCTATACAATTTATTCAAAAGCTTTTTGAAAAGGTTGCGGGTCCACCCCCAAATGGTAGCTACATGGTGGAAAGGGCACATAGGTTGCTTCGCCCCCATCCCCTCCCGGGTGCTCAGCCGAGACCGATCATTTGTAAGCTTTTAAGCTACCTGGATAAACATCATATACTGAGCAAAGTCAAAGCATTGCAAGAAATTTCTTGGGAAGGCAAAAAGATCAGAATAATTCACGATCTGCCTCACTCCGTGTGGCTCAAACGTCAAGACCTGCATCCCATCATCTCCAAACTGATAGCCGTGGGCTTTCAATTCAGGGTTAAGTACCCAGCTTTGCTCCAAGTTAAAATAAAAGAACAATGGCACTCGTATGAATCAGTAGAGACTTCACAAACTGAACTTAAAAGAGCCCTGCCAGAGTTGTTTAAGTAAAGTACTGAGTGCACAGTTAAGTTATTCAGAGCATCTTGCAGTCTAACCGGTGAGCCTTCACAATGATCAGTACGCTCAAAAGAGACATTGATTTTCTAATATTGAATAGATCTTTATTCAGTACCCTGTAGTACGTTCACTAACGTGCCCTTGCATTTTATAAAACCGGACTGAGCCGTATAACTGAAACACTAAAGACAATTGAAACTCTAAAGATACAGAAATCTGGCCTTCCGAAAACTCACATTACCTCTGGTTGTCGGCTAACCATACCAGCGAGTGGGAAAGCAGTTAATGGCCAGTGCAGCGATGTTTCAACTTGACTATTGTTATAGGAGATTGCATAAAGCTTAATTCAAAAGAGCCTTGCCAGAATTGGCTAAGAGAAGTGCGGGTTGTACAGCCATGCTATGTTAAAGCACTTTGTAGTCTGGCTGAAGAGTATGATACCAAGGACAATATAGGCAACAGAGACGCTGATCTTTTCATCTGAGAAGATTCCCAAATCAGCCTCAGCTCTCTGTGATATGATTTCTATGCATTCCTGCTTTTTGCGGAAACGGAATGTGTTACATGAATGAAGTCTCAAAGATATGGAAATCTGACTCCCCAGAGTGTCTGATAAAATTATATTACCTGAAGCTGTTGGCTACCACGTCAGAGAGCAGAGAATGCAGTTAATGGTCAGCGCAGCTGTCCTAATTTGGCCATCACTTTCAGGTCCCTGAGTATCTATGCCCCTGTCCCGGTTCAAGCTTGATCACCAGTGCACCAGAGTTTGAGCAGTAGCTGTGCTCACAGCTGATACCAAAATACCGAGAGGACAGTGACAGAGAACTGGCCATACCTTAGGGAGAGGTTGAAGATCATTGTCAGGGGTTCAAGGATCTCGTCAAGAACTAGTGCCAGCAGCTTCAAGTCGAGTGAGTCACCACTATAGCCAGATTTGCTGATAGCTTTACAAATATAGGTTTTGGCTTTGTGCATTGGGATCCTTTTGAAGAAGAACTGCGGCAATGAGTGTGCTTGGGATGATGCGACAGTAGTGGGAGCATTGAAGAAGTCAGGTGGGAGGAGACTGCTCAGGTTGGAGAATGCATCAATGAATGTATTAGCGATGGTATCTTGGTCCAGCATAGGAGTGCCATAAATGCTGAGCATGGTGGGTGGAGACTTGGTGTCTTTGCCAGAGAGGTCCTTAAGGTTTTTCCAGAATTTCTTCCCATCCCCCCATGAGCTGGAGAGTGCTTCTCTAAAGTATTTGCTTTTGGCCATCGGGTGCAGCTATTTCTTGCTTGTTTGTATTTTTGAATGTCTGTTTGGGCAGCTGTGGCCGAGCACAGTGCCAAATGTGGTCCCTTTGTCTGAGCTGCGTGATAAGCTCTGTGTTTATCTATGGGTTAGCTCCACCCTTGACCTTCATTTTTTTTAGCGGTGCATGGATATCACAAGCCTCAGTGAATCGGCTGATAAACAGATTGAGCACCTTGTTTACGTCCTTGAGTGAGTCTAATTTTGACCATTGTAAACTGCTTAGCTGGGATTTTAATAGTCGTAGGTGTCCCTTCTTGAGTACCCTGGCTTGTATTATTTTAGGCGGTGGCTTGATGTAGTTATTAGTACAGGTGCAGATGACTGGTGAATGGTCACTTAAGGAGTCAGGGAGAACAGATACCATGGAGATTCTTTCAGGGTGGTTAGACAGAATCCAGTCAATAAGGGTGTATGTCCCTGTCCTGTAGTTACACCTGGTAGGAGAGGGGACTAGCTAAGTGAGATGTTGAGCTGTAACTGAATCCTTGTAGGTGCTGGCCTCAGGTGCAAGCCAGTTGATGTTAAAATCTCCCATTATGATGGACTCTGAGTTATGACGTAGACCCATCAGACATTCCAGGACATAATTGAAGCCACTAGTCGATTCCTTTGGGGGGATGTAAATGGAGACTATGGTGAGGTTTTTGTTGTGTGCCCCGAGGAGGACTTTGATGGCGAGGACCTGTGATGTTGCTCCCGGTTTAGAAAGAGGGATGGCATGTCCCAGGAGAGTATCCCTCAGGTAGATGGCACAGCCACCACCCTGCTTAGAGCTTCTGCCCTGCTTGAAAATTGTGTATCCGGGAATAGCAACTGCACTATCAGGGATCTTTGGAGTTAGCCAAGTTTCAATGACAGAGAGGATGTCAGGATTGTATTTCCGAATCCAGATTTGGAGGTTATCAAGTTTGCTGAGGAGGCTGCATATATTGATGGACGCCAGGGTAAGAGACCCTGACTTCCGGTTCTGGCGGTAGGCAGATCGTCCTGGTGGGCCAAAGTTAGGGTGAATGTTTCCGGAGAGGAGCAGTAGCAGTAGAAGAAATCTTCGTAGGGCGGTCTGAAGTATTTTGAGGGCTTGTTTGCTGGAATTCCTTCTGCATGCCTGGGTGTCGAGGCAACGATTTGAGTCTGGCTTATTACAGAGAGCTGTTAGTACATATAAGTTCCCCTGAGGGCTATACCCTTGGTGCTTCAGAGAGAAGCTAGTGTGCCAGGTTGGTGAGCTGAGAGGCACAAAGTTATTAGACTGGGTCCCAGTGGTCTTTCCTAAGATGTAGTGCTGAGCTGTGGTTGGTATGAGCTGGTCCTGGGAGTAGGGGGGTGGTAGTCACTTGATGGGCAGGGCAGTGCAGCACAGTTATCACAATAAATAGCAGTGCTGGTTGCAGTTTAAAGGCATCCATGTCAAGGGGAATGTGGAAGACACAGTTTGACTGAGGGAGGGCACTCAATGTGAAAAAAGTAGAGAGTTGAGGGACGTAGGGAAATCAGCAGAGACAAGTAGGATGGGTGAGTTAGGGAGTGCTGCTTCTGCTAGGTGAAGCAGCCCAGGTGGGAGGGGCATCAGTGTATTTAAAGGAGGCCTGGAAGGGGGTGGTGGGGGTGGGAGAAAAAATAGGTCAGAAAGGAGACCCAAAAAAGTTCACTAGGCAGCAGTACGTGGACGCACCAATGGTTGAGGGACACCAGCTAAGTCGTCCAATCAGGGACCACTGGCAGCAGCACCGCACCAATCACAAGGCAGCCGCAGAGTATGGAGCTGCATAGAGTGTTGGCTCTCATACCTGCAGTGGGGATCTGAGTCAGAGTTCCAGGGAGGCGGTCACTGGCAGCAGGACGAGTCAGCACGGTGGCCATTGAGTGCCACTCTCGGCAAAGACGCCGAATTTCTCCCCGGGGATTCTGCAGAGGGGATCTGAGTCCTAGTTCCAGGGAGGCGGTCAGTGAGCAGAACCTCAGATGAGCTACAAAGAAAAACACTCGGGCTGTGTAAAATTACACTTGGATTGAAAAATAACAATAAATTAAAGTGGTCAGCCTAGACACAGTCAGCATGCAGGTAGTCTTCAACACAAATACTGGTCCCACAGGAACAAAAGTAAATACTACCCCATATCACCAGATCCCAGTCTGCTCAGACATCTAGGTGGGCAACTGGGTCGGGGCAGTCATGTGGGTGTTTACATGCCAGAAAGGGGGCATAGAGGGCAAAGGGGTAATGTGAGTGAAGCCCTGCAGTACCAGCTACGGGCATTTTGGACCTTAGTGAGAAACCGCTGCATGTGGGGCCATGCACTTGAACAGACACTTTCGGCGAGTGAGTCAGGTGACTGCCTGAAAGTGATGTTATGTCTAGATGGAGCCTTACTGAACCAAGTGATTTCTGAGGTGAGGTGTTTTGCCATTACTACACTTCTCTTTTCACACCAGCTAGCAGACCACTGTGGATGCTGAAGACCCCTACAGAGTATATGCAGAAGAGGATAGAAAAGTAGGAAGTCAGTTTGGAAACTGTGATGATCTGATGATCCTATGTTGAACAAAAGATTCAGCTCAGCTGAAAGGAGGTGACACAGATTGCTCCTGCACAAGCCATTCATGCACAGTGACTGCTGTGTGCACACGGACTGTGGTGATGGTTTCCTGATGTCAGCTTGCCAGCCTACAAACAGTTTGCAGTAGCTAAGAGAAAGAAAGCTGTGTTCCTCGCTTGCGTTGCCCTGTGATATTTGGGATCTTCTGAACTGTGAGTACAGTATATCAGGGCTCTGATCCTGCAATGGATTTCCATTTAGATAGTTATATAGTAGTCAGAGCCTGTAGGTTTCAACTTTGAAGTCTTTAGTTTAACAAGGACTAAGCTGTATGGGCACATAGTAACTTTTGCAGTAGGCTGGTAAGTTAAATTCTCTTGTTGGATTACTATTTAAATTGCCTTACAAAAATTGTTAGCCATTTCCACTACCTGTGATTATCTTTGTAATGCCACACCATATTGGACCCACACTATGCATCTAGTGAAGCAGCAGTAACTGCAAAAAAGGGAACTCCCTTGGTTACGAGGGATATTATTAGTAGTGGTGCAACAACTTAGCTCAGCAACCCAGCAGGGGACAGAATTTTGGTGGGAGGTCACTGAGAGAGTGCAGGAGGTTACTGTAAACATATTATTTGTGATAATTGCATTGCAGTACTAGATATCTAATCCATTCATCAATTCATAAATCCACACTTTGGGAAACCAAGTGATAAGTTGTGTCTTTTTAATATGTCAAGTTACATTTTTCATTTGTAACTTGAATATTTTCTAGAACTGGAAGGAACTTTCATTAGCTATTACTCTCACTCATGCAGGAAAATATTGGCACTAGCTCTGGATTTGCAAAAGGGACAGACTTGGATTTGTTGTTCATCTTACTTCTATCACAAATGCTTTCTATGTTAATCTTAAGATAGCATACATGAAAATGAACACCTATTCATTTACCTTGGCTCTTTTCCGCTTTTAGATATCACATATTTATACACTTGACCTTTTTTCTAACTTGGCCGCTTCTCACAGTAAATGTTATTTGATCAGCTATAATTTCTTTTTTACTTTTTGTCATTGTAAATCCACAAAGTCATGGAACTCCATCTTGGTGAAAGTTAACTTTAAAAAATATTTCTTCATGAAGTATTATGTCTCTGGCAGGATTCAAACATGGGTGTTTTCCTGAAAATATATTAAAAAAAGATATATATATATGATTCCTAGCAGGAATCAAACTCTTGATTTCTTGCATTCATGGCTAGTCCAGTCATTGAAACCAGAAGACTTGGGTCTCAAATCCGCAACCACCACTTGCATGCTGTGTGACCCTGAGCAAGTCAAATAACTTCCATATGCTTCCAAGATGCACCTGAAATATTTTTTGGGTTCAGTTTGCCCTTTACAGCTTATAAATCTAAAATAAAAATGCAAAAAATCTTACAACTAGGTTTGAATCAAAGGACAGTTGCCTTTATTGAGCAACAATATCATTATGAGTTGGACTTCATTATATGTATGCGACACTGACAAATGAATAAAACAGAGGATTTGATAGCTTTCACTGGGCAAACAATACATTTTCATAAACAAGTTTCCAAACTAACACAAAACCCTTCTTCAGATAAGCTTGAAGGGCTCTGTGTAAGCTGGAAAGCTTGTGTACTGAAAATTTGTTGATCGTATAAAAACTATTAAATCACTTACTTTATTCACCTGTTTCTATAAGGACCAATACTGCTACAAACAATTCTGTGCAACACTCTGACAAATGCACCCTGATCAACACTGACATTAAAGACCTGGGCAAACTCTTGTTGTAGTTCAAAAATATATTCCTATAATTCAAATGTGTATATTACAAATTAAAAAACATAAATGTTAATGACAATTCTACTCATTGTAGGAATTTAACTCTTAACCATCTGTTCCAAAGCCCAACACCATCACCTCTACACAACAGAAGTATTACTGATTCAGTCCTAAACTTCCATAAAGCATATATTTTAAAATATATATATATATATATTTTACTTTCTACTTTTTCCCCATTTTTGCCTTTTCAGCTGCCAGGACCTCCTTCCACCTACCCAAGCCTTATACCCGCCGCAGGAGTCCTTTGGTGGTCCAGCCCACCAAAAGCCTCAGCTTGTCAACCTTCACCAGACTCCCCAACTGTAAACCATGGCTTGTCCCCCATGGGTCAGACCCCCTGGTTCCCCAAGCCAGGAGGTGATACTTTACTCAACAGTCAAGGTCCATGAGGGGGGGCAGGTAAGGGATAGCAGGCAAGGCATGGGAGGAATCAATGTTACCCTGCTGTGGTGTAGGGGGCATGGTGGCTTCATCTGCCCAGTGCTGCTGGGGGTATATTAATCCCCTGCTAGGCCCTCCCTTTATTCACCTCAGGGCATGGTCCTGACAGATGACCTGTCAATTTACCTATCAGCACCATCAAAAGGGTGGGTAAGCCCCACCCGACCATCAGAGCTCCCCTGCCATCCCCTTCACTGGGCGGGTGACACCTTCGCGTCACCTGCCAGGTGAGTGGTTACATGCCAACATGAGGTCTCCCCAGAGGGACTACTTATTCCTTCCTGTACAACATCTCCCCTTCCCCTTGTGTCACCAGGGAACAGTCATGCAACGGAAATAAGTGCCCTCCCTCCCCAAGGCAGGTGGCATCCAAAGGAAGCCCAACCCTGCCTCATCAGTTGGCACCAGATATCCTGGACTTGGGGCACAAACCTGGGTCATCTGGATGGCAAACTGTAACTCTACTGCTGCACTGGCCAGCTGGAATAATTAATGGTCATAACATTTCTACCCAATTAAGAACTGAAATCTTAACTTTCTGTTTTAATCCCATCCTTTTGCCATTATACGAAAGAATGTTCCTCACTTCATCCTTGAACTTGCTTTCCAGGCTGTGCCATATCATATACAATATACGCACTGAACTAGGAAACCAGTTATTGCTGTTTTTCCTAGAGATCCTTAGTGTTCGAACAGCATGCTCACCAGTACATGTCAAGTTCTACCACCACGTGTATTTTTACAAAATGTGGACTTCATTTACTACAGTATATGATTTTCTTCTTCAGTAAGGAGAAGTGCATGTTTTCCACTTGTTGGCAATCTTATTGTTGGAAAATAGAACACCTAAATTATGTTAATGGTTTTCAATGTCTGTTATTAGAATGACAGGGTCTGAAACCAGCCCAGTGGTGTAGAGGACTGAGAAGCTGGGGAATTTCACCTCCTGCCACACCAGCAACTCGGGTCTAGATTTGAGCATGGTGGGTTGCTTGGGGGCTGGCCAGGGAGGGAGGCTCCAGTATCCCTATGACTGTTCTTCCTAGGGGAAGGGGGTTGTGATGGCTCGCTACTTGACTGCCACCTGTAGGAGTCTTGGTGGCAGCACAAGAGAACAATGCATCCAGGGAAGGGACCCCATGCTCAAGGCACCAGGGTCATCTCTGCAGAGGCAGAGCATGCATCTCATGCCCTTTGCATGTCCTGTGAGAGCAGGGAGAAAATCAGGAAAAACACAGGCAGCTGCAAGTTGACAACCAACCCTTTGCAGGCCCCACACCAGCAATTGGGCACCTCCCCACAGTCCTGTGGCAGGAGACAATGGAGGAAGGTAAGCCTTGGAAAAGCTGGATAATGGGGCATGGGATGTTGGTCAGAGGCCGGCAGGTGGGGCAGTATACGAGTATACAACCACTATAGAAAAATAATAACAGGGTCTCCACCTAAACACAAAAAGAGCAAAGTTTCAGTACTGAATTGTCTTCTAAATTAAAAAAAAAAAGTTTGGTCCTGTATAGACACTCTCTGTGACCCTGCCTCCAGTAACATTTTGCAAAGTACCATGACATTCAATAAAGTAATTATTTATACTGCAGTGAAGGACTGTTCTTGGGAGGGGGTGTTTGGCATCCTGACTGCTGTAATGGTACATCAAGAGGCCCTCTAGGAGGAGGCACTGCCAATTTGAAACTAATCAACAATTTATGACTATTCATGTGTTATGGGATTTACTTACGCCTCATTCAGTGTGTCACAAGGTTGCAGGCTAAGTATGCTTTCAGCATATAAGAAGTTGGCAAATCCCACAACAACGCACACTCTGAAGTGCATTATTGAGATTAAAAAATGAATTTCTAGTAAAGAAAAAAAACTTTTTTGGTTTAAATTAAGTAAATATCAGAATAAAATTATTACATTTATAATTTGATTCATGTGCCATAAAAATAGTGCTGCTGTTGTGACTGTGTCCTACTCTGTCTCCCCTCTGCATTGGTTTATGATTTCATTGGTTATTTCCCCTTCCCCTCCACCGTATTTTTTAGTTAGATTTGTCTCCTCTCCCTGTATTCCATTGTCTCCACCACATGTTGATTTTTTTTACCTAGTTAAGTTTATTGGTGCAAGACAGACATCGCGTCAGTGAAAGAGGCATACTGGGGAGGACATCACTAAAGTTTTTATCAGTGCTGGTAGAGCAAGGAACACTGAAAGGGAGAGCATCACAGCCCAGCGATGGTACCATTAACCCTTGAAGTAATGTATTTTATTGTTGTGCTGGTTGTTTGATGAAGATGACAGTAGGTTTGGGTTTCAGCATTTGGAAGCGCATGTTTGGTTCTGGAGCTGGCACTTTGGGAGACACATCAACCATGACAAAAACTGTGTGTTCCACAAGCATGTTTTCTAAAAAGTTCTTTTAGTTTAGGATATGTAGTAATGTCCATCTTTGCTATTTATTTCATAGAGGTTTTACCAGGCAGTTTTGTCTGTATTTTAGTGAGGGGAAAATAAATGGTGCCAAGATCACACATGAACATTCTGTGGTGTGATTTTGACTTGTGTGGGCATGTGATACAGTCAGTTGTCACTTTTCCAGTAAACACATTGTAAGATTTACACACATGGGTGAAACTGCAGACTGACAAATCACAATGCTGGAATTTTTGTTGTCCATTTTACAACCAGTATTATACTACTGGCATAAGAAGTATCACCATCTGATTGGCCAAAAAGACCATCTGCCCATAACTTAATCTTCCCACAACCCAGACAAAAAGTGCCAGCCGACCTGTTTACAGTGAAACAACTCACTGCACTATTTTTACAGTTTTCAAAATTGTTTTAGCTGCCATCTTCTTTTCACAAGTTTTAATTTTTACACTCTTTCTAATATTATGCCATTTGACACAATAATTAACCAAAAGATTGTCAAAACAAATGTAAATATGCCTTAGCTAACATGTAACATTTATAAACAAAATTCTACAACTGAAAACTTCTACCAAAAACCTCTTGATTCGAGAACATTGCCACTCAGCCAGTTGCACACTCTGCAGATTTCACAGAGCACCTTCTACCCAAAAACAGACACACACAAAAATAACTAAAATGAAACCCTTGCCCAATGTTTAACTCAGGATTCTTCAAAAATAAAGAACCCCTCTGGTACCTGTAAGGCACTCACCAACCCTATCAAGTGAAGCAACTCACACTTCCAGCAGCACCAGCCACTCGAACGTCCCTCTCTTGCAATGCTAGCTTCTCAAATTTCACTCTCTCTCCCGTTGATACCACACCTCTCACTCTCTTCAACCCCTACAATAACTCCAGTCTCATTCTCCTCAACCCCTACAATAACTCTGAATTTTCAAAAATAAAGAACTCCATCCGAACCTTCAATGCACTCACTAACCCCATCCAGTGCAACATGTCAGGATCCCAATGGCTACAGCCACTCGAAATGCCCCTCTCTCACAGCAGCAGAAGCCATTCAAACTTTACTGTCTCTCTCTCCACTGCTAACCACACATCTCTCATTCTTCTCAACCACTACATACAAAATATCTATCTATCTATCTATCTAGAAGTTAAAAAGAAATAAAAAATATAACTTGGGGTGGGTTTATTTCACCAATATGTTTACTGCAATGATTATTTCATTAAAAGGAGTAAGAATTTTAACAGATATTTCTATTAAAATAGTAAAAAGAAGCATTAATGCAATATTTATTTAAAAAAATGATTACTTTACTCAACTATCCAAAGCATAATCACAATAATCCACTCCGGGGTGTGGGATGGTGTGGGATTCATCCACTTCTGGTGTGGTTTTTATCACTTGACCTGAAGCCTCATAACACACCACACCAGACATGGATAAATTCCACAACAACTCACACCCTGTCATAGATTGTTGCTTAAATAAACCACAGTAGACCATTAGACCCACTGTGTAGCTACCTAAAAACCACATCCCAGAAGCAATCAGTGGGCTGAGTCACATGCCTGATTAATATGTGGTTACCACACATACTAATGTATATAATTATAAAATAAAAGGTAAGCTAAACACAGTCTATTTTTCAAAGTTTCATTGGAGGCAAAAGCAGCTCTTTAAATTTCATACAGAATTGTATGCATTTTCTTACAGCAAAAAGAGTTAAAATGGAAACAAATGTAGTTTAAATATTTTGATTCAGTTTTGCGCTGATACAACTTCTGAACTGCAAGATTACAGTACTTCCATTAGTCATCACTTGTCATTTTAAGTCCCACTTGACACAACAACCTTTTGAACACTCATTTTAAGCTGCTTGATGTGGAAATTAAGTATGCATGATAGTTCTTTTTTTTTAGGATAAACACAATACAGTATGCAGGTTTGTTGAGGATTTGGTGATTTGAAATGTAGACTAGAGCTCTAGAGAAGAAAAAAATGAAGTTCACTTATTACAAAGTATATTTCTTTGAAACCACATTGCTAATTCAGGCATACAACATCCACACTGAGTCAGAAGGCACCAAGAAAACAATAGTTTCTGCCGCTTGAGTTAGTGGTTAAATCCTGAATAGTGACACTGAAAACTGAGAGTTTGAATCTCAGTCAGTGACTCACTGAGTGACCACAAGGTAGTCATTTGACTTCCCTTGGCTGTGGAATTCCCAGCTATCACAACAGGGTAGAAGCAGGTCCTCAATGAAAAATGGATGCTGCATCTCAGGTGGACTATCCTTAGAAGCTGAACTGTAACAATGATATTAACAGAGATTGTACATTACACTGAAAAAGATGCCCCTCCGATAAACAAAATGCTAAGCACCTCTTCAGGTACATGTGTGCCCACAGTGTTTATGGGCTCAAGTCTATGACTAGTTCTTTGATTACTCTTACACCATACTATTATTACAATGTTATACCACTTTTGAGTAAGTCCCTTCCCAAATACATAGATACTGTGCAAGGGTTTGATGGCAGATAAATAATTATTAGTCAATCCAGTCTGACCATTTCTTCCCTGGCTCCATATCTGTCCTGAAATAGAAATGGATTTACTGGGCCTCTTGTCCTTCTAGTGCCTTAGTGCCCCCCTGCCTCAGCTGTTTATCCTTCACCCTCCCTCAGCTCTTCCTTTCCTACATGCCTTTCCTATTTATGTTTGAAAACAGCCACTGATTTGGCTTCTACCACTGGCTTTGGTACACTGTTCCAGCCATTTACCACTCTCTCCATGAAAATGTGCTTCCTAGCATCCCTTTGAATCTCCCCCTGCAACCTCCACCAATGTTCCCTGGTTACTGTGTTATCATTCCCTGTGAATAGATTCCTGCACTCTACCCTGTTGATGCCCCTCAAGAACTTGTAGGTCTCAATCATGTCCCCCTCTCTCCTATACTCAAAAGAGTACAAGTTTGGGTTCTCCAGCCACCCCTCAGGGTCTCAATCCTCCCCTCAGTAGTCAGAAAGGAGCAGACAAACTGATTTAGTAATGCAGTTTTGTTTGGGAGGGTAATGAGTTAGTCTCACCCCTCAGGAATGTGACAGTCAGAGAACCCCATGTTGAAAATGGAGTTTTCAGTGGCCTGTTGTTCCAGCTACCCCTTGTAAACCTTACTTTCCAGGTCAATCCTCAAGCCAGGCCTGCTCTATACTCACACATCCTATGTAGCCTTCCCTCATGGTAGGACACAGTAAATGACCTGTGTGTTGATGGCCACTGAAAATCAATCATAGTTAGCAGAGGTATAGTGTGGGAGTGATTACAATTAACAGCATCAAGGTGGATGTGTAGTGGTGCCATCATTTAAATAAGGCTGACCATTTTGCACCCTGTAAGGCCCTCTACCATTCCTCCATTAGCCAGTGGGCCCTGGGGCACCATCATATGGGCAGGGGTTGGCAGATGTCATGTGGACACTCACACTGTCAGTGCCACCAATTATCCTACCATAGAAAGTGCTTGTGCAGAGGACCACCCAACATATCCCCCCCACCAGCGCATGATGTCTATGTATCATGCCATGGACCCCCACGCTGAGGGCAGTTACAACTGGGACTCAGTCACTGGTCTCCCACGTGGTGGTGGTGCAGTGCACTAATGGCTTACCCCAGCAGGTCAGATGAATTATTCATTATTTTGAAAAATTATCAAAGCATTTTTCAAACATATTTTAAATTATTGATAATGATTTTAAATACATATACATAAAAACTATAGCAATATAACTGATCTATGATGCCCAAACTCCATATTTTCATTAAAAAAAATTCTAGCCAAAACACTTTCAAAGGTAAACCCTTCTAAGCAAAATTACTTTAAGAAAGGTTAACTTTTGAACCACTATGGCTAGAACTTAGTTTTATTTGTTTTTTGGTTTTTTTTATAAAAGCTTTAAGACATGTCATCAGGGTTTTTATTGCTGTCAGTACATTTTGATACATGGCAATATACACCAATACACTTTTATGCAAAATATTAAGGCGACAAATGCATCCATGTACTGAACAGCACTCAAAGTTTCATAAATCTTTGCTAAATTCCACAATTACCTGAATAGCCGCAGTCAAGTGTGGAGATTCTAGAGGTATCAATCACATGAAGGAGAACCAAAACACTTTTCCAGTTTTTTGATGGGTACTATTCTCGATATGACATGGCCATACATTACATCAGTCAAGTTCATCCACCCAGCCAAGCTTTGACTCTTAGAGGATTGACAGAGTGTTTTCTAAAAGGCTTTACTTGTTCTGTGGTTGTTTCTATACTGAAAGTGTGTTGTGATAACGAGCTGTCTACCTTATCATAGCTTTTTTAAAGAAATCAGATTGGGGGGGGCGCTATCTCTGGATGCCACTTCTCTGCAATAGGGTGAAAACCTGTATCTGTCAGAAGGAGTATTTTAGAGCAACACAAAGACAGTGTGGGAATATTACAGACTGCTTTTTATTTGTGCCACCAATTACACACATAAGTCACTGGTGTTTCATGATTAAAATTAACTTTATCAAGCCCAAGAGGTCATCTGTTATAGTAAATATAAAAGAGCAATGAGTATATTTATAGAACTGTAAGTATTATTTTCATGAAAAATTCCTCCAACAGAGGCAATCGTATTGGTGTAATTCATATTCATAAATTACTTCACATCTCATTGCATTTAAATTATCACATTATATTGCTGTCCTATTTCAAAGTCCTATAATTTTATAAATAGCATGATAGTCCCCAGTAAAGAACACCAGAACCTGATAATGTTCACATGAATATTAAATAACAAGCCTAGGAACTTTTTTTGCACAAGCCACTCAGCCAGTTAAAAGTGCCCTTTAAAATTATTATAGTTCATTCTACATAGTTTCATAAATAAAACTGCCTGTATCATTTCTTGTTTTCCTCCATTCAAACTGCATGCAGGTACACTTCCTAGACAGACATTGACTTTGAACAACTTTTAGAAAAGAATGCTTTTATTATATGAAGCCTTTAGAATAAATACTGCAACATCATATACGCATGTTGTACTCTCCAAACTGTAACCTTGTCACTATGAAACCCTACTTTTGAAGGCTTTAAAACAGCAATACAATGTATTGTTACTGTTTTTTTAATGGATCTGTCCACATTACGGTTTGTTTACACCTTCCTGCTCCTCTCATAATGATCACACTAGCAACCGTCACTATGTATGCAATACTTTCAGTTTTCAGTAAATCATTAAAATATTGTAATTTTCTTTTATATTGTGCATTTAAACATATCAGGCCAGATTTTCAAAACCCCCAAGAATCAGCACACGTGTGGGAAAAAAAGTTGTGCAAATGGGTCTTCACTTGTGGAGCTGCAGTTTTCCTGCACACACTGGATTTTCAAACACAGAGTCATTTTACAGCTGGTTCCATGATTTACAGCAGCTTGTGGCCGAGTCTGGCACAGCTGTGCCAAAATGGTATGCCTGGTTGGACAAGATGCAATAACAAATGCAGCTGTGCCTGCCAATCATGCAGAGCATGTGCTGAAAATATGACTGACTGCTACCGCAGAGATTTTTTCTGCACCTGCAGACTGCAGCATGGGACTTAATGCCTCAGCCGTTTGGAAAATCTGATCCCACAACTACAGAGCATGTACAGTAAGTCATTTGTTTAGTGTTAGGCTTAGTTGCGCTATATCCCAAAGTCAAGACATAGTGTGTACTTAACCAGTTCTTAGAATTAGATACTGTATAAGGCTATGTTTGCTTCATAAATCTGGGCTTGCTCACTGTGAGCCCTTTTCCCTTGAGACATTGCATTCCTAGATACTCCCTTGACAGGAAAAACATACTCTCTAAAAATGTTTGGAAAATTTTCCTTGTGCTGTATCAAATAAGTCTCCTAGCATAGATATGGTTATAAAATGGTTTGGAAATTTCCTGTTTCAGATTGGCTAATTACTGGGACACAGTCAGCATTTTAAGTCATTTGTAGTGCTCTTGTATTGTTGTTCCTGTTAACAGAGCTTTACTGAGTATTTGCTCTGATTCTGCATAAAATGCATAAAGCACCCTTTTTAATGTGTATTTTGATAAGGTCTGCTACTTACTGTGCATCCCCAACATTGAGATGGCACTGAATGACACCGAACATGTGCATGAATGAGTTCAGCAGTTTTGGAGATGTATAAATAAAACCAATTGCTTAATAGTGCTGAATGTGCTGACTTTTACAATGTCAGTGGTTTTTTTTTTTAAACTGAGGGCTATTTCCTACATAATTCTTACTAGAAAAGTGAAACTGGGACTATGTGCATGTGCTTTCATTCTTCATTACTCCCCAAGGCTCCTCATGGCTCTGCTCATGTCCTAATTTCACTTTTCAAATGACAATTATATAGAAAATAGCCTTCAGTGTAAAAAAAAAAACACTGACATCGCAGAATTCAGTATAGTCAGCACAATTAATCAGTTTTGTTTTTACACCTGTTTTATGCCTCCAAAATTGCCAAACTTTCTCATGCATGAGTTCGGTGTCATTCAGTGTTATCTCAATGTCAAGAACATGCAGTAAGGAGCAGACCCTGGAATTTCAGTCGGGATGACCAGAAATCTTTTTTTTATCAAAACTATATATTAAAAAGTGCATAGAAACAAAGATGATGATGGCAGATAAGGACTAATTGATCTGTGGCTTATTCTCTCTTCCCTATTGTAAGAGTACTGTTATGTCTATCCCATGCATTCTTGAATTCTTGAATAACAGGCACAAAAATACAAGCGCACTAGAAACGGCTTAAAAAGCTGAAATTATCCCTTTAAATTCTGAGACCCATATGTTAGTCCCCACAAAATGCATAGGTTGGAACAAGTTCAAGCAATGGGATGTGGAATTTGGCCCAGTCTGATAGAATTCATAAGCCATATCACTCATCCCTGATTGCCATCACAAATATGGCTACCACCTTTACTCATTGAAAACCTTTAACAAGGCCCTAAAAAGTGAAACTCCCTTAAATTAAAAACTAGATAAATAATTAAACATACCTTCCTTACACACATAAACAAACTTAAAAAAATGACATAGTATTCAATTTTTATTCATGGTGTTTCTTTGGGGACCATGAGAAGTCCCCCTTCTTACCAACTATGCTGCTTACACTGGTTCAGAAACACTTAAGACTTTGGCTCCATATAAGGCCTGGTTTTCAGTAAGAGGAGGTGAACATTCTGCCAGAGGAATTCTGTAGCAGTTTGAAGTCCTGTGTTCCATGATAAGCAAACATTCCTTCTACTGAATATATGGAAAGACAAATGATTGACAGATAGGGAGGGCAACTCATGCCTCATTCAGCAAATTGGTGTGCATTAATCCTTGATAGTGAATGCCTTCTCATGTCTTATTGCTTACTTGTAGTACTCATGACTAAATAGATTAAACCGCCTTACTTGACAATGTATATCGCAACTCTTGGATGCTGCAGCTACCTCTCATCCTCTGGTGGAGCAGTGTGCATCCTCTGCTGTGCTTCTTAAGTCCATCATTGTTATCATGGCAGCTTCCATTTTGCGCCGAATGGCCATGCATGTGCGTTCGAAAAAAGACACACTTACATTTTTTAGAAATTCCATGTAATAGCGCATGCTCTGTGAGCATTTTGTCATACTTGAACGCTGCTGAATATGAGCTCTATGGTAGTTGATGTAGTCCTTCTTATAATTACATACAGCACTTGCAAATTATTCTTAAGATTCTCTGAGTTAATACTGAGTCATTCCTCAGAAGTACTATTTGTTATAATACTGTTTATTTACTATAGCTACTAGCAGTGATCCTTTTTTCTATATCCTTTTGGTCCTAGGGGGTGGGTTAGCTAAAAAAAAAAAGCTTGACATTATATTTATGTTATGTGGTGCCGGCTACCATAACTGGGGAAATAGGGCAGTAGTACATCTGGACAGGGAGGATGGCCTGCCTGGTAGCATCTAGTGGAGGGATTTTTACTGAAAATAATACATTTCTATACATATACTCATTGTTCTTTTATGCTGAATTGAACAGAGGAGCACCAGGCCTTGCTAAAGTGGATTTTAGCCATGAAATGTTGGTGACAAATGAGTAATTGGTGGAAAAAAAAAAAAAAAAAATTTGTGTTTGGTAACTTTAATCAGGAATGTATGTCTCTAATTTTCCTACATTGTAATTTAGATGAGAGAAAAAACAAGAAAAAATATCAAGCTTCTCTTTTTCAAGACCAGTTCTTTTTTTTTTTTTTTCAAACTGTGGATCATGATACCAACGAGGGTGGCAGAACATTTGATGTCGGCTACAGCAGGTGCTTTATACCAATATTTTAATTTAGCTGAGCTTGCAAGAAAATTATTTTTTTCCCTTATTCTTCACTCAAAACAATAAGTTAATGTTTATCTTATGTTATATGTATGCCACCTCTCATCTTATTGAAGAGGGCCATACAAAAATGTTTAAACTGGGATGCAGACCACAACAAACAAGTCTGAAACCCACGGCTATAGATAAAAGAGAATAGGTAAAACTGGTTCAGGGTATGACTAAAATGAATCCTTTGCAATCTAACTGCATATTGCAGATAACTTTCTTGTTAAAATATGTTTTGTTTATTAATAATTTGCTATTCATAAAGGTGCAATTATAAACTGATATATCAAAGATGTGATTATTACTAAGTTTGAGTCCCAAATCTATATGAAAGGAAAAAGTATGACCAAGTAAAATACAACAACCAAAAAAACCAAGCATTTGCCAATGCCTAATGTTGTCTCACTGACATTGGCATTGGTAGTGTAGGAGTTAGAGATGCATAATAGGAATGGCAATGAAGTATTGAACTGACGCCAACCTCACCCCCACCCTGCAGAGACTGACAGGCATTGGGGTATGCCTTTGGGTCATCATGTATAACGCTTATGTCATTTCACCTCACCTCACCCTACCCTGTAGACACTGACAAGTGTCGTGGTGTGCTTTGGTGTCTTTGGGCCTTATACGTACCCCATTCCATAAGGAAATACACTGAGATGGGTGCAATATAGGAGAATGGGGTGAACTTTGGGGCTGAACACTCCAAGGCACACCTCGATGCCTGTCCCTGGCTGCAGGGTGGGGGTTGGGAGTGGAATGACGTGAGCATTACAGCCGATGATCCCAAGTCACAACCCTGACGCTTGTCATTCACTACAGGGTGGGGTGTTACAGTAGGAAACCTTAACGCCATAGGCGTTTGTTGGTATTTTCACTCCAAATTTTCAATATGGGCTTTTTGTGACCCCACCTCATGAAGAGAGGCACTATCAGTTTGTTAGCCAAAAGGTGATTTTGCACAGTGACTGCACCATTTCACGCCACAGGCACGAAAACACATTTTGGGCAGGATTTGAAAAATGACAACTGTATTGTTCATGAGGAGGTGTAAAAAAATGGCAACGTTGAAAATCTGGAGTGAAAATATGAAAAATTGATGTCATGAGCATGCATACAAACTGCACAATGCACGTCTGTAACCCAATAATATTTGGGATTTTTTTAACCACATTTTCAACATTGGCATTTTGAGACCTCCCCTCATGAACAGTGGCATTGTGATTTTGTTAATCTGTCCCAAAAGTTGATTTCCCACAGCGACCATGACATTGTGTGCCACAGGCATGAAAACACATTTTGGGCAGGATGTGAAACATGACAGCTGTACTGTTCATAAAGAGGTGTGAAAAAATTCCAGTGTTGAAAATCTGGCATGAATATATTGCAAATTTGTAAAGTTACAAGGGTGTGTGGAAACTGCGCAACGCACGCGTGTAGCACATTTTATGGACTTTCATCACCAATTTTCAACATAGGCATTTTAGGACCTCTGCTCATGAACAGTGTCATTGTCATTTTCTTAATCTGTCCCAAAAACTGATTTCTCACAGTGACCGCGCTATTCTGCACCAGAAGTGCAAAAACACATTTTGGCCAGGATATGTAAAATGACAGCTGTACTGTTCATAAGGAAGTGCAGAAAAATGCCAATGTTGAAAATCTGGAGTGAAAATATTATAAATTCACGAAGTTACAAGCATGCGTGGAAACTGCGCAATGCATGCTCAAAACAGTCATTTTTTTTTATTTTTTTCGCCTAATTTGCAACATAGGCTTTTTGAGAGCCCACATCATGAACAGTGGCACTGTTGTTTCATTAATCTGTCTCAAAAGGTGATTCCACGCAGTGACTGTGAAATCACCTTTTAGGACGGAATAACGCCATGACAGTGACTGAATTCATGAGGAGGGGTCCCAATAACCCCATGTTGAAAATTTGGTGCAACAATTCCCATAAATGCCCAAGATATACACCAAAGTTGAAAAAACCCTGTATATGCAATTATACAGCTTACTGGCATTTCTTTAGTTTACGGTCAGCTTTGAAGAGTGCAGCAATGTTCCCGGTCCACTGAAGATCATCGTGCCATGCTGTGGAGGTAAGTATGGGGTGAGGGGTGTGTGGGGAGGCAGGGTGCACAGAGGGTGGGTGCAGGGGCCACCAGACTCAGTGAGGGACCGTTTTCTGTTGTACAGGTTTAAAAAAAAAAAGAAAAACACCGCGGGAAGGTTTTTTTTTTTTATTACAGGGACATTTAGCATGCTGGGGTGGGTTCCCAGCATGCCACCTGAGTGTTTGGGGGTGCTGTAGCTGATGGAGGATTGGGCACCCCCGTCAGCACATACTGAGTGGGTGGGGGCAAGAGCTGAGGGGGATTGGGCACCCTCCTCAGCACACAACAAATGGGGGGACATTTTGTCAACTGGGAGTGGGCTCCCCATCTGCAGATTGAACTTGGAATAGGGGGACTGAAGCCGATTGAGATTGGGCCTCCTGTCAGCAAAGAAAGACTGTTGGGGGGGACGCATGATGCAGAGGTGGATTGGGCACCCCCTCGGCACACAACTGAAATGGGAAATAGGGCATTACACAGAACAGGGAGTGGGCTCCCCAGTCGGCACATGATCTGCATCAGGGCATGCCGACAGGGAGATTGGGCACCCCTGAAGTCGCATTCTGACAGGCAGAGGAAGTCACTACCACCGTGTTTATTGGAATGCTTTACCAGTAAAGGCACATCAGGAGGTGTGTTATTGTGCCGCTGCATGACAAGCTTGTCTCTCATTGCAGTGGCACTTTTGTTAGATGTGTTGGCCACTTAACGTATTGCTGGTGTCAGAACCTGCATGCTGGCTTATTGGTGAATGAGGGATGCACCTACTGATGCATACCCTGCGTTCACCCACAGTGACCGCACCTCCAAATCTGCTACCACTACAATATGTTGGCTGGCACACAAGCGCGAGCCAACATAAAAAGATTATAGTGGTATTCTGTTACCCTTACAGAACACCAGCCATGTTCAGACTGAGACAAGAACAAAGTAGCTTTATCACTGAATTTTAGTACCATTTTTTTTGCAGCTGGATGACAACTGATCAGTTACAGTATGGCACTTTAAGGAGCACTAGCTTTGCTCTAAATAAAGTAATGACAGGAGCCTTACCTCCTAGTAAGCAAGCAGGGATAAAAATCACAAATTTCAGTTTGAACAATACAAAAAGAGAAGGAATAGTACTTTGGATCCATGGGGCTGGCTGCCCGATCACTGTAACTTTCATATTTGGCACCCAGTTCCACCTTCAAATTTTTACTGCCATCTGAGTTTATGGAAAGTAATCAGAGAATCACTTTACTTGACTTTTTTATTATTCTAGAGTGTCTTGTGGTTGCAGTGAAAGTCAATGCTTATCAAACAAGGCTTGAGAGTTCAGCAGTGGCTTGGATTTTAAATGAAAGGTCCTCAAAAGTTATAAAAAATTGCTAAGTAAAGTGATGTTCCCACAAATTTCTATGGAGAGTAGTGCACTGCTGTTCAAATTCAGGCATCTAATAACATCATAGTGTGAGAACTGGGCACCACATGGAGAAGTGGAGGTAAATGAGCTACCTGCTCGAAAACAGTCAAAATTCAGTCCTTTTGCTTTCTTTAATATTTAAACTGAGAACTGTGATTTTGATACCTGCTACCTTACTGGCAGGTAAGACTTATGTGTGTTTTATTTAAAGCTGAACTGGTGCTCTTTAAAGGTTGTCTTATGTGTCATTATAAAAAAACTAATCATTGAGTTGCAAGGAGTGGTACAAATTTATGGTGGTACTTGTAACACAGTAACAGCCCAGGAGCCACATCCAGCACAAACGGACAACCTCAATCCAGTGTTCTGAATGAAACAAAGTATTCCCCCAGTACTGCAGATCCCAGCCATTGCTACCACTATTGCACACAACATCTCTGGGCCGGCCTAGTGCAGAGACCGGGGTTCCTGTGTAACCACCCAAACACCACCACAGCGGCTGCTAGGGGTCAAACACATTGTGTAGGTGAGACCCGTGACTTTCAAGGAGGAAGGGCACAGGTTGTCAATTGTTCACATATACCATGGCAGCAGACAAAGGAGAGGCATTGCTGTTGACTAGGGAGTCAACAATTTGGGCACATTCCCAGTTGAAATAAGTGTGTTCCTTTCTTTACTAAACAGCAATAGCAGCAAAGAAATATACAATACAGTTGTCCAGCAGGTTCCACATGTTGCCATACTATGCATTGCATGGGGGATTACTTCAGGGAGCAGGGAAGTGATTCTGCCACTGTACAATAGCCTGGTTAGACCACATCTGGAGCACTGTGTGCAATACTGGAGACCACACTTAAGGAGAGACATCCAGTTCCTGGAAAGGGTTCAGTGGAGAGCAACACAAATGATCCATTGCCTAGGGGAGTTGATGTATGAGGAAAGACAAGAGGTGCTAGGCCTGTTCTCATTGGAGAAGAGGAGGGATCAGGAGAGGGGACATGATTGAGGTCTTCAAGTACCTCAAAGGAATCAACAGGAGGGGATCTTTAGGCTAAAGGAGGGTGGTATCCCCAGAGGACATAGTTTGAAGCTCGAAGGAGGAAATATGAGGGGAGAAGAAGGAGGAGGAGGAGGTATTTCACTGAGAGGGTGGTGGAACCATGGAATGCACTGCTTGGTGAGCTGGTTCTGGCTTCTACGGTGGAGGGGTTTAAGAGAGGGTGGGACAGGTACAGAAAGGGGATGAAATATAGGTTGGCTTGCCCCAGGGAGGCTGTGGTGGAGGTCAGGAGAAACAGGAATGTGATAAGGGGGGATGGCTTTGGTACCCAACCAGGGTTCTGAGGCATAAGCAGACTCAATAGACCAAAAGGCCTAATCTGCTGGTGACTAGTATGTTAGTATGTTACTACACATCCCATAGTTCTCTGCTCAATGTCCATCATGCACTGGGTTCTCACGGTGCCCCTGGTGCTTTAAAGGAAGGCTCCTGCTTCTGCTCATCCCCTTTTTTGCTGAACCATAGCAACTGAACTCCAAACTGTCCTTCAGAACTGGATCTTAACCAGAAAAACTGGAACTCCAACAGACTTCTGTCCTTACAGCTATTCTTGCCCTCTGTGGCTGTCATGCAGGACATGATAAGAGACAAAGCATGGGGGGTGGGGACAGTGATGAGGGACTCCACCTCCAAGTAAACCAAGGAGAGCAACTGGTTTTGATTCAGAAGCCAGACTCTTGGCCTCCTTCCCAGTAAGAAGAAGAGTGCAGCAGAAGGGGTCAAGGTCATTGAGGTGTTGAAATAGTAGTAGTAGTAGTAATAGAGTTTATTTATTTTGGGCGCCCTTACCTGTAGGCTCATGGCACCCTTACAGAATACAAAAAACAAACATCTTTAGGATATAAGTTATAACATACATAAAACTAAAATACAATACATATAAAATCAGTTAAATACAACCTTTAAAATTCAGATTAGCCAATTCCTAAGCTTTTTAGTGGCATAAATATGTTCCTCCAGCCCCAAAGGCCTGTTAGAAAAAGAATGTTTTTAAATACCTCCAGGAAAAACACCTCCCCAAGGTACCCCAGCAACAAATTCCAGGGGACAGGGTGGCCACCTTGAATGCCTGGTCCCCAAAAGATTTTAGCCTAGCTCTAGGGACCTCCAGGAGGGACTCCCCTGCTTATCCTCCTTCAGGTAGCTCAGACTCAACCCATGTAGGACCTTATAGGTCAGAAGACCTGCTTTAAAGGTGATGCACCAGTGCACTGGCAGCCAATGCAGTTTGCATAGCACTGGTGTAATGTGACAGAACTTGAATGGCCAGTCAACATCCGAGACGCTGCATTCTGCAAAAGCTGCAGGTGCCACATTACACCTCCTCTGACCCTGAGGTATAGTGTGTTACAGCAGTCAAGCCTTGAGGTGACAAAAGCATGTACCAGCGTGGCTAGGTCATAAGGGAAAACAAGGGATTTAATTCAGGCAATGTTCCGGAGATGGTAAAAACTGGTCCAGACAACAGCCAACACCTGAGCTTAAAGTGTCAGCTCATTGTCCAGAACAACACCAAAATTCTTCACCCTAGAGGAGGCCTCCAGTTTGGTCAGACCAAAAAGCCCTAACCTATCCCCAGAGGTCCCCACCCACCCACCCCTTTCGACCCAGCTCAACTACTAGCACTTCAGTCTTCCCTGGGTTGAGCCTCAGCCAGTTTGATGACGTTCATTCCAGGATTTTGGACAAGCAATTATTCAGCATGTTGACCAGGTCAGATCTACCAGGTGTGAAGGACAGGTAGGGCTGAGTATCATCAGCATAGCAATGAAAACTCAGCTCATACTGCCTTATGACCTTATGCAGGGGCAACATATACACTGCAAACAACATGGGAGAGAGAACAGAGCCTTGGAGTACTCCACAGGGCAGGGCTGTTGGGCTTAAGGAATAATTCCCCAATACCACCCTCTGGGACCTGCCCAGGAGAAAGGACTCAAACTAGCTAATGACCTTGCCAGTGAGTCCAACATATTCCCTCAGCCTGCCCAACCACACCCCATTGTTCACAGCGTCAGACGCTGATGAGAGATCAAGGAGAATAAGAATCAGTTGCTCTTCTCTATCCCTCGCCCTGAGCAGGTCATTCAGCACATTAACCAGCATGGTCTTCATGCTGTTCATAGCCCTAAGTCTGGACCGGAATGGTCTGTAGATCTGGAAGTCCATGAAATGACTCCTGAGTTCTTCCATGACCAACCCCTCAAGAACCTTCTCTAAAAAGTGGAGGTTTGAGATAAGCCAGTAATTTGCCAAGATGTCGGGGTCAGAGATGTTTTTTTCAACAGGAGCTTCACCAGAGCCTGTTTAAGGGACCCTGGCAAGACCCCCCTGTTGAGAGGAAACACCCAACAATCTTGGCAAAAACTGGGCCCAGAACCCGGACGCAACTAACAAGTAATTGCATCGGGCCTAGGTCAAGGTTGCAGAACACTGGTTTAAGCCCCGAGATCACCCCACAGACCTCCATCGTCATCACTGGCTGGAACTCTCCCCATGGAAACCGAGTATACCTCTCCACCCAAGGTCCACGTCTGTTGGATGATGGCGTTGCTGTTGGGGAAACCTCAGCCATAACAGAGGACACTCTGTCTGAGAAGAAACATGCAAACTCCTAACACTTTTGATCTGAAAAAGTTCTAAAAGGTTCCAGACAGGCCGGACGTAATAGCCTGTCTATATCCCAAAATAGCTGAGTCAGTTGATTCCTCCCAGCTGCAATCATCCTAGACATAAAAGCTGCCTTTTTTGGATGGTTGCATTCTGATACTCATCGTAACAGGCAATCAGAACTAGTTTGTCCTCCTGGCACCTGGTTTTCCTCCAGCGCCTCTCTAACCCACCTCAGCCCCCTGAGGTGAGGGACAAGGGGAAATAAAAGGGACAAAATGGGACCAACAATTAAAAATGCTTCCCCCAGGTGCCAGGGCTCTACAGTTGATAAGTTGCTCCCCTTTCTGCCACATAAGTACCCCACCCTTACTTTTAACCCCATTGGTACTACTTCTCTATTACTTTCTGCAGTGAAAAGGTATGGAAATGTTTTGTGGTTTTATAAAATGTTAAAAGGCTCAACATCTCAAAATTTGCTCACTGTGCATGCTACTGCAGGTTTAATGACATTGCATGTCTAATACTTTTGGCTCTTTTCAAAAGGAAGTGCATAAAAACAGGGGGAAAGCTATTTGACATAGCTTGGCCTAGTGATTAAATGTAGAGCAAAGAATCTAGAGACTCCATTTGAAATTTCACAGTCATCACGTTTTCACTCTGTGTGACCCTGAGCAAGTCACTTAACCTCCCTTTACTCAGTGTCACTGTAGTCTAACTGTCTCATTGATCTGTGAGCTTTTTGGCATCTCCCTGTGCAGCTGAAGTAGCAGCAACATTGACTCCACTCTCTTTCCCAATTTCTAATGCACGTTGGGATACAATGTGTATGAAAAGTGCTGTATAAAACCAAATTCCTTTCCTTCCTTTCCATTCCTCTTCTGTACGTAAGGAAATCAAAAAATCAAGCTTTGCCCAATAAAATTACAGGTCTCATGACTGATTTTCTTTTTAAACTAATAATGCGTCACTGAGGCAAAATAGTGTCCCCTATCTTTCTGCAATGATGCATTTAAAGTTATCTGACACCATTCAGCATTGTAAGTGCTCTGATTTGTTTCCACAGACCAAGTTTAAGATGGGACTGCTCTATTTACACAGCAGCCAATGAGGGATTCTTCATCACATCTCTAGTAGCACAGCTGGAATGGCCAAATGTATCACTGGTTTGATTTCAGGCCTTGCATTGTGGAGTATATTCTCTAAATACGAAGCTATGCTGCAGTGGAAACCAGACCTGTGTCTTTCTTCTGTTGTGCTGCAGTGCCATCTACTGGAGTTTTATAAAAATACTATATAGATTGAAGTTCACTATGGTAAAAAAAGAATTCTTTTTGAAAGGCTTTTCACCCAATGTTCAATTACAGTTGAAGGGTTTTATTATTTATTTAGCATAGGAAACTAGATAAGCTCACTAGAGAACAATATCCCCTTTAAACAGGAGCAACCTGGAACATGTTATCACAAATGCAACAAAGACAATCATATACCATACCATACATTGCAAACAACAATCACAAAACAGACAGTTTCCATCAATACTGCTGCACTGTCAATTGAAGAGGAATGACAGAAAGAAAGCCACACTGTGATGTGTAGCTTTTTATGTGTCATGCTCTGCCACCGGAAACTGCATGACATAAAGAAAGATGCACATCACAGGGAGGGGTTGGGGGATGAGTCATCCACCCCACCCCATTCCCACCCCGTGAACGAAGTGTATTGTAAATCACTGATCCACTTACATACATGAGATTTGTGTATGGCAACACCCTGACATGCAGATTCAGACTCAGACTTGCTATTGTGGAAAAGACTCCTTCACATGAGCTCTCAGAGCCCCCGGGATTGGGCACTATATAAAGTTTACTACTACTACTACATGTTTTATTTATCATAGAAGGTTAAATTGAACATTTTCTGTTTAAAAATGGTATACCACCATATACATCACAGAACTTACACCCATATAACAAGTAACAAGTACACAAGCACATTCTACCTCCAGAGCAGAAACTGTACTACAATGTTTATACCACTAAAAAAAATATTTAGATACCAGAGTGAACGCTGAAAATGCAGAACATGATTTCCCAACCAGCAGCAGTCAAAAGCAGGCAAAATAAGTGGAGTGGTCACCTAGGTTATGGATACTTTACTGAGGGGGTTTTCGGGGTAGAGAGATCTTACATAAGGGGCTTTGAAGGTATGCTTCCCAATTTCAAAAACATTGGTCCATCTGACCCCTGTGAGAGTGAGAAAGGTATTCCAAAAGGGCTAGATGGGCCAAAGCAGCTCGCCAGGTGCTTAAGGCTGGGCAGTCATACTACTACATGTTTTAAATAATAACAGGTGACTTGATTCTGAATTGTTTTCTGCTTCTGTCTGCATAAATGCACCAAATTGCACTTTTATGTATCTCGGTGCATTGCACTGTGAGTACTGAAATAATTTATATGTTACACCTGTGAACTCTACTACCATATATATCCAGGTCACTCTTACAAGAGACCTTCAAATGAGACACTACACTTAGAATACGTTAAATCAGTATTTGACTGTAGATTTTTAACCATCAGAAAATTGTAATTGAAAACTGTTGGAGGCTCTTCACTGAACTCTACAGAGCAACTATTGTATTCTGTAGAATTATATCAATGCACACAAGACTTTCTGGCATGGTCAACCATTCAGTTTACTCAGCACTTATTTATCAGACATTTGACTCCACTATACAATTTCAGGTGTCATATCCCTGTTCAATATCAGTTTGCTTTTGTGGACATTCTCTTCCAATCATAAGCCAGGAGTACACACATATTATTCCTTAGCAGACTCACACAAGTTATTGCATTCTCAATAAAATGACTGCTCAGTGCTTAAAAATGTCATGTTATTGTCAATAAAATGACAGTAGTGACATCCTCCTCCTCTTTCATGTATATGACTGGTCTATACTCGTAGCAAACATATGAAGCATAACAGTCATAACTGGCTAGTTATTTGAGTTAGTTTTTATGTTGGCTCATGCAACATATTGCATTAGTAGCAGATTTGGAGGTGGAGTCACTGTGGACGAATGCAGGGCACGCATCAGTAGATGCGTCCCTCATTCCCCAGTAGGCCAGCATGCAGGCACCACACCAGCAATACATAATGTGGAGAGCACATCTAAGAAAAGGTCTGCTGCAATGAGAGCCAAGTTTGTCATGCAGCGGCACCAAAACATGCCCTTCCTACATGCCTTTCCTGGTGAGCCCTTCAATAAATATGGCGGCACTGACTGCTGCCACACGCAGAGCCAATTTCAGGGGTGCCCAATCCCCCTGTCGGCATGCCTCAACCCACTTCATTTGCCGATGGGGGAGCCCACTCCCCATCGGCATACTATACCCCCCATTTAAAGTGTGTACCCAGGGGGTATCCAATCCTCCTCGGCATCATATCCTCCTTCCCAGTTTAATTTGCCAATGGAGGAGCCCACTCCCCATTGGCATAATGTCCCCTCCCCCATTTATTGTGTGCTGATGGGGGTGCCCAATCCCCCATCGGCTACAGAACCCCCAAAAATATTAGGTGGCATGCTGGGGAGCCCACCCCAGCATGCCAATGCCCCCTGTAAAGAAAAACGGTCCCACAATGTTTTTCTTTTTTACAACTCAGAAACCAGAAAATGGTCCCTCGTTGAGTCCAGTGTCCCTCCCCCAATCCGCACCCACCCTCGTCACACCCTGCCTCCCCACACACTCACCCTCACCCCATACTTACCTCCAGAGCACAGCGCAACGATCTTCAGTGGACCGAGAATACATTTGCACTCTTCAAAGCCGACCATGAAATGAAGAAATGCTGGAAAGCTGTATAATGGCATAAATAGGGTTTTTTTCAACTTTGGTGCATATCTCAGACATTTTTTGGGAATTTTTGCACCAAATTTTCAATATGGGGTTATTGGGACCCCTCCTCATGATATTCAGTCTCTTTCATGGCATTATTCAGTCCTGAAAGGTGATTTTGTGGTCACTGTGCGGAATCACCTTTTGGGATTGATTAATGAAACAACAGTGCCACTGTTCATGAGGGGTGCTCTCAAAAAGCCTACATTGCAAATTTGGTGAAAAAATGCAAAAAATGGCTGTTTTACGAGCATGCATTGCGCAGTTTCCATGCACGCTCATAACTTTGTGAATTTGTAATATTTTCACTCCAGATTTTCAAAATTGGCATTTTCCCACACCTCCTTATGAACGGTACAGCTGTCATTTTACATATCCTGGCTGAAATGTGTTTTCGCATGTCTGGCACAGAATAGCTCGGTTGCTGTGCGAAATCAGTTTTAGGGAAAGTTTGAGCAAATGACGGTGGAACTGTTCATGAGCGGAGGTCCTAAAATGCCTATGTTGAAAATTTGGTGATGAACGTCCATAAAATGATTGTGTTACAAGCATGCATTGCGCAGTTTCCACACACCCTTCTAACTTTGCAAATTTGAAATATTTTCATGCCAGATTTTCAACACTGGCATTTTTTTCACACCTCCTTATGAACAATACAGCTGTCATTTTTCATAGCCTGCCCAAAATGTGTTTTCGCACCTGTGGCACACAATGGCATGGTTGCTGTGGGAAATCAACTTTTGGGACAGATTAACAAAATCACAATGCCACTGTTCATGAGGGGAGGTACCAAAATGCATATGTTGAAAATGTGGTTAAACAAATTCCCAAAATAATTGGGTTATGGACATGTGTTGCACAGTTTCTATGCATGCTCATAACCACCAATTTTTCATATTTTCATTCCAGATTTTCAGTGTTGCCATTTTTTTACACCTCCTCATGAACAATACAGTTGTCATTTTTCATATCCTGACTAAAATGTGTTTTCATCCCTGTGTCACAAAATGGCATAGCCACTGTGCAAAACCACCTTCCGGCTAACAAACTGATTGTGCCGCTTTTCATGAGGGGGGGGTCACAAAAAGCCTGTGTTGAAAATTTGGAGTGAAAATACCAACAAACACCTATGATGTTAGGGTTTCCATCTGTAAAACCCCACCCTGTAAAGACTGACAGGCATCAGGGGTGTGACTTGCGATCATTGGCTGTAATGCTCATGTCATTCCACCCCCACCTCACCCTGCAGCCAGTGACAGGCATTGAGGTGTGCCTTGGAATTTTCGGCCCTAAAGTTCACCCCATTCTCCTATACTGCACCCCTCTTAGTGTATTTCCTTATGGAAAGGGGTAAGTATAAGGCCCAAAGACCCCAAAGCACACCACAACACTTGTCAGTGTCTACAGAGTAGGGTGAGGCAAAATGTCATGAGCGTTATAGCTGACACCCCAAAGGCACACCCCAATGCCTGTCAGTCTCTGCAGGGTGGGGGTGGGGTTGGCGTCAGTTCAATACTTTACTGCCATTCCTATTATGCATCTCTAACTCCTGCACTACCAATGCCAATGCCAGCGTGACAACATTCGGCATTGACAAATGCTTGCTTTAGTTAGTTACATAGGGTGGGCAGACTGGATGGGACAAGAGCCTTTTTTTGCTGTCAGCGTCTATGTTACATAGTGTATGGATCTATGTGCTTATGTAGTTGGATCTTTATCCTCGGCAGTAATGTAATTGCTTCAAGAAGATAAAGTACTAGTATCTATCTATCTATCATACTGTATTCACTTAACAATCAAGTTTCAAGTTTATTTATTAAGTCAATCAGTACCTACAGTTTTATGACAAAATCTAAAAACATACATAAAAATAAAAAGCTCTTCTTAAGTTCTAAAATTATGTCATACGACTATACATAAAATATGATATCACAGTCAGAAAAATATCAAGATTACATAGAATCGGTTATATAGACAACAGATTACATAAGATCCAGCATGACTGTTTCCATTGTGAACTGAGTGACATGAGCTAGAAAACTCTACAAGATAAGGTTCTGGGCACTCAGCAATCAAATTATTGCCATGTAGTGACCCAAATAGCACATTATCACTTATATATATTCCAATAGATTTTATTGAGTTTACTTTTTGTTTTGTTTGCTTCTTTTATGTTACATGGTAAGTATAAAATTAGAGTTACTATAGGAAAGATGTTATAACAACAACAAGTAGAAAAATCTATTTCCACTGGTGTGGTATGTGTAAATAATAAATACATATAAGTATACTGCCATCAGTGCTGTCGGCAAGGATGCAGTGCAGTAATGTTGCAGTATGCTGCTCAGAGCAATGTAATTAATGGCAATTAAGTATTTTTACGACATTATTTTGTGACATGTCATTTACTTTGTTATTGTGCTGCATGGTGGCTGGCTCTGCTGTGTGTGTGTATATATATATATATATATATATATATATATATATACACACACACACACACATTTATATCTGCATCCCTTTGACGAAATGAGCAAAAGTTGATGTGTGAAAAGTTTTGTGATGGCAGCTTGTGTAGTTTCTGAGATTCAGCTGTGTCATTTCTAGAAAAAAACTGAATGCTTTCCTATACTTAGCATTGTTTTTTTGTGCTCTCATCTAGAGCCTATATGAAAAGGAATTTTTGCCCCAAACTTGCAGGGGCATGTGTCATGTCCCAAGGTACTGTCTTTGATAGGTCCAGTGGAAAAATATGAAGGGGTTCTAAAGTTATAAGGATTTAAATTTTAGTGTTTTCATAGTGTTTTTTCTTTCTGTGTTGAGCTTTTTTAGCTATTGTGGCATGAAGAAGGTATTGTGACACCAAAAAAGGTCTTATTGCATTATTTATTGCTATAACATCATGGAATGATGGCACCGCAGAGCCTCAGGGGTCCTGTGGTCACGCAGGGAAATGAGGGTTCATTATAATCTATCTAAACTTATGGATAAATGGGAGCGCAGGGCCCAGAGGGCCCTGTGTTCCCACATGCAAATGGAGGACAGTTTGTGCTCCCACATGCATAATGTTTTTTTTTTCTGCATTGTGCTTTTTCGCTATTGCACATCAAAAAGGAAATGCAGCATCACAAAAGGTGTCACAGCATCATTTATGGTTTCACGGTGGAATAAATAATGTCATGCAACTAAATTAATTTGCAACACTACTTTTCCAGATATTGTATGTCTGCTTCTTTGTCATTTTGTTGCAAATAGTTTGCACTTATGGACTAACATTTTCATGGTACAAAGGGCATGCTCCACAGATGTGCCTTTTGCTGGTTTGCTGAGAAAATTTTCATCTGTTGCACAGTTTTAAGATTTTGAAGTTGTTGATTTTCCATAGGATAACATTTCAATGGTCAAGATGCCATTCGGAAGCTATATCTAGAATACGCTTTGAGATATGGACTCACTGTGATGCACAGCTTAGTACAAATTCAGAGAGGAGAGGGTTCAATATAATCTCTCTAAACTTATGGATAGATGGGAGCACAGGGTCTGGAGGGCCCTGCATTCCCACACACAAATGAAGGACAATGACAATATATACATGCATGGGGCCCTGTTGTCCCACGTGCACATATGGATACCATTATGGACTTATGGGAGTGCACAGTAAAATAAAGATACTATTAAACTATCTCAAAAAGTAAGGAAATACATTTCAAAAAACTGCATTAATGCTCTAGATAAGGTCAAAGCCACAAAAGTAGGGACATGTGGCATTAGGGTTTTCAAAGCTAATATCCCATACCAGCCCTGCACACACCAATAAGTGTCAGGGGTGCCTTGGGGTTGTCGGCCCTAATGTCAGCCACAGTCTCCTATTCTGTACCCATCTCAGCTTATTTACTTATGGAAATGGCAGTGCCAGTGTTCATTAGGTGGGGTCCTAAAAAGCCTATGTTGAAATTTTGAACAAATTCCTAAAAGTGCCCGAGTTATGTGGGTCCATTGAATTTTCCCTGTGCAAACATGTAACTTTGCTACTTTTCAATATTTTGCCACCAAATTTTCAACACAGCCAGTTTTTTCACACCAACTCATGATTTACTTGTTTACCACCTCATCATTTACTTGTTGTAAGGAGAAATCACAGATCATGTGGAAAAATAACCAGTTGAGATGGCCTCTATTTTCTTTTTACTGTTTAAACTTACAAAAATTGAAAATACATAAAAATGGTCTCATTTCTAAAAAAAACAAACACCTGAACCTAGCTAAATGGGACCCATTTAGTTGGATTCTAGTGCTTTTAAAGTTGCAAGAAATACCTTTTCAGGGCATCCCAAAATCAAGGTTGCCCAGCTTTGCAAGGGGAGTTGTTTGCCCATCTTCTCTTTATGAGAACAGCAGGACTTTCCTGAGTTCTGCAGCCACAGCAGGAAGCCATGCTGCAGGCTGCAGTGACAGCACTGAGCCACATGTTCACTGTTCTGTCTGTCTGTCTATCTGTCTGTCTGTGTCTCTCTCTCTCTCTGCTATCTATCTATCTATCTATCTATCTATCTATCTATCTATCTATCTATCTATCAATCTAGCTATATAGCTTTCTATGTTTTTATTAAGTTGACCAGGGTTCCCACCCTGGTACTACTTCTTTCTCCCCTCTCCCTTCCAGGTGGCCAGCTCATCCCAATGTTTATTTTTTAATATTTAAGCAGACTGGGGTACCCACACCTGCTACTGCTTCCCTGGACTCCCCACAGGTCATCCACCAACATTTTCAGTTGTCAGCTGAAATAAAGAAAACATCCCTGAATGTTTTTTTGTTTGTTAACCTGCATACAGGAACAATGTCCCTCACTGATCTGAACCCCCCAACTCAGCCTCCTACTCAGTGACAACCACCTCACCCCATCCCAACATCCTCACTCACCTGAACATGTCCCACAGTGAAGATCCACTCTCTGGTTGAAAACAGGTTTTCCTACTGGAACCACCAACTGCAATATGAGAAATGAAGGTAAGTGCACTTCATTGTATTTCAATGGGGTTTTGAACTTTGATGCATAACTTTGTCAGTTTTGCATATTTTGACCCCAGATTTTCAAAATGGCCTTTTTGGTATCCCACCTCATGACAGTTGGTGGAGGAATGATGCCAATCAGGCCCAAAAGGTGATTTTGCCATTCACTGCAAAATCACCTTTTGGAAACGAACTAATCCGCACTTCAGGTCAGGAATAGAGCAATACAGAGAAGCTTGGCAAAATAAATAATGTTATTTAACAATTCACAACATGACACTCCCAGTGCTTTGACCCCACTAATGGGCCTTCATCTGAGGGACCCCCAATTGTAACAAAACATTGTTAATGCACCAGTTTGGGTAACTTAGTGGCACAAAATTAGGGAAATTTGGGGTTAAAGTTTCCAGTCCTAACTCTCCACCCCCACTCCTCACACATCAAAGGAAACAAACATTAGGGTTTGTGGTCTCTGCAGTCTTGGTGAATCACTGGTGAGGTCTTACTTGGGGTTATCAACCCTAATGCCTCCCCCACAGCCTGTAGCCTCCTATCTGAAGCACAAGGTACAGCTCCAAGCCAGTTCCTCATAGTGGTATACTCTTCAAAGGTAGAAAAGTACGTCTCACCACATGTTGCCAACACAGTGTTGTAGCTTTTTTCACAGAGGGCCCACATGGCCCGTGTGAAGAAAGGGCAGTGTGCCTGACATTGTTTGCTTGGATCAGAGTGAGCATTAGGGTTGACAACCACATGGAAGACCCCACCACTGATCCACCAAGACTCCAGAGGCCCAAAACCCTAAGGTTTGTGCCTTTTGCTGCTGGGGGTGGGGGTGGGGAGTTAGGGCTGGAAACACTAATGCCACATTTCCCTATATTAGTGTTACAAGTTATATATTATTGTTATAAGTTACCCTAACTGGTGCATTAATGAAGTTTTTTTTGTAAAGAATATATATATATATATATACACACACACACACACACACGCACACATATATATATATGTATTAGGGGCACGAATCCCTATAGTTAGGGTTGAGTAGGCACTTTAATGTTAAACTTCAAATTTTTGCATGTTAATAACTTTGCAACCGTTCAATGGATTTGCATGAAATTTGGCATGCGCGGTCTGGTATGGCATATCTCTTGATTTACCAAGTTGCATTTTGCTTGGACATATGGTTTCTGCACAGAGAAATGCCAAAAATGCACTTTTCACCAGTTTTGAGGTGTTTTTTGCCCGTGACGCTGCGACCATACTTTGTGGTCTTTTGGTCTGAAATTTGGAACGTAGAAGAGTTTGGGCTAAGGGACAATCCTGCATTTGTTTGGTAAAAAATATTAATCCATTCAAAAGTTATAATTTTTTAATTTTTTGAGTTCCGAGCATGCTCGGTTCAGTCCCAAAATTTATATGTACATTTTGTGACCTAAGAATTGTCTCATGATCAAGGACTTTGCTATCTCACAAAGGAAAATCCTAGTCCATCTGAAAAATTCTTAGTTCTTGAGCCACCATCTTGTTTTTAGTTTTCCAGTCAAACAAAATGTTGCAGCTTTCTCCACGGGTAACCTTTGGTCCAAATGAGGCATGGGTTTTGTTCAGGATGACCCCCTATACAAAGCCAGGCCTTTTGTTTGCTTCATTCCTGTCAAAAAATAGGTTTTTGAAAATTAAAAATTCTTCCTTCATGAGCCTGCAAAATCCTGGTCCATGAGGCGATTCTAGTCTGCGAGATTCGTTCGCGAGGGGACGACCAGATAGCCAGAATTTCAGGACCAGACATCCCTGGGGATGATCAGATGGCCCAGATTGGCATGACCAGATGTCCCCTCATGGACTAGGATTTACCTCACGGCCTAAGACTTTGCTATCTCACCACTGAAAAATTTTTAAAGGTGAAAAAACTTTAGAATTGCATAGCTCATTAACGGTTTGGTCTTTTTACTTGAAATTTACAGGGTGTTCAGGGGATGCCCTACAAGTGTGAATTATGTTGTTCAAGTGTTGGGGAATTAAGTGGTTGCATAGATATGCCATGACAAAGTTGACTTTTCCCCATAGGATTACATTGCAGTGTCTGTCATGTCTTTCAGTGTCGTTATCTCTAAAATGAAGCGAGATACAGAGTTTTCATTAATGGTATCATAGATCACCTATAGGTGATCTATGCCACTGGAACAAGATTTTAAACCATAGAGTAAGCATGCAGTGGAATTTTTTCCGTGGCTTGCACAGTTAATGAGATATTGTCAAATTTATGTTACAAGGGTTCCTTGCCCTATTGGACTGCTGCCATAGATGTATATTGTTATGCAGAAATGGGCAATTTGGTGGGAGCACAGGGCCCACCAATGCATGTTTTTTTACTAGTTATATTACACTTTTTCAAAATGTAAGGAAATTCATGGCAAAAACCTGTGTTTAATGCATCAGTTAGGGTTAAAGCGACAAAAGTCAGGAAGTGAAATGTTAGAGATGAGCCCCTAAAACCCCCACACAACCCACACACACAAATCCTCCACAGAGTGACAGATGCCAAGGTGTGCCATGGGGTCGTGAGGCCTGTCACCCCATTCTTTTTACTGTAGCATGTCAACCTGCTTACATATGCAATGGGATGAGAGTTGGCCTGACGATCCATGGCACCACCGTGTCTGTCCTCGTATCGATGATGTGTGGGTTTTGTTGGGGGTTAGGGCTCAACCCTAACGCTTCATTTCCAGGCTTTATCGCTTAACTCCTAACTGATGCATTAAATGTATTTTTGTACATGAATATATATATATATATATATATATATATAGTATATATATATATATATATATATATATAACTTTATTGTGACATATTAAAGCTCAACAAGTAAGCTATTCTTGTCATACTGATTATGCTGGCATTCAAATCATATGTCCATAATTATGATATTCATCTATCTAGCTGTCCAAAACACAAGTGGAAGGTGTTTAGTAGTGTTTGATGATGTTTAGCTTTTATTAGATACTTGTAAAAACGTGCTAGGCAGGAAATTAATATCTCTTATGAAAAAACAGCCCCACCACCCCAAGAGTGAAAATGGCTTCTCAGCTAACCAAAAAAACACGTTTTCAGTTCTAGTTAAAAAAAAAGATTGCTGTCTTTTCTTATGCCAAGGAAAAGGTTGTTGAGGGTTCACTCTATAGATTTTATCCTAGTAAATGAAGTGAGAACTTTTTTTATAAAACAAACAGAATGGGGGACTATAATGATGGCATGGGTATGACATCATATTGTTCTTCTTTAGAACTGTATAGCTGTTTGTCCCTGGTTCCCCTTTCCCAAATAACATAAACCACATTTTTTTTTTTTTTGGTACTCGTCAGCCATATTTTATTATTATCAATATCATATCCTGTGTTTATATTCTAACTTTTCACTTCATTCAAATCACATATCATCATGACACTCTTTTCATTTCTTTTACATCTTTGAATCTCATCTTATATGTTCATCATCTCCCCACCCCTCCCCCTCCAAGATATACACCTTGGGTCATCCTTTTCTGGTGTCAATTTTTCCTGCTGGGTATTGTTGTGCACACATGCACCTCTTTTGAAGCCCTCTAGATGTACACCCAGAGGTGCCTATCCTCCAAGCCTCAATGAATACCTATGCCGGGTTCATCCCCCTACCACCCCTTCCCCCCTTTCCCTTTTCTATCCAACTAGCCCATCTCCAGCTTGCACTGGATCATTAACCTCTTCTCTTTTTTTTTTTTTTTTTTTGATCACCTGCTGCTCACCTCTCTCCTCCGGCCCTCAATAGCAATTTCAACCTCTGTCAGACAAATGTACTCTGTCTGACCTATATAAGCCTGGGCAATCCTCCCCTATCCCTCCATATTTGATGACCCTTCCCCCATCAGCGTAATCCAAGCTCCTACCCTCTGATTCATTCGCTTCCTTCTCTCATCCATAGCTGTATGCTCCCTTGCATACCAATACACTTATCACAGCAACATCTTGGACCATGCCACTACTACTTCAGGCCACCATTCTTTTATTTTCATAATGTCCTCTTCAATTTGAAAGAAAATGTCCAGTCAGAGCCTGGTTCCATGGTCATTGCCTCCAAAATGAATGATTAATAAATGCATCTCTGGCCCTGTTGTCCACATGTCGTGTAGTAGCAGGAGAAACTGTACCCAGTGCATCCCCTGGATTTCTTTCCAGTTTAGCCTGATGCTGCTCCAGTCCTGATATAAGTGCCTTCTCCCATCCTTCACCACAGCTCTGCACTCCACCCAGTATATAAAGGCGTGGCCTCAAATCCATACCTCCAGCCACTCTCCAAGTACTGTGACTAAAACAGAAGAGAACATGAGACATTGAGTTTTGAGCCATCCTCTCCCGCTAAAAGTTTCTTTTTTGATTTTATTATTCTCCCACTGCCATCATGGCATGCTTCTTGCCTGTGGCTCATCAGCTTCCCCTGAAACAAAACAGAAAACATTGTTAGCAATCAAACTTTCATACATAGGTTTTATAGCAGTCTGAGACCCATCTCCCCACTCTCTTTCTTTCCTCGCTGGACCCCCCCCATAGGCTGACACTTCTGATGCAGCACCTGTTCTAAATGAATAGGAAGAGTAACTATCTGGGTCTTCACCTAGGAAATCCAGGCCACTTTTAAGCACTGCTACCAACTGCACCCCTGTTGCCAGGGTTCCATTTCCATGCTTAAACAGGGGCTCACACCCCATCAGCCTGACCGCCGTATACCCCAGTGGCACCCAGACTGGGCATATTCCTGCTTTATTATGCCTCCAGAATGTGACCATCACAGCTTGACCTGCCTGATCCATCTTAGATTGCTATAGTTTCAGGTCCACCCCATCCATGTGCCACTGTGTCTCTTCCCGAAAAGTTCTCCCCTTACTCCAGCCACCAGTTGACCCAATACTTTGCTGACCAGAAATGCCCTGTGAGACATTACAGTGACCATAGCCACAAACAGACACACTTCAGTCCCTGAATAGCACATCTTCAGTAGGGCTTCCAATATTGAGTGCCTGCTGTCAGGTTCTTTACCCTTCACCCTCAGCCATCCCTGCATCATTCTCTTCATCAATTGCCCTTTTCCAGGGTCCCCCCAACTCTAAAGGTTACTAACCAGAGCTATGGCTGAGATGTGTACTCACATGGTGGCATGTGCCACCCCACTTCCCGAGCTTATAGCAACAAATCTTGTTACCTGCTCTTCTGTGACCACCCCACTTACCTCCATGCCTTGACTCTCTTGGAAAGCCTGGAAAACTCTCCACAAACCCTTGTATGTTCTCAGAATCCTTGTAGAACAAGAGTTTTGCAAAAGCAGTTCAGTTCCCTCCAGCCAATCTCCAATGTGTATGCTGGTACTGCCATTATTCTGTTTTTTGCTCCTGGGGCAATGGACCAGAACCTGTCCAGCTGGAGATGGCAGAGGCTGTCAGCCACTGTGTTCCACACCCCTTCAATGTACTTAGCCCTAAAAGACATGTTCAGCCTCAACTCTTGTAGCACCAGCTGTCTCATTACCCTCATAACTGTCTCTGACATGGCCACTCTCCTATTCAAAGCATCAATCACTGCCCAATTGTTGCACTAAAAAGTTACCTTCTAGTTGTATAAATCCTCCCCCCATACCACTGTGGCCACCCACATGGGAAATATTTCTAAAAAAGTGATGTCCCGTGTCAATCCCTGTTGTACCCATTCCTCTGGCCATTTCTCCGAAATCCATCCTCCTTTGAAATAAGCTCCCATCCCTAACCCCCTGCTGCATCTGTATACAGGGCCAGGTTTGTACTGAAGACCCATTCTTCTTGTCAAAACATAACCCCATTATATGACTGTAGGAATTCTTCCAAAATTCCCAGGTCCTCCCAAACCCCTTTTGAAATATCCACCCAATGATGGAGCCTGGTGGCTCCTTTGATTATCCTGGCCAGATGATGCGTGAATGCGCTCCGCGGGATATAGCTCAGCATGCAAAATTCAGATGTCCTAAAAGTTGTTGCACTAATGGAAGCGGAGCTCATCTCCATCTCTTCAGGGTGTCTAAAAGGCCTCTAAGTTTTTGGAATTTCTGTGCTGATAATCAAAACAACCCATCCCTAGCATCTACATAAATCCCCAAGAATTTCAGGTACTGACTCGGCCCTTCCGTCTTATCTGCCACTAGTAGTACCCCCAACTGTCTGCACGTGGACCAAAACTGTCTGAGCATGCTGTCCACACCATCTTTCTACTCTCCCAGCAGGAGGAAATCATCCAGGTAGTGCATGACCATCCTGTGCCCCTGATGATCTCCGAATACCTACTGCAGCCACATGCTGAATGTCTCAAAGGTGGCCCATGCAACTGAACAACCCATGGGCATGTCCTTATCAAAATAACTGTCCATCCATATGGAAACCCAATATATCCCAATCCTTGGGTCAAACTGGAAACAACCAAAAAGCTGCCATGAGGTCTGTCTTGGTCAGTCATGCCCCCTTGACCACTCTGCTCATCCTTACAGCCTCCTCCGATGTCAAGTACGTTACCCTGCTATTCTCCTCACAAATATAATCATTCACTGGACCACCCCCTCATGGTATCATAGATGGTGAATCACTTGAAATTCACCTGGCTGTTTCTGGGACGAGGCCCAATGGGGTCACCCTGAAACTGTTGAATGCCAGAACTGGAAATGGTTCTTCCACTCTCCCTGCTTCAGTTTCGTTCTTAATTTTTCTGGCTAAAACCTCCCCATTGCTTTTTATGGACTCCAGCATTTTGGCTTTTGTACTATCCCTGCACCCTTGGAAATGTAAACTAAAACCCTTGCAACCTCCTGATCCAGGTGGTCCCTCACCCAATGCTGTAAAACCTCTAACCTAATAGGTGTCCTTACCATCTGGTACCTTATCTCTCTATTCGTCCTGTCACCTTTGTTATCTGCCCCCTTGCTGAAACTCCTCCCTCACTTGAAACCTCTTTCTTGCCCCCCATGCCCCTAAACTGTCCCCTGAAACCCTGAGTGGCCAGCCCAAAAGGGTTGGATCCCAAAGCTAGCTGCACTGCTTCTTTCCCCATAGGACCTGCATCTGGAGGCTGGGAAAGACCTGGCACATTTGGAGCAGGCATGTTTGAAATGGCAATTTGACCAAGAACATTGTGCTTTATTGTATCCCCAACAAAACATCTGCAAGCCCCCCACTCCTCTGGCCCATTCTCCATCGCTCCCACCCGGCACTGTCATGGTTTCAAACCATAAGTCAGAGAGCCTTGTGTCTCATCGTACATCTCTATGTGATGCCATCCTCTGCCGGAACATTTTGTCATACTGTATCCAATTTGTGCCTCCCCCTCATCTTATAGGCACTACTCACTATAGGCTAGAAGCAGCATCACCAGTTCCAGATGCTTCTCTTGCATGATTGCACTGTAGTACGTGGAAGCCACTCGTCATGCATCCCATGTCTTTCCTCAGAGACTGAGCACCTCCTCTGCTCTTCCCAGTAAAACCAGTGCTGCTGCCATGTCCTTCTTCTCAAAACTTTCCTTTTCTTCATATTTTTTCACTGTTTCTTTATTTACTAAAGTGAATATACTGTATAGACATACTTACCCTTCCAAATCTTTTCTTTTGTAGCCAGTGGCACATGATCCCCAATTCTAATTCCTGGGTTGCCTATGTCCATCACCATACCCCACATGTTTCCTGATCCTCCTGCCTCTGTCTCTTTCACTCCCATCGTACCCTTCTTGCTTACACCCAGCACCTTCTCAAACTCCACAGTTCTGTTCTCTCCCATGGAACCTATCATCTGTTCCAAGTACTCCTTTATACTACCCTCCAAAGTGACATCTACTGTACCTGGTCTGGCTGGTGCCTGTGGCAGTACTGTTATATGTTGTTAAGGTTGTTCTGGTGCTGCATTGTTCTGAGGCGGAGCTGGTTGAGGTGGAGCCAGGGGCAGAGACACTATGTCGGGGACCTGTGGCTGAAGTGGAGCTGGCTGAGGCTGTGGTGGTGGCAGAGGAGGCAGGAGAGGGGAATTGTGGATGTGTTTGTTGGGGCTGAACTGGTCCTGCTGCTTCTGGAACCTGCAGGGCCTCCCCAGTCAGTGGCTTCTTAGCCACCTCACCCCTGTTGTGCTGCCATCTTTCTACTTCCTCCCACACCTGCTGGGCTCTGGTGCTGGCAGGGTGTCATCAACCACATCTAGCATCCTATGCACCTTTCCCACCAGCTCCATTACTCATCTGACTGCTTCATTTGGAATTCTTGTGCCCTCTTGGTGCCATTGTCAAATGTGTGATAGCCGTAATACATTAATAACAGGATAAATAGATTTCATGCAAAATGAGTTCCTCCCCCTTTTCGACCCCCTTTTGGTTTGATGGGTCCTTTCTAGGCCATGATCCCTTATGCCCAGGAGCTGCCATTTGTGTTATCTCCCACCCTTATTATTTTTTTCTTTTGACTTTCTCCTCTCAATGTATTTTCTTTTATATCCGGTTGCCTCCAGAAGCCTCTTACTGTATTTTCTCTTACTTCCTGCTGCCACCCTGTAACCTTTTGATGAACAGCAAAGGGAGTTCACATACAATAAACTATGCAATGTATACCTTTACATTTTAATTTTTTGGATGGCTTCCCTTAAAGTTGGGAATACAAAGCTTCCTTAAAATTGGGAATACAGAGCTATCCTAGTCCCTTCCACAATGTTTTATTTTTAATGTGGAACTGATGTTATAAAGACTAGCCTCAAAGTTTCATCCTTGAGGCTATAGCCTGTGCCCATGCTTATTTATATTTCCCTTTTTATTATCTACTGTATATATAAATATATATATATTTTTTTTTTTCAGGTAGCCAACCTGCCTCCCTGCAAAAATGCCTGTTTGTATCATTCAGGGCTATTGTCATTCCCTGCATCCTCAAATGGCCACCATCATGACCTAGTCCCCATGTCCCTATTCTTAAAATGGTGGTTGCCCATGTGGACCCGCTGCATGCTTCTTAAAATGGCAGCCACCCACGTGAACCCGCAGTGCACTTGCCCTGTGATACCCTTTTTTTTTTATTTCCCCATGTATCCGTCCATTCCACGATAGATAACTGCAGGATCCTCCTTTTATGAGAAAATTCCCTGAATCCCCCAACCCCACCCTACTTGCCCCCAGTCCCAAAATGGTGGCAGATCATGCGGCCCAAAACTCGGCCTCTGTCTGGACTTGATTCAGTTGTCTGCATGCCCTGACTCTGAAAAATGCCAAAAAAACAGCAGCCATTTGAATACCAAAAAAACCTCTCTGTGTGCTCCTCGGCAGGTCCCAAATACACTCGCTTCTTCCTTAAAACCTCCTACCTGCTTCCAAAACATACTCCCTGGCTCGACCCCCCCCCACTTCCCCAAAATGGCAGTTGACCACGTGGCCCTCTTGGCATCTCCCTTGGCCAAACTGCCACATCTAACTATCTGCTAACCTCCAGTGAGTGAGCCACTACCACACAAACTTTTTTGGAAAGCCTAATCTTTCTGCTGTGCTTATTCACAGCCCAAAAAAAAAATGCCTCACTTTGCTTGTTTTTCTTTTTTTGTTGTTGCTGCTGCCTAACCTCCCTAACCACACCACAAAACTCCAGGGGCCATCACAATCTTCCCACATTTCTTGGCATTTTTTTTTAAATCCCATCGCTTCAACAGCGGGTCACCCAGTGGGCCTTGCATCCACACTTAAGCGGGCCCTGCAGCCTTGGGACCAGTACATATTTTCTGCACACTACTCAGAAAATCAGCTCCTTGAAAAAACCTTTTCCTCACCATCTCATTCAAGCATGCAGTTACTAATGATATCCTGAGCCTCCCGAGCCCTATATACTCACACATATATATATATATATATATATATATATATATATATATACACACACACATATACCATATTCCTCTTTTACTTAAGAACCCCTAGCAAATGATTCAATATATAAACTTGTTATTTACTCGCATTCACTTCCCATTCCATTTCAACAATTTTAAGCAAGAAAAAAGGAAAAACCCTTACCAATGGAAAAAGAGCCTACAAATATCTCATCAGTGGTTCAAAAACAGAACAATTAACTGCCAACTGATGTGTTGGCCTGTGGGGGAAAAAAAAATGCAGGCTAGCAAAATTGTGAAGGGAGCCTGCTCTGTGCAGGCACTTTTAAACCCCCCCCACTCTCTCTCTCTCTCTCTCACTCTCTCTCCCTTCCCCTGTCCAATCAGATCCTACCTTGCCTCCCCTTTCTCTTCCCCTTTGGTGTCAATCATTTTACTCTTCCCCTATTTTTCCATTTGTTCTTCTAACCTTTTCCCCTAACCTAACTCTTACCCTCCTCCCTTTCCCTTTCCCTCTCCAATACTTGCCTGACTGAGCCCCTGCCCTTAAGTCAGATGACCTGGGACAAATGGGCCAGTCTTTTATTCAGGCAAACCTCCTTATTCTCTGACTCATGAAGATGAAGATACTCATAAAGATACTCTTAGCATGCTCTGACTGGAATCTGGCTGTATGATGACTTTCAATTTGTAAATGTAGTTGCATGGGGTCCCAGTTGTTGACTGAGATCCCTTTGCACAGAGCCCCTGGGAGATGGACACCCACATTTGTCTATTCACTTTGGATCTCCCTTCTGGCTTAGAGTCAAGTCCCAGCAGCAAGCCAGTAGGTCCTAGGAATCTGGAAAGAGACAGACATCTAAGAAAATGCTGTTGGACAACCATCACACAGACACAGCATGACTAAAGTACTTTTTAGCCCCCATTTCAAAAAACTAACTCGTTTCCTGAGTCAGCTTTCTTTGTAGCACCTGGAAACATATTTAGCTGAACTCAAGTGCAGTGGTCCGCTTATCAGCCTCAGCAACATTTACAGCTGTGAGCATGCTTTGGCATTGTGTGCGGACAATTGGAGTGGGCCGCGGACCTTTCTGGGTTTAATAAAATAAGCAAAAGCTAATCATTTTTATCTGGACTGTGTTGTGCCTAATTATATTATGGCACCACAGGGACTGATTCAGTGAGTGAAGGTAGTTTACTGCCTTCCCACAGAACAAGTAAGTAAGGGTCTGATGGTGTCCTATTAACAGAGACAAAGACAGGCTCCTGATGTTGAAAACCAATCAGCTGCTTACTGACCAGCTTCATGCAAATGAAAGGACTGAAACTCTCTGATTGGAGTGGCTTTGGTCCTTTCAAGTACACAAAGTTTACACCCAGCAGGCAGCGAGTGGCGTCATGAGCACAGTGCGTGGTCATTGGTCTGCACTGCCAAGCCACTTGGAGTTTCAGCTGCAATTGGCTCTGCAGTGACACCCCACAGAAATCCCCTTTTAGTGTAACAAAATGTTTCTTATGCATGCGTACAAGCAAACATAAAAAAGGAAAAAAATATGAAGGTGAAATAAAGGCATCTATAAATGAAGGCAGAGAATAAAAACAAACACAAACTTGAATATCAAAGTGTGAAATTCAAAGCTCTTAATTTATAAGAAACAATAACATTTTTAATTAAATACATGTGACATGGGCCAGATATTCAAAACTTTGCCTGGTGGGCAAAGTGATTGTGCCCTGTTTGTCCAGGGTTTGTGCCTGTGTGCAGTATTCAAAGCTGGCTGTGGTACATACTAAAAGGGTTAGAGCACACACACACACAAAAAAAAAAAACATGCAGTGGGCAACAGGAGGGGCAGGAACGCCAACACAGTGCAATATTCAATGCAATGAAAACAGTTAGCACCAGCCACTTTGTATAGCGCAAATACCATTGAGAAGTAGCCCAACTTACTCTGTGCAACCCTTTTTGGCTGGCAAAGGCATTTCAGCCAACAATCACATTGGTGGTTGGGGGAGAACACTTACTCTCTGGTGCCTAGCAGTCCCCACCATCCTCTAATCACCATCCTCTTATAGGAAAAAAATATCCCTGGTGTTCAGTGGTCTCCCCAACCTCCAATCACTGACCCATGAAATGGAAAACCTTCCCCTAGTGTCCAGTGTTCCCCTGTCCTTCCAATCACCAATCCTAAAATTAACAACCTTTCCCAGGTGTCCAGTGATGCACCCCCACCCTCTGATCACCAGACCTGTGAAATGAAAAACCTTTCCCTGGTGTCCAGGGATTCCCCCACCCTCCGATTTCTGGCCATGGCATACTATTGAATATTCCTAGTGTCCAGTAGTCCCACCTGGCCTTCGATCACTGACTCTGTATGACATCTAATATTCCATGACATCTAGTGGCATCCCACACATTGATCCCCTTCCCTGTACCAGTGTACTCCATCCCTGGTGCTTAGTAGCCCACCCTGTATGGTAGGCACCAACCACTCCCCCGCCAAGCACCCTTACCCAAAGCACCAGTGCCAAGGAAGCCTATATGGCAATTGGCACAGCCCTCCTCTCACCACCTTAGCTGGTTACCATATGTGATGATAGGGAGCAGGCACCCTGTGTACTGTAAAGACAGCACACATACTGTCTACAGTAGACAGTAAGTGTGCTCCCCTTTACAGTACAGGGGATGCACAGTCCCTGTCATGGCATATGGCAGCTGGCCAAGCTGGTGAGAAGAGGGCTGTGCCAATTGCCATATGGGCTCCCGTAGCACTGGTGCTTCAGGTAAGTGGGGTCAGCAGGGTGGGTAGTCAGTGCCTATGTTGTGGGGGGGTCACTAGATGCCAGGGGCAGAGTACGTTGGTAGGGGAATGGGGAACAGTAGGTGGGAGTGCCACTAGACACATGGGAACATGAGATGTCATACAGGGTGAGTGATCAAAGGGCAGGGGGATCACTGGATACCAAAGATATACAATAGTATTCCAGGGCCAGTGACTGGAGGGCAGGGAGACTACTGGACATCAGGAAAAGGTTTTTCATTTCATTGGTCAGTGATCAGAGGGTGGGGGGACCACTGGACACCAGGGAATATCTCCATTTTCTGGGACCAGGCAATTGGGGTGGGGAAGAGCTGGTCACAGGGGTGAAAACCTACTGATGCTTCCATGCAAATGTGCCCATAATGGGCATGCAAATGATACAGGCGCTTCAGGGGCTGCCATATAAGGGGTGACTGGAGATGTTAAACATGCACTTACTTGAATTTAGGAGAGAAAGGGGGATATGACAGAAACCTTTAAGTACATGAGGGGTTTAATTTCAGTACCCTATGCTGAACTATTCACCAAGACTCCCAACTCAAACATGAGGGGGTATGGATGGAAACTGAGGGGTGGGAGTGTCAGGAGGGATCTTAGGTAGTGTTATTTCTTGGACAGAATTGTGGCACCATGGAACAAACTACCTGTGGAGGAGGTAGGAGCTAGGACTGTATCAGCATTCAAATGGGGTTGGGATAAGGAGTATGCTAGAATCAAATTTGCAAGGGAATCTACAAGGTAGGACCCAGGATCACCTAGGATCTTGTGATCTCAAGGGAAGCTTTGATGGATCATTGGTCTCCTTCTGCCATCAACTTTCTATGTTTCTAAATGGTTACTTAGCACCCTGCATGCCCAATGGACTCATTTGCATGATGCCGTCTGAATATCACACTGGGAGCTACTGGCACCATCAGGTCTGTGGCCCTGTTCCCTGCACTACCAGGATCCATGTAGGGCTAGTGTTACACAGTTTAGCACAGCATTGACATGCCCCTATATTCAGCCGGATAGTGTCCCTGCACTATGCAACTAAATATAACATCCTCAGGGTCATGGGGAAGTGCAATAAAAACCTCTGCACTTCGCGTTGCCCATTTTTGAGTATTGGACCCAAGGTCTCAAAAAATAATGACAATTAATGTGATTGCAAATACTTCACCATGAAGCCACAATAAACATTTGCAAGAGATGGGGAGGGGTTAGTATTTATTGATTTCTCTGCATGCAACATCAGAATTCATGATTCAGTGCAATAAAACTGGAAAAAAAGTTTGCTATAATGCTCAGCAGAAATGATGTGTGGATGATTTTTTTAACTTGTGACTGTTGCCATAAATATTTTTCTGTTATCTGCTCCACAGTGCCCCAGATATAATGCATACTTGATAAAGGAAAATGCATGGGATTTAATTATGAATAATCACATTCAGCTACCTCAAACAATTGCAAAGGCTTAGCTCTGATATTTAATTAGCACTGAAAGGCAGAAAATTGAGGTGCACAGACCAACCTACACATCTAGAAAGAAAGAAATAAACAAATTAGTTTGAACTTAACAAGCAAGTAAATATGCAAAAGAATACATTGATCCACATCAAACTCATCAGATTGATAGATGATGGTAGTGGGGCCCCAGTGCTAAGATGATTGTACATTTTAGTTACAGACTGTAATGGGGCAGCAATGTCATAACTGTCACACACTGACTGAGAGCCATTAGTCAAAAGTGAGAGCACATACTTCGGAAACATCGTAAAAAGCAAAAATAAACTACCATCACAAATATATGAATTAAAAAAACTGCACAGTACAAATTAACAAACCCCCAAGATGATAATACGTATTCTTTAGCATAAGTAACTAATGATTTTTATCATTTGGGAGAGGCTGAAGTGTGTGTTGTTTGTCTGTTTGTGTCACTTGTGTGTTTGAGTGGTGTTTTTTGTGTGTGTGAGTTCCTTCCACAGTCTGGTTCTTTTGTTATGCTTGAGGAAAAAAAATGTGACCAGGAAACCGAAAGGAGATTTTAACCTGAAATAAAACAAGGAAATGATGGGCCAAAGTTGATGAACAAGGTTGAGGATTTCCATTGTAAAAGTACATAAAAAAAATAGGAAGGGCATCTGCAGCTGGATATGGGGAGGTATTATTTTTAGGTATGGACGGGTCAGCTGTGACCCAGTTCTGATTCCAACTCTGATTTTTTTCCAAAAGGTTCTGATTTACTCTGAATTGTAGACCTACAGTATTTAGTCTATTTGAGTATGAGGAAGGCATCAGTATGATTCTATTTGATCCCCCGTTAAAAAAAATAACAATTTTACCTTTTTAAAAAAAGATTGTGCCTGTATTTTCATGTCATTTTTTAAGGTCAGCAAACAGCAATAGCAATAGAATAAATTTTCTGTTGTTCTTGCCAATCCTGTATGTCAGACAGCATGTGAAATTTTTAGGAAACAGTGGGCTGGGTTCACAAAACTCTTGAAAATCCTGCAGCTGCAGGAAAAACTCAATGCAAGTGGGTTGCCACTTGCTGAATCTCAATTTCTCCCAGACTACCACAGCTATGGTAATTCTCAAATGTGGAGCTGGTTTGTGACCGGCTCCACAATTTATGGCAGCTTGTGATTGGTGTTACCATGGAAATCCCCACAACTGCAGAAAAATGTTACGGATGGTGGGACCAGTAGTAACATCTCCTGCAGCTGCTGCAAATGTGAATAGCAGTCTCCACACCTGCAGAAATTTCAGTCTGCAACTGGAGTTGAGGTGCTGTACTTTGTCCTGAAACCATTTGTGAATCCAGTCCAGTGTATGTAGAAGATTTGGGGCTTTGCAGTGAAAGGAGGCAGTGTATCAAATGTAAGTCAGCAAGAGACAAAGAGAGACCAACCAATTCAACAGCAGAAAGACAACAGCAGAGTGTAGACCTTCACTGAGTCTGGCATGCTTTTTGTTGGGAGATGGACAGCATGAGCAAGATATGTGCTGAGGCTCGAGCCATCCCTTCCACCCATTTGACTTGAGATGTTATTTTTTTTTATTTGTAATTATTTTGCTTGCCTACTTGTTGTTATTGCAAGTATCATGGGCCCCAAATCATCCCACACACTCTCCTTCCTCATTGGCCAATTAGTTTTATCACTTGTGTTTTGTAACTCATGTGGTTGACCTTACCCCCCCGCTTTACCAAGCCAGCAGGGATCCACACAGAGCAGGACCCAGGGACCACAGGGGATGGCACTCATGGCAGCCATGCATGCGCATAGGTGTTTTCCTTTGTGTTACCTGTTGTCCCCTTGGTCCTGCCCTCAACCTCAGACATCCAACAGTTCATTGCCTGTGCTGTTTGTATTTTTTAACTTGCTGAATAAACAAATCACACTCCACCTGGGCTCCCAAATTGAATGTAAAAAACAAATACAGCAATACATATGATAAAGAAACACAGCACAAAAGCATAGAGGCAAGAGTTACCCCAAAGGGCACTGGCAATAAAGCCAGGTTTCAAAGAACTACAAAATCACACATAAGCCCATACTGCAAAGCATCATGGAATTTATATACAAATCACCATGAAACTGTAGGCTAGTTCAGCTTTGCGTAGGAATGCAGGGTACCAAAGTGCCTCTGACACAATCTGCAAAGGGTGCAAACAGAAGACACAGACATTCGTTTCATCCTACACAGGACTCAACAGTGTGCCTCATCTGTATCACACATCAGGGGAAATGAACTGGCCCTGTGTTAGTCTTATGGGTTTGGATCATTGATGAGCCCCCCTCAAAAAAAGAAAAGCTAAAAGACAAAGAATCACAGCCAAAAGCACCGAATCAAGGGTTACCCCAAATAGCACTGGGTAAGACAAAATATGTGTATGTGTGTATCTTCTGTTTGCACCCTTTGCAGATTGTTTGAGAGGCCCTTTGGTACCATGCATTCCTGCTTAAAGCAGAAGCGTCCTAAAATTTCATGGTGATTTGCATATGCATCCATGATACTTTTCATTATGGAGGTATGTGTGATTTTGTAGTTCTTTAAAACCTGGTTTTATTGCCACTGCCCTTTGTGGAAACCCTTGCCTCAGTGATTTTGCGCTGTGATCCTTTGTCTTTTAGCTTGTTTTTTTGTTTTGTTTTTTGGGGCTCACCATGACCCAAACCCATTAGACCAACATAGGCCCAGTTCATTTCTCCTGGGGTGTGATATAGACGAGGTACACTGATGAGTTCTGTGTAGGATGAAACATATGTCTGTGTCTTTGGTACCATGTATTCCTGCTTAAAGCCGGACTGGAAAATTCCATTATTTGAATTTTGGGGGTATTTGTGATTTTGTAGTTCTTTGAAACATGGCTTTATTGACAGAGCCTTTTGGGGTAACCCTTGCCTCACTGCTTTTGTGCTGTGTTTCTTGATCTTTTAGCTTGTTTTTTGTTGTTTTTGGGGCTCACCATGACCCAGACCCATGAGACCAATATAGGGCTGGTTCATTTCCTCTGGGATGTGATACAGATGAGGCACACTGATGAATCCTGGGTAGGATGAAACAAATGTTTGTGTCTCCTGTTTGTACCCTTTGCAGATTGTGTGACAGGCCCTTTGGCACCATGCATTCCTACATAAAGCTGAACTGGCCTAAAATTTCATGGTGATTTACATATACATCCTATGATACTTTGCATTATGGGGCTATGTGTGATTTTATAGTTCTTTGAAACCTGGCTTTATTGCCAATGCCCTTTTGGGTAACCCTTGTCTTGGTGCTTTTGTGCTGTGGTTCTTGGTTCTTTATCTACCAACGTATGCCCAGTTCATTTCCCCTGGGGTGTAATACAGATGAGGTACACAGATAAATTCCTGGGTAGGATGAAACATGTGTCTGTGTCTTCTGTTTGCACCCTTTGCAGAATATGTGAGAGGCTTTCATGGTGATTTGCATATACATACCATTATGCTTTGCATTATGGGGGTATATGTGATTTTGTAATACATATGATGTCATATACACTGCGACCTCACAAGAAGGAATTTCTTTTTACTTGATCTTTCTGTTATGGTTGCTGACCTTTGGCCTCTGAATCCAAAGAAATAAATCATAAAAGTAAATAAAAAATATCATCACCTTTGTCTTCAAACACCACAAAGGAAGCACCCTTATTAAGAGACACCTGTTGCAGCTGTTCATCATCATCACTTTTATGTTCCTGCCACTCTTCACTGAACTGGTAAAATAATTTGCTGAGAATGACATTTAGTGAAGTAAGGTGCTGTACATTTTCAGAAGTAAGACTTCTGCGGCCATCAGAGACAACATTTCCATCTTTGCTAAATATATGCTTACAGTTAACGCTAGTGAGAGGGCAACTAATGGCTGTGAAAGAGGACTTTGTACAGGACTACCTAATGTTAATGAAGGATGACCAAGTGGCACTAAATGGAAATTGTTGCTATCACCACCAAGAGCTGTATCATCAGATGCAGCATCCACATCATGTGATTCACTTGTATTGTCAAATACAGTTCCTTCCTTTTTCTGTGCAATTGCTGAAATAAACATGTCTTTGTATTTGAAAAGATCTGAAGGAGGCAGCTGCTGCAACTTAGACTGAGGGACAAGAAGGGTGGAAAGAAGAACCTTTTTGTCTGTCGTGATAGTGTGACATTTGGGAACAGCCACAGTTGCTAAATATTTATGGTTGGTAATTTGAAATGTGGAGCAAAATGTTTTAAAAGGGCTCTAAAATCATTTTCCACCACAGAAAATGGTTGTAGGTCATTGGCAATAAATTCAATTATTTAATGTTTAATTTTTAAATGACTTGACATGATCTACTGTAGGCAGTTTTTTGTTCAAGCAACGCAGTAATGATCTGCTGTTTAGTTTGTGCAGGGGGGCAAAATCCATGGGATGGATTGTATTGGCACAGCTGTAATTTGTCCAAATTCTTTTGTCAGTGAAGTCAAACATGTTTTTTCTGCCCCATCTCTCAGTCTCGTTGCCATCATTATTGTCTGTAGGATTATTTTCATCATAGATATTTGTCCCTTGGCAGGACTGCTGCCTACCTGAATGGTTGGTTCTGCTGTTTGAAAATGCCTTTATAGTGATGTTGTCCTGAATTGGCCCCTCACTTTCCCCCTGCTAACTTCCTGATAACAAAAGGCACAGACAGCAAAACATTCATTTTTGGGACTTATATGAAAATAGCTTCACACAACTGAGGTGGAACATTTTGTCGTCATGCCAGGAACTGCAGAAAGTTTGGTGGCAGTTGTTTCTGACTCTGATTCATGCACACTGCGACTGTCCCCAGAACAGCTACAAGGATTATTGATTGTTTTTCCACTACTGGCTATGGATACTGGTGGTTCTTGCTGTATATGTTTTTTTCTTTTTGGGTGGGGGAATCCAGGTGGCATCCTCTACTTCATCAGTATCACATTCTGATTCATCACCTTTGGAAGAGCGTAACTGATGCATCGTGCTTGTGATCTTGTTCTTGTACATTTACAACATCTTCATCAGAGGCACTACTTTCAGATGAAGGAGCCAGATATGCATGAGTGGCATATCATGGAGTGCACCGTCTAATGATACTAGACAGAGTATTTTCCTTAATCATTGGCTTTCTAGGTCTAAATGTATTGGCCACCTCTTTTTGTGTTTAACTTGTATCTGATTTTTCTGGCAATGCTAACAGTGCTGCATTACTTTGATCGGGGATTCACCAATCTTTTCTTTTTCTGGTTATGTTGCTTCAACTTGTCCTGGTTGTGTTTCCTCTTTTTTTAGTTGTGTTGCTTCATTTTCATTAATTGTATTAATGATATCTTAGGCAGTGACTGTTCCTTTTTTTCTGCATTTGTTCTGGGGAAATATTTTTATGTGCACTAGTTTCAGCGATAATGCTGGTATTGGCCGCATGTTCAAGTTCCATAACAGACTCTGATTCTAATTTGAATCCATTTTTGGGGTGCAACTTGATTACTTACTTAGCAGTATTAGTTTGGACACAGAAATGGGCAACACAGAGTCTGAGACGTGACCCCCCCTCATAGTCTGTGTGGTACTCTGACCTAGTATTTCAGGCACAGAGATGGGCAACAGAGTCTACGCTGTGGCACTATAACCTAGTAACAGTTCAGTCACATAGATGAGCAGCACAGAGTCTAAGACATGACCCACCTCTTCACAATCTGTATGGCTCTATGACCTAGTAGTAGTTCAGGCACAGAGATGGGCAACACAGAGTCTATGTTAGGGCAGTCTGACCTACTTGTAGTTCAGTTCAGGCACAGAGATAGGCAACACAGAGTCTGAGATGTGACCCCTCCCTTCACAATCTGTATGGCTCTATGACCTAGTAATAGTTCAGTTACAGAGATGGGCAACACAGAATCTGAGACATGATCCCCCCTTCACAATCTGTATGGCACTATGACATAGTAATTCAGGCACAGAGATGGGCAACACAGAGTCTATGCTACTGCAGTATAACCGAGTAGTAGTTCAGGCACACAATTATGCAACACAGAGTCTGTGCTACAGCACTCTATGAACATGTGAAAGTTGCCAGCAGCAAAAGACCATCCTAGGCTGTTCGAGATTGCAGCTAGCTCCCTATTCAGCAGCTGCCCCCTCCCCTTCCCTCCCTTTACCTTCTCCTTTGCCCTGTCCAACCCCTTCTGGAAACATTTCACAGTGTTACATGCCATCACCTCAGCCAGTAGTGCATTCCTCTTTGGCACCACCCTCTCCATAAAGAAATGCCTCCTCACCTCCTTCCTGAATCATCCCCCCTCCAATCTCATGTCATGGCCCCTATTGTCTCTCTCTCCACCCTCAGCCTGAATAGATCCTCTTTGTTTGTTTTGATTATCCCCTTCATGTATTTGAAGGTCTCAATCATCCCCCTGTCACTCCTCTCCTCCAGTGTGTACATGTCTAATGCTTTTAGTCTGATCTCATATGGAAGTTCCCACTGGTCCTGAAACATCTTTGTTGCCCTATGCTGCACACCTTCCAGCAGTCTAAGTAATGTCCTTTTGTAGGTGTGGGCACCAGTACTGCACACAGTATTCCAGGTAGGGTCTAACCAATGATCTGTATAATGGTAGAATAACTTCCCTGCTTCTTGAGGTAATGCCCCTTGCAATGCACCCCAGCATTTTGTTGACCATTGATGCTGCCTATCTGCATTGCATGGAATTGTTCATTGCTCCCATTATGAACACCCCCAGATCCTTCTCCTTTTCTGTTACCTCCTGCCACCCCCCAGATGGTAGCTTCTCCTCAGATTTTTTGTTCCAAAGTGCAGTACCTTGCACTTTTTTGCATTTAACCCCAGCTGCCATCTGTCAGACCATGTGTCTAGCCTTGCCAGATCCTCCTGAAGCCCCTGCCACCCAACTTGGTCATTCACCACCACTCCCATCTTGGTGTCACCCACAAATAGGCTGATTTTACTGCTTATGCCCTCCGAGATGTCTGCAATAAATGTGCCAAACAACACTAGGCCCAACACCAACCCCTGTGGAACACCACTTGTCACAGGCTTAGGGGATGAGTATTCCCCACCTACCACCACTGTTTGATGCCTATCTTTTAGCCAGTTCTCCATCCACCCCACCAGCTTTGCTCCTGCCCCTGTGCCCTATAGTTTGCTTCCAAGTCTTCCATGCAGTACTGACTTGAAGGCCTTACTGAAGTCTAGGTATAGGACATACACCGCATGGCCCCCATCTATTTGCCTACTCACCCAGTCATAGCATTCCACCAGGCTGGCCTGGCATGACCTGCCCTTGATGAAGCCATGCAGTCTCCCGTCCTGCACCCCATTCACCTCCAGCAGTGACACTAGCCCCTGCTTTAGGATGGTCTCCATTAGCTTCCCCACTATGGATGTTAGACTTACTGGTCAATAGTTCCCCATTCCTCCTTGGGTCCACTCTTGTGGAGGGGAACGACCGTATGCATCCTGTGTCTAGAGATGAATTAAATAATTCTGTCAAGTTCCTGCCAGGACCTCTGCCAGCTCCTTTGCTTCTTCAACACTCTCTGATGTACTCCATCAGGTCCTGGTGCCTTGTCCACCCTCAATGCCCTTAACCCCTCCAGCACCCTCCCCACTGTGATTTCTCCATCTGTCATCCACCCATCTGTTTCTATCCTCCCTCCTACTAGGGGGTAGTGCCCTCTCCCTTTCTTTCATAAAGACTGAACAGAAGTAGTCATTGAGCACTTCTGCCTTTTCACCCCCCCTTTTCCACCCATCCCCCTTCTTTTCAATTTTTACAATTTGGTCCTTACAGTTTCTTTTCTGCCCGATGTACCTAAAGAAGTCTTTTCCCCCTTTTTTTATGCCAGCCTAAGTTCTCTTGCCTCCTTGGCTGCCCTTACTCTCCTGGTCACTTCATTTGCTTCTTGCAGATATTCCTCCCTATCCTCCTCCCTCCCTGAGTTTCTGTATCTCCTGTAAGCTGCCTTTTTCCTCCTCACCCTATCTAACACCCCTTTGCTTATCCAGCTGGGTTTCTTTCCCCCTAGCCTTCTTAGTCTGGGTCCTACAGCAAGTTTCTGTTGCCTCCACTATCCCCTGTCTTATCAGTTCCCACCTTTGTTGCGTGTCCATACTCAGTTGAATTTTGCACAGGAACCCTTGTACCACTTCCCTTATCATTTTAAAGTTGGTGCTTCTGAAACCCAGCACCCTTGTGCAAGATGCTCCCCTCTCTTTAGCCATCATAACTGGAACCATACTGTCCGGTGGTCACTCCCCCCAGTGGGTCCTCCACCTCACATCCCTCACCCACTCCCCGTTCACAAGTATGAGGTCAAGGGTATTCCTTTTCCTAGTTGGTTCATTGACCAACTGTACTAGAAAGCTTTCCTGGAAGGCATCCTGCATTACCTGCTCCCTTCTGTTCTTTGTGGTGGGTATGTCCCACTCCACCCCCGGCAGGTTGAAGTCCCCTACTATCACCACCACCCTGTCCTGCAGTTCCTCCTGATCTGTTCTGTTAGTATCCTGTCCATCCCTTCAGACTAAGAGGGTGGCCTTTACACCACCCCTAGTCTTAGTGATCTATTTTTGAGATCCTGTAGTTGCACCCACAGTGCTTCTGTATCTTCCTTATCTCCCTCCTCCCTTACAACTTTTAATCACTCTTTTATATACAGTGCCACCACCCCTTCCCTTCCCCTATTCCCTATCCTTCCGGTGTAATCAGTACCCCGGAACCTTCATGTCCCGGTCATGGATTTGGGTGGTCCATGTCTCAATTATAGCCACCAAGTCCATTCCACCATCCTCCAGAAGAGCCTGTAGTTCCACCCCCTTATTCCCCAGACTCCTAGAATTTAGTGTTACCACCCTCCAACCCTTGTCTCTACCATCTCCTCACCTTTCTCCCCTTATGTCCACTCCCTGAGTAGTTGCCTTCCTCCTTACCTTGCTTTCATGGGGGGGGTAAGCACATTTGGTTTCACATCACTAGGCCTCTGAACTCCTCTGCTCATCCAGCTACCCCCTCCTAGTATGGGGGCCTGACCTAGTAGACTCTGTTGCCCATCTCTGTACTTGAACTATTGCTAGTCAAAGTGCTGTAGCATAGACTCTGTGTTGTGCATCTCTGTGCCTGAAATGCTACTAGGCCATAGTGCCATACAGATTGTGTAGGGGGGTCACATCTCAGACTCTGTTGCCAATTTCTGTGCTTGAACTACTGAGACTTGACCCCCCTTCACAACCTGTATAGCACTATGACCTAGTAGTATTTCAGAGCAGGCACAGAGATGGGCAACACAGAGTCTGAGATGTGAGTAACACCCCCTTCAAAATCTGTTTGACATTATAAGCCCCCTCAAAACTACTGAAGAACCATGATCTGTTCAGACAGAGTCCTCCTGCCCTGTCTGACTCTGCTCCCCTTAAAGGGCTAGTGCAACCAAAACAGGCAGGGAAATTATGCAAATTATAAGTAGTAGTCAGATGTAACTTTTAATTTCTGAAGCATTTTTACTTTTCCTTTGCTTAATAGAAAGTTTTCTATGTGGTAATATTATACTGTATGTGTGAAACACCTCTTAGTCTGGCAGCTGACATATTTATCTCTAGTCCCCACACTACATCATTAGCATTGTGATCTCATTAACAGTGACATCGCAGATGACTGACCTGGCAGCTACTGAGTGCCTGTCCCAAAGGAGCAGTTATGTCACAGTCAGTGAGGTCATTATGCTGATGATCTAGTTGTGGGGGGAGGCTAGAGCTAGACATGTCAGCTGCAAGGCAGAGTTCTGTTCCTTGCAGCACACCTACAAATATCAGGCAAACAATCTTCTAATTAATTGAAGGGAAAACAGAAAGTAACTCAGATATAAAAAGTAATGGTTGACTGCTTTTAAAAACTACTAATATTAGTTTTAGGAAGTACACTAGCTCTTTAAAAAATGTAGTTTTTAGTTTTTATTTTCTGCACTTTGCTGGTATCTGCTGTTGAATTCATTGATCTCTGTCTCTCTCTACTCTCTCTCTCTCTCTCTCTCTCTAATGAAAAATAGGTATTTTTTCATTTTTTTACTGTGGAGTCTGCAACATCTGCACTCTGCTGTTGAATACGTTGGTCTCTCTCTCACTCTATTTTCCTAACAAAAAAGAAAACATGTTTTTTTTATATAGTACTCTGCTGCAATATCTATAATCTGCTGTTGTACACACATACACACACACACACACACACACACACACACACACACACACACACTCACCCACGACTGTCTACTTTGAATGCAAAGCCCCAAATGTGTTTGATAGCTAGAGCATGAATCAATCACAGAACACAGACCCTCATTGGTTGGCCCACTTCAATGCCCCAGGATCACAAATATTTGCCTTTGTTGGGCATGTGATAGCCCAGGGACTCAGGAGTAGTCATCAGAGATCAGGGGGAAAACACCCCTTTATTGTATTTCTTGGATTTTCTGCACCTTTCTGCACCTTGCCCTGCCCTTTCCATGCAGCACTAATGGTGAAAGTGTTAATCCCAGACCAGACCATACTTCTGAACTGGGCCAACTCTGCAGTTCATGAAAGGCTTGGTTTTCCCAGTCAGATATGAGTCAGTCTGGTCCAGGGGGGAGGGGGTTCAGAACTGTGGCACAGCCAGTTCACCCATCCCTTATTATTATTATTATTATTACAAAAAAAAGGTGAACTGGAAGGAAGAGGGAAGGCATCTGCAGGTGGCTGTGGGGAAGTATTAATGTTACAAAATAGGGTGAACTGGAAGGAAGAGGGAGGATATGCCAGATACAAATTGCTCAATACCAGCAGGAACATCTGCCAGAACTAGACACATGGTGGATTCCCTGCAGGGGGAGGGCCTCAAATAACTGGTACAGCAACACACAAGAGACAGGGCTATCCTAGATATAGTACTGACTAACAGGGAAAGGATCACAGATCTCCAGGTAGAAGGTCACATGGGGGCCAGTGACCATCACATGGTATGGTTCAGTTTGGCCACTAGAACTAAATCATCCCATTCCAAGGCAAACATATGGGACTTCAGAGGAGCTGACTTTGATAAGATGGCCAACTGAGTTAAGCTAGCCCTGGCAAAAAGAAATACAGGTGAGGGGGTTCAGGTAAAGTGGGCAAGCAACATCCCACTGTGTTAGAGAGAAAAGGTAGTGCAAAAGAAGAAGGAAACCACTTTGGTTCTCAAAAACAGTAGCAGAAAAGGTCAGAGCCAAAAGGCTGGCCTTCATGAAATATAAAGGAATGCAGCGGGATGAAGAAAGATAGGCCTACCAAACTTCCCAAAGGGAAGCAGGGAAGGCAGTAAAGGCAGACAAATGCCCAAACAGAGGAAACACTAGCACAAACAGTAAAAGAAGGTGGCAAGACTTTCTATAGATACATTAATGAAATGAGAAAGTCCAGATGGGGTATTGCTAAGATCAAAGGAGATAAGGAGGCATGTGAGGAGGAGGACCATGTAAAAGCATCTATCCTAAATAGATACTTCTGCTCACTATTTACCAAAGGGAAGGTAGGACAGGGCCCACAGCTCAACACCATGGACACAGAGGGGAGGGACATGTGCACTAGTCCCTTCACAAAAGAAAGGGTCCTACAAGCGCTCAATAAGTTCAGGGTGGACAAGGCAATGGAACCTGATGTCATACATCCCAGGGTTTTAAAGGAACTAAGGGTGGAACTAAACTAGCACAGCCATTATCAGAACTGTCTAGTGAGTCTCTGCGCACAGGAGAGGTCCCAGATGACTAGAGAAGGGCTCATGTGATCCTGCTCCACAAGAGTGGCCGCAGGCAGGAGGCAGGGAACTACGGACCAGTCAGTCTTACCTCAGTGGTGGACAAGATTATGGAGGCACTCCTTAAGGAAAGGATAGTGCAACATCTAGAATCCATAGGAACACAGTATCCAAGACAGCATGGGTTTACAAAAGGAAGACCCTGTCAAACTAATCTCATAGATTTCTTTGACTGGGTAACCAGAGTGGTGGACCAAGGGGGAGCAGTTGATGTCACCTACTTTGACTTCAGCAAAGCTTTTGATACTGTTCCACATAGAAGATTGATTAATAAGCTAGGTAGGCTCAGGGTGGGGTCAGAAGTTGGTCAACTGGGTGGCAAACTGGTTGATGGGCAGAAAACAGAGAGTGGTAGTAAACAATATACAGTCAGAAGAGATGAAAGTCACAAGTGGGGTACCTCAGGGATCAGTCCTGGGGCCAGTCCTCTTCAATATCTTCATTAGTGACATTGCAGATGGACTGGAGGGAAAGGTTTGTCCGTTTGCAGATGACACCAAGATCTGCAACAGAGTAGATGATCCAGATGGGGTGAGCAGAATGAGAAGAGATCTGGATAAACTAGCAAAATGGTTGGAAGAGAGGCAACTGGGGTTTAATGCAAAGAAGTGCAAAATCATGCACATAGGGAAGAGAAACCCTGAAGCCACCTGTACGCTGGGAGGTGAGTGTCTGGCAGTCACAAGGGAAGAAAGAGACTTGGGTATTATCATCACCAATGACCTGAAATCATCCAAGCAGACCACTAAAGCAGTAGGTAAGGCTAGGGCGATGTTAGGGTGTATTAGTAAGGGTATCGCAAGTTGGAAGAGGGAGGTATTAATCCCTCTTTACAAAACACTGGTTATGCCCCATCTGGAGTACTGTTTGCAGTACTGGAGGCCACACCTTCACAAGGACATTAATCAAATTGAGGCAGTCCAGAGAAGGGCAATCAAAATGGTGCGTGCACTGCATCAGAAAACATATGAGGACAGATTAACTGAGCTCAAAATGTATACCCTAGAAAAAAGAAGGGAGGGAGGTGATATGATCAAAACATTCAAACACTTAAAGGGCATAAACAAGGTGAAAGAGTCTAACATGTTTCAATATAAGAAAAATATCAGGACAAGAGGACACAGCATGAAATTTGAGGGAGACTGATTAAGGGGTAATGTGAGGAAGTTCTTTTTCACATTAAGGATGGTGGATGCATGGAACGGCCTACCTTAGGAAGTGGTGGAAACAAATACAGTGCAGGGCTTCAAACAGTCATGGGATAGGCATAAGGAAGCAATACAGATGAGTATGAATAAATAGGCTATTGACAGAGCAAAGGCCAATGGCACATTTATAAGGTAGAAAAAGAAATGGGCAGACCTGATGGGCCTTGCAGTCCTTATCTGTCATCAACTTCAATGTTTCTATGTAAAAGAAAAGAAAAAAACAGAGACATGGCAGCATTTCATAAAAATAAAAAGTCCCTGAGCTATTAAAAATAGTTTACAATACAAAGTGTACTTATAGAAAAGAAAGTCCATTCCTAGGCAGGAACAAAATAAGTACTTCTCTGGTGTAACAACATATAAAGTGAAGAGGGAGGGCTAGAGCTGAAGGGGGAAGGGGGGAGAGAGGGTTTACCAAGGCGGTCAATTAATAATCGTTATCCCAACCTTTATAAAGTTCCCAGCATGTCCATCTATTCTGAGTTTGTGGGACTCGCAGCTGAAGGCTGAACATAATTCTTTCCATTTGATTTATTGAGTTAATAACCTCCAGCCAGTCCCTCAGTGTTGGGGGGTTGGGATGAAGCCATTTCCTAGTCATCACTTTACATACTGCTGCTGTCATAATGACCCAAACCTAGACTCCTTACCCTTTAAATCCACCGGTCAAAGGCCCAGTACTAAGCGCTCTGGGTCCAACTGTGAGGTAATATTAAGAACTGGCAGAGAATGGTCCCGAATCTCTAACCAAAACTGTTGTATTTTAGTACAATACCAGAAAATATGAGCCTAAGTGGCTTTTATGTTTCCAGCATTTCCTCCAACTAGTAGAGGGGGACATTTGGATTCCATTTGGAAACCATGGATGTGACCAAAAATATCTTATCCTAAGTTCCAGAAGAATTCTCTCCAAAAGGGGGAGGAAGTAGCTGAACAGGTGCAGTGCCAGACTTGGGTCCACTGCTGGTCATTTACCTGTATTTGTAGTTCTTTTTCCCATTTCTGTTTTATTAGGTTTGTTGCTGTGTCTGGTCCCTAATAAAGTTTGCATATAGTAAAGTGATACCTTTCTCCCCAGCCTTAGAACTCCAAATAGTTTGAAATGGAGGATCTAAAAGAGGGACTCCAGAGACCATTCTGGTTCCTCGGATCTGGAAATTGATGTAATCTGTGATATGATAATATTTGAGTCTCTCAGAGGGAATCCAGTCGAATCGAGTCTGTGCCATTTCAAAGGATATTACTGTGTCTCTCTCTGCATAAATTCCCAAGGGGCGCATATCCCACAGAGGGCTTGTCACCTAAACTGGGGGACAGTGCGAGCAGACACAAATTTGGGATTAGTGGACAACCATTGATACTTCCAGAGAGTGTGCTGCGTATTAGCCCGGGCCACCCCTCTTCTCCAACCCACCAAAACTGCTGCTGAACCTGTACAGTACATAAGGCTGGGTTCATGGCTGGAAGGTCACGTACATTAAATATATGGGACTGTGGGGGGTGGCTGCTGGGAGCAGGTCAATTGTCTTCTAATGTGCCTGCTAGGCAGTGTGTCCCCATAGCAAGGCTACCCTCATCTGTGCCACTGCCCAGTATCCTGGGAGATTGGGGACTGCCAGTCCTCCTTGTGCCTTTGGGAGAATTAATATTTACTTAGAGATTGTAGGTCTTTTATTATTCCGTATAAAGGCCATAAGAGCAATTTGCCATGCAAATAAGTCTTTAAGAGGTACTATGCTGGGGACATACTGGAATAGGAAAAGGAGTCATGGAAGGGCATTCATTTTCACAGCCTGTACTCGAGAATGCAAAGCTAGAGGAAGTAGGGCCCATCTCTGCATATCCGGTTTCAACTGGTCAATCAGGGGGATATAACGATCAGCTGATAGAGTTGGAACACCTTAACTGGTTTGTGTATTTCAAAATATTTCAAAGAGGGAAGGTCCCATTTCATTGGAAATTAGTATTTTAAAGTATGAGGGTCAATGTAATAAAAATGTTAAATCTTTGCCTTAGAGGTATTAAGGGAGTACTCCTAGAGAGAGGGGAAAAAAAATCAGTTTGCCTTAGAACTGCCAGGAGGGAGCACTCTGGATTAGCCAGGCACAAAAGAATGTCATCTGCATATAGTGCAAGTTTATGGGTAGTTCCCACAAGTTGCACTCCTTCTATGTCCTGACTATCCTGAATACTCTCTGCCATGGGTTCTATGTACAGGACAAATAATAAGGGGGAAAGGAGAAAGCCCTGACACATGCCTCTGCCTAGTTAAAAGCTAGTGGAAATATGTCGGCTCAACCAGATGTATCCATTTGGGTTGTCATATAGCTTGAACATGAAGGAGATAAAAGTGTCTGTGGACCCAAACCTGGAAAGGACTGCACATAGAAAAGCCCATGAGACCTTATCAAAGGCCTTTTCTGCAACAAGACTGAGCAGCAAGGCTGACTGTTTATGGGTATGTAGATGGTCTATAATATGTACTGTGCACCATATGTTATCTTGCGCCTGATAGCCAGGTGTAAATCCCGATTGATACATATGTATTAGCTGTGGGACTACTTGTTGTAGCCTCTGGTCACCAGGAAAGTTAAGATTTTATAGTCCGTATTGAAGATGGAAATAGGCTGGAATGATGACCATTGAAAGAGGTCTATTTTCAGGCTTTGGGAAAACAGAGACAATAGCCTGTGCTCATAGGGTTACCACCTTTTAAGAAGCCCAAAGTGGGACATTTCTTACTAAAACATGATTTTTCACAGGACAGTACATAACCTCAACCAGTGCAACAGACTTGTTTTCTCTATATAATCAGAATTAAGGCTAAGTATTGTAGTTTCTTGGTTGCTTCTACGGTTTCATATCATTTTAATGTATTTTAGTTAAGGTACTGTAGTTTTATACAAGATTTAGATGAAAGTTAGAAAATATTTTTTCTATTAAAAAGTCAGGACATGTAGTATTTTTCATGTTTTTTTGCAGGACAGAGCTGACCAAATGAGGACTGTCCTGCGAAATGTAGGACAGGTGGTAACCCTATGTGCTCAGGAGGTTGGAATCTTTCCCTCCAAGCACAGGGCCTCCCAGCAGACTTTGTCAACAAGGGATGTAACATAGTTTTTTGTGTTTTGTAAAATTCTCCTGAGAGGCTGTCCGTACCTGGATATTTATTGGATTTAAGCACAGTATTTGCCACAGTTATTTCTACCCCCAAAAATGGTTGGAGCAGAGCTGCTCCTTGTTCTTGAGATAACCTCAGAAGGGAGAGAGATCAGACAAAAAGTGAGACATGGTCTGCTCCTCAAATTGAGGGCCGGGACTATAAAGTTCTGAGTACCATGCTTTAAAAGATTCTACAATGCCCAGGACAGACCAGTGGATATTTTGAGTCACTGTATGTTTTATTCCTGGAATAGTAGCTCTAACTTTCTGGATTCTTAGTCTGCCTACCAAAAGGTGGAGTGACCTGGCAGTATCTCTACTTAAGAAATAATAGTTTTTACTCAACTTAGTAGCCTAGGATAACACCAAGTTCTTTTTTTAAGTATAGTCAAAGTCTTAGTTCAATTTTTATCTAATTTAATCTTTTGCTGCGTATCCAAATACTGTATTTGTGATAATAATTCTGTTCTCTCTGAGTTTTTTTATTACAGGTTGTTATAACTGTATATTTACCTCATGAAACAGCCTACATAGTGTCCCAGAGGAGAGCAGAAGTAATGTCAGGCAAGTCATTTTCCAATACAGCCTGGTCGAAGGCCTCTTGAATAGTCTCCTGCACCTATTTGTCCTGAAGCAGGGACATGTTTAGGAGCCAGAAAGTATTCCTTTTAAAGTTTTCCTAAATCAGTCTTCAAGAATACAGGGGCCTAATCTGATAGGGTGATTTTGCCTATCCAGCAGTTTTTTTTCCCCGTAGATTCTTTTAATATAAAGTAGTCTAACCAGGAATATATCTGGTGGTGTGCTGAAAAAAAGGTATAGTTTTGGCTTCCCCTATTACGACAATGCCAAGCGTCCAGGAAACCCATCTTTCTAAGGAATTTGAAGAACAACCTGGCAGTCTTATATTCTCTCTGAGGGATACCTGAATTGGTGTATATTTGCGGATTCAAAGTTAAGTTAAAATCTCCCCCACAAATTACCTCCCCTTCTGTCCAACTTTGTAGAGGTAGGAAAAAAGCTCACTATAACTGAAATTCAGAGCCTGGGGGAAAATAGATAGAGACCAAAGAAACTACTGTAAATTTCCCATGTATCTACCTTTCAATAGGACAAATCTGCCTTCCACGTCCCAATAAATGTCTAGATGCTCAAATGGTGCTCTGTTTGGGATTAATATAGAGACCTCCCCCAACACCTCCCTTTTTTTAATAGGAGATTGATGCTGTTATTCCAAAGCCAAATATATTCAGTTTAGAGTGCTCCTGGGGGAGAGGTGAGTTTCCTGGAGAAACCAAAAATCCACCTGGTTTTCCTCAAAAAAGATAAAATTTTGCTGTGCTTAACCGGATTTGTTAAGCCATGGACATTACACCAACAGATCACTCTAGATTTTTCCATTTGTAAACCTTAAATTGAACCTTAGCATTAACTCTAGCAACTTGCTCCTCTGTAGAATAGCTACTGCTGCCTTATGATAACTGACAATACAAGAAACATGATTTGTAAAATACAGATCAAATGATACTAAATATAACATTGCCAATGTGGCAAACATAACTCAAGAAGTAAACTCTAACTTCCAAGGTTGGAAGTCTGTCCAAACAGACTTCTGTACCCCACCCACTACCTTAGGTAGTGTAGTGCAGCAAGGGTAGGGAAGGAAGAGGATTTTATGCCTTAATTTATTAAGGCCCTCTCCCTGAGCCACATGATTTGGGAGGTGGCTCCATGCACAGGACTCAGTCCTGTAAAATATATGTCACAGACGGGGGATCATGGGTAGTCTAGGTTGGGTAATAAAGGGTCCCCTCTAAGCCTGACCTCCTCAGGACAAGACAGCTTTGCTATATCAAATAACAGTAATGGGGCAATCCTCTATTTATTCACTGTTAACCAGACAGAGGTGCACTGACAAACTGAACCTTGAAAAATACGCCTTCCATGTGGGAGGGGGTATTGAAATCTCAAAGATAACTCCTTCTATACTGCAAGGAACAACTTTCATGGGTAAACAACTTATACTGAAATAGGAAAAAAGAAAGTTCGGCATGTAGTCTGCCTTATGTTAGGAGTTTTTATTAAGTTCTGATGATGGGTGACTGAGAAAATATATAACAGTTACCCAGGTAGTGAAAGAATTAGTCATCAGTCCAGGTATAAATAACTTTGGTACCCATCATCAGTACAATAGGATATTACAGCAAAGACTTAAAGTGACACAAATCCGAGAAGTAAGGCACAGCAATGAGAGCAAGGATAATTTGTGTAGTCGTTTGTCCCTTCCCACCCCCATCTTCTCCATCTGGTAGTGTCTAAGGGCTGTTGTAGATGACCCAAGCCAAAATCAGTGAGGCTTAATAAGAACTGAAAAAACAATCACTCACTGTGTATAGTGGGAGCTGGTCAACACTCCATTTCAGCAGATGCATCCTGAGTGATGTGCCCTGCAGCTGATGTGAGTGTGTTTAGTTGATGAAGCGCATCCTGCGCAAGTCGCAGAGAGGAAGATCCTTTCTTCGTCTGTGTGACATAGATCCATTCCAACTGGAAAGCTCACCTCTTTTGTATGCATTCCACTTCCTGTGATGGTATCAGGACTACTTTGGTTTGCATAGCTTCCAAAGCTTCAGCTGCAGTATGGTAAATGCGCTGTACTTTAGCCCAACAGATCTTCAAATGGGCAGGACAGAGTGTCTGAAACTGAATGACTTTCTCTCTTTAAGCTTTTTGATGAGAGGCACATAGCTGTCAGTCTTGCTGTACTTCTGGGGGTAATCATACTCAAAGACAGATGTAAGAGAAGGAAAGTTAAATGTTTCATTGCCAAGGCTCTCTTCAGGATTTCCTCATTCATTTTAAAACTGCTGAATTTCATAACAATGTACTAGGGCCATGCTGCCGGGTTCATGGGCTTGGGAATCAGTGAGTGGTGAGCATGTTCTGTAGAGAATGTATAGTCCAAGGGGAGCTGCAAAACATATTTTAGTAGATTTTCTAAGAAGGCAGACATCAGAGCTGTCTCTGCCCCCTCAGCAAAGCCGTAGAGGTGTAGTTTGTCTTGTCAAGATCTCCCCTCTAAATCTAGGCATTTAGCTTGTTGGGCAAAGGTGTATTGAAACAGGGGAGTCAACAACCTGAGTGAACTGAGTTGCTCGCTGCTCTGTGGTGGAGATCCATTCTTTAGCATGCTCTAACCGCTTCTCTATCTTAGAGAATTTCTGGGACAGGCTTTTAAATCCTTTCTTGTTTTCCATTCACGATATCTTGATTTCTGTCAGCAGAGCCTTGAAACAGGATAGGGAAAGACACTCCGATTCCCTATCCATATCATACTCTGACCCTCATGTAGTGGAAGGTGTACTGCTCCTGCTACAGCTTTTGGTGTCTGGCAGTAATCTATCAGCATCTAATAAGTTACTGTATGGTGCATATTAGATTTTGATTTAGAGCCCTAATCTACTTTGAAGCCTCTTCCCATCAATTTGTTACAAACTATTGAAGTTTAACTTGTAGAAGAGGTCTATATTTGTCCCAAGGGGTACAGAGCTCGTGGCTTAGGCTCTTAGCAGCTCCATGACGAAACTGGAAGTTATATGTTTTTGATTTCAGTATTAGATGTGTATACCACTGTGTTGTCCACATATAAGTGAAATAATATAGATGGAATATCATTGACATATAGATTGAACAATAGGGGGCCCAACATTGAACCTTGTGGGACCCCTGAGATAACAGGTGCCAGTTTGGATGATTGATTATCAATAACTAACAACTGTTATCTACCCTTCAAATATGATATATATAGAATAATACATGAGGAGATGGTTGATACAAGAATTTAATGCACACCCAAGTCGAGTGATGCTACATAAACCCCGAGAGCACAGCTCAAGGGGTTTATTCAAGCATCACTCGACAAGGGAGTGCATTCAATTCAATTAGGAACCACCACCTTATGATTTATTTTGTATAATTGCGTGGCATCAATTTTTATGTAGTGGAGTTCACGTTTCCTGTAAATGCAAAACTGCACTCTAAAGTAAGGCATTACTAAGCAACATAGATGCAGACAAGAGATTTTTTTGAACAGCAGACATTTTAATTACTTGCCTTAAAACGACGGGAAATGTAACCCAAACAATTCATTCAATGATTTAAATGAACATTTCTGACCTTCGTCTTATACGTCCACAACAGCATGTAAAGAATGGGGATTCAGCATGAACAAGAAAACATTGACGGGATTAGTAAAAGGAGTATGGGAAAAAAGTTGTTGTAAAACAAATACTACTAGCAACTAAAAATGCCTTTTTATAGTTCTTAAAATGGCCTTTGTGGTTCTTCTGCGGTTGGTCATCTAAGATACGTGCCCACGTGATCCAGAGGTTCCTGTGAAAAGAAAGGGTCCGTATTCAAATTACTGATTTCCCTTTCAGTTACTTTGTGAACCAGCGGCACCAGTAACAGACCTGAAGAGCTTATCAAGTAAGAGCAGATTTTTATTTCAAACTTGGTTGCCGTTTTTTTTTTTTACTGACACCGGGCTTACGTGTGTACTCTAAGTATGCTCACAGCTTGGCTAAGACAATCGTAGCATATGAATCCCATAACAACCAGCTGGTTGTTATGGGAAATATCAACCACTTAAACCTATGGTCAAAATTGATGACCAGTAATTATAAAGTAGTTAATGCTACTTCCTGCTATACCCACCTAAACCAGCCTAGACAGGAGGACATCATGGTCCAAGGTGTCAAAAGATTTAGACAGGTCTATGAAAATGGCCCCTACATATGTCCTCATGTGCAGGTCAAGCTGGATGTCACTAATTACCTTTACTAGGGCAAAAATAATGCTGTCTTTCAGTCAAAATCCTGACAGGGAGGATCTATTATGTTTTTTGATTCAAGAAATTCCTTTACTTGAATGGAAATCAATTTTTCAAATATCTTAGACATCTGTGGAAGAAGGGAAATTGGCCTGTAATTTCCTATGTCCATTTTTGACCCTGACTAGTGAATAGGGATTACTTTAGAATGTTTCCATGATTTGGGAAATTCACCTAGTCGAACTGTGAGATTAAATATTGCTGTTAAAGGAAATGCCACTACTGGAGAGGTGTATTTTAAAAGTCTAGCCGGTATCCTATCCAGGCCAACTGCCTGAGTTATGTCTAACTTTAACAGTTCCTGACTCACCTCCTGCATCAGAATCTTTCTCAATAAAAATTGATGTTCTGTGGTATCCTGTTTTTGTTCATTCATATTATTTTTTTTTTCAGGAATGGTATTAATTTCTGAGGTTGTATTTGTTTGTTCTCTCATTATTTTCTGCACTCCCTAGAACTTCACTGCAAATTTTGATGAGGTGGTAGTTAGATTTATCAGCCATTTCCTGGAATAGTGACACTACCGCTCCATCTATGATAACATTATCAGTAATATTCTGGTTTTTACCTTTCAGAAGATTTGACTATCCTCCAAAATTCTCTCAGGTTACTAGTACAATTATCAACAAAAAGTTGTACATAATATTTGTGGTTTTGCCAACTTAATTTCCTTAATATAATGATTTCTCAGTTGTTTAAATGTATTCCAATGTGATAGGATATTGCTTTTTTAACTTTGGCCCTGTGCACGTGGGGAACCAATAAAATCCAGGAAGCAGTCAGGATCCAGCACTTCAAAGATTTATTTTTAAGCAGAAGAAAATAAAACAAACTTAAAGTGGAAATTAAGTACAAAATAAAATAATAGGTGCACAGGAAATCATAGTTTAACAAAACATTCCTGCCAAACAGTACCTATAATCGGGCTAGGCATCTGGGTGGGTTGCCTTCCTACCACACTCTGAATTAGTACTTCACATTCAAGTTCAAGTTCACGTTTATTGCAGGAAAACTCCATTGAGCAAGCTCATTCACAAGGAGGTCCTGAGACAGACATACAGTCAAATACATTAAGAGAATTACATGATATTACATAGTGCACATAAAGAGCTCCCCGGATACACAAAAATCATGATGGGAGGTGACACTAATTATAAGACAATACATGGCATACATAAGGATTTCACCAGGGAAAAATAATGTTCCTGGAGAAAGTAACAGTAATTACATAACTGTACCTAACATGCTAAAAGAGTTCCATCAGATACACTGTTAATGGTGAGAGGTAGAGCTAGCTACATAGAGAGAAGGATCCTATGATACCGTGTGGTAGCTAAATGGATGCCCCAAAAACAACTTTCAGTTTAGTGACAGTTACATTCACCTCCTTTTATATAGGAAGAGAAGCACATGACTTGGTTAACTCCTCCTAAAACATTCCACATCTTATTTGTAACAAAGAAAATAATTTAGAACCTATTTTGAAATATATGTCAGTCATGTACACCCTATTTGTATTCATTTCTGGTGTTTCAAGATTAGAATTCACCAAGTTTTGAGACATTTCCCCTTTACTAAACCCTTTCCAAGCTCCTCCTTCAAATACTTCCCTTAAAAGGGGAGAGACAAGGGCCGGCCAGCACTATAGCAAGGTGGACTGAGAGAAGGACTGAAATCTGTATCCAAATAAGGGCTCAATCCTTTATTTCTTTGCACAGAATAAGGCCTTTTAATTCCTTTTTGTTTTATTTGTCAGATTGTTTACATGCCCTTATTACACTGCCCATCCTGCATAGCATAACTTTAAAGGACACTTTAGGGTTTTAAAGCATTTGTTTAAGCAAATAATTGGGAACTTGAATCTTGTATTACAGGGCTGACACAGACGCTAACTTGCTTTAGAATCCCAGATGGAGCTTTATACACAGAGGGTGGGATATTCAGAAGGGTTTCACCATGCACAACAGGGTTGCGCATGCGCAAGTCCAAAAGTGCGCCATTTTGCGATATTCAGCAGGAGGCAGTTGCGCCACCGAAAACATGCTGAGCAACAGCGCAATGCAAATGAAGGCATGCGCAACCGAAAGGGGTGGATCCATGCATAAAGAGCGCAATGCGATATTCAAAGACTTGCGCAATGCGCAACAGCTGAACAGCCGGAAATTGCGCACTAGCGGAAATGAGCCAAAATAAAAAGGCTCAAGGAAGCGGCGCAAGAATGCTACAAGAATGCCAAGTGGGGTAGAGAGAGAGAGAGACAGACAGACAGACAGATAGACAGTGACAGGCTAGGGCAGGCAAGGCAAGTGTGGGCCATAGGCTGCAGAGGCCAGTGGGGGGTGCCCGGTGCAGTGGAAGTAGCAGTGAGGACAGCGGGGGTAACACAGCAACACCAGCCAGGGGGGGTTAGAAGCCAGGGAGATGGACAGTGCCAGCTTCCACATGGAAGCTGTAATGAGGGGGATGAGAATGCAAGCTGCAGGGGGACGAGGCCGTGGAAGGGCCCGTCAGCGGTACACCCCCAACAGGCAGTACCATGCCTGCATCAGCTATGAGCTGTACACAGATGTAGAGATCGTGGGCCGGTACCGCCTGAACAGGGCAATACTGAGGTGGTTCTGTGAGCTGTGCAGTGATGTGATGCAGGCACCCTCACGACGGAGTCACGCTCTGTCAGTGGAGACCAAGGTGACAGCCTGCATGTGTCTGCTCACCATGGGCACCTTCCAGAGGCCGACAGGGGACACCACAGGCATCACACAGTCGGCCACATCACGCATCCTCACCCAATTCCTCAGCGCACTGCGCCAGCGCCGCGGAGTACATCCATTTCCCCAGCACCGCCGCAGAGCGTACAGCAAACATGCAGGAGTTCCACAGGGTAGCACATATACCTGGTGTGTTAGGGGCCATAGACTGCACCCAATGGGCCATTCACATGCCACCTGGCCCCGATGGGGCTGCATATAGGAACAGAAAGGGCTTCTCCAGTGTCAACTGCCAGGTGGTGTGTGATGCCACTGGGCGCATAATCAATGTCTGTGCCACACACCCTGGTGGAGCACATGATGCCTTCATATGGTATCATTCCGCACTGTGCCATCGATTCAAGAGTGCAGACATCCCCACAGGCCATCTAGTGGGTGAGTACGCATGTATGGAATGCAAACTCGGGGCAAGAGTGGGAATGCCACAGGTGCCATGGTAGTGGCACACAGGGATATGGGGAATATGGACCTGAACATGATACTGATCTCTACTATCTCCACACAGGTGACAGCGGATACCCACTCCATCCCTGGCTGCTCACACCGTACCGGCGCCCCATGACCCCATCGCAGCAACGCTATAATGAGGCACATGCTTCCACATGCAACATCATAGAGCAGGTGTTTGGGATGCTCAAGGCATGCTTCCAATGCCTAGACACCTCCAGCGGTGCCCTACAGTACAGCCCCCAAAAGGCCTGTGGGATATTCCTGGCCTGTTGCATCCTGCACAACATGGCCAAAGACTGTGGGATAGCCCTACAGGTTGAAGAGGGGGACAGCGATGGGGACGCCAGTGGCACCGGTGTTGATGGTGATGAGCAGCCCCCTCTAGGATGGCGGGACCCCCGACTGATCCAGCAGGCCCAGCTGCACCGGGACACCATCACAGAGGAGCACTATGCACAACACAGGTAAGTCAAGGGGACATGTGCAACCAACACTGTCCATGCGCAAACCACAGGCACACAGGGTAACACACCAGGGGTGCATGATGGCCAGGGGAGTGGAAGGGTCCAGGCATACAAACATACCATCAGGGAGGGGTGAACACTCATATGGACACACACACACCAGGCACAGAGCGTACATGGGCAGATGCACAGCACAGCAGAACCGACATTGCTAACACACAGAACCACCGACCACCCCAACCACCTGTACTGTCCAAGTCCGTGTGTCAGATGCTGGGCACCCTTGCACCTTGGTGTACAGTACAATGCAGGCATCATCATACACACGCACCTGTGGACAGCAGTTGGGAGGTGTGCAGGTGGTCCGTAGACGCGGCGTGGTTGAGCAGAGCACCCAGCAGTGCACTGCCCACCATGACACACATTGCACACAGGGCAGCACCAGACAGGGCCTGCACTGGGAGACAGGTCAGTCATGTAGCACTGTCCCACAGCCACCGCGGATGCGTGGGTGGCCCCACCGTGACCCAACAGCCCTGGCAGGCTGAGCAGGGGCCACATGGGGTGGCACTGTTGGACCACCAGGATTCCCACTGCGTGAACGCGACCTCGCCAGCACAGAGGTCTGCAGCATGCGAACAAACCTGCACCAGGGTGCTGGGATGCCCACAGCAGAACCCGGCATCGACAGGCCTGGTGTCGCACGACGCCGGGAACGGGGAGTGGAGAGTGAACTGTGTGGGGTGTGTGGTACAGGGGCACCTGACTGTGTGCCCAATGCATCCACGACAGAGACCACTGTCTGGGTCAGCCTGTCAATGGAGGCGGTCACATCCGTCCGCATACAAACCAGCTCTGCATGGTCCAGAGCACACTCCCTGCTGTGCCGCTCCACAGCCACAGACAGTGCCTCCACGGACATTGCAACCCGCCTCTGCTGCTGTACTGATTCCTGCAGCAGGTGGGTGTGCTCGTCCAATGGGTACTGTGCCCCAACGGCATCCTGTCCCCCAGGGTGTGGAAGGTCCTGATGCACAACACCCCTTGAGGGTGGGCGCTGTTCGCCAGGACCAGGAATGGGCAGATCAAGAGGCGGACATGTACCGGCTTGACACTGTACCCCCAGACCTGGTGGGTGACTGCTGCTGCTGCCCCTCCAACCGCTGTGCCCCAGGGTCCACTCGTTCCACCGCTGTGGCCGCAACAGTGCCAGACACCTGCACAGCCACCGGTGCTGCCCCACCGGTGCTGACAGGCACAGTCTGGGACTGTGCCAACATGCTGGTACACAAGTTGGAACCAGAAAGGCCCAGGGGCACGTGCTGGCCTGCTGTGTGTCCGTCATGGGACACACACATATCACTGCCCATTGCAGTCCTTGCATCATCAATGGTGCAGGTACATGCTACAGCCACAGTCACAGCGTGCTGGCATGCTTGCATGCCAGACTGCTGAGACACAGGCTGTGCACCCCACACCAATCACCGACACCAGAGTTGGCGGCCCAGCTGCATGCTGCTGCAGTGCATGCTGGCTGGTGACAGAGGTGGATGGACCTCCTCCATGTCCAGCAGGTCATCATCACTGCCTGGACACACCACCACCATCTCCTGAAGATGAACAGGATCTGTAACAGAAAGAGAGTACATGTGAGTGCATGTGAACAAGCTTCCCCCCCCAACACCACCACCATGTCATACCGTGCAGTGATGGGCTTCCACCTGTCTGGAATCCACCTCCTGGTACGCCCTCAATAGCGCTCCGCTGCATTGATGCAGCCAGTCTCTCCTCAGCCGGGGTCAGCTCCAACACCGCTGGCTGGCCCCCACCAGTGCCAGCACATGCCGCCCTGAAGGCTGCCACCTTCTCCTTCAACCTCCTGCGGTCTGTCCCCATCTTCTTCTTGCATTCCTGCACGGAGCGCTGGTGGCTTCCATGCAGGTTCATGGCCTGAGCTACCCCCTCCCATGCAGCCGCACGGGACTGAGGGATGCCCCGCCGTCCACTCAGTAGTGGCTCCTCCTCCAGGTAGGCCTGGAAGAGGGCCTCTGTCTCTGCTGGGGTAAAGTTGGGCCTCCGCCTACGCCCATCATCCTCACCCTCACCTTGTCTCTGCTCGGTCATGGCGATCTGTATGGGGGGAAGTGGACACCTGTCACTGTGCAGTCTACAGCATTTTCCCATGACCATTGTCCAGAACATCACACAGCATGCAACTCACCTCTCACCTGCAGTACCTGAATCTGGCCAGCGCAGCCCAATGTCGCACATTTATAGCGCAATGCATGCAAATTAGGAGTGGAGCAACTATAATGAGATGCAATCGCGCCACTGCGCCTTTGAATGGCTGATCAGATGATTTGCATGTGTCGGCTGAATATCACGCAGTTGCGCTTTGCGCAATAAGGTTGAGTCGGCTGAGCCAATGGCGCAGATCTGTGACTGTGTGGTACACTGCATTGCTCATGCCCAGATAGCTTACGCAGGCGTCTGCCGTGCTGCTGACGTGCTGTGCACAATCGGCAATTCAGGCCATGGCCACCATTGTGCCAGTGGCGCTACAGCACTGGGCACTATATGGCACTGTGGCACTACTGCGCAATAGTCCACTGTGGCACTGGTACGCAGGTGGTCGGTCGCGCAGGATGCGTATATGTCAGATGGCGCTGTGCGTGGCCTTGCGTCATTGCCCATGACCTGGTGTCCGACCTTTGCCCCCTGGTGCTGTTCGGCTGCCATGTGTACGGCCCTATTGCGCTGTCTGGTGACAGCGCTATGTGAACTGACGGCGCTGTTCGAACAGCGCGATTGGAACCTATGGTGGTCTATTGCGCAACATCTCCACGTGGGGTTACGGCGCAGCGGGGCGCCATATTGCCTGCTGTAAAGTTGGTAGCATGGCACACAGGAGGGCAGTGCAATGGAGCCCCGTGGAAGTGGCCAACTTGGTGGCCCTGGTGGAGCCCCACTATGGGGCACTGTATGGTGAGGTGCCCCTCACCATAGCTAGGACCCAGGTCTGGCAGCAAGTGGCCAGTGACCTGGTGGGGGTCACTGGGCAGTACCGGTCAGCTGAGCAGTGCCGGCACCATACAGTGACCTCCGCAGGAGGGATCCTGAGCTTTATGGGCGGCTACGGTCACGTGCCAGGAGGGGCGTGGTGCCTAGGCCAGGTGGGTGTACAGTCTATGCACCTGTATTCTATGTAGGGATGTGACTGTGTTTTGGTGGATGTGCATAGGTGATGGCTCTGACATGGTTGGCTGTGTCAATGTGTGCAGGTGTGAGATGCATGGGGCTGGCTGTGTGGGCAGGCACTCTCACTGGGGAAGGGGCAGTCTGCTTTGGAGTCACACTGATGTTTTTCTCAACATTTGTCTCCCACAGGACGGGCGGAGAGGATGCAGGCACGGGGTGAGGAGGGCCGTGCCAGGCCCCGGTGCCAGTCGGTGGTGCTGTGGGTGGTGCGCCCCAGCAGCAGCAGTAGCAGCCACAGCTGCTTGAGGAGTGTGAGTATCATTACTTCATGGATGCTATTGCATGCTGGGGGGGCATGACCACCAGCCATGCACAACACAACCATGCACAACACAGGCAACATTCATCACTGTCCAGTGTCACAGCATGTCTGTGTATGCATCACTGGTGGTCCATGCATGCACTGGGCACATGGCTGTGGGACTGGCATCACACCACGTTGCCATGTCACTTGACAGCCTTGTTTGTGCTGTGATGTACATGGCCAGTGTGTGTGTGCAGTGGTGCACATAGCTGGTGCTGCCTGGTTGGGCATGTCATGTGCATGGTCACTGTGGGTGGGAGCATACTATCACAGGTGCGGGGCACTAGGCTTTATGCCTTGCAGGATGGGTGGTGTTCAGGGTTTGGACAGTCACAGCCATTGACTGTGTTCCCTTTCCTAGGTCTCAGCATCCTAAGAAGGATGGGCGTGCCCTTCAGCGGCTTACACGTGTGTCAATTGCAACACATGGGATCCTGACTGACATTTACCGCCATGGGATCCGGAGACAGTGAAGGGACAGCGGACGGCGGCAGGCAGCGCAGACCAGCCTGCCAGGCCATGATTGTGCTTCCTTCCCACTTCAACAATCCCTCCCACCCTGCCTTCCCTCTCCCAGTTGTTCACCCCTACCCCTTACCCACCTCTACCTTGTACCCCACCCCCCTTGTGTTGTACATGACTGTATAGAGTTGTTCTTGTTCTTGTTGTTGTATTTTATTGTTTCTACGAATATATATATTTTGCTATGAATACTGTGGTGGTCTCTGATTTGCAGCTGGCTATGGTTGCTCAGTTGCAGTGGTGTGCATGCCATCTGGGGTGGTATGGTCCTGGTGTGTGTGTGTGTGTGTGTGTGTGTGTGTGTGTGCGTGTGTGCATGGGGAGGTGTCTCCAATGTGGCAGTGTCTTTCTGTTGGTCTTGCCATCTGCTGCCGCCCACTGCTGGATGCACAGGGTGGGTCTGGCTTGTATGCTTCTCTGCTACATGGGGTTGACGTGTGCCGGGCGGGATGCATGGTGTTTCCTGCAGTGCCAGTCACTGCACATAGCTGGTGTCTTGGGGTCACAGTGCAGGGTGTGCTGTGCGTACGGGGGGGCTGATGTGCACTGTGGTTGTCATCCCCCTGTGTGTGGCAGTCTCAGCCTGCCAGTGGTTGTGCTGGGGCGTCATGGCCCTGCTGTGCTTTGTTGGCTTGTCCCCAGGGGCCAGTGGATCATCCGTCCCACCCCCAGTGATGCTGTGCTTGGGGTGTGCAGGTGTCTTGTTGGTTCTGCAGTGTGTTCCTGTGCCCATGTGTGGCATGGCTGCGGTGGGCCCCAGCCTGCCTCCCTGGATGTGCAGTTCCATTGCTCTGCGGGGGGGGCTCTGCTTGCGCTATGGCACCTCTGGACTGCTCAGCTGGGCTGCCCTGGTTGCGCTATAGTGCAACCTTTCTGCTCAGCTTCCCTTCCTGGTTGCGCTATGGCGCAGTTTGTGCGATATTCAGATGTTGGCTGCTTGCGCAATTTGTTCTGCTCCATGTTTGAATATCGCGTCTGTTGCACATATGCGCAATTGATTTGTGCTTGCTCCTGCTGTTGCTCACATTTTGGGCACAGTTTGAATATCTGGGCCAGAGCCTACTTCTGAGCTTTCTTTAACTTAGAAACCAAATAAATGAAAGCAGTGGAAAGCATTAGCTTTGAACAACAGAGCCTGCTTAGAAATTCTCTAAATAGCGAGAATGCTCGCTACGGACATTCTTGTGGCATTTTCACACCCTCGCACCATTGCACAGTCGCACGGCGCGATTGTGTGCACATTCGTGCAGTACTTCACTGAAAAACATTAGCGTTGTATAAGCGGAGGTCCTTGAACATTGGGGCTTAAATACTACAACAAAATGAAAGCTGGAATGGTTAAAGGGATAGCAAGACTACTCATAGGTGGCCAAACTTTGAGTAGGGGAATGGTAGAAGCCGAGAGATAGCAAAGAAAAGAAACAGCATGAAAGAAAGCAATAAGGCATACTGTTGCAACAGATTCTATTTTTATTAAAGGGGGAAAACAGTAATTTTAGCCCATATGTGTTCACGGACTGCCTCAATACCCGCTAAGCAAATAATAATGCTTTAAAACAACGCAAGCATATACAGGATTTGAGGGTTACAGACCCTATTACAGGCCCATACTGAATCCTTGTTTGTTTGTTTTTTTAATCCTGTGTATTTCAAGGTGTGTTATTTCTTTTCAGTGTTTTGTGTTTTATTGGGGCATGTTTATCACAAAGTTTCATAAATTCAGTACTAATATAGATCCAAGCATCAGCTGCTGTCAGAATCAATTCTATTCTTTTCTATGATATGTTCTCCAAGTCCAGTATATACTGTACATAATCAAATGAATTGTAACTTGTCCAGCTAATAAAATTGCCTGTACTATAATTTTTGTTTGTCTTGTTTCTTACACAGTCAGTCACTTGGTGATCTGAAAATGAAGCTGGAAGAGCACCACATAATTCATAATTCAACAGAAAATGTGTAATAATTAAATCTATTACTGATGAAATTGTTGGGTATTTTGCATTATCTTGTAGGTAGTGTTGTGTGAAATTTTAATATTTTGCCCAGCAAAATATTTAATGTAATTAACACATTACACAAAATATTTTGCTGGGCAAAATGTGAAATTTTGCCCACAGCTGTGCAATTTCACCTGTGGGCAAAAATTCACCACCACAGGAAAAATTCTGCCACTTCTGGTAATATTCCACCACTTCTGGTGAAATTCTGCCACTTCTGGAGAAATTTCACCTTCCATGGGTGAAATTCTGCCTCCTGCAGGCAAAATTTCTCTACTGGTGGTGCACTGATGAGTTGGCAAAATTGCAGGTGAAATTGCAAAATTATACCACATTTTCACAAAAGATTTCGCACAGTGAAATTGCCGATTTTACCACAATTTCGCCGGTGAAATCTTAATTTTACTGTATCACTACTTGTGGGTTCTTTAATTATTGAATAAAGCCCAGGCTCATCTTCCACTCCGCCAGTTGATGACCATCTTTTACTGTACTCCAGTTTGTATTGAAGTTCCCATGACCACTATTTCATGAGTATCCCTGTACATTCCTAGCTTGTCCTGTAATATGTTAAAGACTTCAGGTTTTACCTTTGGTGGGCAGTAAGTCCCTACTAGTAGCATTTGTTTAGTAAAAGGCAACTTCAGTTCTAATATCAGGACTTCTAATCCTGCCATTTCTTGATCCATGCTAACCTCCAGCAGTAGTAAGCCATGTTTACCATATGCTAAAATGCCTCCCCCTTTTTTACTTCTGTCTCTACCCCAGAGCTGGTAACCTGGTATAGTGTGGTCTCCTCAACCTCAATCACCCATAATGATACACTGAATCACATTCCCTGATGCTTTGTAGTCTCCCCATCACCTGATCACTCATTCTATGTATTGAGCTGAAAGCCCTTGTGGCTAATGGTCCCCGTCCTCCAAAACCATCCACAAACATACCACCTGAACCACCCACTTGAGACCCACCTCCCCCACACTCACTGTCCCTGATCATTGCTGATGATTCTCTACTGCTTGTCAGACACAATCAGCACAGCCCTCCACTCACCACCTTGGCCAGCATCCATTTGAAAACTAGATCAGATTGCACATAAGCTGATTTGGCAACCAGTTGAGGTGGTAAGTGGAGGGCTGGTCGGTGGCTATCTAACGTGCACTAGAGCATAGTGGGAATTGTGACATGGGGTGAGAGGGATGTGCAGAAGTGGATCTTGAATTGGTGGATTGGGGGTTGCTTATTGTTTTGGGGGTGAGGACCACTAGCCCACCATGGCACTTTCCTTAATACACAGAATGAGTGATCGGGGGACTACAAAATGCCTGTGAATGAAATTCAGAGTATCAGTATGAGTGATCAGGATGTGTGGACCACATGACACAAGGGAATGTGATTCAATGTATCGGCATGGGCGATCGGGGGAAGAGGGGTCCACCAGACTACCAGGGAGCTGTGTTCATAATTTGGAACTAAGGAATGGATGATCAGGGGGAGCACAGTCATTGCACCAGCTTTAGAACAGGATTTTGGCAGTGTTACACAGCAAAGCAATAGTGGCTGTTTAGTGCTGCCAAAACTTTTGAATATACAACTGCAATCATTATGAATGAGGGATCCTTCATTTGAAAAGGTGCAGTGGTATATTTGAAATATAGAATTTAATGGCAGGAAAGGACTGCTTAGCCCATCCAGTCTTCCCAGATCTCCCCTGCTTATACTACACTGTGATGCTGTCCGGTTAGTGTGGCACATTGGGGGCCTCTGATTATGGCCTCCAACACCTGGCATTGTTCAGTTAGTGCTGCACTAACCTTTTAAATAAGGGGGCCATTGTATATGTTTATTTTTTCCATTTCTAATACCCATTTTATAAGCACAGTACAAAACTCCAGGGTTTATGGGATATGTGGTAATGACCCATATTCTGAGTGATTAAAGGCAAAGGTAAATACAATGAGGGGCAGTATGGGATATTACAGCATGACCCATATCCTGTCATATGTTTATAAGTGAAATAAAACATTCCAGTGTTTATGATCTGTGTCGTAATAACCCACACCCCGAGTGGTGAAAGTCATAAGGAAAATGCACTGAGAGGCCACATGGGCTACTACAGTATGAGCTGCATCTTATCATATGTTTTATAAGTGCAATAAAGTACTCTAGGGTTTACAGTATAACACACACCCAGTCATGTTTACTCCTTACTGATAGAAACATTCGCTGACACTAAGCATGTGTGGGTGGATTTCAAAAAGTCCCACTCAAGATCTTCTAGTCCACATTTTTAAAGCTGGACATCATTTCAAATTATTAGACCCTTAATTATATGTTCAGACTCCATTACAATGTCCAACACATTTGTGTGTCAATAGAAGGAAATGAACTGTGCTTGCCGAATTTATTTATAAAAAAGTGCTACAAATGCTGGATCAGTGGTGCAGAGGGAAGAGGCACTCAGCATCTCAGCTCTCCCATGCTGGTGACCTGTGTTCAGAAGCAAGCTTGGGCTGCTGGTGGGCAGGGCTGGGAGAGGACTGAGCAGCTGCCAGACAGCTCTCTTCTCCTGGACTAGATAGGTGAGTCCTATACTCCCTTGACTGCCACCAAGTGGAGGATCGAAGGTAGTATCAGGCAAATGGCGGTTGTGCTGGGCCAGCTGGGAGGGTTGGGGGTTACATGGGCCTCAGGGCACATGCATGCCTTCACGTGCATGTGTGACTGTGTTACCATGACCTCACTGATAAAGGGGGAAAAAATGGAGGAAAAACACTGACTGCAATGGATTACGACCGACCTTTTTCAGGCCTCACACCTGTGGCTGGGTACCTGCAACAAGTTCCTGTGGCAGAGTGCTTTGGTAGTAACAGTTAAGCCCCAGAGAAGCTGGGTGAAGATGCCTGGGGGGGCCAGCCAGATGGGGGGGTCACCACAGGAGAAGGAGTATAAACAGAGGATGGGAAAAAAAAAAACTGCCACAAATTGCATTAGTTGTCTTGAATGGACTCACTGTTTTGAAAATAGGGCCACTGGGTGGATACAGATGCAAGACAGAGTTGTGTCTTCATCCAGCCATTTGACAAGCCTCCCCACAGTGCCCACTGAGAAAAGTACTACACATACTGTTCGTTTACACCACTTTGTTAAGGTCAGTGACAAACATTTACTGTCAAGATGGTGACAGGTATGCAGTGCTACCACAAAGGATCAAATTCTCTTATCACAAATTTTCCTATGACATCTTGCAGGATACTGCAAGAACTCAGAGTAGTCCAAAGGCAATAACTCCAGTTTGTCACATGGTCAACTGAAATCACACATAGTATTTTATTCTGGTGGAAAGCACTGTAGCCATCACACTCATCTCAGTTGCGCCTTGGCCAGAAACTGGAAACCAGCACATTTCAAATGCTGTGAGAAAACAAGCATCATTTTGAAATATTTGATGCAACAACATTTCACGGGTTACTCAAAAGTCCCTTTTTAAAGCAAAACCTTGATTTCTGTATAGCAAGGGCATGCCCTGAACCAGTTGTTATCAGGTACATTGTCTCAAGCACCATCAATCATAAGCAAGTATGCATGGTGCACTGCTTTTCCTGACTTGGAAAAAAATACATATATATATATATATATATATATATTTTAGTCACTATGTACATGCATTCATATTTAAATCAAAACCTTAACATAGTAACTGAATGTCAGATGATTGCAAATACTGCAGGAAAATATTAACAAAGGGAGTCAGACCTCCATCACCAGCTCTTCAGCAGAACGGCACTGCTTATTTTATTAACATCTCCCTTTTAGCAGCATTGTTGTATGGAAAATGAGGGGGCTGTAGTAGCATTTTAGAGCACATTGTCTAGTCCAGGATAGAGGACATTTGAGAGCAGAACTCCAGAGCAATCTTGGAGAAAGGTGGACAGAATATATTCTGCCTTAGCTTATAGATGTTTTAGCTTCTGCACCATTGAGAGCATCCCCCACACACACACACAACTATAGCATATAAAAAAAGAAGTAATGGGCTGCTTCGCTGGGAATTCAGTGACGCAAAGGATATTTAATGTCCTCCACTGGGACATGATGTTTGTTTCACAGATGAGCAAGACCTGCAGATTACAACATTCATGGATACTGAACAGGAACTGTAAAAAAAAATACCCTCTAGGTAGCAGTTGTTGTTCTCTACAGATAATAGTCTGCTAAACTTCTGATCTTGATAATTAGAAAAATGTCATAGTGGAAACCTTGTAAAACAAATGTCATTGGAGCCTTGTACACATATTCCTAGTATGGGGGTACATACTTGTTTATTTATGTGTACTTTGTGACAAGGAAAGATGCTGTGACACCAGGTTACAGGTGCTGGGGGTAACATAGACCTGTTTCCTTAGACAGGGGAATGTTGACTAGGACACTGGGGAAAATCTCCTGATCTTAGTACAAGTGTCTGTAGATGTTTAACTTCTAACTAGACAGCTACCAGAGATGGGCAGAATGGACCTCTGTGTAGCATTTCATCCTGACAGCACCTAAACAGTGCTGCCCCTTCCCTCGGACTGCACTACAGTGTCAGTATTAAGTTAGTCACAGTTCCTGTACTAGGACTAGAACACAAGACCTTCCAATCTTCCAGCCCCAAAGGTGAGCTTGCTACCTAATGAGCGACTGACAAGGTGATTTGTGAGAGGAAGTTTATGGAACAATGTATACAAATGCAGTCATCCAGTCCCCACACGAAATCATGTAGGTGTTTGAGATACTGGTGAAAAATTCTATTTGACAGTCAGCAAAAACATTTTGCTTATCAAACAAGTGCTATCCTAAAGTGAGATCATGCCTTATTTGTATTTATTTTATGCATCGCCATCATACAGCATGTGCCGTTGCACTTGTCATAATGAAATTATGTACTGGGCTTTGATTCCCAATTTTGCAGAATGTCATTAAAATGCCCTTGTTATGAACAGTTGAATTGATAATATCTGGGATCCCAGTGATGTCAGCTTGGATGATGGGTGACATCATAGCTATTATGGTGGACTGCTTCTGCCAAATAACCATGATGTTACATTGAAGGATTTGTTGAGGACAGCTGTTTACTAAGTGAGACAATCAGTGTCCCATGTGAATAATTGTATTTACTGTGCTATACTTACTGGTGAGCCCATTTACTGACTGGACTGACATCACTTTCTAATGCCATAATAACCAGGCAGTTATTATAGAATGCAACCTGGTTATTATAGTGCACATGTCGGGGTGAAGCACTGAAGATATAAAATGTTTAGGTGTTCATCCATATACATTTTTTCTCTTGAGAGACATTTTCTCTAGCACTGTGGATCCAATTAACTCTGCGATACAAAATATAAACATCAGGCTTATATTCTAAAAAACAATAAAAAGTAGGACATTATTATATCAGATGCTCATTTAGTCGTAATCATACAGTGGTAGCCATAGAAAAATTTCTCAGTACTGAGGTATACCTAGAAGTTTCTCACTACTGAGGTATACCTAGGTATACTGAGGCAGAATGAGGCAGAATCACATTAGAGTCAATGCAGATTGTGACTTGAGTGCCTCAGTGGAACCTTGACGTACCTCGAGGTAGGCAACTTTTAGATAACTACCACTGTAATACAGTAAAAAAAAAACTTCTATTGCAAAGTTTGCTTGCCATCTTTATATACCGGAAATAAAGACTGCCTATAAAAATCTCATAGAAAGTGCACAAGTTCAAAGCAATCATTCACACCTGGGCTATAGCTAGCCCCCAGGGTATAGATCCATTATGGCTAAGCATCTGATATAAAAATGCTGTACTTTTTATCTAATGTTTTAGAATAGATTCCTGATATTTGGAGTCATTGTACTGCAGAGTTCATTGGTTCCACAATCCCAAAGAAAATGTCTCTCAAGACAAGTGATATATAAACGAATACCTGTCAATTTTATATCCTCATTGCTTCACTCCAACATCCACAAAATGGATTTCTATATGGTTTATATTTCCTGATACTGTAGTTTATATGAAAAGCTTTTTTTATAATTACATACATTAACCAACTGTGAAAATATGCCTTTTGGGAAGTTAATACCAGGTTTGATATTATACTTTTCATGACCTTAATTGCCAGTTGTAATTTTGTAAATGCATCCTCACATCCTGAGGATGTATCATATATTCGTATAAAATTTTTATTTGTACACATCACTGGTGGTGGATAATATAATAACCAGTTACAATAGCGATACAAATATAGCATAAGGAAAAACTGCGATGTCTGAATGGCGTACCACAGACAGCGACAGGGATTAAACAGTGCTGTGTAGGAAGCGCTACCCAGGTCACTGTCCATAGTACTGGGAAGAAGACAAAGGTTGGGAAATTGAAACTTGTGAATGAGCTGCTCCCATGGCAGCGAGGACTGAGACATGAAACTGCTTGGCCACAATACTGGTGGAGATCAGGGTTCTGATCCTGGAATTCAAAATGTTGTTTTCCTTCCATAATCCAACTCCAACTCAGAGTTGATTATTTTTGTTAAAAGGGGTGTGGGGGCAGAGCCCCCACTAAAATAAGTGTTTGGACTGGTAACAGTTGTCAGTGTGCTTTGTGATTGCTACCAGTGGCATTGCCTTTACTTGCAGCACTTGTTCCTGCCACTGTTCTGCATAGTGCTGTATGGAAGGTGTTAGTGACAGCGCTGTTCATACATGTGCTATTCAGACCTAGTGCAGGATAATATAAGAGCATTTCTGCATTAAGTTACTAACTTTGATAAACTCTGCTTCTGGAGTGAAACAATAGTTGTGTTTGCCCCAATCTGGCATAGCATTGCCCCCTGATTTTCACTGCACTACTGCACTTTTTTGTTTTTAGTATCCATCCTATGAATTATCATATGCGTTTCTATTAAGCAGGTTAAAGTTTTACTGCTGACTATGGAATAACACTGCTTTTTATTTGATGTACAAGTGGCAAATGCACAAATTTGCAATATTACAATGAATAGCAGGGAGCACTGCTACAATAGATTAATGCAGAAAACAACTAAAGTTTCTTTCCAAAACATCACTGGAGATGGGCACCCATAGTTTGCTTACTTTTTTCATAGACTGCTGGACCGGGGGGCTAGGCACCTAGTGTTAGAATGGAGGGTTGGCAGCCACGGGGTTTGGCTGTCATTGTTTGCTTATTTTTTTTTTTTTTTGATTTACTGTCTGACTCTAGATTTAGTCACTTGGTGTCAGAATTGAGGAAGTTTGGTGGCAACAGGGCTGAGCAGCAAGTGGCTACTTGCTTTCATTTTAGTTTACCATCCAGACCCATAATTGGGCACCCAGTATTATGGGCAGGGAGTGGCACTGCAGTTTGGCTACTGATGACTGCCAAGCTGCCTGAATCAGGAGTCACCCAGCCAACCATGTCCACCAAACCAGAACTGCATTGCTATTGCTTGCAAGCTGCAGCACAGAAGCCCCCCCAAACCCAGCAGTATAGCTAATCTTAAAAGAGATGCACTGTGATATGCTTTTTTCATAAAATACTAGAGCACAGTATGGTCAATAATAGAAAATACCAGCACCAGGGTTCTTTGTGATAATGGTGAGTGCCAAACGTCAACCTGCATTATTGTGATGTCAGGGCAGCAAAAACAATTTTGCCTCCCTGACATCCTCAGTCACCTGAAGAATGGTGCTGGGACTAAAAGCATTGCTTTCTGTAGAGGTTGCACCCCACCCCCCCACTTGGGGCTTTACCCCGCACCCCACTTAAGGATTCTCAACTCCAGGGGTGCATGTCGGGGAGAAAGCAAAAAAATTGGGCTGGGCGCAACAAAACTGTAGTAGCGCCCGGACCCAGACCTGAACCCCCATGCACCGCAAGTAGATGCCAACCCCCGATGCCACAGCGCAGCTTGACAGCCAACCACAGTGCCACCTCCTACATCCCCTCTACCCCTCCCCGGCCATGCTCTCCATGCTTGCTCCCCCCCATGCGTGTGTGCTTACCTTGCCAGAAGGACGAGGTTGTGAGGGCTGCCTGCTCCAGCCCTCCCTACCCCCACCCCACGAAGCTCCTCCAACTGTACTGTACCGCAAGGTGTGCTTACCTTGCCAGAAGGACGAGGTCACGAGGGCTGCCTGCTCGGGCCCTCCCTACCCCCACCCCCTGAAGCTCCTCCAACTGTACTGTACCGCAAGGTGCTTACCTTGCCAGAAGGACGAGGTCACGAGGGCTGCCTGCTCGGGCCCTCCCTACCCCTACCCCCCGAAGCTCCTCCAACTGTACTGTACCGCAAGGTAATTTTTCACCTTCGGAGCGTGACTCCTGTGACTATAGCTCTCGGACTATTGTGCTTCCCCTGCTGCTTGCCTTGCCATGCTGCGGACTGGGACATTGTCTGTAAGTGCTGTGGAAGTGTCAGCGTATGAATGAAGACTGTTTATTTGTGTTTCATTTTGAGTTTTCCTTGAACTGTAAGCCAGTTGGTACCATTTCTTTAAGTTTTGGGCCGATGGTACACGCTTTCCAGCAAAACTGACTGTACCTTTAATTTGGGCATGTTTTATAAAGCTGTTGGTTGCCTTAGACGACAGTTCACAGTGCCAGCCTTTTAGGCATTTTGGTCGCCCTGTCTAATTGTTCTCTGCATTTGGCTTTATAATCTTTACATAATACCATCTGTATTTGGCTTTTATAATCTTTACATAATACCATCTTGTGCAGACCCACAGTAGCCTCCTGACTGCTCGTGGTTGCCCCAACATTGTTTGCAGCAGCCATTTTGTGCACAAAACTCCTTATGCTTGCTTCCACATCAGTTGCCTTATTACCTTGTGCCAGACGTTTTTCTCTTATTAACCTCATAAAGGACCTTATACAGTTTAAGTACATTGATAATGTTTAACAGCCTTAACCTAGCCTGTGATTGCAGTTTGTAATAGCAGCCTTTGTGCACAGACCCACAATAGCCCCCTGAACGCTCGCGGTTGCCCTGGCGTTGTTGCAGCAGTTCGTTTGAGTGTGACCACTCGTACCCCTTCTCCTATTTCCCCTCTCCCCATGCCTTCTGCTATAAAGTGCTCACTCCCGTTCTTTTTCTTCCCTAGGTGTGCTTACCTTGCCAGAAGGACGAGGTCGCGAGGTCTGCCTGCTCGGGCTCTCCCTACCCCCACCCCCCGAAGCTCCTCCAACTCTACTGTACCGCAAGGTAATTTTTCACCTTCGGAGTGTGACTCCTGTGACTACAGCTCTCAGACTATTGTGCTTCCCCTGCTGCTTGCCTTGCCGTGCTGCAGACTAGGACATTGTCTGTAAGCGCTAGCCCCGCCGCCCCCACCACCACCCTTGGTGGTGCATCGTATGTATAGCTGCTACCACATGATAGATTTTATCCTATCAGCCCTCTTTCCCATCTGTAGGCTATAGCTGCCTGACACCCTGACACTAGAGGTCTTTTCTCTCTCTCTCCCTCCCCCCCGCTCTCTCTCCCTCCAAGCACTGTGTCTGCTAGCCTGCCCTCTGTAGTGACCCTTGGCACTCCCTTTTTCTCACATTCCCTTGATCTATTGTGGTAACCAGGTTCCCCTTCCCTGGTTGTTATATGCCTTATTAGAACTGTGGCTCTCCGGGTGCCAATATAAGACTCCAATCCCCTGACCCTGAGATGCCCCTGATTTATCTCCTATCTACTATCCCTGCCCTGTACTTAGTCATCACCTTGACTCCCTCCGCCTCGGGAGGTCCGTGGACCTGTCAGGATCCCTCTTTCTCTCTACCCTGGTTCGCTGGACACTGCACCTTTTCTAGAGGGCTCCATTAGGCTCCTAAATTTCATTGGTTTCTCTGGACTGCTCTCGTGCCAGGGCTACCCTGCTGCGAAGTCGTTCTAGACCATGGCTCCCTCCGTGCCACTGGTCTCCACACCCTCCTACCCTGGGCACCCATCCCCCCCTCACCCATCCCTGCTGCCCCCTGCTTGGCTGCTAAAAAAAGGGATAAAAATTGCTCATCTCAATATCCGCAGTATCCTTCATAACCTGGCTGAACTGACTGCTTGGGTGACCTTGTATGAGCCTGACATTCTGGAACTTATGGAAACCTGGTTGAAGCCTGGTATTCCTGACTCTGCATGTGCCATTCCGGGTTACAGCCTCATCAGGCGAGATAGGACTGCCACCAAACGTGTGGGGGGTGTACTCTTATACTTCAGGGGGCACCTTAATGCATCCTTGGTATCCCTATCTCTACCCAACCCCACAGGATGTGAGTTCATTCACTCCCTCTTGCTACTTGGTAGCTCCAAAAGGTGCACCTGGTCTGTGCCTACAATCCCCCAAAGGGTGGCATACCTGGACTATCCTTACTGCTTGAACACTTGAAGGGCCCTGTGGGGTCAAATGAGCTCCTTATCCTGGGGGATCTTAACCTCAACTGGTCGAGGCCCAATATCAAGCTATTTGAGCCGCTCCTGTCTGGCCTTACCCTTTGTCAGACCATCTCCGGATCCACTCATATCTCCTCCCGGGGGGACAAGGGCTCGCTTATTGACTGGTTACTTAGCAACCGTCCAGATAATATCCTGCATTCTGGTACTCTCCCGGACGCAATAACAGATCACTCTCCCATCTACTGCGTATGGGGATCCTCTGCCCCAAAAATTCCCAGTCGAGTGATTCAGGTCAGGGATTACTCCAAACTTATCCTAAATGACTACCTGAATGACCTTCGTCGTACTGATTGGGCTAGGGTACTTAGTACCAGTTACCTGACCATTGCCTTAGACCAGTTCCTATCGATTCTCATCCCCCTGCAGGATAAGCATGCTCCCCTCACAAAAAGAAGGGAGAGGGGCACAGTCACCAAGTGGCTGCATGGTGGACTACTTGCTCTCATGAAGCAGAGAGACAAGTGCTGGATCAATTACAAAATTTCTGGTGACCCACTTGTTCACCCTGAATATTGGTGACTCCGGAACTCTTGCAAGGCTGCCATACGCGCCACCAAGAGTGATTTCTGTAAATCAGATTTGCTTAATTCGGCTTACAACCCCCACAGTTTCTGGAAAAACATCAAAAGTATGGTGGGCGTGTCCGCCATGCACTCGGCCGCTGACATGAACTTAGAGGGGGCCAACTGCAACAATCCACTGACTATCACCTCTGCGTTCAACCGCCTGTTTTCTGAATTGCCGGCCTCCCCTCATCTCCCTTCCCCCTCCACGGAACCTCAGGGTCACCCCCCCTTCTCCCGGCCTCCTTTTTACCTGAGGCAAGTCTCTGTCGGGAAAACTAAAACCCTACTAGCCGGGCTCCCACACCACTCAGGGGCCAGCTATGATCACCTTGAGCCTAAGCTTCTGAGCCTTGGGGTGCCCTACCTCGCTTGGCCAATCACCCACATATTTAACTCTTCCCTCATCTCTGGAATCGTACCTGATATTTGGAAGGTGGCAAAGGTTGTCCCAGTGTTCAAGCACGGTAACCCCAAGGAGTTAAATAACTACCGCCCCATTGCCATTCTCCCTGCTACTAGCAAGCTACTTAAAAAAGCTGTGGCTGGGCAAATCTCTCATTACCTGCAGGAGTATGCTGTTCTCTCCCCTGCTCAGCACGGTTTCAGAAAGGGGCATAGCACATCCACCGCCCTCGCTATGGTCACCTCCCAGGTCAGAGCTGCCACTGATGCTGGAAAACTGACTGGGGCCATCTTTGTCGACCTCTCTAAGGCCTTCGACCGAGTTGACCATAATCTCCTTATCTCCACCCTCCTTGGGCAAGGTTTCTCCCCCTGAGCTCTTGACTGGTTCACCAGCTATCTTGGGGGGAGACAACAATACCTGCTTTAACCATGCTCTTTGGGCCTCTCCAGTTAGCTGTGGTGTACCCAAGGGGTCCGTCCTTCATCCCATTCTGTTCTCCCTTTATGTAAATGAACTCCCTTCAGTCACTACCCTTGGGTCTGCTACGCTATATGCAGATGATCTGGTATTACTATCTAGTGCTTCGAACCCTGTTATCATCAACTCCCAACTCAACTCCGACTTTGGGCGTATCCTACACTGGCTCGCGGGATGCAAGCTTATCATAAATCTAGCCAAAACTCACACCATGTTATTCGGGTCAACAGCCAAAATCGCTTCTTGCCCCACCCCCCTCACTATTAATGGTGGGAATGGCTCTCTCTTGCCCGTCCTGAACTCTGCAAGGTACCTAGGAGTGACCCTAGACCCCCGGCTTAATTTCACTGAGCATCTCCGGAACATTTGTAAAGCATCAAACAGTAAGCTTGGCCTTGCCTACAGGGCCAAGGACTGCATCACCTCAGTGGCTCGGCTCGCCATAGCTAGGGGATCCTTCTACCTACGTTCTACTACGGGCTTGTTGACTTCGCGCCCATCCCAAATGCCTCCCTAACAAAATGGGACACGGCTTATAACAATGTCTGTTGATTTGCCCTCTCCGCTCACTGTCTCACGCATCGGTGTGTTTTCTATGCCCGGCTGGAGTGGCTTCCCCCTGATAAACACCGATCCTTTGTTTTCGGTAGCTTTGTAGACAACATAGTCCGTACGGCTTGCCCCCCGGCACTTGCCCTTCCCCTCCAACACTGCACACCGACTTACCTGCTTAGGCCCAGTTTGACTCTCGCTTGCAAAGTCCCCAGGACCCTGCTCCCGCACCGGGGATCAGGTCTTCTCCACCTTTGCCCCCAGATTCTGGAACTCCTTCCCTGCTCCAGTTCGAGCCGCCTCATCCCACTCCGGCTTCAAAACGTCCCTCTGGAACTTCCTCCATGGGGCTTCCACCTGTCCTTGTGGAAATGTGTAGCTGCCGCCCACTGCTGCCTGTCTCCTCTTCCACCCTGTTGGTCTTCGGCCTCAACCGCTCTCCACCCCTGCACTTAATTGCTCTCGTGGCCTCCCTACTCCCCACCCCCAAGCAGTTCATGACCTCTACCGCTCCCCTCCTGTCCACTCACTCCTTCTCACCACCCCATGCTGTCTGGGATCCCCTCCCTTCTTGTTCCCATCTTCGGGGCTCCTGTAGATCCCCTCACTATCCCTCGACCTCTCTACTGAGGCCTGCCACTGGTACGGGGCAGTACTCCCCTGCTGCTCGTGCTTGCCGTGGTGGTCTTCCAGGTTGGGTTCCTCACCTTCTTGCTATGCTGCCCTCCGCAAAATCTTGCCCCCCTTTCTTGTTTTCCCAACCGCGACGTGGGAGTCAGCAGATTCTGCCCCTCCCTCCCTCTTACCCCTGTACTTGTTGCTTTCACACCCTGCCACAGTTGTGCACTTATGTATTAATGAGCCTGTAGTTGTATTCTCGTTTTGTTGCTCTGACCATGTACTGTTGTCTAATGCTGTTACCCTGGCCCCACCTGTGAGTGGGTGTGACTGTTCTCTTGTCCATTCAATGTCCTGGGTACTGTTTTCCATTTTGGTCCACCTGTAGTTGTGGGCCTGTATGCTACCCTGTATTTGTACCACGTTTCTCTGTACTGTAACCTCCCGGGTCACTCCTGAAAATAGGCACTCATTGTCTAGTGTGCTTACCTGGTTAACAAAAACAAATAAATAAATAAATATAGTGACATCCTGTCACTAGGATCACCCACCCCACCACATCCGGTTGCTTTCCCTGCCTCCTCGCCTTTTGGGCTTTCACCCACATCACGTCACCGTTTCAAATGGCACCTTAATTCAGGCGCCCCACATCACAGGCTACCAGCACCAGCTAGCTACCCTGCCCAGCCAGTAGCTGCAGCACAGAGTCAGACCCTCAAGCAAAAGTCCTGCCAGCAGGAAAAACAGCCAAGAAAGAAACTGCCTGCAGAAACAGAGATACAGGGCTCTGACTGCTAGTGCCTTTTCGTTAAGGTTAATGGCTGGGTTTACTTGAAAATGTCTCAGAACTGTGGGGATGGAAGGGAAGGGGAGAGACTCAAAAGAGAGAATGCATGGTTCTCTATTTCCTGGCCTGGCCTGTGGGTGGCCAATCCATTGAGGACCATTTTGGTCAGTGGATATCTGCTGGAAAGGGTTGGGATGGTCATTTCTTCTTGTTCAGGTGATGGGAATGGCTTTTCTTCTCCTGCCCTTGGGGGGGGATAGATTTGCTTTTCCTGGTGGGGAGGAGGAAGCCCTGCTTCTCCTGGCTTAATGGGGGTGAGGATGGCCCTGCTTCATTTGGCTTGGGGGAAGAGTACCTCCCTGTTTCTCCTGGCTTGGGGGTGGCCCTGTCTTCTGGGTCATGTGGCCCTGCTTCTCCTACTAGAGACATGAGGGGTCAGGGCCATTCCCTCCCTCCTCCTCAAGCCAGGAGCAGCAGAGCCATCCATCCCAAGCCAAGAGAAGCTGGGCCATCTGTACCCCCACCACAAGACAGGAGAAGCAGGTCCATCCCCTGTAAAAAGTAAAATGGAATTAGCATTTTTATTTTTAGATACATAACATTCATCATTAGTTCAAATACTCCAGGAATTAGGCACACGTGAATATGCACATATGCTTTTCATTCCAGTTTCAATAGGTGCCCTGGCTTCCAACTGTAGTGCCCAACCAGTGCCCTGGTAACCAACAGAAGCTGAACCTGCCACTGTTGCTAGCCTTACATGCTGTGAAGCTTGACCAAATAGAAATAAAAAACGTAAATGTAGAGGTGGACATTGAACAGCAAAATTAAATGAAAGAAGTGAGGAATTTGCAAAAAACTCCTGGGAGGCATTACTGCCTTAAGCTCTTTTAACAGGCACAATTATCTAAGGGGCTCCAGAAACAGTGCTATATACTGTAGGCAGGGTTGCAGACACACACACACACACACACACACACACCACTGTGGTAAATGGAGAGAACAGCTGAGTAATATGAGTCATGCAGCCTTCCAAATTATTAAATGGAGGACCACACTCTCACTGTCCTGTTAAAAAGTTCTCAGTCCTCTACTCACAGCAATACATCAGCACGGTGACATCACCATGCTGCCATAAAAATGCACTGTGCGCCTTTACAATCCATATAGTGAACTGTTTTTTATTTGAAAGCTGTTGTTAAATGCTTCTGAGTTGCACTACAATACAAGAAATGAGTTGCCCACTTACTGCTAATAGTTCCACTGGGTGCCCCTGGACTGAACCTGTTGGAGAGCAAAAATCATGTACATACAGTATGCAAAATTCCTATTCTTCAGTTTGCTCCCTCCAGGGATCTTCATCAGGGGAAAATGCTGGGAGGTATCTACATGTTGACAATATACTGTACAGAACGCTGCCTTTGATACTTGTTCACTGGTTTAAAAAAAGAGGATTCACGCTATGACATACTGTTACATAGTCCACACGGATCCCCCCAGATAGTGTCTTTTACAAATGAATAAACATAATCTGGATAGTTACGTTGTCTGGATTTTCCTATCCACTTCTGTCAGTTTGCTCCAGACAGCAGATAATCAGGCAGGAAAGTCATTTGATTTTTGACCCAGATTGTTTTTTTCCCTAGTCATTTGCCCAGAATAGTCCAACTAAGATGCAGCATCTTGTTTCATTGAGGGCCTGCTGCTAAGTCATTGTTTATAGCTAGGTGGACTTAAGTAATGAGAGGTTAAGTCACTTGCTCAGGGTCATGCAGTGAGTAAGTGGGATTTGAACATGGAACTCCTGTTCCCATTTCTATCTTCAAGCCACTAGGCCTTGGTGCATCTCTAAATGCCCCTCTCCTTATTGTGACAGTGTAACATAAACAGATTAGATACAGTACATGTAGTCAACTAGAGAGTTACTATCTGAGTCAGACAGCAGCTATCCAGACTAATGTCAATCATAAATGGATATGAGTGAAGACTGAGGCACTGTCTATGAAAGAAATGTGTCATGTTGCTGTGCTGCACACTCCATCATTGCTTGTTTGTCGATCTTCTGTGCAGACCTCTGCCTATTTATTAGTTCCAGATCTTCTTTCATGAAGTCAGTGCATCAGTACTCAGTATGTGTATACAAGTGGGCAAGCTCAAAGCCATCAGGAATGTACTGCATGTTGTTATTTTCAGTACTCTCTTTTGTCCCCCTCAAAAGTAGAATTAACTTGGAAGAGGCTTTTAAAATGCTCAGACCATATCCAAGCTCTTATACCTCCTCACTGTTTTGTTATAAAAAAGTTTAGTACTGAGCCCACACCACATCTGGAATGGGAACTGAATTCAGCATTTCATGAAGGGGCACATCAAGGCCAAAATATAAGATTAAATCATGACGGTCTTCTTTATTTCATGTCATGCTTCATTTCAGGCCACCATACTCAAATCACCCTTAAGTTTCACTGCTCACCTGCAACGTTTTCAAAGGTAGTGGTCCTTCAAGCAAACAATATTTATTCACCTTTTTGCAGTTTACTTTATAATTTAAAATACAGAAATTTTCCAACATTTTTGGAGAGACTAGTAATGCCATACTTTATGCTCCAATGAGCGCTTTTTTAGTAAATAAATGTGCCATTCAAGCAGCACATTCTATATTCTTACAGCACATATGATGCTCATAAACCATGCAGGACACCGAGCTAAATGGAACTAGTCAGACAGTCATCCCTATGCCTCTTATTCACCATGCATTGGTGCATGTCAGTGATGTCTCATGTTACTGAATTACTGACATGAGATGCTGAGAATGCCACCACATGGTGACATTACCCTGGTGACACTCAACAGTTCACAGAGTTGCTGCATGCCAGCAACCCTCTGTGTTGTAAAGGAGACAACTTGCCAATCAGTATTACACCCTTGAAGTTTAAAAGTTTATTAATATTCTGCACAGAGATTAATTTCCACTGATGATAGCTTTTAGACTCCAATAATAGATTTTAAACACAGTCCTATATTGATATGCAGTTAGTAAGACTTAAGCCATTTTACCAGGTCTGTGTACAGGGGGTGGGAGGTCACAGGGCAAGATGAGGTCAAACAACATTAATAATATGCTTTTTTTTGTCAGAATGAATTGACTGCTGTGCCTTTGCCTTTTCCAAACATATCTCAGATCCTCATGGGCCTTATTTTACCTAATGCACATATAAATAATTATAACACAATAAACGGCAAAAGTTTTAAACATAAAAATAACAGTAATACAGTCATTGTGCAAAGCTGTAATCCCTTGCTACATTACACAATTCTAGACTTTACTGTTTCACATCAAAACTTAATATTACACAGTTCTGGGTACAAAGCTTCTCTCCCTATAGGATGATGGCCCAGTCTATTAAATTATTTGACCTATCCCAGGTTTGAAAGCCCCCAAATGCTCCCTCCAACAGGCCTCTTAAATTTAAGCAGGAGATTATCTCAGTTACTACTATATCTGGGCATCCTCACGTGTTTGGTTCCAAAGAATCTAAGGCTGGGCACCGAATAATTGGATGCTTTAAAATAATGTGCCAATTCTGACTTTTCACTTGAATCCCTATTGTTCAATTTATGTTATGAAATGCATTTTTTAACTGTCTGATGGTTTTACCCATGTAAATCATGTCAAATGGACATTTAAGCAGCTATACAACATATAAGATGTTACATGTAATTCATTGTTTAATTTAGATTTTTTCATACCTATACTTCTTATTCAACACAGTCAACACTATATGCAACTGCCACAGTGAAAATTTCCCAGGGGCTCAGAAAACAAAAGAACCCCCATTAATTATTTTCTAGTTAAAGTTGGTCTAAATGAACCAACTAACTCGTCCTTTAGTGTGGTTGATTTTGTTGCCACTATCCGAAGTGAATATATGAAGGCCCACATGCAACAGTAAGAACTTTTTCAACATGGTCTTAGAAATCAAGTAAATTGATTGGTGAGACAGTGTCACATAATAATTCATCAATCTCTGCTATATGCACGCTGAGTGTTAGAAGTCTCTAACAGAGCTAATTACTCCTACCTTAGACTTGCTACATGCAGTGTGTCTCCAGCAGTCTGATCTTATTCACACTGACAGTGACGGTCGGACTCGCAAGTGGTCCATATCATGTGGTTGTTGCTGAAATCGATCAGATCAGTGGAAAGAGCAATAGTTGTTTCCCATGCAACCACCCTGGTGAAATACTTACTCATCATAAAGTGTTAAACTGCAGTAAGTACAACTTTCTGTATTAAATGGAAACAGAACCGCAACAGTGACATTCACTGCGGCAACTGCCAAGCGTCTTGCAAAACAACTTCCTGTTTCTCGTACTCACTGCACTCAATGGCTTACTGATTCAAGTTGTTTGGCCACTTGAGTAAATGAGTGACTAGACAAAAAGTTCCCTGATGGAGAAGCAGCCGATAAAAGCAATTGAAGTTTGAATCCTAAGCATTCAAATAGAGATGAAACTGATGATCGTAATTCTGATACCAAATCAGACATTCACATACAAGGCTCACTTAATAAATCTGCAAACAAACCATCACTTCATGGTGTTAATAGAAAGTATGTTGTTCCATGGAGGTATAGAAATAGCAGTAATACTAATGGCATTATTGTACTTACAGATACTACTAATAAACAAACTGCTAGTGACAGATGTAACATCTACAGTGCAAGTAGCACCTAAAGCACTAGTTACAGCAGCAGCATTGGCAATGATGATAAAAGTACATTAATCAGTCCTCAGCAAATGCAGCAAGCATATTTATTTATTTATTCTTGGATTACAATATATTTGAGCACATAACAGCTCTTTTACATAGGTTCCACATCTATGGGAAGGGTGACAGACATATAACGGATGATATTGCATATCAGTTTGGCAAGAAAGTATTTAAAATGACACTAACATTGCAACTAAAATTAAAACTATGAATCAGTAGGAAATCAAAAATAATCTAATAAAAGGAGGCAGCCCAAGGTACTTTGTCAAATAGGTATAGGTAGATTTGTGTGAACAAAAGTTCAGGTAAGTGAAGATAAACAGTGGAAAGAAGGTGGGGGACGAGATGGGTGAGGTGAAAGAAGGATCTGGGAAGGAGGAGAGAAATAGGGATATATAGGGATAATAGCATATAGAAAGGAGTACAGCAGTCAGTGTACTAAACCAGTCAGCAGAAGTATATATGAGCTTGCAAAGAGTTAGTACAGCACTCCAAATAAGGACAGAAAACACAAAACACCAGCAAGCTGTGCCAGTATCAGTGACTAGTCAGAAGTCACTCACTGCAATTTCAAAAGCCAGCAAGCATATAGGAAGCAGTACAGCACTGGCTGTACTAAAGCAGTCAGCACAAGTATGTATGAGCCTGGAATGAGTCAGTACCATACTTTAAATAAGGGCAGACAATACAAATCAACAGCAAGTAGTAGCAGTATCAGTGACCAATCAGAAATCAACCACAGCAATTTCAATGTAAACAGAGTACAATGACAATAGCAGAAGACAAAGTCATAGCACCAGCAACAAATGTAAGATTGTCAGTGAAAGTAGTTCAAGCAGTCAACAATGTAAACCATTAAAAAGTGGTCACCCTGTAGATCTCTCCCCTTCTAATATACATTTATTGGAAAGAGCAAAGGATGAGGCGAACGCTCAGAAAAACATGTTGTGGGCAATCCATGTCCTGAATAATTGGCTCTTCAGTAAACAAATGAAAATCAATTACAAAGATATAACAGCAACAGATCTATGCAAAGTTCTTATAGAATTCTACCCAAGTGTTTGTGGCACTGACGGAAAGTCTTACACTGTGAGCTATTTTATATGTTTACAAGCTAGTATCAACAGATACCTAAACAATGTTGAACACAATAGACAGTTTAATATTATGAGTGACTCTGATTTTAAGCCAGCTAATAATGTATACATATGCATTTTAAAGCAGTTGAGAAGAGAGGATCAGGATCAGGCAAGCCACCATCCACCAATCGGTAAACCAGATTTGCAGAAGTTAAGATCATCAGGAGCTCTTGATCCAAACATGCCAGATGGTCTAATAAGATGTGTTTGGTTCAAGCTGCAGCTTGGCATCATTCACCATGGAAGGGAGGGAGTATGGGAGCTGGAACAAGATTCCTTTGTAATTGTAAAAGATGACAATGGGTGTGAATACTTGTCCCTAGCTTTTAACCCCCACAGTAAAAATCACTCAAATCCAGTTGAAGTGAATAAAGAGGCACTAAGAGGGTTTTTGTTCTCTGATCCTGGCAGCCCACTCTGCCCTGTTAAGATGTATAAACTATACATCAGTAAATGTCCACCTTGTGCTCCTTCATTCTATTTGCACCCCAAGAGAAAAGGTCACCCTAACAATGTATTCTGGTATACATTTAAACCAATGGGGATGAACTATCTTGGTAATCTAATGTCCAAAATTTCTGAGGCTGCACAAATGTCTAGGAGATACACTAACCATTGTATACATAGCATTGCAGTACAAATTCTGTCTAATGCTGGGCTAGCATCATAAGGAATCATGATGGTGTTAGGTCATAGGTGTGAAAACAGCCTTCAGAACTACTGGAGTGCATCTACATCAGATCAGCAAAAGTGGAGTGCATTCCTCAGCACAGCAGGGAGCACAACTGCAGTCAAAAACACGAAAGCCAGAGAGAGTGACACTCCTAATATCAGCTTCCCCAAATGTAATCCAAGCTCCACACATGCAGAAAAACCCAGTGTCTCACAGCCATCTACCTGTAGGCCAAAAATGACCCATACCATTAATGTAGATACAGCACAAACCACTCTCCCACAGCCATGTACCATTAGGGCAAACCCCAGCTGCAGTAGCAATCCTACAACAACATCAAGTTCCATGATACAATCACCAGACTGACAAATGTCATTAGGCATTAATCTGACCTACTTTGAAAACCATGGAACTGTAAATTTTCATTACTGCATGTATTCGTCAACTGATAGTCATCATAGTAATGAGAAACATCCTCTGTAGTATCTGAAGGTAGTAGTTGTAGTATGAGAAATTGTTCTTCAGTACTATAGAAACTATAAAGTGCAAGTACAGTGCAGCTTTATTTATTTATTTATTTGTACATCAGTTTGAAAACCTTTGAGCCAAAGGCTCATTTACAAAGATACCGCATCACAAAAAAGACAGACATAATACAACAGTATGTTACAACAATGAGATATACAACAAGTTGGTTCAAACAGGATGAGGCATACAATAAATCTTCTATTGTTGGATGCTGCCAATCAGGTGGCTTTGTCATAGCGTTTGAGCAAGACCAACTAGTAACAATTACAACTTTGAGTATTAAATAGGTGATTTCAGAGGAATGTTTTGAAACAGGATATTGAAGGAGCATCAGAGATGGAGGGGGGTAGCATGTTGAACCAGGATGGGGCTCTGTAGCAATAGGCCCTTTCACCGTGTGAGGTCCTAGCCCTGGGAATAGATAGGGTGGTTTTTCCAGAGATTCGAGTTTGTACTTGGGATTTTGCATTGTGGATGGAGGCTGTCAGACCTGGTGGGGATAGACCAAGGAGAGTTTTTTTTTATTATGATACAGGTCTGATATCTAAGGCATTCATCTAGGTCAAGCAGCATGGCCTTTGCATATAGCTGGCAAGTGTGTGTTAACCTAGGGACCCCTGAAATTAGCCTACAGGCCTTGTTTAGTGTAATGCAAATTTTGTTGAGTGTGGTCTGATCAGCAGCACCGTACACTGGCAGCCCATAATCCACAAGGGACAGTATGGATGATGTGACCATGAGTCGGAGGGCCTCAGGGGGGAGACAGTTTTTATACTGGTATAAGATGCCTAGCCGAATATTTGTAGCTGAGGCAAGGGCTGAGGTGTGATCATGGAAGGAGAGAGTGGGGTCAAAACAGATCCCAAGGTACTTATAGGAGTTGACTTGTTCAAGTGGGAACTTGGTGCTAGAGAGTATGTGAAGTTTGAAGTTGCTGGACTTGTTTTGTGGGTGGGCGAAGATCATGGTTTTTTTTTTTGAGATTTATCACCAGTCTGTGCTCCTTGAACCAACCCTCGGCTTCATTATATGATCTTTGTAAGGAGTCCTGGAGGGCAATAGGGTTGCGATCAGAGGCAAAGATGACGGTATCATCTGCATGCAGTAAGATATTTCCAGTACAGGAACCTTAAATAATGCTTCACAGTTCAATATAGTAGTAAATATTATTTCACAGTTCAGTATATTAGTAGTTCATTATTGTAGAGACAACAAACTGTAAACTGGAAGTACAGTGCGAATAGTATGCAATACAGTGAAAAAAAAGATTTCTCAGTTGAATATAATTGTTTTCCAGTATTATAGAGCACAGACTTAGTAAAGTGCAGCTACTGTATAGTACAGGTAGTATTTCATGCATTGTTTATTTCTAAAAAATGCACAAAATCATTAATGTGCAAATATAGCGCGGATAGTATTTCAGACAGTGTTTAATAACTATGCTGATTTATGTAACAGTTAGTAGAATTGATATGTCTTAAAACTGTTGCTCAGTAGTGTTGAGCAGTAAGTAAGTAAATTCCAAGTATAGTACAGTTAGTATTTCATGGACTATTTATGGTGTTGAGTTGAGAATTATTGCTGCTTTTTATATGTCTTCCCTATAATGTTGTTGACACTTGTCGTTTTCCATAGTATTTATGCAAATAGTAATTTTTGCAAATATTGCTCCTTTATATGTGTTGCGTTGTTTTTCTCCTAGGAAACATACAGTGTTGTGATCATCTGTGTGGCTACTGCATTGTGCTCATCTATTAATTAAGGAGTGTCTACTGTGTTATGCTCATATACCTGATAATGGAAATACACAGGTTTCATAGGTAGGGGAGCATAAAATCTCCACGACAGCAATAAATGAAACTCATACAGCATGTTTGTAGAAAGAAAAAGACTGCCAGTTCTGGTTGCATACCACATAAAAGTGAAACAATTTGGTGTAAGTGCAACGTTTTGGTGTGCTGTTCTTTACTGTGGGCAGATGGTATTGTGGCACATGTGAGTACCCTTAGAAACTCTGTAGCATTTTCTGGTAATTAGCATATTAAGCCATATGTATTTTACATTGTTTTCTGTTTATTTTTGTATGAAATTAAAAGTTTATCACCGTCAGTAACAGTCTCAAACTGTTAACTATTTTATTTATGGTGGAATTCTCAATGTATCTGAATGTAGTCGCAAACTGGTACGTGCCAGTTCTGAAATCCGGTTACCGATAAAATGTTGTTTAATTATAAAGCAGGACTCTGTCTTATTTGTGAGAAAGAAAAACTGCAGAACTAGAAAAGAGGTAACAACCATGACATTATCGTAGTAAAAGAAAGAGACAAGCAAAGTGTTCAGAATGGCACTACTTTATATGGGGAAGGAGACATAGTGAAAGTCATATATTAATACAATTTTCAAATATTTTCTTTGCACCTTTAAACTGTCTGTTGATCCCATTTTATAAAAGCAATAACCCACTCCAGGGTGTGTGGTTACTGAGAATTAATCAACACCCTGGGTACTGTGAGGGCACTCAGCTTCACCTTGTGCCTCACACTCCACCCAGAGTGTTGAGTAATCCCCAGTAGCCACGCTCCCTGGAGTGGGTTATTGCTTACTAATTGTGAAAAATAGCAAGAATTACATCTCTGCCCAGTGACTGTATTGCTGTTATCATTTATTTTTATGTTTAGAATTGCTGTTGTTTGATTTATTTTATTTGTATGTATGTACAACGAGTCCCATGATTATGTGATATATGTTTGGAAAGAACACAGGAGCAGCAGTCAGGTATTTCTGACATATGAGCATAGTATTACTTTTGTTTGACCTCCTCTTGCCCATGACTAGGGATTAGTTTATCATGGCAGTCATACACGTCATTGATTCCATGACGTTTGATCTTTATTCAGGACTTCCATGACTTTCACTAGTGTCATCAGAATGTAGCAATGATGACAGTGTCACAACATTTACTACTGTTTACTAATGATTTCAAGAACAATGAGTCATTAAAACCTCATCCATGACAAACTTACATCCCTATCCATGACTTCCCACCCCAGTATACACACCTGATAAAATGGCATGATTCCTACTAATTGTATATTAGCATAAGACAGTGTTTGAAATCTATTACTAGTGTTTAAAATCTACCATTAGTAGAAATTAATCTCTGTGCAGAATACTAATAAACTTTTAATGTTGAAAGGTATAATAATGGTTGTGAGGTTTTCTCTTTTTCAAAATGGAGAACTACTGCCATAAAATTGCTCTGTGAACTGTTCAGCATCACCAGGGTAATGCCAATGTGTGGTCGTGTAGTAATGTTCCCAAGGACTGGTGTCAGTGAATCAGTGACATCATTAATGTGTGCCAGTGCAAGGTGTATAAAAGGCCTAAGGACGACAAGCTGACTAGCTCTATTCAGCTCTGTGTTATATTAAGGTTCATACTAAGAAAGGATAAGAAGCCAGAAAGAAGTGTTGCCCATTTTTGCTCCTCTAATAACTACTGATTGCAATCATTTATTATTCTACCATTCAAGTTAAACTATCTAGTCTGTTTTTTTATTAAATTCTGTCACTAATTATTATTTCAAGTGGTAGAGCATTCATAGATTTTCAATATGAGTTAAGAAAATTCCCTTTCTAATATCCTAAACATTTTACCAACAATTTGTAATGGAAGCCCTCCGGTGAATACTGGGTCATGTTTGAAATGGATTCTTAAGTCTGATTGTAAATATGTGTTGTGGACAATGTCAAACATATGAAGCAAGACCCCTCTTTGTCTCATGAGTTCAAGTGAGATTAAGTTTAACTGTTTACAATTTTCCTGATAAGTCATATCTTTAAACTCAAATATATGTTTGGATATTTTCTATGGAATTTTTCTAATTGGGATATATCTCCTGGGCACCACAGCATATTTCAGATGTGATCTGGCAAATGCCCTATAGAGGAGTAATAGGATATTTATATTCTGTGATCTAATATTTCTTTTAATGGCCAAAATGATTTTATTAGTTTTATCTATGGCCTCATTTGTCTCAGAAGTACAACCTAGGGTATTTGTAATAAATACTCCAAGATCCTTTTAATTAGTAGTTGTTGTTAGAGTATGTACACATAGAGTGTATGTGCTATTTTTATTTCCTAGGTGCATAACCTTACATTTATCCAGGTTAGAACTCATTCCCCAAATTATTTGCCAGTTTTCCACACTGTCAAGGTCAGTTTGGATATAGCTCATGTGTTCAGCTGTTTTGCAGGATCTTCCGATTTTTTTAATCATCAGCATTTTTTGCTGCACAACAGTTTAAATGCTGTGTTAAATCACATATGAAGATTTGAAATTTGATGGAGCCTAATACTGAACCCTGTGGTACACTGTTGGAGGCTTCACTTACTTTATAGAGAGGCTCATTAATTACTACTCTATAATCCAGTGAATAACTTTCAAATTTATTTCTGCATTTACCAGTTTAGTGATTATGACTCAGTGTGGCACCAAATCAAAAGCCTTGCCAAAGTCAAAGTATAACACATCACATGGAATGTTTTCATCCAAGGTACTAGTTATTTTCTCATAAAAGCATATGAGATTGGTTGTGCAACTCCCTTGTTTTGCAATACCACATTGTTCTAAGTTCTTAACTTCTAATTTTGAAAGAATCATATTCGTCATTAAAAGTTCTTAGTATTTTACATAAATTACTTAATACTGAGGTTAGACTAACGGGTCTATAATTATTGTGCAAGTCTTTTGAAACTTTTTTAAAGTTTGGAACTACTTCAAAAGTTTTCCCTTCTTTTAGAACTTCACCTAAATTTATAGAGTTTTCAGAAAATACTTTTAGTGGATAGAGAACATGTGGTGCCATTATTTTGACCATAAACCATATGCCCTGATATATTACCTGACCTACGTGATGAGTTAACTTCAAGTTTCTGAATGTTATCACTTATTTCAGATGTACTGTAGATAATTCCATGTTGCTGCAGTCATTGAAGTCTATTATTGGCATGTTTCTATTCTTTGCTGCAAATATTCCACATATGTATTTGTTCAGGGCTTCTGCCATCTAGTTTGGTTCATTTATTGTAGTGTTATCTATAACTAATGAGCACACCTTACTCAATGGATAATTTAGTGAACGTATATGCCATAGACAAAGATAGCTTTGCTATCTTTTATTTTTATTTATTTATTTATTTATTGCCTTTCTGGAAAGATTTAACTACATATTTCTTTTTGCTTTCCTAATCTCTTGTTTACACTTTTTTTTATATAATTTAATAGAAGCCTCCCAAGATATGTTGTCTTTATTTTTATTATATCTTTTATGAAGTTTATTTTTCTTTTTTTAACAGTTTTTGAATTTTCTTATTCAACCATTTTTGTTTTACTCTGCTGTTTTCATATTTGTTAACTTTTGGAATGTATTTTTCACTTAGGGAAAGGATGGCATTTTTCAGTATATTCTGCATATATTCTGTGTTCTTATTTGCTAATAACAGATCACAGTCAATCCGTGACAATTCTTCTTTAGTTTTAGTAACATTGACTTTACTGTATAGATAGCTTTTGTTACCCCAAAGCTTCTATTATATTCCATCTGAATATCAAAATGTATGGCATAAGGACCACTATTACAAAGTGGATGGCCAGTGGAACAACTCCTAATTATTATATTTTCAGTTCCAAGTTCAATATCCAAAATATTGGAACCTCTAGTAGGTTCACTGGCAAACTGTTTCATATGGGTTTGTATAAAGCTCCTTAAGATATTTGTTCCCATCTGCACTGTGTGCATGCTTAGTAGACCAGTTTACATCACCAAGATTAATATCACCCATATGAATAATCTCAATTTGTTTACATGTTGTTTCTATTTCAGATGTTGTTTAATTTGTAATTTTGTTAGAAGTTTCCAATGGCTGATAACACACATCAAGCATTAAAGTATTTGATATATTGGGGTTTATCCTAACCCGTGTTTCAGCTGAATTGAACACTTTAATATTACTTGTGATTTTAAATAAGTTTAGATTTGAACATATATAGAGGGCTACTGCTCCTCCCTTTTTCTTACTTCTGTTCAGTTTACATAAGTCATAACCCTCTATATTTTCTATCTCACCTCTGAAGCCAGAGTATACAGAGCAATTACTATTTTACTGCCTGCCATCCAGTACTATACCACTGTCCTATCTTCACTCAAAGATACAGAGCTCACGAAACTTAAACCTTATATCACCATGTATCCCATTTTGCTGTGAGAGCCATCAAAAGGGAACACCACTGCAAGGCAATATCCATGCAAAGCTGGCCCACCTTGGAAAATAGAATTCATTGTTCCGCACTCTACCTGGTGCACAAAATTGTACACACACCTCCCCCTAACCTTGCCTCAATCCTGGACCTTAATCTTCACTAAAGAATCCTCTGGTCCGCCTCCCAATTGCTCCTCACTGTCCCTAGAACTGCAACAGCTGCCAGCATAAGATCCTTTTTCCTCTGTGGCTCCTAGACTATGAAATGACCTCTAGGCTGATGTGCAGGCTTGCACCAATCACAACACGTCCTTCAAATCCTCCATCAGGGGCATACTCCTTGTGTGTTGCCAGTGTATGTGTCTTAGCTGAGTCTACCTCATGACCCTTGTGAGCTCAGTGGCTTAACCTATGTAGTGCACAGGCTATCTGTTGTAGCTGTTACCTTGCTGCAATACTTTCTTAATTTCTCATGTTAAAGTCAATATAGTTTAAGCCTGTTAATATGCCTCAGCTTTGCAACGATTGTAAATTATTCTCTACTTACTGTTCATACTGTGTTATTTCTTATGGCTTTCTGCACCTTCTATTATCGTAGACTGTAACCTGTATTTATAAATGACTGTTAAATGTCATTAATTCAAGGTCACTCCTGAAAAAAGGATTTTTAGTCTCAGTGAGATTACCCGATTAACACAATCCAAATAAATAAATATATTTAATCTCCACTCCAGGGTATCAGACCACCAGGTCTCTGAAATAGCTATGATATCTATATCCTTTTCTTGTGTACTTGCCAAAAGTTTGTGAACGTATTTGTCACACTCCATGCATTTATGAGTATAGATCAAAGTAATAAGGTACATTTTATTTATTTTTTTGATGCTTGAATCGCATCTTTGTTTGATAACATTACAAAGGTGTTCCTCCCTCTATTTAATATAAACTCGTCCTGTCCAGACAACTTTTCAGTTTTTCTCCAAACACCTTAACTCTGTTTTTGCTTAGATATAAGCCATCATTTGAATATTGACCAGGCCGTTTCTTAAAAATGTCGCAAACATTTAAAAATATTTTTCCTATTGTACCAGTTGGACAACCAAGTGTTAATTCGGGAGACTGGGGGATGGGTGGTGGGTGGGCTGATGGGGGAGGAGGGAGGGGGGTTGATTGTTATATTGTATGATCTTGTTGTGGTTGTTGTTTTTCTGTATTGAAAAATTGAATAAACTTGAATTTCAAAAAAAAAAAACAAGTGTTAATTCTGTTAATCACGAGATTGTTGAGGTTGTGCTCTGGGTATCAGAACACCAAAAATTGTTACCTTGCACCCCTTAGTTTTACACTTTATTCCTAAGTTGATTAGCTTTTGCCATATATCTTTTTTTCATGTGACCTGCCTACATCATTGTTACCAACATGAATAATTACAGATGATTTACATATGAGGTTAAGGTTGTCAGTCCTTTTCTCTACAGTATGTCTGCAATCTTGGCTCCTGGCAAGCATGAAACCATAGTGCTCATCTTATCATTTCTACACACGAGTCCATAAAACAAATAATTGAGCCACCAATGGCAATTTTGTTGGGTGGGATAACACTATTTATTAAAGCAGCCTGTTCATTTAGTTCATCTTCAGTCTGGAGTAAGCTGTATTTATTCATAGTGGTGATAGATATTTCAGATGGACCCAGTGCTTTCCTCCCCTTTCTTTCTTTTGCATGCTATGTTTATCGCCTCCCCATGCCACATTGGCCCCCACTCCTTCAGGCTCCTCAAGCTCCTCGACCCCACTGGCCTTTATCCAGCCCCCCTCAGGTCCTCATATCACAGCCGATCCCCCGGGACATCCTGGTGTATCCTTATCACCGGGTGGGTCCCCCTCTGAGGGTGAAGGCACCAGAAGGGAGGATCCCCGGAACACACTTATACTAGGGCCCGGAGGATGCCGCTGAGGAGCAGGAGGCCCTGGTCAGGCACTGAAGGTACCCAAGAGAGCAGGGAGCCATCATCTAGGCGGCCAATGGGCAATTTTTCCAGTTTTCTGTGGGGGAGGCAGCGTGGTGATGACAAGGCATACGCCGGCGTCTGCTCCTCCCCCAAGTAACTGGGCCGTATTTGTCTGCCCTGCTCCCAGCCTCCGCTAGGAGCCAGCAAGACACTGGACCTGTCCCCTGCCCTCCCCCCAAAGAAGGAGAGCTGTCACAGGATGCTCAATCCTTCCTTCCCCCGGCCGGCCCTCCAGTGATTGGGTCCATTCCCAAACTCAGGTCGCTGGAGTCGCAAGCGGGAATCCAACCGCTGTGCCAATGGGCCAGCCTTCCTCCCCTTTCTATGTTTTTCTTGAATGACTACACACCATTCTTCCTCCTGGGTTGATGTATCTCCTCCCTCTTTTTGCAAGTGTTCTTTGCAACTTGAAGTATTCTGCTCAGGCACCTCTTGCCTAGGCTTTTTTTATATTCTGCTCTACTTGCACAATGAAGTGAGTTTTCTGCTTCAGCAGTGTGACTGAATTGCTCGATATTGTTTCTCTCTTGTACATTATTAAGTTCATTTTTTAATACATCATGCTTATTTTTCAGAGTAGAAATAAGTTTACATTTAACACAAAGTTTTCTTTTTCTCAGTGTAGAACTGCTGGAATGAACATAAAGCAGCATGTACATGTAATCACCCAGTCCCCTGGGGTTACTAGAATCTCATCAGATTTAGCCCTAGGAAAATATTGGACAGCTGGTTGAGGGCTGATTAGGAACTCTCTACACAAGACAGCATTGTTTACTCAGCTAGCCTGAGGAGAGAACGGATTATGTCATTTAGAATTCTCACAGCAGCATAAGCCACTTTGGAATCAGTTGCTCTGGGGCAGTTTAGAATGTTAAGATGGGAGTCAGAGTAGGCAGTCAGTCAATAGTCAGTCTGAGTGTGGAAGTTCTGTGAGGAGGGAACTATCATTATAGCCTACCAGCATGTGCTGAGGTTGGATGAAGGACCTCTGTTCTTTATCTCACCCCAGTGAGTGAGACTGCAACCTGCCAAAGGAAGTGGTGGAGACCGTTGCTCAGCAGGACCCCAGTGGGTCATTCCACAGAGAAGTGGTTTAGACTTCAGTTTCTGTGGATCCAATAGACAATTCCCTGAAGGACCTGAAGAGTGTCAGCTACCCAGAAAGAAAGAATGTTCTGTATGAGGCTATGACAAGCTACCTGTAAAAGGTAGAGGTGCTTCTTCCAGCATCCATGTCTGTATTAAATGGAAAACCAAAACTGTGAGTACAGATTTATGGGACTGTTTCTTAGGGTATTGTCTGAGATGTATGTGCCCAGATATAAGGCTAGAATACACCTGTCAGGGCCCCTGTATCAGCACAAAAATGTGTTGAATGTGACATTTTAAAGCTAGGAGTCCTTTAGCAATGCAAGTGAACTGCAGGATCCATGTGGTGTAACCAAGAAGAAATGATAGACACTGGTTCGGCCAGAATGGGCATAACCCCATTTTAATCCTCAGTCAGGGCTAACTGGTTCATGTATGGGCACCAAGTTACCCTGGGCATGTTAAAGTTCATTGCATCAGGAGGAAAGAATGTGAAATGTTTTAAAATGTGTGAAACCCCCCACAAGATATACACTTTGGAAAGTAAATGTCTATGGATCCCTAGTTCAGAGGGATTGACTGTTCAGTAGTTCTGTGTGGAAAAAAAGGTGCTAAATGTCCAAGACACATGTTGTTTCTGGAAAGAAAAGCAAGTTGCCCTGAAAAGTCAGTTCCAACCTGGGAGATCACCCCATTCTGTGTTTTCCATTTGTTACCAGAATAAAGCCATACTGTTCAATCTCAGTTCTAGTTGTGGACAATAGATTCATGCTTCACTGTGTGAACTTGTTATGGGCCCCCTCAGAAGTTAGACCTGGCATAGCCCTAACACCCCTTTCCCAGAACTCAGAGTAAATATAAATGTTAATTTTGCACTCTAACTCCCTCCCCCATCCTCTAGATGTTGAGCCGGGTATTTGCCTCAGTGCCGGGGTGATACCTATTATTTATGCCAACTTGTGACTTGATGCCTTGTCTGTGTACAAGTCAAGGAGGGTCCAGGTTATAAGATGCTGCTGTTGGCCAGGGTAAGGGTTGCATACATTTAGCTATTGATCCCTCTTTGTGTAAAAGCTCAAGAATGTCACCTGTGGGATCCATGATCGTGTATTATTTCAAGAGCAGTTCACTATGTAATGACAAAGAGCAACTTACAAACAATGATTATCCCAAAGCCAAATGGAGAGGGCCTCTTTCCTCTTCTCCCTCAGTGGATGCAGACAGATGTGCTTTCCTCTGCTTATGCATCACCTCTGCCACATGCTCGCCAACACTTGCAAACAGGTGAGTTCAAGAACCGGAAAACTGGAAGTGCTGTAGGACAGGACTTCTGGTCTGGTGTAACTGGTTCAAACCTTCAAATTTACAATAAAGTGCTTTCTAAACCACTTGTGGCAGTTATGAGCCAGTTACCAGCCTGTATGTACCTGACTAGCAACATCTGTCACAACTATAATGTGTTTTTTGAGGATTTCAGTGTGGAGAACTGAGATAAGCCTTGAACTGTCCCAGAATGCTATGTGAGGTCAGCAGTTACACAGAGATGACAGAGAGGATACAGATTTCACACAAAGACTTTCTTTGGAATTGTTTTGCTTATTTTCAGTAAAACAGATGAGCAGAAGCATACATATGATAAAAAGATGCACCACAATTAAAGTGGTCAGCCACACAGCCTCTTTCCCAGTCAGACCTCCCCCTCCAACAAGTGAGCTTAAGAATTTAAAAACTAGATGTGCTGTTGGGTGAGACTTCTAATCTGTTATAAAAGGTTGAAACCTTCAAATGTACAATAAAGTACTTTCTAAGCCACCTATGGTGGTCATGAGCCAGTTAATTGTGATTATGTTCCTGAATCACAACCCCTGTCACAACTATAACTTTTCTTTAGAGGATTTCAGTGTGAAGGACTGAGACAAGCCCTCCACTGGCCCAGAATGCTTTACAAGGTCAGCAGTTACACAGAGATGACACAAGCTTCACATGGACACCTTTTTTGACTTTTTTCAGTTTTTTAGTAAAACAGACAAACAAAGGCACATATCTGCTCAGAATTAGGTAAAAAGAAGCTTTGCAATAAGGGTGCCAGTCACACAGCCCACTGTCAGTCCTGCATGGTTTATGAGAACTGTATGTGCTGTAAGAAAAATGAATAAGCTGCTTGAGTGGTAAATTTATTTAACAAAAATGTCATTGTCAGAACATAAAGTATGACGTTATTATTCTATCTAAAAATTGTTGGAAAATTTGTGTCCTATTAATTATAAATAAACTGTAATAGGTAAACACATATATTTTTATTCATAGGACTACTACCCTTGAAAAAGGTGCAGGCGAGCAGTGAAACATTTGGGCGATTTGAGTATGATGGCCTGAAATGTAGCATGAAGTGAAATAAAGAAGATTGTTATGATTTAATCTTATATTTTGGCCTTAGCGTGGTGTTTTGAGCCCCTCCATGAAATCTAAAAATGTTCCTCACTGGGCCACCTGTTGGTCCAGTCATGGCATATCAGCCTACCATGTGGGTTACCTGGATTTGGAACCAATCCCAGAAAGCCTGGGCTGGGACCCCAAGGGCAGTGTGTGCTGCCAGTAGCATCACATCACTGACCAGGAGAACTTGGCATCCCGACCCTGCTGTGAGAGGTAGAGCTACTCTCTGTTCCCCTAGGATGCTACCTGATGACATGACAGCAGTGTGACACTACAGTACACAGAGCCATGGAGAAGTGAGAGGTAGAAAACAAAACCACAGGAAAAAACCTAGTCCCCCCATTATTCGCAGGTCTTGGACAGAAGGTAATGTTGGCATTTTGAGAAAGCCATAGGGGTGGTAGAGTCTGCAGGTAAGGATTAGCCAGCAACACCATGGATGCCAGTGGCAGGTGGAATATACCGCTATGTGAAAAAGATGCTCCTCTCTGCCCTTTCTTAAGAGATCAGTCAGTCCTTGCCTGTCATTTTAGTTGTTTGTTTTTTTTTACAACCCCCACATCCAGTTGACAACACCTTTCAAAAAGATCCCATGTTCCACAAACTGCAATGGGATGACTGAGTTCATCTGTTCCAACATCTTCTTCTGATGCAATTTAGCCTGAGAGGTAGACAGGAATTATTGTGCCACACACTAGTACTGCAGGCAAGCGACAATTAAGTTATAAAGTTTAAGTTGCTCATGGTTATGAAAGTACTGGCAGCTTCAGTTTTGTAATTGGCATTGATGCCTGTCTACTACACTTGTATAGGTTGGTGCCAGATCTCTCTGACTGTCATTCAGCTATACTATTGTACTTGAAGGACCTAGAAACCAAGACAGCAGGACTCAGAGGAAGCCCCCAGGATATTCTGAAGGGCTGGGCAATGTTTGTGGGTGTGTTAACACAGGTGGGGCACAAAAATCAATACTTTCTATAGGGACTATTTAATAAGAGCCCCTCTGCTTACTTAGAACAAACCCAAACAGAAGCTGAAATTTAGATCCCTAAATGCAATCTGGAATCCAGAGCTCCATACAAGACCCCATACATACTTCCCTACTGTACAGCAATTCTGTTTTTTAGTATGCTATGACATCCATGAAATTTCTGTATTTTTGTTCTGTATGAGTTGTCATGCGCTTCACAGCACACTCCTTGGAATTAAATTCAGGGCAGGGGAAACTCCAAGGGTACCTAAATGGAATCAGGATTCTTGTCTCTAATGCCTCATATGACCTTAGATCAGAAATGGAAAATAGGTTCAAAACCAAACCCTCTTTGCAACTGAAATGCAGGCCATGCCTCCATTTGTTACAGACCACTCTGCCTACTTGTAGAATGGTGACCAGGTTATCCTGTTCGGTTCCAAAGCTTTGGTACTGCCAAGACCTGGCTCACCAAGTATCATAGGGTCCCTTAGTCCTGCCACAACTGCCCTCTCCCACCTGCCCTTGGACTATGGTACTCATTGATTGTGCTGATCTCTTATTACTCTGCTTGTTCAAACTATGTATAAGTGATTCCTCATGCTGTTAATTTTTTTATGAACTTTGTGTTTCCTAAGTTGCTTCTGGTGCCCAAAGATATTACTGTAATGTGTAAGCCTTCTAAATTCCATAGGCAGGATTTTCAAATACCTTTGTTTTTCGGATGTGAATGCTGATCTCTGTCCGAGAAGTTAAAGAATAAAAAAGTTGGTCTAACTCCTGGGACAGAATGCTGCAGTTGCATCTGAAAAATAGACCTGAGTCCCGTAGTTGCAGCAAAATTTGCCAAAAATGGCAGCAATTGTCACAAATGTGTCCGACTGTCCGTGAATAGGACGCAGATAACCGGACGTATCTGCAAGGATGCAGCAGCGTCTGAAATATAGGCACAAGTGCTGTATCCAACCCGTTGAAAATCCCATCCAATCACTCTGATTCTTGCAGTTTTATTTGTATGTGTAGTTGTTTTTACTACTGATACTTGTTTACTATGCCGGAATAGTTGCTTGTTGCATGTACCCCCATCAGTTCCTCTGTACTTCCTCCAGCCATTCCAGTTCACAACTGGAAACAAGCCCTCTTGTGTTTCTGCTTAATAACCCGGTAAATATGTTTAAATAAATAATAACTTAATATGCAGAATGCCAATCATTTTGAGAATGTTTTACTGGTAGGGAAATTAACGTAATAGGAAGCCAATAATATCTATCCTTTGCCTCATAAAATGATCACTTTACTTACAGTATGTTCTCCTAAAGAAACATTTACTCCACTACTGACTGATAAGCCAGAGAGGTGGACTGTTGTTTACTTCATGGTGTGTTCTCCCATAGGACTTGCCCATGGCATTAGAAGTACTATATTTAATGAACCTCCAACCAAATAAGAACACACACACACGCGCGCCACACACACACACACACACACACACACACAATGTACTGCACATGTTTTCTTTAAAAACAAGTGCTGACAAGAATGTTCATTTAATCTTGGCATTCTTAGAAAAATGTTCAGTGCATTAAGCTTTATGGGTCAAATGTGTGTGATGTTGTCTGCCAACAGCTGCTGTCGATTTGGTTTAATAAAATGCATGTGTATATAAACAGCTTTTGAGATAAACACCAATTCGGCTGTGCAGTGGCTGCTCGGAATTTTGCTTAACACATTATAAAGCGCTGGCTCCTGACAGCATCTTTTTCTATTTTTGAGGAAGTGTGCCGTGCTTGTTTACAGTGCAGTCAGAGAATTCCGTACTCCAGTGACTTAGGTCATCAACCAGCCCCTCCCTGTTGGTTTCATTAAGTTCTTCTTTGACATCACACACAAATACGGGATTGCTTCTGGAAAACCATCACTATGATTAATAGAATTGGCGCATAATCCTTTACTAGAATCTGAACAGAAATACATTTAAAAATACTCACTTTACTCACCTTACTGGACTGCACACAAATCTCTGGTTCTTTACAAAGTGGCGGGGGTTTACAGGGAAGTTGGGGGACCGATTTGTTTAGCTTCTGAGGCGATGCCATTAGTACTGCGCAGCTAAAATGTAGTTCGTTAACTCTGTTAGCAGCACTAAATTAATACAGTTGATAGGTGTAGATGTTGTCAATAGCATTTGCTGGTTTGCATACCCGACAATTTAGCAGTCTTTGGCATGTCGACTGCACTCCTGGTTGCGCTTCCCATTACCAGGAGGGGCTATGAAGGAACTAGTCGAGTGCGGCAGCAGTAGCTGCAGTGACAGATTCTGCTCCGGTCCGGGCGCTGCTTCGCACTAGGCAGGAGCCGGGTGAAGCAAGTGGATCGAGTGCAGCCGCGCAGCCAGTGACAAAAATCTGGCTCGCTCTTTCAGGTCTGGCTAATCAATCACCGCCGAGCTCGCAGTCGACAAAGACAGCTCGCAGATCTCGCAATTGGCGCCCAGTGCAAGGCTTCCTTCCATGCCATAATAATACCCCACCCCACCATACTCCAAATGACATCACAACAACACACGGCCCCTAGTCCTTGAGCGACTCGGGATGATTAGCTGCAGGGACTGGCTGCTGGTGCCAATCATGGTCTTGTGGGCTGTCCTTTTATATCCGTAGGTAAGACGGAGTAGCAACAGCTGGATACGCACAACAGCAACAGCAGCATCCGAAGCACCAGCAATCTCAGCTGCACTGGTTTACAGTGTCTTGGCGATTAAATAGCTCGCATTTTGTTTGGCTTTTTCACTGGCGTGATGCCCAACCCTAGTATCTGGCAAACAATAGAGGTCGGAATGGAAATCTTTCCAGCTGGCTGCATCTTGGAAAAGGAGAGGGTGTATATACAGTAGTGTGACAAGGTGCTAGCAAGAAGAGATCAGTCACTGAGCTGCAGCATGTTGGGGATTTCTGTTTTACAGTTCCAGTAATTCTGTTTGCCAAGGCAACGGACCTTTGGGAAGGGTCCCCAGTTCAGCTGTACAGTTGGTAAGTATTAAAGACCTGTGGAAGTGCCTGTCTCAGTTTTTAAACCACATCCAATACTGATAACTCTTTCGGAAGACTGCTACAAAGTAGGACAAGGGTAGAATAATTTGGTTCAGTGCACTGCAAAAGGAATTGCCAGTACAGCAGTACTCAAGTACATCAACAGGTGTAACACCCTTGCAGACTATGATTTAACATAAGTTATAGTTTTTAACCATTCGCTCTCATGATATAGACTGAACTAATTGTGTTGTACGTGTGTAACAATCAACAGTGTATACAGCATTGCATAATAGCGGTGGTGTTCTGTTGGGATTCCACAAAGCCTTATTCAGATCCTGTCTCATAAGCGATGTTCACCTTCACTTCTTAACTGAGAGCCAGCTACCAAGACAAGCCTTCAGCCAGCAACAACTTTGTTTAACTATTTTTGTTCGAAGTATCATCTTGAAAAACATCTTAATAAAGCTAAGCGAATTGCACTCCATAAGCCATTGTCTTTCAACGCGTATGTTAGCTGTCGATGGTAACAGGTCTTCAAAGTAGTACTGTATAGAATAGATTACGGGCTCTGTAGCGCCAGTTTCCCTTCAGGGGCGTGTGACTTGCAAAAGGACTTTTGCAGGAGTTACAGGCTGGACCACAATCCTCATGAGGTGGTATTTTCTGTTAAACAGGTTGAAATCTTGCCGGTTTTTATGTAAATCACTCTCTTAATCCAAAGGAAATGAACCGCCAGGGAATGCTTGTTCATTCATATGGAACACAGACACTGACACAAACATAAGATCACTTTTTGGAACAAAGAATACAGATTAATTACAAGAAATGTATACACTATGCATCCTTCTTCATAATAATATAAATAGCATCACAAAGTCATAATATGGGATTCCCTGTCTGTTATGTTGCATCGTTCAGCGTAACCTAGAGGCTTTATAGAGAAATGCGCTGGGGAGCCTTTTGTGTCATGCTTCTTTTCTATAGGATTTGAAACTTGCACAGATCAAGATGACTTTTCAAATCTGTTCCTTTTTATCATTCTCGAACACCGTGAGTAAAAAGGCTATGATTTCAATAGGTATTTTTAGAAACCCTCGCCTTTTCCACCTGCAGATTAATTTGCCTGAGAGTGTCACGTCATTAGTGATGTTGAAAGATGGTGTAATCATTATTATTATTAAGCACTGCCCTGCTCCATAATGCACACTCTGTCAGCATCGGAACAAAGTGGGAGTAGGAGTTGTTTCTGCTGAAATGATTTTGCTGGCAGGTGTCGGGAGGTCAACAATTATTGTCTATAAACTTGGAAAAATCCATGGTCCCAGGTGCGCTGGATTACTAGACAAATCCAGGGCAGTAACTTGTTACCAAATGGGAATGGGGTAAACTTTATTTCAACTTGTAGTTCCTATTCTTTTGATTTAATTCACACAATAGTAAACAAAATAAATAATAATAACACTAAAGCTGCTGGCTTTTATCATGTTTTGTCCATAGCAGTATCCCAGGATGGTTTGGCATCATTACCCCAGCACTGTAGCCACATTTTGTGTTACAATTTATTTACTCTGGATGCCCTAGCTGAAATGCAATATCTCATTTTCAGAGGTCATGCTTTACCCACTTTTACACCTAGATGGACAGAAGCCCTGAAAGGGTAAATTACTTCCTCATGATCATAAGGTGAGGATGTGGCTTTGTGGAATTGTAACCCTAGGTCTGGTGGTTTCCAAGCCTGTCCTCTAGTCACTAGAACTTGCTGCTTATTTGTTCCACATTGCTAATGTACCCCACTGAGGTTGGAAAATAATGGGTATAAATATTGGAGGATGTATAGAGTTAAAGACTGGCCTAGTGGTTAGAGCATTGGCTTTGGAACCTGGAAATCTTGGGGTGCAACCAAGGTAGAACCATATACTTTTATTGCAACCTTAAGCAGGTTACTTATCCTCTCAATGCCGCTGTTCGCCCAGCTATGAAAATGGGCTGAAGCAGGGTCCCACCAAAAATGAGATGTTGCATCTCAGCTGTGCTATCCTGCAAAAATAAATGATCCCTTAGCAAATCACCCTCTGTATTAGACCTCACTAGAACTGCAATAAAGAGGGTTATTATGGTTTCTCATGTGCCTGGATTCAATTAATTCTGATTGCATCAGTGCCTATTTTATACTATGTGATGACAGTGTTTGATAAAAAAGATGTTCAAAAGTATCTGCCCCAAGTTCTGTTCACTGCTATTTTCAAAAGGAAAAAAACATCCAAACTGTTAGAATATGTATTAGATGGTCAAACTGCATCACAATTTTGCAACAAAAAAAAAAGCAAGTGCAGCAAAAAAAAAAAAGAGGCACAAATCACATTTATAGCAATGTTTTTCTTTACCAAAAATCATGTCTTTTTCTCACAAATGGATGCCTTTTTTTGTAAATAGCAGTGGGACTGCACACACACAACTGGATAAATACAGATGCAGATATAGTGCAGCTTACATTCGTATCTATGGCTGACCACTTTGATAATCCTGCCCTTAGAATTTTATGTGATATTCCACATGAGAAGATGGCATCCAACCCTCCTCCCCAAAAATAGTAAGGAAACCCCATCATTGCACAGTTAATATGGAAAGGCAATGTTGTGCCTTCACTGGAATGCCAAGAACTGGTATCAAAAAATTAACTTGCAGTAGAAAGAATAAATGTGGAGGGCTGTAGCCTACTGGTTAGAGCATAGAGATGTAAACCTGGAGACGTGGGTTGAATCCTACCTTTTACCTCATTGTTTGACCTTCAACAACTCATTTACCCATCTTGTGCTTACCCTACTCTCACTGTCTCCTTTCTCTGTACTTAAACTGTGGGCTTCCTTTAGTCTTACCTAGCCTTTTTATAGCCCAGTCTATCCAGTTTCAGATAATATACAGAATAAACTCAACCACAGTTAGGTGAAAGATAATGGGACTTAGACACAGCACATTGTGCTGGAGGAAGTGCAAAAGTAAAGAAACCCTTCCACAAAGCATTTTCAAATGCCCAGAAGCCAGGTATAGCTGGAAAAAATATTATATGGGGAATTCCTGTAGAGATTATAGAAATAGATATCTCAGTGTCCCTGTCATTATTAATATTGAGAGGAGACAGTGAGAGAGAATGTGTGTCAGTTTAGAAAAAAGTAAATAAATGGTTTTAGTACTTCTTCATTTCAGTCAAACACATACTATTAAGAGACTGGGAAGGTGGAGGGAACCTCATGTTGACTAATTCGATAACAAAGATGGATAAATCTGAAAGTGGGAAGAAGCTGGCGCAAGATAAGAACATAACATCTCAACTTGAAGACATACAAAAATATATGTTTTATCTAAGACAAAAGCAGTGCTAGAGATTATATAAAATATGATGTATTTGTGATAAAAGAATGTGAATGGCACCTTCATTCATAGGACACTAAATGTCCAAATCTTAAAAAAAAATGCCTCCCTGTGCAATGCTGCTAACTGTTAATGGACTGTAACACATTGTGGAATACATCATTAATGAAAGGCCCAGTAATCAAATTCCAGTTCTTAAAGCTGTCCTTCTCAAAGTTAGACTAGAAGAAACATGGGTATAGAGAAATAGTTAAAAACGTATCTAATGAACCAGACTGGGGGTGGGGTGGGGTGGGAGGGCAGATACTATTTTTAGAGGTAGGCATGAAAATGATTTAAAGCTAGAGTACTTCAATACTGTACTAAGGAGACATAAAGAACATTTGCAATACAAAACAGTATATTTTTATTTTTATTTAGTTTTTGTTGACTGGGTAAGTGCACTAGACAAATCTTACCTATTTTCAGGCACAACCCGGGGGAGGGGGAAACAGATGAATGCCAACTGACCTTGAACCAGATTAAGCTGTTGGTGGTATTTTTTTTTAGTGAATGAGGGAAATTTGGCCAGGACACTGGGGAAATTCCTCTACTCTTTTATGATAAGTGCCATGGGATCTTTAACATCCACCTGAACTACCACCAATCCAGGCAGATGGGACCTTGGTTTAACGTCTCATCCAAAAGACGGCACCTCAGAAGTGCAGCACCCCTCTTATGCTGCACTACAGTGTCAGTACTGGGATATTAACCCAAGTGCCAGATGTGGGAACTAAACCCACAGCCCTCTGATCTCCCAGCCTCAGAGGCGAGTGTGCTGCCTACTGAGCCACTGACACTGTTTATATTATCCTTAAGCAACATGGTACATTGGTTTCCATCAACCTTTTGCTGAGAATAAGATTGTTTGCCATTGGAAATATTTGGTACTATGACTGATGTTGTGGCTACAGCATCAGCCATTTTCATTTGCACCAAAAGTGGGAGGTTGACTGTGCTTCATATGGTACACTACCCTGGGGTAGTACTGTAAGATATAAAGCACCAGTGCATTAGTGGATGTAGAGAATGAAGCCAGAAGAGCGGAGCAAGGAGTACAGTCCCAGCAATGGTCATGCTGAGTAACTGCTCCTAGATCTCTTACAGTTTTATTGGGTTTATTTTATTTGTAATTTTGACCAGGAAAGGCACACTGCACTAATCTAACTTGTTTTCCAGTGTGTCCTAGGTGGTGGGTTGCATGGGTTGCATGGATCTGTTTTAGTAATGGGGAGTGTTAGCCATGACACCTGGGGGAAACTCCCCCACTCTTCTTCAGTAAGTGCCATGGGATCTTTTACTTGCACCAGGACACTGACCAGAGATGGGCAGAAGGGACCTCAATTTACTGTCTCATCTGAAGGATGGCACCTCACTAGTGTATCTCCCCCTACTGCACTACAGTGTCTGTTATACATATTTCTTCAAGTGCCTAGTGTAGGGCTAGAACCCACAACCATCTGATCTTCTGGCCCCCAAGGTAAGTGTGCTGCCTACTGAGCCACTGACACTCATACCAATGAAGATGGCAGATTTTTTTTATCAGTAAAATGTTATTGAATTAAAATACAATACACAAAAATAATGCCATAAGTAACAAAAACAATACAGCAATAATCATTCATACCTCACTTAAAAGATAAATAAACATTACTTTAGTAACTTAACAGAGACTTCTAAAACTACACACAGTACTCATTAAATTATTAATTATAAACTATACACAAATTACCTTAGTAATAGAGGGAAGTTACCCCACTAATCCTTTGGCAGAGTTTCCATGATGCAATCTATGAAAGTTTTTATTTCTTTGCTACTGATATAGATTGCTGTGTGAATGTGTGACCCACTAGACCTGCTTTGATTGCAGAATCATTTCTTTTGATAGCTGCCTTTTGGGGTACTAAGTGCTGCCATTCTCTGACTCTAAGTAACACGTAAGAGCATGATTGCCCTCTAGTGTTGAAAGCAGAACCCAACAAATGTTAATGGCTCTAGCAGAGTTACCCCATTACTCTTTGCCAAGGTTTTCAATGTTTGTTTTTTAATGCAAAAAAAGTGTAGAAGTCTTCTACTGGCAGAACCATTCTTCTAAAAATAGATTACATTTAGAATTAACTGAATTAACTCCCAAGACTGCATTGGTTGAGATGATGGAATTTTGCTTTTTATGTAACACTTTTCTGAAACCAAGATTTACAACAGCTTTCAAAGCTACCAGTGGTATTTATAATTTTTCTTTGTCCAGAATATATGGTGTCTTTAGCCACATTGCATTATGTTATATTTGTTTGTAATGCTTCAAATAACATTGTTCAAGTAGCTACAGTACACTGATACTGCAGTTCTACAGGCTAAAGATCAAACTTCAATTATATTTTCAAAGGTTTAGCTTAGAGTTTTGTTGTTTTGCTAAAATGTTTATTTGACAGTCAGCCAAAATGGTATTGGCTGTATATATTCTGCTTAACTAATGCATTTTGGTATGTATACATAGAGGAACACTACTGTATTTTAGCAAAGAACCAATGTAAGTCCCAATGGGATCCTTAGTAAACAAATTGCTCTGTATACTTCTTTTGTAGGGAACACTACTCCATTGGATTCCTGTCTGCGATTTCCAGTCCCAACCCCAGTAGCCCTCTTACCTGCTCTGGGAGTCCTCCACAGTATTAATCATTTTCCACATAAATTGCAGATGGCTAGTAAGGATGAATATCTCAAAGTACGGATGTTTCTGATATTTAGAGATCTTATTAGCAATTTTTAAACTTTTATTTGTTTCTGTCCTCATTTTTTTCATTTTTTTTTAATTTTGGTAACTTTAAGGAGAAACAGCCTTTAGCAGAGTCTGTGTGTTGTGATGTCAGAACTGGCAAGACTGACAGTGTATTTCAAGGAAAAACGGTATCTCTCTCTCTGCAGGTTCATTTTAAAGAAATAAACTATTTTTTCACTAAAGTATCATACAGGTTACAGAGCTATGCAATTTTTGAACATCTGTAAGCTTTTGTTTTGATTTAGTAGGTGATGTTTATAACCTGATCTCCTTCAAGAAGCAGAAAATAGAAGGTAATTATATTCTGGTAAAGTAATTATAAAATCATGCAGATGCACAACAGCATTATATCCATAAAACTAATGCAGTTTGTTATTGAAAGAAGTGCATCATTCTTTTGAAAAAATAAAAACAAACCACAGTTTCTCAATTAAATACTTTGGGTATCTTAGTAGGTGGAATTTTCTGACATCACAATACAAGAATTGTATTGAATTCTCTTTATTGGCAGTTTGAAAACATAAAGGTAATGACTCAGTACTTCCATCATAGAAATGGAATACTATTTATGAACACATAACACACACAAAAAAAATCATAATGCATTATAAAACAAATAATAAAACAGCCAATTACTGGCAGTGAACATATGCCCTTTAAGCACAATTTTAGGAGGATATGAAATGGGAATAAGTTTGCTTTAAGTCCAGTTTTCAGGTTAATTGCTTTCCCCAACATGATAGAAATGGGTGCTTTAAACAATGATTGATAATGGCATCACTTTCTATAACGCCTGTAATGATCCTAGGTAAAATCATGCATGTTGCAAAAATGAATTAATTGTAGTATCCTTGTGCTTAGGGGAATTGCCACTTTTTGAAGTCATCCTTTTCCCAAAACTAGCCTTCCCCTTAACAAAAGAATAAATGAAAATACTATTCTGAAATAGTAAAAGGTGATTCATTTTCTTCCCATCCTACTTCTCTCAGCTCTACTTGCCATAAATCACATGTACTGATGCCTGCTGGCAATAAATTGGAAAGCAAACTCTGAAGACACCACAAGTGCTCATTTTTTAAAATCTGCTTGACCCAGGGAACAATATTTTGACACAGACTTACAATGACAAAACAGCATGCTTGAAAATGTGAGCTCAGTAGCCATATATAGTCATTAGCCCAAAACAAATAGTCATGTCTCAAAAAACATACTCATGGTTTTTCTTACAGTGGCAAGGTTTTTCATGGGAAGCAATTTTAAGTGACATGAACCACCAGCATTGCAACTATGCTTTCTCTCTCTCCCACTCTCTCTCCCTCCCTCTCTCTCTCTCTCTCTCTCTCTCTCTCCCCTCACTCCTTCCCTCCCCCTTTCCTCTGTATTAGGTGAGGTTGCATTATTTTTCACATGGATTTAAAAACAGATGCATCTGAGACAGTAAATCTCACTTTCTTCGTATCCAGAAACATGGGGCTAGGATTTTATATTTTGACTATTATTGTAAGTGTGCTAACAACCTCTCACAAGCTCCTGTGTCTGATCCCATCTGTAAACCTAAAGGGATAACCTCTGCAGTTTATGAATTCCAATGAAGTAGTAAGTGCTTATGAATTACATGTTTTACTAGTGACATGTTGTGCAATGAACTCCTATTCAAGCATTTTGTGCTTGACTAGGGTCAAGCCTAAGTTGCTTACTCATATCTGATTACCAATGTATTACTCCTTCCCAGTTGAAAATGTTACCATTTTGGAGATTACCTCACATTAGTTGTGTTATCTTAATTTAATACAATTGATCTAAACTGTTTTGGTGGATTATAACCCAATGACATTGTTGAACAAGATAGAGTTATTTAGTTAATTTCATTTGCTGTACTAGAAAATATGTACAGCTGTGCAAAGAGGCTGAATACATGATACATGTTAATGGAATTTCTCAGGTAAGCCCATTATGGATGAATGTGAACACTAGAACAATTTTATGAAGCTAAAGGTTTCTTTGGAGTCCAGGTTTAAATTTCTTGACACTGGCACATTTTTACTTTAAAGAACATAGGATATACTGTAAACTAAAACTGAGGCTTCATCTGGGACTTGATCTATTGCACACTGTGAAAAAAAGTGTTTTATTACATCAGGAGATTTGAAAGGAAACACTAAAGAGGGAGGCCACAGTACAGTAAATTCAAAGCCAAGAATTTGGACTAACAGCAGTTTGGGCCTGATGAACCATGGGCTTGAGAACTATGGTGGGCTTAAGAACCATGGTGCCGCAGATTGATATATCAGTCCATAATTCCAGTACATTCTAATTGTGTCAGCAGCCCAAGGGTTACATTTTTAATAATCACTTTTCCTGCTTATAGGAATCCAGTGAAAGACAAATAACTGAACTTTAGAACAGAATACTGAGTATGGTAGTGCTTCATGCAGATTTCTCTAAAATTGATGATTCAATGATGTCTTTAATGATTTCTGGATTTCTGCTGCTGCATTAGTCAACACTGGTGAACTCGTTACATTTAATGTTCTTTATTGTCAAACTGACACAAAGTATTTCAAGATGAATTAGTCACTGCCATTGCCAAGTGTTTTAATAAAAAGATAATGTCAACACTAATATCAGTGCTGAGTAATCTTAGTCTGTTCTACATAATGGGGTCGACTTAAATTTAGCACTATAAACACTTTATATATCCATGATGTCATATACATGGGCCTATTCTGATTTGTTGTTTGCTCTGAGATTAAAGGAACATACATATATTTTGTATGTTTGTGGAGTAGGGATGTGGAGAGAAAGTGACAGAAATATTACCTCTTCTCCAGTGGATATTTAAAGCAAACACTACTTGAAGTATTTAAGTCACTTCTGATGTCTTTGAGTTCTGAATATTTAAACTACACAAGGCAGTAGCAGTATGGTTTAAAATCTCAAGGCCTGTCTTTCAAATATCTACGCAACTTATACCAACTTTTCCTTGCCATAGAGGCTCTATGAGCAACATGCTGAGTCTGGCCAGGGGTTCTGTTCTTCATGTCAGTTTAAGTATATTCTCCCTTACTAAAATAATAAACTGTATGTTAAGATTGTTTTGTTGGAATTTTGAATTTCAGGCATTTTTCTTCTTTAGTATGGAGACTATAGCAAGGTGACATGTCAGTACAAAGTTTTTAGTCTCAAACAATGTTTTAGTCTCTTTGTCTTAGTGAAAGATAATACAATTGGTGCAATACTATTTTAATACTAAAGCAGCATTTGCAACCTTTTGTGTCATCCATGCAATAAAGTAGAAGTAGCCACCCAAAAGGAAAGGGGATTTGTCACCAGCAAGACAATAAATGATTCATACTAGGAAAGTGACTGAGTGAACGAATACTGTCTTATTCACACAACTCACACATCGAGTTTGGGGTGGCAGTGCTGGTTGTGGTATGGAGAGGGATGTTTTCACAAAAGCAGTGCTAAACAGCTATTTGTTCAGAAAAAGTCTTGGCTTGCTAATTCCATTGGTAAAATAAATCCTAACATAAATCTGCCTCCTGCTATAGGCAGCAAGAACACAGTTGCTAAAGCCAATAGCAAAATTCCCCTTACTTTACATTCTCTCTAAAGTGCATTTGTTCTCCAGCATTTGAACATCAAAAACAATTGCCCTGTTGGTGTCCCTCACCACCACCATCAGCCATGACTAGGACATACAGTATGAACATGATGAAACATTGGCTTACCTGTGAAGGAGCATGTAGGAACAACACAAGAACAATTGGTTTTGTTGTAAATAAGCAGAAAATAAAAACAATTTGAAGAGGACACAGATTAAGTGTCCAAAACAATATTAAGCCTGGTGTATACCACACAAGGTACATACCTAGCCATATAGCTATGTGCCATGCACCAGACCCCACAGAAAAGCATGGGGCAGGCATTCAGTACCCCCAGCAGCCCCTACCCTTAAGTGAATAACAGCACACAGGGAAAGGAGATGGATGGGGGGGGCTGACTGCGATATCCACTCTGGCTGTATAGTGCATCCCTTGATATGCAGGAGCAGGATCATGGGATATTGCAGTCTGCATCCAGGACAGACATATCCCCTTTACACTAAAAAATTTTACAAACACACAAAAATGTATTTATTAATTGAAATAGTTTTACCAGGTAAACTTACAGATGTACAGCAAGAATCTCATTTACAGATGCGGCCTGGGAAAAGGGGATAGTAAAGGGATTACAAGGGTAGCAGACAGACAGTACAATAAGATACATGCTATATCAATATCATACTATCAAATACATGCTACTATATTTAGAAATTGTACAATAGTTAAAATAAGATGTACAAAATCAATAGCAGGGTGCATGGCAAACAAAATAAAATGTGCAACATCAATACTGGGGTAATTGCAAAGAAAACAGTCTGCTGCAGTCACAATGGGATATGAGCAGAATCCTAAGGGGTTGTTTAGTGGAGGGAACACTAGTAGGCAGGCAGCCACCAAAGGGTAAGTTGCCCCATAACTGTGAGAGTCTATAATGGAAGGCCAACTGACTTGACTTTGATTTGCACCTGGGAATAAGGAACTGCTTTCCAATGTGTGAATGAATTTAGTGATCAGAGTTAGGAGTATGGATAAGCAGGTTTTGTAGGCTATAGAGGCCAGAGACTGGATATGGGAAGAGATATCAAGGGATCAGTCAAGCATAATTCCTTTATACCTATACTCTTTTACAGCACTTAAACTGTTCCCATCTTCAGCTGATTTACCCAGGTTTGGATAATTTAGCAAACATTTTCTGGAGATGAATAGTGATGAACCAGTTATAGCTGATTAAAGTGCTAGATTGTTTGCTGAAAACCTAGTTGAGAGATTACTGTAGCCCCACTGAATAGACACAGAGATAGTTAAGTTGGGACACATTGTAAATAGAATGATGTCATCAGCATATATGTGAATATTGCAGAACTGGACTGTTTTGAGAGGTCTTTTACAAAAATTTTAAATAGGAGTGGACCAACGACAGAAGCATGGGTGACATCTAAGCATACCTGCAGGGGAACAGATAAGGCACCAAGAGATCAATGGGGCATGACCCGTAAGGTATGAGGAAAACCCATATACAGAAGGCCTGGAGATGCCAGAGGCATAGAGGTATGTAGATGGATGAGAGTGATCAGTGGTTCCAAATACTTACACTGTGTGGAAGAACTTAACACCAATAGGTAAGCTCTTATCCATGTTAGTGTAGACATAGTCAGTTAGTCTTAAGTAAGAGGTAGTAACAGAGTGGACAGGACAGAAATCAGATTTATTGCTGGAAAAAATAAGTTCTGGTATAAAAACTGGATAGATGATTTGCAACCAGTCTCTTTATGACTTTGAAGAGCGCAGGGATTTTGAAGAACACTGGGTGGATTAGTCTGTAGTAACTAGGAGAGATTGTGAAGCCACCTTCATAGAGAAGAATAATGGCCACATGCTTCAAAAGTAAAGAAAATATCATTGAAGAGAGGGATCATTTGAAAACATTGACCAGTGGAGCAATTAAGGCAGATGCACCTAGTTTTAAAAATTGAGGAGGAATGTCATCCAACCATGGATAAATGCTAGGGTTTATACTAGATAGTTTGCATAGAACTTTAGTGGGAATAATGAGGGTAAAACAAAATCTGAGTTATTCAACAAGTGGTTCCTGGCATGGAGTCTGAACTTTATGCCTACAGGAGTGGGGAAGCAATTTAGGGTAAAGGGGGTGTTTTGAGAGTAGGTAATAATAACAGGGTCAGCACACAAAACTGAATTATCCAGGAGTGTTCTAGAACACCACATGTCAGAGTGGGCTGAAAAAGGTTATTTAATTTATTTCAGAATTTAGATTGAGATGAGGAGTTACTAAGGCATTTTGGAGTGGAAATAATTAGCCCTGGTGGCACAAGTGCACTACTTTTAGAATCTGTTGTAGCTGATACTGTACGAGGGGATCACCCAAGGCCTTATGGGCAGACCAGGCTATATTCCTTAGATGAAACAGTTCAGTGAGATCAGAGGCAACTCAAGGAAGATGGTTACCTCTTAATCTCACTTTTTTAATGAGGGCATGAGTGTTGAAGATAGACATTCATATAGTGTGAAAAAAGCAATAAGACTTGCTCAGGATCAGAGGAACTGTACATTGGACTCCAGTCAATACATGAGTAATCAGATAAGATGTCCTCTAGGAAGAAATTTCTGAAGAAACATGCATGAACAGTTTTAGGGGTAGTCTTAGGTGACCTGATCTTATGAATGCAACAGATGATGCAGTTTGTAAGAAAAAGATCAGGAAAGGTGTCTGCAGAGACAGTACCGAGGGGATGGGAGGATAGACTCTAGTCAATGAGGGAGTGATTTGAAGGCTGGTTTGTTAAACCTCATAAAGAAAGAAATCATTTGGTGTAAGTTGAGCTGTTTACTTTTAGAATGAAGGGAATTGGATTTGGGGCACAGCTAATTTAGATTACAATCACTAAAATGGTGTGGTCATATTTTAACATACTGAGCCTAGTAAAATAATTGTAGATAACTTCAACAACTGAGTCACCACTTTTACCAGGGAAGCAGTAGACACCAGTAATGAGCAATAGAATGGAGTGGGGAGAAGAGATTGGTCCACTAATAAGCTTGTGAGATTTAGATACTACATCGTGAGCAGAGAGTGGAAAACTTAGGGTGGGTGAGATGTAAAGGGCAAATTCACTACCATGCTGACTACAGTATTTACAGAGATCCAGAACTGCCATCCCTAGCCATCAGTGAATGTGTCCCAACCCTTCACGCCGGGGGTAGAACATTGCCACTAGTGAAATATCAGGGTTGCATGACCCTCCAAAACAAATTATGCCTGGGGCCAAGCATCACTTATAGTTGCTTTTTCCAGGTGTAGTAATGGCACCACAGTACACAGCCAAAGTATTGTACATGCCGCTTTATGAATTGCTGTTCTGGGGTGGCCAATGCAGCTGCCCCTTTTCCCCACTCCACTCAGACCAGTGACACAGCTGCGCAGGATTTGGGATGGCCAGGTAATGGAAAGCATGCAGTCTACAGCTGCAGACCATAGTTAGTGTATCTGTGGCTGTCCACAGAAGATATGGTAAGTGAAATACTTGGCTCTATGCAGCATGTGTAATGGTGCATAGGACCAAATTCAGATCATGAACAGAGCCCTAAGATGAATTGCATTAGTGGTTGTGAACTTGTGATTAGCAGCACCTAGCTATGAACAGCTTTGCATTTGGGTAAAAGGATATGATAGAGAAAGCAAAACCAAAGCAATAACCCACCACAACTCAAGTCTTCTTGTCTTGCCCAGGCTGGTGTGTTTACATAAGTGAGGCCTACCATGTTAATAAAAAGTCATCTCTCAGACTCTGGATATGAACATGTTAAGACTGATATTGCATCAAAGAGCTAATTTCTGCAAATGTGATTTGCATCCGGGGGGGGGGGGTTATGCATACAGATTTAAATAACTAAATCCCACATGTTTGAACAGATTTGCGATCATAATCTCCTGCTAGTCAGACAAGAGTGCAGTTTAACTCTACAATGTGCCCAGGCAGCATTGAACTAGAAATAACTGGGCTCTTGTCTATGAATTCATGGTGTCTCAGTCAATGGATTTGCAGTGATTTTTATTTCTAAAGTTTAAGCGGTTGGCTCATCAATTCTAAACCAGATGGAGTTTATGTAAATCATTTATATTTAATCTTTCATGCATTTTCTATTTTTTCCAGATCTATAATGCCGTTTGGGCTTTCATGTTTTCTTTTGGTTCCTTCATTGCTGGAATTAATTATTCAAAGGCCATTCAGAAGATCAGAGTACAGCAAGTTCCTCTTTTAATATAGCTGATTGCTCAACTCAAGGCTATTCTAGATTTCTGTATATACCACTGATAACTCAATTGCAATGGTCACATGAATCTTTGTGGAGCACTACAGGCATCCAGTGTTCTTCATGATATGATCAACAGAAGGTAAACAATAAGAACAAGCTACACCAATACAAAATGAACACTGTTGTAAAATTTCGCAGGAGTCTGCGAACACTGGTGATTCTATTAGCCAGCTTCTGCATGGTCACCATTTTCATTTCAGCTTACTATTTGTACAGTGGCTATAAACAGGAAATCATTTCAGATGCAGTGCCAGAAGTGGAATGTAGAGACCTTAAACTTTTACCAAAGAGGTTAATAGAGGTGAGATCTGCTAAGCCCATTGATACTTCCCGAACTGAATCTGTGGTCTTGGTGTTTGTTGAAAGCCAGTATTCACAGCTTGGGCAAGACATCATTGCCATACTAGAAGCCAGTAGGTTTCAATACCACACAGTGATTGCACCTGGAAAAGGGGATATTCCTGCCCTTACAGACAAGGGCAGGGGAAGATATGCACTTGTTATTTATGAAAATATTTTGAAATATGTTAATATGGATTCATGGAACAGAAGTTTGTTGGGAAAAATATTTTGTGGAATACAGTGTCAGTATGATTGGGTTTCATAAAGCTAATGAGAATAGCTTGCCAAGTGCTAAGCTAAAGGGATTTCCTTTGCAACTTCATACTAACTTAGGCCTTAAAGACTACTGCGTAAATCGTCATTCCCCTTTACTTCGTATCACCAAAGCCTCACAAGTTGAAAGAGGCCCACTGCCTGGAGATGACTGGACAGTTTTCCAGTTTAATCATTCAACTTATCAACCTGTTCTGCTAGCTAAGCTAAAGTCATCCACAAACATCCCCCTAACTGCTTCTAAAGATATTCTTCATGCAACAGTAATACAGGACTTGGGACTTCATGATGGCATTCAGCGTGTCATCTTTGGCAACAATCTGAATTTTTGGTTACACAGGCTCATCTTTGTAGATGCCATTTCTTTCCTGTCAGGAAAGAAGCTATCATTGTCTCTGGAGCGATACATTCTTGTGGACATTGATGATATATTTGTGGGGGAAAGAAGGTACAAGAATGAATGTCAAGGATGTAAAGGTAGGACAGCTGTTTTACTTTAAAAAGTAGAATATACTATGCATATGCAGTCTTACACATTGTTAAAATCAATCACTTTGATCACATCAAACTTCTGGTAGAATAACAACTAAGAAAATAATATTTTGTTTTCAAAAAGATTTGAAACTTTTTTCTCATTGTTAATATATTGGATATTCCATGGTATACACAGGAATATGCTTTTTATTCACTCTGGAATTCTGCCAGCAATGCTATGTAGGTGAGTGAAGTAAAGCCAAGAGTGCTACAACAGCACTGTTGGACACATTTCAAAGTGTATAAAAAGCTTATTCCTATGTGTCCTAGAGGGCATCCTACTTATCTCACTGGACTCTGGAGTTAGGCGGTGTTACTATGACTGACTGAAAAATTGTGAAGAGTTTTTTACAGTTTTTATACAGTTACAAATAATACTGTATAAATGAGTCAAGCCAGCATGCAATACAGTACCTTGCAGTAGATGCCAAGTCATATAATACTACATGACAAATGAGCTTAATTGCCACTGAACTGTACTATTCCCTGCAGTATACTGTAGCACCCTGCAGAAATACTGCAAGGTACTGCATTGTATCCTGTTTTGACTCTATTGTACATTTGAAAGGGCGTCTTATAAGCTGGCTGTGTCAGTTATATTTTATTCTTAGCCTTAGAGATATGCTAACAAGTAGGAGTGTGTGGGCTGGACATTTGCAGTCATGTCTAATTCCCACAAAAAATGATTTAACTGTTTTAAGCTTTATAAAAAGTACAGTTCACTTTTTTAGATTGTATTTTCCCTGTGTAGAGGGTAAGTGAATGGTGTTCTTCAAAACATGAGGTAGGCTGTGAATATTGTTTTGATTGCCTGTGGGAAATATGTGTCCTATTCAGGTAATGTGTTTGTCTGTGGTGATTGCTAGGAGTTTCCCCGTGGAAGGATCATAAAGAACAGTGCAATTGTAAAAATTAAGAAGATTGACAGCTGCAGGAGAAATTACAGGGCTGTATAGAGAATAATGTGTCATTCACCCTGGAGAAACATAATTTGACTGAAAAATACTTTTTATTGCCTCTTCTTATTATATGTAGGGTTGCTACTGTGCAAAACTCAAAAAAAAAAAGTCCCACAAAGTTAGGAAATGTTCTATTATGGATTTCATCCCATTGTCAACAAAATTTCAAAATGTGCTATTAGGTTTGTCAAGCTCCAACCCCTCCTTCTTCACTCCCACTCATTACCCAACCCCTCATTACCCAAGGCCAAGAAGCAAGTATGGGGAAGTGCATCAGTGGTGTGATACCTCATACAGGGCCAATGTATTCAAAATATGTGAACAGCAGCCCTAATACCCAAACCTGCCCCATCTCCTACCCTTGTGACTCAAGGTGAGAGCTGGGAAAAAGTTGTTATTTACATCTTAGCGGAACTGTCTCAAAATTTCCCAACTTTTGTGGAAGTTTCCGAACTTCTGCCTGTGGTGGATCAGAAATCTTCTGAATGTTTTTGGTGAATTTTCACTCAGTTCCACTTTAAAAAAAACACACAACTTTACCTGGTGACAAGTGGTAACCCCCTTCCCCCACCAGTCACTGATCACTGCCCAATAAAACTAGATTTCCTTGGTGTGTAGTGGCACCCCCCCCCCCGCTGGTTCACGATCATACCCAATAAAACTAGACTGTGATTTGCGAATCCCCCTCTCTTCCTATCCCAAATCCCCAGTACCAGAAACTATTCCCTGGTGGTCTAGTGCACATCTCTCACCCACCCCAACAGGTAGTGTCCCATCACCCCATTGTCCCCATCCAGATCCCCTGTATAGTCATATATAAACATTTCCCTTGTGGTCTAGTGAACCCCCCTCCCTATCCTTGATCCCCAGTACCTGAAGCTGTTCTCTGGTGGTGTAGTGAACCACCACCCTTCCCACCTCATCAGGTAGTGTCCCACCACACCAGTCCTCCATCCTGAATCTCCATATAATCATATATAAACATTTCCCTGAAGTCTAATGAGCCCCCCCATCCCTGATCTCCAGTACCTGAAGCTATTTCCTGGTGGTCTAGTGCATCCCCCCCCCCACCATGGCAGGTAGTGTCCCACCACCCTGCTTTCTCCAATCCCAAACCTGAGCAGGCAACTGGTATAACCCTCCACTCTCCACCATAGCTGTTCACACATCTAGCTGTCACTGTCATTGAATGAGCGCATACTTGTACAAGCACACACTCATTCATTGACAGGCCAGCTCATGCTCATTCATTCTGCCAGTGGCACAGACAAGAGCAGAGGGCTGTTCCTGTCACTGTCAGGGTGACAGAATGGGAAGGAAATGGTACTGTGGACCCCCATTCCAACCCCCTGTTGGTGCCCATAACAGCCGTCCACTCTTTTCTGCACCACCGACAGCATGAACTAGCTCAATGAATGAGCATGTGCTTGTACATGTACTCTCTCATTCATTTACAGCTAAATGGGTGTCTGACTATGGTAGAAAATAGAGGGCTGTGCCAGTTGCCCACTCGGGTTCTGGATAGGGGGATTGGGGTGGTAGGACACTACCTGCCGGGGTGAGAAGGTGCTCTAGACCACCAGGGAATAGCTCAGGTACTGGGGATCAGTGATACAGAGGGGGGGTTCACTAAACCACCAGTGAAATGTTTATATATGACTATATGGGGGATAGGAATGGGGAGTGGTGTGGTGGGACACTATGTGCAGGGTTGGGGGGCGGGGGATGCACTAGACCACTAGGGAATAGCTTCACATACTGGGGATTGGGCATGGGGGGTTCACAATCTATTCTAGTTTTATCAGGCAGTGACCGGTGACTGGTGGGGGAGTACCACTAGACACCTGGGACATTTAGTTTTGGTGGTTGGCTACCAGTTACTGATGGAGGGGTGCCACCACTAGACACTGGGGATTCAATATTAAGGGTGCTGGCAAAATTTTGGAATGTCCACCAAAGTTGCTAATGTGATTTCTGAACTTTCGTGACTCTGACTTTCATGGAAATTCCACCAGCAGAAGTTTTCTTCTCACAGCTCTACTCAAGGCCAAGCTATAGACCTGGCTCCATGCTAGAATGCCTCACTGGTTCATGTGAGTCTCTGTAGATCAAACTAAGTTGCATAGTTACCACACAGTTGTAATGTTTGTTGGTATATGGCCTTTTAGCCCCCATGTATAGCATAATATCCACTATATTTTACTTCATATATGTCCTAGTTAGATATGTACCCTCCACTTGAAAACTTGTTTCATACAGTTTTAACAAGCCCCTGCATAAAACAGTACACAATATCCTAGACATGTAACTTGTGTGAGCAGTTCCAACTATGTATCATAAAGAGAGAAAGTTACAAGTGTGCAATGTGTATAGTACTACAAGTCCGTAAAAAGTCTGTCCACAGTATTGTGTGTGCAATGTAAGCCGCATCATAAATGGATGTAAAACTCTAGCTGTGCCCCACAAGTATTCTAATTGCAGACCTAGAATTCACAGATGTGTACAAAACCTTATACCTGTGTGGCATGACTCCAGACTTGTAGCTTGGCCTTATGCCAGGAGGTTAGGGGATGGAGGGGTAGCAGGTAAGCTTGACAACCCTATGAGCACATTTCCAAACATTGTGGGCAGTTGGGTTGAGCATTGTAGTAGCACATTTTTAAACTTTGTTGAGTTTGAGTTTTGTGCAATAGCAACCTAAATCCACGTTAACATAGTTTTTTTTTTTTTGCAATGAATTTCATTAACTTTTCAGAAAGTAGAGGGCACTTTGGTTCCTGTAAATAAGTCCTTCCTTTCTTTGTGTTGGGCTCTGCACAATGCATAAGATAAGACATAACTGCTTTACTAATTTTTGTATGTATGACTTCTGTTGTAGTACACAATGCATGCAATGTTTTTCCAGTCACTCTTATTCTTAATTTTCTTGTTTCACAGTTTAAACATTTCATTTATGTAGGACTTATGCACTTTTTCACAATGGTTATCTTCAGAATTGTCATGCAGCATGTATAGCTATCTCCAGATATTTCATGAAATTTCTGAAGAGTTTCTCTCTGCTACCCTTACTGTTTAAATGCAAAAAGCCTCAGACATTTCTGGAAATATCACAGAAATTTCGGGAAATAGCTGGCAGTGTCTGTTTTTCTGTATTTTCAAAATGATTTCAAAGGATTTCTTAGTGAACATTTTGTGTTTAATGAAAATATCAAACTGCTAATTTAATTAGTACAAATATTGTTATTGTTATCATACCTCTCCCTTACAAACATTAAAGTGTCGTATTTAACATTTAAGTATTATAAGTTATTGTACATTTAATTTTTTGTTCATGAGAAACTTAAGCACTAACTTAAAACTTTGCAAAACACATATGTAATGACCTTCCTCTGCCAGCAGCAGGAGTGGACTATTTTAATAGAATGCCAGACCAAAGAGCCTAATAATTGATAGAGCCACTGACAGCAAATGGGTGGAGTTTAAAATGTCAATTGAGTGATGGCTTGAGAAGTATCATAATGGCAGAATGATAGGAAGATACAGGTGTGCCTTTGGGGCACCATTGACTCAGATCATTTGACAGACCACCTGAGGAGGCAAGTGCCCCTCACGTGCATTAGCTTCCTGTGGATTCCATCTTAAGTCCCATAAAAAAGTCAAATACTAACCAAACAATCCAGAAAATAGGTTTTAAAAAAAATATATATATTTTTATTTTTATTTTCTCTTTTGAAGGCTCGACAACATCATAGTCTGATTCACCTGTGTGGGCTTCTTCAGGGAGTAAGGGCCTATAAAATATTGAAAAACATTCATTAAGAAACATTTCTATATACACATTAATCAATTATTTTGTTTACAATCAGAATATATAGGACTAAGTCTTATCTGCCATACGCGTACCTTTCACTCACTCTAAATTGTGATCATCTGTTTCTTTTCCAAATTTTTATTCTTAATCAGTTTTAGTGCTAGCATAAATAAAACATACAAAATATAAATAAAAATGTTTCTCTGTTCATAATTTTTTTTTCAATTGTTTAACCAGGAATAGCACACTAAGCTGAAAGCTTGTTTATAGGTGCGAACTGGGAGCACAGGGAAGTTAAGTGACTTCCTCAAGGTCACACAGCATGCAAGTGGGGGCTGTAGGATTCAAACCCAGGTCTCCAGATTTGCAACTCAGAGCCTTAAACCACTGCGCTATACTGCTTCCCATTTTTCTGGTTTACATGGTGCTCAACTCAAACTGTTATTTTGTACTTTTGTAATTTGTATGTGACTTGATGAAATATACAAATCTAAACATTTATTTAAATAGCCATACTCATCTTATGTTTGCATCTTATAAAATTCTGTACTAGTTTCTCAGGAATAAAAAATATTGTGCAATGTATATAATATAATATAATATTATATATATATAATATTATATATATATATATATATATATATACACCCATTGGCTGAGATATTCAAAGGGGTTGCACCTGGCACAACTGAGTTGCACCAGTACAACCCCAGAACTATTCCCTGGGGCAATATTCAAAGGTGGGAATTACGCAGTGCAATTCCTGATGCACCGAGGTGCAAAGATAATGTATGTGGCACATCTCCAGGGGGTGTGCCCATGCATATGCAGCAGATCCCGATATTCAGCCTGGGATGTGTGGTGCATCTGCTGGCACAACCCAGAGATGTGCCACATACCTGGGCTCACAGCTGAGCCTATAGAAACTGTGTCAAGTGCTAGTCACCCACAGGTGGGCAGCCATAGTACAGTGCGCAACACAGCATTCACCTGCCATGGGTGGCAACCCCCTCAACACCGTGCAAAAGCACACATTATACAATGGCAAGAGACAATCCTATTCCCTGATTGGTCAAACTGGGACTAAGAGCCAGGATGTTATCCCAGCATAACATCCTGGCATAATCCAATACCTATGAGACACATAAATAATTAAAAAGAACAAGCTCTGCAACCTTCTCTATGAGCAGCTTCAGCAACCCGTGTTCTGCTCGAAATCGGCTGTCCCGGCCCAGCTCACCAGCGACACACAATTTAATTGTTCTGCCTAAAACAACTATAAATGCCCCACCCCCACCACACACACACAAAATATTCTTTAAAAAAAACTGTAACAGAAAGAAGAGAGTGGGCAGCGAGTGAATGAGCAAACAGCTATTCAAACTGCTACCACGCGGCTCTCGCTGACACGCTCGAATGAATTTTCCTTATATTATTTTGTTTCAAATCTATGAAGTACACAAACTAAAATCTCCTCCCTACCAAGTCCTGACGTTCATTTCAGTAACCACATCCTCCTGGCACCAGTCGGACATAGAAACATAGAAACATAGAAACATAGAATGTGACGGCAGATAAGGACCGCTTGGCCCACCCAGTCTGCCCATTTCCCTACCTACTGGATAAGCTGCAGATCCTAGTTAACCAGCAGCCTACTTCTTCCTACCCCCACCCCCCAGAATTGCCTTATGACTATCCCATGCATGCTTGAATTCCACCACTGATTTTGACTCCACAACCTCCTCTGGAAGGCCATTCCATGCATCCACAACCCTCTCTGTGAAAAAATACTTCCCTAAATTACCTCTGAGCCGCCCCCTCTATCTTCAAATTGTGCCCTCTTGTTCTTGCACACCTCTTTTTTTGAAAGATGCTACCCTCTTGGACTTTGTTGATTCCCTTGAGGTACTTGAAAGTTTCTATCATGTCCCCCTCTCCCTCCTTTCCTCGAGGCTATACATATTAAGCTCCTTAAGTCTCTCTTCATATGTCCTCCGGTGCAGACCCTGCACCATTTAGTTGCCCTCCTCTGGACAGCTTCCATCCTGTCTATGTCTTTGTGAGATTGGGTCTCCAGAACTGCACACAGTACTCCAGATGGGGTCTCACCAGCTGTCTGTACAGAGGATAATAACTTCTGTTTTCTACTGGTGATGCCTCTCCATTATGCATCCCAGTATCCCCCAACCCTCCTTGCTGCCTTCTCACATTGCTTGCCCACCTTTAGGTCATCTGATATGACTACCCCCAGGTCCCTTTCCATTTTGTTGTTGTTAGTATCTCACCTCCCATTGTGTACTCTTCCCTGGGTTTTGTTTCCCAGGTGCATTACTTGCACTTCTTAGCATTGAATCTAAGCTGCCATACATTTGACCATTCCTCTAACCTTGCCAAGTCCCTTCTCATCCTTTCCACCCCACCCTGTGCATCAACTCTGTTGCAGATCTTAGTGTCATCTGCAAGAGACATACTTTTCCTTCCAGTCCTTCTGCAATGTCGCTTATAAAGACATTGAAGAGGACTGGTCCTATACTGAACCTGGTGCCCGCTAGTTACCCTCCTTTCTTCTGAGTGGACTCCATTTACTATTACTCTCTGTGTCCTATTCTCCAGCCAACTCTTACCCAGGCTGTCATCTTGGGACCCACTCCCAGGCTGGCTAACTTATATATTAATCTTTTGTGTGGGACTGTGTCAAATGCCTTGCTAAAGTCTAGGTAGGCCATGTCCACAGCCCTCCTGATCTACTACTTTGGTCACCCAGTCAAAGAAATCTATCAGATTCTGTCTGGCATGACCTTCCGCTGAGAATCCATGCTGCCTAGGGTCCTGTGCCCTTCTGGCCTCCAGATACGCGACAATTCTTTCCTTTAGAAGTGATTCCATCATTTTCCCTATCACTGAGGTTAAACTAACAGGTCTATAGTTTCCTGCTTCTGCCTTGCTCCCACTTTTGTGAAGGGGAATCACATCTGCCCTCCTCCAGTCCTCGGGTACCACCCCATCCTCCCATGATTTGTTAAAGAGGGTAGTCAGTGGTGTCACTAGTTCTACCCTTAGTTCTTTTAGAATTCTGGGATGAATCCCATCAGGCCCCATTGCTTTGTCCACCTTCAGTTTTAAGAGTTCTTTCAGAACCCTTTCTTCTGTAAATGGGCTGGTATCAACTTCTGTATCCAGAGTGTTACTACTGTTTGTTTTATGTACCTCCCCCTCTTCCTTTGTAAATACTGAGCAAAAATATTTGTTTAGTGTAACCCTAGATGGCGCTATCCCAGGGCTACTACCCCTGCCTGATTTGCCACTAACAGGTTGAGGGCCTGATCCAATGGCGGGTGCCTCCACCCAGAGGTCAGGGTTTGCAATAGTTAAACTAACTTGGTCACAGCCCTCTGGGACACTGCAACCCCTTTCTTCCCACTAGTGGCCCACACAATATATCAGAATTACCTTCACAGTATACACTTACCCCAGGTCTGGTTCCGCACTGGGACCTCCTGTGAAATGAGATACAGTGCAACAATCACAGTACAGTACTTTAACATAGACAAATACCTCAGGCAGTATAACTTTGCTTGAAACAAGCAGCTCTGATTTATTTAGGGGATATAACAAGGACAGGGGAAATCAGGTTAATTAGCTTATCACTCTAATATCTACCTTATGGCTCTGTGCACAGGCCTATCCCTATCAGTTACTGTCCTTGGGTACCCAAGCCCCAGTGGCTAGTCCAAACCATGGCAGCTGGTGAGGCCCTTTCACACAGAGAAAAGGAGAATTAAACAGTCAGCAGTACAGTAATTCCATTTGGATTTAATGTGGCAATTCAACAGGAGCAACCTTGAATTAGTACTCACGACCTCCAAATAAGATAGGGTCCTTCAATGTCAGCAGGGCTCACTTTGAGGTACACAAACCTTCACACATCCATATAAAAGAAAGCACTATACCAGGCAGGCTGCATCTGTATCCCGATCGCAATTACTGCACAATACCCGGGAGAACACACAGCAGATTCAGTTCCTGACAGACCGAGTGCAATTTTCAGCAATTCCTCCAGTCTTCTACAGGGTGAGCCTGTTTCTACTCTTCAGAGATCCTTTGATTCTTTTCACAGGACGGATTCAGTCCTAACAAGCTGTTACACAAGCTGCAGACCGGAACTCTGGCCTTACACACGTTTTTGACTAAAACTGCACACTGAAAAGCACAGGGCTCCTTCCTTCTTCACTGCCAAAGCTCAACTGAAACTCCAACCGACAAACTGGGCACTTCCTTTGAGTTCCTCCCAGTTCTTGACTGGATTGGCTGTCACTCACAATAGACTGCTGCTGTTGGTCCAAAAAGGCACTGAAGTCTAAACTACATCTCCCAGAGTCACTGCCCATACAATCCTCTTGTGGCTGGCTCAGATTATGAGTCCAAGTTCTGATTCGTCCAAGGCACCATTTTAGAGCTAGCTTACCCACACTGATTGGTCCAGTTCAGCAGTTCAAAACTAGAATGGGAACTAGCAGACACAGTTCTGACTGCAAAAAAGCAGGTTAGACAAACTGTAATTTCATTATTACTCTAAATAATTTCTGGCAAACAGTTACATCTTTCAGATAGGTTCCTTTGCACTCCTAGTGACTGCAAAATGAAGTGAATTGGCAGCAGCTGGAGTGGTACTCAGAGAAGCACACAGTCCCCCATACAACTAATTATGTCTGCAAGCAGACAGCTCTTAAAGAGACAGTACCAGAGGCTCTAAAAACACTCACTGATAAATGGCTTAAATGCCAAACACCATTCAGGCTTGGAGCATTCAAGCAAGCTCCTGGAAGTCTTTGGGAACCCCCATTTTCAGGGGGTTACACCTTCCTGGTTTGGGAAAGCTTGACGTCCCGCGACAAGAGTACCCATAAGTTTCAACTGCAACCATATACATTTGCATTAGGCTCGCATGTAATCATCAGTCAATATATCATTTTACCAAGAACACATTTCTGAAACATTGCAGTACGTCACTCTTTACACAGTATTACATACATTGTACCATAACTCAAGTTATTACCTCTTGTACATGAAACCTGAAGAGAGGGGGCCCTTCCCTATCAGTTACCTTGGGGCTGGATGGGGCAAGGGCACCATACTTAGAGGGCAACACAAGTAACTTGGAGTTAGCACTGATGCTCAGTTTGGGCAATGAGCTCGGGGACACATACACTCCTTTATGGACAACATTGAGAGGCAAGTCCACAGGCCTCCCAAGTGAATCATAACTGAGGTGCACCACAGGCTTTACAGCTCGACCAGTCTTTCTAGGGGGAACTGTTATAGTCTCTGCACTCTGAGCCTCATTTTCAGCATTGTCCTCACTTGTCAGGGAGTCTCCATGGGGTAGAGAGGCTAGAACTTGGGGCACTTTCAGCTCCAGGAGTTACAGTTCTGAGTCCACAACATTTGGCTTGCATGGAGAGCTTGGACACTGGCAGTGGACTGTCAGGGCACTCAAAATACTCTTCTTGTTCGGTGTATCACCAGTCTGCCCCAATCTATCATTTTCCTCCTGAAAGCTCAAACAGTTCAACCATGCACAATGATTCCATTTCATCTGATCTGATGCTTTGCACTTCACTTTCTGGGAGCATTGGCTCCAGGGATGAAGCTGGGGCTTAGACAGTCCAGAAGGCCCAGCTCATCTCCAGTATTGACTAGGGGATTGCCCGAAACAATTGACTCAGTTCGTAAGAAGGATAGTATTCAAAGTCACTCTCACTTTCTTCCGATATGGACTGACAGTCATGCTCAACTGGGACTTGTGGAGGGGAACACTTAACTTTGCTTCTGTAGGTGCAGACTTTCTTGATCTTTTCTAGCAGCAGCTCTAGTCACTGGTCCAGAGGGGGCATCTTCTAGGGCTCAGACTCAATTAAGATTTGTCCAATGGGCAGTAAATGATTTCTATGCATTGTTTTTACATCTTTGAATTATTCTCAGGCCTTTACTTTGTACACTGGCAGATCATCTAGTTTGCCCACTACAATATGAGGGAGATGGTGCCATCTGTCAGCAATCTTGTGCTTGCCATGCAGTCCCAGATTTCTTAGCAATACCCGATCTCCTCCTGGAGTTCCTGTGCTTTCACCTTTTTATCATACCTTTCTTTGTTGGCCAGATTTCTTTGGCAGCCATGGTTTGAGCCAGTTAGTGCGCATGAGTTAGCTGGGCCTTTAACTTTTGCACATACTGTAAATAGTTGTCAGCTTGAACCCCATCAGGAGAGGACCCCAAAACACACATCTACTGGTATCGAGCTCTTCCAAACATCAGGCGGTAGGGGAGAATCCAGTGGCATCACTTTTGGTGCAGTTATAAGCATGTACCAAGGTGCTAATTTGTTGGCTCCATCTAGGCTTGTCCTTTGGGTGGCAGGTGCCTAGCATATCTAGCAAAGTGCAGTGGAAACGCTCAGGCTGTGGGTCCCCTGGGGTGGTAAGGAGTGGTTCTGGATCTCGCGACTCCCCACAGAGAAAGCATCTCTTTGATCAGATGACTCTCAAAGTCTCTCCCTTGATCAGAATGGATTCTTTGTGGAGCCCCATAGTGAACAAAAAGTTTTCTACAAGTACTTTGGCCACAGTGGATGCTTTCTGGTCTTTGGTGGGGAAAGCTTGGGCATATCTCGTGAAATGGTCAGTGACCACCAGCACATTACTGATATTTCTTTGATCTGACTCAAACTCAGAAAATCAATACAGACCAGCTCCATGGGTGCACTGGTGGTGATGTTAACAAGGGGCAGCCCTCTGGGGCAAAGCTTTCCTCTGTAAGCAGCGATTACAAGTTTGAATGTGTTGCTCCACATCAGCCCCCATCTTAGGCCAATAGAATCTGGATCTCACCAAGTCAAGTGTTCTGTCTATACCAAGGTGCCCCATGTGGTTGTGCAAGGACCTCAGTACTGAGTCTCGAAAGGCAGTGGGCAGCACTAGTTGTTGTTTGTCTACTTGTCCCCCTCTGTCTACTGTTTCTCTGTATAACAGTTTATTGATCAGTATCAACTTAGGACCTTCTTTGTATAACAGTGCAGTTCTCAAATCAGTGGAGCGTAATTTAGACACATCTTTCCTGCATAGAGGGCTTCTAAAGCTGCTTTGATCATGGGATCAGGGATTGAGCCGCACACCTGTCATTGTCCAGCTGAGGCAGTGCACCAATGTCTATTGCAGAAAAGTGGCAATAAGCAGCAGGTATGATCTCAGAGGCTCCCAAGCAATCCACCATGCAGTCCACTGCGTCCTGCGGGACATTTGTTCCTCCCTGTCAAACTTCCGGCAGAGTGCCCGAATGTCAGGTTCTGCCAATCGGACCCAATCATTCTGGGGAACAGGCCTCCGGGAGAGAGCATCAGCATCTATGTGGTTCAGACCTGCTCGGTATTTGAGAGCATAGTCATATGTAGATAATGCAGAAAGCCACCTATGGCCAGTGGCATCCAACTTAGCTGAGGTCTGCACATAGGTCAAAGGATTATTGTCAAGGCCACTGATTTACGGTGATTAAAACATTGAAATTCCATTTTCAATACTTCAGATTCCAGAATTGCACCGGTGATTGTTATTCTAATTTCCGGATTTTACCGGGATTCTGCTGTCATTCTTTTAGTATGTGTATAATTAATCAGAATAAAAGAAGGCTTAATATACAGAGCATTAAATAAAGCACATTGAAAATAGTTCAGGAAGCAATTATAATAAAAAATGCAAGTTTTGTAGAATTAGTGATCTAGTATAAAATGGCAGATTCCATGAAATCTTTGTTTTAACCGGTGTTCAGGCAGCCCTAATTCCGGAATTTTACCAGGTTTTCCGGTAAAAACCGAAAAACAGTGGCCTTGATTATTGTCAGTTTTTACTAGTATTTTAGCCCCATACAAGTACTCATGGAATTGGTCAACAATAGCCCACTTCAAAGCTAGGAACTCTAACTTATGTACAGGATAGTTCTTTTCGGATGGGGTCAGGCTTCTACTGGCAAAGGCCACTGGTCTCAGGCCATTCTCGTGCTCTTGGTACAACACAGCCCCCAACCCTTGCAAGCTAGCATCAGTGTGCAGGGCGTGGGGTTTTCTTGGATCGGCATAGACCAGCACTGGAGCATGGGTAAGTTGATATATGATCTCATGAAAAACAGTCTCACAATCAGGAGTCCAGCAGGCCCCAAATACTTCCTCGGATGAAAATACACTCTTTCAGTCTTGAGGACGCTGACTTTTGGTATTTTTGTGGGTTGGGGATACCCTTGAGTAAGGTTAAGTAAAGGGCGGATCACTCTTGAATAGTCCTTGATGAGCGCCGATAATAACCACAGAATCCCAGGAATCTTTGCAGTTCTTTTTAGATTTTTGGGCTGTGGCCAGGTGGTCAAGGCCTCAACTTTACTTGGGTGGGTCTCTATTCCTCGGTGGATACTATGTGTCCCACATACTTTACTGATGTTTGAAAGAATTGACACTTATCAATGGACAGTTTAAGGCCAAAGTCCTCCAGTCGGTCCAATACCTTAAATAATCTGCTCTCATGTTCCTCCAGTGAGCTGCCAAACACAATAACATCATCTAGGTATACCAGGCACTCTAGTAAGTTCATGTCCCCACTGCATGCTCCATCAATCGTTGAAAAGTGGCTGGGGCACCTGAAATCCCTTGAGGCATCCTCATGAATTCATAAAGCCAAGCCGGACAGATAAAGGCCGTCTTCTCACAGTCCTCTGGGGCCATCGATCTGGTAGTACCCACTGCGGAGATCCAGCACAGAGAACCACTTGCTCCCGTTTAGGCAGTCCAAAGCATCCTGAATGCGGGCATTGTGTACTGATCAGGGATAGTCCGCCCGGTTTAAGGTGCGATAATCCACACATCCTTACTGTTCCATTCTTTTCCTCACTACCACAATGGGGAAGCATAAGGGCTTCTGGATTCTTGTATTACACCAGCAGCTAACATCTCTTGCAGATGCCGTCTCACATCATCTATGTCAGCAGGTGCCAGGCGTCGAGACCTCTCACGAAATGGTCTTTCGTCATGCAGCCGGATATTGTGCTCAGCTCCTTGCACGCATCCTACATCCCATTCCTTTAAAGAAAACACCTGGTCTCTGGGCAAGCTTCTCACTGATCCTCACTTTCCATTCAGCTGGCAGCGGGAGTCGCGAAATCAAACAAGTCAGGGTTACTCTGTCATTCTTCCTTGAACTCTTGCTGCTGGGTAGCACTGCAGTGTCTGCACAATGCACATTAGCCAGGATGCAACCTCTGTTTACTAATGTCTCTTTCAGACACATTATGAACTTGGACCATTACCCTTCTGGCATAAGCATGGGCTCTAGCGGGCAAAATACTAGGCTTGACCAGCAGTCCCTCTGGCAATTTTCCATCGCCTGGTGCATCCAACATTAATATTTTATTCTTAACATCCTTTCTGATCACGGACCTCTCCTGTAAGGTACACTGGGCATTTGGCGCCAGGATCAGAGACTCAGGATCCTTCTTCCATACAATTCCGACCGGTTCCTCTGGTTCTGTTTTTTCAGCATCTCTCTGTGCCTCATAGGCCTTCTTAATTAAAGCCGGAACTCTTAAAGCTCTATTAGTCTTTGACCCCTGTTTTTCATAACACAACTGTGCCAGCCTTCCGAACATATGAGCATTTGTTCCAATCAACAAAGGGACACCATCATACAGTCCAGTGGGGGGACACACTAAGGCTAGGGTCTCTACTTGTTCGGCCACTCCAGCCACGGAGGTGGGGAAAGACAGCCAAATTCAGATATACCGGAATAGGGTAGGCCTCTCACTTAACCCCATACATGCAGTCCTTCTAATGGTTGTAAGGGTACGTCTGACAAATGCTTCTGATACCAATCCTGGAACATAATTGTCACTTGGGAGCCACTGTCTAATACAGCTCGTGTAGACACTCCATTCACCTTTACAGTGGTCTCCATGGAGGACCCACTATTCTGGACCAGTCTGGGAGAGGCGGTGTGGGGCCTGGGCAACTGACCTTGCCACAAAGGACGTGAATTAGCATTTTGGTGCCCTCACTGGGATCATGTCGTGCACCTCTTAACCACTGATTTCTCCCGAACCTCTCCTTGTAGCCTATATGCAACTTTGTCAGTGTCTTTTGGGGACTGGCATTCCCTTTTCATGTGCCCATCTTTCCCACAATTATAGCAAAACATACTTTCTGGAGTTTGAGCTGGCCGGCCCCACACTAGGAGCCAGGGCGGGGTATTACTAACTGGAAACCTGGTGCCATCTCTGTCTCTGCGTGATAAGCATTTGGAGACATCTCGTCAGTTTCTCCACTTCCATGGTCAAGGAATTGAGTTTGGAGCTGTTATCAGCAGGAGATACATGGGTGGGTACCCCACCCCTGCAAGCAGATGCAGTCGGATATAGGTCAGGGCCCGTACTTGCAGGCATGGCCTTCATAAAGGGACTGTTTTTGAATTCCGGATCTCTCAACAGTTAGCCCCATTGTGGCATATCTTTTTCCTTGTCAGAGCACTCCATTGACTGTCAACCTCTGCCCCTGAACTTCACTTGATGGGTCACCCTCAGTCACTCGGGTCGTAGCCACAGCTGTTGGTGCAGGTACCTCCAGGTCGCCTTTTCTCAACTCCTCAATTTCTCTCATTAACTCATCATAGGAGGGTGGGGATTCCAGTCGATTTGCCAGGCGTAACTGAAGCAACAGCAGTTCTGAGAAGGGGGCAGACTTAAGGATTCTGTCCAGTCTGGTTCGGTCCAGTTCAATCGCTGGCAAACTACCCTTTCTGAGGCATTCTTGCAACAATTTTTCCAGCCGAGAGACATACACAGACAACAACTCCCCTTGGTACTGTTGTGCATTTCTTACTCTCCACCATAGGTCCTCATCAGAATCTGGGCTCCCATACACATTCTCCAAGGCCTCAAGATAGGCCTGTGCAGTCGCTTCAGGGTTACTGGCCCGTTTAGCATGGATGGTAGCCAGGGCAGGACCTCGGAGGCTCTCACTAACCCTCTTTCGCTTTTCGCCTTCCGAGCATTGCCATTCTAGCACTTGGGGGGCAACATAGTCTATCCAGGTCTCCCAGTCATCCTCCCCTTGGGGGGTGGGGAGGGTGCCAGAGAAGATCCTCAACCTCGGTAAGAGTCGTGACTAATGGCAGGTGCAGAAATAGGAGTCTGCATTGGTTCAGCCACCATTACGGGCACTGGAGCAGGAGAGGGTGTTGGGAGGAACACCCCAGGTGGCAAGAATAGTTTCTTCAAGTCCTCCACAGTTTTCCCTCTCCCAGCAACCATTCAGCAAATTTCTCCTCAAAAGTTTCAGATAGTGGTGGGCTGATTCCCCGGGTCTTTACTGTCATTAGTTATCACTCTCCAAGCAGTGAGGGCTCCCTCTGGGGTAATGGTCTGTGGCACTTGGAGCTATCTATGGGATCCTTAAACTCTACTAGGGCCAGGAAAGTGTGGGTAAGCAGATTAGCATGCCGACCCACCACCACAGGGTTTTGTAAACCTTCCACCTTGGAAAGTACTCCTGCACAGTGTCCGTATTGATACCCAGGGGATGTCCAGGATAAGCATAGCATTTTGGGGTCGATCTCCTCCCAGTACACCACTCCACCAGCGGTGCACAACCACTTCTGTCGGGTGCCCATTTTTCTTAACAGTGGTTCGTAAATATGGCCACTAGAGGACACACAATCCCAGCGGTGAGCCTCCAAGATGTAACCCCTAGATGGCACTATCCCAGGGGCTACTACCCCTGCCTGATTTGCCACTAACAGGTTGAGGGCCTGGATCCAATGGCGGGTGCCTCCACCCAGAGGTCAGGGTTTGCAATAGTTAAACTAACTGGTCACAGCCTCTGGGACACTGCAACCCTTTCTTCCCACTAGTGGCCCACACAATATATCAGAATTACCTTCACAGTATACACTTACCCCCAGGTCTGGTTCCGGCACTGGGACCTCCTGTGAAATGAGATACAGTGCAACAATCACAGTACAGTACTAACATAGACAAATACCTCAGGCAGTATAACGTTGCTGAAACAAGCAGCTCTGATTTATTTGGGGATATAACAAGGACAGGGGAAATCAGGTTAATTAGCTTATCACTCTAATAATCTACCTATGGCTCTGTGCACAGGCCTATCCCTATCAGTTACTGTCCTTGGGTACCCAAGCCCTAGTGGCTAGTCCAAACCGTGGCAGCTGGTAGGGCCCTTTCACACAGAGAAAAGGAGAATTAAACAGTCAGCAGTACAGTAATTCCATTTGGATTTAATGTGGCAATTCAACAGGAGCGACCCTGAATTAGTACTCACGACCTCCAAATAAGATAGGGTCCTTCAATGTCAGCAGGGCTCACTTGAGGTACACAAACCTCTACACATCCATATAAAGAAAGCACTATACCAGGCAGGCTGCATCTGTATCCCGATCGCAATTACTGCACAATACCCGGAGAACACGCAGCAGATTCAGTTCCTGACAGACCGAGTGCAATTTCAGCAATTCCTCCAGTCTTCTACAGGGTGAGCCTGGTTTCTACTCTTCAGAGATCCTTTGATTCTTTTCACAGGACGATTCAGTCCTAACAAGCTGTTACACAAGCTGCAGACCGGAACTCTGGGCCTTACATGTTTTTGACTAAAACTGCACACTGAAAAGCACAGGGCTCCTTCCTTCTTCACTGCCAAAGCTCAACTGAAACTCCAACCGACAAAACCGGGCACTTCCTTTGAGTTCCTCCCAGTTCTTGACTGGATTGGCTGTCACTCACAATAGACTGCTGCTGTTGGTCCAAAAGGCACTGAAGTCTAAACTACATCTCCCAGAGTCACTGCCCATACAATCCTCTCGTGGCTGGCTCAGATTATGAGTCCAAGTTCTGATTCAGTCAAGGCACCATTTTAGAGCTAGCTTACCCCACACTGATTGGTCCAGTTCAGCAGTTCAAAACTAGAATGGGGAACTAGCAGACACAGTTCTGACTGCAAAGAAAGCAGGTTAGACAAACTGTAATTTCATTATTACTCTAAATAATTTCTGGCAAACAGTCACATCTTTCAGATAGGTTCCCTTTGCACTCCTAGTGACTGCAAAAATGAAGTGAATTGGCAGAAGCTGGAGTGGTACTCAGAGAAGCACACAGTCCCCCATACAACTAATTATGTCTGCAAGCAGACAGCTCTAAAGAGACAGTACCAGAGGCTCTAAAAACACTCACTGATAAATGGCTTAAATGCCAAACACTATTCAGGCTTGGAGCATTCAAGCAAGCTCCTGGAAGTCTTTTGGAACCCCATTTGCAGGGGTTACATTAATATCTCTGCCTTTTCACATTCTCCCTGCCCACCCTCCTCCCTTTATTAAGCCTCACTATCCTCCCTTGGTCTTCCTTTGCTCCCTGATGTACCTATAAAAGGTTTATTCCCTTCAACTGAGTTGGCTATCTTTTCCTCAGTTTGGGCCTTTGCTGTTCTGACTGCCTTCCCAGCCTCCTTTGCTTTAACTGATACAGTTCTCTGTCCTGCTCCTGCTGCAATTCCTTGTACTTCCTGAATGCTTTCTTTTTCTCTTGAACCTTCACTGCCACTTCCTTTGAGAACCATAGTGGTTTCTTACATCGTCTTGTTTTGTTTATTTGCTTCACACAAGGCTGTTACCTCTGTGATGGCAGTTTTATTATTACCCATTGTTCTTCCACCCTCCTTCCGCCCATTTGCTAGTGCATTCCTTAGGCACTCACCCATTTTGACAAAGTCAGCCCTCCTAAAGTCCAGTACTTTTGTCTTTGTATGGCTTGACTCTATTGCTGTGTTTATTGTGAACCATACTGTTCGATGGTCGCTAGTTCCCAGATGGCTACCCACTTCTACATCTGTGATCCTCTCTCCATCTCCATTTGAGAGTATCAAGTCTAATATTGCTCCCTCGAGTGGGCTCCAGTACTAGTTGTCTAAGGCATGCCCCTGTAGGGCATCTAGAATAACTGCACTCTTCAAAGTGGCAGCTGCAACTGCTCAGTTAACATCTGGCATATTCAGATGCCCATCAGCAATATCTCCCTTTTCTGCCATTCTAAGTATACTTTCTATCATTTCCTTGTCCACTTCCTCCCTTGAGAATGGGGTCTGTATACAACCCCTGTGCGGATTGTGGTGCCATTGCCTGTCTCCAAATTTACCCACAGTGCTTCTTCTCCTCCCTGTTTACCTTTTTGTTCTGTTGCTTTTATTCCTTCCCTTATGTAAAGAACTACTCCTCCCCCTCTTTTACCCTCCCTGTCCCTCCTGTAGATAGTGTATCCTGGTATGTTTACGTCCCAGTCATGGTTTTGTGTGTACCATGTTTCTGTGACTGCCACGATATCCAGATGTTCCTCCTCCATCAAGGCCACTAATTCAGGAAGCTTGTTACCGGACAGTGAAACAGCGGAAACCACATGCAGCGGGAGGCATACAATGCCGCAGATCCAAACAACAGTTGAAGGAGCAAAGAATGGGAAACACAGACGCGGAAGCAATATGGAAAAAATCACAAACGCGGACGTTACTGTGGGGAAGTACATACCTACAAAACCAGCAGCTTAGTCTGATACGAGAGACATTAACAGCAGCTCCGCACACTGGTCACAACAGTAAAACAGCACTATTTTTTTAATAAGTACACCTACACATGAAATAAACAGCAAAAAATCCAGTTTTAAATATACTTTTTTATCTTTCCTTTTTTTTTTACAGTAGTGAGCCATTGTATAATAGGAATAATGCCCTCCAGGGTGGCTGTTATGCTAGGATAACATCCCTTCTCGGGTGTTGGATGCCCTCGGCCGCTGGCCTCAGGCCCAACCACCCGAGGTGGGATGTTATCCCAGCATAACACCCACCCTGTCGGGCATTATTCCTTTAATAGTTCCTGGTAGTCTAGTGGTACCCCCCTCCCCACCGGTAGCCCCAATCACCCATAAAGTTACTAAAACTGTGCCCTGGTGATCCAGTGGTATCCCCCTTCCCCTCATACCTCCAATCACCATGCAAATAATAAAATTCTTTACCCTGATGGTCCAGTGGTTCCCCCCTCCCCTCCTGTACCTGTGATCACTGCGTGAATAATACAATTCTTTACTCTGGTGGTCCAGTGGCTCCCCCCTCCCCTCCCATACTTCTGATCACCATGCTAAATAATAAATTTCTTTACCCTGGTGGTCCAGTGGTTCCCTCCTCCCACACCATATCTGTGATCACTGTGTGAATAATAAAATTAGTTTCCCGTGGTCCAGTGGTTCCCCCCTCCACTACCATATCTGTGATCACTTTGCAAATAATAAAATTGATTCCCTGGTGGTTCAGCAGTCCCCACACCTCCGATCACCATGAGAATAATAAAATTCTTTACCCTGATGGTCCAGTGTTCCCCCACCCCACCCACACAGGATCCCCAGCCCACCCAGCTCCCCCGGTCATCAGCAGGCAGCATACCCACCTACATACCACCAAAGCTGCCGCCTAATGACAACTTACAGTAGTTGCTGCAAGCTCATTTGTTCCACACTGTGGACCAATGGGCTTGCAGTGCCTCTATAATAATTCACAATTTTGTGAATGAATGACTTCATTCACAAAGTTGTGAATTATTACAATATGCACTGCTCGCCCATTTGTTCACAGTGTGGACCAATGGGCTTGCAGCAACTACTGTGTGTTGTGTTGTGTCATAGTTGCCTTATCCAAAGAACTTCTTCAACATCAGGCCCCCACCCCCAGGCTGGGGCGGACATGCACTACACAGAAGTCATTTCCATCAATGACCATGATCATCATTGCCAGACTGAAGAAGGATGCAGATGAAATCTGTGAAGAAGTAACCAAATAATAAACCATTAATGAGACCTACTTGCAAATATGCTCCCCCAACCGAAAAAAAAATTGCTTACCTTCATTGGCTTGAGAGTATTCCATTTCCAATTTCAATGGCAAAATTTCTTATCAAGCACTGGAATGTGAACACCAACAGAATGTGTGACTTGTGATACAAAACAATACAATGAATACATGTCTATATATGGCAACCCCCCCCACGTACAAAATACATATATATATATATATATATATATATATATATATGTATAGATATATATATCAGCTCACCAAGGCTACTATTAGTCCAGACACAAAGGGCACCCTTCCATCCGGTTGAGGTGATCGTATTGCATTTGCGGGAACTGCAGCACACTTTGGACCAGCAACAGTTCTCTCACGGTCATTATTTCTGATGGGACACTGAATGGATTCATGTCATGTTATCCCTCCTTCACACGGTTTGGCAAAACACTGTGCATCATGAGTACATCAGCATCACAGAGTATGTAAACTTGCTGGACACAAGACAGATGCATTTGGGGGATGCAGAAAAATCCTGGGGACTCCAAGTGACCACTGCACACATGAGTTACTGTGCAATAAATTCTGGGGGACATTGCATGTGGTGTAATGCTCCCATTTCACTGCCTCAGTACTTGGGAATTTTCTGGAAACAAGACAGACGCATTTTGGGGATGCAGAAAAACTCTGGGGACTCTGTGTGACCACTGCGTGCATGAGTGACTGTGCAATACATTCTGGGGGACTTTGCATGTGGTGTAATGCTCCCATTTCACTTCCTCAGCACTTGGGAATTTCCTGGACACACAACAGATGCATTTTGGGGATGCAGAAAAATTCTATGGACTCAGTGTGACCACTGTGCACATGTGACTGTGCAATACATTCTGGGGGACTTTGCATGTGGTGTAATGCTCTCATTTCACTTCCTCAACACTTGGAAATTTTCTGGACACAGGACAGTTGCATTTTGTGTGTTGTGATTGTGAGCACATAATGTCATACTTAAATTATAAATTAAAGCATCAGTGTAACAATGTGGTGAAAATTTTGACCTATATGTTTTTATGATGTTTTACATTGCCAGCCACTAGTTACCTCCTGACTTGTATGATACCCTTCTTTTCACAATTTGTGTCTGCTTTACTACTTTTTCTCATGTCTGAAAAAAAAAGGAACACGCCTTTTAATATGGCTCTGACCAGGTTTTCATCACTATTTGCAGCTATTTTTGAACAAATATTGTTCTGTGAGGTCATAAAACACTGCATGCTGCATAACTGTTAATTTTACAACAGAAATAATATATAACAACTGATGGAGAAAAACAGTGGAAAATACTGACAAAGACCTGGGCCCAGATATTCAGACTGCATCAGGCAGGGGCGCAAGCCAGGGCACAGTGCAACTGGGATGCGCCAGGGCCAGGACCAGGACCAGGTGATATTCAATGGTGATGCACCATGGCGCAGCACCATTGAATATGTCAAGGTCAGCACACATACTACACCTGGCACAGTGGCACTGCACCAGCGCAAGCCACAAACAGGGAACACGGGGATGTGCCAGCACAAGTGCAGGTGTGCTAGGTGCATCACCCCCGATATTCAGTAGGGGGCATGGAAATGAGACCATCAAATATGCAAGGTGCAAATGGGGCCATTTGCATGTCATTATGGTGCCATTTGCATACCTTGTGCAGGGCAGGCTGGTGACTTGTGCCTGGTGCCCAGCACAGCATGATGTGTGCTGTGGGGATCCCAGGGCATCCCCCACCCCGTAGCCACAATCGCGCAGTATGAGGTACTAACGATAGCCCTGGTAGTCTAGTGGCCCCACTTCCTGATTCCCCAAGTCCCCAATGACTGAACTGTTAATCAGTCCCTGGTAGTCTAGTGGCCCCCCTCCCTCCTGTGTCCCCAATCGCCAGATTATGTCATTTTGTAAGTCCTTGGTAGTCTAGTGGTACCCCCACCACCCATTGCTGTGATCACAGTACAGCATCATATCATGATTCCCTGGTGATCCAGTGGCACCCACCACCCTTCCCATCCACACAGCACACTGTGGACCAATGGACTTACAGTCCATATTGTAACTGTCATTCGGTGGACAGCTGGGCAGTATGTGGGTGGGTTACAGCTGCCTGCTGATGATGACTGGGGGACTGGAGTGGGCAAGGGGTGCTGTGTGGGTAGGAGGGGTGGGGGATGCCACTGGATCACCAGGGAATCATGATATGGTGCTGCACTGCAATCGCAGCAATGAGTTGGGGGGGTTACAGTAGACTACCAGAGACTTACAAAATGGCATTGTCTAGTGATCCGGGACATGGGGAAGCCACTAGACTACCAGGGACTGACTGACAGTACAGTCATCAGGACTTGGGATATTGGGAGGGGGCAGGGGGGACACTAGACTACCAAAGATATGTGTGTGCTTGTGGATGGTGTTCTGGGTGGGTGGGTGGGTGGCCACCCACAACTAGCAGCTGTTGTGTTGCACCCTGCAATACAGTGGCCCACCTGTGGGTGGCCATGAGTTGCTCCCAGTCCTCACGGGCTCAACTTTGAGCCCCCCATATGGCACACTGCAGGGTTGTGCCAGCATATGCACCAGAAATTCTGAGCTGAATATCGGGATGTGCTGCATATGCATGGGTACGCCCCATGCATCTGTGTCAAATACTATTACATTGTGCCCCGGCGCATTGGGATTTGTGCTGCACCTGGTTGCCCTTTCAGTATCCTGCTGGGGCACAATGCGGGGTTGTGCCAGCACAACTCTGTTGCGCCATGTACAACCCCTTTGAATATCCCAGCCCTGTGTGCACCATATTAAAAGGAGAGCTCCTTTTATTATTTTAGACATGAAATAAGTACTAAAGCAGACTCAAATACTGGTAAGAATGGTATCATACAAGTCAGGAGGTAAGTAAAGTGGCAATGTAAAATAGCATACAAGAGTATAGGTCAAAATTTTCACCAGATTATTGCACTGCTGCTTTAATGTCTAATTCAAAAAAGAAATATTTCTGGAGTCTCAGTAATGCTTACTTTGTGTCAGGACTCGTGATTTGAAGTGTTTCACAAAATGCATGACTGAGCAGTGCAAGTCTGTTGTGCTAAACGGCATGTGTGCCATTAGTGTTCTTTCTTGTGTGTGCAGACATTGTCCAGCTTCATACAAACATATATATGGTGTGACTTGTTGCAGTGTCTCAAGAATAAAGATGAGAAAGAATATATGAGGTATATTTTATTTGTACCATCAGCACCAGTGGAGTAAGAGTTATGATATTTTTTCAGAGGTATCAGGTCACAGTGCACCTCAGTCACTCACAGTGCACACATGACTTTACAGAGATCAAAGCACAAAAAATACATGCTCTCCTAAAAGTCATGTGTGCAGTATGTGACTAAGGTGCACTGTGGCCCGACACCTCTGAAAAAATATTATATCACTTAGTCCGCTGATGATGATGGTGATAATAAAATATATGTTTTTCTTATCGCTATTCTTTATACCATAAACACTACAACAAGTCAGCAATATATGTTTGCAAGAAGCTGCACAATGTCTGATGTCACACACACACACACACACACACACACGCACACACACACACAGAGGAAACAACACTGACTGCACACATGCAACTTAGCACATCATACTTGCACTGTTCACACAAGCTTTTCCACAACTACTCCATAACAGAAAGTAAACATTACTGAGGCACTGGATTATAATAGCAGGGCAATAAGGGGCATGTATGACTCTATGTGTATGTCTATATTTAAAGGGAAGCAGTCAGAAACAGGAGCTCCTGCCCCCTGCAAGGCTTACCCTCTGGTTAAGCCTTTTAAGTACGTTGTGGCATTTTTCTCACTCCGCAACATGCTTTATTTTAATAAAGAAAAGTCAGCAACCCGGAAGTATGGCAGACTGGACGCTATGGGGGCTCAATTATGTGTAAACGAAAGGTGTGATGGAGATGCACCATATGCTACAATACTTTTGTATTAAAGCACATGGTGCATCGACGTTGTACCTTTACACATAATGGAGCCCCCACAGCATCTGCCATACTTCCGGGTTGCTGACTTTTCTTTATTAAAATAAAGTATGTTGCGGCATGAGAAAAATGCTGCAACATACAGTACTTAGAAGGCTTAACTGGAGGGTAAGCTTTGCAGGCGGTGGGACCTCCTGTTGCTGACTGCTTCCCTTTAAGCTAATACTGTGGCTTTCCCTCTGTCTGCTATTAAATATAAACAAAAGACAAAACACTACAGCAGTGGGATGGGGGAAGGTGTGCTAAAAAAAAAAAAGGCGAATGGAGGATCCCCTGATGTTCCAGCAGCAGATGGAGCATCGACACAATCTGCAGCTGGTGTTGCTCGATCTGCTTCACCTGCTGCTGGACAGCACCCACCTTCTCATTATTTTCCTCCACCGCAGCCCACAAAAGTGCTATGTCTGCCTGCATTGCAGGCATTGTGGGGTCTACTGGTGTGGGGGGAAAACCAGGTAGTGGTGGTGGTGGTGAGGGTGGTGCTGGTGGCAGTGGTGGGGGTAATGGTGGGGCAGCTACTGCTGTGGCTCTCCTCATGCTGTGGCAAAGCACAACAGCAGCATCCTCTGCCACTGCCATAGAAGGGCCAGCAGGTGGAGGCCTGACCTGTTCAGTGGCAGCCTGCCACAGCACCTTGTGGTGGTTCAGCATATGTGTGCACTGGCCCCCAGTCCCCAGATGTGTGTCCCCAGGGGCCATGGCACACCTGCACACCACAAAGTAGACACACCACAAGGCTGCTGTCCCCCTGACACATTTGAAAAACTGCTAAACTGAGGAGCTGCGGAGGGGACCAGATACAGGAGGAGCAGATATAGTGCTGGCAGCATGGTCATGCACCTGGGGCTCCACCTGCTGCTGTGGAGGTGGTGCTGCTGGAGCTTCGGCAGCTGCTGCTGCTGGTGGTGGTGGTGGGAGCAGACTTGGTGGATGTGGCGGTGACACTGGTGGTGCTGCTGCTGCTTCCGGGGGAGGGAGGCAGGACCAAAGAGTCTGGAGGCGATTCAATGCCACCCCTCTATGACCCCACACATGCACACTCCCTCCAGCCGCTGGCACATACTGTCCCATATCCATTGCCACACACACACACACACACACACACACACACACACAGTCACAACATACACACACACACACACACACAGTCACATACATACAAAACACACACACAACTTATAAAACAAAGAAATTGGTCACCAAAAGAACTGACAAAACAGTACAAAAAACCTAAAGAATTAGCTTTTAAAAAGCTATTGGGTTTTTGGAATTTGCTCAAGAAAGAAACTAATAATGAACTCTCCCCTCCTACACAAAATGCTTCCTCCTTCAACCTCTGCAAAGAAGAAAGTGAACGTATTTGTTTGTATGACTCACTTCCTTCCTGCCTGGTTAAAGCATGTGACTTACAGAACTGTAAGCCATGTGATGTGTGGGGGGGGGGTTCCTAAAGTGCCTATATTGTTGTCATTCCACCTTACTTCACATTAAGGTGGAATAACAATGCAAAGTCATAATAACAAAGCGAAGTGAGCACTTTTTAATGCCCACAACATGTAGCATTATGATAATGCGAAGTGGCCACTTCGCATTCACTTATCAGGTGGAATTAAATTTCGTTGCATCTCTGTCTGTGGCAAGACATACTTCTCTATCTCTGAAGAGTGTATCATTATGATGCATTGTCTTGGAGCTGTACCTTGTGCTTTGGATTGGAGGCTACAGGCAGTGGGGAGGGGTGAGCATTAGAGCTGACAACTGCCAAGGAAGACCCCACCGCTGATTCTCCAACACTCTGGAGTCACAAAACCTTAATGTGTTTTTTTTACATTTTGCTGCCGGGGGGGCATTAGGTTTGAAACCCTAATGCCACATTTTGCTACTTTTGTGGCATTGTTACCATAAGTGATGCATTATCAAAGTTTTTTGCAAAGAATACAGTATATCTTATATGTTATTGGTGTGCAATAGCATCCCTATAGTTAGTGTAGAGTAGACTATTTAATGTTAACCCTAATCTGTGCAGCTTAATAACCGTGGTGGTATTTGACAAAATAGTGCAACATTTGGCATGCACAGTCAGGCTGGCAGAGTCTGAAGACATGAAAAGTATTTTATGATAGTATTCTGTTTGGTTTTTGACATATGGAACACCAAAAAATAGAAAAAACAAAAAAATGTGAAAGAAAAGGTGTTTGGTTTTCCTATACTTAACATCTTATTTTGTTTTGTTTGCTCTCATGCATAAACTAGATAGTGCAGAACTTTTTTATGAAATGTTCAGGGTAGAAGCAACCTGTACTGAAGTAGTTACAGGCGGCAAACAGAGGGATCAGCCAAGCACTAGGGTTGACAACCCCAAGGCACACTCCATGCCTGCTATGTGAAGACAGGGAGAGGCCAAATAGCAATGTTTCTTCCTGTTGCTGCCTGCAGGGTAGGGTTATTAGGGTTGGGAACCCTAATGCCACATTTCCCTACCTTTGTTGGTTTAACCCAAACTAGTGCATTAACAAAGTGGTTTGCAATGAATTGCCTTACTTTTTAAGATAGTATAATTGTATTCTTATTTGCCTGTGGGAATGCAAGACTCTCTGAGCCCTGTGCTGCCACTCCTCCATAGGTGCATATATGTATGTTGCTGTGGAAGCACAGAGCCCAGATGCCCTGCACTTCCATTTCTGTCAAAACAGCAGTTTCTTTCCTTCATTATATGGCTTGTTAAAGTTCCAATGTTATCCTGTGTGAATTTGCATTTTTTTATTTCTTATGCTTTTTTTATATTACCAATAAATGTTAATGGGGACATATATGTTATTCTTGTAGTACTCAATAAGACAGAACACCAGGAGGAAGGAGCTACTGGTATAACTAAAACTTCTCTACTGGGACTAAGAACTAGATCTCTTGTACTGGGACCTTCAATTAAGGGTAAAAAAAAAAACAGAGTTAGTGTGTTTGTCAGAGGTAGTTGAAGTAAATTGTTATCTGTTATCTGTGTTATCTGTGTACTTATCTAGGTGCGTGTCACATGTGTCAGAAGGGAATTGTTATCTGTGAAATTAAATAAGTGTAGAAAGATTTGCAAAGTAGGGGGAGTGGCTTAGCTAGAAGAAGCCAGGTTAAGACCAGATATAAACACTGCCCTAGATAGCTTTTGCCAAAGAACAGATAGAACACCAGGAGGAAGGAGCTACTGGTATAACTAAAACTTCTCTACTGGGACTATATTGCCCTCCTTCCCTCCACTCAACCCCCTCACCCTAAACTAGTTCTACTTTTATAGGCACAGGATTTAACTGACAACAGGAACTTCCTGTTTGGGAGCAGGAAGTGAGTAATCATAGAGCTACCAAAAACTCACCATCCAAGAAGGGCAAGAGTAGCTCTCCATCCCCCCCTAGCTGCTGGAGGTCTGACTCTAAGCAAGTAAGGAGACTACTGAGAAATATAGGAACTTCTTGTCTCAGAACAGGAAGATCAGGAGCTAAAAGGGTGCAGAGGCAGTAAGTAAGTAGGGAGAGAAGAAAAAAAGAAATAAACAAACAGAGAAAAGACTAAGTATTCCAAATAACAGTTAGGGGGCCAGAAAAAAGACATGATGGAAGTGGTGCAGTGCAGTGGCTGTGGAGCAGCAGTCTTCCAGGAGATGTTCTGGAGGATGCAGTGTTGTCCCATCTGCAGGCACCTCTCTGGGCTGAGGGAGGAGGTTGCTCATCTCCAGGCTGAGTTGGCCAGGATTTGGGGGACCTCCTCTCCCACCCAGGGACCACCAGGGTCACTGCCGTTGCCTCAGAGGTTGCCAAGAAAGAGGAGTGGTTGGACCACAGTGGTCTCAGGGAGGGTGAGGGTGGTGAAACAGAGGTGCATCCTTCCAGTTGTACCTCTCCACTATTTCTATGCCTTTCTGGAAAAGTGTGGTTCCTCTATGGAGGCACCCACAGTGGAGATCAAGGAGTATGCTGGGAACCTCCACAAAGGATACCCACAGGACAGTGGCATGGGACCTGACAGGGGAAGGAAACAATTCCTGGTGTGGGACTCCATTGTTAGGAAGGTACAGCTGGGGGAGGAAGGGGAGAGGGAGGTAAGGTGCCTGCCTGGCACCATGGCTTGGAGGGACAGGGAGCAAATCCTCAGGATCGCAGGAGCAGCTGCACAGGGAAGGGAGCTGGATATCATTGTCCACCTAGGGACAAATGACTTGGATAAGAAAGGGATCAGAGCAGTGCAAGAAGCATTTGTGAAGATGGGGAGGGGCCTTAGACAAATAGCACACACGGTAACCTTCCCGGAGGTGCTGCCTGTCTATGGCATGGGTGAGGCTAGGGTGCTCCACACCATGGGATTCAATCAGTGGTTGAAAAGTTGGTGCAGAGCTCAGGGATTTGGCTTCATTGGGGACTGGGGGTACACCTGGAGGGATGCAGGCCTATACTGGCATGATGGTCTGCATCTGTCCAGGAGGAGAACCAGGATCCTAGGTGATAGGTTTAAATACTTCATTGGCAAGCATTTAAACTAGCCAAGGGGGGAGGCACTGGAAAGGATCAGGGAAATCCTAGTCCTCCAAAAATATCAGGATACTAAGTGAGGTAGACACCAACATAGAGATGTCGATAGGGAGAAGCACAGGGGTAAATGGAGAATGTGACAAATGCAATAAGGACAGGGATGGGGCAAAAAGGGGTAAGGCCATCAAGAAATGGAGGGTAATGAGTACCAACGCCCATAGTCTGGGCAACAAGCTCCTTGAACTGGTGGCCTTGATGGAAGAGGGATGCCTGGATATCATAGCAGTCACAGAAACATGGTACACAGAGAACCATGACTGGGATGTTAACATACCAGGGTACACAACCTACAAGAGAGACAGGAAGGGCAGAAGAGGGGGGAGGGAGTAGCTCTCTATGTAAGGGAAGGGATAAAAGCAACTGAACAAAAGAGAAAACAGGAAGGAGAGGAGGCACTGTGGTCACCTTAGAGACTGGAAATGTCACCACAATCCGCACAGGGGTTGTATATAGTCCCCCATGTCAGGAGGAGGGAATGGACAAGGATATGATAGAAGGCATACTTAGGATGGCAGAGAAAGGGGAGATACTGTTGATGGGGGACCTTTAATATGCCAGATGTTAACTGGAACACCTTTGCTGCAGCCACATCCAAAAGCAGGGCCATTCTTGATGCTCTTCATGTGGCATGCTTCAGACAGCTAGTTTTGGAACCAACTCATGAGGTAGCAATCTTAGACCTCGTACTCTCAAATGGGGACAATGAGATAATCTCAGATCTAGAAGTGGGTAGCTATTTGGGAACAAGTGACCACCAAACAGTGTGGTTCACGATAAACTCAGCTACAGAGTCAAGCCATACAAAAGTGAGGGTTCTGAACTTCAGGAGAGCTGACTTTGGCAAGATGGGAGAGTGCCTTAGAAAAGCACTAGCAAACAGGCTAGAAGGAGGGGTGGAGCAACAATGGGGAAATATCAAAACTGCCATCACAGAGGCAACAAGCCTTTGTGTGAAGCAAATAAACAAATCAAAATGAAAGAAAAAGCCACTATGGTTCTCAAAAGAGGTGGCAGTGAAGGTCAGGGAGAAAAAGACAGCATTTAGGAAGTATAAGGAAACACAGAAGGAGCAGGACAGAGAACTGCACCAGTTAATGCAGAAGGAAGCAGGGAGGGTAGTCAGAATAGCAAAGGCACAAACTAAGGAAAAGATAGCTAACTCAGTTAAGAAGGGGGATGAAACCTTTTATAGGTCTATCATGAAGTGTAGAAAGACAAAGGGAGGGATAGTGAGGCTGAATAGAATGGATGGTGGGTGGGCAGAGACTGACAGTGAAAAAGCAGGGATACTGAATGAATACTTCTGTTCAGTATTCACAAAAGAGGAAGTGGGGGAGGTGCCTAATCCAATTAACAGATGCACTCTGGAGACAGGGGGGTCAATCCCAGTCCTTTCACAGAAGAAAGGGTTCTGAAAGAACTCCTAAAACTGAAGGTGGACAAAGCAATGGGGCCAGATAGAATTCACCCCAGAATTCTAAAAGAATTAAGCAGAGAACTAGTGATACCACTGACTACCCTTTTTAACAAATCATGGGAGGATGGTGTGGTACCTTAGGACTGGAAGAAGGCAGATGTGATTCCCTTTCACAAAAGTGGGACCAAGACAGAGGCAGGAAACTACAGACCTGTCAGTTTGACCTCTGTGGTAGCGAAAGTGATGGAATCACTTCTGAAGGAAAGAATTGTTGAGTACCTAGAGGCCAGTGGGGCAGAGGACCCAAGGCAGCATGGGTTCACAGTGGGAAGGTCATGTCAGATGAATCTAATTGATTTCTTTGACTGGGTGACCAAAGTAGTAGACCAGGGAGGGGCTGTGAACAAGACCTAGCTAGACTTTAGCAAGGCATTTGACACAGTCCCACACAAAAGATTAGTAGGCAAATTAACCAGCCTGGGATTGGGTCCCAGGGTGGCATCCTGGGTAAAACACTGGCTGAACAACAGGACACAGAAGGTAATTGTAAATGGAGTCCACTGTGAAGAAAGAGGGGTTACTAGTGGGGTACTGCAGGGTTCAGTACTGGGTCCAGTCCTTTTTAATGTCTTTATAAGTGACATTGCAGAGGGACTGGAAGGAAAAGTATGCCTCTTTGCAGATGACACAAAGATCTGTAATAGGGTTGATACACAAGGAGGCATGGAAAGGATGAGAAAAGACTTGGCAAGGTTGGAGGAATGGTCAGAAGTATGACAGCTTGGATTCGATGCAAAGAAGTACAAAGTAATGCACCTGGGGGAAAAAAAAACCTAGGGGAAGATTACACAATTGGGGGGAGGTAGTAACAACAACAAAAATGGCAAGGGACCCAGTGGTAATCATATCAGATGACCTTAAGGTTGGCAAGAAATGTGAGAAGGCAGTAGGGAGGGCTGGGGGATACTGGGATATATAGGGAGAGGCATCAGCAGCAGAAAACAGGAAGTTGTCATCCCTCTGTACAGACAGTTGGTGAGACCCCATCTGGAGTACTGCGTCCAGTTCTGGAGACCCCATCTCTGCAAGGACATAGACAGGATGGAGGCAGTTCAGAGGAGGGCAACTAAAATGGTGCAGGGTCTGCAAGAGAAGCCATATGAGGAGAGACTAAAGGAGCTTAATATGTAACCATTGAGGAATGGAGAGAGGGGGGCATGATAGAAATGTTTAAGTACCTCAGTGGAACCAACAAAGTCCAAGAGTTTCAGAAAAAGAACAAGGGGACACAATTTGAAGATAGAGGGGGGACAGCTCAGGGGAAATGTGAGGAAGTATTTTTTCACAGATAGGGTGGTGGACGCATGGAACAACCTTCCTGAGGAGGTTGTGGGGTCTAAAACTGTGGGAGAATTCAAGAATGCATGGGACAGACATAAGGCAATTTTTGTGGGGGGTAGGAAGGAATAGGCTGTTGGTTAAATAAGATCTGCAGCTTATCCTCTAGGTAGGGAAATGGGCAGACTAGGTGGCCAAGCGGCCCTTATCTGCCATCAAAGTCTATGTTTCTATGTTTCTATATAGATTGTCCCTTAAGTCCAAATATTGGGGGAGTTATGGCTTGTTGAAGTTCTGATGTTATCCTACAGGAATTAATTTGTATTTTTTTATATTTCCTGTAAACTATTTTTTTGGGGGAGGGATATGTGTTATTCTTGCGCCACTCATTAATTTGTTTTGCTACATAGATTGTCCCTTAAGTCCAAATATTGAATGAGTTATGGCTTGTTAAAGTTACAGTGTTGTAATATGAGAATTACATTTTTTTTTAATTTTAATTGTATGTTATGTGTGCTCTAAATTTCTTTAGAGGGATTATGTATTATTCGTCTAGTACTCATTAAGACATTTGTTTTAATATATAAATTGTCCCTTATGTCCAAATATTGAGGGAGTTATGGCTTGTTGAAATTCAAATGGGGGAAAAAACTAAGTTCAAATTATTTTTTATATGAGAGCATTCTTTTTTCATACAAAAACAAAAAAGCATACAAAAAAGGATGCCTTCATGTGAAGAAAGAATTTGGACTTAGTTTTTTTTCCACATTCTTTTTTTGTATGAAGCAACCTTTTACATATGCTTTTTTCGTTCATACAAAAAAAAAGAATGCCTTAAAAAACAAAAGAATCACAAAAAAACTAAGATCAAATTAGTTTTTCATATGAAGCCACTCTTTTTTTGTATGGACCAATTCTCTAGTCCGATAAATTTCAAAGTCTATGAACTAGAATTATGGACACTATAGAATTGTGACCCAACTGTAGTGTTCAATCTCTGATTCTTGATGTTTTTATGTGTTCCTAGATTCTAGTCTTTAAATTACAGGTGGTTTTGCCTATGTATACAAATCCATAGGGACACCACAATGTGCATACGACAAATGTCGTGTCACAGGTTATAATTTCTCTCTAATGTTTACCTCTTTGTGGCTTCTAGGATGGTTGAATTTTTTACCTTGTGTACAATATTTATAAGCATTACACCTGTGACACTTAACATTTCCTTTAGACCTCTCAGGCCGCCCATTCCTAATATCTGTTTTTTTAGTGTCAGATTTAAGTCTACTGTGGACCAGTTTGTCATGAAGGTTAGTAGCCTGACTAAAATTAATTCTTGGTTTGGGACCCACACTTGTTTCTACTACAGTATTTCATCTGTTTCTGGATGCAAGGTACATGATGCCTATACTGTAGGTTCAATGTATTTATGTCTTGGGTCATCTCAGAGTAGACTTCAAACACAGCAAAATGAGGAAAAAATGGATGAACAGCACTGGAATGTTCCTTTGCAATATTCTTTTTTTTATCCACACATATGAAGGGCAACCGTTTTGTGACTAGCGCCACTTCCTCTGGCCCACTGTGTGAAAATGTAGAAAATACATTGTTTTACGATCATATTCCTAACATTTTTAATTCTAAATATTCAGTAGACATCAAATGCAAACCATCATTCACTTTAAGGAGATTCAAACATGATAACTGGACTTCTGTCACTGTGTGACACTTATTAACATCAAAACCCACACACCAATAAGCCTGCCCCCAGAGTGAATTTCCAAATCCATAAACGTTATATGTGAAAAAATAAGCAGCGTAATGGAACATCATAGATTTACTCTGTTTCATTCATTTAGCTCTATTATCAGTCATGCTACCTTAAAACCTTTTTTTTTTAATTAATGTGCTTTCTTTTGCAAGTCAGAGTGCATTTCTGCCTTTTTTAACTTTTCAATGTTCTGTATTTCATGTAAGGATGCAAGTTCACTGTTTTCATTCTGTAAAAATATGTGAATGACTACATAAGATAGTACTCCCTTTATACATATTTTTCAGCCATAGTACATCATGCTTGAAGCCAGAAATAAGCGTAATGTTACTTGGTACATTTCAGGAGTACATAAAGTAAAAGGTTTAAAAAACAGAAAGCTCAGCTTGAGCCTCGCTATCCTGCAACTCTGGTAAGTGCTTCTAAGTGCATTATCTGGTCATTTTTTTTCAATATTTGAAGGCATATGCTGAAACGTTCTGTTTTTAAACCCCAAATAGGGATCAGTGTGAATGTGGTAAAACATGAATGTAAATTTAAACAAGAAGAAATTAATCACCTCTTTTGAGAAGTGAGAGTTTTGCTTTATGTATCAAGTAATATTAAGTTTATTTCTGACTTCGAGCATGATTATGTTTTACATAGGGAACTTGAATGCAGGAGAACTTTGTGTTAAAACAGATTGTACTATTGTTGAAAAATATATACTGTATGAAGGGAATACTATCTCTTGTAGTCATTTATATATTTTTACAGAATGAGAACAGTGGACTTCCATCCTTACATGGAATATAGAACAGTAACAAGTTAAAAAAGGTAAAAATGCACTCTGGCTTGCAAAAGAAAGCACATGCATTTAAAACAAATATTTTAAGGTAGCATGACTGATAATAGAGCTAATTGAATGAACTAGAGTAAATTTATGATATTCCATTATCCTGCTTTTTTTCCACATATAAGGTTTTTGGATTTGGGAATTCACTCTGGGGGGTTGGCTTATTGGTGTACAGGTTTTGATGTTAATAAGTCTCACATAGTGACAGAAGTCTAGTTACCATGTTGAACCTCCTTAAAGGGTGTGATGGTTTGTCATTTGATGTCTACTGAAGATTTAGGATTCAAAATGTTAGGAATATGATTGTAAAAAAAATGCATTTTCTATATTTTTACACAGACCAACACAGTGGGCCTGAGGAAGTGGCACCAGTCACGAAACGATTGCCCTTGTTACAGTATGTGTGGATAAAATAAAGAATATTACAAAGGAACACTGTGGTGGCGTTCACCGATTGTATCTCATTCTATTACTTCATCACCAATCAGTACTGGCCAGTTCCAAAAAAATATATTTCCTATTTTGCCTGACCAATCTTTAAATTCTGTCACAAAGGTGACTGGATCTAAGTCTGCCTTTTGGCCCCCCTTTGTATTCTTAGGCAACTGTTCCCTATCCTGTATTAATGCTTTCTGTTTTGCAACATCTAAAAGATCCAGGTCATACTCTTTAGTTACAAATCTATTTCTCAGTTCTTCATCTTTTTTTTCAAATGTTTGTATGTTGCTACAGTTCCTTCTAAGCCTCAGGAACTGGCTATACTGTATGGTACTGACTTTTTCAGGGCTACTGGATTGGATGCTACTGGCATGTAAGACTGTGTTTGTAGCAGTAGATTTCCTATAACAAGCAGTTTCAACCCTTTAATTTCCAATATTGGAGCTATGGAGTGTAGCATCCAAACAATGAGGGCTGTTTTTATCTAGCACATGAGTGAATTTCTAATTTAGGTCATTCAAATTAAGCCATTTTATAAATTCTTCAGCTTCTGATATATGGCCCCACCATATGTAAACAATGTCATTAAAAAAGCAGTATCAAAACACTATTTTTTCCAAAAATGGCTTTGTATACTTATTAAGCACCACTAATTCCTCCAATTTACCTAGAAACAAGTTTGCATATGACAGGTCCATAGAGGCCCCCATGGCGGTGCCACTGGTTTGTTAAAAGTGGTCCCCATTGAATTCGACATAGTTATTTATTAAAATTAATTTCAAACCTGATAGAATAAAATCAACTGGGATTTCACCATCTATTTAATTTCCCCCCAAAAATAGTGGCAAGCCTGCAGTCCCTGTTCATGTCTAATGGAGGTGTAAAGTGCCTCCTCATCAATGCCCAACCAAACATAGCTCTCATCCCATGTGATATTGGATAGCTTCCCCAAAAGGTCAGCGGTGTCTCTCAAATAGATTTTGAAACCAATCACATGCTTCTGCAGGAAATAGTCAATGAACATCTCCACTCTCTTTCTTACAGAGTTTACTCCTGAAATAATAGGCCTCCAAGGGGATCATTGATATTTTTGTGGACCTTTAGAAGTGCATAAAATTCTGGTGTAACATGATATTCATTCCAAATATACTTATATTCACTTTCCAAAATGGCCCCTTCTACCAATTCCTCCTATAAGAGGTGGTGCAGTTCCTTCTTATAACTGTGAAGTCGGATTTTCAACTAGTCTGACATAATTTGTCTCAACATTTAACAGTGAATGAACTATTTTAATGTAGCGGTCTTTGTTCAGCAACAATACATTACCTCCTTTGTCTCCATGCTTTATCACCTGTTCGTTACATCACATCAAATCCTTAATGCTGCATTCACTGTTTTTGTTAAATTATAACTAGAAGGCAAACCAGCATTTGAAATTAAATCATTAACTTGTCTAGTGACTATTTTCTCAAACATTGTGATTGCAGGGTTATAGACTTTAAGTAAGAAAACTGATTTACTCTTAAAATGCTGTTTCCTGTCTTTGTATATTATTTCAGCCAGTAAAGTCGCTGCTTATTATTTCAGCAGATGCAGACATTAAATGATCAATTCCTTCTTCTCTTGTAGCTGCACCTGAATGATGAAAACCTTATCCACCAGAACCTTCATTGAGCAGCTCCACCATAAAATCTTCACTTTTGTTGTCCACATTGAAATCATTTCCTGGTATCTCAGGATTTAAATCCCCTCCTTCCTGTTCATTATTAGTGCTAGATAATAAAGCCAGAATTACATTGATGTCCTCCATAGTCTTAGTAGTGTCTTCTATAAACCCCATATTGGTATCTTGTGATGCATTCTTACCAAATAAATATTTTAATTGTATCTTCCAAAAAAAAAATTGAATAAATCAACATTAATTTGAAAGTTATTTAATGTTGGCGTTGGTATAAATGAAAGACCCTTTATCAAGATGGCCAACTGATCCAGTGTAAGCTCTTTTGAGAACAAGTTCAATGTCTGTAATTTGGTGTTTTCTTCTCCCTGAGCATTCTCTTCCTTATGCCTGTGTCTCTTACAACCTCTCCTCCCTCATTTCATCCTCCCCTTCTGTGTTGTTTCCTTTGTGTAAACAAGGATCCTAACCAGTGGTTCCAGCTCCATCTGTATTATATTGGTGAGTCTGACTATTATTTTTGCTCTGAAATCTCATACAGGACCTACTTCTGCTTTTCCTGAACTTATTGCCCCACTCAAAAATGTGATTGTTATCATAATTGTCTTGGTCCTTCTGCAAATTAATTTGCTTTCTACTGATCAGTGTTTCTTTATGTGTGGCTATTTTATGTTTAGGCTGCTATTCAAAATCCTTAAACTCTGTAGTGCCTTTAAGCACTAAAATAGTTTTTTTAGCCTCCTTTATTTTTTTCTTATAATTCAGTGTGTTTATCAGTGTTATCATTAATAATCAGTTTGATCATGTCTTCAGAGCATTCTGTTATTAATTTAAGCCACTCATCTTTATACTTACAGTTTCAAATCCACTTGATGGTATAATAGGAATCCTTAAGTTCTTGGAGCTTGTCTTCTGTCAATATATTCTTCTAGAGTTATGATGTTGTAAGTAATGTATAATTCTTTGCAAAGGAGTCTTTCTAATTTAATGAATGCTGCCTTGATATCACACACACCTGAATTATTATGTTGGCTCGTGCATGCACAGCCAACATATTGCGGTAGTAGCAGATTTGGAGGCGCAGTCACTGTTGGGCAAATGCAGGGCATGCATCAGTAGGTGCACCCCTCATTCCCCAATCAGCCTGCATGCTGGTGCCACACCATGCATACTTAATGTGGCGATCACATCAAATGAAAGGTCCGCTGCAATGTGAGCAAAGCTTGTCATACGCAGTGGACCTCCCGTTGTGCTTTCCCTGGTGGTGAAAAAAGATTAACATGGCGGCACACTGCCTGCCATACTGCCGACTTCGGGTGTACCCAATTCCCCGTCAGCATTCCCTGCCCAAATGTATGTGCTGACGGGGGAGCCCACTCTCCATTGGCATAATGCACCCCCACCATTTGATATGTGCCGAGGTGCCTAATCCCTTGGCTCTTGCCTCCCACTTTTGTTGTTGCTGATGGGGTGTCCAATCCCCTGCCGGCTACAGCATCCCCACCAGAACACTTAGGTGGCATGCTGGGAGCCCACCCCAGCATGCCAAATTGCCCTGAAAATAAAAACCATCCTGCGAGGTTTTTTTTCTTTTTAAACCCTGTGAAAAAAGAAAATAGTCCCTTGCCATCTCCCTGCCCCCTCCCTCAACCCAAGCCCACCCACTGCTTGCCCTGCCTCCCCACACCCCCCCTCACCCCATACTTACCTCCGGAGTCTGGTGCGATGATCTTCAGTGGACCGGGAACGCGTCTGCACTCTTCAAAGCCGACCACAGGCTGAGGAAATGCTGGTAAGCTGTATAATGGAATAAATAGGGTTTTTTCAACTATGATGCATATCTCAGGCATTTTTTGGGATTGGGGCACCAAATTGTCAACATGGGGTTTTTGGGACCCCTCCTAATGAATTCTGGCACTGTCATGGTGTTAATTGGCCCCAAAAGGTGATTTTCTGATCACTGCATGGAATCACCTTTCAGGACTGATTAGCAAAATGACAGTGCCAGTGTTCATGAGGTGGCTCTCAAAAGCCAGTATGTTGTACCTAGCAAAAATCCCAAAATGACTGTTTTAGCGGTTGTGCAGTTTCCATGCACGCCAGAACTTTGTGACTTTGTAATATTTTCACCCAGATTTTCAAACTGGCATTTTCCACACCTGCTTATGAACAGTACAGCTGTCATTTTACATATCCTGGCTGAAATGTGTTTTCACACATGTGGCACAGAATAGTGCGGTCACTGCATGAAATCAATTTTCGGGACAGTTTCAGGAAATGATGGTGACACCGTTCATGAGCAGAAGTCCTAAAATGCCAATGTGAAAATTTGGTGACAAAATTCCATAAAACGGCTGTGTTACAAGCGTGCGTTGCGCAGTTTCCATGCACCCTTCTAACTTTGCAAATGTGCACTATTTTCATGCAACATTTTCAACACTGGCATTTTTTTACATCTCCTTATGAACAGTACAGCTGTCACTTTTCACATCCTGCCCTAAATGTGTTTTCGCACCTGTGGCGCACAATGGCGCGATCACTGCAAAATCAACGTTTTGGGCATGTTAACAGAATCACACTGCCACTGTTCATGAGGGGAGGTCCCAAAATGCCTATGTTAAAGATGTGGTTAAAAAAATCCCCAAAATAATTTGGTTACTGACGTGTGTTGCACAGTTTCTATGCATGCTCATACCCTCACCAATTTTTCATATTTTCACTCCAGCTTTTCAAGGTTGCCATTTTTTTACATCTCCACATGAACAATACAGTTGTCACTTTCCACATCCTGCCCAAAATGTGTTTTTGTCCCTGTGTTGCCAAATGGCATAGCCACTATGCAAAACCACCTTTCGGCTAACAAACTGATAGTGCTACTTTTCATGAGGTGGGCTCACAAAAAGCCCATGTTGAAAATTTGGAGTAAAAATACCAACACATGCTTATGGTGTAAGGGTTTCCAACTGTAGCACCCCACCCTGTAGAGACTGACAGGCATCAGGGGTGTGACTTAGGATCATCAGCTGTAATGCTCATGCCATTCCACCCCCACCTCCACCCTGCAGCCAGTGACAGGTATTCTGGTGTGCCTTGCACTGTTCAGCCACAAAGTTCACCTCATTCTCCTATACTGCACCCATCTCAGTGTATTTCCTTATGGAATGGGATAAGTATAATGTCCAACGACCCCAAAGCACACCATGACACTTGTCAGTGTCTACAGGGTAGGGTGAGGTACAATGCCATGAGTGTTATAGTTGATGACCCAAAGGCACACCCCAATGCTTTTCGGTCTCTACTGGGTGGGGGTGGGGTTGGCGTCACTTCAATACTTCGCTGCCATTCCTATTATGCATCTCTAACTCCAGCACTACCAATGCCAGCGAGACAACATTTGGCATTGACAAATGCTTGTTTTTTTATTTATTTAAATATTTGGTGACCAGGAAAGGCACTCCGAGCCAAGGCTTATTTCCAGGTGTGACCCAGGGAAAGGGAACATGGGATCAAGACATGAAATTACAATGGCACATAGGCAAAATAATACATTACAATATAACTAGTCAAGCATACTGCAGTATACAAATGCAGTAATACAGGAAGCATACAAATACAATAGTACAGGGAGCATACAAATACAATAGTACAGGGAGCATACAAATACAATAGTACAGGGAGCATACAAATACAATAGTACAGGGAGCATACAAATACAATAGTACAGGGAGCATACAACTACAATAGTACAGGGAGCATACAACTACATAGAGCACTTCAGGAAGCAACTAGTGGCTAGCATGCTGACTAGTACAGCAATACAGGCTATGCACGTAATTAAAGCACTGGTGATGTACTGGGTCGAGGATGAATGGCAAGGAGCAGTGCAGATACAACTGGGAAGCAACAGAGATAACTACAGTGTGGGATGGGAGCATGTAAAGAGGAGTAGAGGTGTAGCATGGATGCGGCAGAGAAGTGAGAGGGAGAGTTGCATAGGAGAGGTGTTTGAGAATTCCACAGAGAGTGGCAGGTGTTAGTTAAAAGCAGATTCACCCATGTTGAAAGATGGGGTAGAGATTGAGAAGCAGTGTGAGTCATGAGTACATAGAGAATAAGTTGAGGATGGTGCAGAAGAGAGGAGGGTAGAGATGTAAGAAGGAAGCAGGTTGAACTAGAATTTAGAGATGAAGGATACTGAGTGAAAGAGATGTCTGTGTGAGAGGTGGGAGGTCCAGACAGGAGAGTAGGGAGCAGTGGTGAGTCCTGTTAAGGGAGTTAGAGGCAAAGTGGCAGAAGGCACAGTACAGGGAGTCAAGTCGAGAGAGTGAGGTGGAGGGTGCAGTGCAGTAGACAATGTCTGCATAGTCAAAGACTGGCATAATCATCTTTGTCAGAAGTTCACAACATACTGGGAGGGGTAGAAAGTCTGTGTTTCAGTAGAAGATTCCAAGCTTTGGGTGTAGTTTGATAGTTAAGTAGTCAATGTAAGTAGAGAAGTTTAATTGAGGGTCGAGACAGACTCCAAGATATTTGTAGGAGGGGACTGCTTTAATGGGGTGCCACATAGAGAGGTGATAGGTGGGACGTTGATTGCATTAGCTAGTCTTTGAGAAGTTCTGAAGGTCATAAGGACAGTTTTGGTTGTATCTGGTTTAAGTTGTTTAGATTGGAACTACTTTTGAACCAACTGAAAGTCTTGTTGCAGCACCGAGTGGATAGCAGCTGGATCTGAGCCAGATGGGAACAATATGGTGGTATCTGCATACATACGGATGAGAGAGGAGAAGCACACCAATGAGAGGTTATTTATAAATATAGAAAAAAGGATAGGACTGAGTATACAGTAGATCCTTGAGGTATACCTGCCAGGATTGGGAGGGAGGGAGAGGAGGAGTTGGCGATTTTAACAGACTGATATCTGTTGTTTAGGTATGAGTCAAACCACCAAATGGCAGGAGGGGTGAGCTCTGTGTCCTCTAGTGTGTTAAGTAGTAGAGGGTGGGATACATAGTCATAGGCTTTAGCCAGGTCAATGAAGACTGCGGCAGTGAGGAGGCCTTTATTAGCAGCAGAAAGAATGTGGCCGGTGACTCAGAGAAGGGAGGATATGGTAAAGTGTTTTTTTTTTCCTAAAACCGGATTGGTAGGGGGACAGAAGGTTTGTTGGGGTAAGGAAGTTAGTCAATCTGGATTGTACAAGGTGTTACTGTAGTTTGGCTAAGGTGGGGAAACGGGAGATTGTATGGTAGTTTCCAGATGTGGTGGGGTCACCACCATTGTGGAGAGGGATGACACAGGCTGATTTCCAGGCCTTTGGAACCCAGAGGAAAAGGATAGATTTTATGATATGTGTAAGGGGGAGTGCAATGGCAGGGGCAATAAGATGTAGGAGACTAGGATGTAGGCAATCTGAACTAGATTTGGATGTGTTAAGGGATAGAAGGGAAATCAGTACTTCGTTTGTGGAAGCAGGGGCTAGAAAAGGTTTTTTATTTGTCATATGTTTTGGAGCAGTTTTGGAGGCAGGTGGTGAGGGTCCAGTTCTGCCAGGAGAAGCTCATGTGGTGAAAAAGGTGTTGAGAGCATCATTGATTTGTACTGGGTCCATTATTTCAGCACCGTTGTTCTTGAGAGTAGGGGAGTTGGATTGAGGAAGAGGGTCAATGATGGAGTGTGCTATGTTCCAGAAGAAGGAAGTGTGAGATGTGTCAAGTCAGTTTTTAAAATAGTCTGCCTTCACATGATAAATAGGCTTAGAGCAACCATTTCTTGTGGTGTTATATGTTTGTCTAGAGTTTAGTGTAAGGGAGGCTTTGAAAGTGGACCAGCCTTTGTCATGGGCTTAACAGAGAGTGACTATAAGGGCTGTAAACCAGGGGTGGTGGCACTTTCTAAACCTGACTTTTCTTAGGAGGGCATGGAGATCCCAGATGCTGTTAAAAGTACTAGTGAAATGAGCTAAGGCAGTATCGACAGTGGCTGCAAAATAAACTGGAGCCCAATTGGCAAGATGTAGGTCAGAGAGAAGGGAATTAGTGTCTGCTGTGCTTAGTGGGCATGTTTCAATGTACTTTGGTGCAGAATTTGGTAGATTAGTTTTCCTAATGCAATGAGTGATGCAGCGGTCACTAAGGGCTGGGTTGAGGACATCAGAAGTGGATATACAGTGAGGATGGGATGAGAGAACCCAGTCTAAGGGAGAGTGGTTTGAGGAGCAGGAGTTATTGAGGGTTGGTTCTGTGATAAGCTGGGAGAGATTTAGCTGTTCTAATTTGGAAATCATAGACTTAGATGAAGGAGACAGCCAGTCGAGGTTATAGTCCCCAAGTAATATAAGCTCGCCAGAATGGGCTAGAGGAGGTACAGCTGACATGCACGCAGAAAGAGCATCTTGAATGAGCTGGAGGGATGCATAGACTACCCCGATGAAGGTGGGAAGAGTTTGAGAAAAGGAAAATTTAGCAAGAATCAGCTCATGGGAACCAGGGCAGGATTCTTTTTTAATCACCAAGTAAGAGATGCGCTCTTTCATGATCATGGCTACACCACCTCCTCTTTTACCTCTGTCTTGCCAGATGATGTAGTAGCCAGGGAGCAAATAGATGAATCCAGGGTTTTGGCAGATAACCAAGTTTCAGAGAGGCATAGAATGCCAGGGGTGTTCTTGGTTATCCAGCTATTCAGCAGGTCCAGTTTAGGGAGGAGACTCTGAATGTTAATGTGCATGACCTTTAGGCCTTTGAGGGAGTCTGGTAGTCTGAGTCATGGGGCTGCCAGGATTTCTTTCTATATGTCCCACCATTAGCAAAAGGAGAAAGAAGGAGAAGGTAGCCGGAAACATTCGACCATTTGTGGTATTGATGGCATATTGGTTGCACCTGGTGCATCAGATTAGAGTCAGGCAGCCACTTGTGTGGGGTGGTAGAAGGTACAGTGCAATCAATGGTAGGATGGAGCAGGAGAGGGATTAAAGTAGGTGGGGGTGGATGATGAAGCAAAGGGAGGGTTTCAGGAAAGGCAGGAATGTGTGAGGAGGTGGTGCACCCATAAGGTTGGTGAGGGGAGGAGGAGAGAAAATAAGAAAGAAAGCGCAGGAGAAGGAGAAAATGCGAGGGAAGCATGTTACTAAGTAGAGGGGATTACTCGAGTGCTGGCAGCAGAGGTATCTTGGACTAGATATAGCACTTTGAAGCAAAAAACTTCGTTTGCGATCCTCCAAGTTTTTAGGCTGGAGTTTATATGCAAAATGGAGCATTAATGAGCAAAGGTAGCCTTGTTCAAGATATAGCCCTTTGTGAATAGGAGCTTGAAATACTCGCCCCTTTAAGGCAGAAGTTAGGTCTCTCGATAGACCAATAGTAGATCATCATGGCAAAAGATGTGGGGAAACTAGTGTATTTAAAGAGTGCCGGTGCAGGGGAGAGTGGACAGGAGAAAATACTCATATACAGTTTAGCAGCAGCTGTAATATAGAGAAAATAGAAAAAAGGTAAAAATCAAGCAGTTCGGCAAAACAGAAGGAATACAGGAGTAGGCAGCTAATGGGGAACAAGCTGGTGAGAGCTGTATCCAATTTGGAAGCAAAGATTGAAGAGCCATAGCCAATCAGTTGCCCAGCATGCAGTCCCAGTCCTGAGCTGCAGAGCATACCTGACAGTGGCAGTTGGAACAGTGGGTAGGAGATGAGGAATGGACGGCTTGCTTCAAGCTGCAGCCACAGCAGGGAGTGGTCACCAGATCAGGGCTGTCCTGTGAGTGGGAGTTGGAGTGGTGGGCAGCAGATGGAGGAGCAGCTGGCTTGCTTTAAGCCACAGCAGGGAGCGGTCACCCAATCAGGGTTGCTTGGAAAAAATTATGTGTACTGGTCTCTTGTAATTTTTCTTTTGCTTTTCATTTCATTCTATCAAGAGTTTAAGTGCCCTCCCAGTAAAATTCACTTCCCAGTTGTGTTAATTGCTCCTCACTTTGCATCTCTGGTGATTATTTAAACAAGTTCATCTAATTTCAAATGTAATTGGTAGTTATAGCCCAATGCCCAAATAAGTAGTATACAAAATGGGAAGTGAAAAACAATACCTCAAAATGCAGCTCAAGCATAGTTCTGTAGCCTGGTGTCTCCAAATACCTTTGTCTTCTGAAATAACATGTACTGCAGTCTGCAAAAAAAGTGACTTAGACTCAGTTGATTCCTACATAATACTGTGACAGCGTGTCCAGGGTATGGTGCCTAGCACTGAAGAGAAGCCAGCCCCTACTCCACTAACACTCCCAGCAAGTGCAGCACTCATGGAGACATGGAGCACAAAAAGTTGTATGAAAATGATAAATATTTAATGAGTGTTCAAAGCATCCAATAGGCTAAATAAATAAACGGACACAGCTTCACCAGGCGGAATCATATAAATTGCCAAATGCAAAAAATCCTGTATATTGCTGAATGCCTGTTACAGGTCTGCTGTTTCACTGGTCTGTATGCTCAAGCTGCAGGCTTTCCCTGGCACTTCAGTAATCCCAGCCTTCCTTGGGGTGGGTTCTCCACAGGGTGATCAATGTCCATAAATATCCAGTTTGAAGTGGGAACACGACAATTCACTCCTGTCAATTTGCTCCCTGAAATTTTGCTCCCATCAATTCACTCTCACATCAACTCATTCCCATGAGAATGTGCTCTCATGACAACTCACTCCCATATCAATTCACACCATGCAGTCTTATTCACTCACCTGATAAAATTGAAACACCAGAAGAGACTATAGAAGACTATTGATTTTATTGAAGATAAGACAACAGTGTGTATATAAAAATAATCAGTACTCAAAATTGTATGCTACATCACTTAAAAATTCCTCAGTGGTATGATCATCACACTTTTCGAGTATATACTCAAGCCTTTGAGCATTATCCCAATAGACACAACAAGATAAAGTTGGTGGATTTCCAGCTAGAAGCTGTTCTATTTCAGAATCTCTCTTTTTCTGTATTCCTCTAAATATGTCAATAATTTTTCAAATTGTTGCATATGTTATGCCAAGAATACTTTGCATTCCATGGTGAAATGCTTCAGCAACATTGTTGGTTCTTGTTCTCTTGTCATGGACACTTTGACAATAATCCCATCGCTCGATTGGAAAAATTGGCTGATGGCATTCATTCCACTGACTGTTCCTCCTCCTGATCCAGGTGTCTTCAAAGTAATCAACTAAAGGTTCTTACTCTAGAGGGAAAAAGTCCACATTCCCATCTGTAATTTCCCCAAATCACTCGACAACCTGATTGGCAGGGTAAAAGACTAAAACTTGCAAATATTTGCATTTCGGTGTGAACTGAGAGTCTTGACAATATCGGAGAGCAAGTCCCTCAGCTTGTATCTTTCAGTAGATGCTCTGAGTGAACTAAAAGAAACATCAAACCTGCTGTGTCCACGGAAAGATTGATTGAAATGCAAGGATGGTGGCTCTTTCAAAATCAGTCATGACAACCTCAGGATTCAATCTCAGGTTTAGTTGTTTCATCACTTGAAACAGTGCTCATATGTCTCTCTTCATCTGTCAGGGAGAAGTGCATAAATTTCAGTCTGCATGTTGCTAAACCTCTCACCAAGTATAATGTAGACCTGGTCAAATAAAGGAGGAGCTACATTAAAGGTACCTTCTGCATGCCAATATTTCGAACATTCAAGTAATGTCGGACTTTTCTCACTGCCAAAACTCAGTATGTGATCAGGTCCAGGGCCACTGTCATGATGCAAGAAATTGTCAGCCCCCCCCTCCCTGAATTTGGCATGCATATCTGAAATTCAGATGAAATAATGAGATCACTTAGGACTTTCCAATTTCCTGGAGCACCATGAACTCTGATGCGTTGACTGGTTCTCTTCAAATTCATGTCAATATTCTTCTCTTGAGCTGCCAGTGACATGTTCCTTTGCATGTAGTAATACTTGAGCAGTACTATACTGAGTAGATGCTGCCCTTTCCTTAGCCCAGTTCATAGCTTTGCCTTTCTCAACTGCTGCTGGGTCAGGCACATGAGTGTGCTGGCTGAATCAATGAATGATAATGGGCTCATCGTAGGTCAGAGTGTGCACCCAGGCATTGCAGCTTTTAGGCTTTTTCATAGCATTCTCACCTTGCCAAATTAATTTCCCATCAGATCCTCTCTTATGGTGAGTGTAAATAAAGTTGTTTTTATCCACCAATTTTCACTTTTTGTCTCTCAGAATAAAAATCTGGCTGTGATGTTGCAAACACAATGTTGACTTAGTAGAATGTTAATTTTTGTCTGTAATTTCTGACTGTGGAGTACAGTGGTGCTGTGATTTTTACCACTGATTACTGGCAGTGGAGGTAATTAGATCTATTTTTAGTGGGAGTTAATTGGAGCAAATTGTACTGGACATGAATTGACAGGAGTGGAACGTGGAGGAGCAAGTTGATGTGCAAGTCAATTGATGGGAGCAAAATGTCAGTGATCGAATTGATGGAAGCGAATTGTCATGGACCTGTTTGAAGTGACATTATCAAAAAGTGCAATTAGTGCTATACAAGATAAGACTTGAAAATGCAGAGACAATAAATTCAACAGTATACAACATACAATATATTAAGATCTTATTGATAATATCTAAACATAAACATTTAGAAGAGGTATCAAAAGGTAATAAATACCATATAATGTATGTTAGAACGCTGTTAACCTTAGGAAATCATCATTTCCTAAGGTTGTTAACCTATCGATGTGACGTAGATATGCCGTTAACCAATCGATCCTGCGTCACATCGATATGGTTAACAACAGCAGTGGTCATGATGTGTGCTGCTTTTTTTTCTGACGGGAACCGACTGAAGGGAAACCGACGGGAGGAACTGAAGGTCATGTGGTGACTTTTTAAAAATGTAAGCCATTTAATTTTTGATAGTGGGACCATACACTATAAAAAATAATGTATGGTCCCTCTATCGGCAACCAGACAATTTTAACCGTTTCGAGGTTGCCATGGCGACATAAACCTCTCGAGCTTCGCTCTCAAGGTTTACATGGTCACCCTGGCAACCTCTCGACTGTTAACTGACCGGTTAATGAAAGAGGACCATACATTATCCTCTATGTTATGTATAAGGAAAAGCTATCTAGTATTACTGTGTGCAATACATGAAAAAAGAGTTGCCCTACAAATAGAGAAGTGGGTACAAAAGTTAATGAAATGTTGAAAATCACTGAATACATACAAAACAGAAGTGATAATATTCAATGTTACCCCCGCCCCAAAAAATTGATTTAACACAAGGACCCCCTTGTAATTAAGAGGCATAGAAAAAACTCAGAATTCAAGATAATAAAAAACAACAGCCTTCTAGAAGTGTACTACAGCAACTTCATAACCCAGCTAAAGTGAAAGAAGCCCACAACAGCATTAAAGAAGAGCAAAAATCTACACAACTAGGAAAAGGAAAAGAAAATTACAAATAGCTTATGATAACCCAAATCACATCCCAGTAATTGAGGGGATCTATATGAGAATCATCTGTCAAGGCAGGTCAAAAAGGCAGCAACCTGTTAGTGAGAAAGAAAAAGGGGAGAGGCAACAAAAAAGGAAAAAGACATGACAGTAAATGGAAAAAAAAATTCTTTTTCACATCAAATATGGTTTGAAATCACACTGTTCATTAAGTTTCTTTGGCTTACCAGTGTCCAAGATGTGTATATATCCAACAGCTCTCACATTTCATCATACCAGAAAGGATTCATTCATATGAAAAAAGAATGGGGGAAAAAACTAAGTCATTTTTTTTTAATTTGAATGCATTCTTTCTTCATATGAACAAGAAAGCATATGAAAAAGGATGCCTTCATATGAAGAAAGAATTTGGACTTCATTTTTTCCCCATTCTTGTTTTGTATGAAGGCATCCTTTTACGTATGCTTTTTTTGTTCATGTGAAAAAAGAAAGCCTTCATTCAAAAAAAGAATCAGAAAAAAACTAAGTTCAAATTCTTTTTTTCATATGAAGTCATTCTTTTTTTGTATCGACCAATTTGTTTTTTGTATGCCCATGTGAAAAAAGAAAATCAGTTGATGAAAAGGGATTTTTAAAAGTTAGAAAAATGCATTTCTGGGTCATTTGTCCACAGACTAAGTACAGAATCCATCTAACGGGGTCCCAATGTGCAGGATACATGTGTTGGTATGTGCGCAGGTTGTTATTTTTGTGTATTTTGAAATAAAAAAAACAGAAACAGGATGGTGGCCATATGAAAAAAATATTTTGTTTTTGTTCCAAGCAGCTATCCAAAAGACTGTAATGGGCATGCTCAAAATCGAAACATCAAAATGCAATAGCTTAGAACAGATTAATATTTCTTCACTAAACCAACGAAAGGCACAGATGTGTGGCAAGCTCTTTCTACTCTGAAAAGTTCAAATCAACGTTTCAAACTGGGCGCTAGGTGATGACAAAAAAAAAGCAACAACTGTGATTTTTAAACTTTATTTTGCATCTTCATCACAGAATCTGCACATCTGACTAGAACAAAACATAGCAGGTCAAGAGATATGTGCCCTGAAACCACACATGCCAACTTTTGTGTAAATCCATTGAACAGTTGCAAAGATATTAAAGTGCACATGTTGGGGGTTAACATAGAAACCCCCGTTAAACTCTTACTAGAGTGGTGCTACCACTCGACTATAATATCTATCATCTGTATATCTACAGTATCTAGCATCTGTCTGTCTATCTGTCTGTCTATCTATCTATCTATCTATTGAAAGAAGTAACAGATTGGAGTGCCCATGCAGGGCAGATGCTAGTGTGAGTAAGGTGATTCAGTGCTGATGAGTGTTTTTTTTTAAAGTTAAATTCCACAAGTAGAATTCTAGTGGCATTGCCTATTTTGTGTCCATGAATACTTAGCACATTTTGCCAATTGGTACTTTCTAAAGTATCCTCAATTAATTTTAACATACTAAGCCACATTTAGCCAGCTTAGAGTCCAGGACATATTTATACTGGATATGAATGCCAACTCTTGAGTGTATAACTGCAATAGCAGTGAAGCTATAAACATCCATATATTTTTAAAAATTTTCATACAATTTAGCAGGTAATTAAGCTGTGAAATTTTGAACTCTGCTAACATAATTTACATGATCAACTACCTCTCTCTGTTTAGCAATTTCTTAGACTCTTCCAAGAAAGTATGAATATACATTTTCAGTTATCAAGCTCCAAAGGTGGCTAAGTTGCAAGCATAGAAATATTTTCAGAAATGTTAACATGATTAATAAATTGCCAGATTTTAAGCCCCTATAACCTCCCGGACCCTCATCCAAATGTCATGAAACTTGAAAACCTCTTCAGACCTTTTCCAAAGAGTATGCATGACTACTTTTTGATCTCTGGTTAAATGTCTGATAAATTTATGTCTGACTGAAGAATGTTGAAACCTTTCATGAAATGTTCACATGATTAATGAATTGCCAGACATTGAGCACCTATAACTTCCTGCTCCTTATTCAAATGTCATGAAACAAGGCATACATATAGGGTCTCTTCAAAACAGTAAACATGCAAATTTGCAGATCTCTGACTGTAAAACTGACCAAGTTATAACCAATTAAAGAAATTCAGAAAAATGCTTGAAAGTTTATGAAATTTCATGAAATTCACAGAATTCTGTGAAATCAGAATTTGCTAATTTCACCTAGCCTTATGGATCAAATAGTATTGTCTTGATTATTATGTTAATTAGGAAAGGAGTGGCTCCCCTGACTCATCGTAAACAAGTTACTAGAGACTTGTGATGTTCTGTTACACTGGCGAGAAAAACATAGTTATCCCTATACATATAAAAGACGATAAAAAATTAGATAATAATTTTTGCACCATCAGCCTTACATGCTATCTTGGAAAAATCATGAAGTCAGTAATTAAGGATAGTTGGACGAATCATTTAGTGCTGGTGGAGATTTCATATAGTAGACAACATGACTAAGCCTCAGGAAGGTCTTATGCCATTAATTTCCTGACTGCCTATGAGTTATTTAGCTGGAAGTAAACCTGCTGACATTGTGTACTTAAAGTTCAATAAGGCATTTAATTTGACAACATTTCCTAAACAGCAATCATATCAAGCTTCAAGAAATAGAGGTACATGACAAGGTAATAAGGTAGATTGACAACTGGCTACTATACAGATTGCAGGGAGTTACAGTCAGTGGGACCCATTCCCAATAGGGCAGGTTTTGAGTATAGTCTCACAAGGTTCAGTTTTGGGATCAACCCTATTCAAACAAGTTTCCAATATACGGAAAATACACTTGACTGCTGGCTACAAAAGTTTGCCAATGACCCCAGACTTGCAGTAGTGAAAAATGAAGATCAGGTATTAGAACCTGAGGAGGACCTAAATAAAATATGTGAATAAACCAAACAATGGGGCACAGTACTTTAACATGGATGGGTGAGGATCATGCACATCAGAGTCAAGAACAGAAGGCATATACAGTATAATATTAAGGGGATGCAGTTCTGTGTAGCAGTCAGACTGAGAAAGTCTTGTGGATTGTGATTACTAACAAACTGAGCCATATAGAGCAATGCAGAGAAATCACTATTCACATCCTGAAATCAGGATGTTAAACTCCCCCTATATAAAAGTCTAATGAGACCATACCTTGATTATGGCATCCAGTTTGGGTCTCCATATTTGGAAGGGGGTAAGCAGGAACTGAAGCAGGTGCAAATAAGGACAACAAAAGTGATCTGGGGCTTCAGCAGTCTATCATATGAGGAAAAGGCTGGGCAAGATGGAATTAATGAGACTTGAGAACAGATGAGTAGGTGGAGATCTATTAACTATGTATGACATTATCAGGGACAACAAAGTTATGAAGGACCTAAATATAGAGTTTAAGGTGGGGAATATACTATGTGTAGCCATGACTTATAAAACACTGCATTTTAGAAAAAAATAGGAGGAAATTATTTTTTGCATAGAGGGTGGCAGGAGTATGGCATGACCTTCCAATACACATAGCTGAGAGTAAGGGTGAAAAAGATTTAAATGGTAAAATAGGCAGAATGATACTGGAGGGTAAAAAAAAAAACTTCTACAACTGAGTAGTGGGGAGCAGTCCTGATATTCTCATTGGCCTTCATCTGCTTACAGAACCTTAGAATAAACCTTAGGATACAATATTTCTCCTGTTAATAAAACAAGGCATGTAACCGATCCACAGGGAACACCTGGAAAATACTGCAGTGTATATTTCCTTTTCACAATTTACATATAATAATTCTCTAGTAAATCCTAATAGCTGTAACATGATGTTTATGGGTGTCTTAAATATTAGTGCATAGCTGCTCTTTAATTCCTGCTGTTCACTTTTCAAAACAATAAGTCTTGGACAGTAAAGAATGAAGTCATGATGGGCTCCATTGAAATGCCCTTCATGATTTGTAGAGTGGAACTGTCAGCACTGCTCAGTTTGGGCTGTTGAGTTAGAGTGTTATATTGGTGTGACTAATTATGATCACAGCAGAAGAAAAGAAAAAACATGAAAAGAAGACTTGGCTTTTCGTGTTTCTGTTTTTTTATTGTTACAGTGTTCCACCCTGACCAAGTAGTTAATATAATGCTAATTAACAGCCCAATGAGTAGTACTTACTGAAGAGCAAAATGGAACCTCTGCTATTGTTTCATTCTATTTATAATCTGCTTTTTTTGAAAGGTAAAATATGTTGGGTTATAAGGATTAAGGTTTCAAATTAGTGTTGTTGTCACTGTTAAAACAGTGACTATTAGACTAGTGTTGTGAAATAGATCCTTAGGTACCCTGTTTACTCATCACAAGATTTCAAGATTTTTTGTCACAGCTCAAAATTAAAATCAACTTCAATGTCCTTTTATAAATTTGACAATGAACACCCAGTCTTCTGATTGGTTGCAGCCTAGGCACCTGTGTGGTTACTACATGGTGACCACACAGTTTGTACTTGTATTCTGTTATTGGGTGTTGCAGATACATGCAATGAGGACTGCAGCCTAGCCTACCTGGAGCCTCATTTCAGCAGATCTGAGATGGTAAGCAGGCTTGAACCTGATCTATAGTCAGATGGGAGACCTCCAGCGAATACCAGGAGCTGCAGGAAGTGATGCTTAGAGCTCTGTAGGAGGAAACTCTCCCATTATTTACAAGTTATTGAATTATGCCCCAACACTGTGTTAGAGAGACACTATGATGTTATGAGGTGCCATCTATTCGATATGACATTAAAATGAGGTCACATCTGCCTGTTATTGTGGTTGTTCAGGGAAATATTCAGTATTCCCTTGGCACTTCATAAAGAGAGCATGAGAATTTCCATGATGTATTGCCCCAAATTCCCCATTCATAAATCCACCGACAAATTAACCTGGTTTAATATGAATTAGTGCTTTCTTTTTCCCCTCTCCCGTGGACAAGGTTAGAATATGGCATTTTCATAGCTTTCCCTGCCTTGTCAACAAAAAGAAAACGTAAATATGTTTCTGATATTTAAAAAAAAAACAATAAAAAATTCAAAGTGCTTCAATGGACAACTTGGTAGACAACAGAGGGTTGTATCCTGAGCTGAGGATGTCACATATTGCTCTGAGCTGTCTGTCCTTTTAGGTGCCTTCTGCCTTGGGGTGGGTGTCTCTTCCTGGTACAAAATTCTCCCTGGTGGTCCAGTAGAAGGGAGTCATGTAGGCAGGAAACTCTGACTTCAACAAATGGGTTAATTCCTCTAGTCAGTGTGAACCAGATCACTGATGTATTACATAAATGTATCACAAATCCAGCCCTATGCCAGCAAATGTCTGTCAGAATATTTGGTATGTGAGCATGGCTCCTATCCACTTGTGATTGACTATAAAGGTGTCCCATTTTTTGTTGCACCCAATGGGGTCAGAAAGCACTGGTGGATTTCAAATGGATGACACCCTCATGCTGTACATATCAAATTGCATTGCTCAGATCTCTGGAAACCAACTCTCTCTCTCTCTCTCTCTCACTCTCTCTCTCACTCTCTCCTCCCTCTCTCTCTCTCTCTCTCACTCTTCAAAAGAGTTCCCGATCAGTTCTAATACTAACTAGTTGGCCCCACTCAAAGTGGTTAAAGGGGACAGACAATTTGTGCTAATTAGCAGCTGTTTATAAACTTCTTATTCTCAGAAATTATATACATTCCCCTAAATTATCCATTGTTAACTGTACCTGAAATAAAGTGATATGAAAACTGTTTTACATTGTTTTGTTTCATAGTTTCATAGTTTATCTACAAGTCTGACGGTCAGTGACTTATTGAGACTCACCACTACATCAGTGTAAATTCCTACACTTTTATGTGCAGCATTCTGTTACAGTTCTCTTTATGGAACCAGTAATTTGGAGTTCTCACTATGTCACGGTTTGTGCACAGAATGCTAATCATGAGCTGTTGGCCTATTAGAATTATGTTTGGAGTTCTGTGCACAAATTGTGACATAGGTAAAATGCCAGATTACTGGTTCCATGAGGAGAACTGTAACAGAATGCCGCCCATGAAAACAAAATAATGAAAAATATGTTTTTTTTTTGTATCACTTTTTGTTCGGGTACAGTCAAATATGGATAATTTAGGGGAATGCATATAATTTCAGAGAATAAGAACTTTATAAACAGAAGCCAGTTAGAAATTATTTCCTGTCCTCTTTAATCCAGGATAGTCTATACTAAGGGCTGTTGGAATAGATACTGTAGTTGGAGACTAGTGGCAACAGTTTCAGTAACAGACAGGCAGAACTAAGACTTGTAGATGGCATAAAGGAGAGCATGACGTGCTGGGATGAGTTGGTAAAAATAAAATAAGTCACTTTTCGTATTTCATAACAGAGGTATATCATATACCCCAATATGAACTGTACTGAGCTTCAACTACATCGACCAACGCTTCTCACTCATCATGGCTTACCACCAGAGATGTCCTCATCAAAATCAATACAATATGGTACAGAACTCAGTTCATCATATGCTCAAAGCAGGCATCTAATTAAATGAGCATGGAGTCAGATCATCACGGGGTTAAAGAGAGGCAGTCCCCCAAGATGCTGTACTGCATTCACAGAGCAGCACGTGCAGGCCTACATGTGGATGCATACATTATACCAGACCTGTGGATAAGCAAGCCTCTGTAGTTTTCAATGACAACCTGCATGTGCAGGGGTGGCAAGAAGTAGCTGCATTAACATATAAGCCTCATTTTAGCTCAATTTTGTAATCAATTTTCCTTTGTATGACTGAGCCAGTGCTTGGCACAGGTAGAATCTCTAATATTACCTCTATACTACCCCTCACCTTAGGACCTCCTCCTTCCTAGCTCCCTAAAGTCCTGCCTGATACCCTCATCAGTTCTCCTGCCTATCTCTTCAGTGTCCACTTGTGCCACCTATAGCAAACCCACTTTTGACTCCCTTCAGAATCTCCCCAGTCCTACTCTTCAGGTGATCCACCCTAGCCCTAGCTTAAACAGAAAACCATCATATTTGCCATATCCCCCTTACTAATTGTACCACCAAAATACTTTACTATTGAATCCATGATAACCACTATATCTGTAAGTCCCAACACTTTCTCTGTCATGGATTTCTACTCCACTTGCCCTCTCTGACATGCTCCCTCTGCCAGAACTTCAAAGCTATTACTTGGACTTACTATTGGATATTCTGTCCTGTGCGCCCTTTTTTTGGCTCCCCCAGCACTACTCTCCACTCTTTGTCCTCCCCTCTTCCTCCCCACCCCCTGTTGACTTACAGCGATACCCTGCATCTGTCTTCAGCCTCACTACTGCTAACCCCTCATTCTCTTCCTGTATGCTCACCAGAGATTTGTTCACAAAGCTATCCTCCTCAGCCTCTCCTCATTTTGCTTAACCTCTTTTTTCGAATCTGCTAACCAGGGTGCAGATCTCACACAGACTGTCCACCTCTTCTCAGATTTTCTGAACTATGACATGAATACCACATTCCCTGCATCTAATTTCTACTCCACCCTCTACCGTAGTGACCCTGCTCTCCTCCTCCATCAGAAGCCCTACTAATAATATTGTCTGTGCTCTTCTTGCAGACAGTCAAATATCCTTACATGTCAGAGCCAACCCACCAAGTGCCTTACATATTCCTACATTATTGGGCAGAATGACTAACCTCTCAGCCTCACACTTCAGCAGACTCCACAGGCAGATTCTTTCTCAGTCTAGTTCATCTCCATCACAGCTGACTTCTGTTCATAGGTTATTTAGAGTGAACAAATTGACTAGCTTTGTTTTAATTACTGGACACCTAAGTCATGTATTAGGAAACAGGACATGGGCCTTACTTGTAAGAAATGACTCGTGTGGGTCTTGGCATGGAATTGGTAGGAATGGATCTCAAACATTGTTCATGACACAGTGGCAGTAGAATTGTATTAGTTTTACAGAATCATTTATGGTAGAAGGGGCAAGGCAGTGGATGACTGAGATGGTTGGCCATGTGACTATAAGGAGGGATGAACTTTTTTAACTTTTTGAATTTATTTTAATTCTTGAGGATGAATATTTCAAAAAATGACAGGTATCTGGTATTTGATGGGTACCGAGTATGCCATTATTCACTAAGGTATTTAGAAATTAATATTCATAATTTGTAGGTCTCTAGGAACTGGGGTAGATTGCCAAAAGCCTCTAGGATTTAAAGGTTTACTTATATCACCCTGGACATAAAAACCCCAGATGGTTGCACTCTGAAGTCTGTGTTAGAATACGGTATACTGTAAGTATCTTGGTGTCCTGCTTGACCATCTCTGGACTTTTCTCACATTCAGTTATTAAATATGAATGAAGAGCTACTGATTACTATAGACATGTTTCACGTTCTAGAGATGCTTTTTCAATGTGAAAGCATCTTTTGGGACGTGAAACGTGCATCTGTGGCTCTGTAGTGCTGCTCGTTTAAGCTATTTTATTAAAAGCTTTTTTATCTGACCTTAGCATATAGGTCTTTTCTTTTTTACGTTGATTACTGGGTAGCTGTTCTGTCTTTTGTTTGATATTATAATTGTTCCTGCTACTGACCCTCTTTACTTAGTATGTCTAATTGCCTGATAGTCTTGGTCATCTGTTGTTGTGCTTACATTATAATTTTACTTTTATCGTGTATACTGTTATCATTTGTACATACTGTGCTATATTTTTTCTTAAACATGTGTGTGTATAACATTATGCATATATATATATATATATATATATATATATATATATATATCCTGTGTTTATATTTTTCCTCCATGCTCTCCCTCCACCAGCTCACATACATAAATTAGATTACTCTGTGTCTCTATATGGTTACCTGGTAAACCAATTTCAAATAAATAAATAAACTCATATAGAGATCATTTTGGTTTAGTTAGCAACAGGACACTCTAGGAAATGGGATGTGGTATCCCATAGCGTTCTCATTGGTTAAATATTTTTCATATAAATAAATAGTTGTGTTGTGGGGAATGCAGAATTCCGCTGGCGAAATTAGTGTGGATTGCCCATTCTGTCAGCAGAATTTCCATTGGAATTTCATTGGTTCTTCTGTGGAATTCCACCTACTGTGATCAGCAGAATAATATTCCATGGAATAGCATTTTTTTCAGCAGAAAATTATTCTGCAATAATTTTTGCAGCAAGTACTGAGATCCACAAAATGTATTCCATGGAAATTCATTTCACAACTATATTCTGCTGTGGAATTTCACCATTCCATTTCTGGTAAAATTCAGTGAAATTTCATTAGAATTTTGAAAATTCCATGGAATTTCATTCTGCTGGAATTTAAGAATTCCACACAGCACTAATAAATAGCTACATTTGTAAGAATAGGACAGTTTAGAAAGGTTACCACCTTTTCTAAAGTGCTGAACATTAGTAACAATAGGATTATGAAAATGGTGACACACAATGCCTCCTTAAAATCTAAAACACAGTACATGACTGACCTTTTGCTGCTGTCCTTCTTATATTGCAAATTTAGATGCTATACAACTTCAGTTACAGCCACCCTAACAAAGTACGCCCCCACTGTAATTGGCGGGGTGGTGGTTTCTTGCAGCTCATAGATGTGTCTCATATTTCAGACCATTTTTTTGACATTATTTAAGCAAAATGACTTTTATAAGGAATATCTGTAGAATTACTTTATGTTAACTGCCAGCCAGCAGGCTAATCTGTATCCATTTTTACATTCATACCTAATAATTTGGACTCATAATGAATTACAGTTTTCAATAGACTTACAGTTTAGTCATAAATTTCAAAATCCTGCTGAAATGCAGAGACTTGCTGTGTTTATTACATTGTGTTTGCAGTGTCTTCTGACAGAGTACAGACACTATTTAAATGTTAATCATTGTACAGCAGTATTTTCTTAATTTCAGAAAGTTTGGTCCCAAAATTTGAAGAATTTAAATTTAGAATTTTGATTTACAAACACTTTAAAGAAACAGGAATGTAACTAAGCACACTTTCCAAAACAATGATTTAGATACTGGAAGTGCAGGAACTGTTTGAGGTCAAATGCAGAAGTAATTAAACAGGCATTATAAAATAGGTAAAAGAAACCAAGCCCTATGATTGGCCAGATGTGATTACATGACCGATAATTTGTTATTTAAGCTCAAATGCCAGATATAATTCATGTGCTGAACCTTATTGCTCAGTTTTAACAGAACTGCTCATGCCTCCGGGGAAACATTGTAGAACAAAATATTTAGATGCAACTGAACTTTTAAAACCTTCTATTTTCTACCGTTGTTTCCACCCCCTAATTTAATACAGAGGAAATATGCACAAAACAGGATCTATATCCCTTAGAGTTAATTTTCCCCTATAGCTTATTCCCCACTTGAAATCATAATCCTCTATTGTGATGGCACAGTCTATTGCTGTGAAAATAATTGTTATGTCACAAGCAGAGTATTGTGATCATAGGTAGGGAATAAGAATTAGGATGTGTAGAATTCTCAAGTAACAAGGATCCCAATTACACACATACAAGCTCAGTAATAAATAACAGAGAGACAAAATAAGGAGCTAATGTGAGATAGAAGCTGAATTTTGTCCAAATATTATGCTTTTCAAAATTCCCCAGAAGGTGTCAGCTTCTCTATAAAGAGCTAGTAGTACAACTAAAACAAGCAAACAGGGAAATGTTACACATTTTAATTAGTAGTCAGTTGTAACTTTTTATTTCAGAAGTATTCTTCTTTTTGTATTTTCTCATTATAAAGTTTTCTGTGTGACACTATTATGCTGGATGTGTGGAATAGCACTCTGCCAGGCTGCTGACACACCTAGCTCCAGTCCCCCTACAACATCATTAGCAATATGACCTCACTGACTGTGACATCATTGATGACTAAGCTGGCAGCTATTGAGTGGCTCTTCCTGCGTAGCTGTGATGTCACAGTCAGTGAGGTCACAATGCTGATGATGTAGGGGGGGACCAGAACTAAATATGTCAGCTGCCAGGCAGAGGGCTGTTCTACAGATCACATCTAAAAGATCTTCTAATTACCCAAAGAGAAAAGAAAAACACCTCAGATATAAAAGGTAATAGTTGACTGTTCTTAAAAAACTAATATCAATTTTAAGCAGTACACTAGCTCTTTAAAGTTAAAAATAGTGGAATCATTTTATAATCATAATAAAGCACACTGGAGAGTGCATAAATGTGAGATAACAGCACATCTCAGGTGTGGAAGACATTTGATGTTGCCTCGTGCCTCATATCCCAAAGCATGCCATTATTCCACAACAGCACATGCACTATCATGTCTTATTGTTTGAACAACATACACCAAGCCACACACAACTGCAGTAAAAGGAGAGAAGGAGTGTGGTCTAAGGCACTGAACATATCTCCTACTCAAGAAAATGCATTCATTTAAGGTCTGACCAGACCAGCCAGGCAGCACTGTAGCAGCAGTGCTGCTCATGGTACTGGCTACCCATGTTTGGGATCGGAGCAGTTGGCCAAACAAGAGGGACTGAGCATCCCAGGGAACACTGTCCTCATCTGGGGAGGAGGGCAGCAAGCTTTCCTATGATACCTGAATGACCATGACTTGTAGCGTATCTAGAGCCATTTAGGGAAAGGCAGGCATTGCTTGGCTCTGGCAGCACTAGCATGAATTGCAGGCCTGTGCATTTTAGAGCGCTTGCCAGTGAATCCTGAGGTGAAACACATAAGGAGTAAAACCCACAGCTATGCAAAGCATGAAGGCTGCACTCCTGTGCCCTGTCAGATGCTTTGCTGTCTTCCCTAATAGTAGAACCTGTGGGAGTAGACTGTCCAATCCCCCAAGAGGCTACCTTGGAGGAGAGAATGCCTTGTGAACCCCATGGAAAGTGGCGTAAGCAACAGATAAGGTAAGGACATGGCTAAGAGGTGAGCAGATGGAAGAAGGCTGCATCAGAGACAGAAGGACAAAGAAATAATAAAAGATGATTTGTCCAGGAAAGTCATGCTGAGCTATAAACATGTAATTTCAAAGTGCATCCTGGGATGAGGGAGACATAGAGGATAATTGCAACAATAAATAACATTAAGTACAAAAAAAAATCCTGAATGAGTGCTTTGTCCAGTCTTTATAAAGGAGGAAGAGTGGGCCATTCATGGCAGTTTAAAGGTCTACAAGGGTTGAGGATGGTGATCGCAGATATTACAGTAGACAGGATTGCCAAGAGTCTAAAAGGTATGAAGATAAGCAAATCAAGGGGACCTAATGGTATTCACTGCTGGATCCTTAAAGAAAATGTGATGGCTCTGACAGAACCACAAACAGATCTGTTCAACTGCTCCATTAAAAACAAAGAGGTACAATAGTGATGAAACATTAGATGGTGGCAGATTTGGTTCTATTACATGATGGGGCAGGGATATTCCCAGAAACTGCAGGCTTGTTAGCCAGATCCCTTTTGTCTGCTAATTCCTACAGACCGTAATTAGAGAAAAAATGCAGTAATAAAGTTTAAAAGTAGTATTAACAGGGCAAAAGACAATATAGACTGATGAGCAATAGGTTTTGAGACAGGTCTCATAGACCTCTTCATTTCCATAGTGAAATCAATAGACTGGGGTCAGGTGATTGATATCCTTTACCTGGATTTCAGCAAGGCCTTCATTGGGTGCACATGGGAGACTAACGAACAATGTGGGGAATCTGGGGATGCAGAATACTTAAAGAGCCACTGAAACCTCAAGAAAAACTTTGAAGAACATAATATTTGTCATTTATGGTGCAGCTACAGACACTGTCCTCCTACGTATCAAAATGGCCTTAAATAAAGCATGCCGCCTTCTTACTGATGCCGCACGCTTGACACACACCTGTGATCTTTATGCCCCAGTTAGCTGGTTACAATTTGACAGCAGGCTCAAATACCAATCATGCTTGCTTGCAAAAAAGTCACCTTGGGACTGCTACTCTCTGGCGTAATGGCCCTTTTTTCCCCCTGCACGTAACCCATGCAGTACCAGAAGTTCTGGCAAACAGGCTTTCAGAATCCCATGGTGCTGCACCGCTTTTGGACAATGTGCCTTTACATACAGAGCTCTGCAGTGGTATAACTCCCTGCTCCCTGACATAACCAATGCTACTTTACTGGGCTCCTTTAAGAAAAAAACTCTGTCAGCATCTAATCTCACTGGCAACCTTTGACCGCTACCGCTAATTTGCCTTTATCTTGCTCCTACTATTTGCAGTCTCTGTGATCTCCACTGATTAGTAAAATATTATACTTCTTGTCCATTTCTTGCGCCCTCGATCAAGTTAACACTTTCGTGGGCTTTCTACCCCGCCTAAATTATTTATTTTCCCTCCTACCTCCCTCCACCTCCTCTTCCCTTTTTTGCCCCTCCATCATTCCATACCTTTTCCTCCCTACCATCTGAATTACATCTTCATCATCACCCAACTACCTATACCACCTCTTCCTCCCTACTCTTCTCTGCTCCTCCTTCCTCCCACCCTCCTCCCCTTTATTCCACTTTGACTACATAGCTATTCTTCCCTTTCCCTCCTATCTATTCTCATCCTACCCCCCACCTCTGCTTGCCTTCTCCTTCCCCACACTTTCCTCATTCCTCCCCTGTCCCTCTCTACCGGTACGAGACCTTCCATCTTTCTTTGACATGGGCACAATCCAGTTATCTGCCTATGTTGTTAGTTGTACAATTCTCCTTTTTAAACAAGATTCCTCATGTTATGCTACCATTACCTAGTGAAACATTAGCCTTTATTCTGACTCTGCACCCTGTACGTGCTTAGATTCTGTAACCATTGTTAGAATTTATGCCTGGAGATAGTTTTTAATTGTTTCTTGTTGTAGCTGTATCTGTGGAACATATCGATATTCTTGTTTGTGTCATACTTGACGTGGAACCTATGAAAGAGCTTTCTGCTCAAAGGTGTTAAAGCAGCTTATATTTCTCATTAGTGCTGTATATTTTTCCCCGGGCATCCCTTAGCCCTGCGATCGGCCTCGCCAGGCTCTGACAACCTGTCCCCTCATACTTAGGGATGCCCCCCCCTCGAGTGGGGCTGCTAACAGCAGAACTAACTTGGCCACAGGGAACAGCACCACAGCAGGGTCATTAGTAGGGGCCAGCATTGTTCTGCTGTAATTCCCCTGGGGGCAGGGATGTGCAATGATGGCCTACGTTCGCCCCGTGTGTGCTGGTGCCAACCACTGTAGTACCCCTGGCCTCCACTGGGGGTCCATAGTGCATCAAACACTGTAGCCCACCTCCCCCCGGAGTAGGAGAGCAATCCAGTGGATACTCTCTCCTACTCCCCCCAGCCGGCCTTCTGACTCCTGGATCCGTTCCCGAACCCAGGTCATCGGTGTGTCAGATGGCAGCCATGCCTCTGCACCAGTGGGTTGGCTAGCTCTGTATTTCTACCTCCATTGTTTATTACTGAGGTCAGATGCATGAAAACAGAAGAGTTGTTCCCTGAGGGTTCATAAGCTCCTATTGCTTCTACCCAGCATGATGTCATAATACTGTGCTTCTGACATTAGTTATTCCCACTGCAACAGACTGTGATGTCACAACAGAGCATTATGATGTCAAGTAGGAAATATGTCATAAAGGCAGATGAGCTCTAAGGGGATAAAGATCCTGTTTTGTGGGGATTTCTTCAGCAACAAATAATGAAGAGGAGAAATCTGTAGAAGATAATCTGGTTCAAGGTCAGTTGGCATTCATCTGTATCCCCCTCCCCCGGGTCGTGCCTGAAAATAGGCAGGATTTGCCTAGTGCACTTACCCGGTCAACAAAAACTAAATAAATAAATAAATATGTGAAATACAAGCTGAAATGTGTCCATTTATTTTGTTTTCCAAAGTTATTTCAAAGGCATCAGCTGCTCTTTAACTAAGTGGATAGGTGACTGGCTACATGGGATAACTATGAAGATGGACCTAAATGGCAAATTCTCTGAAGGGACATCACAAGTTGGGTTTCTCAGTGGTCTGTCCAAGGACCCACACTCTTCAACCCACACTCTTCAATATGTATATTAGCAATATACTGTAGGGAATGGAGTAAAGGGGAACATGTGCCCCCTTCATAGATGATACTAAACTCTGATGAGGGTTACATACTTTGGAAGGTATTATCAATATGCAAAAGGATGTGGAAAGATTAGAAATATAGTCAGGCATCTGGCAGTTGAAGTTTAATGCCAAGACATGCAAGGTAGGCTGGCCTGCCAGCACAGAGGTAGAACTACCTCTTGCAATGCCAACGGCCCAGGTTTGGAAGCAAGCCTGGAGTGTCAGACAGTTGACCGGGGGAGGAGATTCAGGCATCCAACGGACAACTCACCTCCTCTTCTACGGTGTGCCAGTGAAGGGAACCTGTAATAAGGTGCCTCCTGGCAGCAGTTGGGAGGCAATGAGCCTGGGGACCCAGTAGAAGCATGGATTGGTGGAATGCAGTGGACATCGGTGCATCATGCATAGGTGCATGCATGATGGTCCATGATGTCATTGCATGTCCACTTCCACCAGGGGAAACCTTAAAGCGAATAAGCCACTGGCTGGGCAGGTGACACTGCTCCTTGCCACCACACCCACTACCAGAACATGCCTGCCTGGTGCTTGTCATGCCTGTGACCTTCACCTCTGCCTGCCTGGGCTACCATATGAGTTTATGGGAGTTACTGTGGAGCAGAATTCAAAGGGGTCTTTCCAGTAGGTGAGTCGCAGTTGGACCAGGGGATCAAGGAAGTTAGATTAGGGGGATCTCAGCTGGGAGGGAACAGGTGCTAGAGATGGCCAAAGAAGGTACCAGCCAGTGGAGGATAGGAGGCTAAACAGAGATAGAAAACAAAAGAAGTGAATGGTAATGTATGTAGGGACAACGGATCTTAAGACAGTCTACTGAATCATTGGAGTGAGGGTGGGACAAACTACAGAAAAAAGGGATTTAGGGCTTTCATTAATTATACCTAATGTCTACCTCACAATGTAGTAAGGATTACAGGAAAGCCATTAGAATGGTGGGGAGCATAGGTAGGGGTTTACCAACAGGACAAAGAGGTGGTCCTTCCACAATATAGGTTCCTTGTGAGGCTGCAACTAGATGTCTGTATGAAATTCTGGCACCCACATCTGTAGAAGGATCAAGATAGGTTAGGAAAGCTGAACATGTATTCCTCACTGGCCAAAAGGGAAAAGGGGTATGATAAAAAGTCTTCAAGATTCTTCTTGGGATCAGCAGGGAGCTGTTCACATGATATGAAAGCTTGTATACCAGGAGGCACAACTACAAGCTTATGGGTAGAAGTTTTAGGACATAAATGAAGAAGGGCTTCTTCAGTGAGAGTGTGGTGATCAAGTGGAATGTCTTGCCTAGTAATGGATTAGATCTACAACTGTAATCAGATTCAAGGCCATAAGGAACAGATTCAAGTAGCAGGTAGTGGTGGCAGTAGGGGAGCGTGGAAGAGGAATATAAATCTCTGATCAGGGCATCTTTAGGTTGCTCCACCTATACGATCGTGTCAGTCCTATTAGCTCTGGTTCTCAGGCAGACTGCATGGACCACAAGTTATTTTCTCCTGTATGTTTCAGTGTTCTTTGCAAATAATCAGCAGTGAAACAGTAGTCAGTAGGCAGCAATCCATAAAAGAGAAGTGCAAAACAGCAGTATGCAATAAATAACATTGGCAGTAAAATAACAAGATCACTCCAAGAAGGGACAAGACAGCATAACTAAGGAAATCAGGAGCAAAAACAAAGGGGGAGGAGGCTCCAAGTAGCTGGCTGGGGAAAGGTGGGCAAGTCCAGGGTGGCACAGTGAGCCAATTAACAAAGAGACTATTTAGAAAGAGGGTAGCAGAACCATGCAGTACAAAGCAGATTCCAGGCATTCATCTTCAGGGACCAGCATGAGGCAAAGGACTGAAGGAGAGCATGGAGGCAGTTCCAATGATCAAGCAGTCTCCAAGAGAAAGCTCCTTGTCCAAATGAAAAAGAAGGTCTAGGAGTAAAGTAGGAGTGAAGGTTATAATGTCTAAGAACAGAGACTTAGGGTGGAGAAGACGTGAGGAGAAAGAAAAGATAGTCAGGGAGAGTGCTGGACCAGAATCTGAAGAAGTAGCATAGAGTACAAGAGATGGTAGTTCTCCAGGGATTGGCAGCCCAGAAAAGCTTCCTAGGATCCATATCGTCCTCTTCAACAACCAAAGAAGGGTAGAAGGGACCTATTGAATTTTTAACACCTAATTCCAATAACAGCACTACAATCAATGTAGCTCTTCCCCAGTACCACTCTACAATAGCAACGCCACTGTGAGTGAGCTCAAGTTCCTGGTGTAGGACTGGAACCTGTGACCTCATGTCCCAAAGGCTAGCTTGCTACCGAGTGAGCTGCAATGACACTTAAAAGATAAAATATAATTAAACAATATGGCATGACAGGGGGTGCATTATTGTAGGGGTAATGGCCTACCATAGGTGGGTTAAAGCACAAATTGAAGCCGAGTACTTTCACCACCTGAGAAAGGCCATTATCCCAACAAAGGGCATCTCGTGGAGTACCTGATTGCAATTATGATGGGTGTATTGAATCAAACTGAATGTATTTTTTATTTTTATTTTGTGGTATTATTATTATTGCTATTATTATTAAAAAAAACATGTTTTCTAGCATTTTACTTAATGTTTTAGATAAAAAAATTAGTCCAGTTTGGACAATGTCTAAATGTTAGCTTGTCAGATGGTGGCACTAATGCTGTATATAAGCAGCAGTTTAGTAAGGGCAAAGGGAGGCCAGGCAGTGGCTTCAGATGCTAGCGTAGGATGCTAGAGTAGCATCAAGAGTCAAACGGCTGCCTGCCAGATCAGAGCGTTAACTTAGCACTGGGCATTGAGGTAGACTAGGCTGTGTTACAACTACGTATCTATAACAAGCTGCCAGTTAGGTTGGGGAGCCATATCAGAGAAGCTGCAGGTAGTTGCTACAGTGGGGAGCTATCATGTCTGTTTATAATAAAAGAAAAAAAAAACTACTATTTTGTGGTCCATCTCAACTTGGTGGAGTCTGCAGGATGGAGTTCCATAGCAGTTTCGGTGAAGGGAAAACAGGATTAAAAAAAAAAACATTTTTAAGTAAGCAGTTTGACAAGTGGAAGCAGGATGATTTGCGAGACCAGAGTATGGCCATTGTTACTGGGGAAAAGGTCGAAACATAGAAACATAGAATTTGACGGCAGATAAGGACCGCTTGGCTCACCCAGTCTGCCCATTTCCCTACCTACTGGATAAGCTGCAGATCCTAGTTAACCAGCAGCCTACTTCTTCCTACCCCCACCCCTAGAATGGCCTTATGACTGTCCCATGCATGCTTGAATTCCACCACTGATTTTGACTCCACAACCTCCTCCGGAAGGCCGTTCCATGCATCCACAACCTCTCTGTGAAAAAATACTTCCTTAAATTACCTCTGAGCCACCCCCCCCTCTATCTTCAAATTGTGCCCTCTTGTTCTTGCACACCTCTTTTTTTGAAAGATGCTACCCTCTTGGACTTTGTTGATTCCCTTGAGGTACTTGAACGTTTCTATCATGTTCCCCCTCTCCCTCCTTTCCTTGAGGCTATACATATTAAGCTCCTTTCGTCTCTCCTCATATGTTTTCCGGTGCAGACCCTGAACCATTTTAGTGGCCCTCCTCTGGACAGCTTCCATCCTGTCTATGTCTTTGCAGAGATTGGGTCTCCAGAACTGCTCACAGTACTCCAGATGGGGTCTTACCAGCTGTCTGTACAGAGGGATAATTACTTCCTGTTTTCTACTGGTGATGCCTCTCCCTATGCATCCCAGTATCCCCCCAGCCCTCCTTGCTGCCCTCTCACATTGCTTGCCCACCTTTAGGTCATCTGATATGACTACCCCCAGGTCCCATACATTTGACCATTTCTCTAACCTTGCCAAGTCCCTTCTCATCCTTTCCACCCCACCCTGTGCATCAACTCTGTTGTAGATCTTTGTGTCATCTGCAAAGAGACATACCTTTCCTTCTAGTCCCTCTTCAATGTCGCTTATAAAGACATAGAAGAGGACCGGTCCTCATACTGAACCCTGCGGTACCCCACTAGTAATCCTCCTTTCTTCTGAGTGGACTCCATTTACTATTACTTTCTGTGTCCTATTCTCCAGCCAATTCTTTACCCAGGCTGTCATCTTGGGACCCACTCCCAGGCTGGCTAACTTTTATATTAATCTTTTGTGTGGGACTGTGTCAAATGCCTTGCTAAAGTTTAGGTAGGCCTTGTCCACAGCCCCTCCCTGATCTACTACTTTGGTCACCCAGTCAAAGAAATCTATCAGATTCGTCTGGCATGACCTTCCCGCTGTGAATCCATGCTGCCTTGGGTCCTGTGCCCCTCTGACCTCTAGATACTCGACAATTCTTTCCTTCAGAAGTGATTCCATCATTTTCCCTATCACTGAGGTTAAACTAACAGGTCTGTAGTTTCCTGCTTCTGCCTTGCTCCCACTTTTGTGAAGGGAATCACATCTGCCCTCCTCCAGTCCTCGGGTACCACCCCATCCTCCATGATTTGTTAAAAAGGTAGTCAGTGGTGTCACTAGTTCTACCCTTAGTTCTTTTAGAATTCTGGGATGAATCCCATCAGGCCCCATTGCTTTGTCCACCTTCAGTTTTAAGAGTTCTTTCAGAACCCTTTCTTCTGTAAATGGGCTGGTATCAACTTCTGTATCCAGAGTGTTTCTACTGTTTGTTTTATGTACCTCCCCTCTTCATTTGTAAATACTGAGCAAAATATTTGTTTAGTATCTCTGCCTTTCACAGTCTCCCTCTGCCCACCCTCCTCCCTTTATTAAGCCTCACTATCCTTCCCTTGGTCTTCCTTCGCTCCTGATGTACCTATAAAGGTTTTATCCCCTTCTTAACTAGCTGGCTATCTTTCCTCGGTTTGGGCCTTTGCTGTTCTGACTGCCTTCCAGTCTCCTTTGCTTTAACTGATACAGTTCTCTGTCCTGCTCCTTCTACATTCCTTGTACTTCCTGAATGCTTTCTTTTCTCTTGAACCTTCACTGCCACTTCCTTTGAGAACCATAGTGGTTTCTTACATCGTTTGTTTATTGCTTCACACAAAGGCTCGTTACCTCTGTGATGCCAGTTTTTATTAATCCTCATTGTTCTTCCACCCCTCCTTCCTGCCCATTTGCTAGTGCATTCCTTAGGCACTCACCCATTTTGGCAAAGTCAGCCCTCCTAAAGTCCAGTACTTTTGCCTTTGTATGGCTTGACTCTATTGCTGCTTATTGTGAACCATACTGTTCGATGGTCGCTAGTTCCCAGATAGCTACCCACTTCTACATCTGTGATCCTCTCTCCATCTCCATTTGAGAGAATCAGGTCTAAGATTGCTCCCTCTCGAGTGGGCTCCAATACTAGTTGTCTAAGGCATGCCCCCTGTAGGGCATCTAGAATAACTCCACTCTTCGAAGTGGCTGCTGCAACTGCACTCCAGTTAATATCTGGCATATTCAGATCGCCCATCAGCAATTTCGCCCCTTTTTCTGCCATTCTAAGTATACTTTCTATCATTTCCTTGTCCATTTCCTCCCCCTGAGAAGGGGATCTGTATACAACCCCTGTAAGGATTGTGGTGCCATTGCCTGTCTCCAAATTTACCCACAGTGCTTCTTCTCCTCCCTGTTTATCCTTTTGTTCTGTTGCTTTTATTCCTTCCCTTATGTAAAGAGCTACTCCTCCTCCTCTTTTACCCTCCCTGTCCCTTCTGTAGATAGTGTATCCTGGTATGTTTACGTCCCAGTCATGGTTTTGTGTGTACCATGTTTCTGTGACTGCCACGATATCCAGATGTTCCTTCTCCATTGAGGCCACTAATTCAGGAAGCTTGTTACCCAGACTACGGGCATTGGTACTCATTGCTCTCCATTTTTTGATGGCTTTACCTTCTGTTGCAGCATCCCCACTGACCTTTCTACCTCGGTCTTTTTCTCATTTAGTACCCTGTTTTGTAGGGAGAGGCTGGGATTTTCCTGCTGCTTATCAGTGCCTCCCCCTTTGACTAGTTTAAAAGCTTGCCAATGAAGGGTCCTGTGAGGGATGAACCACTATGTTTCGTGGACATTTGCTCCTATGTAAGAGTGTAGGGGTATTTCCTATGTGCTGAGTCGTGATTGCCAGCAGCTACATTTTCCTGGGCTGTTGTACTGGGATAATGGCCTGGCTGAAAGTAGCTCTATGCCATTCAACTCCTTTCATAATCTCATTTTAACAAAGCATAGAATCCCTACTTGCAAATGACACCTTGATGATTTAGTTTATTATTTTTTTTTTTGTAAGCTTTTAATGATTCATTGTCTGTGTTGTGCCTAAATTTCATGAAGCTCTTCACCTCCTGGGACTCTTGGAAACTAAGTTTTGCCTAAAGAAGGCTACCCTGAATTAGAAAAATAAATAGATAGTTAATAAATATACATGATGTTGCTATAAAGATAAAAAAGTGCACCAGAACTGGAATATTAATTACAAGTAACTCTCCGGGTGTTATGGCACGATTTATGTTTTTGACTAAATAAGCCTTGCAGAACAATTTCTCAAGCTTATTAAATATTTTAAATGCCTTCCACAATAATCTGAGTAGCGTTAATGGCTTTCAAGAAACCACATCATTTACTAGATCTAGATTAATCGCTCATACTTTCCTAACCTCAGTTCACCCCCCGTGAAAATAAAACTAAGAAATCTCTCCTATCAATGTGTATGTTATTTGGTTATTCTGGTTTACCCATTAGTGGATCTTTGTAAACTACACTATTTCCCTACACTTCTGGACTAGGGATTTAAAAGTATAGCTTTAAAGTCCAAAATAATCTACTTTATTTACAGTAGTAATTATTATGGCCTTAATGAATGAGTGGGGCCGTGCACCATTGTCTATGATTAATTCGAAAAACTCTAGCAGGAACTTCAAAATTCGATTACTAGGTTATGGTTTCATTTTTGGCACAGCTTAAAAGTAAAATCAAGTGTTTTCTTCACAACTGACTGGAATCTGTGTTAACCCAAGCCATCTGGTCTTATTGTTTCACTGCACTCTGTAAGGACTGGTGAAGCTATGATATCAGCAATCCCCTTTCCTGTCCACAAAATGTTTGCCTCTGCATTTCCTTGTAAAATGTTTTATTATATATTATACTGCAGGCATTTGCTAAATCAAAGGTAGTAATTCAGATAAGAGACCAGAGCAGTGTAAATCATAAAATAATCATATGGGGCCCATATTGAGTACCAGCTGTGTGCAGCATGCACCTATTAGCAGTGCGTGTGAGATACTACATGACCAGTCTGGGGGCCCATATTCAGACAGGTAGCACACCCCGATGGAAAAACAGTGCTTGTCTGAATATGGGTCTATGGTAGAGCAGAGCACAGCAACTATGCACAGTGTGCACACAGCCCCCCACAGGAATGAATGGAAATAGTGCATGCCAAACAGTATAGCGTCTCTGCTTCTGTGAGTCTTATTTGTTGGCTGGCATGCTAATATGATCTTATGGCATGCAAGGAAATAAGGAACCATTTGCAGCCATTATGATCTCATAGGTGCCTCCTCACAAAGCTGTCATGCACGACTGCATGCCAACATTTTGCAGCACTGTGTTAGCCCCCCCACTCCCCGATCACCAGTCCAGACTCCCATAATGTATGAAATAACCATACCTCTTACATCTAGGGGACAACTAGATGCCAGGAATATAGCTATTACTTACATTGTGCAGGTCAGCCTGGTGATCAGTTTGTGGGGGAACTACTAAACATCAAGGATATGGTATACATTATGGAGGATTGGACTGGTGATTGGGGATGGGGGGGCACTAGACACCAGGGATATGGCTATTGCATACATTATGGGGGATCAGACTGAAAATCGGGAAGTGCGGTGACACCTAAATACCAGGGATATGGCTATTGCATACATTATGGGGGATCAGATTGAAAATCGGGAAGTGCGGTGACACCTGAATACCAGGGATATGGCTATTACATACATTATGGGGGATCAGACTGAAACTCAGGAAGTGTGGTGACACCTATATACCAGGGATATGGCTATTACATACATTATGGGGGATTGAACTGGCGGTTGAGGGGGGAAGACTACTGAATGTCAGGGATATGGCTATTACATACAGTAAAAGCATCAGACTGGTGTTCAGGGGTGGTTAGGGGAGCCCGCCAGATGCAAGGGATATGGCTATTTCATTCATTATAAGGGACTGGATTGGGGATCGGAAGGTGGGGAAATGCTAGCAAAGACTGACAGCTCCTGCTGTCAGTCTGCTACCTGGCACTTGGCAGGGGGATGGATGTTCACACACCACTGTATGTATAGTAGTGATCAGAGCAAGGTTTTGAAAGCATTAAACAGTGCTGCAATAAAGGCTGCTTAGGGCCTTCTAAAACCTTTGAATATTCCACTGTGCCTTGTATGCAAGATGAATATCTCATCTGTGTGGGTGCGGTAGTATTTTCTGCACACATGCACTATCAGGTTAGTGCCGTGCCCCAAGGGCCACTGAATATGGCCTCTGCTCCATCTGACCATGCTATTGCCAGTTAGCATGGTACTGACTTGGGTAGTGCCATGATAACCATCTGAATATGTGGGTCATAAGGAATAATACTATACATGTTTCCTTTCAGAAGAAATTATAACCCTAATGTCTGATCTTTCCCACAACTTAACACAAGGTCTTTCTGTTTTAAGTGCACATTTTCCAACTAGGTATACTGTGCCACATTTAAGGATATGCCCACTGCTTAGTCCACTGATTTAAATACTAGGGTAGGCAGTTTCAAAAGGATCCATCCTACAGTAATTGTGTCCATTTTGTTTTTTGCAAATTGAAAATGCATCCCAACTATTAGACCATCGATTAGATGGTCTACCAGCATCCAAATTTTGCATCCAAAACCAGACACAAATACAGTACATTAAAACTGGATGCAACTTACAATTTCAGTTATTTTCTACTGCAAACTGTGACATTTTGTTGCAAGTGGAAGCAACTTTTGAACATAGCAGCAGGGCTTGTGTGGCGTTAGGGATCCATTTGTATGCCCATTATGGACTCATTTGCATGATGGTCAGCAGTCCCTTAGTGCCCGTGTTGCAGTTGACAACACATTCCCTGGTAATCTTGTGGTCCCCTCTCCCTTGATCATCCATCTTTTACCACAATCTCTAGTTCCCTGGTACTCTAGAGAGCACTACTGCCCCCAGTTGCCCCTGTATGAAACAAAGATGTATTTCACTAGTGTCTACTGGATCCCCCTTCTTCGATTGCACATGTTTGTAAATAGTATTTATTTCCCTGGTAGTCTAGTGGATCCTCCCACCCCTTGACCAAGTGTCATCCCCCACCTACCCACCAACTGAGGACACCCCACATCACACACACACCTCTGCTGGTCACTACTTATTGGTGTGACTGTAAATGGTGGACAACTGGAACAGCCCTCCACTCATCTTTTTGGCCAGCCACCATCTGACAGTCACAGAGCGCAATTGTGATTACTGTAGAAAGTACAGTACTAGCAGTCGAGCCCTGTGACTGGCTGGCTGAGGAGGTGAGCAGAGGGCTGTACTGGACCACCATCAGTTTCAGTCACACTGGTGAGTGGTAACTGGGTTGAGGGTGTGTGCAGTGCAGGGGGTCATCAGCAGATGGAAGCAGGTGGAAGGGTGGCACTTGGTAAGGGGGTTGGGGTCCACTACACTACCAAGGAAATAAGTACTATTTACAAACATGGGCAATTGGGGGGCCACTAGGTGTATACCGATCCCACAGTGAAACCTTCACAGTGAACACATCGATGCCAACAACAGACAGTTCACTGTAAAGTCTGCCTGGTACCCTGGCACTCTTTCCCCCAATCCTGCACCACCTCCCCAAATCAACTCTGACTCGGAGTTGATAATCCCTAAGTCTGGGGGGTGCAAGGGGCAGAGCCCCCTGCATTGGTGGTTTGGGGAGCAAAACCCCTCGATAAAGACAGAGAGGTTCTTTGATGTAATTATGTTGACTGCAAATTGCGGTCGACATAAATCCATCACTCTAGGGTCGCATTGGGAAGATGTTGAAGCTGCGGCATCGTAGAGCCTCCACTAGGCACTAGGAAAATACACCTTTACTTAATACGGGGGGATTGAGAGGTGGAGGTTCCATTAAACACCAGGGATTGTTTTTTATGACAAGGGTGATGGGGGGCAGTCAGAATGGTAATTTAAGACCAAGTTTTCAGCAGCGGTAAACAATACCACTCTGGCGGCTGTTTACCATTGCTGATATCAATGAATATACTGCTGTGCCCTTTATGAATGAGGAGTCATGCATTTGCATAGTTGCAGTGGTATATTTTATGCAATAACACTTAGTTTTGAGTGGTGCTCCAGGGGCTTCTGAAAATGGCCCCACCCAGGGCACTGGTGCTTTTCATGGTTAGCAAGGCACTAACCTGGTTAGTGCTGCACTAACCATTCTAATATGGGGCTAATGTCATGATTCGTGGGGATACATGGAAACATTAACTTTAACAGGCACAAACAGACCCAAGATCCATTGAGTCTGCCAGGTAAAGACTTTAAATATTGATTAAAACATGTTGTATTTAAGGTCAAAAGATGCTGGGCTGGATATTCAAACTGCGCCATTCATAGGCGCAAGCCCTTGAGCTGCGCAAAATAGTTGAGCAGGGGTGTGTCCTGAGCGATATTCAAAGGAGTTGCGCTATTGAGCAACTCCTTTGAATATCACCCAACCACAGCCACTGTGCATGCGCGAGTGGAACTGTCGCCACCGCAAGGTTGACAGAGTGGAGCATTCAACTTGCGGTGGCACAAGTACCATTGCGCCATGCGCAAAATTATGATATTCAAAAGGTGACATGCAAATGGGGCTATAATTCATGCAAGGCGCAGCCCGATCATGGGCATAGTGTACTCCCCCCCACCACCAGCCCGATCGCGGGCATCAATGTGGCTCCCCACCCTCCTCCCGTACATATCCCTGGTGGTCCAGTGGACCAAAATGCCTGATCACAGGCGGTATGTATAATAATTCCCACCCCCCTCCCGTTCACATCCCTGGTGGTCCAGTGGACCAAACTGCCCGATCGCAGGCGGTATGTATGATAAAACCACCCCGAACATAGCCCTGGTGGCTGGTGTCCCCACCCTACCCACCCACAGGCCCCACCACCCCTCCCCCGGCAGCCGGCGGGCGGCAGCATCCACCCGCCTGCCGCCCGCCGCACCAACTGACTGCCGGTAGGGCTACTGCACTGGTGCACAGCAAGAGCCTGTCATGTATGGTATGGGCTGCATGCCCATTGGCTCTTGCTCTGCACCAATGGGCATGCAGCCCTACCAGGCAGTCGGTCGGCCAGTGGCCGGGGTGGCAGCGGGTGGGATGCTGCCGCCCACCAGCTGTCGGGGAGGCGGTGGGTAGTCGGGAAGTAAATGAGTGAGACACTGCCACCAGAGAAACTGTGACCGAGAGATGGTTATCACATACGCCAGCGATCGGCATTCGTCCACTGGACCTGAAGATAATGAAGCAGCTTGAAACCGTATACGCCGCCAGCGATCGGCATTTTCGTCACTGGACCTCGAGACAACGAAACGGAGGGCCACGATGATATGTGTCGAGCCAGGTGAAGGCTACACTATGCGGCGTCGAGCTGCGAGAAGAAACACGGACTGGGTTGGGGGCCAGCCACAGGTGGCAGCTGCTGTGTTGCACCCTGCAATACAGCAGCTCACCTGTGGGTGGCCCTCGACTTAAGCCTTTTTTTTTTGGCTCAAAGTCCTACAGGCACAGGTTGGGGGTTGCGCCTGCACAACTCTGCACAGCCCGGCTGAATATCGGGCTGTGCAGTTTATGCATGGTTCCTCCCCCTCCAGTTCAGCATGCATTCATTTGCATTGCGCTGTTGCTCAGCATGTTTTCTGTGGTGCAACTGCCTCCTGCTGAATATCGCAGAATGGAGCAAGTTTGGACTTGCGCAGGCGTAACCCTATTGCGCATGGCGCAACCCTTTTGAATATCTGGCCCGCTGTCTTTTATCTGACAACTGCAGAAAACTCATCATTGTATTTTATGTCCCAGAGGTCCCTATTACTAAATCAATAACTGCCCATAAAATATTCTCCAAAACTGCAAACATTAGAGACCCTGATTTTGCAGAGCAACGTACCACCCCTCAATGAAGACGTGGAGGTTGAACCCAGCTGTGGGCTTCCTACTGATGACAAGACATCCTATCATGATAAACAGATATGTTTACCATCTTTCTGTATGACTTCTGAATGCCTTTTCTAAACAAAATAAAACTTCAATAAAAAAGATTTTTTAGTACGATAGGAATGTGTCATGATGTTGTGTTGAAACTACATTATGGTATGCCGACTTTAATGGTATGGGTAACTTTAATGCATGGATCTATGATGAGCCCTCTTTTTTTGGAATGCAGTTCCTCCAGATGATGTCTTCTCTGGGCTTTGTACAGGTGGTTGCCTCTGGTACCCACTAGCATGGCCATGCCTTGGATCTGGTTTTCTCACTGGGTCTTTCCTGACATCAGTAATGTCAAGGTTGATCCGATCATTGGGTTGGATCATCATGTTATGCAGTTCCTCCATGGGGCTCCTAGTTTTACCACTTCTGTGGAGGTGATCAGTTACCACTCATTTAGAAATATGGAGCCTCAAAGCTTCCTGGTGGTACTGGACATCTTGGACTTGGAGACAGCTTGTGTGATGGGAGCCAAGGCAGCTGTGGAGGGTTATAACTTGGCCCTTGCAGCCACACATGACTTCCTAGCATCTCTCATTGGCTGCCCATCGATTTCCTGCTTCAGATCACCATGGTATGATGTTGACTTGAGGAGGCTGAAGACTAAGGAATGGAGGTTGGAATGTTGTTGGAACAGATCCTGCTCAGGTGAGAATAAATTGGTGCTGAGGGTTCATTACAGTGAATATCAGTGGACAATCACTCTGAAAAAGTGTTCCTGTCAGAAGCGATTGCTGCTAGAAGGAACCGGCCAGCTCAGGTCTTCAATACTGTGGACAGACTACTAAATCCAGTTTGTCTCCAGTCCTGCAGAGCCAATTATCTCTATAGATGCAAGGAGTTCAACCAGTTCTTTATAGACAAGGTGTCCTCAATTCAAGCTGGGATATCCTCAGCCAGTCATTTGTTGACTGACAGTATCCAAACTCTGTTGAACAGAGGTACTTCATTTTTAAGGGAAAAGTTAAAGTCAGTGGGAATGGTTTATAGTCTGCATCCCTCCTTTTGTGTATTGGACCCTAGGCTGACCCAGTTTCTTTTAGAGTGATGGGATTCACTTGGTCCGATTGTGGTGGTGATCATAAGGTGTTCCCTTAGAGCAGGTGTTTTCCCATCTACCCTTAAATGGGCAGTGGAGAGGCCCTCCTTAAGAAACATTTCTTGGACCCTGATGATCTCTCTAAACTACAGAACTGACTTGAAGCTTCTCTTTTTCTGGAAGTTGATCGAGAAGGTGGTAGTGGTGCAGCTAGAACAACATCTGAAAAAATAATGACATCTATGAGCCTTTCCAATCCAGATTTCAACCTCACCATAGTATGGAAACCCCACTAGTCAGAGTGCACCATGATCTTCCCCTAGTAAGGGATAATGGATGATGGTCTAGTCTTGTCCTGATAGACCTCTCTTCATCCTTTGACATGGTGGATCATGGGATGTTGGCTCATCTGAGGCACTATGTATGACTTTCAGGAATGGTGCCACAGTGTTTAAGTCATAGGAATCTGGCAGGAAGCAGCAGGTGACACTTGTCTCATTTATAGTGAGCAGTGCAGCACTCCATTGTGGTGTGCCTCAGGGGTCAATCCTGGCCCCCATTTAGTTTGCCATGTATATGTTGCCATTGGGGGAGATCATTAGATGCTACAGCTTGGGTTTTCATTGCTATACCAATGACACCCAGCTGTATGTGTCTTCTTGTGCCCCTGATGATGTTGTAGTGGTATCGGAATTGAATGAATGTCTCAGGGAAATCTAGGAGTGGATGGCAGCAAGCTGGCTTAGGCTCAACCCTTCAAAGACAGAGATGTTACTGTTGGAGCCATTTCAGTCGGATTCAGTTGCAGCAAGTAGTAACAGCATCCTCTGCTCAATGGATGGTGTGGTGCTCTGAGCTGCAGATAGGGTGTGGAATCTGGAGGTCATTGTAGACTCTAAGCTGACCCTGGAATATCAGATATCAGCTGTTGTCTGCAGTGGTTTTACCACATGCATAACATCGCCTGGATCAAGCCCTATCTTGAACCGGCTGAACAGGCAACACTGGTACATGCCTTAGTCATGTTGAGGTTGGATTACTGCAATGCTTTTTACCTTGGATTATCCACAAGGCTGCTATGCAATTTGCAGATAGTTCAGAATGCAGCAGCCCAGCTGGTTGCTGGGACATCCCAGTTCAAGTATATCACTCTGATTTTCTGCTGTCTTTACTAGCTGCCAGTGTAGTGGTGCACCAGCTTCAAGGTGTGCTTGTTGACATACAAGGCCCTGCATGGATTAGGTCTCGGCTACCTGAAATATCTCCTGATATGTCATACTCCTGACTATCTCCTCTAGTCAGCAGAGGCAGATCTCTTATTGGTACCTAGGTCCCATTTTAAACCCTCAGGTAATAAGGTGTTTGGAGTGACTGCTCAGATGATATGGAACACTCTTCCCTGTGAGATAAGAGGGGCTCCTTCACTGGCCATTTTTAAATAAATCTCTAAAACCACAATTTTTCAATATAAGGTTTGGGCCTGGCTTTGTGACCTGAATGTTTTAATATTTGATTTTAAGTTTATAGTTGATTTGCTGTACTTATTGTGAGGTGTCCAAAGCTCAAGGGGTTGGACAGCATATAAATAAGATTGTCTTGCCTTGCCTATCGTATCAATATGATCTGGGAAATAGAACAATAAGAAATTACTGTTTAAATGTATGCTACATATGCCACTCAACAGGTGTCCATACTGGATCATTTTCCATTTGGATTTGGGTAATTTGATCAGATACTCCAAATAATCTGATCAGTTAATAACCTGGTGCATAAATGGGCAGACTGAATGGTCCTTGCAATCCTTACCTGCCATCAACTTCTATGTTTCTATACCTGATTATTCAATGTGGACAATAAAAGCCATTGCCATATAGGTCACTACTCAGATTACGCTGTGCATGCAGTGGATTGTCAAAGCACCTCAAGTATATAGTATTATGTCCACTGTTTCCCCATTCTTTACCCTCTTAATTGAGACCTCCTCAATGAACCCTATCAGGCTGATTTAATGAGACCTGCTGGCGCAGAATCCATGATGAATCTCCACCGTAGCTAGTATGTATACTAAGGCTCATACTAAGGCAGGAAAAGAGCTAAGGGGCTTGCACCCATAATGCTCCATACTATTTAAAATAAACAAATGTACCACCATTTATCAAGTAATGATCCAATTTCTTATTAAATTCAGCTTTAGTGCTATCAATAACTATATCCAAGGGTAGGGAATTCAATGGATTTATGACACATTGTGCAAAAATGTATTTTCTCTTTATTGTTTTAAAGTTTTGTACTGATAATCGTAATGGATGTCCTCATGTATTTTGATTTATTTGTTCTGAAATTAAGTACAGATCATTTAAGATCTGGTTAAGTGTGATTATGTACCCCCTCAACCTTCTTTGTTCCAAAGTCATAAGTTTTAAATACAGTAACAATATCTTTGTGTGAAAGATCTTTAATGGAGCTTATTGTTTTGGTTGCCCTAATCTGAATTCTCTGCAGATCGACAGTGTCCCTTCTCTTATAGGGGTACCATACAGGAGTAGCATAATCTAGATGTGGATGGACATATGCTCTACACAATGGAAAAATTACATCTTTTTCTCTTGACTTTATGTTTCTTTTAATCGCCCACAGTGTCTTATTTGCACATGTAGTAGTTTCCGAGGTCTGACTAGCTTGATCCATTTTATCTGTGACAGTGATTCCAAGGACCTTCTCACTGGTAGTTCTTATTAGTGTTCTTCCACATAAAGAATAGAAATACATTTTATTCATCTTCCCTAAGTGCATGACCTTACACTCGTTAGTATTAAAATGCATCTCCCATTTAGTGGCCCATCTCAATAGTTTACCCAAATCCCAGTGTATTAAATTTTAGTCAGTAACAGAGCTGCATACACTGCCCAACTTTGTATCATCAGCGTATTTAGTGGACAACAATGTTAGGTCTTTGGTTAAGTCAGAAATAAATATACTAAAGAGCAGAGACCACAGCACTAATCCCTGCAGCATTCCACTGGACACACTAACTTCATTTCATTTATGAACTCTTATCATTACACACTGCACCCTGTTTTTCAACCAATTTGAGGTCCAATTTACCAACTTGTTGTTTATACCCGCTGCCTTCTGCATTTTATGAATTGTTGCTCAGTGTGGTAGAAGTTCGAAGGCCCTGGAAAAATTTAGAGAGAAGATGTCACATGGTAATCCCTTATCCAGAGCGTTACTTATTTTTTTTATAAAAACACAATATGTTAGTCAGACGGGACTTCTCTGGCATAAAACTATGTTGATCTAAAACCTCACTGACGTTATTGCTAATTGCGGTTGTGATAATACTCTCAAGGATATTGCCTAGAATTGAGGTTAAACTAATAGCTCTATAATTATTTGGGTCTTTATTTCCCTTCTTAATAATTGGAGTAACATTTCTCTCCTCCATCATCTGCAGATCTGACCTGTGTTGATAGATGCCTCATAAATGATTTTCTATGGGCTAATTATGCAAGTGGGCATGATCTTGAGAATTTTTCCAGTAATACCATCAGGGTCGGGAACCAAGCCAGGTCTCAATTTTTTATACATTCTTCGATTTGTTCTTCAGTGATAGATATGTAAGGGGTGACGGAAATCTCCACCAGAGGTTTAATTTTAGTTTGGCAAGCATATACCTTACAAAAGAATGTATTGAATGCATTCACCATTTCCAAGGGATCAGTCAACATACAGTTCCTATCAGTTATGGTCCCAACTGTTTAAGAGAGTTTATGCAGCCTTAGAAAATGTTACTATTTTTTTTTTTTTTGCTAGATGGAATTCCATATCTTTTTTTTTTGCTTTCCTTATAGCATATTTAACATATTTTAATAAATTTCCTAATAGCATATTTTGATTTTTTTAGTAATAATTTGTAGTTTATCCAAAGTACAGGTTTCTTTTTTTATATAAACTCTGTTAGCATTGTTTTAATCTTTTAGTTTTGCTTGTTAACCATTTAAGCCTGTCATTACTTAATCATTTTAATTTTGCTTGCTAACCATTTAAGCCTTATTGCTCCATTACAGTATTTTTTTAGGAAAATATTTATTGCAGATTTCCAATAATTTGTTTTTGAATTCATAACACATATCATTAACTGCACAATTCTCTAGTGCTTCCTTCTAGTGTATATTCAGATCATTGTACGTATTGGTCATTTCAGCATTTTCATGTAAGAAAATCTCAGTGACACCTTCAGTTTTCTGTGAGGATATGCTGGAAATGGTGTGATGATCACTGTTTCCTAAGGGGGGGCCCAGTGTGGCATGAACTGATGCTAATATTTTCTGATGCTATTACCAAGTCTAGAATATCTAGTATATATCCAGATACCCAGTGATCCCTTCCCCCTGAGGCCTCATACTAGCCAATTACAGAAACTTCTTAAAGGGGCTCTCCTTTCCTGCAACTTCTTAAATGGGTGAGCCTCCCTCATGCTCCAATTTAACAAACATTGCTGCTGCCTTATCTTTATCAATCCTTTAGTCCTTGCATTTTTCTAGAGTAGTAGTAATCTTAGACTCCCTCCCCCCACCAATCATGACTGTTAACCAGATTAATGCCTTTTTATATTCTTCTGACCACTCTCTGTATGCTTTCAGGGCAGCCACACAATGACCCTAAACTGCCTACCTTCCTTATCACTGAGCATACCTATGGCAATACTTACTGCACCATAACATTGGTGCTTGTTTCCGATCTACCTGCTACTTGCAAGCCTGACAACACAGCCTGGCACGCCCAGTCCAGAACTCAGCGTGCCCAGCCATGGCTTCATCCTCCCACAGTCCTGCTTAGACTGCCCTCACTCACTGACAAGCATGCCATCAGAATAAACTCAAGAAGGCAACACAAAGCTAACACCAAATACTTTAAAAATTATTTGGTTAGACTAGCCCTCTTGTTGCTACTTCTGTCAGGCAACATCCACCCTAATCTGGGCCCTCCTCAAAATCAGGGTACAATTGCCCAGAAACCAGGCACATTAACCTTTTCATCCCTAAACATCCACAGCCTGGCATCAAGATTTGACAATTTACAAGCCTGGGTACCCTCCATAATCCTGATGTGCTGTCAGTTGTTGAGACATGGCTCTCTCCCAGGATCCTCTATGGTGCCATCAGTCTACCGGGTTACACAATTTTTAGGCAAGACTGAGAATCTAAAAGAGGTGGTGGCTGTGCATTCTACCTTTAAGGATAGCTTATGGGGCATAGTCCTAAATTTACGCAGTCTAGGGCTGTTCTCCCAGGCCCTTGCCATTAAGGTCCTTCTTGTGGCCCATAACAAAACAATTATACTGTTATCAGTCTACATCCCACCAAAGAACTCAGCCCAAGGTCTCCAAGTCGTCATAGACTGCATTGGAAGCCTGACCCTAAGCTCCCAAGGTTATACTTCTTGGTGATTTCAATATTAATTGGCTTGCCCCTGAAGCTAACCACTTTAAAGTTATAATTCAGGCTGTCCACTCTACACAGCTCATTGAAGCCCCCACTAGGACTAATTGCAGAATGGGCACTAGTATTCTGCTCAACTGCATACTCATGAACCGACCTGAGCATATTTCCAATACCTCTGCCCTCCCGGACAACATTAGTGACTACCCCCCAGTCATGTTCAGTTGGACTAATAATTTCACCAAAGCCCCTCCAAGAACAGTCACCAACAGGGTCCTCAAGCCTGGTCACATGGGCCACTTTAAAGCCGATCTCCTCAGCACTGACTGGTCAGCAGTGTTTGAGGCTTCTGACACTGATAGCGTGCTTGACCATTTCATGCTCCTATTCAATATGATCTGCGGCACTCATGCACCCTTCAAAAAGCATAAAATCAAAGGCCATTTCAACCCCTGGATGAGCCCAGACACCCTTGAACTTATGAAAAAATAGAGACCATCTTTGGTATGTAGCCAGGGTTACAGGGAAGCAGTCTGACATCCTGAATTACAAACGGGCCAGGAATGACTGCACCAGGACCATCTGAATAGGCAAAAACTTATACTACAATGAGGCCCTAGCCAAGAACTGGAATGATGGTTGTAAATTCTGGGCAAACCTAAAAGAGGTCACTGGACGTGGCCCCCACCATGCTCAGTGTTGATGGATCCCCATCCTTGATCTTAAATCAATGGCCAACACCTTCAACCTTGCTTTGACTGACCTCTGTAATGTCCTCCCTACCAACTTCTTCTCTTTTGCCAACCCTGCTGCTCCTTCATAGACCTCAGTGCATCCCCCTTTTCACTTCAAGACTATTACTATCATGGAAGCCAGGAAATACCTGTGTAAGGTGCTCAGTAAGAGGAGATACAGTGGAGATAACCTTGATCTGAAACTAATCTTACATCTCTGGAAGAAATCCTGTCTCCCCTTACCCATATTCTCAACCTATCACTCTGGTTCACAGTATTCCCTCAAAAATGGAAAGCCACAGTGGTTATCCCTGTGTACAAGAGTGGGGATTGGGCCATGCCTGAGAACTATAGACCCATCTGTATACTTCCAACACTCTTGAAGTCCCTGGAACGAATCATCGTGGACCAACTTGTCGAATACCTGGACAAACATAAGCTCCTATGCCCTGTGCAGCATGGCTTTAGGGCAGGGCACAGGACCACTACAGCCCTGATGGAATTCACAGGCTTCATCTATAAATCTCTCAATCTTGGATGGCTTGCTGGGGCAATCTATATCGATCTAACAAAGGCCTTTGATATGGTCAATCATGCCCTCCTAGTTGACCAACTCACTGCTACAGGCCTTGCCCCCGAGGCAGTTGCATGGTTCCACAGTTACCTGCACTGCCGCTCCCAGCAAGTTAGGATAGGTACTGTCCTCTCAGACAGCAAATCTGTCTGCTCAGGCATTCCGCAAGGGTCAATACTGAGTCCCCTCCTATTCAGCTTATTCTTGAATTGCCTCCCCCAACCCAGTCAAGGCCGCATCCTCCTTTATGCAGATCATGTGGTTGTCTTCTGAAATGGCTCATACCCCAATGCACTTGAGCAGCAACTACAGAGTGACTTCACCAGTGTAGAGACGTGGTTCAAAGATCATAAATTGATAACGAACTACAAGAAAACAAAAACCATGCTGTTTTCCAGCTCTCTAAACAAACACAAAAACTATCCACTATCAATATGCAGTAGTGGCGGGGTTTCCCTTCAACTCATTCAACACTTTAAATACCTCAGTATCACTATTGACAACTTGCTTTCCTATACTCTCCACATTGGCAACACAGCCAAAGCTGTCAACAAGAGCATAGGGCTACTCTATTGTCACAAACATAGCCTCTCCCCTGAAGCCCTCAGCATAGCTTTTCACAGTTCTGTGGGTTCCCTGGTGGACTGTAGGCTGCCTATATATGGGTCTGCCACAGATACTGCTCTCCAGCACATAAAAACTGCACTCAACAAAGCCTGCCAGCTCAAATTAGATGCGCACCGACTGACTCACACCTGTGATCTCTATGCCAGGGCATACTGGCTCACACTTAATGGGCAACTAAAATATCAATCCTGCCTTCTGGCCAAAAAGATCTGCCATGGTCAGCTACTGCCAGGGGTCCAACAACTTCTGGTTCCCAGCAATAATCCATGCCATACCTGTAACTCCGAAAACCAGTCCTTCCTAACTCCAAAATGTCGAACATCTCAAGGACAAAGGTCCTTTGCTTACCGTGCACCGCTGTGGTTCAGCTTTCTCCAGGAGAACATTGTGCACCTGCCCACACTGGGTACTTTCAAAACGAACTTGCAGATCCTTATGATATGCGAATCTTGATGTGCCTGCTATTGGTGGCACCACCTTTCCACCCCCATCACTACTTCCATCCACTGCCCCCTCAACCCTTCTCTTCTCACCCCTGAGTAGGCCCTCCTGCTCCCCCCACATACCCAGCACCCTCTCCCTCGTCCTCCAGTCTAGTCACCTCCCTCCGATCCCTACTGCTATACTGATATTACGCTCTCCTTTTGCATATTGCACTTGAGCTCCTCCCCTTCGCCCCTTTTTTTCTTTTTTCTTTAGCACTTAGCAACACTCCAAACAACCTCTTGTTTGCTGACAACTGACTGGTTTCACTGTTGGGCACTGTAAATTGTCTGTTTTCCTCTGACCTGTACTGTGTTTCATATATAATCCTGTTTGTTTACTTTTGTATTTCTGCAATCCTTTGTAAAATTTCATCTGTCTGTTGTACTAAAATGTCCTGACGTGGAACTATGTAAAGAGCTCTGAGCTCAAATGGTTTTCTGAGCACTGAAATAAATAAATAAAATAGATAAAATGTATTTATTCTTTCTTTAATAATACTGTAGTCACCATAATCTAACCTGCTACAAATATAAGGTGAATTAGTTTGTAGTTCTGTGGGTCTCCATTCAACTCTTTCATTCTTTTTTTTCAGTTCTATACCCCCTCTTCTGGTGCAGGCTATTCCTTCCACCAACTGCCCCAGCCCCATCATCCAGCATCTCAGGGAATTACCTCAATCCCCTTGCTTCCCCCATGGATTGTCCTCCGTGTTGGGGGTCGGCAAGTCCCACCTGCCAACAAAGTGGATCTGGTTCCCAGGAGAGGATCCTGTAGCAAGGGTGCGGAGCCTGTGAGGAGTCAGTATCATCCTGCCCCTTACTGGCCTTTTTTCTCCAATTTTCCTTCCTGTTGGAACAAGTGCAGTGCTGTTCAGGTATACCCATGCACAATCCCGTGCATAGGATGTTACTGGTGGATGATCCTGCCATCCTCTGGTTGTGGTCCTTGGCTACCAGTACCCCAAGCCATCACTAGAGGTCAGATGAATGCCAGGTCCATGTCCCTCCTCCCTAGAGGAGGAGAGTTGTTCATCCGATGCTCAATCCTCCTCTCCCCGGCCGACCTCCAGTGACCCAAACCCACTGCTGACCCTGAGCTGTCAGTGTAGCAGCAGGTGGGGCACAGAGCCTCTGCTCTCCACATCTTCAGGTACTTCCTCTTTTCTCAGATAGTTTGCAAATATCTCATTTAATGGTGCTGCTCACTCATTTGTCATTTCTCTCAATACCTTCAGTTGTAATTTATCCAGCTTTGTGAACAAGTTTAAATTCATTTTTTTAGTTCTTCAATTACCAACTCAGATTACAGAAAAATAGAAACATAGACAATGACGGCAGGAAAAGACCAGAGTTCCATCCAGTCTGCCCAAGTTCCCTATAATCCCTGGAACCTACTGTTCCTACAGGGTACTAACCCTTCCCATCCTTTCTCTATTCTCCTTCTTGGTCCTGTTGCCCCTAGTAACCACTATTCCCTTCATTATGTCCCAGCCCTGCTTGAATCTCCTGACTATTTTTGCACCCACCACTTCAGCTGACAGACTGTTCCAAAGTTCCACCACTCTTTCCTTAAAGTAGTACTTCCTCACATCTCTCCTGAGCCTACCTCCTTTTAATTTCCATTCATGTCCATGTGACTGTGAATTGATATTCAGGCTAACTAATTCCTCACAATTCTCTTAGTTAATTACTTTAAGGAACTTAAAAGTCTCTATCACATCTCCCCTCTCCCTTCTGATCTCCAGTGAGTACATATTTAGTGCCATGAGGTGCTCCTCATAGGATCTGCCCTGCTGGCACTAAATCATTTTTGTTACTCTGTGCTGCACTGCCTGCAGCCTATCCTTATCCTTTCTGAGGTGAGGACTCCAGAACTGAGCACAGTACTCTAGGTGAGACCTCACCAGGGATCTGTAGAGGGGAAGTATTACCTCCTTTCATCTGCTATCAATACCCCTCCTGATATATCCCAGCATCCTGTTAGCCTTGCTATAGGTCTTGCTGCACTGACTCAATTGCTTAAGTGAGTTGCTAATGATAACTCCCAGATCTCATTCCTCAGCTGTAGTGCTAAGTCTCTCTTCTCCAATCCAGTACTTTGCCTTGGGGTTCTTTTTCCATAGGTACATTACCTTTTTCTAGCATTGAATTTTAACTGCCAGACCTTTGACCACTCCTCTAGCTTTTGTAGGTCTCTCTGTATTTGCCTTATTCCCTCATCACTATCCACCTTCCCACATAGTTTTGTGTCATCTGCAAAGAGACACAACCTGCCCTGGATTCCTTCTTCAATGTCACTAAGGAACATATTGAAGAGGACTGGACCCAGGACCGATCCCTGTGGAACCCTGCTCATAACCTCCCTCTCCTCTGATTTAACCCCATTGATCACCATTCTCTATTGCCTCCCCTCTAGCCAGTTACCGCACAGCTTCACCTAGGTCTTTCATCATCTTGAGCAATTGTTTGTGGGGTACTGAGTCAAAAGCCTTGCTGAAGTCAAAGTAGACCAGATCCAAATTGTATTGCTGCATCTGTGCACACAATCTCTCCATCTGTTAATTGCTTCCCCATCTCTGTATGTCCCTTTCTTCCTTTTCTTTGAAAGCTGACACAAAGTACGTTCTTAGCTTCTCTGTCCAACACCACCTCAGATTGATCAGTCAAGCCCCACCATTACCTATAGTATGTTTAGTGATCCTATCTCCTCCTTAATTGTTCTTTCTCACTCTCGGGTACTTAAAAACTCTGTTTTTGTCATTATTAACATCTTTTGAAGTTTAATTCTAACACTGTATCTTCCACTGACCTTTCTGATCTTCCAGTTGCACTCCCTCTGTGTTGTTGTGTACAGTTCTATTGCTCTTTTTCTTTATTGGTGTTCTGTCTGTCATAACTTGAACTTTGATATACTGTTCTTAATGCCCTTTGTTTTATCTATAATTTTTGGATCACCTTTCTGCCACCTATTAAGGCTTCCTTTTTTTTCAGAACTCTGGGCAGACTAGATGGACCATTGTTCTTCTATTTTGCAACCACTGTCTATGTTTCTATCTGTCTATGTTTCGATCTGTCTACATTTCTATCTGTCTATGTTTCTATCTGTCTATGTTTTTGGTTTGCAGTTTACAACATGTCAGATTACGGTCTTTAATTGATTCCATTTCATTCCCACTTCTCCTTCATTGTTCACCTTCTCCCATCCCATTCTTGCCAGGGCCCTCTGTCTTTCCTGTTGTTTGTAGGCAAATTCAATAAATGTGCTGACACTGAACTCTATTATACTATTGAAGCTATTGACCAGGCTGATCCCTACTTTGCCTTCATTTACTCTTTCATTAAAATGACCCAGTGTCAGTTCCAGCATTACACACTGCCTTGTGCCCTCCCTAAATGTTATGTAGATGTCAGTAATTATGGCATGGTGCATAGTCATGGAATAGGTGGTAAAATGCATGCTGGAAGGAATAGGAAACAAAGCATAATCAGAAATGTGCAGACTTTCCCAACTGGCTGGAGTACACAGTACTTAGTATTGGACTCTTACTGTGCATTACACTTAAATGACTTAGAGGAGGTTATCCCAAAAACAAGATCACTACAGCAAGTTTGCAGCTGACACAAAAGTAGAAGGCAGGGCAAATAATCAGGATAAATTCAACAGCATAGATAAGGATTTACCTATATTATGCACTGTAACTGGGACAGTAGGTGGCAACAGTAGTGGCATAGTGTAGTGTTGTGTGGTATGGGTAGTGTTATGTGGTATGGCAGTGTAGTACAGTAATATAGTGTGGTATGGGACATGTAGAGTGTAGTGTGGTATAGGTACAGTAGTGTGGTATGGATAGTAAATTGTAGTGTAGTAGTATAGTGTGGTTAGTGTAGTGTATTGTGGTGTAGTTTGGATAATGTAGTACCATGGTGTAGTGTGGTATGTGTAGTGTAGTGCTATGTAATAGTGTAGAGTAGTGTGGTATAGGTAGTCTAGTGTAATGTAGTGTGGTATGGATAGTGTAGTGTAGCAGTCTAGTGGGTTATGGGTAGTGTATTGTAGTGTTGTAAGGGTAGTGTAGTATGGGTATTGTAGTGTAGTGTGGTATTGGTAGTGTAGTATAGTGTAGTGTAGAATACTGTGGTGTGGTATGGGTAGTGTGGCATGGGGAGTATTGTGTAGTGTAGTACTGTAGTGTTGCATTGGTAGAGTAGGGTAGTGTGGTGTAGGTACTGTAGTGTAGTGTATTGTTGTATAGGTAGTGTAGTGTAGTAGTATAGTGTTGTAGTGCAGCATGGTATGGATAGTATAGTGCAGTGTAGTGAGGTATGTGTATTGTAGTGTAGTGTAGAGCAGTAGTGTGGTGTAGTGTGGTATGGGTAGTGTAGTCTAGATTGGTATGGGTAATGTAGTGTAGTGTGGTATGGGTAGGGTAGTTTAGTGTGGTGTGGGCAGTGTAGTATGGTATGGGCAGTGCAGTGTAGAGTAGTCATGTAGTGTAGTCTGCTATGGGTAACGTTGTCTGGTATGGGTAGTGTAGTGTAGTTTAGTGTAGGGTAGTGTGATATGGATATTGAAGTGTAAAGTAGTAGTGTAGTGTAGTATGGGTAGTATAGTGTAGAGTAGTGTGGTATGAGTAGTGTAGTATGGTATGGGTAGTGTAGTTTAGTGTAATGTGGTATGGGTAGTGTAGAGTAGTAGAGTAGTGTAGTGTTGTATGGGTAGTGGAGTGTACAGTAGTAACGGAGTATAGAATGGTATGAGAAATACAGTGCAAGGTAATGTGATATGGGTGGTATAGTGTAGAGTAGTGTAGTATAGTGTAGTATGGGCAGTGCAGTATAGTGTTGTATGGTAGTGTATTGTAGTGTGCTACGGGTAGTGTTGAGTTGAATGTAGTGTAGTGTGTTATGGGTAGTGTAGTGTAGTGTGTGTGGTATGGGTAGTGTAAGGTAGTGTAGTATCGGTAGTGTAGTGTAGAGAAGTAGTGTAGTGTAGTACAGGTAGAGTAATGTAATAGTGTAGTGTAGCGTGGTATGGGTAGTGTAGAGTTGAGTAGTAGTGAAGTATAGTGTGATATGTTTAGTGTAGTATAGTGTGGTATGGATAGTGTAGTGTACAGCAGTAGTATAGTATAGTGCAGTGTAGTGAAGTGCAGTGCAGTGTAGTGTGATAATGGTAATGTACTCTGGTATGGGTAGTGTAGAGTAGTAGTGTAATGTGGAAAGGGAACTGCAGTGCAAAGCAGTGTAATCGTGTAGTAAAGTGTGGTATGGATACAGTAGTGTAGAGCAGTAGTGTAGTGTGGTATGGGTAATGAAATGTAGTTTAGTATACAGTAGTGTATTCTATTGTAGTGTAGTGTAGTGTATTGAAGTGTGGTATGGATCATGTAGTGTAGAGCAGAAGTGTAGAGTAGTGTGGTATGAGTAGAACAGTGTAGTGTACTGTGGTATGGGTAGTGTAGTGTAGAGTAGTACAGTAGTGTAGTGTGGTATTGGTAGTGTAAAGTAGAGTAGGAGTGTAGTGTTGTGTGGTACGGGCTGTGTAGTGTAGTGTGGTATGGGTAGTGTAGTGAAGAGTTGTAGTGTAGTGTGGTATGGGTACCATATTGTAGAGTAGTAGTGTAGTGTAGTGTGATATGGGTAGTGTAGTGTGGTGTGGTGTAGTGTGGTGTGGGTAGTGTAGTGTAGAATAGTATTGTAGTGTAGTACTGTAGTGTAGAGTGGTGTAGTGTATTGTAGTGTAGTGTAGTTTAGTGTAGTGTGGTATGGGTGGTGTAGTGTAGTCTAATGTTGTATGGATATTGTAGAGTAGTGTAATAGTGAAGTGTAGTGAAGGTAGTGTGGTATCATAAGTTTAGTGTAGAGTAGTGTAATAGTGTAGTGTAGTGTAGTGTTGTATTGGTAGTGTAGTGTAGAGTAGTTTAAAAGTGCAGTGTAGTGTAATGTAGTGTAGTATGGTATGCTTAGTGTAGTGTAGAGTAGTAGTGTAGTGTAGTGTGTTATGGGTGGTGCAGTGCAGAGTAGTGTAATAGTGTAGTACAGTGTAGTGTAGTATGGGCAGTGTAGTGTAGATGTGTAGTGTAGTGTGGTATGGGTAATGTAGTATAGTGTTATATAGTGTGGTATGGGTAGTGTAGTGTAGAGTAGTAGTGTAGTGTGGTATAGGAAGTGTAGTGTAGAGTAGTAGTGTAGTGTTGTGTGGTATTGGTAGTGTAGTGTATTGTAGTGTACTATATTGTAGTGTACTGTTGTATGGGTAGTGTAGTGTGGAGTAGTAGTTTAGTGTAATGTGGCATGGGTTGTGTATTGTAGAGTAGTAGCGTGGTGTACTGTAGTGTGGTATGGGTAGTGTAATGTATGGATAGTGTGGTGTAGTAGCGTAGTGTACTGTGTTATGGGTAGTGTAGAGTAGAATTGTAGTGTAGTACTCTAGTGTTGTGTAGTGTAGGGTAGTGTAGTGTATTTTAGTGTAGTGAGGTATGGGTTGTGTGGTGTAGTATAATGTTGAGTAGTGAAGTAGTGTGGTATGAGTACTGCAATGTTGTGTAGTGTAGTGTGGTATAGGTAATGTAGTGTACTGTAGTGTGGTATGGGAAGTGTAGCTTAGAGTAGTGTTGTAGTGTAGTATGATATGGGCAGTGTAGTGTACAGTAGTGTAATAGTTTTGTGTAGTGTAGTGTGGTATGGGTACATTAGTGTAATAGTTTTGTGTAGTGTAGTGTGCTATGGGTAGTGTGGTGTACACTAGTGGTATAGTGTTGTGTGGTATGGGTAGTGTTGTTTAGTGTAGTGTGATATGGGTAGTGTAGCGTGCTATGGGTAGTGTAGATTAGAGTGTAGTGCGGTATGGGTAGAATAGAGTAGCAGTATAATCTAGTGTGGTATGGGTAGTGTAGAGTAGTAGTGCAGTGTAGTGTAGTGTGTTATGGGTAGTGTAGAGTAGCATTGTAGTGTAGTACTCTAGTGTAGTGTAGCATAGTGTATTTTAGTGTAGTGAGGTATGGGTAGTGTAGTGCAGTGCAGAGTAGTAAAGTAGTGTGGTATGAGTAAGGCAATGTTGTGTAGTGTAGTGTGGTATAGGAAATGTAGTGTACTGTAGTGTGGTATGGGAAGTGTAATGTAGGGTTGTATAATATTATAGTTTAGTGTAGTATGGTATGGTAGTGTAGTGTAGAGTAGTGTAATAGTGTAGTGTGGTATGGGTAGTGTAGTGTAGTGTAATAGTGTAGTGTAGTGTGGTATGGGTAGTGTGGTATACACTAGTAGTATAATGTTTTGTGGTATGGGTAGTATTTAGTGTAGTGCAGTATGAATAGTGTTGTGTAGAATAGTAGTGCAGTATAGTATAGTGTGGTATGGGTAGTGGAGTGTAGAGCAGTAATGGAGTGTAGAATAGTATGAGTAGTGTACTGCAGTGTACTGTGGTATGGGTAATATAGTGTAGAATAGTGTAGTGTAGTATAGTGTGGTGTGGTATGGGTAGTGCAGTGCAGCGTGGTATAGGTAGAGTAGTGTGCTAAGGGTAGTGTAGATTAGAGTGTGGTATGGTATGGGTAGCATAGAGTAGCAATGAAGTCTAGTGTGGTATGGGTAGTGTAGTGTGTTATGGGTGGTGCAGTGTAGAATAGTAGTGTAGTGCAGTGTGGTATGAGTAGTATAGTGCAGAGTAGTGTAACAGTGTAGTGTAGTGTGATATGGGTAGTGTAGTGTTGAGTAGTAGTGTATTGTGGTATGTGTAGTGTAGTGTAGTGTAGTATGGTATGGGTAGTGTGGTGAGGGTAGTGTAGTGGAGAGTAGTATTGTAGTGTATTGTGGTATGGGTAGTGCACAGTAGTTGTTTAGTGTGGAATTTGCAGTGTAATTCAGAGCAGTGTACTAGTGAAGTGTGGTATAGATAGTGTAGTGTAGAACAGTAGTGTAGTGCAGTGTGGTATGGGTAGTGTAGTGTAGTGTGGTATGGGTAGTGAATTGTAGAGTGGTAGTGTAGTGCTGTGTAGTGTAATGTAGTGTGGTATTGGTAGTGTAGAGTAGTTGTATAGTGTTGTGTGGTATTTGTAGTGTTGTGCAGAGTTGTAATGTAGTGTTCTGAGGTATAGGTAGTGTAGTGTGATATGGGTAGTGTTGTGTAGAGTAGTAGTGTAGTGTAGTATAATGTAGTATGTGTAGTGCATTGTAGATTAGAAGTGTAGGGTAGTGTGGTATAGGTAGTGTAGTGTAGTGCAGTATAGTATGGTATGGGTAGTTTGGTCTAGTAGTCTAGTGTAGTGTGGTAGGGTTGGTGTAGTGTACAGTAGTGTATTAGTGTAGTGTAGTGTGGTATGGGTAGTGTAGTGTAGTGTAGAGTAGTAGTGTAGTGCAGTGTGGTATGGGAAGTGTAGTGTATAGTACTGTAATAGTGTAGTGTAGTGCAGTGTGGCATGGGTAGTGTAATGTAGAGTAGTAGTGTAGTGTAGTGTAGTGTGGTATGTGTAGTATAGCATAGTGTAGTGTAGTAGTGTAATTTTGGTATGGGTAGTGTTGTGTAGTGTAGTATAGTTTTTTTTGGTATACTTACTGCACTATAGTGTAATGTAGTGTGGTATGGGTAATGTACTCTACAGTAGTGTAATAATGTAGTGCTGTTATGTGTGGTGTGGTATGGGTAGTGTAAAGTTGTAGAATAGTGTAGTGTGGTATGGGTCATTTAGTGTAGTGTAGTTTCCTGTGGGTAGTGTGATGTAGAGTGGTGTAATAGTGTAGTGTAGTTTGGCATGAGTATTGTAGTGAAGAGTAATAGTGTAGTGTGGTAAGGGTAGTGTAGTGTAATGAGATATGGGTAGTGTAGTGCAGTCTAAAGTAGTGTAGTGTGGTATGGGTTGTGTAGTGTAGTGTATTGCTGTGTGGGTAGTGTAGTGCAGTGCAGTGTAGTACCGTAGTGTACTGTGGCATGGGTAGTGTAGTGTAGTGTAGTGTAGCTAGTGCAGTGTAATGTAATATAGTATTGGTAGTGTAAGAGTAGTAGTGGAGTGTAGTATGGCATGGGCAGTGTAGTGTAGTATAGTATAATGTAGTGTAGTGTGGTGTGGGTAGTGTAGTGCAGAGTAGTAGTGGAGTGTAGATTGGTGTGGGTAGTGTAGTGTGGTGTGGTGTGGTGTAGAGTAGTAGTGTAGTATAGTGTGACGTGTAATGTACTGTAGTGTAGTGTAGTGTGGTATGGGTAGTGTAGTGTAGTGTGGTATGGGTTGTGTAGTGTAGAGTATTAGTGTAGTATATTGTAGCCTGGGTAGTGTAGTGTAGTGTAGTGTAGTAAGGCTAGTATAGTGAAGTGTGGTATGGGTAGTTTACTGTAGGGTAGTGTAGTGTGGTATGGGTATTGTAGTGCACTGTGAAATGGGTAGTGCAGCGTACAGTAGTGGTGTAGTGTGATATGGGTAGTGCAGCGTGGAGTAGTTGTGTAGTGTATTGTAGTGTAGTGTGATATGAGTAGTATAGTGTAGTGTGGTATGGCTAGTATAGTGAAGTATGGTATGGGTAGTTAAGTATAGTGTAGTGTAGGGTAGTGTAGTGTGGTATGGGTAGTGTAGTGTACTGTGGAATGGGTAGTGCAGTGTACAGTAGTGGTGTAGTGTGGTATAGGTAGTGTAGTGTGGAGTAGTAGTGAGGTGTATTGTAGTGTAGTGTGGAATGGGTAGTGCAGTGTAGAGTAGTAATGTAGTGTAATGTGGTATGGGTAGTGTAGTGTAGTGTGGTATGGATAGTTTAATGTGGCGTGGGTAGTGTAGTGTAGTGTGGATGGGTAGTGTGTAGTGTAGTGTAGTGTAGTGTAGTGTTTTATGAGTAGTGTATTGCATTGTATTGTACTGTAGTATAGTGTAGTGCTGTGCAGTGTGCTATAATACAATATATAGATGGGTAATGTAGTATAGTGAATGAATCTTTTGCACCAGTACTTTGGCATTGCCACCCAAAAGTACAGTACTCAAACACGGGCATATGTCACAGAGGGGTGAAGTCGCATTTGTGAAAGTGGATTGATGCAAACTAGTGTCCTTGCAGTAAGTGAGCACAAACAGGATCTGCATCTGCCAATACCCCAGCATATGCCTGCAATTGTGGCATGGTAATGCACTGAAAAGTGTGATTGGCACATGTCACCATGTCCAGTGCCTAGTAATTGCTCTGATAACTATGGTTGCCAGTTTAACTTCCCATGATGTCAGCTGTGGGAGATTCTGGAATATGCCCTTTGTGGCATGAGAATTAAGATGTTGGCCAGGAGGGATGGCAGAACCAGCCAGACAAATATAAAGAAATTGGAAACATGATAAGGTAAACAACTGAAAATTCTAATCAGGGGCAGCCCCACACTAGGATTTGGGGTGTTTACTGATGGATGTTCTCCTTTAAGTTGCTATGACACCACTGGCTACTCTCTTTAACAAATCATGGGAGGATGGGGTGGTACCTGAGGACTGGAGGAGGGTGGATGTGATTCCTCTTCATAAAAGTGGAAGCAGGGCAGAGGCAGGAAACTACAGACCAGTTAGTTTGACCTCAGTGGTAGGGAAAATGATGGAATCACTTCTGAAGGAAAGAATTGTTGAGTACCTAGAGGCCAGTGGAGCACAGGACCCAAGGCAGCATGGATTCATAGCGGGAAGGTCGTGTCAGACGAATCTAATAGATTTCTTTGACTGGGTGACCAAAGTAGTAGACCAGGAAGGGGCTGTGGACATGGCCTACCTAGATTTTAGTAAGGCATTTGATACAGTCCCACACAAAAGATTAAAATACAAGTTACCCAACCTTGGAGTGGGTCCCAAGGTGGTAGCCTGGATAAAAAATTGGCTGGACAACAGAACACAAAGGGTAGTAGTAAACGGAGTTCACTGTGAAGAAAGGAGAGTTACTAGTGGAGTACCACAGGGTTCAGTGCTGGGACTGGTCCTTTTTAATGTCTTTATAAGTGACATTGCAGAGGAACGGGAAGGAAAAGTATGTCTCTTTGCAGATGACACAAAGATCTGCAATAGGGGTGATACACAAGGAGGCATGGAAAGGATGAGAAGGGACTTGGCAAGGCTGGAGGAATGGTTAGAAGTATGGCGGCTTAGATTCAACGCAAAGAAGTGCAAGGTAATGCACCTGGGAAACAAAAATCCAGGGGAAGAGTACACACTGGGGGGTGAGATACTGACAACAAAAATGGAATGGGACCAGGGGTAATTATATCAGATGACCTAAAGGTGGGCAGGCAATGTGAGAAGGCAATAAGGAAGTCTGGGAGTATACTGGGATGCATAGGGAGAGGCAACAACAGTAGAAAACAAGAAGTTGTTATCCCTGTGTACAGACGGTTGGTGAGACCCCATCTGGAGTACTGTGTGCAGTTCTGGAGACCCCATCTCCGCAAAGACATAAACAGAGTGGAGGCTGTCCAGAGGAGGGCAACCAAATTGGTGCAGGTTCTGCACCAGAAACATATGAAGAGAGACTAAAGGAGCTTAATATGTATAACTCTTGAGGAAAGAAGGGAAGGAGAAACTTTCAAGTTTCTCAAGGAATCAACAAAATCCAAGAGGGTAGTATCTTTCAGAAAAAGAGATGTGCAAGAAAAGGGGCAGAATTTGAAGATGGGGGTGACTCAGAGGTAATGTGAGAAGTATTTTTCACGAGAGGTTGTGGATGTATGGAATAACTTTCCTGAGGAGGTCGTGGATTCAAGAACAGTGGGGGAATTCAAGAATGCATGGGATAGACATAAGGCAGTCCTAGTGGGGGGTAGGTGGAAGTAGGCTGTTGGTTAACTAGGATCTGCAGCTTATCCATCAGGAAGGAAAATGGGCAGACTAGGTGAGCCAAGCGGGCCTTATCTGCCATCAAATTCTATGTTTCTATGTAAGTTTCTGATAAAGAAATTGTAATGAAAAGTATTTGGTGCTGTTTCCACTGGTAGGTTAATCTTTCAGTATATGAACACAGGCAGTACCTTGTGATCTCAGGTTATTCTGAGAATGTTTCCTGTGGACATTTTATTTTTGACCAAATAATTAACTGAATTTCTTACAGGTGATGGCAAGTAAAGAAGACTTAGTTGAAGAGACTGAGCTTAATTGTATAAAAATGTGCACTGTAAGTGGCATGTAAATGCCACACTGATGTGGGCAGATCTGAGAGGGCATAATGATCACTGTGTAGACAAGTATCCAAATCATCCTTGGGCAGAATACCCTCTACCTAATATTTTAAAGAGTAAGTGATGCCATGGGAAAAAACAGAATAGTTTTTAGACTGAGTTTAGCTTATCATTCATGAGGGATGAGTAAAATCTGCTACACTTTACCTAACCTTAGAAGGAAAGTAAAAAAACAAGCATTTGTCAATGCCGAACATTCGCTTGCAGGTATTTACAGTGGTGTTTGGCACGTATGGTGCTTTACCCTAATGCCCTGTGCGATTGCTGGTATTTGCACAATAAATTATCAGCATGACCTTTTTGTTACCCCCATTGTGTGCTACATAGGCGGAAACATGTTTTGGGCAGGATGTGAAAAATGACAGCTGTACTGCTCATAAGGAGGTGTGGTAAAATGGCAATGTTGAAAATCTGGAGTGGAAATACTGAAAATTCGCAAACCTACGAGCATGCATGGGGCTGTGCAACGCACGCTCATAAAACAGTCATTGTTAGGAATTTTTTCACCAAATTTTCAACATTGGCATTTTAAAACCTCTGCTAAGGAACAGTGTCACTGTGATTTTCTTACTGTGTCCCATACATTGATTTCGCACACCGACTGCGCCATTGTGCACTACATGGGCAGAAACATGTTTTGGGCAGGATGTGAAAAATGACAGCTGTACTGCTCATAAGGAGGTGTGGTAAAATGGCAATGTTGAAAATCTGGAGTGAAAATATTGAAAATCGCAAACTTACAGGCGATGCGTAGGAAGGGCACAACTGCAGCTCGTAAAACAGTTATTTTAGGAATTTGTTCACCAAATTTTCAACATTGCCATTTTAAAACCTCTGCTCATGAACAGTGTCACAGTGATTTTCTTAATGTGTCCCATACATTGATTTCCAGACACCAACTGCGCCATTGTGCGCTACATGGGCGGAAACACATTTTGGGCAGGATGTGAAAATGACAGCTATACTGCTCATAAGGAGGTGTGGTAAAATGGCAATGTTGAAAATCTGGAGTGAAAATATTGAGAATTATGAACTTACGAGCCTGCGTAGGAACTGCATAGCCTGCGCTCGTAAAACAGTCATTTTACTTTTTTCACCAAATTTTCAACATGGGGTTTTTGGGACCCCTTCTCATGAATGATGTCACTGTCATGGCGTTATTCAGGCCCAAATGGTGATTTTGCACAGTGACTGCGCAGTGACTGAGAAATCACCCTTCAGGCCTCAATAACGCCATGATAGTGACATCATTCATGAGACAGGGTCCCAAAAAACCCATGTTGAAAATTTGGTGCAAATCCAAAAAATGCCTGAGATATGCAATAAAGTTGAAACCCCCCTATCTAGCCCATTATACAGCTTACCGGCATTTCCTCAGTTCGCGGTCGGCTTTGAAGACTGCAGACGTGTTCCCGGTCCAGCGATGATTGTCGCGCCGAGCTCCAGAGGTAAGTATGAGGTGAGGGGTGTGGGAGGTGGGGTGCGCAGTGGGTGGAGTGCGGGTTGGGGAGGGGGCTGGGAGACTACGTGGGACCGTTTTGCTTTCAGGTTGAAAAAAAAAGGCAGCGAGATGTTTGCCACACTGGGTGGGCTCCCAGTGTGGCACCAAAGCTGGGGCGTTTGGAGGCGTGGAGCCGACCGGGATTGGGCACCCGTCCAGCAGACGATGCGGACGTTTGCCATGCTGGGTGGGCTCCCAGTGTGGCATCAAAGCTTGGGGGCCTTTGGGGGCGTGGAGCCAGCGGGGAATCAGGCACCCCCCGACAGAGGACCCAGGGCGTTTGCCACACTGGGGTGGGCTCCCAGCGTGGCACCAAAGCTTTTGTGGGGGTGCGTGAGGTTATATTGCCGCCAGGCGACAGCGGTGGTTTTTGAAGCGAAGACCACCGCTGTCATACACAGCTCCCGCACCCATTGGTGCAGGACCGCCACGCCTGTTCAATGGAGCAGTGGATTGAACGGGAGAGGCACACCTCCAAAGTGTGCTACTCTCCCGAAATGTTCCTTGCCCATGCGCGCAAGCGAACGTAAAAACAGTAGGTGTTTTTGTGTAGTGTGCACTGCAAAGTGGTTGAGTTAGGACTCTGCATAATCTCTCAGTAAATTAGTTCTTACCTTCAGAGTGCACCATACTTTGTGAAGTGTGTGCAGCAAGCAGGTATCATGACTGATTTCCTTTTTAAAGGGATGATCACATGGTACAGGCTAGAGCAGGATATTCCTCCTGGGGGTGCTATGCTTGCACAGTCAGACAGTGAAAGCAGAAGGAGTAGGATGTGTCTCCAAATGCTTAACAAAACCAGTCTTGTAAGTTTGCAAAAAATATAGCTAGTCTAGAAGCTGGGTAGAACAAAAATTAGACCTGGCTCTCACTTATTGCAACGAGATTCAAGCATGATTCAGGCACGAACTTCAGGTGAACATGCAAAAATTACTCCTTTATTCAACAAAGTGTAATAAGCTGGGCAAACAGTGCAGGCAAGGTTGTTGACCAATCGTTGTGTATCACTAATGGACGCTTTTGCAATGCAGTGTTGCTCATTGAGTGAAACTTTTGACATTAGTTTATTTAAAGGTACAGTGTTGAATTACTGAGGCCACATAATTGCCATGAAGTGTAAACCGTATAAATAATGTGAAGTTTGCAGATAAAAACAGTGTTTAAAACACATTTAAAACAGAAAATTTTATTTGCACAGGAAATAGTGCTTAAATCAATTAGTTAAGTAATTTATTTTTTTTGAAATTCAAAGCTTTATTATTTTGACAAACAATAAAACCAAGTGTATGGTACAATTGATGAAGCGAAACAAGACCAAATTCCACTTGTATACAGTAAATGAACATAACAATGATCCAGTACCTTCCCCCCTTCCGCCCCAACCCTCCCCTGAAGGTGCCATCTTTATCTCCAGGTTAACCTGGAGAGCTGTTCATTATTGCCAAGGAACCATACTCTACAAAGAGAAAATTATCACATAGAACCATCACTTCCTGAGTCCATCAGGGGTATTTATTCACTAAATCAATGAAGATACAAAGCGTATAACTTGCCCCATTTTTTCTGAAACATAGGCATGGCATGTCTAGAGTCAGCAATTAGTCTTTCCATCCTGAAACATAAGGAGATTTCTTCCAGCCATTCATTATAAGAAATAGCCACTTGGTCTAGCCAGTGTCTAAGTACTAACCTTTTGACTGCCATTGAGATTATGGCTATGTGAAATTTCCGTTCTGTGCATCTAATATTCGAATATAAACCAAAAATACAAATTTCAGCTATAAATAATTCGTCCAGACCCAGAGTCGGATCCAGACCATTACAAATTGCCTGCCATAATGGGGCAACTTTGGCCCAAGACCAGAATATATGTAATAAATCCCCCACTTCTAAGCCACATCTGGTACATCTATCAGACTTGGTTCTGTCGAATTTGGCTAACTTCAGTGGTGTGTAATACATGTTGTTTAAAGTGTAAAACTGGATTAGCCTATTCCTATCCAAAGTAAGATATCTGTATACATCCCTCCATATATGAGTCCAAGAGAGGGAAAGGACAGAGAAACAAGAGACCCATGATCTGAATCCACCCAAGGGATCAGGAAACTTTGTAGATAACAAATAATTGTATAGCCTGGCTATACAGTGGGAATTAACAACAGAGTTCTTAAGTTGCTCAGGAAAGGCCTAACCTGAGAGGGTATACTCCAACCAAGTTTTACCTATTAGGTGTCGAGTTGATAAATTTGAATATATAATGGGAAGGTAGACATAAGTTAGTTAGGATATCACCAGAGGAGCCAAGAGATCCCTGAAGGTATAGATCTTCTACCCTAAGATCCTGGGCCTGTGGGAGCCAAGCCACTGGCAGTGTGTGTCCTCCTAATCTAATGTTGGGGTTAAGGACCAAAGGCTGGGCCTGGTCCCTAGTGTATGGGATTTTAAGGAAGTCCCAGATCTGAGTTAAGACTTTAACGGACGTCCCTATTGCTGAGTTACGGGTAGCCTCTGGAAGGGAGGAAGAGCTATAATAGAAGATATGCTGAGGAGAAATATTATGTTCCTTCAGCAATTTAAGCTCCAGATCTAACCATGTGGGCGTGTAAAACTCCTTCTGGGGTTCGATCCACCTAGCCATTTTGGTTAACTGACTGGTCCAGTAGTATAGACCGAAGTTAGGCATCCTCAGACCTCCCTTGTCTTTGGGTAGACAGAGCTTGATGAAGGATCTCCTAGGCTTTTTACCACCCCAAATAAATTTGGTCACCATCGAATGTAATTTCTGGAAGTAGGATTTAGGAAGCCAGATGTTGAGAAGATTCAAGGGATAGAAGATTCGTGGAAGGACATTCATTTTGATTATATTAATACGTCCTCCGATTGCAAGGGGAAGGTTATCCCATCTGTTGAGGTCTTTTTGAATGTGATCTAGCAGGTCATCCAAGTTGAGCTTCTTAATCGTCTCCTCCTCCCGTGTCAAATAAATACCTAAATATTTGAGATGGTTGGAGGCCCATTTCATGCCAAACTGAGAGACATTAGCTTGGAGCAGGTGTGGGTTAAGCGGGAATATCACCGATTTAGATAGATTTAGTTTATAATTGGCTACATTACCAAAAAGATTAATTATACGCAACACCTCCTCTAAAGATGCTTCGGGATTTGAAAGGTGTAAGAGAATGTCGTCTGCAAAAACTGAGAGGGTCAAAGCTCACTGAGCAATTAAACAGCCGGAGATTTTAGGAGAATTTTTGATATGAAGCAGTAGAGGTTCTAAATATAAATTAAATAGATAAGGAGACAAAGGACATCCCTGACGTGTACCAGAAGATAGAATAAAGCGCGATGAAAACACCCCATTGCAGTAGACCCTCGCAGAGGGCAGGCTGTAGATTGCCTTTATCCAACCAATAAACTTATCAGGGAAACCCATTTTACTAAGGGTGGCCCACAGGAACTCCCAGCTAACACGGTCAAAGGCTTTCTCTGCGTCCAGGGCAACTAGAGCCATAGGTACCTGAGATTCTTTTGCCACTTGAAAATGTGGTAAGTGCACGAGATGGTCCGTAGCTGATCTCCCTGGACGAAGCTCACTTGTTTGACTCAGTAACACCTGCCATACCTGTTTGATGCTGAGAGAATTTTGGTTAAAATTTTAATATCGTAATTAAGTAATGATATTGGCCTATAGCTTGCTGGATCCAGCTCGGTTTATCTGGTTTTGGGATTAGAACTATGGTGGCCTCCAGCAACGAGGATCCAATAGCGCAGATGAAAGAATATAATTAAATAGCTTAAGAAGTGTTGGAGCAATCTCTTTACAAAATATTTGTAGAAATTGGAGGCCATCAGGCCCTGGTGATTTATCGATGGGCAGATTTGGATGACTTCTCTATCTCCCTATTGTAATAGGAGATGAGAGTACATCGCAATGACCCGATTGCAATTTTGAGAGAGGGAGCCCTGCTAGAAAATTTTCCGGATTCATCACTGGAGCTGAAACAAAATTGTTGCTACATAAATCTTTGTAGAAATCTTCAAAGATTTTGGCTATCTCTCTTGGTTTGGTTTTAATTGATCCGTCGGCTGCCCTTAAGGCCTGGATTAACTTAGAGCTTTCTTCCTCCCTTAATCTGAGAGCCAATAATCTCCGGGTTTCTCACCTGGTCAAGGTATCGGCTTTGATTTTAGAATGGCGTATTCTGTTTTTTCTTTAATCATGTCTTCATATTCATTCCGGATCCTGCATAGGTTCTCCAAGTCAGTTTGAGAGTTGGAGGAAGAGAGAGCACCCTCAGCCAACTTAATTTGGTTAGCCAACAGAGTGATTCTCTCCTCCCTCAGCCTCTTCCTTTTAATAGCTATTTTAATAAACTCACCTCTAAGAAAACATTTAAGCGTACACCATATTAGATCGTCTCTGGAAATTGAGCCTTGGTTGGTTTCAAGAAAGGACAATATCAAAGATTGAAGATGAGCAACAATCTTCTCATACTTCAAAAGTTGTGTATTGAGTTTCCAAGAGGTGTCCCTCTGACCGGGGGGATTGGGGGATAACTTTATCCAAGCCATGGCATGGTCTGAAATGACAATCGGCTCTATGCCAGAAAGAGATATATTAGCCAAAAGCCCTGTGATCACCAGCAGATAATCTAGCCATGACCAAGACCCATGGATTGGAGAGTAGTATGTGTAACTACGGTTGGAAGGGTTTAAGATTCTCCAAGGGTCGCTCAAACCCAGCAGATTGCAGAAGTCCTGGAGGGCCAGTTGGGCGGGTGTAGGTGGTCTAGCGGGTCTAAAAGTTTTATCGAGAAGTTGTGAGGGGCGTGATTCAGTTCCCTCCCAAGATAAAAACCCTGGCAAAAGCTCACTTAATCTTGCATTAACTGCATAATAAAGTTAGGGTCCCCACCAACTGGACAATATATGGCCCCCAGGGCTACTCCCAAATTATTGAGTGTACTTTAATCTAACACAAATCTTCCTTCCGAATCTTTAACACTTTCTGGAGCAATGGTATATTACGCTCATCATGATAGCCACCCTTGCTATTGGTGGACCCCTCTGAAACAAAAACCTGGGAAAAACCATGACAGCATAACAGTTTAACTTCAGAGGCTAAAATATGTGTTTCCTGCAGAAATAAAATATCTACACCTGTAAGCGAACAGTTCAGTAATATTTGTCTTTTCTTTAACACCTCCCTAATACCCCTGACGTTCCATGTAGCAAACTTAATGTGACCTAAAGCCATTTATCAATCGTGGACAAAAGCGATATAAACAGTTATCCATGGCCATGTAAATCCAATCCCTGAATAGTGGCACCTTCCGCCCACCCCCTTTATAACACCCCCATTGAACATTCCGATCAGTACAATAATAGGTGACCATCCACCTAACTAAGGCTGAACAGCCCTTGGATAGAGCCAGAAACGAAGGTGGAATTAAATTGAGATAACCATCGAACACACTATTACATAATACCTCTCCTCGCCCCCAATGCAACGATGACATGACCAATGTAATCAGAGCTGATCGTAGCCCCTCACCACCCTCCACCCTGGAATATGCCCAACCCATCATCCCATCTACCCCAAAAACTATTTACATGTGGTCCCAGAACTAACCCCATCCAGTAGAACACCCAGATATGTCCTAGAGACGGGACCTCCCCCAAGGGTAGCTTAGCCCAACACAAGCCCCTTGATATTTAAGTCCTCATACAGTCCTATAGGACCTCCCCGATTTTCGATTGGACCTAAGATGCAGTAAAGTGGTCGTTCCCCCATAGTTGGGTCCAGGTACCCCTAACCCCTCATTAAGGCCATGATACAGGTCCCTTAGCACCTAACTTCCAACCTGAGCCCCCTTACCCCCCAACCCAGCGTTAACCTTGTACTGTGTTTGCCCCCTTAGTTATCGAGCCTTAGGTCTTTGAACAACATCAATTTAACCAATTAATTTAGCAATCTGAGACAGCCTTACCCCCATGAGTTCCAGTCCATCCTACTACTGTTACGAGGGCAGCAAGGCCGACTCCTGTCATTTTAAGTCTTCATTTCCTTGAACTAAACCCTGGGTTTCTAGAGATTAACGATGAGGACTGCCACGGCGACTCAATGAGGAAGGCCCATAGCGGAAGTGTTGGTGGGAGGAGACAGACGGACCTAACCTGTCCGACTTCTGAATGCGTCCCCAGAGCCTTCCCCTTAATGTTAGTTCCCTACCCCCAACAATGGCGTGCATAAAGGACTCCGCGGGCCAGACTAGGCCTCGCAGGCCCCGGGGCTTCCCTCTGCATCACCACCACCCCACCACCTCTACCTTTACCCCAATGAGATCAGGTAAGCCAACCCTAATTACGATTAACGAGATATCCTAAACACAGAAGATCAGATAGAAAAAAGTCACAACTTGGAGTTATAACATCTATTTATAGCCAAACTCAATGCATCTATAAATCAGTCTCCATTAAAGAGATTCGGGAGCCTCCTGGTGAGATCGGGTAGCGCTTGATCTGGTGATTCATAGGCCAGCCATATACCCTCCAAAGATACAAGCAATTTTGCCGGGTAGTTCACCCTGAATTTGATGCCAGCTGCAATTAGTTTTTTCACTATAGGGTGGAAGGCTGTTCTCTTCTGGCAAATCTCATATGGTAGGTCTTGCGTGATTCGGATTTTGTTTCGCTCCCATTGAATTGACTCTAGCTCCTTAACTTTTAACATAACGTGTTGTTTTCAACGAAGCTAAGGAACTTGATGATAATCGGTTGGGGGGGGCACCTGGCGGGGGCTTCGGCTTTAAGGATCGATGTGCCCTCTCTATGTGGTATTGCTGATTTAGAGGAAGGACCCACTATTTTATTGAGAAGCTGTTGAATGAATCTAATGGTGTCTCCCCCTTCCTCCGACTCAGGCAGTCCCAGTATTAATATGTTGTTCCTCCTACTTCTGCCCTCGAGGTCTTCAGTTTTCAGTTGCAATTTCTTAAGTTGTTGCCTTAGTTTAGTTATTTCTGGGTCCGTCCTGTCTTTCCAGTTTTCTAGAGACGAAGTTCTTGCTTCCATGTCACCAACCCTCCTTGATAGAGCTGCGAAATCATTCCTTATGGATTTAATTTCACAAGAGATTTCCTGGAGAGTTTCCCGAAAGGGGAGAAGCTCCTGGAGGAATCTATCTTCTGTGAGCGGATTACTTTGAACAGCAGGAGACGTTTGCTTCGACGCTTGCCCGGAATTAGTGTTTCTGGCCTTCTTGGTGCTTTTCTCAGGCGACGTAGGTGGAGTGTGCCTTACTCCAGGCGCTTTCATATCCTCATCCATGTCGAGATCTCTTTATTATTGCAGTCGCCTTTGTTTTAAATTATATCCCAGGGATCCACAGATGTTTAGGATCGCATCAGCAATATAAAATCACTAGTCTAGTAAAATAGGGCAAGAAAAAGAAACGATAATTGGGTTGTAGGTTGGGAGCCCAGGAGAAAGCAGCTACCAGCCACACTGCATCACGTGACCATGATCTCTAGTTAAGTAATTTATTTATTGAGTGATTATTTTTGTTATTTATTTTTGGCAATTGGGTAGGTGCACTGGAACTAAGAGCCCTGTTTTCAGGGGTGCCTTCAAATAAGTTACAAAAAGAGGAACATATAGAGGTCAGGACAGTTCAAATACATAATACAAACATTTGGAAGACATTTTGGTCATGTAGTGCAAACAGAAAGGATAACATACAGTAGCTACAAATGGTGGCGTACTATAATAAGTGACAAAACTTTCAGAGATACCAAAACCAGACATGTTTAGTTACCAGGCATATGCCTTAGTGGAGATGAGTGCAGTACAGGGAGTTGGGCTGGCTAAGTTTTCATTGATGGCCAGGATCCTCGAAGTGAAATATGCCATAAGGTCCTAGAAAATAATGAGATATGGTAAATTCCAATACTTTGTGCAATAAACTAAAAACAACAGTAGTGATTATTAGATACACAACTACTAAAGCTGTCAAATGTTATTGAGTCAATGCATTTATATTTACAAGGAGTTACAGTGTAGCCCCTCCCAGGGGCGCTATCCCAAGGGCTACTACCCCTGCCTGCCCTAACTGTAGCAGGGTGAGGGGCCCAGATCCGTTGGCGGGTGCCTCCACCCAAGGGTCGGGGTTAGAACAGTCGAGGTTGACTCGGTCACAGCCCTCTGGGTTGCTGCAACCCCCCTTTCTTCCCACTAGTGGCCCACACAGGTCAATTTCAGTGCCCTTACCATGTACACTTACCCCCTGGTTCGATCCAGTCAGGTCTCTCCGGGGACCCCCTAGGAAGTAAGGTACAGTTACACCACATTCAATGTGCAGTATTTCACCATTAATACACAGACTAGCCAGTGTACTTCTGCAAAACAGGCAATCTGATTTATTTGAGGGGGAATAACAAGGACCGGGGGAAATCGGGGTGATTAGCTTACCACTACAGTATATAAAAATCTACCCATGGCTCAGTGCACAGGCCTAACCTATTAATTGCTGTCTATGGGTACCCAAGCCCTAATGGCTAGTTCCTCGATGCAGCTGGTTGGGGCCCTGACACAAGGAAGCATTTAATTCCTGAGCAGATCAGATGGAGCCAGAAAGCTCAATTGGTGCAGTCAGCAACACAACAAAACAATTTCTTGCATTTGTTTATAAGCTTTAACAGGGAGCTACCCTGATCCAGTACTCACAACCCCAACAGAGAACCACTCTTTCACCACTTCCAGGGCTGAACCTGAACTTCAACGGCCTCCTCACACATTTATATGGAAGCAAGTGAGGGGTACCATACCAGGCAGCTGCTTCCAGGACCCAACCGAACTCACAGCTATGCAGGCGTTTCACTGCAGCTTCAATGTCCTGACAGACTGAGCGCGATTCAGCAGATTCTTCAGTCCTCTTCAGGTGAAGCCTGGTAGGTAGCTGTGCTTGTACACAGCCTCCTCTGACCGCAAGCCTGCGGATTTAACTCGTGGAGCACAGGCAAGGCAAAATGGCCGCCTCAGGCCTTTCACGTGCTTCCCACGCGAACAATCAACGGAGCAGAAGCTCAGCTCCCTTCTCCTTCACAGTCACAACGCCTCTGCCTCTAGCAGCACGGGACAATCCTTGCAGCTCGGGTGCTACCTGATCTCATTGGCTGGTTACACATGCCAGTCACTTATTCTAGCCCTCAGTGGTGTGAAAAAGTGCCATGACCCATAATGCCACATCCGGGAATTACAAGCTGTGTCCCAATTGGTCAGCTGGCTCCAGCCAGAGTCCTGATTCCTGGTTGGTCACCTCCACGCCAGTTCCAATGCCCCTTAGCCACCATTGGACTCCTTTTTACACAGTCCGGGTCCAACATGTGGGGAGCACAACACAAAGTCCCAGCTGCAATAAAAAAAAGCGTTAGGCAAACTGCCATTTTACCAATACTATACATATCCCAGGAAGACAACCGCATCCTTCACATGGGCTCCCTTAGCACTCCTAGCGACTGCGAAAAAGGGAGCGATTAGACAGCAGTCCAGGGTGGGACTCGAGCAGGGAACCCCAGTTCCCTATGTGAACCAGTAAAGCCTGCAAACAGGCAGCTCTTAAAGAGACAGTACTGGAGGCTTCAAAAGTACTCACAATTCCCACCTCTAACGGCCTCACGCCGAACACCAGCCAGGCATGGAGCATTTAAGCAAGCTCCGGGAAAGGCTCCAAGGAACTCCCATTAGTAGGGGGATTACAACAGTACATGCATATATTTAAAATGCAAGTTGTGTGGCTCCAGGGCATGCATTGGCAAAAGATAAGTGCCCTTGGGAACACAGCTGGTAGTGCAGTAAAACAGTATTCTGTGGAGGCCTGCATTCAAATCTCAGCTAAAATGTGGTTTTTCACATCTAAATTGTATTTTGTTAATGCACTATAGTGAGGAAACCTAATTGCCAGAAATCAGTATAAGAGCAAATATGTTTTATGCAGATCTTAGATTAAAATTTTTAAAATTATTTTTTGCATCCACAAAAAGTTATCATAAATGTACTTCCCCCCTTAATCTTGATCATTCTTGATCATCATAGGTAGCAGGTTTGAGGACATATCACGGGTGGGAGGGTGTACTAGCTAACTTTAAACATACAGAATCCAGATTTTTTAAAAAAGTATCGCCAACCACAGTAAGAAGATACAAAGCACTTGTGTAGTTAGCAATGCTTGAATTTATTAAAATGCATTAAGCGACTTACACATCAGAAGCCCCTTCACAGAGACTCCGGTGAGCACATACTCCTCTAAGCAGTTTCATGCTAGAAGCACATCATCAGGGGAACGGCCATCATTTATAATCATGCTTAAGAGCAAGAAATTTAAAGTGACAGGTATAAATATGTGACAACTGAAATTATATTAAGATCAAACAATAATGCCAACAGTTCATCATAACATTTCTATTGTACTTCAATATATTAGCCTATATTAGAGTTCATTCAAGTGACAATAATACTCCATATATGATAATACGAGTACAAAATTCAACGTCAGTGCCAAATAAAACAAACTGTGGTCAGAGCCAATATGTCTACATAGAGATTTTAGGACTGCCAGAATATGCTGTGCATGGGATGGCGGCGATGACAGAACTGTGCATGTGCGATACTTGCACATGCGCAGTCTGAGTCAGAGGCTGTCTTATGTACGGCAGCCATTACTTCCACAATTGAGGAAGAAAAATAAGTGCCCTGTGAAGTGGATGTGTTTATGCTGCAGGCGGAAGGAAAGAACCACATAAACACAAACACTGGAAGCTGTGCCAGAGCACTGCGGAAGCACACCAGACAGCAGTCTGGTCACGTGCTTCCACAGTGCTCTTCTAAAGAGATGATGATGACATACCGTCTGAGGAGCTCCTTCCACTTAGCCATAAAAATCAGAAAGAGTCTGTGTGTACTCAACATCTTCTTGCTTTTATTTTGTATTTTCTTGAAATTTGGCTTCCCAGCCAAATGCCCTTTGGGGTAACCATTGCCTCAGTGTTTGTACACAGAGGTTCTTTGTCTTTTAAATAGTTTTTTGTTTTAATGGGGTTCACCACAACATAACCCAGACAGATCATCTTAGGGTAGCTGGTTCATTCCACTGGGGTGTTAAACAGACGAGGTATACTGATGAGTCCTGGTAGGACGAAACACGTGTCTATGTCATCTGTTAGCACCCTTTGCAAGCTGTGTGAGAGGCCTTTCGGCACCATGCAATTCTGCTTAAAGTTGAACCAGCATAATATTCTGTGGTGATTTGCGTATGCAGCCCATGACGCTTTGCATTGTGTGGGCATGTGTGATTTTGTATTTTCTTGAAACTTGGCTTCCCAGCCAAATGCCCTTTGAGGTAACCATTGCCTCAGTGTTTGTGCACAGAAGTTCTTTATCTTCTTGCTTTGGTTGGTGCAATGTTTTTCTTGCATCTAGATTCATTAAGTGTCCAGGCCAGAATTCCAATTGGAAGACTTGTCTCTGGCATGGCTCTTCCTTGCCACCCCACCTCCAGTTTTGAGCTCCACTCAAGCATATTTAAAGAGCAACAGCAGCACACTGTCTGAAATTAATTTAAACTTTTAAAAGTAGTCAACAACTGTTACCTTTTAATTTACATTCTTTTCCTATTCCCTTTGTTAAGTAAGCAATAAGACCTGACAGGTTGTGGGCTATTGATGGATACCAGCACACCCAGGGACATGGTGAAGTCCAGCACCGCAGGTGAAGGGCATTGCAGCCCATGTAAGGATGGGTATTCATCAATACCACACACCCTGAAGGGTCTTACTGACTTAGAAAATGGGTTGAACAAATTAAAAGAATCTCTGAAAGATGAAAAAGACATACAAATATAATAAAATGTTGCTTAGAAAATGTCAAATGGTCCTTACACAGATTTTTTTTTTCTGTCAGTCACCTTTCTACACATTCAATAGAATGTTTGATTGTTTACCATGGAATTTAGGAACTAAATGTTATACAGTGTCCATGCCCCCCCCCACACACACACATACATACAGAATGTTGGCATATAATTCATGAATTCAAAATGCTGTATTATTCCACTAGCCTACACTCAGACACAAACAGACCTCATATGGAGCAAAGCCTTAATTTTATCTAGGGCAGGGTTAGCAGTAGAGATTTTTCTGTCAAGCTGGTTAGCAGGGTAAGGTTTAATGGCCATCAAAGAAATGACAGAAATGAAAACTCTGAATAGTGCTTGATTTTTCTTTAAATGTGTTTATGTGTATAAGGCAGGGATAAAGAGCATAACGATTATTCAATACTTGGTTCAATACTTGGTTGTCAGACAGAAGAAGGCAAATGTCTATCTAGCCCATCTCCTACCTTAATGAGGCCATTTTACTAGCTTATTGCCAGAAGAAATCCATCTAGTTTATCCTTAAATAAGCTTATAGTCCTTTCATTTATTACTTCATTTTGGTAGGTTGTTCCATATGAATGATGCTCTGTAAGCAAAGTACCCTCCTCTCTTGTTTTTTTAGATGGTTCAATATAAAGTTGTTTTTTGTGACTTCTCAAGTCTACCTCTCTATTTTTGAATTTTAAACCCAGTCCATCCATTAAATTCTTATCCCTAATGATTTTAAACATCATCAACATGTCACTTCTCCCTTCTCTCCTCCAAGGTATAAAGTCCCAGTTCTTCAATTTGTTGTTCATATGGCTTGTTATGTAGGGGGTCAGTCATTTTGGTTGCTCTATGCTGTACCTGTTTTGGTTTTGTTTTATATTTCTTTAGGTATGGGCTCCATACTGGGGAACAATAGTCCAGTTGGGGCTGAACATAGGTCTTGTATAGGGGCAAAATACAAGTTTTACTTCTGGACACAAATGCTTTTCTTATACACCACCCTGGATCGTATTTGCTGTTCCCACTATTCTATTACAGTGTTCACTAAAGTTTAGGTCCTATTGGATGTATAGTCCCAAGTCATTTTCCCTTGCAACCTTGCCTAGTTGGTGCCAATTTCAACTTCTTTCAACTTATGAATATGTTGGGCATCACACAGGTTGTTGCCTCTGCAACCCATGTTCATGGTCACTCACTCAACCTGGTTTTCCTCCTGGGAATGAAAGCCACTGACCTGGTGGTAGAACCAGTTGGATGGTATGACTATTGCACTGTAAGATTCAATCTCCAAGCTCCCCCCAAGGCCTGCCCCTGTGGAGATGGTCAGATACCGCCCTTTGAGGGGTGTTACTCCCACTGGTCTCTTGGCAGTTCTCGACATATCGGGATGTATGGATACCAGTGAGAGTCCAGAGCGACTAGTTCAGGCTGTGGGGATGCCTTGGATTCCGTCACTCCTGTCCACATTAACCCCCTCACTCTCCGCCCTCGGTCCCCTTAGTTTGCTGGGGCGTTGAAGGAGTTGAGGCATGTGGGGCAAAGGCTAGAGTGTTGCTGGCAGAGATTTACCCTTGATGCCGACCGCTTTAGATTGATGGATCATTACCGAGTCTATCAATCATCAATCTCCCATAAGAAGGCAGAGTTCCTGTCCAGGGAGATTGCTGTGGCTCAGAATCGACAGGCTCAGCTCTTCTGAACCATGGACAGACTGTGCAATCTAGCATGTCTTCAGGTTCGGAGAGCATTTTCACAAGATAAGTGTGAGGAGTTTGCTCAATTCTTTGCCAATAGGGTCACCGACATCAGGGCTGAGATTCATTCAGTGCACTCTTTCGGGGTTTGCGGTGGTCAGTGTATGGTCACTACACCTCAGTCCTCTTGGGATCACTTTGACCAGCTATCAATCTATGATGTTGTGCGGATTGTCCAAAATATGCAGCCTGCTTGCTGTAGTCTTAACCTGGGCCCTACACACCTCATTTTGGAGTGTGTAGATGTCAGCGGCCCTGTCCTGGCAGAGATAGTCTGGTGCTCTTTAGAGTTAGTCAAGTTCCTGAACTCCCTAAAGGAGGCGATGGTTACACTGCTCCTTAAAAAATCTTCTCTGGACCCAAACTGCCCTGCCAACTACAGGCCAGTCTCTTACCTTCCCCTTATTGGGAAGTTGACAGAGAAAGTAGTTGCTCTTCAGTTGGATAACCACTTGACCATCCATGACATCTATGATTCCCTCCAGTCTGGTTTTCGGAAGAGGCATAGTATGGAGACCAACTCTGGTTCAGGTGCTCAATGATCTCCTAATTGCTAGAGATCGGAAGTGCCATTCAATCTTGGTCCTTCTCACTCTCTCTCTTCAGCCTTTGACACCGCAGACCATGGGGGGCTGCTTGAGTGCCTGAGAGACATCTGTGGCCTGTTAGGTATGGTCCTCAGTTGGTTTAGATCTTTCCTCACTAGCAGAACTCAAAGAGTGGTGACGGGGATTCATTCCTTGGCCTCACTGTCTCTGCCATGTTGGGTTTCTCAGAACTCTGCTCTGTCCCCTATGTTGTTCGCGGTGTTTCTGCTGCCATTGAGAGACATTGTAAGACGGTATGGGCTGCGGTTTCACTGTTACACAGACAATACCGAGCTCTACTGGTCTTTTGTCCCTTACCAGGATAGTGCAGTCTCTGTTTTTAACAGCTGCCTCATGGAGTTCCAGGACTGGATGCAGGCCAGCTGGCTAAGGTTGAACCCCGAAAAGACTGAGGTGTTGGTGGTGGAGCCAGGTTGTGGGATAGAGAGGACAGAAGCGTGGCCTGCCTCCCGGGCTTTGGCTCGGGGATAGCCAGCTCGTGTCCTCTGTTCAGGTGCGGAATCTGGGCATGATATTTGATGAAGGGCTGACATTTCGTTCGCAGGTGTCAGCTGTAGTCAAATCCTCTTTCTACCATATGAGGAACATTGCTCAGATTAAGCACCTTGTTCCATTTCATGATCTTTCAATGCTAATCCGTGCCTTTGTGACCTCTCGCCTTGACTACTGTAACTCCCTATATGGGCTGATATCCGCTGCTTGCAGCTGGTGCAGAACGCTGCTGCCAGGTTACTGGCAGGGGTCTCCTTGATCAGTCATATCACCCCTGTGCTGCGCGCAAACTGCACTGGCTGCCTTTTCAGTGGAAGATCACCTTCAAGGTTGGTTTACTGACTTATAAGGCCCTGCACGGTCTCAGTCCTAGCGACCTGCAAGAGCTCCTGGCTCTTTACTGCCCCCTCCTGCCCCTCCACTCAGCCAATGAATGATTGCTAGAGGTTCCCAGGGTTCAATTGAAAACCTCTGGTGCGAGAGCATTTAGTTATGCAGCCCCGACCCTGTGGAATTTTCTACCTCATCGAATTAGAGAGTGTCTGACCTTGGAGAGCTTTATGAAGGCTTCAAAAACTTATTTATTTAGCCATGCTTTTGAATCTGAATCTGTAATTTTACATTACTGATCTTTCTCAGATATTTTATTGCTTTATTTATGTTTTTAACCTTTGTACAGCGCTTTGATATTTGCTTGAATTGCACTTTATAAATACGTTTTATTATTATTATTATAGTTTAGTTATTAATCTTGCCACCTATTTTTACTTCCAAAGTGTAGGACTACACATTTGTCTTGGTTAAATTGCAATTCATTTGTTTTTGCCCACTCTTCTATTGAGCTGTGGTCCTGTGATAATGAGGCCATTTGTTCCTCAGTATGAACAGCTGTTCCTAGCTTGGAATCGACAGCAAACTTGATACTCTAGTTTTTCAAATTAGCACTCACATCCAAGATAAGGAAACTGAACAGCACAGGGCTCAAGAACAGGCCCTGTTGTACTCCATTGGTTACTCTACCAGGGTTTGATAGATAACCTCTAACCCATACCCTTTAAGTTCTATCCTTAAGCCAAGCAGTGATCCATGTTATTAATTTACTGTTTATTCCATTATTAAGTAGTTTATTTAGTAGGATGGCATGAGTGACTTTATCAAATGCCTTTTGTAGGTCAAGATATATCACATCCACTGGCTGGTTCTTACTAAGAGCCTGCTGGGCACATTTTCTACTTACAGTACCAGGTATAATGTGTGGAAGAGCACTTTCCTGAAGGATGACATATTAAGTTTTGTTTGCCTTCATACTTCATCAGGATTGTAACCCCACTGATTGTGTCTTCACAACTGCTCAAGAACAGCCAAACATCTTGTTTAATAGTCACTTGTGGTGTCATAAAGAGAGCAATGAAAATGCTGATGAGCTATGAAGGGAATCATCAGCACTAGATATGTCTAGGGATGTGTCGAAATAAAATGTCACCAGCAAAATTGTGGCAAAATCGGCAGTTTTACTGTGTGAAATGTTTCATGAAATTGCTGCAAAATTTTGCAATTTCACCTGCTGCAAATCCCGCCAAATGTATCCCTCCATGCTCCCTGGTGTCTAGTGGGCTGCCCCCTCACCCAGCCGTTCAATGGCCGACATGTTGAAATTAAAATATTCTCCCTGGTGTGTCTAGTGCCCCCCCACCAATCACTGGCCGAAATTTGTATAGTAAAAACCCCCCAACACATTTCTCCCTCGCCCCCCCATCCCTCAGATCCCCAATCCTTACTTAAAAAAAAAACACTCTCTGGTGTCTAGTGGACCCTATCTCTGCACCCTGTTATCAGCACCCATCCGCCCCCTCATACCCCAATTGGGCCACTGGTACAGCCCTCCACTCACCGCCATGGCAGGTGCCCCAACTGAGCACCAAAATGAATGAGCACGTGTTCGTACAAGCACGTGCTCATTCATTGAAACTAAGTCAGGCTGCCGGCCGTGAAGGACTGTGCCGGTGGCCCAATCAGGGTACAGGGAGGGAGCAGGGTAGGTGCTGATAACAGGGTGGGGGGGTCCACTAGACACCAGGGAATGTTTTTATTAAGTAAGGATCGGGGTCTGGGGAATGGGGGCGGGGGAGAAATGTGTTGGGGAGTGGGTTACTACTTATTTAGGCCAGTGATCAGCCAGGGGGGACCACTGGATACCAGGGAAGATTTTATTTTTGGGCCAGTGAGCAGCCGGGGGGGGGATGACAGTCACTGTCAGAGGCAGCTAGCCCACCAGTCCACCATATCATGTCTATAAAGCGAAATTTCACCCGCAGGTGATGAAATTTCACCCAAGAGTGAAATTTTGCCAGCTAGGGGGTGAAATTTTGCTCACAACCGAGGGTGAAATTTTGCCTTTCGTCCAGCAAAATATTTCGTGAAATGCGTGAACTACGCAAAATATTTTGCTGGGTGAAATATTCCAATTTTGCACAACTCTAAATATGTCATTTTCCAGGTGGAGTAATAATTTACATATAATCATTGCACCTAGTACACTGCTCAAGTAAAATGTAACTACTCTCTACTTTTACAAATGAATAACATGTTCTGTCTGCTATTTTTGGTGCTACTATTTAGCCAGGAAGTGCCACTGAGCTGAGAACAGCTCATATCCAGGTGCAATGTGGGAGAAAGGGAAGTACAATGAAACGTACAATATACAGTGAAAAAGTATAATATACAGTGAGAAAGCAGTACATTATATGTTGAGCAAAAGACACATGGAGTATACCTACAAAAAGGGTAAAGAAGGCAGGCCTAAATGCAACCTGCGTTATTTACTATACAGGAAAACAGCCTCTGTGGAGCAGTAACTACAGCACTAGGAAATAAAATGTCACACGATGGGGAGCAGGCACTTTCCCAGAGGGGCCGGAGAATGCTAGAATGGTAGAAAAATACTGTTGGAGGTATGGGGAGGGTGTGATAGTGGGAAAGAAGGGGACAAGAATTGCAGACAGGAGCAGGAGTGGATAGTGCATCCCTGGAATTATGATTTGTAGTTAAATATTTTATTGAATTTTAAAATTATAAACAAATTCATTCAACTAACAAGTCTAACAAAAGCATATGTAACCCCTAGATGGCGCTATCCCAGGGCTACTACCCCTGCCTGATTTGCCACTAACAGGTTGAGGGGCCTGGATCCAATGGCGGGTGCCTCCACCCAGAGGTCAGGGTTTGCAATAGTTAAACTTACTTGGTCACAGCCCTCTGGGACACTGCAACCCCCCTTTCTTCCCACTAGTGGCCCACACAATATATCAGAATTACCTTCACAGTATACACCCCAGGACTAGTTCCGGCACTGGGACCTCCTGTGAAATAAGATACAGTGCAACAATCACAGTACAGTACTTTAACATAGACAAATACCTCAGGCAGTATAACTTTGCTGAAACAAGCAGCTCTGTTTTATTTAGGGGGATATAACAAGGACAGGGGGAAATCAGGTTAATTAGCTTATCACTTTACTATCTACCTATGGCTCTGTGCACAGGCCTATCCCTACCAGTTACTGTCCCTGGGTACCCAAGCCCTAGTGGCTAGTCCAAACCGCGGCAGCTGGTAGGGGCCCTTTCACACAGTGAAAGAAAAATTAGTTTAAACAGTCAGCAGTACAGTGATTCCATTTGGATTTAATGTGGCAATTCAACAGGGAGCGACCTGAATTAGTACTCACGACCTCCAAACAAGATAGGGTCCTTCAACGTCGGCAGGGCTACTCTTGAGCTCCACGAGACTCTTCACACATTTATATGGTAAAAAAAGAAAGTACTATACCAGGCAGTCTGCTTCTCTATCCCGATCGCAATTACTGCACAATACCCGGGAGAACACACAGCAGATTCAGTTCCTGACAGACCGAGTGTAATTCAACAATTTCTCCAGTCTTCTACAGGGTGAGCCTGGTTTCTACTCTTCAGAGATCCTTTGATTCTTTTCTACAGGACGTATTCAGTCCTAACAAGCAGTTACACAAGCTGCAGACCGGAACTCTGGGCCTTACACACGTTTTTTGACTGAAACTGTGCACTGAAGGAGCACAGGGTTCCTTTCCCCTTCACTGCCAGAGCTAAAACTGAAACTCCAACAGACAAAACCGGGCACTTCCTTTGAGTTCCTCCCAGTTCTTGACTGGATTGGCTGTCACTCACGATAGACTGCTGCTGTTGGTCCAAAAAGGTGCCGAAGCCTAAACTACATCTCCCAGAGTCACTGCCCATACAATCCTCTTGTGGCTGGCTCAGATTATGAGTCCAAGTTCTGATTCGTCCAAGGCACCATTTTAGAGCTAGCTTACCCCACACGATTGGTCCAGTTCAGCAGTTCAAAACCAGAATGGGGAACTAGGCAGACACAGTTCTGACTGCAAAGAAAGCAGGTTAGACAAACTATAATTTCATTATTACTGTAAATGATTTCTGGCAAACAGTTACATCTTTCAGATAGGTTCCTTTGCACTCCTAGTGACTGCAAAATGGAGTGAATTGGCAGCAGCTCGAGTGGTACTCAAACGAGAAGCACACAGTCCCCCCATACAAACTAATTATGTCTGCAAGCAGACAGCTCTTAAAGAGACAGTACCAGAGGCTCTAAAAGCACTCACTGATAAATGGCTTAAACGCCAAACACCATTCAGGCTTGGAGCATTCAAGCAAGCTCCTGGAAGTCTTTTGGGAACCCCCATTTGCAGGGGGGTTACACATACAAGGAGGGTATACCAACAATACATAATGATAAATAATCAAATATGTACATTATATAGAGAACAAAGTATGGGGTGGTGTGTGTGACGAGAAGTTTACACACATGTGAGGGGTTAGATGCTACATAAACCCCGAGAGTGGAGCTCGAGACGTTTGTGCAAGCATCTAATCCTGAGGGTCTGTGTAAACTTCAAGTTTACATACTCATCACCCCAAACTTTATTTTATATAATTACTGGGTTTTCATTTTTCACCACAGCAATTATATAAAATAAAAAAAGAGGTCCTTGTGCGGTCGCAGTCCCGTAAGATTTCAGTATGTGGTCCGCAGTCGGTTTCTTTTTATTGAAACGTGTTTAAAAATTGTATTGTGTCAGAGAAAGTTTTTATTTTTAAAGTTAAAATTTCAGTGTTTTTTGGTGACTTACCACCGAGTTGAAGTGGCGGTTCTGTCTCCGAGGGGAAAGAGGATGATGCAGCCAGCAGTTGGGATGTTATCTCATGACAGGCACATGCTCAGTATGAGAAAAAACATATGTGTGTTTGCCGTAATAAACATTCCTTTATTACGGCAAATAATGCCACAGGTTTTCTATGGGAAAAATGGAGACCCTGTTATTATAACAGGATATATATTAGGAACATGTTACAACAGATATAACATTACAATTTAACAATGATCAACAAAGTGCCTAATTAACAACCAGAACGGCAAACACAACCACAATCAAAACCTTCAAGAGCATCTTCCCCATTCCTTTTGACATGCATGCATAAATTCTCCCTTCTTGAATTGATTCATGATTTGTACTTATGTAATGTTCTGAGCAGTTTGTTTTTTGCTTTCCGAGCTGCTGAAAATTGCCTGCTGTTCCAGTGTTTATGCACTGAGCCTGGTGTCACTGTACACTGGCAGCTGTGTTGCTAATGTCACTATGTGGCACAGGACTCAGTCCCACTGTGCTAAAGTGAAAGAGCAGGGGTTTTGTGATGTAAAAATGCCCTGCATAGATGAGTATAAAATGAGCAGAACTGTTCCCCATTCCCCTCACGAGACATCACTTTGTGTATGAAGTCAAGTACAGTACTCCCTCACTATAACATCCCTCATGATAACAAATCCCGATTATAATGACCAGAGATATGTATCCCATTATAAACAGATTAACTTCTTTGTTTGATTTGCTGTAGCGATCGTGTTTAAGTTTTTTTTAAGTGTTTAACTTTTTGTTTTCAGTGTGTACACATTCAACTGGTGGCAGTTCCCTGTTGAACTCAATGTTACTCATTCCCTCCAATAGCTCTGTATGAAGTCTGAACTATTCATTATTTACCTGACACAAAATTGCCGCCCCTGGAGTTAATGAGTTAATTCAGTCATCAGATCAAATCAGGGTATTATCCTCCATAGTAAAATGAATAAATAAATGAAAGCAAGTCACTAATTAACTCTGTGTTCTCTGTGTTGCACTCATTTATTTAATCTAATGCTTTGATTACATTCCTTCATTCTTCCCTAGTCTATCATTGACTCCGTGATCTATTCATGAATTTAATCTAATTTACTTTAATCTAATTGAATCTAATCAGGTGCTTACATTCTTCCTCCTTAGTCCAAGGCTGTTTGCCCCTCTCTTCCACCGGTCACAGCTGTTATCAATAATATTGCAGTAAATTAGGACTCCTAACTCAGTGTGTGGTGAGGGTCTGTGTCTGTACACAAGCTCCATTCTGCTGTTCTGTGAGCCCTTCCCCTGCTGTATGCCCACTCAAGCAATACATGGACGATTCTGGACATTTTTGGAAGTGGTTTCACATTGATTTTGTGCCAGCATTGCAGCGCTACCTGAGGAGCCACAGCAAAGTTCCCAAAGCTTTGTTGCTGCTTGACCAATGTCCTGCCCACCCTGACGCTGAGAAGCTCGGTTCAACAGATGGGAAGATCTGTGTTCTGTACTTCCCTGCAAACACCACAGCCCATATGCAGCCCATGGACAAAGGTCACACTTAAAAAATGTACTGCAAACAGCTGTTACAGGAGATCATATCCCCAGACACAGGATCAGAGCTTGTGACATTTTTAAAGCACTACACAGTGAAGGACATGATTTATGTGACTGCCCAGGCATGGGACCAGATTTCTTCCCCAAAAAATTCACAACTGCTGGAAGGATGCTCTTGGTCCACTTTTTGAGGAGCAACACATGAATGACCCTGAGTCCGATTTCCTATCTGAGTCAGATGATGCAGAAGAAACAGACACAGAAACTGAACAGCTGGCTTTGGATAGCAATCTTAAAACTAACACCCAGCTGCTGAATGACTGACTCCATGTTGATGACAGCTGCCGATAACAGCTCCACTAACATAGGAAGAAATCATTACAGAAAAAACTAGCATTTGTCAATGTCAAATGTTTGCTTGCTGGTATTAGCATTGGAATTAAGGAGTTAGACAGATGCAGAGTAGAACTGGGAGTGAAGTACTGAACTTCACGTCAACCCCACCTCCCCCTACAGAGACGGACAGGCATTGGGGTATGTGTGTGGGTTGTTGCCCATAACGTTCATGCCATTTCATCTCACTCTATCCTGCAGACACAGACAAGTGGTGAGGTGTGCTTGGGGTGTTCGGCTTTACAGTCACCCCACTCCATAAGGACATATGTTGAAATGGGTGCAATATAGAATGGGATGAACTGTGGGTCCGAAGTGTCCAAGACACAGCTCGATGCCTGTCAGTGACTGCAGGGTGGGGGGGGTTGGAATGGCATGAGCATTATAGCTGGCAATCCAAAGGCACACACTTGATGCCTGTCAGTCTGTACAGGGTGGGACGTTATGGTTAGAAACTGTAATGCCACGGGCATGTGTTGGTATTTGCAGTACAAATTTTCAGCATGGGCATTTTGTGGCCCCCACCTCATGAAAACATTTGGGACCTCTTTTCACGAACAGTGGCACTCTGATTTTGTCAATGTGTTCCGAAATCTGAGTTTCCACAGTGACCGTGCCATTGCCTGCCAGATGTACGAAAACATAGATCGGGCAGGATGTGAAGAATGACAGCTGTACCATTCATAGGGAGGTGTGAAGAGATGGCAATGTTGAAAATCTGTAGTGAAAGTATTAAAAATGCTCAAACTTCCAAGCGTACGTGGAAACTGCATAATGCATGAGTGGAATTATTTCACCAAATTTTCAACATATGTATTTTGTGACCTCTGCTGCTGAACACTGTCACTATGATTTTCTTAATATGTCCAGAACATTGATTTCCAACAGCAACTGTGGCATTCTGCGCCAGATGTATAAACGCATATTTCGGGCAGGATGTAAAAAATGATAGCTGTACTGTTCATAAGGAGGTCTTAAAAAATGGCAATGTTGAAAATCTGGACTGAAAATACTAAAAATTTGTGGAGTTACGAGGGTGCGTGGAAACTGTATCATGCACGCTTATAACACAGTCATTTTATGGATATTTGTCAACAAATTTCCAACATAGGCTTTTTAGGACCTCTGCTCATGAACAGAGTCACTGTGATTTTACATACAAACATACAAATCTGCCAGAAGAACACACCAATCGGTCTATGTAAGTCGGCCCAAGTGTGCAGCTAGCACCCTAGATTGCAGCTGCCCCAGCCTCCTCCCCCTTAGTTCTTCCCCCGCTTGTCTCAGCTCCTGCCCCCTGGCTCTTCCTCTTGCTTTATCCCACTCCTCCTTAAAGCTATTGACTGTCCTACATGTTATCACACCCTCTGGCAGCACATTCCAAACAGACACCACCTTCTCAGAGAAGTACTGCCTCCTCATTTCCCTCTTGAAACGTCCCCCTTTCAACCTTAGTCTGTGCCCCCTCGTCTCTCTTCCACTTCTCAGTTTAAACACCCCCTTGGTGCTAGGTTTATTTGCCCCCCTCAGGTATTTAAATGCTTCAGTCATATCCCCCATCCCTCCTCTCCTCCAAGGTGTACATGTTTAACTCCTTCAGCCTAACTTCATGTTCCTTTCTTTCCATCCCCTTTAACATTTTTGTTGCCCTCCTTTGCAGCCCCTCCAGTAACTCTATATCTCACCTCAGGTATGGCCTCCAGTATTGCACACAGTACTCTAGATGCGGTCTGACCAATGATCTGTAGAGAGGTAGGATCACAACCCTGTGTCTGGATGAGAACCCCCCTTGCAATGCACCCCAGCATGCTGTTTGCCTTCACTGTTGCTCTCATGCAGTGGGCTGAGTTGTTCATGCTCCCAGTAACCAAGACCCCAGGTCCCTCTCCTCCTCTCTGATCCCCAACCAATATTCCATCTTCTGGTTCTTAGCCCAGAAGTGTATCACCTTACACTTCTTTGCATTGAATCTTAGCTGCCACTCCACTGACCGTGTCTCTAATTTGGTTAGGTCCCCTTGCAGTTCTCTCCATCCATCCTCTTCCTCTACCACAGCACCCAAGTTGGTATAATGTGCAAACACGCTAACCTTGCTCCTCACTCCATGTGCTAAATCAGAGATAAAGGCCAAAATAGCACCGGGCCCAGCACTGACCCTTGCGGCACCCCGCTTGTCACTGCTCTGGGTGCCAAGAGCTCCCTCACCACCACCATCCTCTGCACCCTCCCCTGTAACCAGTTCTCTATCCATTTAGTCAGCTTTTTCCCCACCTCCACTGCCATCAACTCCCCCCCCAGTCTCCCATGAGGCACTGTATCAAAGGCCTTACTGAAGTCCAAGTACAGGACATGTACCGTATGGCCCCTGTCCAACTCCCTTGTCACTCAGTCACAGTACTCTGTTAGGTTGCTTTGACAAGATCTCCCTGAGATGAATCCATGTTGCCGCCCATCTTGGAGGCCATTACTGTCTAGAAATGCCACCATCCTCTCCTTCAGTATCGGCTCCATAAGCTTACCCACTATGGACGTGAGACTTAAGGGCCGATAATTTCCTGGCTCCTCCCTAGGCCCACTCTTGTGTATGGACACCACATGGGCCACCCTCCAGTCCTGGGGCACACACCCCATTTCCAGGAAAGTGTTCAACAGATCTGCCAGCGGCTCAGCCAACAGTTCCACCTTCTTACTCAGTACACTGGGTTGGATAGCATTGGAACTTGGTGCCTTGTCCACCCTTACTGCCCTCAGCCCCTCTAGCCCCCACCACTTCCTGTGATCACTTTGTCCATCTCCTCCTCCCCCCCCCCTTTTTCCACCTCCCTAGCCCATTCTGGTAGTGGGCCATCCCTCTCCTTAACAAAAATGGAGCAGAAGTACTCATTTAGAATTTCCACTTGCTCCTCTCCCTTTTCCAGCAAATCCCTCCCCCCGCTTTATTCTCACAATATGTTCCTTGCAGTTCCTCTTTTCCCTTACATACCTAAAAAAAGTACTTTTCCCCTTCTTGTATGCCCTGTGCAGAACTTAATTGCCTGGAGGCTTCAGCTTTTTTCACCCTCCTGGCAACCTCCCATGACCAGCTCCCAAAAGCCTTCTTATCCACTGCCTTCCCTGTTCTCCTATACTTCCGGTATGCAGCCCTCCTTGCCCTCACCCCTTGCAGCACTTCCTTGTTCAGCTAGCATGGTTTCTTGCCTCTGCTTTTCTTTCTCCTGGCCCTGGTACAGGCTACTGTGGCCTCTGTTAGCCCAGTTTTTATGATTCCCCATTTTTGTTCTGCATCCATCCCTAGCCTTATATCCTGGAGTCTTCCCGGCAGTATTGCTCCCATGCCCCAAAGTCCACCCTAGTAAAGCACACCACCTTAGTGTCCATGCCTCCTTTCTCCCTGCCCAGTGCGACAAAGCCACACTGTTGTTTGGTCGCTACCTGCTAGTGGGTCCTCCACCCTTACCTCCCTCACCTCCTCCCCATTTGCCAGAACTAGGTCCAGAGTGCTACCAAGCCTTGTAGGGCCACTTATCAATTGCATGAGAAGGCCATCCTGGAATGCATCAAGGAGCACCTGCTCCCTGGTATTGCTAGTGATGGGGTGCTCCAGTCAACCCATGGTAGATTAAAATCCCCCCACTATCACCACACTCCCCCTTCTACACACCCTACTTATCTGCTCTGCTAACTCCCCATCCAGTTCCCCAGATTGGGCTGGTGGTCTGTACACCACTCCCAGCCTCAGCTTTCTGCCCTTGGAGTGCAGGAGCTGCACCCAAAGTGCCTCTGTCCTCTCCTCTTCTCCCTCATCCCTTATGCAATTAATTCCTTCCCTTACATAGAGTGCAACCCCTCCCTCTTCCAACCCCCTGGTCCCTCCTGTATATCCTGTATTCTGGGATTGCCAAGCCCCAAACATGGTACTCTGTGGCCCAAGCCTCTGTCACTGCAGCAATGTCCACCTTCCTCTCTGAAAGGAGCACCTGAAACTCTGCAGTTTTGTTCCCCAGGCTTCTTGCGCTGAGGGAAACCACCTTCCAGCCATAACCCTACTTCTCCTCACTCTTCTCCTCCTTGACCTGTGTCCCTCCTCCCGGCAGTCCACACCCTTTCTCCTCCTTATTCTTACCGGGTGGTGGTGCCTTCTGTATTACACTCAGACCACTCTGCCCACCCCCTTCCAGGTTTACTACACCTACACCTTTACCTATATCTAGGGGGGTGAGCTCATTAGGCTCCCCTGTCCGGACCTTTCTACTAACATCAGTCTTTTGGTCACCCACCTCATTAGTTTAAATCCACCTTAGTAGAGATATATCCCTCTAATCCTGCCTTTAATACTCCCCTCCCCTTCCTGCTAAAGTGTACCTTCCCCACGCATACAAGTCACTATTTCCCCAGACCCTATCCCAGTTAGTCACTAACCCATAATTTTTGGTGTGGCACCAGTCCATCTGCCCCTTGTTGAACTCCTCAATCCTACCCTTCCTCCCCATGCTTGCACGTAGTATGGGGAGTAACTCCAAGAATGCCAGTGACTCCCCAACCCCCTCACACTGCTTGCATAACTACTCGAACCTCCCCCTCACTACCTCCACAGTCTCCCCAGCCAAGTCGTTTGTACCCACATGCAACAGTAAATGAGGTTTCTTCCTCCCCCTCACTGCACACTTGAGCAGTGCCTGCCCTGCCCCTCCTGCCGTCAACCTGGGGATAGCTTCAACCCAAATACAGCTGTGCCTTCCCCCCTTCTGCCTTATCTCATCCCTTTCAGTATACAATCCCCTAGGATGAGTACCCCCATCCCTTAGCCCCTTTCCCTTCTAATGCCCCTTCCACCACCCCAATATTCCATCTTCCCTGCCCATTACCACCACCAGCTACACCCTCTGTGACTTCTGTATCTGTACCCCCTACTTCCACCTCACCCCTTTTCTCTGCCTTATTCCTCCCATCCTCTTGAACCCCTTCCCAGCTTGATTACTTCCTACTGGGCATCCCATGTCAACGTCCCCTCCTCCCCTGATGATTTTCAACCCCTCTCCTATCCCCTCTGTTGTCAATTTAGAGCCTCTATTCTCTTCTACCCTGATAGCTATGCCCTTCCCATCCTTCCCCCTTCCTGTAGCCTTCTCTCCTCCAGTCACCACCCCATCCTTCCTTACTAGCCCACCTTCTACCCTTTCATCCTCGCTATATCCTCCCCTAGCTATTGCCATCCCTCTCATGCCCCACTTGTCCTCCCCCCCTTCAGTATGTTCCTGCTCCTCCTCTCCCTCCCATAGCAGAGGCTCGAATCTATTCCTAGTCTATACCCCTCCCACATCTCGTCCCCCTATTGGTTCTCCCATCCTACTTGTTCCCCTCCGTGCCACCCCTGGTCCCACTCCTGGTCCCTCCCTACTCGCAGCCATCTGCTCTCTCCCCTCGTACTCCTCGTGCTCTCTTCTTCCCCCAACAGGAGGCCTCCCCTTCTACCCTTTCATCCTCACTATCTCTTCCCCTAGCTATTGCCATCCCCTCTCATGCCCCACTTGTCCTCGCCCCTTCACTATGTTTCTGCTCCCCCTCTCTCTCCCATAGCAGAGGCTTGAATCTATTCCTAGTCGGTACCCCTCCTACATCTCTTCCCCCTATCGGTTCCCCCCTCCTATGTGTTCCCCTCTGTGCCACCCCATATCCCACCCTTGCTCCCTCTCTACCTGCAGCTATCAGCTCTCTCTCCCCTGGTACTCCTCATGGTCTCTTCCCCCCCAACAGGAGGCCTCCTCCTCCTCACTCACGGACCCCCTCCCTTGTCCTTTCTTTTCTGCTAGTGCGTCTGATACTGGGGTTGGTTTCAGTCTCTAGTTGTTGTTCTTCCACCCCCCCCTTGCCATCCCCTATTCCCCCCCCAGCCAGGATGCCTATCATACTCATCTGCCCTGCCACTTAGAGTTCTCCCTAACCTCCACAGTTCCTCCCTCAAACTAGCCAGTCATCTACAGTACGGGTGATCAGGGATATCGGCAAGGGGTACCACTAGACTATTAGGGAGGGCTTTTATGGCACATTACAGGAGACTGGAGGTACGAGAGGGGTGGGGGATCCACTGGCTCTCTACTGACTGCACCGCATGTTGTGCAGGGCATCAGATGAATTTCGCTGGCCAGCCCTACGCAACTCATGCAAATGGAGCCATAATGACATGCAAATGGTTCCATTTGCACCTTGCATGCATAATGACCCCATCTGCATATCCAGGTCTGAATATCTGAAAATTACACACGGTGCAGCTGTGGTTGTGCTGGCACATTCCCATTCCAGGTATGCAGGCCTGTCTGAGGGATGTGCTGGTGCATTGTATTTGCGCCGCATGCATTATTCAATATATTCAGAAGAGCTGTGCCATGGCACATCTCTTTTGAATATTTCCCTTTGTTGCTCCAGTGCATCTCATTTGTGCTGCACAACCACTTGTGCCATTGCCACGTGCAATTCTGAGTATCAGGCCCATACTGTATTGGTCTGTGCTGTGGGTCTGGTTAGTACTTGTGACTGTTAAAAACATTATTTGATGTGCTCTTTATTTCTTTATTTATTGTTGAATAGCAGAGAATTGTTCAGTCAGTTTCGACTGCCTTTGTTTTTCTTTTGTTGCCCTGCTGCAAACATTTTCTAGGGCATAGAAAGTCTGATGATCTTCCTTGCAGCAGGTGTTCTGTTCAATAAAACAGCAGATCTGCAGAAGCTGATGTGACACCTCCTTTGTCATTGGGGCAGATGGTGTAGTGTCTTCATCCCGCTCCCCATCATCATCGTCTTCATCTTGTCCATCAGGCACTGATGATCCTGTGAGCTCCTCATTGGTCATCATTCTGGTGCATTGGAGATCATCGTCTGCAGTAACAAATGCATCGAACACCATTTGGGCAATACAGTCAGGTGCTGTTATAGCTTCCTCTTCGTTATCATCTGTTAGCTCAGAACTGTCTTTTAAGAAACCAGCCATTCTGTAACAGTTATGGATTGTCTGTGTTTTTACCTCTGCCCAAGCTTGATTCAGCATATGTATGGTATCCAGCACTGTGAACTTACGAGTAAGGTCTGTAGCTGAAACCCCGCTGCCATCATCAAAAGCACTGAGCACAGCTGACAGCATCCACCGGCAGTAAAGGCATTTCAGGTTGTGGATGATTCCTTTATCCATGGGCTGGATCAAGGAAGTGGTATTATGAGGCAAAAAGAATAATTTCACGTGTGAAAGATTTCCAGTGTTTGGGTGTGCCGTACAGTTGTCAAGTGAGGAACAATGTGTGCTTCCTCCTCCTGCACATCTCCTTATAGAAATATTTAGCCCAGTCAATAAACAATTCACTAATCATCCTGGCATTATGATTAGCCCGATATGTCACCAACAGTCTCTGCACATTCACCTTCTTGAAGAAATGGGGGTTATGGCTCTTATCAATCACTAGTTCCCACGTACCCAGGAGAAGATTACACAATGGGGAGGAGGTAGTAACAACAACAAAAAAGGAAAGGGACCTGGGGGTAATCATATCAGTTGACCTTAAGGTTAGCAAGCAATGTGAGAAGGCAGTAGAGAGGGCTGGGGAGATACTGGGATGCATAGGGAGAGGCATCACCAGCAGAAAACAGGAAGCTGTTATCCGTCTGTACAGACAGTTGGTGAGACCCCATCTGGAGTACTTCATCCAGTTCTGGAGACCCCATCTCTGCAAGGACATAGGCAGGATAGAGGCAGTCCAGAGGAGGGCAACTAAAATGGTGCAGGGTCTGCAAGAGAAGCCGTACAAGGAGAGACTAAAGGAGCTTAATATGTATACCCTTGAGGAAAGAAGGGAGAGGCAGGACATGATAGAAACTTTTAAGTACCTCAGTGGAATCAACAAAGTCAAAGAGGGTAGCATCTTTCAGAAAAAAGAGACGTGCAAGAACAAGGGGACACAATTTAAAGATAGAGGGAGGGCGGTTCCAGGGCAATGTGAGGAAGTATTTTTTCATAGAGAGGGTAGTGGATGCATGGAACAGCCTTTCTGAGGAGGTTGTGAGGTCTAAAACTGTGGGAGAATTCAAGAATGCATGGGACAGACATAAATCAGTTCTTGTGGGGGGTAGGAAGAAATAGGCTGTTGGTTAACTAGGATCTGCGGCCTATCCTGTAGGTAGGGAAATGGGCAGACTAGGTGGGCCAATCGGTCCTTATCTGCCATCAAAGTCTATGTTCTATGTTTCTAGTAAATTTACATTTGTGTGAGCTGTCCATGTTGGCACATGTAAGAACAGTTAGGCGATCCTTCGCCTTTTTACTGCCTGAGATGTTGTCTCACTTGAAGGTGAGAGTTCCATCGGGGGTGGCATGGTAAAATATGCCAGTCTCATCTGCATTGTAGACACAGTCTTGAGGGAAATCTGCCAGCAAAGTCGGTAGCACAATCTGGTCTCAGTGCTCTGCTGACCCGGTGTCAGCATCCTTTTTCTCGCCATGAGCTTTTTTGAAAACAATGTTGTGCCTCAGTTTGAATCTGCACAATCATCCATTACTGGGCTCAAAGCCTGGCTTACCCATTGCCACGGCAAGTTTGTAGGCTGTTTCCTGTGGCAATGACCCAGACACAGGCATGTCTCAAACACTAACGTGTTCAAACCAACGCAAGAGAGCTTCCTCGACTGCAGTGTCTTTTCTGTCCCTCTTGCGCTTGCAATTGACGTTGCCATTAGTGTTAAACTCCTTCAGAACATTTTCTCTGTTTTGGACCAGACGGCAAATCTGACTCTGAGAGACCCCCAACTGTCTTGCAACATCACTCCGTGAGCTGCTTCGTTTGGAGAGTAGGTTCAGTGACTTTATTTTATTGGTGAGGGTCAGCTCCTTCCTCTTTTTCAGTGTGTCTGCCATCATCGCCTCTGGATGTGAAGTCAAACAAAATGAGAAGGTTAGTGCATACAACACTTAAGTAGAAGGGGGAACATGTAATAACAGGTCTAAACAGGGGGCATTGTTCAGTTCAGTTCCATCAATTACACTTCATTACACTTACTGTGCCGCAGGTGTGAGGTGATGGTGGAAGTGCGAAGTAGCATAATGGCTTGATAAGTGCTGATGAGTGCTGAAACTGACTTTTTTCCTATGCATTTAAAAGGGATACAATAATGCCTTAACGTGATCAAAATATAATGGGAAACATAGGAAATGATTCAGGGATTCAGATTTCTATGTGTTTAAGTGGGTTATTCAATTAAACAGTATGCGTTTCAGTGGGCATGACTGTATTTCCAAAAATCTGAGTTGGGGGGGCCCAATGAACACATAGCCCTATATATGAATCAAGGCTTAGTGTACTGGGCTCCAACAGGTCTTTCAGCAAGTAAACCCCACAAGCTTTCCACAGGGGGTAACGAAGAGGGTTGTGACCTACTTTTATCTTACTATTCCCCCATATGGGGAGTAAACTGAGGAGGAGTAGTGTCAGTTTGAAGTTTGAGATGAAGTTTTCACCAGTATTTAATAGTGAGACCAATCGTGGGTTGTGCCGCAAAATGTTGAGAAGATGGAGAGAAAAGAAAAAGAAGTGGAGAAGATAGACCACATTGTTGAGTTTCCATTGCAACCCATTGAGGCATCTGAGATGATAACAGCCAAAATCAATGTAAAGACTGTACAGCTCTAAAAGCACATCAATAACCTTTCATCCAATGTAGACACCAACCTCCTGCATACCCATGTGCATGAAGTTTATTACAGCTGTATCTACGTTTCTTCCCATTCCACAAAAAATTTTCAATATGTTTATCAAGCTTAACAAGCCATACAATGGGCAGAAAAAGTGGAATGTGGGAAAAGAGATAGAAGGGTTTGGGAAACATAGAAACATAGCAGATAAGGACCGCTTGACCCACCTAGTCTGCCCATTTCCCTACCTAATGGATAAGCTGCAGATCCTAGTTAACCAACAGCCTAATTCCTCCTACCCCCCACTAGAATTGCCTTATGTGTGTCCCACGCATTCTTGAATTCCTCCACTGTTTTTGACTCCACAATCTCTGCAGAAAGGCTGTTCCATGCATCTACAACCCTCTCTGAGAAAAAATACTTCCTCACATTACCTCTGAGCTGTCCCCCCTCTATCTTCAAATTGTGGCCTCTTGTTTCTGCACATCTCTTTTTTCTGAAAAATGCTACCCTCTTGGACTTTGTTGATTCCCATGAGGTACCTGAAAGTTTCTATAATGTCCCCCCTCTCTCTCCCTTCCTCAAGGCTATACATATTAAGCTCCTTTAGTCTCTCTTCATATCTCTACTGGTGCAGACCCTGCACCATTTTGGTTGACCTCCTCTGGACAGCCTCCACCCTGTCTGTGTCTTTGCAGAGATGAGGTCTCCAGAACTGCACCTAGTACTCCAGATAGAGTCTCACCAACTGTCTGTACAGAGGGATAACAACTTCCTGTTTTCTACTGGTGATGCCTCTCGATATGCATCCCAGTATTCCCCCAGCCCTCGTTACTGCCTTCTCACATTGCTTGCCCAACTTTAGGTCATCTGATATAACTACCCCCAGTTCCCTTTCCATTTTTGTTGTCGTCAGTATCTCACCCCCATTGTGTACTCTTCCCCTCTGTTTTGTTTCCCAGGTGCATTACTTTGCACTTCTTTGTGTCAAATCTAAACTGCCATACATTTGACCATTCCTCCAACCTTGCCAAGTCCCTTCTCATCCTTTCCATCCCACCTTGTGTATCAACTCTGTTGCAGATCCTTGTGTTGTCTGCAAAGAGACATACTTTTCCTTACAGTCCCTCTGCAGTGTCAAAGACATTAAAAAGGACCAGACCCAGTACCGAACCCTGTGGTACCCCACTAGTAACCCCCCTTTCTTCACTGTAAACTCAGTTTACTATTACTCTATGTGTCCTGTTGTCCAGTCAATGTTTTACCCAGGCTACCACCCTGGGACCCCTTCCCAGGCTAACTAATTTGTTTATTAATCTTTTGTGTGAGACTGTGTCAAATGCCTGCTAACGTCTAGGTAGGCCATGTCCACAGCCCCTCCACAGCCCCTCCCCGGTCTACTGCTTTAGTCCCCCAATCTACTACTTTAGTCACCCAGTCAAATAAATTGATTAGATTCATCTGACATGACCTTCCCACTGTGGCTCCATGCTGCCTCGGGGTCCTGTGCCCCACTGTCCTCTAGGTACTCAACAATTCTTTCCTTCAGAGGGGAATAGCAATCATCTTAAAGGCAGCAACTTTCCCTGCCAAAGTGAGATTAAGAAGCTGCCAGCGGTCATTTCATTTTATTTGATAACCGGGTAAAAAGCAACTGGGACACATGGCCCTTTTACAGGCTTGACCCGGTCAGTGAGTGTCAAAGACTCTCAAATATATTTGTTACAAACAAGAGATTATAACAGACTAAAAAACAAACTACAATAATACAAACATACAATAAAATAATAAAAAGCAGCACATTCATATGCAAGTGCATACAGACTGTTAATATAGCATTTTTTAAATGTGTCTTAAACTGATATGAGCTAGTTGCATTTTGTAGGTCAGCTGGCAAATCATTCAAGATTTTTATAGCATGGCACATAAAAGATTTTTGAAATCTAATGGTTTTACAAATTGACACAGTCAGACAAATTGAATTCTGAGAATGTAATTGTCTCATAGCAATTCATTATGTAAAAAAATTATACATTGGATTTATATGTGTGTGGTGAATTGTATTAGAAACAAAACATGCAGTCTGTAATGTAGCTCTACTACAGAGTGGTAACCATTCCAATCTATTGTAGAGCCTACAGTAATGTTCCCTGAATTTTGCCCTAAGGTCAAATCAACATATTGAATTATACAGAGTATTCCTTTGTTGCCTAATTTTCTCAGAAGCACCTCCCCAGATTAAACTAAAATAATCTAATATAGACTTTAGACATGCCATTGCTATTGTCCTTCAAGCCGCATCAGTAAGGAAAAGTCTTGCTACATATAGAGCTCCTAGCTTTTTGTGTAGTTGTTTAGTCACATTATTAATACGTACCTGAAAACTAAGATGACAATCTAGTGTCACCCCAGCTATCTCAACTCAGTTACAATTTCAGTTGGCGTACCAGTTCTTAGTTATAAGCTCTTGTAATAGGGGACGGAGAATACTATCCCACAATTTGGAAATATCCAGAGTAAATTTGATACCTAAATACGTAAACCAGTTGGTGCCCAAGTTAAAGCGTATGGAGAAATTATTGATGGGGGACAAGGTGAATTAAGATGGAAGACCTCAGCTTTAGAGAAACTAAGGCTTAAACCAGAAACAGTGGAAAAGTAATTAAGAAGGTAAAGAAGAGGAGGTAAGGTCAAACTAAGATCAGCCAGTGGAACCAGGAGATCATCAGTGTACATGAACATAGACCCGTGAATAGAGCCCACTTTGATACCCAAGATATCATTATGTTGCCAAATGGTGGCCAGTAGTGGTTCTGCAGTCAGTATGAAAAGAACCAGGGATACGGGGCATCCTAGACATGTGCCCTGAACTAGTGGGAAGGGATTTGAAAGAAAAGAATTTGTAAGAACTCTAGCAATGGGAGAGGAATAAATGGAGCAAACCATGATTGAAAATGAGACCCCAGTCCCAGATGGGCTAAGATCATATGCAAGAAATCCCAGTTGAGAGAATCAAAAGCCTTCTTGACATCTAGTGCAACTGCCACAGCAGGAGTATGAAGGCCTTTAGCCACATATAGTAAATTAATTGGAGAATGAATATGATCTGAACTAGATCTACCTGGAATTAAGCCCACCTGGGATGGGTGTATGAGCTCAGACAGGAAAGAGTACAAACAACTGGCTAAAGCTTTAGCAAAAATCTTGCCATCAAAGCTTATAAGAGAAACTGGATGATAGTTTGCAGCCACTGTGGGATCTTTCCTCTTCTTGGGGAGTGCCATTATAAACACTTCATGAAGTGTAAAGGGAAAGAGTACCTAAAGTCTTGGTTTTCTGAAAGACCTGCTAGAGAATGGGAGAGATGAGGTGATCCAGCACCTGCCAAAACTCTGCAGGATAGCCACCCCCTGGAGCTTTCCCAGGTTTGAGAGACAGGAGAGCTTGTGAGAGCTTTTGTTTTGTTAGGGTGTGTCTATTTGAGTAGCTTGTTCTGGAGTAAGCTTAGGTAGGTCCAGAGCATTTAAACATTTTTTAATCACTGTGGTGTCACATTTATAAGGTGAACAATAAAAAGCAACATAAAATAAACACATAGAAACATAGATTTTGATGGCAGATAAGGACCACTTGGCCCACCCAGTCTGCTCATTTCCCTACCTACTGGATAAGCTGCAGATTCTAGTTAACCAACAGCCTATTTCTTCCTAATGGAGATAACTTCTTGAAAAGTAGTATGGATCGTACCTGTGGAGTCTTGTAAACTGGTGATAAATTATTCTGTCTGCTGCTTTTTTAGATGATAAGGTAGAAGTTTACCCCCATGCTCTTCCCTTCCCAAAACTCATTTCTGAGCCAAAGTATACCAATTTTGGCTTTGAGAGAAAAGAGTCTCTTTTCTCAAATGTGTAATATTCCATTGTAATGGGGAATGAGGTGCATAGTAAGAGGAATTTTTAAGCTGGGCTTCAGCAAGGCAAAGGTCATTCTTCTATTCTAGGAGACATTGTTCATGCTTCTGATGATGAATAATGGCTACCCTATTATTTTCTCCTCATTACAGCTTTATAGGTTTCCCAGATATTACCCTCAGTCATGTCCTGTATCAAAATATCTTGAAAGAAAGCAACAGTTTCACATTTAACCCAAGGAATAAAGTCAGGGTCTTTAAGCAAAATGTGAATCAAGTCTCCATAAAGGAGATGAAAAGGAAGAGGAACCCCAAACAAGGTGTAGATGAACTGGGGTGTGGTCTGAAAGAATCAGGGGAAGGATGGTAGAATCTATCACCTTCTGCATGATCTCATTTGAAGTAAACCAGCAGCCTGTTCAACTTAATGAGCCATGAACTGTAGAATGATAAGCAATCCTAATCCTGTGGGCGAAGCATATGTCAAATATCCATGATACTGTGATCCTGGATATACTGAGTCAGTGCAAGCGCACTATAGGGGTGTGATTGTGTTGGATTTGAGGTATTGTCAATGTATGGTACTAAAGCTATATTAAAATCCCTTACTAATAGAAATGGTGTACCAGAAGGTGCTAACACCATAGCTTTTGGGGCCAAATGATGAAAACAGGTAGGGTTATCCTCATTTGGAGCATAGACGTTATTCAAAAGAATAGTACCCATTGGGGTAGCCATAAGAGCAAAGACCCAACAGCTGGTAAGGTCTTGTTCAGAGTGAACCAAAGTCCAATGGAGGGCTCTGTGAAGTGATATGACCATCCGTCCTTTATGGGAATGAGCCACAGTATGAAATCCTTGACCCACCCAGTCTCTCACTAACCGGGCATAGACAGTATCATCTAACTTGGTTTCTTCCAAAAAAGCAATATGAGAAGAACGTTTTTGGGGCACTTACTTTTGGGGGGGCTGTGACTTGTGACATGCCCCTCGGGTACGTCCTTAGGTTCGCATACCTGTCCGAATGTCGCAAGTCGTGGGACTTAGCCACGGAGACCCTGCCCCTTCTAGAATAGGGCACATGGTCAATGTCGCAATGGCATTTGGCGCAAGTTGCCTTTGGCAGTGACTTGCGCCAGGCTTCTAGAATCAGGCCCAAAATCTTTACATGTTAGATTTATTCACAATGAATGCCAACACAAGGAATAAACATAACTAGACAAACAGCAAATATAACAGGTTTACCAGGTTGGAAACTTGCAGCAAGAGAATATCTATGCAGAATAACCAATTACTTAATATCCTGTTAGGGACTAGAGGTAAACCTGGTAATGGATTACAACTGGTAAAAAAAATGGAGGAATCAAGGAGTTTCAAACAGCTGCTGATTACCAAGGAACATATATATAGACATAATGAAGAAGACTTTCTGTGCAAATAGCAAAGCAGTACAACATTAAGCACTGGCGGTATAAGCAGGTTGCAGCTAATAACGCATTACAAACCATTAGCAAATACAAAGTAAGTGGGCAGCCAACAACACAGATGAAGCACAGCCCCTGGCTAAATAAGCAAATGCACCCAAATGGAGAAAGCATACATGCTCGGTGTCAGAGGTAGTCGACCTCCTACATCCATGAAATGACTGCTAAGTCTGTGACAGAGCACTCACACAATTAGCTTAACTGGAGGTCAAGACTCAGAACTGGAGGTCCTCATAGACTGTGTAGCTGATCCTAACGTGTCATTTAAGGAAGCAGGTAACGAAGGAGGTTTGGAAACAGTTATCTCCAGCCAAACTTTAGAGTCCCCTTGAAGTGATTCGGATGTAGCAGCTGATGCATTAGTAAGATCCTCTGATTGCTGCATGTTTGGACTGGGGGAGTGCAAGGCGGCAAAATGATAGTCAGTAGCAAATGCCTTCAGTTCCTCCAATATGCCCTCAACATGCCAATCATCCTCCTGTGAAGGCTGTAAAGTTGATGTAGACAACAAAGTAAGTTTGTTTTTATGGTGTTTAGATGCGTGGTAGGACTTGTGAAATTGAGGAGATTCAGTCCAGGAAATGTCCTCTGTACGATCTGGGTTTGAGTCTTTGCTTTGCAAGCGTGATGGGGGTAATGTCCATATTTTCCAGTGGATGCTGATTATTGCCTACATGCTGCATAGCTGAGGCATGTAGGCAACCCTAAGTCAGAATGCCGCATAGTGGGGGTCCCGCGGACACCTGGAAGCTTTTACGAACCACAGGCAAGGCAGCTATGCACCCAATCACCCAGCTGTGCAGTCAGCAACACATCTGGGCAGGTGGGGGGCATGTCTGGGGCGTACCTTCCCTACACGCCATTCTCTAAGGCACATAGTGCCATGTACAGGGGGGTGCAGGTTATGGCAGCTGGGACCCTGCCATAACTCACTGAGGGCCCCCCATGGACTCCTCCTGCCTGTTGTGGTGGGACTGGGAAATGGCTCCCATTCCACTCCTGCCCATGAGGCTGTTGGTGAGGGATGGGGCAGCTGTTCGGGTGAGCGCCCATACTGCAGTGGACCAGTGTCACCCCATTGTGGATCCACACCTCTTCCAGGCGCCTGTCCACCCAGTCCCTCGTATCACCTGACATATCCCCTCCACAGATGGTAGCCCTGGCCCTCTGTAAGTCATTGCCACCCCAAAACACAGGACATCCCAGACTCCGTTAGTGTCAAGCATCCTCTCACATGTATGCCCAGTCCCTGTGTGGAAATCCATGACATCCCCCCTGAACACACAGGTATTCCTGGTCCCAGTTAGTGCCATTCATGCACCCCCAACAAGCCAACCCCATCTCTGTATGTGAGAATGCCCCCCCAAAAATGCATGTCTGACCCATTCCTTAAGGTCCAGGCATATCCAGCCCCCAACAGCATGTCATCCCTGATCCCAGTGGCATACCAGAACCCCCACACACACACACACACACACAGTGCTGCCCAGGCAACTGTACCTGACCCCGATCCCATAACCCCTGCAGATACATTGGTGGGCAGTGGCCACCACACCCCGCCCCGCAACACTGACAACCCCCATTTCTCAGTCCTGTGCCTTTCAGTCGGTGCCATGGCTCATGTTGGCCAATGACACAGCCCTCCACACACCTCCTCGACTGCTGCCATCTAAGTGATGCTGGGAGCATGCCTTTGTATATAGGTGGTGCACTCCCAGCATCACTTGGACAGCCGGCAGCTAAGGAGGTGTGCAGAGGCTTGTGACACTGGTCATCACAGGCCATAGCACTGACTGGAGGAAGGTGTAAGGGACTGGGGGAGTGAGGTTGTTGTTGCTTGCTGGGGGCACTGGTCACATGTATGCCCAGTCCCCGTATGGAAATTCATAACATTCCCCCCGAACACACAGGTATTCCCAGTCCCCATTAGTGCCATTCACACACACCCTGACAAGCCAACCCCATCCTCGTATATAAGAATGCAGCCCCCTAAAACACATGTCTTCCCCGTCCACGTAAATTCCAGGTGTACCCACCCCCCCAACAGCATGTCATCCCCAACCCCAGTGGCATACCAGAAACCACTCACACAAACACACACACACAGTGCTGCCCCAGGCAACTGTACTTCGACTCCCGGTCCTGTAACCCCTACATCACATTGGTGGCCAGTGCCCCCCTCACACCCAAGCAGCACCAGCAACCCCACCTCCCCGGTCCCCGTGCCTTCTATTCGGTGCTGCAGCTCATATTAGCCAGCGGCACAGCCCTCCGCACACCTCCTCAGCTGTCAGTCATCCAAGTGATGCTGGGAGCACACCTCTGTATATAGGCATTGTGCTTCCAGCATCACTTGGACAGCAGGTGGCTGAAGAGGTGTGTGGGGTGTGTGGGGGGCTGTGCCACTGGCCATCACAAGCTATGGAACTGACTGCAAGATACAGGGACTGAGGGGATGGGGATATCGGTGCCATGGGGGTGGGCCACTGATCACCAATGTATCTGCAGGGGTAACAGGGATTGGGGCTCAGGGAACAGTTGCCCGAGGCAACACTATGTGTGTGTGAGGTAGGGTTCTGGTACAACACCGTGGTTGGGAATGACATGCTGTTGGGGGGGGGGGTGAGTATGCCTAGAACTTATGGGGATGTGGTGGACATCTGTTTGGAGGGTTGCATTCTCACATACAATGACAGGGCTGGCATGTTAGGGGGATATGAATAGCACTAATAGGGACCGGGCATACCTGTGTGTTCGGGGGGGTGGATGTCATGGATTTCCACATGGGGACTGGACATACATGTGGAGGGGGCTGCTTGGCACTGATGCATTAGGGTGGTCCTGTGTTTGAGAGAGTCAATGACACATAAAGGGGACAGGGCTACCATGTGTTGGGGGTGTTCCATTGCATGCATGGGGACGGGGCTCAGTTGTGTGCGTGGGGGATATCTGGCCACATGGGAACAGGGCAGTTCAGTGCATATGTGTGTGTGCATGGGGTGGGAAGGGGTTAACAGTTGTGAGGCATCATATGCCATGGGGGCCAGTATCAGGTAGGGGGAATGCCAGAATGGAGACACGGCCCTGCAGGTTTAGGTGCCTGCTGTAGGTATTCACGCACCCAGATCAGTGCCTACATGCACAAGGAATCCACTGCTGGACCAGGGAAAGGCATCTGATTGGATGCATGCCTGGGTCCGCTACTCTGCCATAGGCTGCCCTGCGCAGTCCTGCATGCCAGGGGTGGGGCCACCAAGAGGTGCCCTGTGAGTGCATACGGTAGTGAATACCCTGCACCCTGCAACTGTCTGGGGCTGCGGAGCTATGTGGGCAGGATACGTGCCTCCAGCACATACTTCCTGCCTATTTGTACATAGGCCCCAATATTTTGAAAGAAATTCATAATCACCTCAGGAGTAGCAAATGACAAAGTAACCTCATTATGCACTACTCACAATGTCGCCGGACAATGCAATGAGAATTAAAGACCTATAAGGCAAATAATAGCTCAGACATTGGAATAAGCTCATCATTTCTGGGATAGCTGTCTAGAGTAATCTTTGAAAATGAAGATGAGATGGTCTTGCCAAATAATTCTGCCTAATTCCCTGGCTTTTTGGAGGATCATCTCCTTAGTTTTAAAACTGAGAAAGCAAACAATAATAGGTCATTGTTCATCTCACTTCTTTGGTGGGGAAGCCAAGGAGCAATGAGCACAGTCAATGCCCAGCTTTAAAAGGCAGTAAAATCGGTAGGACCTGTTGGAGGAAACCCACCACATCCCGTTGCTCGACACCTTCTGGGAAACCCACAAACAGCTATGGTTTTCCAGATCATCCACTTTGGCCTACAGCATTAAGATAAGGAGGTGCTGGTCTCAGACAGTCACCATTGTTCCTGGATGGCTACCTCTTGTGAGCGTACTTTGCACTCAGTGTAGAAAAGATGACCCTCCATCTTTTGTATTGCAGCAGTCATTTGCTGTGATGCCAATGTTACCTCAGACATCTGTGTAAGAAGCTTATGGAACACAGTTTCTATTGCTGAGGCATCCATACTTTGTGCACTACTAGACGCCATTATGATAAAAGTGCATACTAGCCGGTCCTAAAGAGAATATGCAGTAAAAACTATCTTTGCATACAAAAACTCACAATCGGCAAAATAAATGTATTTAACTGTCCAACAAAAAAGCAGAATACCTTAATACTCCACCAATATGTACAGATGATACTGAATCTAAAACCTCAGGGCACAGAGCACCTAGATTAGGCAGCCATCTTTGGTGCAGTCAAGCCACACCCCACCAGAATTATGATTTAATGGTGAAAGAGGAGGAAGCAGAAGTTGGGGAGGGTTAACTAAAGAATGGGATCTGTGGGACTGTGAGCAGATGGAATTAGTGATTGTTGCCAGTGTGTTGAGACATCATCAACTCCCAGAGAAGCTCCATCAGCTGGAAATATACAAATTGCTCCTCTGCCGTTCCTTTACATTGATTGAGCCTTTAACAAGCAACAGAGTAGGGTTCCTAGTTTTAGGAACTGAGTTTTTGATTGCACAGAATCACATAGATTTATGTACTCTGGGTAGCAAAAAAAATCTTTAAAAGGTTTTGAAAAAGCTGCCTTGGTCAAATAATCACTCAAAACAATGCCATCAAGCTAATCACTTCAGAACACAGTAAATGCCTTCTACAGCAATGTAGATCAGGTAAGTGTAGCGGTTACCTTTTTGTTTAAAAATAATTTGATATTAAATAATTATTATAATATGTTTGGGGACAGTTGAGTGGGGTAGGGTTAAAAACCTTGGAACTGCTGCAAAGTCCCTTGCCCATTCAATAGGCCTAATTAACACTGATTGTTATTTTTCTTAAAAAAAAAGTGTTTTAGCAAAATAAAAGTCTTATCTATAATCCTGCCATCACTGAAATATGTTAGGGCATTGCATAAGTATTTTCAACTTAAAGAACAATTGTAATCAAACTGATTGATTCAATATGGCCCCTTTGGAATCAAAAGACATATGCACACATTAACTGTGTGTACAACTAGATAACAGGATGCCCCCCATGTTATATTTAATGTCCAACCAATGGATTAGTTCTTGTATAGCTGAGGGCAAACTTTTCAGAATTTGCAATCTGAGGTAGCCATGCAAATATGAACACTAATATTTCCAGGTTCCCATGTTGTCAACATTTGAAGTTCAAGTCCATTGTAAGAGGTATAAAATTGGCCTTCGAAGTACATACTTTTATGACATGGATAACTTGCTACTGCTTTGGTAGGCTAGGCTGCTCAATCTGTCCTGTCTTGTTTCAGTTAACATTCACAGATTCGCCCAGAAATAAAATAATGACTGCAGTTATGTGTAGTTTTATGTGGTCTCATAATGCAAGCTGCACAGATTCAAAGGGAGAAAAATTACACTTCTACTTCCTGCAAAATGAGATGTAATTCCTAAAGTTACCTATATAATAAAGTAATTTGATACCTTAATAGAAACATTACTTCAGCCAAATATGAATGACATTTATATAATTACTGTGCTGAAAGCTCTTGCTACAGCGATAAACACATTGTGAGGAATGTCAGATATAATGAACACCCATTAGTGGCAATATTACTTAAAACAGTCATATAAATATGCACTTGGAATCCCAATGTCCAAGTCAGATATAGTACAGACTGCATCAATCTGCTTTTGCAGGTAACATACGCAGGTGACAAGCAGCTTTTTTAATAAGGTGATTATGATGCTAAAGGTTGCATTTCACTACTGTTAGAGTTTCACTTTTATATTACAGTAAAAAGAACTTCACAATAAAATACAAACATATAATCAATATCAAATCTATTTTGTTAAGAGTGGAATCATGGCTGTACCTAAACAATTGCAAAGACTGCAGTCATCTACCATCCCTCTGTTATGGGCTCCTTTTGTTTGCCAATACCTCCAAGATCCACCTCTCTAGGTAGACCGTTGCCTATAATAACATCTGCCGTTTTGCTCTTGGAGTCGCTCGTCTCACTCACCACTGTGATTTGTACAGTAAGCTCAACTGGCTCTCCCCACCCAATTATTTGAATTTTGTTGTGGGCAGTTTCATGGGTAAGGTGCTGGGTACTGGCACCCCCCTTGGACTGGCGGAGCTTCTTGTGCCAGCAGCCACTGCTACCTACCCCCTAAGGTCACTGGGCCCCACTATCCTTAAGGTCCCTCCACTCATACCAAAATGGGGATAGGGACTTTATGGCCATGTGCCCTAGATCATGGAACTCCTTTCCTGTCCATGTCTGGACCTCTCCCCAGTCAGGCCTACACACCTCCCTGTGGAACCACTTGAAGCTCTCGTCAGTATGTGACTGTCTTAACCCTCCCTGATTAGCCTGGTCCTCTGCACAGTATACTTGAGCATATTCATTCCATGTATCTTGCAAATGTGTAAATTTTGTATATATCTGTATATATATATATATATTGCTGGTGACATTGTGTCAGTGACGCTGTACATTAGCATATTGACTATGATTACTGTCGTGACCTGAGATGTCTGACTATGTATGTTATGCTTCTCCTGACATCTGTGTATCTGCCCTACTTGCTTCAAATTGTACTCTGTATGTTCTTTGATTTCCTGTACTCTCCCGGGTCGTACCTGAAAATGGGCATGTATTTGTCTAGTGTACTTAACTGGTTAACAAAAGCTAAATAAATAAATAAATAAATAAATTGTATGACCCAAATCTAATGTATGGCTGAGGTTATAATAATAATAATAATCTTTATTTTTAATGCACCTTTCAAAAAAATCAAGGCTCAGAACAGTCTTTAAAATACATCCACATAACACATCATAAAAATCAATAGAATAAATAATATCAGCCTCATAATAAATAAAATCAGATCAGTTCAATATCCTCCCCAAACACTTTTCTCCACAGAAAGGATTTCAAAGCTTGTTTAAAGCCCCCCACCGTCATGCACTCTCTAATCCAAGGTAGTAGAGAATTCCAGAGGGTCTGTGCCACGAATATGAAAGCCCAGGCACCGGAAGATTTCAAAACTACCCTCGGAATCTCTAGCAACCCCTCATTGGCTGAGCGGAGCGGTCGCTCTGGGATGTAAGGGACCAGAAGCTCTTTCAGGTAGTCAGGGCCCAGACTGTGCAGGGCTTTGTAAGTCAGCAAACCAACTTTAAAGGAGATCCACCACTGAACCGGTAGCCAGTGCAGGCCCCGCAGCACCAGGGTAATATGGGAGGAACGAGGCATCCCAGTTAACAACCGGGCTGCGGAGTTCTGCACCAGCTGCAAGCGGCGGATATCAACCCCTGGAAGCTCAAAGTAAAGTGAATTGTAGTAGTCCAAGCGCGAGGTCACAAAGGTGTGGATCAGCGTAGGTAGGTCTCCGTATGGAACAAGGTGCTTGATCCTAGCGATATTCCTGAGATGATAAAAGGATATCTTAACGACAGCCGACACTTGTGCATGCAGTGTCAGCCGGTCATCAAGAATTACCCCTAGATCGCGCACCTGTTCAGAGATAGGACGCTCAACTGCCCTCAGGAATAAACCTGAGGGATGGTTTGTCCCCCACCCCCCTATCCGGTGACCAGGATCCACGGCCATCACCTCCGTCTTTCCAGAACTCGGCTTCAGCCAGCTGGACCTCATCTATCCTTGGATTTCATTGAGACAATTATTAAACACCGAGCGTGCTCCATTCTGGTCTGGTGCAAAAGACAGGTAGAGCTGGTTATCATCGGCATAACAGTGAAACTCCAGCCCATACCGTCTTACAATGTCTCTGAGGGGAAGCATGTACACCGCAAACAACATGGGGGACAGCACTGAGCCCTGAGGCACTCCACAGGACAGAGAGATAGGGTCAGAGGAAAATACCCCTGACATCACTCTCTATGTTCTACCAGTGAGGAAAGACATAAACCATCTGTGGACCAACCCTGAAAGCCCACAGATGTTTTTCAAGCACTCAAGCAGTTCCCCATGGACCAAAATAGACCGCTTTTTCTGGTCTCTCACCATCAGGAGATCACTGAGTGCCCGAACCAGCGCAGTCGGTGCTTATAGGCTTAGGTATTTGCCTGGGGCATGTTACAGCAACTAGGTTTGGGCAGACTGGGGATTTTCTGAAGTGGGGATAGACTAGTGCCACCAAATAGTTCATTATCCACATGAATCAAAGTGATATCCCCCAGATATTTCTTTGGATGTATGGGATATATGATGACTCAACTCAAGATACAAAATTTGTCTTCACAATGGGGGGTAGGGTTTGTTGCCATCTTGACTCAGACCACCTCATATTCAGTTTATTCAACTGTTTTTGTAAGGTTTCTTCAACATAAAGAAACATTGAAATATATTGTGAGTGAAGAGTCCAGTCCATGAAGGCACCTCAAAAACATGTGAATACCCTATATCTGGAGTGCCCTGATCCACACCAGAGGGGGCAGGCATGCTTGCCATTATTCACATTCCTGACTCCCGGGAGTTGCACACAGGTGGGTCAGAAGGAGGTGCTGTGCCAGACACCTAGTGGAGCTCTGTCTCTGCACGGAAAAGGGGCTAGTTGGATTTCTCAATCTTCCAAAGTCTTTTGTATCCCTGTCTTCAGCTTTGTAATTTTCTATTCCAGACCAACATGCGCTGGTATGATCCCTAGCCTTTATAGAGGCTCTGCAGGCTAGGGAGGGTGGTTTGGCCACAAATCAGGCTCCTCTGACAGGGTTGTGGCCAGACAGAGTGTAGAAGGTAACCACAACTGCAACCACTTCAGCCACATTGCCTACATCCCCTCTGCTGGCCCTCAGTACTGCATAAATCAATTGTGGATGGGGCACACACATGCCCTCATCCTATTACCTACCCTGACTTTACCCCCTTATGTGGCTCAGGATTGGGTGACGAGGGGTCAGAAATTCAGGGCAGTAGATGCACAGAGGTTTTCCACATGTGTGGAGCAGAATCTCTTTGTTCCAGAAGCCTGCAGAAGCACTTCCTCTACAGGTGCAGATTGGGCACAGACTATTTGTGGATTGGGCCCTAACTTTTTTAAGTTGATCTTCCAGACTGCTGCTCTTTCTATCTGCTTTGAGTCTGAAGGCCGTTTTCTATTTATTATCCTAATTCAATTCTTAAATCACAACAACCCCACCTCCACTCCCACCCCCCAATTAGTCACAACAGCCACACACCCCATAAGCAAGCCTATCAAAAAAAATCAGTTACTGACTGCCTCGGAGCTTGCCAGTTACATTTTTTCATACAGATGCCCCATGCTTTTTTCCAAATTGTGGAGTACCATGGAGCCAGGGGAATGTGCAGCAGCTCCTTGAGAGGAGTTTCACTTTTTATTTACATTGGAGTGTACCGCAGAGCCAGCAGGTGCCATGCTGCAGCTCAGAACTCTTCTTGCAGGGGTTTTATGCAGTGATTTTCTGCTGGTAAAAATATTAATACACCCATTCCCTTTTCATTTTATTTCATCCTTGAACAGTGATGTGATGGTCTGGATTTTGTATTTATTTATTTTTTTTAATTTTCAATTGTTCCTGTTCTCTGGCTATTTCTGGCATGAGAAAATAAAACATGTTGGTGTGATGCTGTGTGTGGGCTAGCATCATGCTTATGTATCCACAATGTGCATCTAGTATGTGCAATTACAATGTAACATCACTGGAAGAGCTATTTTAAATACTGCTAGTGATCATCATATTTATTGACGAGTCAATAATTACAAAACTAGTATTAAAAGAGTTTTAACATTTATCTGGGGAAACATATACGTTCATGATGCTAGCCAAGGGATGGGGGAGGATAGGAACTGCTCTCCTCTTCCGGAAGGATGGCCAGCCATTTTACCCTTAGACTGCCACTGATGGGAGGCCAGTGGGTAGTGCAGTTTATGCGTGACTCAATGGGAAGGAAGGCCCAAGTACCATAATATTGTCATGCCTCCACATGCATGTGCTTACATGCTGCTGTGACCCAGGGAGTTGGCCAGAAAATGGTAACAAGGGCTGGGACAGGCTTTATAAAGCCATGTCCACTCTCCTCCAACCTGCACCATCACCCTGCCACCAGCATCTGGATATGTGTACTGGGTGAGGAGGACAGCCATCCCCCTCCTGGTCCCGCCGTAGGAGGGAAATTTGCGGGGACTCACTGGTGGGAGCAGAGAAATATCTAAGCCCAAGGCGATAAATCTTTATTAAAAAGAAATTGATAATGAATCTAAGGATGCCAGAAACACATTATTACTAAAACCAATTGGCCCAATGCATAAATGGGTGGAAAGTCTAGGGGCTGCATATCCACAGCACACAGCCTTCACTACATCATGGAGCTATGGTTCAGGGGTCCCACAAACCCTTGCGCATTCACAGAAAGGGCGTGCACCCCTTATGCACTGGATTTCCTGTCCGTGTGTGCAGCTATTTGTGTGGATGGACAGGGGAGTGGCCAGTGGGCATGCACAAACTCCACACCTTTCACTAAGGCATGGAGTGTTGCGCGAGGGGTGGTCACAGGCTATGAGAACAGGTATCCTGTCATAACCACTGTGCACCCCCTCACCTATAAAGAACATCTGCCGTCCGTGGTGGGACTAAACCTCCCCACCATGCTGCCTCAGCCATCCAGGAGGGAGAGAGGGCTGAAGACAGCCAATGGGTTGGGAACCTTTTAACATCAAATCCTGGGATGTGTGATGTCCAATGATCCCTGGCTCTATGTGGAGTAGGGGATCCACTGATGGACCAGGATGGGCTTCCAACTGTATGCCCACCTGTGTCCAGTGATCTGTCCCTATGTACCAGCTTGCAGGGGGGTGGGCCATGGACAAGCACCCTGTGGTGACTGGTAGTCATAACTGCCATGCCCCTCATGCTTGTCCATGGGTGTGGACATGTACCTAGCCCAGGACTGTTCATTGCCACCAGTATAACTAAATTTGCTGAAATGCAAATACTGCTGCTTTAAGCATGTATTGTATTACAGACAATAATATACACTGCAGTTGTTTTAGCTATGTTAAACCCATACTGTAATTTAAATTCTACATGATTTTTTTCTGCACTTTGTAAAGCTCAGCAGGCTAATATATCTGCAGACAGAGCTCTTGCATTTCAGATAACTTATGCTAGTATTTACATATTATGAAAAGTCATCTAAACTGTAAGAAAACTGCATTGTCCATAGTTCACAATGATGACTTATTTGAAGCCATTAGAAAACTATATAATGCATTTAGTTTAGTGTGAACTGCAGAGAAAGAAAATGAATAGTCCACGGAATGCACTGTACAGTGACTTTAAAAACAAGCATTTGTCAATGCCAAATGTTGATTGCATTGGTCTGTTGAGCTCGTTCAGTGGCCCTCTGTCACCGGTTCAGTCTGTTTGTCCCGGTGCTGCAGGCTGCTTTTTTGTACTGGGCTGCTGTCTGCATTGGCACCATGTTCTGCTGAGGAAGAAATCCACAGCTGTCCCGACAGAGCTCCATTGAGGTGGCTCACTCCCCCTCTCTCACTCGCTCATTCTGTTTCTCCTGGCACTGCAGGCTGCCCTTTTGTACTGGGCTCCAGCCTGTGTTGGTGGCTTTTTTTACCCACAAAGAAATCTACAGCTGTCCCGACAGAGCTCCGTTGAGGTTGCTCACTCCCCCTGTCTCACTCACTCAGTCTGGTTCACCTGGCGCTACAGGCTGCCCTTTTGTACTGGGCTCCTGCCTCTGTTGACGCCTTTTTCTGCCCACAAAGAAATCTGCAGCAGTCCTGACAAAGCTGCGCTGAGCTCGCTCACTGCCCTTCTCTCATTCGCTCATTCTGTTCTTCCAGCTCTGCAGGCTGCCCTTTTCTACTGGGCTCCTGCCTGCGTTGCTGCCTTCTTATGCCCATAGAGAAATCTGCAGCAGTTACAATGCAGCTCTGCTGAGCTCACTCACTCACTCACTCATTCTGGGGTTCCTGCCACTGCAGGCTGCCCTTTTGTACTGCGCCCCTGCATGCATTGCTGCCTTTTTCTGCCCACAAACAAATCTGCAGCAGTCCCAACAGAGCCCGTTGAGCTCACTGACTCCCCCTCCCTCACTTGCTCGTTCTGTGTCTCCTGGCACTGCAGGCTGCCCTGGTACTGGGCTCCTGCCTGCATTGGCAGCTTTTTTTTCTGGCCAGAAAAAATCTGAAGCAGTCCCTATTGACAGGCTCCACTGAGCTTGCTCACTTCGGCCTGTCACTCTCGCATTCCATTTCTGCCGGTGGTGCAAGCTGGCCTTTTGTACTGGGCTCCTGACTGTGTTGCCGCATTTTCTGCCCACAAAGAAATCTGCAGCAGTCACACTAGAGCTCCACTGAGGTTGCTCACTACCGCTCAGTCACTCACTCATTCTGTTTCTCTTGGCGCCGCAGACTGCGCTTTTGTATGGGGTTCCTGGCTGCGTTAGCACCTTTGTCCATCCACAAGGAAATCCGCAGCTGTCCCGACAGAGCTCGGTTGAGGTTGCTCAGTCTCCCTCTCTCATCAGTCATTCTGTTTGTCCTGGCGCTGCAAGCTGCCCTTTTGTACAGGGCTCCTGCCTGCATTTTTCAGCACCTTTCTGCCACAAAGAAATCCCAGCAGTCCTGATAGAGCTCCTGTTGAGCCTCACTAATTCCCTTGTCTTACTCTCGCCATACTGTTTCTCCCAGCTGCAGGCTGGCCTTTTGTACTGGGCCCCTGCCTGTATTGGATGCCTTTTTCTGCTCACAAAGAACCCAGCAGTCCTGACAGCGCTTTGGTGAGTTCACTCACGCCCCCTCCCTCACTCGTTCTGTTTCTCCCAGTGCTGCAGGCTGCCCTTTTGTACTGGGCTCTTGTGTTGAGGCCTTTGTCTGTCCCCAAACAAATCTGCAGCAGTCCTGACAGAGCTCATTTGAGCTCGGTCACTCCCCCCCCCTGTCACTCAGTCGATCTTAATCTGTCCCAAACACTGATTTCCCAAAGTGACTGTGCTATTGTCCGGCAGGAGTGCAAAAACATATTTTAGCCAGGATGTGAAAAATGACAGCTGTAGTGTTCATAGGGAGTTGTGAAAAAATACCACTGTTGAAAATGTGGCGTGACAGTATTACAAATTTGCAAAGTTACAAGGGTGCGTGGAAACAGTTCAATGCACGCTTGTAACACAGTCATGTTATGGAGTTTCGTCACCAAATTTTCAACATAGGGATTTTAGGACCTCTGCTCATGAACAGTGCCACTGTCATTTTCTTAATCTGTCACGAACACTAACTTCCCACAGTGACCACGTTATTCTGCGCTGGAACTGTGAAAACACATTTCGGTCAGGATGTGAAAAATGACAGCTGTACTGCTTATAAAGAGATGTGGAAAAACGGCACTGTTGAAAATCTGGTGTGACAATATTATAAATCTGCGAAGTTACAGGGTGGTATGGAAAGTGCAATGCACACTTGTAATACAGTCAATTGATGGGCTATCATCACCAAATTTTCAACATAGGCATTTTAGGACCTCTGCTCATGAACAGTATCATTGTCATTTTCTTAATCTGTCCCAAATAGTGATTTCCCACAGCGACCATTCTATTCTGTGCCAGAAGTTCGAAAACACATTTTGGCCAGGATGGGAAACATGACAGCTGCACTGTTCATAAGTAGGTCTGGGAAAATGGCAATGTTGAAAATCTGGAGTGAAAATATTATAAATTTGAGAAGCTACGACCGTGCGTGCCAACTGCGCAACGCATGCTCGTAACACAGTCATTTTATGGAGTATCGTTACCAAATTTTCAACATAGGCATTTTAGGACCTTTACTCATGAACAGTGTCACTGCCATTTTCTTTATCTGTCCTGAACACTGATTTCCCACAGCGACCGCACTATTGTGCGCCGGAAGTGCGAAAACACATTTTGGCCAGGATGTCAACAATGACAGCTATACTGCGCACAAGAAGGTGTGACAAAATGCCAATGTTGAAAATCTGGCGTGAAAATATTGTAAATTCCAAAGTTATGATGTACGCAGCAACTGCGCAACGCACGCTCGTAAAACAGTCATTTTTTGGATATTGTCCACCAAATTTGCAACATAGGCTTTTTGAGGGCCCTCCACATTAGCACTGGCACTGTCGTTTCATTAATCGGTGCCGAAGGGTGATTCCACACAGTGACCGTGAAACCACCTTCCGGGGGCCGATTAATGCCATGACAGTTCAAGAATTCATGAGGAGGAATCCCAAAAACCCCATGTTGAAAATTTGATGAAAAAATTCCCAAAAATGCCAGAGATATGCACTAAAGTTGAAAAACCCCTATTCATTACTTTATACAGCTTACCGGCATTTCCCCAGTTCGCGGTCGGCTTTGAAGAGTGCAGACATGTTCCCGGCCCACAGAAGATCATCGTGCCGAGCTCCGGAGGTAAGTATGGGGTGAGGGGGGTGGAGAGGCAGGGTGCACAGTGAGTGGGTGCGGGTTGTGGGAGGGGGCCCCCGGAGAGTACGAGGGACCGTTTCCTTTTTTTCAGGTAAAAAAACATTGTGGGACCGTTTTAACTTTCCAGGGGCATGTCGTGCCACGGAGTCTTGTTTGGGTGGGGCCAGCTGTAGCCGACAGAGGATTGGGCACCCTGTCGGCAAACAACAAAAGAGGGGACTCATTTCTGCCATAGGGATTGGGCACCCTGTTGGCAAACAACAAAAGGGATTCGCTTCTGCCGACGGATTGGGTACCTTCGTCAGCAAACAACTGAAGGGGTATTCCCTTTCTGCTGACGGGATTGGGCATCTCGTCGGCAGACAACAAAACGGGTTATAGTATGCCGACGGGAGGGGCCTCTGGCCAGCAAATAAACATGGGGGGATAGATAGTGCTTGTGAATATGGTGGAAAGCCACCGCCATGTTCACTAATAATATCAGACATCTTACATCCCGTCCTGCAATGCCGGGTCGCTCCCTCATTGCAGCGGATGGCTGACGCTGCAATGACGAGGCGGCCCCTGATTGCAGCGGCTGATTTTTTAGAAAGTTGTGGCACACTGGCTGAACTAGTGTCAGCAGCAGCATGCCATGCCATTGGGGGATGGGGGATAGTCCTTTGCAGGCTGTGGGGGCATTGGGCACAACAGTGCCACGCCTCCACAACCTGCTTGTGGAGAAAGCTGATGCAACATGTTTCTTGCGCATGTGTGCAATCAACATAAAAACAGCATCCACTGAATACCACCAGTGGATACAAATTGCCCAGCAGTATAAAAAAAGAGATATTCAAGTCAAGTTTAATCAGTTTAACGAGTAGGCCTCTATGGGTTGGGAAATACCTTCCTCTGCTCATCTGCCACAAAACGATTGCATTTCTTGCTTTTGGTTAATATAGAGCTGCTGAGGCCTCAACAAGAATTTGGAAAATCCTAATATTTAGGCATAATTCATTGCATTTTACATTTACCCATATTTTTCTTACATTTCTTGGGGTTTGGTTGGTTGGGGGTGCATGTTTGTACATTGATTAAAGGTCTAACATTACTGTACAATATGTGGCTAAAACTGCTAGCTATTTTTAATTGTAGTAGAGCTAAAACTCATAAACTGTTTAATGAAAAGTAATATTTTTATGTTTGCTTGGGCACATGCGCAAGAAACATTATGCGGCAGCATAGTAGAGATGCAGGTTGAGGAGGTTCAGCAGTGTGGCTGCCAATGCCAGCACTACATTTGTGGGCTTGGCAGTGTGCACCCAGTGCAGGCCCAGTGTCCTGATGACACTGGTTCTGCAGAAGTGCCACCAACTTGAAACAATTTGGCCACTGCGATGAGGGGCCACCTCATCATTGCAGCATCAGCAATTCCACTGTAATGAGAGAGCGACCCACCAGTGCAGGGCGGTACCTTGCCTGGTGTAACATTTCCCCAGGGCATTTCCCTAAACATGGCAGCGGCTTCCTCAGAACCCCATGAAAGCTAACTGATGGGGGTGCACAATCCCCCTGTTGGCATGACCCCGACCCAGTTCCCCGATGGGGGAGCCCACTCCTCATCGGCATAATGTACCCCCTTCTCCATTTGCCATGTGCTGAGGGGTGCCCAATCCCCCTCAGCATCATGCCCCCCAACAGTCTTTATTTGCTGATGGAGGGGCCCAATCCCCATCAGCTAGAGTCCCCCTTTCCCCAAAATGCAGGTGGCACACTGGGGGCCCACCCCAGTGTGCACAAATGAAGCCTGAAAAAAAGACCTTCCCACGACAACCTTTTTGTTATTTCTGCCCCTGAAATAAAGAAAACGGTCCTTCATGGTCTTTTGTACCCCCTTCCACAACCCACGCCCACCCACCTCCCCACGCACACCCCTCACCCCACACTTACCTCCAGAGGGTGGCGCAATGATCTTCGGTGGACTGGGAACATATCTGCACTCTTCAAAGCCAACTGCAAACTGAAGAAATGCCGGTAAGCTGTATAATGGCATAAATAGGGTTTTTTTCAACTTATGTGGATATCTTGGCCATTTTTTGGACTTTTGCCATCAAATTTTCAACATGGGGTTATTGGGACCCCTCCTCATGAAAACATTCACTGTCATGGTATTATTCTGTTCCAAAAGATGATTTTGAGGTCACTGTGTGGAATCCCCTTTCGGGACTGATTAATGAAACAACAGTGCAACTATACATGAGGTGGGCTCTCAAAAAGCCTATGTTGCAAATTTGGTGAAACAAATCAAAAAAATTACTGTTTTACAAGTGTGCATTGCGCAGTTTCCACACACGCTCATAACTTCGTGAATCTGTAATAGTTTCACTACAGATTTTCAACATTGTCATTTTTTCAGACTTCCTTATAAACAGTACAGCTAACATTTTACACATCTTGGCTGAAATGTGTTTTCACACTTCCGGTGCAGAATAGCATGATTGCTGTGGGAAATCAGTGTTTTGGACACATTACAAAAATCACAGTGACACTGTTCATGAGCAGAAGTACTAAAATGCATATGTTGAAAATCTGGTGATGAAGGCCCATAAAACGACTGTGTTACGAAAGTGCATTTTGCAGTTTCCACGCACCCTCGCAACTTCGCAAATTTTAATATTTTCACTCCAGATTTTCAATTGTGACATTTTTCCACACCTCCTTATGAACAGTACAGCTGTCATTTTTCATATCTTGGCCGAAATGTGTATTCGCACTTCCGGCACACAATAGCGCAGTCACTGTGGGAAGTCAGTATGCAGGACAGATTAAGAAAATCAGTGACACTGTTCATGAACAGAGGTGCTAAAGTGCCAATTTGAAAATTTAGTGACAACAGTCCATGAAATGACAGTGTTATGGGTGTACATTGCACAGTTTCCACACACCCTCGTAATGTTACGCATTTGTAATAGTTTCATTCCAGATTTTCAATACTGCCATTTTTTCACGCCTCCTAATAAACAGTATAGCTGTCATTTTTCATATCCTGCCCAAAATAAGCATTAACACATCTGACGCAGAATCGCGTGGTCGCTGTGGGAAATTAATGTTCGGGACAGATTAAGAAAGTCATAGTGACAGTGTTCATGAACAGAGGTCAGAAAATGCCTATGTTGAAAATTTGGTGAAATCATTCCACTAAATGACTGTGTTACGCACATGCATTGCGCAGTTTCTATGGATGAGAAGGGATTTAGCAAGGTTGGAGGAATGGTCAGAAGTATGACAGCTTGGATTCAATGCAAAGAAGTGCAAAATAATGCACCTGGGAAACAAAAACCCATGGGAAGATTACACAATGGAGGGGGAGGTAGTAACAACAACAAAAATGGAAAGGGACCTGGAGTAATCATATCAGATGACCTTAAGGTTGGCAAGCAATGTGAGAAGGCGGTAGGGAGGGCTGGGGGGACACTGGGATGTATAGGGAGAGGCATCACCAGCAGAAAACAGGAAGTTGTTATCCCCCTGTACAGACAGTTGCTGAGACCCCATCTGGAGTACTGCGTCCAGTTCTGGAGACCCTATCTCTGCAAGAACATAGACAGGATGGAGGCAGTCGAGAGGAGGGCAACTAAAATGGTGCAGGGTCTGCAAGAGAAGCCATATGAGGAGAGACTAAAGAAGCTTAATATGTATACCCTTGAGGAAAGGAGGGAAAGGGGGGACATGATAGAAACTTTTAAGTACCTCAGTGGAATCAACAAAGTCCAAGAGGGTAGCATCTTTCAGAAAAAGAGATGTGCAAGAACAAGGGGACACAATTTAAAGATAATGGGGGGGCAGTTCAGGGGCAATTTGAGGAATTATTATTTCACAGAGATGGTGGTGGACGCATGGAACAGCCTTCCTGAGGAGGTTGCGGGGTCTAAAACTGTGGAAGAATTCAAGGATACATGGGACAGACTTAAGGCAATTCTTGGGGTGGGTAAGAAGAAATAGGCTGTTGGTTAACTAGGATCTGCAGCTTATCCTGTAGGTAGGGAAATGGGCAGACTAGGTGGGCCAAGCAGTCCTTATCTGCCATCAAAGTCTATGTTTTTATGTTTCTATGATAGTGGGGGATTTTATACAACCAGGAGTTGACTAGATTACCCCTGCTACTAGCAGTACCAGGGATCAGGTGCTCTTTGATGCATTCCAGGATGGCATTCTGACACAATTGGTAAGTGGGCCTACAAGGCTTGGTAGCACTTTGGACCTAGTACTGGCAAATGGGGAGGTGGTGAGGGAGGTAAGGGTGGAGGACCCACTAGCAGGTAGTGACCACCAAACAGCGTGGCTCATTCTTACTCTGGGCAGGGAGACAGGAGGCACAGGCACTAAGGTGGTGGACTTCAGTAGGGTCGACTTTGGGAGGATGAGAGCAATACTGCGAGGGAGACTCCAGGATAGGAGGCCAGGGATGGATGCAGAACAAAAGTGGGGGAGTCATAAAGACTGAGCTAACAGAGGCCATAGTAGCCTGCACCTAGGCCAGGAGTAAGAAGAGCAGAGCCAAGAAGCCATGCTGGCTGAACAAGGAAGTGCTGCAAGGTGTGAGGGCAAAGAGGGCTGCATACCAGAAGTGCAGGAATACAGGGAAGGGAGAGGATAAGGAGGCTTATGGGAGTTGGTCAAGGCAGGTGGCCAGGAGGGTGAAAAAAGCTGAGGCCTCCAGGGAATTAAGGTCCATACAGGGCATAAAGGGAGGGGAAAAAGACTTCTTTAGGTATATCAAGGAAAAGAGGAAGTGTAAGGAACATATTGTGAGGATAAAGCAGGGAGCGGATTGGAGAGGGATGGTCCACTGCTAGCATGGGCTGGGGGGTGGGGAAAGGGGGGAGGAGGTGATGGACAAAGTGATCACAGGGAGTAGGGTGCTAGAGGGGCTGAGGGCACTAAGGGTGGACAAGGCACCAGGTCCTGATGGTATCCACTCCAGGGTGCTAAGGGAGATGGCAGAACTGTTGGCTGAGCCACTGGCAGATCTGTTCAACACCTCCCTGGAAATGGGGTGTGTGCCCCAGGACTGGAGGGTGGCCCATGTGATGCCCATACACAAGAGTGGGCCTAGGGAGGAGCCAGGAAATTATTGGATGGTCAGTCTTATGTCCGTAGTGGGTAAGCTTATGGAGGCAATACTGAAGCGAAGGCATGTGGCATTCCTAGAGAGTAATGGCCTCCAAGATGGTCGGCAACATGGGTTCATCTCAGGGAAGTCTTGTCAAGCCAACCTAACAAAATATTATGACAGGGTGACAAGGGAGTTGGACAGGGGCAATGCGGTACATGTCCTGTACTTGGACTACAATAAGGCCTTTGATACAGTGCCTCATGGGAGACTGTGGGGAAGCTGACGGCAGTGGGGGTGGGAAAAAAAGCTGGCTAAATGGATAGAGAACTGGTTATACGGGAGGGTGCAAAGGGTGGTGGTGTGGGGGGAGCTCTCGGCACCTAGAGCAGTGACAAGCGGGGTGCAGCAGGGGTCAGTGCTGGGCCTGGTGCTATTTGGGCTCTTTATCTCTTATGTAGCACACGGAGTGGGGAGCAGGGTTAGTCTGTTCACAGATGATACCAAATTCGGGGAGGTGGTGGACAAAGAGGACGGATGCTAAAAGCTGCAGGGGGACCTAACCGAACTAGAGCCATGGTCGGTGGAGTAGCAGTTAGGATTCAATGCAAAGAAGTGTAAGGGGATGCACTTTGGGGTTAAGAACCAGAAGAGGGACTACTGATTGTGGGGGTGAGGTTGGGGATCACAGAGGAGGAAAAGGACCTAGAGGTGTTGGTAACTGGGAGCATGAACAACTCAGCCCAGTGCAGAAAAGCAGCAACAAAGGCAAACAGGATGCTGGGGTGCTTCGCAAGGGGGTTCTCATCCAGACACAGGGATGTGATCCTATCTCTCTACAGATTATTGGTCAGACCACACTTGGAGTACTGTGTGCAATACTGGAGGCCATACCTGAGGAGAGATATAAAGTTACTGGAGGGGATGCAGAGAAGGGCAACACAAATGTTAAAGGGGCTGAAAGGAAAGGAATATGAAGTTAGGCTGAAGGAGTTGAACATGTACACACTGGAGGAGAGGAGGGATGGGGGATACGATCAAAGCATTTAAATACCTGAGGGGCGCAAATAAACCTAGCACCGAGGGGGTGTTCAAACTGAGGAGTGGAAGAGAGACGAGGGGGCATGGACTAAGGTTGTAAAGGGGATGTTTCAAGAGCAAAATGCGGATGCACTACTTCACTGAGATGGTGGTGTCTAGTTGAAATGTGCTGCCAGAGGGGGTGGTAACATGTAGGACAATCAATAGCTTTAAGAAGGAGGGGGATAAAGCAAGAAGAAGAGTCAGAGGGGCAGGGGCTGGGACAAGCGGGGGAGGAATTGAGGGGGAGGAGGCTAGGGCATCTGCAATCTACGGTGATAGCTGCACACTCAGGCAGACTTAGATAGACTGATTGGTCTGTTCTGCTGGCAGATTCGTATGTTCGTATGTGTGTTCATATGTAAAATCACAATGACTCTGTTCATGAGCAGAGGTCCTAAAATGCCTATGTTGAAAATTTGGTGACAGACGTCCATAAAATAACTGCGTTACAAGCGTGTGTTGTGCAGTTTCCACGCACCCTCGTAACTTCACAAATTTTGAGTACTTTCACTCCAGATTTTCTACATTGCCATTTTTTCAGACCTCCTTATAAACAGTACGGCTGTCTTTTTTCACATCCTGCCTGATATATGCATTTACACATCTGGCGCAGAACAGCGCAGTTGCTATGGGAAATCAATGTTCATGACAGATGAAGAAAATCATAGTGACAGTGTTCATGAGCAGAGGTCACAAAATGCCTATGTTTAAAATTTGGTGAAATAATTCCACTAAATGACTGTGTTACACGCATGCATTGTGCAGTTTCCATGTACACTCGGAGGTTTGAGCATTTTTAATATTTTCACACAGATTTTCAACATTGCCATCTCTTCACACCTCCCTATGAATGGTGCAGCTGTCATTCTTCACGTCATGCCAGATCTGTGTTTTCTTACATCTGGCACACAATGGCACGGTCGCTGTGGGAACTCAAAGTTTGGGACACATTGACAACATCACAGCGCCACTGTTCATGAGAAGAGGTCCCAAATGCTTACATGAGGTGGGGGTCACAAAATGCCATGTTGAAAATTTATAGTGCAAATACCAACAAATGCCCAGGGTATTAGGCTTTCTAACCATAACGTCCCACCCTGTACAGACTGACAGGCATCAGGGGTGTGCCACTGGATTGCTGAGTGTAATGCTCATGCCGTTTCACCCCCCCCCCACCCTGCAGCCAGTGACAGGCATCGAGGTGTGCCTTGGACTCTTCGGCCCCAGAGTTCACCCCATTCTCCTATTTTGCACCCATTTCAGCATATGTCCTTATGGAGTGGGGTGATTGTATAGCCGAACACCCCAGGGCACACCTCAACACGTGTCGGTGTCTGTAGGACAGGGTGAGGTGAAATGGCATGAACGTTACTGGCAACAACCCAAATGCGTACCCCAATGCCTGTCCATCTCTGCAGATTGGAGGTGGGGTTGGCATGAAGTTCAGTACTTCACTGCCATTCCTACTCTGCACCTGTCTAACTCCTGCATTTGCAATGCTAATACCAGCAAGTAAACACTTGGCATTGACAAATGCTTGTTTTTAAATCTGCTAGTTCCTTAAAATCATAGAGGATTGCATTTCACTGTCAGTGCCCCCTGCTGGCATGCTGCCAGGAGCCAAAGCCATTTTTATGGCTGTGCTAGTGGAGCTTCACAGACATTTTGCAGTTACTGTAGGAGAACAACTGGGCTGTGTCCAGAATGTAACCCTGTGTTCTCCTACAGTGATGTGGCAACGTCTGGACAGTGCTAACTCCATTGGCACTGTCCTCTGAAGACAGAGCTCCCCTCCACAGCATGGTCAGCCCCACCCCACGGGTGCACTACATAATGAGTAAACGTCTGTGACAACTGCGCATGCATGAGTATCACGCAAGCACAGTTGGCACCGCCACCATCTTGTGCATGGCACACCGTCGCCACTCCGACAGCTGTGCCATCCACTCCAAAACTGCTGCTGCCACCACTGCAATAGCTGTTCACCCCTGCTGCCACTCCGATAGCCATGCTGCCGGAGTTCCGACACTTGTGCAGGTAAGAGCACTGAGCAGCCATATAGGCTCTGACCAGAGTTTGTTACAGTAAATCCCTTCCTAAGCCACCTCCCCCTTTGCCTGCAATGGACAATTTATCAAAAATAGTCCCCACTCAGGGGTCCAATGAATGATTTGGGGGGGTGCTGTAGTAGTGCAACCCCAGACTAACTCAGCAAATCCCCTCTTCATCAGCCACATTGCTCTGTTCATAAGTCACATTGTCAATTGACATGCAGAAATGAAATGTACCCATAGACTCTCAACCTGAAGGTGCAGCCAAACATTACATTGCCTTGCAATGAAAGGAAAAGTAAATAAAAAGCACACTCACCAGAATACTGAAACTTTTTTTCAGTGCAAAGAGATGTGCTACAGCTTACCCATACATAGTGCACAGTGAATATAAAGTTTAACTATTCCTTTCAGTGCACCTTCTTTTTGTTTCCTTTTCCTATTGTCAGTATACAGCAGCAGCACATGAGTCTGGGATGGAGGGTAGGAATGAGCTCACATCCTTGATTACATCATCAGTGACATGACATTACTCCTTCCCTTTCCTCCTAAGCATGTGCACTGTTACTGTCAACTGACAATGTCGCTTATGAACAGCGTATTGCAGTTAGAGAGGGAAACCTGCTGAGTTAGTCTGTAACCAGACTATATTAGTCCACAAGAAAACATGGCTCTAGGGTCAGTGGAGGACCTACTTCAGATACATGGCCTTTTAGGATCAGTAAGGGTTGATGGGCTGGGAGAGTGGGTTCGGAGAAAAGACAGTGTTAGTTCCTGGCACCATGTCAGAGACTAGCAACTTTCTACAGAAACACCCTATAGAAATATGGGGAGGGGGAATTGGAGGCCAGGATATATCTGGGAGTGAGGGTACAGTATATTTTACATGTTGTAGAAAACTGGCTTCAGAAGATACTTGTTGTTACTGAGTGAAAGAGAACCATAGCAGATTTTATAGTTATCAAAGGCATCTACATGAAAACAGTATCCTTTCTGCCTCCTATTAAAAATCTACTACTGGGCAAACAACCTTCTTCCAACTTCAATCCTGACTTCTAGAACCTACTGTCTCCCCAGCTCCATACTACAGAATATGTCCCCATCTCACTTCTCCCTCAAACACCTATTAAAGCTTCATTTTTCTCCCTCCTGTTCCTGCTCTGTAGTTGATTGAGCTTTTGACACTCTTCACTTAGTTGAGATGTACCTGCTGTGCTTCCTCTAGGGTTTTGTTTTAACCTCATCGTACTCCAAGACAATGTTTCGTAAAGCACCCCTTTCAACCCCGCTGCCTATGTTGGACTCCTTATTCTTCCCACATGATTTATTCAGTTGCTACAATTCTACTTTACAGAGTTTATGTTTCAACAGTCTTGCACTGTTCATCTATACAATACTGAAGTCAATTACATTATTTCCATCTGCACTCATTTTTGCTATCTATAGTTTATATCCTGTTCCCTTCTACTGAGTCACACCTGGAAACAAGCCTTGGTCAAGTGTGCCTTTCTTGGTTACCAGATTTGAATAAACAAGGTTTTATCTGTTCATGTTGCATTAGCACATCTGAGGCTACATTCCTTTGCTTATGATATCCCAGTATTTCCACCACAATAGATTGTGATGTCACAAGCAGAGAATGAGGATTTTAGAAACATAGAAACAGAATTTGTTGGCAGATAAGGACTGCTTGGCCCACCCAATCTGCCCAGTTTGTCCATGCATATACTCTCACCACGAACACTACCTGATCTTCAGCTGTTCCCCCACTGCTTTCGTACTAAGACTCCTTTGTACCTATCCCATACATGCATGTTTGAACCCTTCCAGTGCTTTCACTCCCATCTCCACTGGAAGACTGTTCCAGGCACCCACCACTCTTTCAGTAAAGAAGTACTTCCTCACATTCTTCCTAAATTCCCCCCTTCCAGCTTCATTGCATGTCCTCTTGTCCTGATGCACCTTCTCTTCTGAAAAAAATTCCCCTCCTACACCTTGTTCACCCCTCGTGAGGTACTTACAGGTCTCAGTCATGCCCCCCCATCTCCTCTCTTCCAGGGTGTGTATATATATATATATATATATATAAAATTCCTCAGTTTCTCCTCATAGAGTTTATGATGCAACTCCTGCACCATTTTAATTGCCCTCCTCAGGACAACCTCTACCCTGTCTATGTCATTCCTGAAATGTGATCTCCAGAACTGGACACAGTACTCCAGGTGGGGTCTCACCAATGAGTGAACATCTCCTCTTGCCTTCTACTCATGATTCCCCTCCCTGTGTCACCCAGCATCCCTCTGGCCCTGTCCACTGCCTTTTTACACTGCCCCACCGCCTTGTGGTCAGCAGATAAGTTAACCCAAGTTCTCTTTCCTGCTTTGTGACTGTCAATATCTCCCTTCTCCCCATTTTATAACCAGCCCTTGGATTTCTGTGCCTTAGGTGCATGATTTTGCACTAGTTTGCATTAAAGCCCAGTGCCATACCCTCAACCACTCCTCAGTTTTTCTCAGGTCCCTACAGTCCACCAATCTGCCCAGTTCAATCAGCTAGCATCTCCAAGACTTACTTTACTCTTTCTGCTCACCCATGGATTCCATCTATTGGAAGAGCTGCAGAAAGCTACACCTAATCCCTGACAGAGGTGAAGGGTCAGTGAGGGACCAAGAGCACAGTCAGTGATGCAGGAGCTGGGGTGGTTGGCAAATAGCATGCCACATGGTCAGGGGTTTCTGCTTTTCTCCCTGCCCATGAATGTCATGGAGGTGATGTATCTGGTGCAGGGTGTGTCAGAACAACAACATCTCCCACCCTTACCACTGACTCAAGCCTGCACCACATCCATGGTCACCTAGGTGGCAGTACTCTGGCAAAGACCAGGAACTCTCCCTTCCTGGAGGAGGCAAGCATTAGCTGGGATGCTCAACGCTCTTCCTCCAGCTGACTCTCCGATGACACAGGTTCATTCCCAAATCTGAGTTACTGGCATCTTGAGAGGTAGCGCTATTGCTGTGCCAGTAGGCTGACTTAGATCTGTAGGCTTCTAACTGGTAATTAAAGCTCTGTACTTCCTGTTTCTCTAAAATGTCACTGTTTAGTCTCCATATGCATTTGCCCTCAGCAATCTGGTTACATGTTCTTATATAATAGCCCAATACTAAGTGATCTGAATTTTCTAAATGCAGGAGGTTTTTATGGTGGAACATGAGAGTTTTTGATACAAATCTAAAGTCTATTGAGTATACTTCATTTTGTATGCATCATTCAAGTTCAGCATCTTCAATCATTTTTAAAAGGAAATTGGAGTCATAATACATTTTGCTTGTGTTATCTCCCCAATCCTGTTTTGCTAGAACACAGCTGAAATCTTCCCCAAATATCACTTTTCTTGAAGTATGCAAGAAGGGCCATATTAGTTTATAAAGCTCTGTCCTAGCTTTCCTAGTTTAGTGAAGCGTATACATTTATAATTCTTAGACTGTTATTTTATGGTTCATATCCAGTAACGTAGTTCATCCTGGCAAAATATTTCATAGTCTCGTGACTGTGAACCAAGATCCCTTAAAGAGGATTTATACCCCATCACATTTGTCCTCCCCAAATAACCAATAAAATCCACCCCAGCACCACAATTGTTTTGCCTTAGTTACATCAAAGATTAGATTCATTCTAGTCTATTGAGATAAACAGAGATCATAGGGTAGATCTTTTCAAATTGGAAGTATTTGCAAATGTTATCACCTTGCTTTTGCTATTTAAAGATTTTTTACCTGACAGTATTTAGTGTGATGTATGGAACAGTAGTCTATGGTAGCCCTTTAAAACAATGACTCCCAAACAGTGAGGAGCCAAAAGAGCATTGGATTATATCGAATGCCAATATCGGCAAACTTACTGTACCCCCCTCCCCGAAGTCCACCCCCTCGAGTTGGTATATTTAGTAAGGGGTGTGGGGGAGAGGCAAACCCCCTGAAACAGAGAGTTCACCAATTTTGGTATTTGTTATAATCCAGCACTGTTTTGACTCCTCGTTATTCGGGAGTTGTTGTTATGAAATGGAATCATAGTCTACCTGTAGGCTGATATATCTAAGTCTATTCGTCTTTATTCCTCAACCCTGTGGCTTCATTTGCTGTGACATTACAACTGGCTATGAAGAGCCAATCATCTGCTAGTAGATTGATCACTTGTGTTGTCACCATAGGTGAGATCACAGTGCTGTTGAGGGACAAAGAATAGAACTAGATCTGTCAGTCTCGAGGTGAAGTACTTCCCATTACTTCCCATCTAATACTATCAGGTGGAAAACTTGGTAATGAGCAAATAGAAAAGAATGTACACATCAAAACTGAAAAGTAGTAAATGGCTACCTTTACAAAAAAATACTATTTTGCTGCTTGCAATTTTGGGTACTACTAGCTCTTTAAGGATTCTTGCATTCTATTCCTGATATCTCACGTCTGCAGATGTTACAGGACTAACATTTATAAAACTCATATTAGGGAATTAGTGGCAAAATGTTAGATTTAGGGTGCTTGAAGTGGAGGACCAGTTGGTCTCCTACAGTATGTGTGTTGTGCTTTTACAGGAAATCAGGATGGAGCAACACACTGAACATGCCAACACGTTCACTGCGAAGCATTTGCCAGTGTTTTCATACCATATCCCTAATTTTGGTCAATATGGGACAGCATTCTATTACAAAAACAATGTTTTTTTTTTGTTTGTTTTGATCTTCCTCTGTTTCCTTGATCTTGGTGTAAGAAAATCCCTTCAAACAGCATGTCTTACCCTCTCATAGGCAGAGTTTGATTTCTTTAGCCAAATACACTCTCTCCAGAAAACATCTTTTCAGTTCCAATTCCTGTGCCTGGTCCTCAAAGTCTAATGAATGTTTGCAGCTCCTCTGAATCCTTGGGAATTGGTTGAATGGAATACTTGTCACCAGGCTTTTAAGCTGCAAGCTACTGGCAACAAGGGCTCCCCAACATTTTATGGCTCACTGCTGCTTTGTCAAAGGGTGGAACTTATCTCCAAAACAGCCCAATATTTATATTTATAGAAGAATTGGAATGACAAACCTTTGAGTCAAAGATTCCTTTGCAATGGCTCCATGTCAATATAGCAGTAAAACAAAGAGTAGAAAATCATGTACAACAGGGTGAACACTACTGGATACAACAAAGCCTGAGGGTAGTGGAAGTACCCCTGCTCTAACATGGAAAACACAGATATACAGAGTTAAAATATGCAATGTAGTACTGAGAATAAAACAGTAATGGCAATAATATATAATGTAGTACTGAGAGTAAAACAATATTGGTAATACCAGGAATTGTTATTAGCTTGTGCAGTTGGAGCTGACCTTGTATAATGAAATGGATGGCAATGCTAGAGGGTTAGGCACAGTCACAGGTACAGGAGGGGAGGAGAAACTCTCTTAGGTTAGATGTGAAGGGGCCTAATTTCAATTCCAAAGAGACAGGAGCAGGCAGTTCATTCCACCAATGGGGTGCCCTGTAGAAGAAGGTTCATTGCCCAAAGGACATCCTATAGTGAGGAACTAGTAGGGAGGCTTTTGAGGAGCTTCTGGTAACCCTGGGTTGGGGAGAGGGAAGAGTTAAGTCATGAAGTCCTAGTGGGGAGAGTTTGTTGTAAATTTTCCTGGCAAGCAGGCATGAGTGGTATTTAAGCCTACTGTTGAAATTAAGCCTGTTTTTAAGCCTGTAGAGGTCACAAGTATGGGTCCAACTGTCACACCCAGCTACCAGTTGGCAGGCTTTGTTCAGGACAGTCTTGACAGGGCAAAGAGCAATACTGTCAGTCACACCATAGAAAACTATCCTGTAATCAATAAGGGAGAGGATAGAAGAGGACACTGCTTGGTGGAATGCTTCAGATGGCATACAACATTTGTGCCTGTATAAGAGTCCAATTCTGGAATTGATGGCCTTGCTTAGTAGACGAGTGTGTTCATAGTAGGTAAGGGAGGAGTAAAGGGTAACATGCAGGTTCTTAAAGGATTTAACTTGATCCAATGGGATGCCCTGATAGTTAAGTACTTGTAGTGTAAAGTCCCTATGAATACTTTGGCGATTGGAGAAGACCATAGCTTTAGTTTTTTTTATAATTCAGCACAAGTTTGTGTGCAGTGAACCATGCTTTGGCCTCCAAGAAGAAATTTTGGAGGTCAAGTTGGGGGGGGGGTTGAGTGATTGCAGAAAATGACAGCGTCATCCCCATACAATAGCTTCCAACTGGAACAGGCCTTGGCGAGTGAGTTCAGGAAGAAACTAAATAGCAGGGACCCCAGGATGGAACCCTGGGGAACCCCTGAGTGAACAGGGAGGCTGGTGGATAGGGTTCAGTTAATTTTGACCTGTTGAGATCTGTCACTTAAGTAGTGCTCAAACCGGGAGTACAGTGAGAGCCCCAAGGAGGGCAGGGTCTTGAGGAGGAGGGCATGATTGACGGTATCAAATGCCTTAGTTGGGTCTACAGCATGTCTTAAAGCCACAGTACTTATTCTTTATATATACACAGTACTGTAAAATCATATTTCCATGCAACAGTGTGTGCTGAAAAAGTTTAAAACAAATTAAGCAAAAAATGTGTAAGATAGAGAAAATACTGACTTTAGTGCCCTTATTAATCAGATAACTCAAACTAACCCTAGTGACTGAGGAGTAAAAACAATACACAACAAGCATTGGTCAATGCTAAATATTGTCTCACTGGCATTGGTAGAGTCAGAGTTAGAGATGCATAATAGGAATGGCAGTGAAGTATTGAGGTGACGCCAACCCCACACCCACCCTGCAGAGACCAACAGGTATTGGGGTGTGCCTTTGGGTCATCAGCTATAACGCTAATGCCATTTGACCTCATCCTACCCTGTAGACACTGACAAGTGTTGTGGTGTGCTTTGGGGTCTTTGGGCATTATACTTGCCCCATTCCATAAGAAAATATGCTGAAGTGGGTGCAGTATAGAGAATGGGGTTAACTTTATGGCCGAACACTGCAAGACACACCACGATGTGTGTCACTGGCTGCAGTGTGGGGGTGGAATCGGCAGCATTACAGCCGATGATCCCAAGTCACACCCCTGATGCCTGTCAGTCTGCACAGGGTGGGGTGTTACTGTTGGAAACCCTAATGCCATAGGCGTTTGTTGGTATTTTCACTCCAAATTTTCAACATGGGCTTTTTGTGACCCCACCTCATGAAGAGCGGCACTATCAGTTTGTTAGCTGAAAGGTGGTTTTGCATAGCGGCTATGCCATTTGGCGACACAGGTCCAAAAACACATTTTGGGCAGTATGTAAAAAATGAGAACTGTATTGTTCATGAAGAGGTATTAAAAATGGCAACATTAAAAATCTGGAGTGAAAATATAAAAAATTGGCGAAGTCATGAGCATGCATGGAAACTGTGCAACGCACGTCCGTAACCCAATTATTTTTGGGATTTTTTTAACCATATTTTCAACATAGGCATTTTGGGACCTCCCCTCATGAACAGTGGCACTGTGATTTTGTTAATTTGTCCCAAAAGTTGATTTCCCACAGCGACCACGCCATTGTGCTCCACAGGTGCGAAAACACATTTTGGGCAGGATATGAAAAATGACAGTTATACTGTTCATAAGGAGGTGTGAAAAAATGCCAGTGTTGAAAATGTGACATGAAAATATTGCAGATTTGTGAAGTTACAAGGGTGCGTAGGAACTGTGCAATGCATGCTCGTAACACAGTCATTTTATAGACTTTTGTCACCAAATTTTCAACATAGGTATTTTAGGACCTCTGCTCATGAATAGTGTCACCATCATTTAATCAAACTGTCCTGAAAACTGATTTTGCACAGCGACCGTGCTATTCTGCGCCACACATGCAAAAACAATTTCAGCCAAGAGATGTAAAATGACAGCTGTCCTGTTCATAAGGAGGTGTGGAAAAATGCCAATTTTGAAAATCTGGAGTGAAAATATTGCAAATTCAAGAAGTTACGAGCGTGTTTGAAACTGCGCACGAATTTCTCAGAAAATAGCTATTTTTTGATTTTCCACCAAATTTGCAGCATAGGCTTTTGAGAGCCCCCTCATGAACAGTGGCACTGTCATTTCATTAATTGGTCCTGAAAGGTGTTCCCATGCAGTGGCTGTGAAATCACCTTTCGGGACTGAATAACACCATGACAGTGACTGAATTCATGAGGAGGGTCCCAATAACCCCATGTTGAAAATTTGGTGTCAAAATTCTCAAAATGCCTGAGATATGCATCAAAGTTGAAAAACCCTATTTATGCCATTATACAGCTTACCGGCATTTCTTCAGTTCGCGGTCGGCTTTGAAGAGTGCAGACGTGTTCCCAGTCCACCAAAGATTGTCGCACCGGACTCCAGAGGTCAATATGGGGTGAGGGGGGAGGGGAGGCAGGGTGCACAGAGGGTGCGGGTTGGGGGTAGGGGCAAGGAGACCGTGCTGGACCATTTTCTATTTTACAGGTGAAAAAAAAGGGAATTTCGTGGATGGATTTATTTTTCAGACATTTGGCACACTGGGTGGGCTCCCAGTGTGCCACCTGATTGTTTTGTGGGGGTGGTAGCCGACGGGGATTGGGCACCTCTGGCACACGATGAAGGGGCAAGAGCCATGGGGATTGGGCACCCTATAGCACACAACAGATGGGGAGACATTATGCCAAGGGAGTGGACTCCTATTGACAAAATAAACAGGGAAGAGGGACTGTAGCCAATGGGGATTGGGCTCCCGTCAGCAAAGAAAGACTGTTGGAGAGGAGCACACTTGTGATGCTGAAGGGATTGGGCATCCCCTCGGCAGCTGCCTTATGAGATCATTAAGTCGAAGGGGGAGTGACTCCCACGGGCAAATGAAGTGGGTCGGGACATGCGACAGGGGATTGGGCACCCTGAAATCGGGCGTGCGTCAGTGCCACCATGTTTACATCGGAGGCGTGTTGTTATGTACTACTGCAATGAGAAGCTTCGGCTTCTCATTGCAGCAGACCTTTTCTTAGATCTGGTGGCCACATTCTGAATTGCTGGTGTGGCACCTGCATGCTGGCTGATTGGGGAATGAGGGATGCACCTACTGATGTGTCTCCTGCATTCGCCCACAGTGACCGCACCTCCAAATCTGCTACTACTGCAATATGTTGACTCGTGCGCAAGCGTGAGCCAACATAAAAAGGTGAATAGGATATTCCCATTATATTCATTCATTCATTCATTCAGGCATTTATTTATTGAAAATGGGTAACCCGGGAAAGGCACACTGAGCCATGTCTCATATCCAGGTGTGACCCGGGGAAGAGGTGCAGTCACTATAAACAATAACATTGTACTGGTAGTATGAACAAACAAGTGGCAAAATATACAGTGGGAAGTTACACAAAACCTGTGCAGTCATTTGAGCAAGCCATGGGCTATATGCAGTGGGAGGTTTTCACTCAATGGGTGCAGATAAGTTGCACAGGCAAAAAATACAATGATATATACAGCAGATGCACTGAAGTTAGGAAAGGATGAAGAAAATTATCTAGATATTTTCTGACCCAGGGCAGGCTTGCAGGCCTTGGATATAAACTACGTGTAGGAGCACAGAGGTAACAGACATTACAAGAGAAGGGTAAGGACACAGAATAAACTTGCAAGGGCCAGGCAAGAGCAAGAGGGAATGAAACAGAGTTTGATGCTTGAGTGAGTGATAGGAAGAGGAATTACAAAATGGTGGAAGAGGTGGTTCCAGGTGGATGGAAGACGGGAGAAAGCTGAGTGCCCAGCATCGGACTTGGAGTAGGGACTGGAGAAGATGTGGGCTCCCTAGAGCAAAGTGTATAGGAGGCAGAATGAATAGGAGAGAGGAGCAGTAATGAGGGAGAGACAACTACCAGTATTTAGAAATGAATGAGGCACAGTGAATGAGGCAACAGGAGGTATTAAGGTGGGATTAAGAGGTTAGTGTAAAGGGAGCAATGATGGGTATGAAAAGAGCATTAAAAGCGAAATGGCACAAGGCATTACAGAGAGTGTTCAGTCTAGTGAGAGTGGAGCTAGGTGTGGCACCATACACCATATCCACATAATCAAATACGGGGAGCACCCTCTTTATTGCCAATTTCCTGGTGAACTGGGGATGGTAAGCAATCCTTCTTGTGGCAGAGAGTGCAAGTTTGGGGCAGAGCTTTCTGTGAATGGCATCTATATGGGTGGAGAAGTCAAATCTTCCATCCAGTCACATACCAAGGTGTATGAAGTGGGGAACAACTTCACGGGGGGGGGTGCTATCCAAGGTAGAAAAGACATGGAGTGAAAGACATTTTGCAAGCTTGTGGCTTGTGCCCAGGGTCATTGGCACCATTTTCTTGGCACTGACCCAAAGTTGGTGTGATTAAACATGTATGTATCGGCTATAATTGAAGTCATGCTAAAGCGATATTTCCAGGGTAGAGTCCAAGGCATTTGAGTATTTAGTATCATCTGCATACATATCAGTATGCTAGCTGACACATGCTGAGTGGGGATAATTAAAGAAAATTGAGAGTAAGATGGAACACAGTATGAAGCCTTGGGGAGCCCCAGACTGAACGTGGAGTGAGACATCACCAACCTGACCCAGTTGGAGGTGGCCAGAGAGGCAGAAACTGAACAAGATGATAGCTGAAACAGAGATATCCACACCTCCCAACTTATCCTGAAGGAGGGATTAGGCTACCATGTCAAAGGCCCTTGTAGGGCCAATGAAGCTGGCAGTGGTGATGTTCCCATGGTCCATCCCTTAATGACAGAGTCAGTGACAAGTAGGAGTGAGGAAACAATGGAATGTTTTTGTGGAAGCCTGACTGGAACAGTGAGAGGACGTTAGTGGAGTAGAGAAGGTCAGAATGTTGAGTGAGATGAGCTTCTGTCTCAGCTTGGCAAGAACAAGGAGAAGTGAAATAAACTGAAAGATACCAGGAGAGGGGGGTTCTTATTTTATTTATTTTATTTTAAGAAGTAATCAGAATTACAACCCTTTGAGTCAGGGACTCGTTTATAAAGGGTCTTTGTCAGGAAGACAAATACATTAATAGCAAGCAAACAGAAAATTAAGTAAACAAGCTCAAATAAAAGCAAACAGTCAAAATTAGGAATGGTTACAAAGGCCCCACTCAAGGTAAATTAGCAATAATAAACATACATAAACAATAATGTGGGCTATAACGAGTCAAATGAAGGGCAGAGTCAAAAATAGGCAGACTGAGAGGAGTAAAGGCAGGGAAAACTCAGCCATGGTAGTCACAGCAGTGGGAGGAAAGAAGGTAGTTCTTGAGAGCAGTTTTAAAAGGCCCCAATCTTGGTAGGGAGGCAATAGCTACAGGCAGGGAATTGTACTAGGACAGAGCACTGTAATGGAAGGACCTCTGTGCAAGGGAGGTCCTAACTCTGGGGACTTGCAGAGGGCAGCGGACAGTGCTGCAGGTAGAGAGGGAGGGGGTAGATAATCTTATGATAGAAGATAGACCAGGGGGAGCCAAACCTGTGGTGATTTATTTGGTCAAGAGGCAAGATTGATAGATAAGCCTTTCCTCCAGATTAAGGAAGTTAGAGATGGAATACAGTGTACAAGTATGGGTAAGACATGGGGAACCTGTAAGCAGCCAGCAGGCCTTATTGAGGGATAGCTTAATTTTGTGCAGAGCAGTGTTGTCAGTGGCACCATAAATAAGTAGATCATAGTCCAGGAGAGACAGTACCGAGGATGAGATGGCCAGCCTTAGTGCTTCAGTGGGGAGACAGTCACAGTGGCGATACAGTAGGCCTATACTAGAGTTGGTGGTGGAGCAAAGGGAGCACATCTGGTCATAAAAGGATAGGGAGGATCAAAGAGAATGCCGAGATATTTGAAGGAGGATGTTTGTTCAAGGGGGAAGAGGGTATGAGATAAAACCAGGAGTGGATAATCTTTACTTTTACTCTGGTTATGTACAAAAAGCATGGATTTAGTTTTCTTTACATTCAAAACCAGCCTGTGGTCAGAGAACCAGCATTCAGCCTGGGTGAAGGAGTCCTGCAGGGAGTTTTGTAGGAGGAGAGGGTCAGCATGTGAGTCAAACAGGACAGTGTCATCCACATAAAGTAGAGGGTTTTCATTACAAGCAGAGGGGAGAGAATTCAGATAGAGGCTAAAAAGCAAGGGCCCTAGGAACTGAGCCCTGGGGAACACTGGAACGAACCTGTTGGGGGCAGGAGACAGTAGATCTAATTTTGATACACTGGGTGCAGAGGAAAGATAGCTGGAGAACCAATTCAACACACCCTGAGAGAGGCCGAGGTGTTGGAGAGAAGAGAGAAGAAGGGAGTGGTGGACAATGTTGAAAGCTTTCGACAAGTCAATGAAGACAGAGCTAGCAACATGATCTTTGTCAAGAGCAGTGTGAAGAAAATTAGAGAATTCAATACGGGTGGTGGTGGTACTATGTGCATGACAAAAACCATGTTGTTCACAGCAGAGGAGGTTATAGGTGGAGAAGTAGTCGGACAGCTGATCGGCCACGATTTTTTCCAGAGCCTTGGAGAGAGGGGGGGGGGAAGATGGAGATCAGGCGGTAGTTGCTGGGGGAGGTCCAGTCACCAGATTTATGAAGAGGGGTGATCACTGCTGTTTTCCAGGCAAGGGGGAATTGACTGAGGCAGAGGTAGTGGTTCAGCAATTTGGTAAGGGTGCTGAGAACAGCATCTAGGACCTTTTTAAAGAGTTTGGTGTCAAGGGAATCACTGCTATGATCCGTGCCCTTAAGTGAGCTAAGCAGGAATGCTTTGTTTCATGAGGGGAGAGGGCCTTGATGTAGAACTGGGGATGAGCAACTGGATCAGAGGAGTGGGTAGGACTGGGTCAAAAAATGTTTGCGGGAGGACAGCTGAGAGGTCAGAGAAGGAACTATTTAAGCAGTCAGCAACAGCCATAGGATCAGCAGACAAGGCACCATTGACAAAGAGATGAGCAGGAGGGGGGGTCACAGCCTTGCCATTAAGTTTCTTGATTATGTTCCAGAAATTAAGGGACGAGCCCCAGGAGGAGGCAAGGATAGCCCAGGTACATTTATTTCTAGCGGTATGGTAAGCTTGCCTGTCTGCAGTCCTACCAGATTCAACAGCCCTGTGCCAAAGGCTGTCTCTGTGGTGCATGAGACCAAGCAGAGATGAAGTGACCCAGGGAGATTCATGGTCCTCGGAGACAACTTTGGAAAGGGGAGCAAAGGTATCACAGGCCTTGTTGAAAACTTGGATAAAATAGAGAAGGGCAGAGTCAACATCAGGGGCACGATCAATGGGGGACCAATCACAACCAGCAAGGTACTCTTTTAGTTGAGCAAGTTTACCAGGGTGTAAGAGATGACGAGTGGACAGATTGGGTGGATGCTTAGGCCTCATGCACGACCAGGAGAAAGTGATAGGGGAGTGATCATTGAGCACATCAGGGAGCACAGCGATGTTGGAGATCTTATGGTGTTTGTTGGATAGAACAAGATCCAGTAAGGTAGAGGTACCAGTGACCAGGTTAGATCTGGTGGGCAGAATAACAAGTTGAGTAAGGTCTAGGATGACAGCGGCATCCCTAGTCTGGGAGGCAGAGTCGGCAAGCCAGTTAATGTTTAGGTCACCAAGTAAGATTTGCTACATCTTGGGTGGCAAGGAGGTAAGATGATCAAGGAGGGATTGGATGGCAAGATGTTGGTGTCCAGGAGGAATGTAGGGTGCAGTAAGATATAAAGGGGCTCTAGAGGGGTCATGGGAAAGTTTGAGGGAGATGGCTTGGGCACCATGACTGAGCTGAGGGTGGGGGACGGTGTGCCCTTGGATTGAGTTGCGGAGGTATGTGGCACAACCCCCACCATGCTTAGAGATCAGGTCCTCCCTGAAAAGTGTATACCGAGGGAGGGCAACAGCAGCATCATGGGTGGCCTTGGTAAGCCAGGTTTCAACAATGGCCAAGATATCAGGCTGATGTAGAGCAGTCCAACCATGTAAGTCAGGGCATTTCTTTAGCAAACTGCATATGTTCATGGATGCAAATCACAGAGAGTGGGGCACTGGAGTGTGAGGGGGGGTTAATAGAAGGGGGCCCAGGATTAGGGTGAACATTTCCAGAGAGCATGAGGAGGAGAGAGAGGACCCTTAGAGTGGCTAGGTATTGCATGCGGCGGGAAGGGGTGGTGCAAGAGGAGAGGGTTGCTGAGGTAGTGACAGGGATGGGAAGGGAACAAAGCACATGGAAAGCAAGGATGGTGGGCACGGGGGATGGGTTGTGACAGAGGTCGGGGGAGACAGCTGGGAGGGGAGGCTGGGAGCGGAACAGAGTAGGTGAGAGATGGTGGAGAAGGGGGGAGAGGGGAATTAGGTATAGAGAGGTGTTAAAGGGGAGAGAAGAGTTAGGAGAGAGAGAGAGAGAGAGAGAGAGGGAGGGAGTTATGACTAGAGAAATTGCTTAGAGGATGAAGGAGGATTAATGAGAGGAGGAGCAGAGCAGGAAGAAGGTAGAGGGAGGCAATGTGAGAGAGAGGAGCCTAAGACACCATGATAGCTATGGGAGGAAGCAATACAAGGGGAACAAAAGAGATGAAAACAGTAGGTCTGACCAGATGGTACAGTGAAAAGGTCACCGACTGCAATGCAAATGGTCGACAGTTAGGATCCTGGGGGGGGGGAGGAAGTGACAAGGCAAGATAGAAGAACAAGGAAGTAAGGATGAGAGATTGGGGAAAGGGGCAGAAAGCAGCAAAAAGAGGTACAAATAGTGACTCCCAGTGATCAAAAAAGGAAGAGCACTGTAGGTGAGGACAGAGGGTGGAAGTGGGGGTAGAAAGAGAGGAGAGTAAATAGGAAGGGAGGCAATGAGAGAGAGGGAAGACAAAACAGAGAGGCTGGACAAAGATGGTTCACAGAGAGTTCACCACCTTTGTGTATAGGGAGAACCTTGTGTGTAGGGAGAACCTTGGCAAACTTCCAGGACTAAGGAACAGAGCAGAGGTTAAAAGAGAGGTTAAATAAAGTGGGTGAGTGGGATAACACGCAATAGCAAGGGCAGAAAGATGGAGCAGTTTGGGGTTCAATCCACACAGGCTAATAACTTTGGAGAGGTTTAGGGAGCAAAGAGCCCGTAGGGTCTTGTGAAAAGATAGAGAAAGGGAAGCAGAGGTTAGGTGAGGGTTCAGAGGAAGGAGACTCAGGCTAGCAGGGTAATCAGAGGGCTACAACGGGGTGGGAGGAAATAGGTTGGGAAGAATCTGTTGAATTATGATGTCACTTGGGAAGGGACAGATATAGGGGAACTGCCCTTGAACAGAACAGGGAAGGAGGATTTGTTGAGAAAATGAAAGAAGGAGTAGATAACCTTCCAGAATTCAGCAGGGTATTTGAGATTCTTCTGGAGGTTGGAGGTAAAATAGTTCTCTTTAGCTGCCCTGCCAGTCTTGGTGCAAGAATTTCTAGGTCTCTTGTGTCTAAGGAGATCTGCTGGGGAGTGTGACAGTTCAAAGCAAGAACAGACAGCATCCTGCACAGTTCAATAAGATCAGCTTGGATCCAGGGAAGGGGAGATATTTTCACACAAAGCTTTGTAAGGGGGGAATGTTTGACCCACATGTGCAAGAATTTAAAGTGCAACAAGGAGAGGGCCTCATCAATGTCTGTGGCTGTAAGGAAGGAAGACCAGTCAACTGAGGAAACATCAAGGAGGAGGGAACCAAGATTTAGTTACCACAATGCCCTTGACCAGATATTTTTTTTTGGGGGAGTGGAGCCAAATTCTCCTGACACCATAGGTCATACTGTTGATGAGGAAAGAACTTAATGAACCTATGGTCTTCATTCTTCCCTAGGTTTGTAGAGGTGAACTATAAAATCTCGAAAGAAGCTCCCCCAACCCATTTATTGTATAACAAAATTGAAATCTCTGCATTTTTCTCCCATCACTGATACCAGCTAAGGGTGATACTGGAATGCTACCAGAGTGGCTGTATTGTTGTCATGTCATGGTGAAGGGGGAACATACCTCTCAACCTTTTGTCACTGAAATGTGGGACACTGACACTCAAAATGTTTGACAGTGTGGGATATTGGCCATCATAATGTGGAACACATCATCAAATATGGACATACAAGCTCAGAACACTGTGGAAACCAGTACCTTCATTGGTGCACAGTTTAATTATGATTTAACAATTAAAAGATTATGAACTGCTGTTTTCAAAGTCTCAGTTTGCAGCTCCTACTGTGTGTGAGCAACACTTTCCTATGTGGGATGAATACGGGACAGAGCAATTTTAGTGGGAGGGAATGAGAATGTACCTTTTATTGAGGGGCAGTCAGGGTATGACGACGTAACAGGACCATCAGATAAGAGTAAAAGTTGAAAAAACAGACCACTAAGTAAACAAACATTTGTCAATGCCGAATGTTGTCTTGCTGACATTGGCATTGGTAGTGCAGGAGTTAGACAGATGCATAAAAGGAAAGGCAGTGAAGTACGGAAGTGGCACCAACCCCACACCTCCCTGAAGAGACTGACAGGCACTGAGCTGTGCCTTTGGGTATCGGCCATAACGCTCATGCGATTTCACCTCACCTACCCTGCAGAGTCTGACAAGTATCACTCGTAACGCAGTCATTTTTGGTTATTTTTTTTACCAAATTTGCAAAATAGGATTTTGGAAGCCTACCTCATGAACTGTGACACTGTCATTTCATTAATCATTCCTGAAAGGTGGTTCTGCACAGTGACCACTGTCACAACCCCACTCAGCAAGTCAGGCCCTCTGCTCCCACAGTGCCAACCTCCGAGCACAGTATTGTGAACAAGAACAGAACAGGGTAACCCTCCTGTCTGTTTTGTGGATTCAAATCAACCTTTGGTCTCAAGTTCTGGAGGGATTAAAACTGTGAACCTCTTGCTAGCGTACCCAATGTACAGGCTCAGATAATTCTGCCCTTCAGGGGGCCAGATGTCTTTCCCCTAAGGGCACCTAACCAGGTGTACAGAATGAACCCTTAAAACTCTATGAAAAGACCTCAGATAAACTCTTACCTTTTCCCAGTTTGGTAAACCAGTAAGCTTTGCACAATGTCAACTTTACCCATATATGCTTCACTTGTCAAATAAAGAATTTCAAAGGCACACCAAGTAGTCTCTTAAATGATATGTTTACTTAAAAATAGATAAAAATGTAAAATGTAAAACACAGAACAATATATCATAAAACATTACAATCACTTAAAAAAACAGGTTTAAAAGTGCAATTTCCTACCAACCATACACTTAGACTTGCCTAGCTAATATATTTTTATATTCTTACAGTGCTGAAAGATGTTGCAGCTTCAGAGTCCAAACGTGTGTGTGTCTAAAGGTCAGTTACAGTATAATTAAAAAACTGTCTTGACCCTGCCTTCTCCTTGATGTCACCCAGCTCCTCCTCTGTTTATTAAAAATTATACAATCAGGATGTCTTATCAAGCAGGAGGTAAATTAATAGGCGACATCAGCAAAAACTCATGTCCCCACATGACTTCCCAATCAAGTCTGTAATTTTCCAAGTTCTTTCTTTCATCCATGAGCAGCATCCTGCTCTTTACAGACATCAAAGAGCATTTATGATGTAGAACCTAAGTGACATAGCTGTATTCTTCCTCTAAACATCATAAAAGTTTATGATTTCCAGCCTAGCAGCTGGCAGCTACAATTAAGCTAGATAAACAGGAGATCCTTAATTTAGGTCTATTCTAGCCTTTAATTATCTCCTGGCTTTTATCTTTTAGCTGAAACATGGGGGGTGGGGATGTTAACCCACAGGCTGTCTCAGCATGTCTCATGAGAGACACTCAATAACACATTTTTATATTACAAAAATCATAGATTAATCAGAACCAGCTGTCCAAGCGTCACAACCATGAAATCACCTTTTGGGACCAAATAACAAAATGACAGTGACTGAGTTCATGAGGTGGGGTCCCAAGAACCCCATGTTGAAAATTTGGTGAAAAAAAAATCCCAAAAATGGTCGAGATATCCACCAAAGTTAAAAAACCCTATTTATGCCATTTTACAGCTTACTGGCATTTCTTCAGTTTGCAGTCAGCTTTGAAGGCAAGGCAAGGCGAAATTTATTTAAAAGACGCCCAATCCCTGAGGCTCTGGGCGCCGTACAATCCATTAAAACAAGCATTTTAACATAATAAATATAAAAATTTACACATAAATACAGATCATTACAGAACTAAACATTTAAATATAAATCTTATCGAAACATTAAATTAAATTAGATTAAATGCCTTAGAGAAGAAAAGGGCCTTTAACTGGGCCTTAAAAACATCCACCGATGAAGCCTCTCTGACCTTAGTTGGTAAGGAATTCCACAGAAAAGGGGCTGCGGCACTAAATGCCCTATCGCCGGCTAATTTCAGCCTAGTTCTGGGAATGGTCAGGAGGCATTCATTGGAGGAGCGAAGAAGGCGCGGGGAGAAAGCAGGTGACAGAATGTCTAACAGGTAACCAGGGCCCTGTCTGTGTAGGGCCTTATAGGTAAGAAGACCTACCTTAAAGAGGACTCTCCACCTGACTGGCATCCAGTGCAATTCCACAAGAACCGGTGTAATATGACAGAACTTTGCTGCCCGGTTCAACAACCTGGCAGCTGCATTTTGCACCAGCTGCAATTCATGGAGAGACCCTCCTGTGACCTTCAGACAGAGCTAAGGTAATCAAGCCTAGATGTGACTTCAAGGCATGTATCAAAGTAGGGAGGTCCAGAGGCGGAACAAGGGGTTTGATTCTGGCAGTGTTTCTGAGATGGTTAAAACAGGTACGAACCATAGAGGATATTTGAGCCTCCATGGTTAAATCCCTGTCCAGAATCATGCCAAGATTTCGCACCCAAGAGGAGGCCTTCAATGGCACAGACCCTAGGACAAGCCCAGTTTCTGTGTCAGAGGCCATCCTATCACAAACTCTGTTCGACTCCACTACTAATACCTCCGTCTTATCGTTCAGCCGCTAACCAGCTGAGGCCATCCAGTCATTAATCTCGGTCAGACAGATATTAATCACATCCACTGCATTGGATGTTCCTGGGGCAAAGGAAAAATATAGCTGAGTATCATCAGCATAGCAATGAAAACTCAAGCCATATTTCCTAATGATCCCACCCAGAGGCAGCATGTACACTGCGAACAACATTGGAGCCAATACTGACCCCTGGGGAACTCAGCAAAGAAGCAGACTAGGTGTAGATGAGAAATTTCCCATCACAACCCGCTGCCTCCTGTTAGTAAGAAAGGACTCAAACCATTTGATAACATTACCGTGAGTCCGCATAGGTCCCAAGAGGCAAGCAGCACACAATGGTCCACAGTGTCAAATGCTGATGAGAGATCGAGGAGAACCAGAATTGTCTTATCTCCCCAGCCTCTAGCCCTGAGAAGGTCATTCTGCACCCAAACAAGTGCAGTTTCGGTGCTATGTCTGCACGGTGCCGACTGGAAGGTTCGAGTAACTCATGAGATGTGAGGTGCTCTTCCAACTGAAGCGCCACCACTTTCTCAATAACCTTTCCTAGAAATGGAAGGTTAGAGATTGGACGGTAATTTGCCTTGATCTCCAGGTCCAAAGATGGCTACTTTAAGAGGGGTCTCACCAGAGCCTCCTTCAAGGCATCCGGAAAGACACCCTCGGAAAGGGAACACTGTACAATCATGGCAAACACCGGGCCAACAGAGTCAGCGCATCTCATTAAAAAACACGTTGACACCGGGTCCAGTTCACAAAAGGTGTGCCTCACATTGGTTGCTACCTCAATAACCTCACTATCCTCCACTGGTCTAAACTCTCCCCAACCAGGCGGAGTGCACTCAGAACACATCAGGTGATCACTGCCAGCTGTATCATTTCTGGCTGAAGGAGCCACCCGCCGGATCGCAGACACCCTATCCGAAAAGAATCGAGCAAATTCCTCACAATCAGTATTGGAAAAACCTTCCCGGCCGTGAGACAGACAGGATGTAAAAGTCTCATCAACGGTCCGGAAAAGTGAGGGTTATCGGTTCTTCCGGCAGCAATCTTCCCAGACAGAAACACTGTCTTCTTTCGGTTGATTGCCTCCTGGTACCCAACATAGTGGGCACGCAGGACCAGTTTGTCCGCATCCAGACAGGATCTCCTCCAGCAGCGCTCCAATCTCCGACCCAGTTTCTTCATCTCCCTGAGCTCACCATCAAACCATGGCGACCTCAGGTAAGAAGTCCTGGGTCGTACACAGACAGGTGTGAGGGAGTTTATGGTGTCGGATAACACCTCATTATAGGCGTCAACTCCGACCACCACACCTCCCACGCATGCATCACCCACTCTAGACAAATTTGCTGCCGCCAGAAAACCCTCAGGGGTCAAACCCCGTAAAGGGCGACAGTGAATCATCTCAGCAGGGGAAGGGCTTATGGCGGGAGCCCCAAGCGTGAACTGGACCGTGCAATGATCAGACCAGAGAACTGGATCAATCTTAAGATCACTAATATCAAGTCCCAGTGAGAACACCAGGTCCAACATGTGGCCATCCCGATGAGTTGGTAAAGTAACTGCCTGCATCAAACCAAGGGAGGACATGATCCGGGAAAGCTCACAACCATGTCCATGATTCACATTGTGCAGACTTGTTTCCGGTCCACCGAAGATCATCGCACTGGCCTAGGGAGGTAAGTATGGGGTAACGGAGGGTGTGGGAAGGTGGGCGCACAGAGGTTGGGTAGGGGTTGGGGGGCACGAGAGATCGCGAGGGCCCGTTTTCTGTTTTTACAGGGAAAAAAACAGCAACGTGGGATGCTTTGGGCATGCTCGGGTGGGCTCCCATTTTCTTTGGGGGGGCTGGAGCCGACGGGGATTGGACACCCCGTCAGCCATACAGTGTGCTGGGGGGCATGAGCATGCTGGGGTGGGCTCCCAGCATGCCAGCTGGCATTTTGTTTGGGGGAGCTGGAGCCAATGGGGATTGGGCACCTGTTGGCTGCACGGTGTGCTTTTGGGGGGGCAGCATGAGTCCTGGGAGATTAGGCACCCACTTGGCTCACAACACATTTTTTTGGAGGGGGGACATTATGCCTACGGGGATTGGGCTACTCTGTCGGCAAATGAACTGGTGAGGACAAATGCCGACAGGTGGACTGGGCACCCCCGCCGTCAGCTATTATGGGGACTGTTAGAGAGGCAGACAGCTCCACCATGTTTATCGAAATGTTACACCTGGGAAGGCATGCCCTGCAATGAGGGGGCATTCCCTCATTGCAGCAGCTAAATCCTGTCAAGGTGGTGGCATGCTTTTGCACTGCTGTCATAGACAGGTTGCAATCTAATTTGTGCCACAGAGCCCAGCCCAAAAAAGCAGTGGTGCCACTGGCCACTACAGGCCCACACCTCCAAAACCTGCTATTCTAAGTTACCTCAATATGTTTCTTGCACATGTGCAAGACAACATAAAAATGTTTATTTTGTACAAAATTGGTAATGGGTATTCTCTTCAGCAAGTGTTTTTGCTCCAATTCTGAGTCTCTCTATCTCACTCTTTGCCTGCCTCATCACCGAAAAAACTGCAGAGTGTGTGTGTGTGTGTGTGTGGCATGACTGTCTTTCTTCAGCTGCATCCAGCCATTCTCTCCCATCTCTACTGTAGACAGAAACTGTTCAGAATATCTCTAATCAGAATGTGAAATCCTATTACAATCATGTCTCATGGCAATCATCCCCTTTAAAGTAGACAAACACATTAGAAAAATGTTCTGCGCTACCTTCTGTGGTTGTTCAAGGTTTACTTTTAATCTACAGACCAAGGAAGCATAGTACCACCACCATCAATTGCCAAGGGAAGTACCTAAAGAACAGTAACAACTTTGCAAGTATTAAGCTTTATTTACTTAGAACGTGTTCGGCTACAAATCTGTGTAATCCCCTTGCAGGAATGCAGTCAGAACACACCAATAGTTACTCTGACTAATTGTGTGTGTTACTGCATCATCAGGGAGTGCCAACTTGCTCCTGTGTGTAGCCTAACTCTCTAAGCATTTAAAGACACAGTACATCAATAGAAGTAAAATGTGCAAAGCATACATTGGTGCAAAATCCTACATAATGGGTGCAACTCAATATCATACCATAGTATAAAACATACACTCAGAATAAAAACATTTTCAAGTATAGTACCTGTAATGGTAACACTTATAACAGGTCAATATTTGCTAATCAACCTAATTCATTAAAGATAACATACACCATGGACTCCATTTTCAAACAGCCCTTAGAGCAATGCAGGGCGCATCACTCTAGGGCTGCAGTGAACTTCAGGTGTTTCAGGGACCCTGTGCCCAATTTTATAAAGGGGGGGTCCCGGCATCAAAAAAAAACAGGAGTTGCTGCAGCCATGGGCTAGCACCAAACAAATGGCGTATCTGCGGGTAATGCTGCAGGGATCTGGCTCCTCCACCTAGCACAACAGGGGCTGGGATGGTTGAGGACTGGTGACTCTGTTGGACAGGAGGGAGCCAGGAACAGAAGGTGCACAGGAGGTGCCATAGAGGGAGTCAGGAGACAGCTGGGCATAAGAGGGAGTGATGTGGCACCTGATGCAGTGTGTTTGTTATTTATTTGTTATTGTCTATCAGTTCTTATTAGTGTACTACAAAATACTGTGCCTATTAATTATACTCTAAATACAGAAACATTTATGTTTAATAATGATGCTGTGTTATTCAGAAATATCACTTGCTCCTCCTTGGATGAGTTGGACTTGATCTGTTTCTGTATTTAGATTATAATTAATAGGTGCAGTACTTTGTAGTACACTAATAAGAACTGATAGACACTATTGTGCAGTGTCAGCAATGTCACTTACAAAGACCTTATAGAAGACCGGTCCCAGCACTGATCCCCCAGGGACCCCAATTGTAACCCTCCCTTCCTTGAAGTGAATTCTGTTCAGCACCACTCTTTGTCACCTATTCCCTAGCCAATTTCTTATCCAGTTTACCACCTTTGGACCCACTCCTAATCTACCCAGCTTGATCACTAGACTTCTATGTGGAATGGTGTCAAACACTTTACTGAAATCTAGGTGGGCCACATCCATCCCTCTATTCTGATCTATTTCCTCGGTCACTCAGTTAAAGAAATCTATCGGATTCATTTGATATGACCTCCTCCCTTGAAACCATGCTGCCTTGGGTCCTATAACCCACTGGATTCAAGGTATTCCACAATCCTTTCCCTCAGCAGTGATTCCATTAACTTTCCACCACCGATGCCAGGCTGACAGGCCTATAATTGCCAGCCTCTTCCTTGCTACCACTTTCGTTCAGTGGGATTACATCTGCCCTCCTCCAGTCCTCCAGAACCACTCCTGTTTCCAGTGAGCTCTTACAGGACTGTCAGAGATGCAGCCAGGATTTCCCTGAGCTCCATCAATACTCTTGTATGCACGCCATTGTCATAGAATTTTCACTTTATCTATCACTCTTACAGCTACACTTTAAATCAGGCTCAGGAAACACCGCATGTAGTAAAAAAGGAAGTTTTAATACATATGCATATGGGAGTTCATCATAGAACACAAACTCAAGCAGAACTCAGCTCTTTCACAGTTGCACAAAGCTTATATTACACTGTTGCTTGTCATTGTCTATTGGCTACAATTTCCCGCAGTGGGTTGGCATAATTTCACTTGTCTCTATTTGTGTCTATCTCTGATTGGATAAGTTACTCCTAAGTTTCGTTACATGAAGAAAAACAAGAAATGTTCACATGACTTCAGGGAAATACTTGTCTTAGGTTTCATTTTCTCCACCATTTTACCTTCTTAAGTTTCACTTTCGCCGCCATCTTGTGGAGGTTCTAGGTACTGCTATTTCTACAACATTGTCATTGTATTTTTTCCTTCACACTCCCCCCTTTTGATACTCTGTATCAATCTTACAATATATCATTATAAAATGGCAGTTCTGCATTTATTTCCTGGTTGGTGAGCAAAGGGGCCATTACTGGGGTTTTGGTTTTAGGTGTAGCCCAATAACTGCAGAAAATGGGGAGTATGTGCACACATAACAATCTAACATATTTGCATTATTTAGCATGCAATTTCATTAAAGTCCACCAAGTATTTGTAACATGCAGAGGTTCAAGGCTACGGCTGTATCTTACAGTCTTGTGGTTTGCTTTAACAGTCATTGAGCCAGGAGAACCATAGCGGTTCCCAGTACACATACCACCCCTGCAGTAAGTAACACAGTCCTTATCTTCATTTTTCCTCGGGAGCCATCACCAACCAGCAATGGGAAGCATGGATCCATGTCTCTCTTTTGCTGATCTTGACCGCTGTGGCTGTCGTAAGTAGCACTTGGAACGGTCCTCTCCACCTCGGAGCACACCACTTCTTTCTCCGAAAGTCCTTCACCACAACAAAGTCTCCTGGTCTGATGTGATGGAGTGGTCCCTCAGAGGGTACAGGTAAATTCGCTTTGACCCTAGGATAGAGAGATCTCAACACAGCGTTAAGGGATAAACAATAAGCAATCATTTCATTGTCTACACCATGCAACGTCACTCTGTTTTGGGGAAATGGAACATTTGTCATTCTGAGAGGCCTTCCCATCAAGATCTCATGTCGTGATAGTCCCATGTGTGCGGGCCTCCCTCTCATGCTCATAAGTGCCAGAGGTAGTGCCTTTACCCAGCTGAGACCAGTTTCTGCTATGATTTTGGTCAATTTTACCTTGAGGGTCTGGTTTGCCCTTTCCACAGCTCCTCCCGATTGGGGGTGGTATGCACAATGCATTTTTAGATTTATTTGCAGTGCTTCACACAGGGTTTTAATTACCTCGTTTGAAAAATGCAACCCATTATCACTGGAAAGTCTGGTGGGGACACCCCACCGGGGAATGATTTCCCTTATTAGGGCCTTTGCCACTGTGCATGCTGTGGTTTTTCTGGCCAGGAAGGCCTCTACCCATTTTGAAAACATGTCCACGATTACTAAACAATATTTGTACCCTTCACATGGATTTAACTCAATAAAGTCCATCATTAGGTGCTCAAAGGGTCCTGTAGGAGAAGGATGGGCAGAGGGGGTTACTTGGAGTCCTCTGCCGATATTATTTTGCATACATATAACACACTTTTTACAAAATTCTTCAGCATATACTGTGAATCCTACAACATACCAGTATTTATTTACAAGGTCTACCATTCCACTTTTTGAGACGTGATCGGCCCCATGGGCCAACTTGGCCAAAAAGGGAAATACAACCGGGGGCAGGCAAAGCCTACCATCGAGGGCTATCCACACCTTAGTATCAACATCATATTTACAATTTGCCTGCCAGTTCCGCTTCTCCTTTGCACTGGCCGACTGTTGCAATGTAACAACATCCTTGGCTGTGGTTTTTCTGGCTGGGAAGGCCCCTACCCATTTTGAAAACATGTCCACGATTACTAAACAATATTTGTACCCTTCACATGGATTTAACTCAATAAAGTCCATCATTAGGTGCTCAAAGGGTCCTGTAGGAGAAGGATGGGCAGAGGGGGTTACTTGGAGTCCTCTGCCAATATTATTTTGCATACATATAACACACTTTTTACAAAATTCTTCAGCATATACTGTGAGTCCTATAACATACCAGTATTTATTTACAGGGTCTACCATTCCACTTTTTGAGACATGATCGGCCCCATGGGCCAACTTGGCCAAAAAGGGAAATACTACAAGGGCAGGCAAAGCCTGCCATCGGAAGCTATCCACACCTTAGTATCAACATCATATTTACAATTTGCCTGCCAGTTCCGCTTCTCCTTTGCACTGGAACTGTTGCAATGTAACAACATCCTTGGCTGAAAATAAATCAGTTGGTTAGTGGTAACAGACAACATTAAGAATTTTGGAACACCACCAGAGAGCTGCTGCTTTTGCAGCTGCATCTGCCCTCGCGTTACCCAACGACACCGAGTCTGTATCAGACGTATGGGCTTGACATTTGATAATAGCAATTCACTTTGGTTTTTGTACAGCATCTAGTAAGTCCTTTACCAGGTTCGCATGCGCAATAGGTTTTCCTGCCACTGTCAGGAATCCCCTGGGTTTCCACAAGGTGCCAAAATCATGAGCTACCCCAACTGCGTACCGACTGTCCGTGTAAATATTGACAATTTTCCCTTCTGCAAGTATGCAGGCTCTGGTCAATGCAATTAATTTGGCTGCTTGGGCCGACGTTCATGGAGGCAGCTTAGCACCTTCCACAAGACTATTTTGTGTGCACACAGCATATCCCACTAAGGGGTTTCCCTTATTATCTCTTTGGGCTGACCCATCCACAAAAAACTCCACGTCAGCATTTACTATTGGCACATCAGTAATGTCCGCTCGGGGTTTACAGTCCAGATCTATTACCTGTCCACAGTCATGTTCCTCTTTACTTAGAATACTAGTTTTGCAATAAAAAGTCAAATTACATGGTTCACTCTTGGTGTGCTTTCATGAAAACATACATTTTGTGTGAAAAGTTGTGCTTCAGGTATGGCATACACATCAAGTTTGAACTGGTAGTAACATAAAATGTTGAAACACAAGAAGGTCAAATAATGTGCAAAAGGTCACAGTGTGCATGCAAGGGTCATTCAAACCCAGTTATTTTTGTAGTGTCCTTGAACACTACTGATATTAAAATATCTTTAAATAATAATAGAGCACACAATAAAACTTCTGGCCAAGACAGTACACATACACAAAAAGAAATGCTTAACAGAAAATAAGACTGACATCATTTGACACCAATTTGCTGAGGTAATGCCCATAGTTTCATTAGAAAACTGTACGTGTTTTAGATATATGTGCTGCCTCCTGCCTGTCTTGTAACACTGACAATTTTTTTTAAACCAACACATTTATACATATCTCCATGCCAAATCTTTTCAGAACAAAACTCTTTTTTAAACACCTTCCAACTTCTTTAAAATACAGCACATCATACCATCTGTAAGTGAACACATCCAGTATAACATGGTTATACCTTTTGGCGCATAGCCAAAATATGGCACTCTGCCATTTTGCAAAAAGTTTCTGGTTTTATCTAGAAGTATGATAAAGCCATTCATAGCTGTTAACACATTACATTTTCACCTAGCAGTGGCTTGGCACATTGCTTGCAAACTACAAATCTTTTTGCACCTTGAAATATATGACGTTGTAACTCTTCACCATCAACACTACCTGCTCAACCAACAACTACATACAAAGTTTTCACTGACCCTATCTAGGCATTACAAATGTTCCATTAAAAATAAAACCAATTTAAAACAGTCAGATATGAGGCAAAGAAGCTTCTTATTTTTTTACTGTAACATGTCGTGCACCAAAGGCAGTCAATCCTATCTTGCAACTTTGACAACAGAACATAATTACAGAACACAGATATACGCTGGAAAATATACACAAGAGAGATGGAGCATTACCTTGTTTAGTATATGTATCACAGAAATAAAACAGACAGACATAAAAAAAACTTTAAATAATAAAAAAATTCAGACTTACCAAGGTATTTTCCTTCTTCTTTTCTGATATACTGGTCCGATTGAGAAAACCGACTGCAGGACCTTCATGATAATTTCCAAACGCTGCAGCTATTAACCCTTTCAAAGGTTTTCTTTTGGCCATTTTAGTAACCAGCCAAACCAAATCTTTTCCCAGAGCTCTGGTTTGCAGTTTAAAAACAAAACAAAAAAATCTGTAACAGTACTAGGTACTGGGTTGAGATCCATCTGGTGGAGGTCCCCAGTACCTGGGTTTGGGATCAAATGTTTCAGCCTCTATAGGAGGCAAGGGAACTTGAAATTGATAAAAAAAACTTGAAACTACACAGATAGGCAACATGGGGGGGAGGATTTTCAAAATCATCCCGTCTGTAATCACATCTACTGTCGTGTCGTCCACAGTAGTTTATTTTCTTTCTCTAAATGTTGCTTATCTAGATTGCTTAATCAGCGCTGCTTTTCTCCTAAAAGCAGCCTGAGCTCGTGAAAGCCATCATCGGTTCTAACAGTATATACTTGTATGAAGCACAAATTACAAGGGCAAAGGGCAGTTACCCTTGCTTGTTTGAGAGACTTTTCCTAATACATCTCCACATATCTTAAACCTGGGGTGCTCAAACCCCCATAAATATCCTTAAACCTGGGTGCTGCCCAATGGGGGCACAAAGGCAGACAGATTGCTCTCATTTGGGCTAAGAACACTGCCAGGGATTCCGCATATCCCTGTGGCATGCGGGTCCAAGTCCACTTCTTGCCCTTGTATGTAAAAGCAAACCATTCTTGGCTGTCTGGTTCCACGGGGATACTAAAAAAAACGCTTGCCAGGTCTATCACAGTAAAATAGCAACTATCATGTGGTACGGACGACAATATGGTTATTGGATTAGGAACTACAGGGGTTCTCACGTGAACTGCCTCATTTACTGCCCTAAGATCTTGCACAAACCTATACGTTCCAGTTGTTTTTCACAGGCAATATGGGGGTATTCACTGTGACATAAGGGCACGGAACAATTACCCTCCTTTCTATCAGTGCCACATGGACTGGTGCTATGCCTTCCTCTGCTTCTTTTCCCAATGGGTATTGGTGCTTATGTGGCCTAAAGGAGGACTTTGGTTTCACTGACAAGGGTTGCACATTTTTTTATTAACCGTACATCATATTTTTATGTCACCCACAGATGTGTGGGTATTTCCTCAATCCAATCTAATGTCTCTGATTGCGGCTCTTTCTCCTCACTCGTCTCCCCTCTTTCTACTTTCACTGTTACCTTCGTTTTAATTACATATTTTGCACACCTTCCTTTTTCTGATGTCCACTTGTCTCCCTGACACACCCAGTCATCCACCTGTCTCACATACTGTATCCATGGCCCCAACTCCTTCCAGGGAATGGAGGAGTCCCTAGCCAGTGATATGTGTGGGTATGACCCTGGAACTTGGAATACCTTCTGTTGTTTTTGGTTTAACTCCACTGCTGCTGCTCAGCGATCTTCAGCCACGTATATCTCGGAAGTGTATATGGTCTGCTCCACTGGCTGTCTTCCCCACTCCCCACATTCGTACTCGCTGTCTCTTGTCCCTATCGAGTAGTGTGTAGTGCAATGCAGATCTGTCTGTACCTGTAGGGTATGTGTAATAGCCTCTGCCCAGCCCAACAGCCACTCTTTCTTTGTTTCTGCTGTCAACTTCCAGCAGTACAGCCATCAATCGCTACTACCTTGGCAGCTAAGGGATACAACCCGGCTACTTGGGACTTAAGTTCCAACCCCATTTTGTACAGATTATGTGGGCATTGAGCTTGGCCAGGAGATCCCTTCCCATAAGGTTCACAGGGCAGACTCCACTATACAGAAAGGTATACTGTGTGACCGCTTCCTTACATTTTACTTCCAGTGGCTGGGTTAATTTTTCATGCATTACAACCCCTGAGGTTCCCACAGATTCGATAGTCTTCTCTGTCGGTTTTAGTTTTATGCCGGTGTCTCTGATCACAGACATTGAGGCACCCATGTCTATGAGGAAAGAATGTTTTTTGCCATTTACTAACAGTGTCATTTTTGGTTCGTCGCTAGGGTGCTGCGAGGTGGTCAGAAGTATCTGGTGCTGTTCCATTAATTCCTAGCTGTCAGTGCCCCACTGTTGATCCTGTTGTTGATCATAATCACGGACCCGCTGGGGAGGAGGGGGTGGTGGATAAGGTTGGGCTGTTTGTTCTTGGTTATTCAGGCAGTTACGCGCTATGTGGCCTTGACCTCCACAAGTATAACAGGTATAATTTGCGTAGTCACCCCGCCCTGCTCCTTCTCTCTGCTGGGGTCTTCCCTGTGCCCTGCATCCTCGTCCTCTTCCCCTTCCTCCTTTTCCACCTCTTCCTCCCCTGCCTTCTCCCTCAAAGTACATTAGCTGGGCTTTCTCTAACTTCTCCTTGGTTTTCTCTTTAGTCTCACGCTGCTGTCTCTCAGCATGCTCAGCAAAAGGCATGATTTCTGCCATTGTCTTCATTTCCCAACCTATACACACTGTCATGACCCCAGTTCTTATTTGCTCTCTCAGTCCTGAGCAGAACACCATTCCAAGCTGGTGCTCGTATGCCAGATTCCCTCTGTTAATACCAGAGTACTGTTTGAATACAGTCTCAAGCCTCTCCTTGTACTCCTGCACTGACTCATGTGGTCCTTGCTTGATGTTCTTTATTCGGGGCCAATCTGTTACCTTTCTGAATTTCTGTCTCAGGGCCACGAACACTGCATTTACTTGGTCATTTATTTCCTTATAATTTTTTCCCGAATCCCAGTTGCCTTTTACCTCGTCCCAGACACCCTTTAATGTCTGTCTAAAGCATTCCTCCACTTCCGCTGTGGAGAGTGTATACATACGAAGTAAGCCCCTTAATTCTCTTTCATATTCTTCAATATTATCTCGTGCCTTAGGAATGTCCTTTAGAGCCTCCCAAAGCTCATCTAGATTCCATGGTCTGTTTACCTCTATATAAGGAGTCTGTGCCCCTGCTGCCACATTCGGGTTGGGATACTGTATTAGAGGCATTTGTGCTACCACCTGTCAGGGTCTTAATTGATAATGGCTTCCCCCTCCTGCCCCCTTTACTTCTATGCTCAGGGGGTTTACTCCCATGGGGGTAGACCCGGAAAACCAAGTTGGGAGCCAGCCCGGACCCTTTAGTGGGATAAACTGGGAAGGGGCTGGTGCCAGCACAGGAACCTGTTATTGCTGAGGGGATAGGTCTGTCAAAAATGGGTTTCCTCCCCCTCTCAGCAGCTGGGGCTACAATGGCGGTGGTTCTACTGGGGGTGGTTGCAAATCTATGAGGGGCACTTGCACCTGATGTGGTGCCTGGGCTGGCACGGGGTCCGGCTGTTGTGGTGGATCTGGATAAAGGGGAGCCTGTGGTGGGGGAGCAACCTGTGGTGGGGGAGCTGGTGGTGCTTGTGGCAGGGGTCTATAGGGAGGTGGTGTGTCATGTCTTGTAAACTTTACTTTTTTTTGTCTCTTCACTTTCCTGTTTAACCATTAGTCCCTTTGCCTGGCTCTCCTGCCTACGTTCTGCCTCTCTTTCCCATCTGCAAAACCTGTCCAATCAATCTTTTGCTTTTTCTATGTTTTTTCTTTCTCTTCTAGAGTGATTCTCACTTCCTTTAACACGTCTATACTAAATGTCCCCGTTAATGGAAACAAGCCTCCTGTCACGGTATGCCAACGTCCCACCTCGGAAACTGAATCCTGCCCATATTTTTCTAGCATGCATTTTACTGGATCAGCACATATTACCTCGTTCCCTGATTTCTTACTCTGACCTGCACACATTTTTTCTGTTTTTGTTACTCTGTACTTACTTGGTCGGTGTCAAACTCTGGGAGTTACTTTTGACTTGCCCTATCTCCTGTTTAGCTTGACTCCTCTCATGTGAGGGTGCTCAACCTACTTAAATGCTCTTTTGCCCCCCCTTTCCAAAGTTCTTTCCCAAGGCAGACTCAAACTCTCTCGGTTACTCTAAACCAAACCTATACTTATGGCGCCTAGTCACTTTTGCCACTTTTTCAGGCTCAGACTAATAGTTACTTTTGCCACTTTTTCAGGCTCAAACTATCCTGATATCAGTTACTACTTAAACAAGTAATTTCCTTTTTTCATTACATGCAGTAGCTTGAGTGCAGGTATTTACAGTGATCAGCGCCATCTGGGTCCGAAGAGAATCCTCTGCGATCGGGGACGGTCCCTCCCTGGCTCCGCCTGCTGTATTTCAACACCAGAGGTGGATTTCCCTCATTTTCAGTACTTTCACCAGAAGTCTTGGGACTTTGTCCCCGATCAGGACTACTCCGGGTCCAGTCCGTGCTGATCCTGCCGACTACGCCAAAATTGTCATAGAATTTTCACTTTATCTATCACTCTTACAGCTACACTTTAAATCAGGCTCAGGAAACACCGCATGTAGTAAAAAAGGAAGTTTTAATACATATGCATATGGGAGTTCATCATAGAACACAAACTCAAGCAGAACTCAACTCTTTCACAGTTGCACAAAGCTTATATTACACTGTTGCTTGTCATTGTCTATTGGCTACAATTTCCCGCAGTGGGTTGGCATAATTTCACTTGTCTCTATTTGTGTCTATCTCTGATTGGATAAGTTACTCCTAAGTTTCGTTACATGAAGAAAAACAAGAAATGTTCACATGACTTCAGGGAAATGCTTGTCTTAGGTTTCATTTTCTCCACCATGTTACCTTCTTAAGTTTCACTTTCGCCGCCATCTTGTGGAGGTTCTAGGTACTGCTATTTCTACAACATTGTCATTGTATTTTTTTCCTTCATGCCATCTGGCCCCATTGCTTTGTCCACCTTCAGATTAGAAAATCCCTTTAGGATTCTTACCTTCAAAAAGGACTAGTGTTCACCTCCCTCCCTTCAATGCTTTTGTTACTTTTTTGTGGCCTCTCCTGTACTCCTTCCTCATCTGTGAACACTGAAAAAAGTATTTGTACAGGATGTCTTCCTTTTCCTGGTCCCAATCTGTGCAGTCTCCCCACCCTTCCCATTTTAACCTTACAATCTCACCCCTGGTCTTCCTCTTTTCACTTACATATCTAAAACATGTCTTGTTCCCTTTCATTGCCTCCTGGTTTATTCTCTCTTCAGTTTGTTTTTCACTTCACTTTGCAGCACTGGTCCTAATCTAGGAGCCTCAGGCATAAAGAAGAACAATTCCAAACAAGAAGCCGGGCTCACCAAGACAAGCAAAAAACTCCAAGGCTTGGAGTGAAGTTAAAACATTTTATTAAAATAGAATAAAACAGCAGAGGTGACTTCCTGCCACCACCGCTTCACAAAAATTAGTGCTTTCTCAAGGCATCCTGCAGTGCAGACTAACCTCCCTTATTTAAACCAGATACATAAAGTGATACACTCTGAATTTTCATTGGTTGTTGTTCATGATGTAATAGGGATACCCAACAAAATAACCAACAAAGCATTTGCACTTCTTACTGCTTTCCCTGCTTCCCTCTGTTTCCTGCAATACACCTCCTTGTCCTCCTCCCTCTGCATCTCCTTATACCTTCTGCATGCTACCCTTTTAGCTTTCACCTTTTCAGACACATCTTTCAAGAACCACAGTGTTCTCTTTTTCCTCTTGCTTTTGCTCACTTGTTTGATGTGTAAGTTTGTTGTCTTTACTATGCTCCCTTTTATCTTCGTCCACTGTTCCTCCAGCCCACCTCTGTTAGGTCATACCTGAGGCTTTCACCCATCTTTTTAAAATCTGAACTCCTGAAGTCCAGGACACTTGACCTTGTGTGGTTTGATTCTCCAGCTGTCCTTATACTGAAGCACACTGTGTGGATGATCACTGGTCCCCAAGTGGCCGCGCACCTTGATGACTGCAACACTGTCCCTGTTTCTGAGTACCAAGTCCAATATTGCCCCATCACGAGTGGGTTCACTGACTCATTGTCTGAGGAATTCCCCCTGTAGAGAGTCCAGGATGTCCCTAATTCTAGATGAAGCCACTGCTGGAAGGCCCTGATCCACATCTTGCAGGGTGAAGTCCCCCACCAGCAGCACCTCCCACTTTTCTGCCATGGGGTGTTGATTATGCTGGTTTTACCACACTCCCAGGGGCATAGTAAGGCATAAGGACACTGACAGAGTGTCATCAGCCCTGGAAATGTGGCAATCCAGCACAAGCAATACCTTAAAATAATCTTCTGTGGATACAAAATAGATCCATAGTCATTTTTTAAAAAACAAAAATTTGAAATGTTCAAAAAGACACAAAGAAAATAAAAAATTGCTAAAAAAGTAAAATAGTCCCTTCACAGGTAGTTTCCACCTGTCAGTCATCTGTCTTTCTATACAATTCAGCCAATAGTGCGTTGGTTCTACCATGGAACAAAAGAATTCAAAATTCTACAATGTTCCATTACTGCAATAGAATAAATCCCCCTTCCCCCATGCCACACACACATGCATGGAATAGTCACATGGAATATATGAATTCAAAATTCTGCCAAATTCCACTGTCAGGCCCACGCAGGCCTTAAGTGGAGCCAGAGCCTCAATTGTATCTATTGCAAGCTAAGCAGAACTGAGTTGTCTGGTAAGCTGATAAGGATAGGTGGGGGATTTTTTTCATGCTCATCAAAGAAACCCAGAAATGAAAACTGAATAGTACTTGATTTTTCCATTGTATTCCCCTCTTTCATGTTGTTGTCATTCCCCCCGCCCCCCTGGCAGTGAGCAACTTTTTACCCCACCCATGGCTAACTATACCTTAATCCATCTGGTAATATTGGGTACTATGTGATAAGGGTGACTTTAAAATGCCGAACGCCCTTATCGCAACCCACATTACCGAAATTCAATTTTGGCAATGTGGGATCCCAGCCACACAAAAAGCAGTACAAACCTTGTTTTAAAGGGCTATGCCCCTGCACCTCCTTAATTAAGATTCTCAACTCCAGGGAGGTGCATGTTGCGGGGGGGTATACCTGGGGACAAGAAAATAATTTTACTGCCTCGGGTCGGGCGCAACAAAAACTATCAGCACCCGGTCCTGAACCCTGCATCCCTGCCACCACAAGCAGGCATCTAACCCACCATGCCATGATGCCAGCTCACCGGAACCCTGCAGCACCACCTCTCACATACCCTCCTGCCCCTCCCTTGGCAGGCTCGCTCCACCCCCAGCGTGCATATATACGCGCTGACACCCTACCACCTTTTCGACGCCTAGGGAAAATGATGGAATCACTTCTGAAGGAAAGAATTGTTGAGTACCTAGAGGCCAGTGGAGCACAGAACCCAAGGCAGCATGGATTCACAGCAGGAAGGTCATGTCAGACAAATCTAATCGATTTCTTTAACTGGGTGACCAAAGTAGTAGACCAGGGAAGGGCTATGGACATGGCCTACCTAGATTTTAGCAAGGCATTTGACACAGTCCGACACAAAAGATTAATAAACAAATTAGCCAGCCTGTCAGTGGGTCCCAGGGTGGTAGCTTGGGTAAAACATTGGTTGGACAACAGGACACAGAAGGAAACAGTAAACGGAGTCCACTCGGAAGAAGGGACTTGGCAAGGTTGGAGGAATGGTCAGAAGTACGGCAGCTTGGATTCAATGCAAATAAGTGCAAAATAATGCACCTGGGAAACAAAAACCAGAGGGGAAGAGTACACAATGGGGGGGAGGTAGTAACAACAACAAAAATGGAAAGAGACCTGGAGGTAATCATATCAGATGACCTTAAGGTTGGCAAGCAATGTGAGAAGGCAGTAGGGAGGGCTGGGGGGATACTGGGATTTATAGGGAGAGGCATCACCAGCAGAAAACAGGAAGTTGTTATCCCTCTGTACTGACAGTTGGTGAGACCCCATCTGGTGTACTGCGTCTAGTTCTGGAGACAACATCTCCACAAGAGCATAGACAGAATGGAGGCAGTCCAGAGGAGGGCAACTAAAATGGAGCAGGGTCTGCAAGACAAGCCATATTAGGAGAGACTAAAGAAGCTTAATGTGTATACCCTTGAGGAAAGGAAAGAAAGGGGGGACATGATAGAAACTTTTAAGTATCTCAGTGGAATCAACAAAGTCCAAGAGGGTAGCATCTTTCAGAAAAAGAGATGTGCAAGAACAAGGAGACACAATTTGAAGATAGAGGGGGATGGCTCAGGTCAATGTGAGAAAGTATTTTTTCACAGAGGGTGGTGGATGCATGAAACTGCCTTCCTAAGAAGGTTGTGGGGTCTAAAACTGTGGGAGAATTTAAGAATGCATGGGACAGAGGAGTCACGTGATGCCGAGCACCTAGAAGCAGCAACAGACTGGAGATCCTGCCTACAGCCCTCTGCAAAAGCCTTATTTAACAATATTTGGAAGGGCTAAATGCCAATTTATAGCACATTCTACTTCTGCTGCAACCCTGCCTTCAGTGATTGTTTTCTGGCTTGATCCAACATTACAAATAGCTATACCATGGCGATGGAAGCTGAGATGAAGCAGGTCGGAATTAAGACACTCCACCCTCCACCCCAAAGAAAACTCAAACAAAATCAAGAAACCAAGGAACAGGGAGTGCTAATAAAACAAATTCTCCTATCTCTCCTGCAATCCCTCTGACTGAAGATCGATTTCTTCAAGAGCTACTACCCTTTAGGGAAACTTTGGAAGACATTTCCACGGAGCTGAAAACTATCAGGGGTGACTTTAACAGCCTTACAACTAGGATGGGTGACTCAGAGGCTAGATCCTTGTCTTTGGAGAGGTGGAAGGACAAAATTGACCCTGAAATTGTCCAACTCCGCCAACAAGTGCACAAACTCCAGCTTAAAATGGAGGACTTAGAGAGGAGAAGTAGAAGAAATAACGTGCTGATCATCGGACTACTAAGGCTGAAGAGGGAGCTGACATCATTGCTTTCCTGCAGAAATTCATAAATAAGATTGTGGGCCCTTCACCACTGAATCCACAATATCACATTGAAAGAGTTCATTGCTCCCTCAGACCGAAACCTCAATTCGGTGCCCCCCGACCAATCATCACTAAATTCCTCAGTTTTCTGGAGAAACAACACATCCTAACGAAATCCAAAGAGCTACAATCAGTAACCTGGGGCAGTTCCAAAATAAGAATTGCACAAGATCTCCCTTTTGAGACTCACCAGAAAAGGTCAGCGTTCCACCCAATCGTCAACAAACCGATAGCTACAGGCATCCACTTTAAAATATTGCACCCTGCCAAGCTGCAAGTGGCAATCGAAGGTACCTGGTACTCCTATGACTCTCCTGAGCAGGCATCTACAGATCTCACAAACAAGCTTCCCAATCTTTCTAAAGTGGGCTGACTTCTCAGAGAACTAATCTGGGGCTTAATTGTTCAAAGGGAGAATTTTATGCTAGCGTTGGTTAAAATAATTTAAGTTGTGTAACTGGCTCCAGGTGGATTTATCTTGTTCTTGATGGTAGGGTTGGGAGGGTTGGGTAGGCCGTAGAGATGCCTAGTAGGCCTGACATTCTCCTCATGGTGTTGCATGCTGTTCCTGAACTGAGAGGGTAGGAACGTTTGGCTGGCAGGCGTTTCCGCTTTGCGCTTTTGGGAACGGATGTTTTTTGGTCCCACCAATATATTGTTCCCCTGTCACTTTCTTGTTTTTTCGAGACCAGGGTAACTGAAGGGCTTTGAGATAATATATAAGCCCCAAAGGTGGGTCGCTACCTTACAATTTTCAGGATGACCTGCCCTCCCCTACGCTGCAGGTTCCTGCTAGTCATTATTTGGAACAGTCAGCCACACAGGGGTAAGTCGGCATATTATTTTCCAAACTATGCAGGTGGAATGGATCCTTCATTTTGGGTATGGGGTGGGGTCTCCTGAGCAGATCATTAGTAGATCATTGTTACTTTGGGAGTCCTTACCTCTAATTTCTTTTTACAGTTCTTCTTTACCACCCTAGACATTTAGTATTAGGGTATTACACAGCCTTACTGATTTGATGTGGCTGGCAGGGGCCGGGGGCGGTGGGAAGCTCCAGGCTGGAGCAGGCTCAGGGAGAGCTGTATAATGAACTGGTGGGGGGGAATGGCATATTTCAGGGGAGACTTATCGGGTATGATGACAAGGGGAGTCTGGTTAGACACTCTCTAAATTCGGAGTTTGGGTTTCCCATCCAGGATAGGAATCAATGTGTTTGGACATATTTCCATCAAAATACGGCCAATAGGGTTTGGTCTCCAGCGGCCTTTTCAAGGGGTTATGGATATTCCTTATTTGTATTTGGGGACCTTTTGTACATAGCTATTGGGGGTTTGGGGGGAAATGGGGGGTGTTTCACTGAACAGATGCTTCTCCTGTGGTTAATATCCATTGAGGTTAAAGATATGTTGCTAATGTTACTATTCCCGGAAAGAGTCCATAATGTCTGTATTATCAGGGGAAGACACACCTCTATTGCAGGACCAGCTTCTCAGGGAAGGGGATGGGGGGGAAGGATTGGAGTGTGCCTTTTAAAGTACTTTTCCCAGTTAACTTTCTATGAGCGTTTCTATCTTTTAAAGTTGGATAATGGCTAACAATCCACTTAAAATTGTCACTCGGAATGTCAGAGGTGTTAGAGACATAACAAAGACATATCAAGTATTTAAAAACTGTGCTTTATTAAATTTAGATATTATATTGCTCCAAGAAACTGATTTGCTAACCAATGAAGCTACTTGGTTACGTTGACAAGGTTTTTCCCAAATCTTTGCTGCAGGTGGGTCTTCATCAAGCTGGGGGGTAGCAATTCTGATAAAAGGACACATTTCATTCAAGGTAGAAGACAGCCTAATAGATCCAGATGGTAGGTTTACATTAGTTAAACGCTTCCTGAATAACACTAAGGTAGTGTTAGGCTCCATTTACGGTCCAGTTGGGGAGGCCCAGATTTCTTAATGGTTTTAGCTAATAAGATAGCAGGCTTGCTGCCCTCTCCATTAGTTTTGGGAGGTGACTGGAACATTCCACCGTCTCGAAACTTAGATCCTATTTGCCAATAAAACCTTTATCTGCCTCTCAAAAGGCCCTAGAGGACTTCATGGGTCATCTCAGATTATTTGATCCCTGGCACCTCCTCAACCCTTCTCACCACCTTTTTTCTTTCTATTCCCATGTGCACCAGTCATGGTCCCGATTTGATTATGTGTTAACCAGCTTTTCCCTTTTATCCAGTCTTTATCAGGCAGGAATTAAACCAATAGTCTTAACAGACCACTTGATGGCATGGGTGTCGATTTCTCCTGTCCCAGACCTTCAACGGGATTCTACGTGGAGGCTAAATACTCAACTCCTCAAAGAGGAACATACGGTCTCTCATATTAAAAAATTAATCCCCAACTTTATGGTTACTAATAAAGATTCCATGTCAAGGGAGGACATAATATGGTGTACTCTGAAATGTTACCTTCAAGGGGAATTTATTAAATTAGCATCCAGAAGGAAAAAACAAAAAGAGGCAAGAGCATTTTCCCTGTTAGCACAGACAAGGGATGCTGAAAATTCTTTATTTTTAACTTCTCCATCAAATTCCTTGGAAACCCTATTAACACTAAGAAATGACTTGTTAAGGGAAAAAGCAGAATATGCCACTTTAAAATCAAAATCTAAATACATTGATCAAGGAGAGAAAGCGGGCAGATTGCTGGCTCTTCATCTGCGCAAAATAAAAAGCTCGAGGTTAATTCCCTCTTTACAGTCATGGGATGGTACCATCAAAATCTTACCTCGGGACATAGCCCAAGTATTTGGATCTTTCTATAGTACACTTTATAGCAAAAATACCTCAACAACATCTTCCTCAAGAATTGGGAAATACTTGGAGGAACTCGACCTTCCCTGTCTACAAAACCACCACCGGTCTTATCTGTCTTCCCCTATTACATTGAAGGAGGTGGAATAGGCAATTATAGGGCTCTCTCTGGACAAGGACCCGGGACCTGAAGGCTTTCCATCCAATTTCTATAGAACTTTTTGTAAGGAACTATCTCCCCTTCTTCTTAACCTATATGAATATATGTAATATGTTTAAGGCTGATACCCTGGATTCTACACTGTTAGAAGCTACGATAATACTACTTCTCTAACCGGATAAACCACACACTGATCCCGCCATTTACCGTCCACTCTCCCTTTTAAACTGTGATATTAAAATATTGACAAAAATCCTATCCCTTCGGATTAAAAAAGATTTGGTCTCATTTACTGAGTACTGAACAAGTGGGCTTTGTACAGGGCTGCTCATCAGCTGATCATCTTAGAACTCTCTCACATATTTTCCATACAGCCCAAACCTCTCAGATTCCTATAGCCTTAATTTTGCTAGATGCCGAAAGGGTCTTCGACAGAGTTAGCTGGGAGTTTCTATGGTTAACCCTTAAGAAAATGAGATTTCCCACTTCTTTTACCTGGTGGACACAGTCGGTATATATGTCTCCTTCAGCAAAAATTTACTGCAATGGGTTTTTTCCTTCACATTTCCCTCTGTATACAGGCACCAGGCAGGGTTGTCCCTTACCTCCTTTTCTCTTTAACTTATACTTAGAGCCTCTTCTTCTCAATCTCAAATGTTCCTCTCAATTACAGGGCATCTCAGTACTACAGCAAACTTTGACTCTCTCAGTATATGCTGACGACATACTTCTCCATCTGGAACATCCAGATACATCTCTGGCACACGTCTTAGATATTATTGCACAATACGGACTTCTTTCTAATTACAAGCTGAACCTATCAAAACCAGAAATCTTCCCCTTAAATAACCTCACCCATAGAGTGGATTTTACTCAATTTGGAATAAAATAGTCCTCACAGTCAATTAAATACCTAGGTATACTCCTTACCAGAGACCCAGGGTTGTTCAGGAAACTTAACCTTGAAGACCTACTGGTAAATATCCAACAGGACCTCCAACGATGGGCAAATCTCCCTCTCTCTTTATGGGGCTGGATCAGTACTATCAAAATGAATGTTCTGCCCCATCTCTTCTATCCCTTAAATGTATTGAATCTGTGGCTACCAATATCCTTTTTTCAGCACATTCATGCAATCATTTCCAAATGTATTTGTCAGGGTAAACTTCCTAGATGTTCCTTTCTTAAGCTTTGTCTTCCCAAAGAAATGGGAGGTCTTCGCCTCCCTAACTTTCTTTTATATTATTGGGCTAGTCATTTAGTTAAGGTGGGAAGATGGCTTTCTACCAGGGAGGAAGAACATTCTCCTGCCTGGCTCCAACTCGAAAGACGGCTATTAGAGTCACATAACCTTAAGTCTCCTGCTATCTTCCATATTACCAGTTTGGTGTTACTGCTCACATTACAAAACTCGGTTATTGGTACCACACTTAAAGTCCTGGCCCAGTGTTGGTCTTACTTCAAGATTTTTCCTAAGTTAGATCTCGGTCAACCCCTTCTCCATAATACTAATATTAAGATAGGAAGATCACAGATATCCTCAGGCTGGCTCCCATAACTGCAAGGAACCTTAATAGAAAACTTTTTTTCTCATGATGCTCTTCTCTCCTCTTCAGAAATTCTGGCCAGATTCAAGATACCTCAGAAGTATATTTTCAAAATATTCAAGTTGAGACATCTAAAAATGTGTTCTCTTTTTGGTACCATACCCAAAGAGTCCCAGTTCAGGCCCATACTAGACCAGTTGCAAGATTATGCTAACAAACTCCATGGGGTCTCAAAGATATATTCCTACCTTCTGGATCTCAAGTTCCCAGATGCCCTTCCAGGATCCAAAGTCTGGGTTTCTCTTCTACCGGATACCACCCCCATATGGGGCCAAATTTGGGAAGATCTTCATAAATATCATACCCAAGACAGACTCAGACTCACCCAATATCACATTCTAAACAATATGTATTACACACCAATTAGGCTGGCTAAATTGGGCAGACTTCCAGCTCCCATATGTACCAGGTGCAGTAAAGATGACGGGAACTTAATACATATATTTTGGCAATGTGAGAAAGTAGCCCCTCTATGGCAAACAATTCAGGCCAAACTGGAACCTTTATTAGGTTTGAAGGATCTTTTCACCATAGAGATATGTATCTTGGGAATGTTTTGTAACATTGTTGTTTAAGAACGTAAATTCCACATGGCTTTGATTTCAATTGTGGTTAAGAAACTGGTTCTTAAACACTGGATGGACCAACTGACCATATCATATACCAAATGGCTGAGTGACATATCATCATATTTCAATACTGAAAGGCTGGTAGCTAGCTCCCGTAATAACATGAAAGCTTTTAATGAAAAATTGGGCAAATTACTGTATATGCTTTATATTTGCACTAATTGTCAAGACTCATATGTCTCTACCCCTTTTTTGTATACTGTATGTTGGTGGTATATTGCTCTCTGTTTCCTTACCAGTGTGACTAATTTCATTTGGCACACTCCAGGGAAGGGGGGGTTGTAGAGGGGGTAGTGGGTGGGTGTGAGGGGGATAGGGGATTAAGCGGTTTATTATATTTTGTATAGGTTATCTAAATATAGATTATTTCTGGCATGTTACGTGTTTGTATGTTGGTTGGTCTTTATGATAAAACAAATAAAGATGTTGAATTTAAAAAAAGAATGCATGGGACAGACATAAGGCAATTCTTGTGGGGACTAGGAATAAATAGGCTGTTGGTTAACTAGGATCTGCAGCTTATCCATTAGGTAGGGAAATGGGCAGACTAGGTGGGCCAAGCGGTCATATCTGCTGTCAAAGTCTATGTTTCTATGTTTACTCCATCCGGTCACTGATCCCACACCCCTGCTGTCGGGGCACTAGCCAAAAGTTGGTCACCTTTTCAGCATTCGCCCACTTGCTAGTGCCCCATATCACAGGATACCGGTAATATTGTGCCCCTGAGCCTACCTCCTGCATTGGATTTCATAGCGTGCATCTTAGCAGTCTGAGTGATGCTAATCCTGCTATTATCTGGCATTTCTCCCTGTACTGTATAGCACTGGTATCTTAGTTTGCATTATATCATCTTTATTGTTGTAGCCCTGCATAGTCTGCATGTAAATTATGACTGTGCACTGTTATTTATTTTTACTTTATTTTATTGTACTTATTTTTATAACTTATACACCTTACATTATGTATTTTCACTTACACTTCTTGTACTGTATACTTCTCTTTCCCCATCTCCCAGGACCCATCTGAAAACAAGCTGCTACAGGCTCAGTATGTCTTTCTTGGTGAAACCCTTGAAATAGATAAAAAATACATTGGTTTACATGTATAAGGAGTGGAAAGAACATTTGATTATTTATAACTTTTGTTTGCCATAAGGGAGTTTTACTTTGAGTTTTCATTTGTAGATTTTTATGTATGATTAAAGGTGGCAGCCATGTTCGTAATGACAATCAGGAACAATCGAAGTTGCTCACGAATTCTATATGTGAGTGGCCTGGCCCAAATTCCAAGTCACACTGCCAAACTTTTTCCAACCTATGTAGTTATGGAGAATTAAGATATGGGTCTCAGAACTTGTATAGCCAATAAAGAAGCAGGACATGTCCAGCCCATCTTATAACTTGGTTTAACGCCTCATCCAAAAGATGGCAGCTTAACAGCGTAGCTCTTCCCTCATACTGCATCTTCTGATCCCAGGGGCAAGGATGCTACCTACTGAGCCAGTAACATATATATTATATGCTGTATATTATACACATAGCAGAATTAAATATTTATAGCCATGCTGATCTTTGGAAAACTTAAGCAGTTGGATGGTATGACATATTTTACTAAATCAACAAACAGCACTTGTTTTACATAGATGTTATAGTATATAAGCTTTCAGGGCCACAACGGTCCCCTTGTTATCATGTGCTACATTATGTCTGATGATGTTACCTGTAGGTTTTTGCATTTAATTCTTACACTTTTGACCCATGATAGGCCAGCTGAGATACAACATCTCACTAGCAAGATCATGCACATAGGGAAGAGAAACCATGAAGCCACCTATAGGCTGGGAGGGGAGTTGCTGGCAGTCACTAGGGAAGAAAGAGACTTGGGCATCATCATCACCAATGACCTGAAATCATATAAGCAGACCACAAAAGTAGTAGGTAAGGCTAGGGAGATGTTAAGGTGTATTAGCAGGGATATCACAAGTTGGAAGAGGGAGGTAGTAATCCCTCTTTACAAGACACTGGTTAGGCCCCATCTGGAGTACTGCATGCAGTACTGGAGGCCACACCTTCACATGGGTATTAACCAAATTGAGGCAGTCCAGAGAAGGGCAACCAACAAAGAAGGGAAAGAGAGACTTGATATGATCAAAACATTCAAACACCTTAAGAGCATTAACAAGGTGAAAGAGTCTAACATGTTTCAATATAAGAAAAATAGCAGGACAAGGGGGCACAGCATGAGATTAGAGGGAGGCTGATTAAGGGGTAATGTGAGGAAGTTCTTTGTCACAGAAAGGGTGGTGGATGCATGGAATGGCCTACCTCAGGAAGTGGTGGATATGAATGCAGTGCAGGGCTTCAAACAGGCATGGGATAGGCATAAGGGAGCAATACAGATGAGTATGAATAGATAGGCCATTGACAGAGCAAAGGCCGATGGCACATTTATAAGGTAGAAAAAGAAATGGGCAGACTGGATGGGTCTTACGGTCCCTATCTGCTGTCAACTTCTATGTTTCTTTCCTGTGGGGTCCTGCTGTTACCCATTTCTGCAGTTGTGTAGACTTGAGCACAGTGAGGTTAAGTGACTTGCTCAAGGTCATATCATGTTTGGCCCTAGTGAGATTTGAACTTGCAAACATCTAGTTCCCAATCTGATGCTCAAATCACTAGACCACACTGCCTGACATTTAAAATAACAATGAAGGCAACACATCTCCTTAGACAAAGCTGGCTGTTTATTCAATTACATTGAGTAGTCATTAACTATCAGGAAACAGCATATTTCTGTGTATATCTTTACAAGTCTAAAGTGGTTACTATTGGTTTGAAATTATGATAATCCTTCTAGCTCTCTCTGTCTCAAGAATTGTTACTTAATAGGCTTGCAAGTTCAATCAGTATGTGAAGCATGCATTTCATTAGTTGCATGCACATAACTGTATGTCTTGCATACATTTTAATGGGAACATTGCTATGTTATGCATTGTACTGAATTGAAATATAACAGTGGAACCTAACAAAAAAAGTCTTATGTGTAAAAAATCCCATTTTGTGTTGGCTCGGTTCTTACCAATTTTTGTTTAATGATACAGTATTGTAGTCTTCATGCTTGCTAAGTAAAGTATATTGGATATGAATACAAATTAGGTCTTCTTGCTGATGTGAGTTTATTTGGGTTTAACTACAGCACAGGCATTTCATTGTTGTATGATGTTTCTCCATTACAGCGTGCAGTAAACTTTGCATGGTCCAGTTATGTTTAGGAGCCAATTATTCTATTTGGAAGCTTTACTGCTACGTTCAAAATGTTGTAATCATGTACTATTAGCTAAACATTTGAATATGGAATAAGGCCTGGTCATGCAAAGATGAGTGCTTCTCCACAATCAAAGGCTTTTGAATATTAGGACTATTAGAAGACAGTATGGTCTCGTGTTTAGAGCACTGGCTTAAGAACCAGAAGATCACAGGCTCAAATCCCACTAGAACCTAACACTAACTCTGTGACCTTGGGCAAGGCACGTAAGCTCCCAGTACTCCAGTCAACCCAGCTGCAGAAATGAGTAGAAGCAGGGCTCCACTGGAAACAACATATCAGCCCAGATATTCAAAGCTTTGAGTGGTGTGCAAACCATTTACATGGGTTTAGCGCGGGATTAGTGTGGGTCTGCTATATTCAAAAGGCCAAATAGCATGCGCAAACCGCATTAGCGCCGGGCACACCATAATATATACAAGGGGCAAAGTGAACATGAATACAGGCGCTATGAAATAGTCAGCGACTATCGCTGAGCTAAGGTGTTTAGCGCAACTTAGTGCGACCCTTTGCTTGGTACAAATTACTGCCCAGGAAAAGCTGGTCTTATCTCTGGGCAAACAGCTTTGCGCAACATTGTGGCCCTCTGCGGCATTAGCGCAGCCTTGCGCAACCCTAACATATGACTATGACACAAAAAAAAAAGCCAGACATGGAGGAAACATGCTGCTCACTGATGGCACCACAATGATGCCAACTGCTGTCTCCAGTCCCAGCCATGCCAGGCAGTATGTGGTAACCTGGCTCTTGGGGGCCACCATGGTAGTGTGGCCATACAGCACACACCTGCAGACCATACGTCTGTGGTGACCAAAAGATGCCAGCACACACATGCAACACTGTGGGCAAGGTGGGTGTTGAGGGAAGGGTGTACGGGTGTCCAGGCCTCACCACAGACTGGGTGCAGTGCACATGGGCCAGTATTGGGAATACTCTAATACCAGCATGCCTGTCCGATTGTTCATGCCCCCCCCAGTCACATACCGCACAGCTGTACACACACCACAGCACACACAGTCAGCCAGGTCTATGTCACTATGAGCATCCCATGCCAGAGGTGCAGCATCTGTGGGTCACACGACAGTGTGACTACTGTCCACTGGCAGTACACATCTGCAAGGTGGGCTTGTCACTGTGTGCAGTGCAGTGGGCATATCTACCCTAGACACCATAGGCATTGCTGTGTCCCTCACACTACTGGCCCCCTTTCTACTGTGGTGTCTGCTGTGCACTGTAGCATGCCCTACAGTGTGACAACTGCATGCATCACCACCACCGCCAGTGCCTATGCTGTGTTATCCCATGGGGTACACACTGCTATGCTGTACTGCATACATGTAGCCTGCAGCTACCATCATGCAGTGTCAGACTGACTTACAGGTGGAGCTGCAGCAAGACCTGGTCAGCCCCTGCACTTCCAGACTGTCCTACAGGTGGAGCTGTGGGACCCTGAAGTAATGCTGTGCAAACTGCATGCAAATCAGGGCATAATGAGATGCTAATCTGGATGTTTGCCCAGAGACTACCTAAGTAGGCTCATTTGCATGTCACTTTTGAATATGGCAAAGTTTAGCTTGCACCGAGCAAACGGCTCAGCTGCTCGCTAAAGCCATGCAAACGTGTTAGCGTGGCAGTTAGGGGAATATTATACGGTTTTGAGCACTGTTCTTTCACATCCACTGCTGCCTGCAGCTGTACTGGGTCCACATATGTGCTGGCACACACATTGACCATATAGCTCATCTCTACCTACCTTCACGTCACTGTGCACTGTGTTGCTGTTGTGGTTTGCATTTCCTGGTTGCTATATTCAGAGAAACATAGAAACATAGAAACATAGAATTTGATGGCAGATAAGGACCGCTTGGCCCATCCAGTCTGCCCATTTCCCTACCTGATGGATAAGCTGCAGATCCTAGTTAACCAGCAGCCTACTTCTTCCTACCCCAACCCCCTAGAATTGCCTTATGACTGTCCCATGCATGCTTGAATTCCACCAATGTTTTTGACTCCACAACCTCCTCTGGAAGGCCGTTCCATACATCCATAACCCTCTCTGTGAAAAACACTTCCTTAAATTACCTCTGAGCCGCCCCCTTCTATCTTCAAATTGTGCCCCTTGTTCTTGACACCTCTTTTTTGAAAGATGCTACCCTCTTGGACTTTGTTGATTCCTTGAGGTACTTGAAAGTTTCTATCATGTCCCCCTCTCCTCCTTTCCTTGAGGCTATACATATTAAGCTCCTTAAGTCTCTCTTCATATGTCTTCCAGTGCAGACCCTGCACCATTTTAGTTGCCCTCCTCTGGACAGCTTCCATCCTGTCTATGTCTTTGCGGAGATTGGGTCTCCAGAACTGCCGCAGTACTCAGATGGGATCTCACCAGCTGTCTGTACAGAGGGATAATAACTTCTTGTTTTCTGCTGGTGATGCCTCTCCCTATGCATCCCAGTATCCCCCAACCCTCCTTGCTGCCCTCTCACATTGCTTGCCCACCTTTAGGTCATCTGATATGACTACCCCAGGTCCCTTTCCATTTTTGTTGTTGTTAGTATCTCACCCCCATTGTGTATTCTTCCCCTGGGTTTTTGTTTCCCAGGTGCATTACCTTGCACTTCTTAGCATTGAATCTAAGCTGCCATACATTTGACCATTCCTCTAACCTTGCCAAGTCCCTTCTCATCCTTTCCACCCCACCTTGTGCATCAACTCTGTTGCAGATCTTTGTGTCATCTGCAAAGAGACATACTTTTCCTTCCAGTCCCTCTGCAATGTCGCTTATAAAGACATTGAAGAGGACTAGTCCTATCTGAACCTTGCGGTGCCCACTACCAACCCCTTTTTTCAGGGTGGACTCCATTTACTATTACTCTCTGTGTCCTATTCTCCAGACAATTCTTTACCCAGGCTGTCATCTTGGGACCCACTCCCAGGCTGGCTAACTTATATTAATCTTTGTGTGGGACTCTGTCAAATGCCTTGCTAGAGTCTAGGTAGGCCATGTCCACAGCCCCTCCCTGATCAACTACTTTGGTCACCCAGTCAAAGAAATCTATCAGATTTGTCTGGCATGACCTTCCCGCTGTGAATCCAGGCTGCCTTGGGTCCTGTGCTCCTCTGGCCTCTAGATACTCAACAATTCTTTCCTTCAAGTGATTCCATCATTTTCCCTACCACTGAGGTTAAACTAACTGGTCTGTAGTTTCCCTTCTGCCTTGCTCCCACTTTTGTGAAGGGGAATCACATCTGCCCTCCTCCAGTCCTCAGGTACCACCCCATCCTCCCATGATTTGTTAAGAGGGTAGTCAGTGGTGTCACTAGTTCTACCCTTAGTTCTTTTCAGAATTCTGGGATGAATCCCATCAGGCCCCATTGCTTTGTCCACCTTCAGTTTTAAGAGTTCTTTCAGAACCCTTTCTTCTGTAAATGGGCTGGTATCAACTTCTGTATCCAGAGTGTTTCTACTGTTTGTTTTAGGTACCTCCCCTCTTCCTTTGTAAATACTGAGCAAAAATATTTGTTTAGTATCTCTGCTTTTCACAGTCACCCTCTGCCCACCTCCCTCCCTCCCTTTATTAAGCCTCACTAGCCCTCCTTGGTCTTCCTTCGCTCCTGATGTACCTATAAAAGGTTTATCCCCTTCTTAACTGAGGTTGGCTATCTTTTCTTGGTTTGGGCCTTTGCTGTTCTGACTGCCTTCCAGCTTCCTTTTGCTTTAACTGGTACAGTTCTCTGTCCTGTTCCTTCTGTGATTCCTTGTACTTCCTGAATGCTTTTTTCTCTTGAACCTTCCTGCCACTTCCTTTGAGAACCATAGTGGTTTCTTACCTCATTTCGTTTTGTTTATTTGCTTTACACAAAGGCGTTACCTCTGTGATGGCAGTTTTATTATTCCCCATTGTTCTTCCACCTCCTCCCTGCCCATTTGCTAGTGCATTCTTAGGCACTCACCCATTTTAGCAAAGTCAGCCTCTAAAATCCAGTACCTTTGTCTTTGTAGCTTGACTCTATTGCTGTGTTTATTGTGAACCATACTGTTCGATGGTCACTAGTTCCCAGATGGCTACCCTTCTACATCTGTGATCCTCTCTTCATCTCCATTTCAGAGAACCAGGTCTAAGATTGCTCCCTCTCAGTGTGGGCTCCAATACTAGTTGTCTAAGGCATTTCCCCTTTAGGGCATCTAGAATAACCCCACTCTTAGAAGTGGCTGCTGCAACTGCACTCCAGTTAACATCTGGCATATTCAGATCACCCATCAAATATCTCCCCTTTTCTGCCATTCTAAGTATACTTTCTATCATTTCCTTGTCCTTTTCCTCCCCTGAGAAGGGTCTGTCTACAACCCTGTGCGGATTGTGGTGCCATTGCCGGTCTCCAAATTTACCCACAGTGCTTCTTCTCCTCCCTGTTTACCCTTTTGTTCTGTTGCTTTGATTCCTTCCCTTGTAAAAGCTACTCCTCCTCCTCTTTACCCTCCCTGTCCCTCCTGTAGATAGTGTATCCTAGTATGTTACGTCCCAGTCATGGTTTTGTGTGTACCATGTTTCTGACTGCCACGATATCCAGATGTTCCTCCTCCATCAAGGCCACTAATTCAGGAAGCTTGTTACTCAGACTACAGGCATTGGTACTCATTGCTCTCCATTTTTGATGGCTTTACCTTCTGTTGCAGCATCCCCACTGACCTTTCTACCTCAGTCTTTTTCTCATTTAGTACCCTGTTTTGTAGGGAGAGGCTGGGATTTTCCTGCTGCTTATCAGTATCTCCCCCCTTGACTAGTTTAAAAGCTTGCCAATGAAGCATTTAAACCGATTGCTCAAAAGACTTGTTCCCTTCCTGGACAGATGCAGACCATCCTGCCAGTATAGGTTGGTGTCCTTCCAGATGGAACCCCAGTCCCAAATGAAGCCAAACCACTGTGCTCTGCACCATTTTTTCAACCATTCATTAAACTGCATGGTGCAAAGTACCCTCGCCTCACTCATGCCATTGACAGGCAGCACCTCTGAGAAGGATACTGTGTGTGCTACCTGTCTTAGGCCCCTCCCCAATTCTACAAAGTCCTTCTGCCCTGCTCTAATCTCATGATGAGCCAAGTCATTTGTCCCTAGGTGGACAATGACGTCCAGCTCAGACTCTCGTGCAGCTGTTCTCACGATCCTGAGGATGCGCTTCCTGTCCCTCCAAGCCATGGCACCAGGCAGGCACCTTACTTCAGTTTTCCCTGCTTCCCCCAGTTCTATCCCCCTAATAATTGAGTCCCCCATCAGGAGCTGCTTCCTTTCCTTGTGGTGTCCTCTGTCTCCTTCCTGTGGGCCTCCCTTGTGACAGCTGTCCTCAGCCTCCTTAGTCTCCTCTGCAGGTGCATCCATAGGGGAGCTATGCTCCCCCAGAATGGTGTATGGATTGTGGAGTGGAACAACTGACTGGGTGTACCTCTGTTCCACCATCCTCACCCTTCCTGAGCCCACTGTGGTCCAACTGCTGTGCTTTCTTCACAACCTCTGAGGTAGTGGTGGTGATGGCTCTGGTGCTCCCTGGATGGGGGAGGTTCCCTTCCTACCATCCAGTGTGGCCTGGGGGAAGGTTCCCTTACTACCATCCAGCATGGCCTGAAGATGGGCAACTTCCTCCCTCAGGGAAGAGAGTTGTCTGCAAATAGGGCAGCATCTCAGCCTCCAGAAAGACTCCCGGAAGACTGCTGCCCCACAGCCATTACATTGTACTACTCCCCACATGTTTATCTACTTTTTTCTTTTTGTGTGTGTGTGATTGGTTTGTTATGTAGAAAAATATATATTATACAATGTGTATGCTTATATCGTCAGTGCAGTGCACTAGAGAGGATATGACAGTGATATGTACCTTGCACTCTTGAGGGAATGATGTCAGAACCCCAGGTATAAAGGAACTATTTCCAGGGGTGGGTGGGGTGAGGGTGGGAAGGGTTGGGCCTAAGCGGTGCCCTCACAAAACAATCAGCTAAAAGCTCTGACCCAGCGCTGCGATGAGTGCCTTCCTGTCAGCAAGATGCCCTACACAACAATTTGACAGAGAAAATACCCCGCTAATCAAACAGAGAAAAATCCAGACATCCAAGTCAGACACAGGTAAACCTCCCCAGCCCCAAAACAGCCTGGTGGTTTGTGCTCTGAAAGCAGTCAGCCCAAAATAAGTCAGCTGTGCTTCACACTCTTCCTGCACTGAAAATCTTAAGAATTAAGCCAATTGATTGACTAGTGACACCTGTGATGTAAGCAGGCCTTTCAATGTAGGCAGTCTGCTATGTCTGATTCCAATACACAAAATCTGTCAGTGAAACCAGGGAAAAAAACTTAACTTCTCAGCCAGCAGGACACTTTTAAAATGTTGCAAAAATATCCTTCCAAATCCTAGGTCTCAACCCCAACAATCAAGCAAATTCAGTTGTATCTCACTCCCTCTGGTTATAAAATTACTACACTTTTAATGGAATCCTGCAATTCTCTGCTTAATGCCAATAAGGAAAAAAACATTTAACTCTTTGTAGAAAGCGTAGCTCCCCTGCTTTACAATATTATGCCTTACCAAGTTTCCAGCTCCTAAATGGAGTTATAGTTTGTTCTTTGCAGTGTAGCAAGGTTCTCAGCTTCAGACAAATCAAAGTCAGACTGACTTTTTCTTGTCTTATTCCAGGGCTACATTTGCCATGCACTCGCAGCTCAGTTTGCCCAGCCTGATTCCCATGCTATATTCAGAAGCTGTTAGCCCTGGGCTATTTGTTTTGAATATAGCTTGCTTTGTGCTCCGGGCTAAGTTTGTCCACTGGGCAGTGCTAATTGAGCCCCGGGGCAAAGTTTTGAATATCTAGCCCATAGTATCTTAGTAGGACTATCCTGGTAAATAAACTGTAAATAAATACTGGGTTTCCATCAGTGTGATTTCCTACCTGCTATAATGTTATTGGGTAATATGACCTGAACTCCCTTAAATATGGACCAATTTGCCCGCTGAGCTATCAGGTCAAGTAGATAGCATAAAGTTTTCATATTTGTTTTCTCATACTGCAAGTTCTGGAGCTAGTAACAAGTGATAAAACATCTCTGTCATTCAATGGCCTGAATCAAATTCCCATTGATACCACATTATATAATGACAAAATAATTTATTGGATTCTGATTAGACAGCATATGCTCATTACACTAAGCTTACTTGAGAAAAATCTCACAGTATCAAATTCAAACATGCAAATGAATACTTAACAACTTATTTTACAAAAACAAGTTTAAAACCTCACGATTATAGCACAGAACCAAAAACTTAATTTCATATAAAAAACATATTTACTTATATTGTTGGGGGCAAACATTTTTGCAATGGCTAAAACATTTCATAGTTAGGCAAAGAACAAGTGTCAGAACATCTCCTTTATAGTGTGGGAACATCCTTTTATAGTATCAGTTTTACAGTTTTAATTTTTTTATGAGGAAACATGCCACATATAAATGCACTGCATCATGGGTATGCAAATACCCAATTGTCCGGTATTGCATAACACCCTACAGTGATGAAAGACTTGATTATTTGCATACCCATGATGCAGTGCTTTCACTTGGGGAGTGTTTCCTCAAAAACAATTAAATAAAAAAATAACTCTGTACAACTGATACTTTAAAAAGATGTCCCACACATGAAAGGGATGTTCCAACACTTTTTCTCTGCCTAATAGCCATCTAGTTGTGCTCATCTGTGTCACCACAATATTTATAAATAAGAGCTATTGTATAATAGCAATGATGCTTACTACCATCCGAAAGTAATCTTATTTTTGGGGTGGGTGAGGGCTTTGTTCTAAGCACCCTATATGTAAAGTATTTTAGCACAAGTCTCATTCTCTTACATATTATTGCTTAATTATTTCACTTTTATTACGATCTATTGGTCAGGGTTGCATAAAGGAAAAATAAAAAACTAAATTCACATATAAAATGCAAATTACCTATGAGATTTCACTCTTGTGTGGACTCATTTTTTTCTGCTGGTACAGTAATCTGAGTATATGAAATGAATTAAAGGCACATGTCTTGAAATGTGTATATATTTTTATATTACTCTAACCTTTCAGCATTCAATAAATAATGTATATGTCTCTGAATGTATATTCATTCATTCTGAAATATTTCTCCAGTTGCACATCATACATTAATCCACTGACACCAGTTAAATTTAATGGAATGGAAATCATCCATCATCATAACAATTTATTTAAAATGGTGGTGAGATGCTTATCTTCAGTTTTTAGTTTAAAGTTTTCAAATAAGGTTCAGGCTTTATATCAAGCAATAAATAATAAAAGCATATGTGGAATGCCAGTAATATGCTAGTATGTGTCACAGACCTTCATTTGAATAGTAAACTGAAATATTCCCAATACAGTAGGTACACTATTGTCACAGGTCTTCTTGTATTGCAACATGTCACACTAGCACAGTGCAGCAAGTTGGTTACTACAGTTTCATAGTTTATGGTTAGGTGCTATTGCAGATAAATTTCCTCACATCAGAAATCCTTCTTGTACCATAGTAGTAAAGTCAAAAACTGTGTACCCTAGAATGGCATCATTATATTTCAGTAAGCTGTGACAGTGGAATTTATTAATTACAATATTTCATATAAAAAAGAGTGTCAGTAACTGAAGATTCATTTGAGTCAGAATGAGATAAAGAAACCTATTTCTACCTAATTCCATGCAGTTTTATAATTTTTCTCTTGGAGGTTGTGGGGGAAGAGGGCAAGCTTACTTTATAGCAGTATCAGCTATGCTTTGACATCTCCCAGCATGTCAGTAAAAGCTAGAGAATGAAAACTTTTATTTTTGTCATCTCCTTTCCTAAAGGGACAGCCACAGAACACCTAACAGCAGCAGATTCAACTGTTACAAAAAATGGATTTTTCCATGATTTACATAATGTAGTTATACAGCTGTAAATTAAACTCATGTTAAGCAGTTTACGTAGCTACACAGTTATTACAGTGAGTAAAAACAAATGTTTACATTACTACATGCCGTCCAATGTTGTTGTTTTTCGTTTTTCAAACAAATGCACTTCACTCACAAAGACTGTGATAACAGAGCCCCTTGGTAGAAACACAGGCTTGTTGTATTGTACATGGTTACCTATGTACTATTCTTTAATAGGTGATAACTATTCTACAGGTCTGTTTGTCTGTTAATGTGAAGGTGGGGTGGGGTGGGGTGGGGTGAGGAGGGAGCTTGTCACCAGTCTTTTAACCAGAGTTCTTTTGAGTGATGTTCTGTGGTGCCAGTTCCATGAAGTCACAGATCTCCTGCTGTAAAAATAGGTGGTTAACATATCAGAGAATACTTATTGACTCAGTCACACCAGAACTGAAGGTATATCTCTAGGTTGCTTTTCAAACAATGTATTTTTTAAGAGGTGTGTGTATGTTAGCATTTTGCTAATACATAATGATTGTAAGAAAAGGAGCTATTTGTCCTCACTTTCACCATGGTTGTATAATACAATATATTGTCTTGGAAGCCATAGAACTAGCAGTTTTCCAAAACTGTGGATATAGTTTAATTAGAGTATGCTAAGCCAACATAACAGAAGTAACTTCAATGTACTTATGCAACTCAGTGTAGTGTTGTGCTTATGCAACTTGTTGAATAAACCTTTGTGGCTGTTTGCCTCTTGCTCCTCAGGAATACCACCCTGTAGGGATGCTGAAGGCAAGGAACCCTGGAGGAGGGTTCCACCCCTAGAGCTGCCATGGGAAGGATTCCCTTAGGCTAAAGGTACCTTAGGAAGGAGCCTCAAGGAGAGAGGTAAGCCGCCAGAGGAGGAGGGAAGGATGGCAGAGAAAAGAAAAAATGCTTCTAAGTGAAGCAGGTAGAACAGCATTAAATAGGTCAGGCAGGAGGTGTGGCTACTTGCTTCAGCCCATTGAACCACAAGCTAAGTCTTTCAAAATATATTAAAAACATGAATGCTGAGTTGCAGCTCTGCTATGAAAAGTAGCAACTGATTTTGTCTGAGAAATGGATTTTACAGCTAAATATACTGTATCCCTCCTCTGCAGAAACTAAAAGAAGGATGGACAAACAGTCCCACATCAGTGTGTTAAAAAAAATCCAGCAGCCGGGCAGACAAAACTCTGGTAAAAATATATGTTATTAACTCAATGGCCACTGCATTCAGGCAGCCTATACTATTCAGTTGTTTGAAATAGCCAACATTACAAAAGCTTTGCCACTAAAAAAATAGCAAGAAGAAGAATAATTATTTAGCAGTTTGGGTATTAGTGACTCCTGTAGCAGAAAACAGAAGTGACAAATTTTGCACTATATAGTTTTTGTTAAAGGTGTCTTTGATCTACACATTCCAATTTTCAGAGACCTTGACTCTGAAATCAGAAGTGAAGCTTGTAAATTACTGTCAGATTCCTCCATTATGCATGATGACAGCTTGATGGATATACCTGTAAGATATATTCTACTTTCAATCTTTGGAATGTGCATGATGAAGAAAATGACAAATGCCTCCTAGTGTTATGCAGATTGTTCTTAAAAATCTAATGGCAGTTTGAGCAGTCAGAAGAACAGCTCCACTCACTACTCATGAGTAAGGGAAATCTGGATCAGTTCAGACACTTCCTGGACCTCTATTCTGATGCTTTTCTATGACTCACATGCACTACTGCTGGGCTCTTATCTGAATGATCTCATCATACATGATGCTTGTTATAAGGCTTGGCTACAATGCCATACTGTGGCTCCCAGTGTCATATTCCTTCTTGTCGAGTCATGTCACTCAGGATCATCCATGAAGAACTGGTAAGAACAGACGGACAGAACAATTATTTGCTAACTGCCTAATTGCCTTCAGTTACCTTGTGTAACAAAACACATAACTAATAATCACTAAAGGAATTTTGACAGTATTGATACAAGCTCTCCAAACATTTGGGAACCCGATATTGCGGATCTCTATATTTCTCTCTTGGTACAAAATATCCCATATGGAAAATTGACTTTGACAATTGTTTGGGCCCAACGTTTGTAAAAAAATTCTGAAAGTATCCTCCCAAGGCCTGGGGAACAAGATGGGCTTGCAAATCCTCATGGTGAGAATCTGCCCTTTTGGTGCTAACCACTGAGGCATCTACAGGAAAAGGAACTTCTGCTCTGAGAGTTCTTGAAACTCTTGTATGATTTGCAAGCCTGACAACTATGAAAGACTGAGGCCTGTGGTGTGGTGGGCAGTCCATGAGCAACTTCTCCCACTAAGACCACAATATAGATCATCCATACCAACCCTATGGGCTTGTTGTCTCATTTGTGTGTATTTGGAGTGTTGCTGCCAGGGGTTCTTTGGAGGTGGGGCCCTCTGACTTGAGTTTCCTGGCCCATGGCCACTCTATCTGTTCTGCCCTAGTGCAGCCACCTTCCAGCTTCTTCACCCATCACTCCCATGGTCTCTTCACACTGGCAAATGATCCACATCCAACAGAGTGGTTCCTACTGCATACTCTGCCTTCACCTTTTACTGGCAGCTGCTCCTTTACCCTCATCTGACTTAGAGGTCCACCATTCAGCACACCACCTCCACCATCACTGACTCCTACAGAGTCAGACCACAAACTGCTCCCGAATAGACTGATATCCACTCCACACACTGTCCCCCTTCCATCACCTGCTGCTGCAATCTTCTTGAGGCATATACCAGAGCCATTAGCAGGTTCACTAGTGCTATTAGCATAAGCTCTGCTAGCCTCCACTTTTAAGATTGTCCAGCATCATTGCTCTTAAAGTGACATTGTCCATTTACCCCTTATCCCAGTATGAGAATGTACTCACCCCAGAACAGCTTGGTGAACTTCATGCCTACTACAGTAAGTCTGGTTGTGGTTCTAATGTCCATAGCTGCACCTAAAAGTCCCCCCCCCCGGATACCCCTTCTGTTTTGCAGCTCCTCAGCAACAGGTCTCCTGGCCTATGGCAAGTTGACTGCCCTGCATCCTACAATTGCTGCCTCATTTTGAACAACAATACTACTATCTTCATGGCTCTCATACATGAATTAAGCTACACCTCAAATGTCTAAATTATCCTATTCTTTCATCAGTACCTGCTGTGTCGAGCATATGCCATCCAATTCAAAGTTCCAAACCACTCAAAATGAAGCTTGCTATCAACATCTCCTACATGACATTCAAACTCACCTGCTTCTGTGGCAACCACATAGATGTGAAAGTTTTCACCTAGTGTGAACTTAGAAACATCGACAGTGTTAGCAGAAAAATACCACTGGTCCATTCAGTCTGCCCTGTTATACCCCTTAGATCAATTGTCTAGAGAGGTGTTTGATCTTACAACCCCCTCCCAACTGCTCCTTGACTTAATGTTAACCCTGAGTAACTACTAAGTCCATAACACAGCCCCAGCCTTACTTTAAACCACTAACAGTTTTTTGTGCCCACCACCTAAACTGGTAGAATGTTCCATGGCCAACCACTCTTTCCATACAGTAAAACTTTCTCAAATCCCTTCTGAATCTTCCCTCCTCCAGCTTCCACTCATATCCCCAGGTTTTTGACTCATTGCTCCTGCTGAATAGTTTCTTGCAGTTTAATGTGTTAATTCCTTTCAGGAACTTGAAAGTCTCTATTATATCACCCCTCTCCCTTCTGGTCTCCAACAAATATATATCCAGTGCTCTAAGTTGATCCTCATTTGATCCGCCCTGTTGGCCCAGAATCATTTGGTTATACTATGCTGCACTGCCTCCAACTTGCCTCCAGAACTGGTCACAATGCTCCAGATGGGGTGTAACTAGTAATCTTTGGAGAGGTAGAATAATCTTAATAACATGTTGCTTGACAAGTTCTAGACATTGCAGGTTTGCTTTTCTCCTTGCTTGTACCTGCTCCTTACTTGCACCTTAAATCTGCTGATGTCATCCAAAATATCTCCATCAACCTACTGAGGTGGTCATCCAGCTTCTCTCCTCCTGGCTTAGCATCACTGCTCTTATGGAATCAGAGAGCTATGCCCAAATAATTCATCAGTTTCATATTCATGTTTATGAATCTGCACTGAATTGCATTCTGTCCATTCACACCTTAAAATAGGCTTCATTCATGTTCTCAACATCCCTCAAGGGCTAGAGTTCCTTTACAGAAAATGTTCGTTGCCTATCATGGACTTCATTGGCCACTCCTAGGATTTCTAAGCCATACCATTCAAGGGCTTAACTACAGCCTAGATGTCTGTGAGCCATGCGCTTAGAGGAGGGATCCAAGCTACCAAGCTTGAAGTAACTGTTCTAATCAAGCCTTAAGTTTCTCCTCAGGTCTTCATTACTACAATGTTTTCTCAGCATGCTTTCTTCAAGTAGGAGCACTTGTCAATGTAGACACTTTTAAAATTAGACAGTGTGTCATGGCTTCTTTGAAGTCATCCCAGTTAGTGCTCATGCACAGACAAAGGCGAAGTCCTTGAGAGTGGGGGTTTCTTCATCACGGTCTGTGCCTGTGGCTCCATTTGACAATGGAAGTTTCCTACATTAGACAGAAGAAGAAGTTCACCTCAAGCTCCTCTTCATCCAAAGCAGCAGATGCTAGGTTCTTGTCAGAGCAACTTCCTAATGGGATACAATACATGGGGATCCTCCTGTTTAACCTAATGAGGCATGCACAGGCCTGGAGTGATGGCAGCCTAGGCCTTGGTTCTCCAGAGGTGCACTGCACTGTTTTTTTTTCTCTTCTTCATGCCAATGGTCATAAAAGTTAGGTACCATTTTCCTCAGCTTAGTGGTTCTAATGTATACTATACATTCTGAAGACATAGATCTGATGCTAATGGCTTCAGTTCCAGAGTAAGAGTCTTACCGTTGTCGCAGCATATATTCCTCCTCGGGAGCAAGCTGAGGGCTTTATAGTTCTTCACGAACACTTAGCCCACTTTCGGTCAAACAATGAAGTAATTGTTCTGGGCGATTTCAATATCAACTGGTTATCAACTGAGATGGCCTCCTACAAGGATGCGGCCTCCTTCATTAACTTCCATCAACTAGTTAACCAACCCACTCAGATAAACTATAAAATGGGATCCAGCACTCTCCTGGACTGGGTACTAAGAAAACAACCCAGACCGGATCTCAGGGCTAAATGTGCTCCCTGACTCCCTCAGTGACCACTCTCCCATAATCTTCCAAAGGACAAACAAGGCCCTGAAACACCCTGCGAAGGTTATCTTATCCTGTGTGCTAAAAAAGGGACAGCAGTGCTCCTTTAAGCAATACCTTCAACAACAGAACTAGGCCCCCATTCTAGGAACCAATTACGTCGATTTGGTGCTTGATATCTTTATTAAAATTTTCAGCAATGCCTGTGATATCTTCACCCAGATTTAAAAAAGAGAAGTCAGCGGAACTCATAAATCTTGGGTTACCCCTCACCTCCTAGCCCTGATGCGCACCCGTGATCAGCTATGGTATAAGTACAAAAGCTCTCGCACAACCAATGACATGCATAACTACAAAGTGGCTCGAAATAACTGTACCCTTGAAATCCGTCGGGCTAAAGCCATATGTTCCAAGTCTGAGCTAAACTCCTCCTGGGGTGATGGTCGCAGCTTCTGGAAAAATATCCAGGCAATTACCAGGAAGCGAGATACCTTTGAACCCATGTTACTTAATATAGAAGGGTCCATAACGCATGCCCATAAAACTATCGCAGACACCTTTAACAAAGCCTTCACCAACCTCAGTGCAGTGCTCCCCCCCAACTTCCAGAACCCTGCGGTGAGCCTCTAATAAAACTGCCCCAAATGCTTCCGACAAATCACGCCCCCCATTCTACCTTATAAGTCGTATCCAAAGGGATGGCAAAAATACCTCACCAAAGTACTGGGAGGTCCAGGCATAGTACCAAGGGCCTAGACCTAAAACTAATCTCCTTGGTACTAGACGAGGTGCTAACTCTGATAACCAGAATCATCAAACTGTCCCTAACCTCAGGTGTGTTCCCAACACAATGGAAATCTGCAGTTGTCACCCCTGCCTTCAAAGCAAGTACTAAGACAAGCCATACTAATTACCGTCCATTTTCAATTCTCCCACCTATCTCAAAAGCCTTAGAGTGGATTGTCTATGATCAACTGGTTGAACACCTAGATAAATACCAGCTTCAATGCCAAAAGCAACATGGCTTCCACAAACTTCACAGTACTACTACTGCACTTCTTGAGTTCACGGGGTTTATTCATGAAGCCATCGATCTAGGACACTTGGTGGGGGCTATCTCTATTGACATCACCAAGGCCTTTGATACCGTCAACCACAACCTCCTCCTGGCCCAGCTAGATGCTACGGGGTTATCCCCAGATTCACTGTGTTGGTTTTGGAGCTACCTCTCTGGGCATGAGCAACGGGTAAAAATTTCTAATACCCTCTCGGACTCACTGCAAGTGTCCACCGGTGTTCCCCAAGGATCCATAATAGGGCTACTACTTTTCAGCCTTTTTCATAAACAATCTCCCTCTTGCTTGCCAACTCAAAATCCTCCTATATGTGGATAGTGCTGTCATTTACAATAGCCACACTGATTCTGACACCCTTGAACATAGACTTCAACATGACTTTAACAATGTAGAGGCCTGGTTTGATCAAGCTAAGCTGCTTGTTAACCATAAAAAAAAAACAAGACCATGCTATTTGCCCCCGCTCATAATCACCAAAAGTCATTCACCATAAATATTTGAAGTAAACAAAATTTAGCCTTAGAAATGGTCCACAGCTTCAAATATCTGGCTTCTCCCTAGACAGATCCCTATCATTCTCCTCCCATGTTGACAATGTCACCTCATCAGCTAACTGGAAGCTTGGTCTACTATACAAGCACCCTAGCTGCCTCACTGAAAAAGCTCTTCAGCTTGCCATCACCAGTTCAGTTTTCTCGACCATTGACTACGGTCTTCCCAATTATAGTGCGGCATCTGACAGCACCCTTAAGAGGCTTGCCACTACTCTGAATAAAGCCTGCAGGCTAGCACTGGGGGCCCTCGCCTCACCCATAGCTGTAATCTCTACCAGCAAACAGGGTGGCTAAACCTTGCCATGAGGACCCTCTACCAAGTATGTCTCCTCGCCAAAAAAGCAACCCTTGGACTATTACCGCCTGGCTGCAGTTCCCTCCTGCTCCAAACTGAACCATCTAGGACCACCATGGCATCCAATAAGCTCTCAGTCAAGGTCCCCTTCCAGTGAACTTCCCAAGTCAGAGATCCTTTGAATATAGGGCCCCACTCTGGCTTAGTGCACTTTCATCCGATCTTACTGCTATCAGCAAAATCGGCCTCTTCAAATCAGCACTCAAATCTCACCTGGCCAGCCTTCAGACTTGATTCTGCTTCCCCTGACCACCTCTACTTGTAATCTGTCTAATGAACTCCCCCTGCTGTTTGCACTTATCTGCAGCCCACCCGGCATCTCTCATACCTTTCATTCCCCATTTTTCCTTTCCTCCCCCCCACTCCTGCCCCCTCTGCCTATCCATTAGATCCTCAACCCACCTCACTCTCCGCCTTCTTCTCCACTCTCTGCCTTAACATAACTCAACCACTATGACAAAGTGATCCTGATCCCGAGCCGGAGGTCACTGCCATCCTCCCCCTACCCCTATGTCCACCCCTCCTCTAACCTAGGTCTGTTATTCCACCCAATTAACCTCCTATCCTTCTATATTCCTTTTTCTCATAGGTAATGGATAGAAACTGCAATAACTGGTCCTTTACTGTACTAATTGCTCTATAGCCCCCCTGGTCTTGTTTTTACACATTACCTTGTATTATACTGTGCTTATCTGTTCTTTTAAGTCTGACATGGAACCTTTGTAAATGAGCTTGTAGCTCAAAGGTTGTAATCCTAGATTTCAATAAATACAAATAAAAATAAATAAAAGTTGTTCTAATGCTGGCTACAGAAGTACAAGCAATGATCTACTACCTTTAGCTTAAAAGTCCAAGAGCTGGAATGTTTTCAGTCTGACTGTTTTTGGGTGTTCTTGTTTCCTGGAGTCCAGGTTCCCATGCCTGGCACCTTGTACAGGGTGGCACTTGCAGGCAAACTGCCGAGCAGCACATTTCACAGGCATTCATACATCCTCATGGGCTGCTGCAGTAAAGCATTTAGGCTGATGCCTTGAAAAGGCAAAGGCCTGTGATTTGGTGAGGCCCCCCTGCCTCCCATCTTCTTCTCTAATTTATAGCTCATTTCCAGATGGGTCCTGGGGGAAGGGGAAGAAAGGATACACTATTGATACAGAAATAGATAGATACCATACATTGAGTGCTGACTGTACAAAAGGCAAATACAGACATAATGTGAGGTAGTCAGGCAGTAGTTGCAAATCATATATAACTATACACATAGATTTATTTTTACAAAATACATATAAGCGTTTATCTTAATTTACAGTAGCAGAGGCAAATTTAGTTGTTAGTTACGTAAATAACCATATGCATCTCCATGATGGTGGGGATAGGGGCAGTCTTACTTCATTTAGTCCAGGTTCGTGTGCTGTACATTGAACCCTCATTTTGAGCAGAAACATCCAAGAAAACAGCCAAACAGTATGGTGCACAAGCATCCATGCATCCTCATGGGCTACCCCAGTGAACCGCTGTTATGCTAATTGCCATATTCTTAAAAGGAATGAAAATTGATCCTGGAGTAAGGAAAATTACCAGAGTCTTCCCTTAAAAGGTTAGCTAGAGTTCTGCTGACCCTCTGACATGAGCAGCTGACCCTTCTTATCCTTTGTGTCATTCAGAATTTCCTCAGGTTTGGACCAAATACTGTAGCATGTTGCCAGATAAAGAAACTCAAACAAATGTTTGCTGGAGGCCTGTTCTGCAGACCATTGATGTAGCCAGACATCACTCATTATAGCAACAGCCACTGCAGAGGTCTTAGTTGATAGCCACAATACATCTAAAGCAAGTCTTTTATCTCAGAATCCTGAGGTAGACAATCAGGCAGTGGGATTATACAGTTACAGAGGTGCATGGCGCAGTGGTAGAGCTACCACGTATGACACCAGTGACCTGGGTTTGTGCTCCAAACCTAGATTGTTGGAAGGATGGAAGGGGGAGGAAGATTGAGCATCCTATTGCATTTTCTCCTCCTCCAGGGAGTGAGGTTTATGAGCTCTGCTACACTGTCACCACCTGGGTGATCACAGGTGGTAGTGCAAGCTGGAACCAGAGTGGTTGGGTGGACACCTCCTGATGGCAACATAAGCATGCTAGTATGCTCATGTCACTTGCTATGCTAAGTCCATGAGGGACCCAGTGGTTTGGTTCTAACAGAACACAAGAAAATGCTGCGTCAGGCTGAGCAGGATGCTGTGGTGACCATCTGCAGGCCCCACACTGCCTTCTTGGCATTCGATCTCAAAAGCCCCACCATGGGGGGGGGGTGTAAACCATGGGGCACTGGAGGTGGCTGAGTCTCAGAGATGGGGGGTGATGGGGTGGGGGATAACCAAGGATGGAGGCTGGCTGAGCAGAGGGGATACAAAAAACAAAACAAAAAGAGGACCCCCTCCACCAAAGCAGAGGTGGAAGTGACTCTGACTGCTGACCCTGCAGTGGAATAAGCTTACAGATATGTATCATCTGTTCTCATCATCCCCATCAGAGAGAGCAACAGCTACCTCCACTGGGATAGTTGTGTGTTTAACCATATTGGAGATCATCACATCAGTGATCAGCAGTGTTTCTCATTTCTTAAGCAATGATTCTTAGAAAGGATGTGTAAGTAAGAAGTAGTTTATTTATTTGGTGCCCTACCCTGCAGATTCCTGGTGTCTCACAGAAGTACAAATAAATATACAGCAGTATACAGTTTCCTGACTATTCCAAACTTAACTTAGCAAAACCCAGCACTTCTTATCTAAACTCTCATCAAAAGTCATGAACATAACATTATTACACAACCCCAAGATAAGATCTGTTCCCCAGAAAGGGTCTTACAGTTAATCCATGAATGCCAGCTTACATGAGTAAAGCTTCAAACTCTTTTTAAAATGCTCCTCTGAGAGGCCTCCCTCAAAGATTGAGAACAGGAATTCCACAGCAGTGGAAAAACCCCCAAATAGGCCTGATTTCCTGACAGCTTTAAATGTGACCGAGAGACTGTCAATAGATCCACCTCAGGGGAGCAAAGAGGGCAGGTAGCAGTTTAATTTTACAGGAGCTCTTTCAGGTAGCCCAGGCCCAGATCATGTATGGCTTTGTATGTTAGCAAACCTTGAAGGTGACATGCTACCTGGCTGGCAGCTGAAGTGACATCCAAAATTCAAGGGGGATATCGTATGTTTGGAGCAGGAAACTCTGGCAGTCAACCTGGCTGCTGCATTCTACGCTTGCTGCAAGTGGTGTTTCAGACCTCCAGATAGCTTGAGGTATGGAGTGTAACAATAATGAAGCCCAGACATACCAACATTTTCAGATCCTCGGGCCCTAGATAGGGTTTGATCTTGGTGATGTTCCTAACATGGAAAAAAAACAGCACAGACTACTGTTGACACTTCCATCTTGTCTGGATTGATCTTAACCTAGCTGGAGCCCAACTAATTATTGTTATCAGATACACAGTTGTTCAGTAGGTTGACAGCATTCCCCTTCACAGTTGTAAATGACAAATATGGCTGGGTATCATCAGCATAGCAATAAAACCCCAGCTTATATAATTAGATGACCTCCTTTAGAGGCAGCATATACACTGCAAATAGCATGGGTGATGGTATCAAACCCTGAAGCAATCCACAGGCAAGAGCAGATAGGCATGAGAAAACATTTCCCAATACCACCTGCTGTACCCTATTGGACAAAAAGGACGCTAACCATCTTAAAACAGTTTCAGTGAGTCTTCCTAAGTATCTCTGATGATCTGTTAATGTTTGATGATCTATGATGACAAAAGCTGATAAGAGATTGAGGAAAACAAAAATTGTTTGGTCACCTCTAACCCTTCCCAGTAGGAGGTTATTTGGCACTCTGACAAGTGCTGTCTCTGTATTGTGACATCATGTGAACCCTGACTGGAACAACTCATATATGTTAAATTCCTTAGGTTAGCCTCAAGCTGTGTCACCATTCCCTTCTGAATTCCCCCCCCCTCCAAAAAAACAAGCATTTGTCAATGCCGAATGTTGCTTGCTTCTATGTGCTGTTTAGGTATTTGGAAGTCATTGGAGTGCAAATGTTGAAAATTTGCGAACTTACGAGTGTGCATAGGAACTGCGCCACTCACGCTCGTAAAACAGTCATTGTTAGGAAATTTTTCACAAAATTTTCAACATAGCCATTTTAAGACCTCTGCTCATGAACAGTGTCACTGTGATTTTGTTAATGTGTCCCATACATTGAGTTTGCACCGACTGCGCCATTGTGCGCTACATGGTGAACTGCGTTTTGGGCAGGATGTGAAAATGACAGCTGTACTGCTCATAAGGAGGTGTGGTAAAATGGCAATGTTGAAAAATCTGGGTGGAAATATTGAAAATTCGCCAAACCTCACAATGCATGGGAACTGTGCAATGCACTAGTAAAACAGTCATTTTTAGGAATTCTTTCACCAAATTTTCAACATTGCCATTTTAAGATCTCTGCTCATGAACAGTGGCACTGTGATTTTCTTAATGTGTCCCATACACTGAGTTCGCACACCGACTGCGCCATTGTGCGCTACATGGGCGGAAACATGTTTTGGACAGGATGTGAAAAATGAAAGCTGTACTGCTCATGAGGAGGTGTGGTAAAATGGCAATGTTGAAAATCTGGAGTGAAAATATTGAAAATTTGTGAACTTACGAGCCTGTGTAGGAACTGCGCAATGCACGCTCGTAAAACAGTCATTTTTAGGAATTTTTTCACCAAATTTTCAACATAGCCATTTTAAGACCTCTGCTCATGAACAGTGTCACTGTGATTTTCTTAATTTGTCCTGTACATTGATTTAGCACTCATTGCCATTCCTGCTTCATGGGGGGCGGGCTTACATTTTGGTGAGATGTGAAAAGCAGCATACTACTCATAAGAAGGTGTGGTAAAATGGCAATGTTGAAAATCTGGAGTGAAAATATTGAAATTCAGCAACTTACGAGCCTGCGTGAGAACTGCGCAATGCACGTCAAAACAGTCATTTTTTGAATTTTGGACCAAATTTTCAACATGGGTTTTTGGGACACTTCTCATGAATGAATATCACTGTCATGGTGGTATTCCAGGCCTGAAGGGTGATTTCGTCACCGCGCAGTCACTGCGCCGAATCACCCTTCAGGACCGAATAACGCCATGACAGTGACATCATTCATGAGAAGGGGTCCTAAAACCCCATGTTGAAAATTTGGTAAAATTCCCAAAAATGCCTGAGATATGCACAGTTGAACCCCATCTAGCCCATTATACAGCTTACCGGGCATTTCTCAGTTCGCGGTCGGCTTTGAAGAGTGCAAACGTGTTCCCGTCCACCGAAGATCGCCGCGCCAGAGTCCGGAGGTATGGGGTGAGGGGGTGGGAGGCTGGTGAGCAGGGTGGGTGCGGTTTGTGGGGGGTCGAGACGGCGCTGGACCGCTTTTTGTTTTATAGGTTTAAAAAAAAAAGACATTGTGGGATGTTTGCCACGCTGGGATGGGCCTCCGCAGCGGCACAAGGATGGGGGCAGCCAACTGATGGGGGATTGGGCACCCCATCAGCCAAAGGACTGATTGCCACGCTGGGTGGGCTCCCAGTCTGGTACCAACTACTGGGGGGTGGCGCAGCTCAGCCCACGGCGGGGATTGGGCACCCGTCGGCTACACAGTGCGTCGGGGCGGCACGCCTGCGTGGGGGAGCTACGCTTCTTATAACTGCTCACTGAAGCATAGCTCCCCCTTTCAACTGTATGCCACTGCATTTTGGAGCGTGTCATAGACAGCTCCAAAATGCATTGGCTTACAGGGGCCGCGCCTGCCAGCTCACTGACTGAATTAGAGGAGGAGGTGACACACCTCCGAAATCTCCGATGATGGCACTATGTTTCTTGCACATGCGTGCAAGCAACATAAAAATGGTTGGGGACAGGTTGTAGTTGGAAAGGATATCAGGGTCCAAAGATGCATTTTTAAGAAGAGGTTCTACCACTTTCTGATTCAGTGCAGCTGTACAAACACTCTCAACTAAGGAACACCAGACTATTTCCATAATAACTGGACCCAGAAATGCCTATCAGTCCACCAACAGCTATGATGGGCATGGATCCAGCATATTGTAAGTAGAACTCAGCTTAGAAACCAAGTGGAACACCTGTACAACCAGAACAGACTGAAATTCATTCCAGAAATAAGAAATGCCCTCACTCAGCTTTGGATAGTTCAAGGAGTTACTCTATCCTCCGTCGTTCCTGATCTTTTCCAAGAATGTTGCAACGTCTGCCCTTTGGCCTTCAGCCACTTCAACTCCTCATTATACCAGGGAGAGTTTCCTTGGGAGACACTAGAGTGCAAAGGAATCAAGGGCAACTAAAAGGTGTGTTATAACTCTTCACAGCCTTTTCCACTCTCAGTGCACAAAGTGTAACATAATCAAGCAGTCCAGTACCTCTATGAGCTTAGATGGCTTAAGATAAAGCTTTGTATGGCATTGAACCAACTCCATCAAGGAGGGAAGGGGAGGGGAGACTTTATTTTTGTGGACCCTGGTAAGAAAACTCACAGTATGATGATCTGACTAAGTGATCGAATCAGCCTTGTTATCAGAGATATCAAGCCCCATTGGGAAACTCAGGTCCAAGATATGGCCTGACTGGTGAAAGCAACCTGCATGGGGCCCATCAGCACCAACCACCTTGGAGACTCCAGTGTCATGGTGACAATGAATTCCAGAAATTCCTGCAAGAACACATTTTGATGCCCCAGGGGATGGTATACAAGAAGGATCCTGTCCCCAATTCCCACATTATCCTTTGCAGTTACACACTCAAATAACCTGGCTTCCCCCACTGGGTATGCTGTGAGATTTATAGCAGATCTAAAACAGATGGCCACCTCTCCCCACTGTTTCTGCCTCATACAGTGCACCTCGGAGTAAACTGATGGGAAAGATAACTTAGAGGCTCATGGGATGAGAACTAGGCAGGTAAGACCTCTCTCCTGGTTCCACTTTTTCCCAGGTTGGCTCCTGAACTGGCTCTCCCCTTTCCATTCTCCTGTCAAAGCCTACATTGATAGCCATGACTTCTTCAGATTCCCACTTCCCTGCTGCAGTGAAAAGTCACTGCTGGGGCCAGGAGTTCAACAAAATGCCAGAAACTGTTGAAGAGAATAGGAGTAAGAAAGGTACAGTAACTAGCTATACAACACACAGTTTTCAAAGACAGTAGGGTGACTCACAGAAAAACTATCTACTGGTGCCCTGGCATATTCACATACAGGTTCACTAGCATTATGCCAGGCCATTAAATATAAGACCCTCTCAAATAAAGCTCATCAACACCTCAGTGCTGTGTTGATTTATTTTAACAGAGATACTCCATGGTAGCACAAACAGCCGCTCCACCTGCCAACATTCTGTGCACTCGCAGTGCACTTTTTCAAGGCACATAATACCAGGGAATCAGAGGTTTAAAACACAGAACCACAAATACATCACCCCATCCCTAAAATGGATACTACCAACCCCCTGCAAGACACTTTTAACAGTACCCAGCCAACCCACAATATCCACCCACTTTCCAACACACCAACAACTTACAAACACCCTCCACTAAACACACTCAAATAATAACAGAATTAGCTGCTTGATTGCCACTCAAAATAATTTTCCTTAGGGCCAACCCAGTGGCATGGAGGGCTGAGGGGCTATGCCGTAACTCCTGCTACACCAGTGACCTGTGTTCGGTGGTGAGCACGAGTTGCAGAGGGCTGGCCGGGGGGGGTGGGGGAGGATTGAGTGGATGCTTTCCAGCTCTCCTCTCCCAGATAGGGGATGTTGGCTCTCCCGAACTTTTACCACCACCATGTGGAGGCATGGTGGTGGTGGTGTGAGTGATGGAGGGGAGCCAGGCACTAGGCCAGGGGTGGATGGAGCGGAGTCACTTGGGCCAAGGTGTGCATTCGTGCCTCCATGTGCATGTCTGACCTGACCCTGTCTGGGGCGCTGGGGGTAACGGGGAGAAAACAAGGTGGAAAATTGGGGGTTGAGGCTTGATGAATCCCCCCCTCGCTAGCACCGACGGTCTGCCTGAGGATGGAGGAGGTGTGACTTGGGATGGCCACAGAGCTGGAACGGAATGAGCTGATAGAGACACCCCAGCCTGCCAGGAGGATAAAGGAAAGCATAGCATAGCAAAAAACCAAATAATAAGTCTACCTCAAAGATAGTCCACTCAGTTTCTTCATGACATTAGCATTACACCTGTTTTTTGGAGAACTGTTTCTTCTTGTCCAGCTCTACCCACTCCTGGTTGACCACTTGTTTAAAATATAGAAAACTCAGAAAACAGATGGCCCACCAGTGCAGCGGTACAGCTACTGCTTATGACACCAGTGACCCACGTTTGGAAGCGGGCTTGGGTCACCAGAGGGCCAGCCAGGGGAAGGAGGATCCAGCATCTGGTGGACAACTCTCCTCCTCTAGAGGGAGAGGGATCACAGTGCTGGTGTTTGCTGACCACTAGTGCTATGCTGGGGGAAGGCATCCAGGCCTGCTCAGTTTCAGCTGGAGTGGCAGGTGAATGCTTACACATGGTTCGCGGGAGCATGCACCAGTGTCTTGGCATCAATTTATCCTGCCACTTGGGGAAACTCACCACACCAATAAAAACCCTCTGTGCCTCAGGAACCCGTAGACACTCAGACCCCAGCCCCAAGTCATTGCTGTGGGGGCACCCCGGGACCCTCCACCCCGTAGCTCCGGGAACAGGCAGAGGGCTGGAGTATGACTCAGCCAGCACCCACCATGGGGGGGTAGGCTCGTAAGGGTTGAAAGTTCCCATGGGTAAGTGGTGGCGAGGGGTCCGGGCTGGGTCTGACCGGGTGTGAAGCCATGCCAGAGTGATGAACTATAAGTTTCAAAAAAGAAAACTCATAAAACACTGGAGAATTTCCCTAGTTTGACAAAAAAGGATTCACAGACAGGGGAATAGTAGACTGAACTTCTGCCAGCAGCAGAGTTCTACAGTACATGCCTCTTCAGTCAGGAAGGAAGTAAACTGAGTGTCAAATAAAAATGGTACAGAGGAAGACTCAGTGACCTCTGAGCTTTCTCTTTTCCCTTTTTCAGATGTTTCTTCACCTTTCTCCTGCTAAACATTTGGAGTCACGGGGGTTTAATTACCAAGTGAATAATCATTGTTTTTAGGCTGTAGAAACATAGAATTTGTTGGCAGAAAAGAATCACTTGGCCTGCACATTCTTTAGAGAATTTCTCTTCTTGATCTGTCTCCACAGACCAAAACTGGACCCCTGTGATACTCCCTGCTTGTTTTCTGATATGCCCCTATGTCTATCCCACCCATGCTTGAAGCACCCCCACCGTTACTGCCTCCACCAGTTCCACTGACAACCAGTTCCACTGACAGTCTGTTCCAGAGATCTACCTCCCTTTCAGTGAAGAAGTATTTCCTCACATCTCTCTTAAACTCCCACCCACCAGCTTTATTGCATGCCCCCTGGTCCTAGGCCTTTCTCATTTGCAATAACTCCTCTCCTGCACCCTGTTCACCACTGCGAGGTACTTGTATGTCTATGTCATGTCACCTCTCACTCTTCTCTGTTCCAGGATGCACATGTTGAGAACTCTCAGTCTCTTATAGGGCTTCTTGTGCAACCCATACTCCATTTTAGTTGCCCTCCTCTGAACTGCCTCCACCCAGTCTCTGCCCTTTCTGAGGCACAGCCTCCAAAACTGGACACAGTTCTTCAGGTAGGATCTTGTCAGTGAACAATACAGTGGCAACACCACCTCTTTCCTTCTACTGGAGATACCCCTCCCTATGCACCCTGGCATTCAACTTGCCCTACCCACTGCTTTGTCACACTGCCCAGCCACTTTGAGGTCACCAGATATGATAACCCCAAGGTCCCATTCCTGTTTAGTGACTGTCAGTACTTCTCCCCTGCTATACTCATCTCCTGGGTTCCATGCCTTTGGTGCATGATTTTGCACTGTTTGGCATCAAATTCCGCTGCCATGCTCTTGACCCATATCATCGAGTTTCCCAAGATCCCTGTGAATTCTCTTCACCCTCTTCTGAGTCTCCACCCTATTGCAGATTTTGGTGTCATCTACAAAAAGGCATGACTTCCCTTTTTATTCTGCTGCAGTGTCACTTATAAAGGCATTGAAGAGGACCGATCCCAGTACTGAGCCCTGTGGCACCCCACTAGTAACTGTCCCATCATTATAGTGAGTGCTGTTAACCACTGCACTCTGTCTGCTATCCATTAACCAGTTTCTAACCCAGTTCACCATTGGGATCCTACCTCTAGGCTACTCAATTTCTTTATCAACCTACTGTGTGGAATAGTGTCGCAGGCCTTGCTAAAGTCCATATAGGCCACATCCACTGCCCCTAATTCTCCAGTCAAAGAAATCTATCAGATTTGTTTGGCATGACCAGCTCCCCTGAATCCATGCTGCCCGTGGTCTTGCAGCGCATTGGATTCAAGATACTCTACCTGTTTTTCTAATAGAAAAAAAGAAGACGCAGAAGAATCATCATTTATATAGCACTTTTCATCTACATTATATCCCAAAGCACTTTACAAGCAATGCTAGATTGTTAGTGAAGTGACTGAATGTGTAGTTGCAGCCATTTCGCACATCAACACCTACACATCCCAAGACAACTGCATGAATCAGTTTTATGGGAAGAGGAATGTTAGCCAATACGCTGAGGAAAACCCCTATCTCTTGTAAAAGGTGCCTTGTGTTCTTTTACATCCACTTGGACACCACCAGAAATGGGTAGAAGGGACCTCAGTTTAATGTCTCATCCTTAGGGTGACACCCCGTAACAGTACAACACACCCTGGTACTGCCCTAATGTGCCAGTATTGATGTTATGAGTCTAATCCTGGTGTGGGACCAGAACCTACAACCTTCTGGCCCAAAGGTGGATGTGCTACAACTGAGCCATGCTGACACTCTTAGAATAACCTCCTTGCTGCTGCTTTTATGTTACTCATTGGCTGTTGTCCAGTCCTCTGGAACCACATCTGTTTCCAGTGTTGAATAAGGTTGCCAGTGGGGCAGCAAGCACCTTGCAGAGTTCTTTAAATACCCTTTGGTGTTCCTGTCTGACCCCACAGGCTTGTACACCTTCAAATCTGGAGGTCCCTTCAAGACACTTTCCTCTGAAAATGGACCAGTGTCCACCTCATGCTGCATTCCTCATATTCCCTGGTGGTCCATACCCTCCTCCCTCCACTGTGAAGACTGAGCGAAAGTACCTGTTCAGGATAGTAGTTTTTTCTTGGTCCTTTTCCGTGCTATCTCGCCTTCCACCTTTTCTAATTCTCACCCTGTCTCCCCTTGCTTTCCTCTTCTTACTTGTGTATTTGAAGTAAGTTGTATATCCTTTGGCAACTCTGTTGGCTATCCTTTATTTGTCTGTGCTTTTGTTTCCCTCACCACGTTTTCTGCTTCCTTCTAGTTTACTAAATATACCTCCATCTCCTACTTCCTCTGTATTTTTCTATACCTCCTGAATGCCACCCTTTTTTCCTTCACCAGCTTGACCACTTCCTTATAGCACAGCAGTTACCTTATTGATAGTTGGTTAACAAAGTCAGCAGTAAGGTAGATTATATTACCTCCTACCTTACTATGATGTCCCACCTGCTGAGTATCCTGCGGTTCTCTACAGAGGCCCTTAAGGCAGAAGCTCCGCTCCTGCTCCTGCTCCTAGGTGAGAAGTAAATCCCCTTTGCCATTTTGCTTTACAGTGCCTGTTTTAAAAACACTCTATAACTGGTAGTATTTTGTCATGTTCAGTCCTGTACCAAGTCCACTGATATAACCACAGAAAATATTGTGAAATTAACTTACATGGAGAATTGCTCAAATTTCCTTTCATTATATTTAAAATTATTCTGGGGCACAGAAAATGAGAAAAATATGTATTTTATGCATAAAGCCCAACTATATAAATTATTGTAGTAGTAGATTGAATGGTAATACTTTCCCAGAATCTCTCTCCTACGGTATCACACTAACATTGATTGTAGCCTTCTTGGGGAAACCTGTAAATTTCCTTCCTGTACTCACACAGTGATGGTTTTTGACCTTTGCCTGGCAATGGCCATGGACAGCATGATGCAGAACTAATCATAATCTACTTCCCTGGGGCTGGGACTGTGGCTGAAGTCCATGTTAGTACTTATCCCACTAGAGCACATTCAGTATTATGGGTTGCAGTGCTCAGAAAAGTTTCAAAACACTTGGAGCAGGATCATGAACTGGGCTTCCTCTCAGGAGTGTGCAGCTATCTTACAGGAAGTAAAGATGGATAGGGGCACCTCAGTGACTTATTGCTGGGCTGCTTACATGGGTATCTTTCTAGAGAGAGGTGCAGTGTAGTACTGTGTGGAATTTTCAAATTCCAGCAGAACAAAATTCTTGGAATATTCAAAATTCCACTGAAATTCTGCCAAATTCCAGTAGAAATGGAATGGCGGAATTCCGCAGCATAAAATAGTTGTGGAATGATTTTCCCTGGAAAAGTCACTGTTCTGTGGAATATTATTCTGCGGATCTCAATATTTTCCACAGAAACTGTTGCAGAATAGTTTTCCACAGAAAAATTACTGTTCAGCAGAATATTTTTCTGTGGATCACACTAGGCAGAATTCCACAGGAAAACAAGAGAAAGTTAGGTGGAAATTCTGCCGGCGGAACGGTCATTCCGCACTAATTCCACTGGTGAAATTCCACATTCCACACAGCACTAGTGCAGTGGCTGTTACCTTCTGGCTTGGTTGAGTGGAGGAGTAGTTGGTGACTCAAGTGAGAGGGAAGGGTGCTCTACCATTCAGTGCTTCTGCTTTTCCTCTTGGTGAGGAAGCATCACCATGGATATGAAATGTCTCCATGTACTACCCTGAGACTGCCAGTGCAACCTCATTGCCATTTAACTATTCAACCCCTTGTCCAATAACACGGAAGCTTGATTTTCAGTGCAGTGTTTGTCTAGTTAGTCAATATTTGTCCTTGCACAACCCTGTTGTATCTGTACTCTGGATGTTAATGGTTGTTCAAAATCTTGTTAAAACCAAAAAATTAAACATATTAAAATGACTTGGTTAAATATAAGAAGAACTAGTTTACAGCTACTTACTCTAGATTTCTCACCTAGCATTAAAAAAAGGCAACATCTAAGGAGAATTTCACTTCAAGAGGAAAACAAAAATAGCAACTGCTAAGGAGATTTCCACTTCTCTTCAGTTAAAGGGCAACACCTTAGGAAATTCCAGCCTTCAAAAAAAGTAAACATTTAATAACTAAGGTGACCCCACTTCTGGTACCTAAAATATACAGGGAATTTGCACTTATAATGCATTTCTTTCAATCCTATTGTTTAGGCAAACTATTGCATTTAAACTTTAGAATGTCAAATCTATTTATATGACATTTGTGCACTTCCAGAATATATAGCTAACAGTGGCTTGTAAACATTTAGTAAATACTGGAAATTATAGCTTGAGTTTTCTAAATTCAAATAGAGAGCTTTAATGTTACCGGATGCAGCACATATGGCAAGCCTTTCTTCACGTTTTTCATTTATTTTAAAGACAGAACAATTACCTGGAATGAGAGATGATACATTTTGAGCACAGCACGTAAAATTGCACATTGAGCTGTTCCCCTGCCATTCACTAAGTTTGTCATCAACAGCACTGTTTTTTGGAAATCAGTGCACAGCCTGCTCAGAGTTGTGGTTCACAAGTGGCCAGAACAGAATTTATTGTCCTCTAATTTTCTAGAATACTGGTTCATGAAATTCCTTGTATCACTGCACACTGAGTTATGGTCTCATTCTGGGCACATCCTAACAGCCAGTGAAGCATTGTGACAATGTCTCATCAGTTAGCTCTGGGTGCTGGAGATGGTTGCTGAAAGATTAGAATGTCATATATTGCAGTTCTCTGAAAAATCACCCATCATGTTACTGAGTAATGGAATTATCCAGACCCATCTTAGAATCTTTGACAAATTGCTCTCTAAGAGTTAATCTGATTTCAGTGGGTGGAGTGCCTCAGATCTTAATTGGCTTTTTCACATCTGTATATTTTTTCAGTTTCTTATATATCTTCAACTTTCTGAACATTAACCGACTCAGAGCATAATTTTTTAATTTTAAATTGATCTTTGGATGTAAATAAATAAAGTCACAGTTCAACTAAACATCATACCTCTCAACTGTCCCTGATAATGAGGGATGTTCCTCATTTTGCCCCTCAAAATTGTTTAGTCCCTCATGGAAAATGGGCTGCCTGCCCATACAGAGAATATGCTGTAAATCAAACTTTTTAGCAGAACATTATAATATTTGAAAATGTTACATCAAACATAAACCTTTTACAAGTAGGCTCAGTGATCTGAGCTTGCATCTCCATGTTTGAGGATGTGTCCCTCATTATGAGGGTCAGTGCCTTTCATTGTCCCTTATTTTTGAGTGTCCATGTCCCTCATTTGTGTGATAAAAGGTTGAGAAGTTTGATAAATATTGTATCTCAGTGAAGCTAAAAGTGGTCATCCTGTATGTTCTCTTGTGCATCTAGGTGTGTTAGTCACAGTGTATGGCAGTTGCTTTCACTATCCCCAAATTGGTTTGCATGTCAGATGAGGAAGAAGTTCTGAGTAATTTTTGTTCATTCAAATAAGGGTTCAATGCCCCCTTCCTGCTATGTACATGCAACTTGGAATACATTATATCTGTACAATGAAGGATATTTCAGTTTGATTAATCAGTCGTATGAAGAGTCAGTATTCAAATTTGAATAGAAACTTTCATTATAGTTAGAATTTATTTTTAGTGTGATTTCTACGTTAATAAGTATAATGTTCAACCCTAAGTAACTGTTACTCACAAACTAAGCCATTATTAAAATTACATTTTTTTATTTGAAATGTTACCTTTTTCCATTCTTCTATTTCATCTGACCCATTATGTACATTTTAAAAAACTGATTCTTTAAAAGCTGCCTTGTCATAGTTATCTAGTTGGTGAGAAGGGCAATAGTCCATAGGCAGATTTGTGGGGGGGGGGCTAAGGGTGCTATAGCGCCCCATCACGGAGCTCCTCTATTAGTAACACACTGTGCTGCATTTTAATTAGCATGCACTAATGTCTCCATGAAAGCCGCCTGAGCCACATGGGTCTCATCTGTCCTCTAGTCTATTTGTTCCACCTGCCACTGTGTTGTTTTGCACAATAAAACTGCTAAATTATAATGGAAACTTGTGTAGACAGCAGTTTCATGTTTGAATGGATGTGAGTTCCATGATTGTCCTTGCAACAACTACATACATGACCCACACACAAAATTTTTTCATGACAAAATAACATGTTGGAAATGCTTCATTGATGATCACTTCTTGGTCTGGGATGGCAGTGAAATTGAGTTGACAGCAGTTACAGACTATGTCCCCCATATTCAAAAGTCCCCTGCAAAATCGTGCAAGTGCCTGCGCCATGCATCTGAGAAGTGCTGGCCCAAAATAATGAGACATTCAGAAGATGCACCAGGAGGTGCAATCATGGATGTCTGGCTGAATATCCTGAATATGTGTGATAGTGCAGTGGGAGATGCATGGCACAGCAGGTGACCTGAGCCCTATGTGGAGCATGGGGAAATGCATGATGTGGAGCACTTGCCCTGTGCGCAAAAGTGCAATATTCAGCCAGCATATGCAAATGACCTCACTGCACATTCCAAGCCCATCTCCCACATGCTGGAGCTCATTACTGGAATGTATGCAGGCCATTTACATACTGAAGGCATGCTCAGTTCCAGCTTTGCAGGGCTGCCCCACCACTCCACAAAGGTGAACAGGAGGAACTGCAGCCTAGCAGGCAGGTGTGATGGAATCTTTGTCTGTGAGAGGGTGGATTGCATTGGCCAGGGTACAGTGCTACACCCAATAGCCATGTACAGGGTTGAACAGGGGTACAGTGGGCCCACCTTGATAGTGGCAACAAGGGCCACCTGGACATGCAACGGGGCAGGCACAGGGTGACACAGGCTGCTTGGGCTACCACATGCATGTAATATTCCAGCTCCATATGCTGCACACAATCACCTCCTGTACAGTGCCACCCCCCCAGTATCGGAGGTACCTGGTGGGCACTGCAAGGGATGGCAGTGTGCAGAGAGTGAACAGATACCCAGGTGGGTGGGTCCCAATTTTGTGCACCCTTTGGGTAACACCATGGGTATGTGCCACTGGACAGTCCCTGGCCCATGCCATGCAGTCACTAGTACCACTGGATGACATGGGTACCATTGCCACAGATGCCACCCTGGGTACATGCCACCACTGGGTGACACCCTGCAGGCCACATGGTTGTTGGCCATGGCCCATGGTACTTGTGCTGCAGTGTGGTTGTCTACCCCACTGGTGCACTCAGGGATCACATGACAGCACTGGCATGTGGCTGCTGGGTCTCAATGTACAGGGTGCAGTGTGGGATGTTGCTCCATGGATGGTGCCAGTGGTGATGTGGTACCTGTGGCACAGGGTTCATCCATCCTGGCATGACTGCTTTGTGTGGATGCCTGGAGCATGTCCTGGTGCACTTCCAAGGACTGTCTTTGGATGGCTTGCTTGCAGTTCTGCGGCCTGCCTATGGGTGGCTGGCCATTTAGGCTTGCCTTTTCCTTGCCTGACTTTGGGCAGGTCATCTCTGAGATGTGCAGCAGATGCACTGCATATTTTGGTTGCATATAGGGAAGCGCGCCACATTCATGGGAACACCCACTCTACATGCGCCACATACATTATAGATGTGCTTTGGTGCATCCAGAGATGCACAACACATCTCTCCCTTTTGAACTTCATGGTTCTGCTCATTGTCTGGGATGTATGGCACTTCTCCACTTTGTACGGTGCATCTCCTTTGAAAATGTGTGTCTCTATAAACAGTATCAGTGCCCATCTGAAATTTACATTTGAATCAATTTAGTAACAATTACATTTCATTGATTTAGTCCGGAACAAATGGGATTCATGCCTTCCCACTCTTCAGTGGATCACTTATGTAAACTCAACCACATTTTCTCCACTTCCAGAGATTCTGTCACTCCTATAATGTTGGTTTCCCTGGATGTGGAGAAAGCTTTCAACAGAGTCAGTTGTAACTATTTATTTCTTACATTGGGAAAAGGTGGTGTTCTGCATGCTTTTCTTCACTGGATTAAGGTGGCATACTCCTATCTAAGTGCCAGAACTTATTGGAATGGGGTTTTCTCCTCCAATTTCCTCTAATATTCTGGCATTCGTCAGGGGTGTCCCCTTTCTTCTCTGTTATTTAATTTATATCTGGAACCCCTGATATGGGAACTTAAAGCTAGTCTAGGATTTACTGGGGTAAAGGCGGGTTCTAAGACCTTTCAGCTATCAGTGTATGCAGATGATATCTTGATGCATATTACCTACCCCCAGGTTGCAATCCCAGCTGCACTACTAGTTATTGAGGAATTTGGTTGTCTCACTAATTATTTTTGATACCACAGCAGTTTGTGTCAAAATCACTACATTGGTTGCCATAAATACATGATGTACAAGTAATAAATTGCTATGTTGTCGGCACTGCTTTATTTATTGTGCCATGGAAGCATTTATCTGGTGGTGCCTTAATTGATGTATATTTTATTGGGTCACGTATGCACTAAATATTGTACATTCTATTAACTATTCTGGCATTCATCCGAATTTATGACATGTTAGTATTTAACTATCAGTATATTTATTTATTTATTTATTGAAAGTATCGGAATTACAACCTTTGAGTCATAGACTCCTTTGCAAAGGCTCCACGTCAGTAGGAAGATACAGAAAGCAAATAAACAAGCATTTCTTAAATATTACAGGTCAAGTCATTCAGCACAGTTAACACTGCACAGATTACATCATTCAGCACAGTAAGCAATTATACAGTTACATCAGTAGTGATCATTGGAGAAGGCCACAAGTTAATTCTAAGTACATGAGACAGTAAAGTTTTAGAGGGTCATATTAATAGGCCCAGAGCTGTGAAATATGTACAATGAGTTTGATGAGCCTTGGCATGGGAGAAGAGAAAGGATATCCCTATGCTGTGACCTTCTCAGTTTCACAGGGGGAGAAACACCTGGGAGGGGGGAGGAGTTAAATATGTTGTGTAGCATTCAGAGTTTGCAGAGTTGAGGAGAAAGGATTTGAGATCAGCTTTAAATTGGCCCAGACTGGAGGCAAGGGAGACACTGGTTGCAAGTTTGTTTAACCATGAGGGGGCATGACATCTGTGCCTATCTTCTGCCTTCATTTATCTAGCTGTTTGCAAGTACAACAATAAATATGTGTAACATTCATTCGCTTTTTGGTATTTGTAGCTTAAAAATGTATTAGAAAAAATTCTTGAGCATTTCAGAGCATATCTTGAATCATTTTACTAAGTAAGAATGGTATAATATAGATGTAAGTTGTTCTTTAGATATCAGAACTTAAAAGCTGCCACATTGTTGAATGCTTGTATCACTCATAACATAAAATATAAGGAACTGTTTTAGCAACTATCTATTGTCCATATATATATATATATATATATATATATATATATATATATTCATTACTTCTTGGATGTTAAAATGAACTGTTATTGTATTACAAAATAATGGTATTTTTTTAAAAATGAATCACAGTGGTTCCTAGTTTTTGATTATATAGTTATATTCATAGATGGTTGGTATTTACAGTGCCTTCAGAAAGTATTCACCCCCCTTGGATTTTGTCACATTTTGTTGTGTTACTAAAATAATTTTTAATGCATTGAAATTATTTTTTCCCCCTTGATTCACACAGCATACTCAACAATTTAAAGGGGCAAAAATATTTTTATTGTGTAACAAAAATTTATGAAACATTAAAAACTGAAATATCTTGTTTACTTAAGTATTCACCCCCCTGAGTCAATACTTTGTAGAAGCGCCTTTGGCAGCAATTACAGCTTTGAGTCTTCTTGGGTATATCTGTATCAGCTTTGCACATCTGGATTTGGGGATTTTTGCCCATTCTTCCTTGCAGATTTGCTCAAGCTCTGTCAAGTTGGATGGGGAGCATCGGTGAACCACAATTTTAAGTCTTTCCACAGATTCTCAATGGGATTCAAGTCTGGGCTTTGGCTGGGCCACTCAAGGACATTCACCTTCTTGTTCTGAAGCCACTGCAGTGTTGCTTTGGCTGTATGCTTGGAGTCGTTGTCCTGTTGGAACGTAAATCTTTGCCCCAGTCCAAGGTCTATTGCAGACTGATGCAGGTTCTCCTCAAGGATGTGCCTGTATTTGGCTCCATTCATTGTTCTCTCTATCATGACAAGTGCCCCAGTCCCTGCCACTGAAAAGCATCCCCATAACATGATGCTGCCATCACCATGCTTCTTGGTAGGGATCGTGTTACATGGGTGATGAGCTGTGTTCGGCTTTCGACAGGCATAGCGCTTTGCATTGAGGCCAAAGAGTTCAATTTTTGTTTCATCAGACCAGAGAATCTTTTGCCACATGGTCTCAGAGTCTGCCACGTGCCTTCTTGCAAACTCCAGGCATGCTATTATGTGGCCTTTTCTCAGGAGTGGCTTCTGTCTAGCCACTCTCCCATAGAGGCTACATCTGTGAAGTGCTGCAGAGATTGCTGTCCTCTGGACAGGTTCTCCCATCTCAGCCATGGAACTCTATAATTCTGTCAGGATAGTCATTGGGTTCTTGGTCACTTCCTGACCAAGGTGGTTCTTCGCCAGTTGCTCAGTTTGGGAGGATGGCCGCTCTAGGAAGAGTCTGGGTGGTTCCGTAATCTTTCCATTTCCTAATGATGGACTTGACTGTGCTTCTGGGAACTTTCAACACCCTAGAAATGTTTTTATACCCTTCCCAGATCTATGCCTCCTCACAATTCTATCACGGAGTTCTACAGACAGCTCCTTGGTCTTCATGGTGAGTTTCTGCTCTGACATGCACTGTCAACAGTGGACCTTATATAGACAGGTGTATTTCCTCTGAAATCATGTCAACCATTTGAACTGACCACAGGTGGACTCCATTCAAGTTTTAGAGTGATCTCAGAAGGAAACTGATGCACCTGAGCTCAATTTGGAGTGTCATAGCAAAGGGGATGAATACTTATCAAATCAAGACATTTCAGGTTTTTATTTTAAATTACAAGTACAAAAAATTCCAGAAGTTTCATTCCACTTTGACATTATAGAGTAATTTGTGTAGATACGTGACAAAAAAATCCCATATAAATGTATTTTAATTTGAGTTTGCAACATCACAAAATGTGACAAAATCCAAGAGGGGGCGAATACTTTCTGAAGGCACTGTATACCATTTAATATTTATTGAAATGGGGTACTTGTGTTTCAGCTTAATTGTTGAAATTTGTGGGCCATTAAGCATTTATTTGGGGTAATTCATTCACCCTTTATCAAAGTTTGTTTTAACTCTAAGTTAAGTACCTGACCATGTGGTTTTGTTAATATGGCCATGCTGCAAGTTTAATTTTTTTTTTTTTACATTTTCATTTTTATTCCAGCCTTACTGCCCTAATGTTCCACTCCTTCAGACCTTGATCATCCCTGTAGATCACTCCCACAGAATCTGCCCCTAGAGTGCCAGGCTTACTCTGTTGTCCCTCCTACCTTAGTTCTCTCTCATTGGAGTGCCTGCACAATGGGGTCTGTCCTGTGGGTAGGTGGTCTGAGGCTTGAATCGGTCATCATCTTGGACCGAGAGGGTTTTTCCATTTTCTCCCTTAGTCCCTCTTCCCCTGAGGGTGTTGGCACATAGGACATACATCCAGACAGACAGCATGCTGGTGCACGCTGCTGTCAAATGTCCACAATGTCCTCCCCTTCCCGACTCTCGAGGAGTCACCTGTGCACCGATCCCCATGCTTCCACCGGCACAGGTGCGTCAGGTGATTAAGACACCCCAGGAACCCACCCCAGGAGGAGGAGAGCATCTGTTGAGATGCTCGATTCTCCCTCCCGACCCATGGCAGCCCTGAGTCTGTTCCCAAACCCGGGTCGCCAGCATGGTGCAAGGTGTGGTATCCTGCACCTCAACCCTCAGCACCACTGGGCCAGCCTATGTTTACCTTTTTAATGTGCAAATTTTAATTGATATAATTGTGCAATGCATACAAAAAAAGGTGAAGGTAAATGTACAAATCACGCTGATGAAGCAAAGGAGTGCCCTTGTAAAACATTAGTCCATTTTCAGCTCCTATTTATTTGGGCTAGTGCTGCAGTATTTAATAAATAGATGGTAATTGAAACTTTTTCCGTCTTGAGTTACTGCTTTATAGTGGGTGCTTACTTATATTTTCACTGTTTGTCTCTCTAATTATAAGCTTAATTTGGATAAATCTGAAGTTATGCCCCTTACCTCAGCTGTTAACAAATCAGATATTTTTTCTTTCGGGATGAGTTGGGCTCCTCATCAAATCCAATATCTAGGTCTTTACCTTTTGAGGAGCATATCCCTTATGCAGAAACTGAACTTAGACAATCTGGTAACCACTCTGCAGCAGGATCTGAAGAGATGGCAGGCACTTCTCTTAACTTTATGGGGGAGGATTAGCATCATCTAAATGAATATCCTCCTCAGACTGTTTTACCCTATTAATATGTTCAACTTCTGGCTCCCGCTTTCATGGTTTCAACATATTCACAGCCTACTTTCAAATTTCTTTCATTCCAATAGAGCCCCAAGGAGATTTTATAAAAAAATGGCCACTCCTATACCATATGGAGGCTTAAGACTTCCACACGTCCTGATTTATTATTTTGCTAGCCATCTTAGCAAGTTTTTCCAATGACTTTCCCTACCACCTCAAGATCAAGCTCATTCTTATGTTCCTATTTGATTGGAATTAGAGTTGGACTGATTGGATTAGTTTATTGATGTCATCCATGCTTCTTATCTCCCCAAGGTAACTCCCTGAGGTTCTGAGAGGCTCTGTTGTAGGTACTTCACTTGAAGTTTACTCTCAGTTCTGCTCTTTATTGAAATACTCATACACCAAGGATGTCCTGCAACCTCTCTTCCATAATCCTAATCTCAAGATTGGGGGCCGGGTTATAATTGAGGAGTGGCTACTCCAGTTAGCTGCTATAAGGGTGTGTGATTTGCTTCGCCAAGGGGTTCTCATTTTCTCCAAGGATATATTAGATCATTTTCATCTGGGAAATGCAGTTATTTTTAAGCTATTTCAGTTATGACATGTCTTGCTTCAGTGGTTCAGGCCTGGTACATGGGAGATTCATCAGTCTGAGCTCCTGCACTACATCAGAGATCTTGGGCAGGATTCCCAAAGAAAGCCAAAAATCCCTCGGCTGCAGGAAAAAGACCTGCAGCACTGCAGAAATGCAGTTGCATGATATTCATAAACAAATTTTGAGCAGGTGCAGAATTTCATAAAATTCCCACAGCTGTGGAAATTCAGGAGCCGCGGAAATTGCGCACATGCTGAAAATCCGCAACTGCGGATCCACAGCTGCAGGAATAGCTTAGGAGGCACAGCAACAGTGAACTTAATTAGCTGGAACAGCAGACTTTAGCAGAGCTGCCATAGAATGAAGCTGAAAGCACCCACAAAGAGACCAGCAACCAGTCCCTCAACTGGGACCACTGCAGCACCACAGGTACCAGCAATACCATGGCACCAGAGTGGCCAACTGTCACTGCTGGTCCTCCCTTCCTGGGGTGTTCCTGTTGCCTGCAGGGGTAGCACTCACTGCAGGCTGGCCAGGCTCTACTGCCTGTGGGGCTCTGTCATGGGCTGCACTGTATCTGGTGGTTGGTGCCTGTTGCCATATCATGGCAATGTGTGCTTTTGTTGCTGTTACAGCAGCCACTATTATACTATCTGGGATGCTATTACCTGTGCCTCACCTTCACCTTAATTGATTCCAGTTGCTGGGGCACTACTGCAGTTTGTTGAGGGAGAGTTACACCTCATTCCACTGTGTGTAACATTTTTTCCGAAACTGCAGAAAAAAACTGGTTGTGGATAGTCTTTCAGAGGCTATGCCTTACTTATCTCACACCTTTTTTTCCTCAGGGACTTCCGCAGCTGCACTTTTTTCCACAATCCTTAGTGTTGTTTTCCGCAGCTGTGGAGAGTTTTGTGAATAGCACTCAATGCAAAGTCCCCTTTGTTTCCATAGCTACATCAGTTTTGGGGACTTAGGGAAGGTTTTACATCCTCAGAAAGCTTTGTGAATCCAGCCCCTTGTTTTTAAACTGCATTCAGTTCTCAACTTGCACTCCTTTCTTTTTTCTAAGTTGTTCCCGGAGCTTGACAGGACTTCTTCCCATTAGGATGTACACTTCCCTCTTAGTCCCCCTCAGTGGCAAAAATTTTGGAAGGATGTTTATGCATATGTCTCCCAGGATAGATTGCAGTTTACCCAGTTTAATATTTTAAACAATTTATAGTTTACAACTATGAAATTCATTAAAATGAGGAGGTTACCATCACCTCTCTACACTAAATCTGGACAGGATGAGGGGACCCTCCTACATATTTTCTGGAATTGCCCTAAGATGGCGCCATTATGGGGTCTTATTGAGACTAAAGTGGACCCCCTACTGGGGATAATGGACTTTTCACACCAGAGATCTGTATAATTGTCAAATACAGTTCAGTTCCAATGAGAGAGAGGAAACATTATATGACTTTAATCTCCCTTTCTGTGAAGAAATTGGTTTTAAGACACTGGCTTGATCAGGTTTATATTTCATATCAGGAATGGTTGCAGGCGCTCCTGTTTAATCTCCATGTGGAGCATGTGATTGCAAGTCTTTGCTACCAAGCCTACACTATTTGATAAGAGGTGAGTCAAGTTACACACCCTGTATACAATTTAGGCTTCCTAGTACCTCTAAAAAAGTGACATGGCCTGGGTTCTGTATGGTTTTAGATTTCCCTATAGGTTTGATTGACACTGTGTCTCATTGTTTTGTTTTATTCAGAGTTTTATTCTGGCACGCTTATGGTTCACTATGCCGGGTAGGATAAAGGTGGGGGGAGGGGTTGGGGTTTATTATTTGATGTCTGGCTGTATGTTTTGTTGTTTCACCTTGCTCTGGCTCTTAATAAATCTCCAATAAAATTTATTAAATGAAAAAAAATCTTGATTTAATAATATTTATAGTGGGCCCTGACTTGAAAATAAAATAGTACAGAGAAAGCCTATTTCTCATAACATGATCCTAAGAGCTGATAGCTCCCACCTTCAGTCCCTTATAAATAATATGCCAAAAGGACAATTTACAAGAATAAAATGGATATGTACTGATGAAACAGATTTTGAAACATTCAGCATGAACGTGAAATCAAAATTTAAAGAAAGGCAATGGAAAGAGGCCATTATTAATGGTGCACATGAATTTGCCAAAAGTAAAAAGAGACAAGATCTGAGAAAAAAAAGCAATAAAAATGTAATGGAAAATCAGCAAAGTCAATTAACATTTGTCATGCAGTATTTTCTGAAGGCTTACAAAATTGGTGCAATTGTAAAGAACGACTGGGATATCATGAAAGGAGATAATAGACTTGATAACATTTTACAGAATCCTCCCAGGATCACTTATAGATGAGGTTGGACTTTAAGGGACACCTTGGTGAAAACAGTGTTATCCAAAGGAGTGAATCCTAACAACTGGCTACCAAAACCACCATGTGATAACTATAAATGTGGTCACTGTGTCCACTGCAGTAACACAAACAACACCAGTTCTTTTTTACACCCAAGAAGAAGAAAATAGTTTCACATAGAACAATTTTTCAACTGTAGTATAGAATGAGTCATTTTTATGATTTCCTGTCCTTGTGATGCTATGTGTGTTGGTCAAACAAAATGAACATTGAAACTAAGGATTGCTGAACACAAAACAGTGACCTGGAATAATAGTGAAAGTTCAATGTTTGTGAAATAACGTGTGTTTATGCTTGTGCATACTCTGTTGTGGCTGTTCTCTATTCCTGTTTTGTAGGAACTTTAAACTTGATAACTGGTAGGAATAGAGAGACCCCCACTAAGAATGGGGGAACACCTGAAAAGGAGGAGGAAGGGGAGGATGGTGGGTTATTTTCCAAACACTAGAACGGGAGGTCCTGGGAGCAGACGGTTTATATGATGTGTGTGGGAGGAGTTTATTCCCCCACATTGAACCTCGGGCTAGCCCTCCCATTCAAAGTTTGCAGAATAAAGTGTGTTTATGCTTCTGCATAGTCTGTTGTGGCTGTACTCTATTCCTGTTTTGTAGGAACTTTAAACTTGATAGCTAGTAGGAATAGAGAGATCCAAAATGGTGTTGATAATCTCCTCAGACTCAGGGAGAGTGTGACCAGAAATGTGCAGGACAAGAAAAAAACCCTTGGGGGGAAAACCTCTGAGGACCCATGGTTACTAATCAGCCCATCCTCTGGGCATACTAGGAGGAGAAGATCGAAAATGCTACCTTATTTCTGAACTAAGATTTGGAATGTTGGTTTCATAAGCTGATGACTTCCATCTTCTGAGCTTCTTTATAATATGGCTAGGGATGTTGTGTCTTGAAGCTGATAATGCTGCTGCAATTCTAAAAGAGTGCTTAGAATATGAATGTGGATTGAGTCCAAACCAGTTGTAGCAATAGTCTGATGTGGAGTACAAACCAGTTAGTGGTTATTGGAGTAATATGGATTGAGGTTAGTAGGGGCAGAGAAAAATTTGATCCAACATAAACCTGCATAAGTTTGTCCAATTGAGCGACTGTGCACCATTTGTTGTTTGAAAGAAATATGAGTATCAAAACTCCTTCATGAACACAATCCTTTTTTTGATGTAGGTAGATGCAAGATATAGTAATCATCTTGTTTTTGACGATCAGATATTTTGAGGAATGTTGGAGAGGCAGAAGATGAGACTAAAAATTCTTTGTCTAAGAAATCCATAAAAGGCTAGACATATAGTGATGGAAAGCATCAAATTGGACTTGAAATTGAAAGGATTGGAATCTAGTAAATCCAAGAGGCTTCTTATTAGAGCTCCTTCTATGGGAAGTCTTTGAGGAATTTTAGCCAAAGCGACTCTAAGAAAACCCAGAAAGAGAAGTTTCATGTATGGATTGCAAAGAATTGATGGAGCAGAAGGAGCATATTGAGAGTGAATGAATTGAATTCCAGCAATGTATTGTTCAGTGGTTCCATGAGACAGATGTAAGGCCTTATGGCAAAATGTCATAAATGGTAAAACATGGTCAGTTGGGATAGGAGTAGCGCAAGGTATATGAGAAGCGCAGAAACAGACATATTTAGACCAGGCTGTAGAATATGTAGATTACATAGAAGGGGATAATGTTTCCCACATGATTGAGGAAGCTTGACACCAATAAAATTGTTACGCACTATTAGATCCAGGAAAGAAAGGGGAGAAGACATCTCTGGATCCACTTCTGGACATAATTGGTGGAATACCAGAAACTGAAAGTGAGATAATGCATCAACAGCCTTATTGATATGACCAGATATATATAAACATTGGAAGGTAAAATGATGGTAAAGTGACAGCCAAGTTAACTTTCATATGAACATCATTATGGTCAAGGATGAGGAGCAACCTTTTATAATAATATCTATGGTACTTTGTCTGAAAAGAAAGAAATTGATTGAAGAGTCCATAAATGATCCCATAGGAAAGCAGCGGCTATGATGGCATAAACTTAAAATACCGAAGTAGTAGAGGAAAATTCAGGAATTGGCAAAATGTCTGGAGGCCAAGAGGCCATAAATGGCAGCAAATCCATATGTAGAAGAGGCATCTGTATAAATCCTAGGGTAGAAATCCAGTGAAGGGTCTTTATAAAACATAGAACATAATTCCAATGATCCAGGAATGAAGACCACATAGCTAATCACATTTCACTGCAGCTGTAATTTGAACAAAGTGGTTGAGTTTCTATACTGAAGAAGCTAGGTTTAAAAGGTAAGATGTGAGTGATTTACCTTGGGGAATGGTTCTCATGGCAAAGTTCAAGTAGCCTAGTAAAGTAAGTAGCTCCTGCTTAGAACAAGAATATCGGGTTGAAAAGGAATGGACCTTATCTTGGATTTGAAGAAGTTTGTCAGCAGGTAAACATGCTTCCATGCATACAGAATCCAAAATGATGCCAAGAAATTTGAGGGACATAGCTGGGCCTAGAGTGAATGTTCATAATATACTAATGTACTTAACCCCCCCCCTCCAGGTTTACTCCTCCATTGCAATGGGATAGCCATCAGCATAGGGATTTCTTCTTTCTGCTCCCATGCTAGAGCTCATTCAAACTCATTGTAAACATTTTATGACTCTGGGCCTAGTGTTATGACCCTCTGAAGCTTATACTGTCTTATTAACATATTATTAACCTAGCCCTCTTTAAGATCACTGCTGATATAACTATGCTATGTTAATTGCGCTGAATATTTTGACGTGTATCTTTAAGAGATGCTTGTATATTTTCCTTTTTACTGACATGGTGCCTTTGCAAAGGAGTCTATAACTCAAAGGTTGTAATTCCGATTCTTTCAATGAATAAATAAATGAATAAATATATAAGGTTTTCTCTTTGGCTAGAGGAACAAAAGTTAAGAAACATTGAATGAGGGTATTTATACCTTCCTCTGGAATACATTCTGCTGGACCTTTTAGAAGGAAGTCATCCAGGAAATGCAACACAGCTGGTCTATGGTATACACTGAGTAAAGCCCAACAAAGGGCTTCAGCAAATGATTGAACAACTTGGGGCTGCTCCTGCATCCAAAGCTAAGTCAGACTGCAAAATAATATAGATTTTCCCAAGACATGCCGTACAGGTGCCAAAACCAGGGATGAATAGGAAGTAGTTTGAAAGCATCTGAGATATCGGCCTTGGAAAGCCATGCTCCTAAGCCAAGATGCTTGATTAGTGTGATGGCATCATCTCTATGAGCATAGAATAAGGACTATTCATCAGCTGGAATTAATGAATTGATACAGGGTATGGAAGAAGCATGCGGAGTAGAGAGATCCATTACAAGATACTTTTTTGCCTGAAAACCTCCGTGTTGCAATGCCAATAGGACTTATATGAAAAAAGGGAAAACAGAGGCTGAAGGAATGGACCAATGGTGAAGTTCTTTAGGTGCTCCTTCTGAGTTAGTTGCTTAACAATATCTGGTTTGTGTAATGCTAATTGCAGACTGCAATAAATGTAGGATTCAGAAGAAATGACAGCTATGCCGGTATAAAAACTGCTGAAACCCCAGAAGGAGGTGAGCAACGGCAGCATGGTATGGATGTGAGGTCAAAGTATCCACCAACTTGGAGATGTTGAGAGGGATCAATGGATGGGAAAACTTTCATTTGGTAGACTGGCGAGCCTTAGGACAAACACTGCAAGTGTGGGCATCACAACAATAACTGCAGGTGAGCAGAAAGCTGCAGTTCAAATAGAAACATTCTCAGGCATTGAAACGGTAGCAGATTTGATGATTGCCCAACATCCGGACAGAACAGCCCAAAGCATCAGAACGAGCCCTAATGTTTACAAAGGTAAATGGGTCCAGAATAAGTGGCAGGTGGCAAAGGAGGAGAAGGCTTGGAGTCTGAGGAGGAAGCTGTGGAAGATGACACAACCAATGAGCACAGCAGAGCAAAGTGATTAAAAGAACAGCAAAGAGATCAGGTGAGAGCCCTCTGGCCGGCAAAATGACAACAAAACAGTTCATTGTCGAGGACTGCCCAATTCAGCCTGGTATTAAAGTGATGCAATGCAGCAGCCATTTTAGCAGAAAAAGAATTGTGATAATCATAAAACAGCGTACTGCCATAACAGGAACTCACACCATGAAGTACAAGTAGATGTCCAACTCAGCATGGCGGTCAACAAAAAGCCAAGCAAATGATGTCCCAATAGAGGCTAAAAGCCATAAAAAACTCAGAAATCATCAGCTTGCAGGGGAGGCAGGGGATCCTTAGAGTTGAGGACAACTGAGACATTGCCACAGGAAACAATGTGATTGTCCATAAAGTCTTGAGAGGAAACCAGGATGGAAACCAGATTAACATCCTTGCCATCAATAATGTCCTTTTGGAGGTGATCCAAGATGAGATGGACTGAAGAACTGATCAGATCAGAAGGAGGGGGCACCATACCTGGCATGGCAAGAGGAACTTGAGTAGGACTAAGCACAACCAGAGGAGCCACAGGTGGTGGAACATTACTTGGAGAAGAAAGGTCATCAGACTGAGAAGCAGGTAATGCTGAAGGCAGCTGGGTCAATAGACAGGCCTGAAGAGTGAAAATGCAACACTGAAGAGGAGACATGGAGGAAGTCATTTTAGCCATGAAGACACACATCTCAGACATGAGACAGGAAGGCTGTGGAGCCATGGGGGCAGGCGCCGGAGCTGGCACAGGCTGCAGTCTGGATAAATACAGGTCATAAAGTGCCTGCTTACAAGCAGAAGCGGGGTAAGCAATGCCACGGTTTTGAAGCTCTGCAGTTAGATGTGGCACAGTCCAATCAGAAATGGAGAGGCAGGTTTTAACTGTGTACTTCCTGCCAGGTGAAGGCGCAGGAGGAGCAGCTGTAGATGAATGAGGAGTGACATCAGGATCCGGCACAGGACCATCCAAGGAGGAGGAGGAAGCCATGAGAAAGCAGGTCCTAGGAATGAAGAGCAACCAATGTAAGTGGAGATAAACAATCAAGCTGAAGAACAGTAATATAGGCAGAACAAGCAGCAAAACAAGGACAGCACTCTTGCCCCCTTGGTACTAGAGCCAAAGGCACAAGTCTTTAGAATGTGTTAGGATGGAGTTGGACCTAGACACAAACTAGGCACACAGGCATGATGATCCAAAATCCAATCTGAGGCTATGCTAGGCAGAGGCAATAAAAGAAACACAAAAGCAGCAAGACTCCCATCCAAGGCAATCCGTGCCAAACATGACACAGCAGCTGGAGGATGGAAATTTAAAGAATAGTAATGCAATAACAGGAAACCCCCATTCCCGGCAGACAGAAGCCTACCTTCAATACTCCAAAGGCAGTGTTAGGAACAGGGGCTGTAGACTGCTAGAGTGTGCCAGGCAAAAGCCAGGAGCTGGAACAGAAGAGAAGGCATGAGAAGCAGCAGGAAGCAGGAGAGGAAGACTGTGCAGAAGGACTGCAAGACAGTAAAATGGGCAGGGGGTTCAGAGGCAAAGTAGAAGTACAAAACAACACTGGAAAGCAACAGGGGGAAAGCTGGAACATAAGGATGGGGAAAAGAGCAGAGAAGGCAGCATTGCAAATATGAGGTGTGTGACCACACGGGGCCACAACTCTCTACTACGACCCCCATGTCCTCCACCATAGGATAAATAAAGAAGCCATGGTAAAGCACTGTGATCCACATCTGGATCTAAAACTAGTGAAAGGAGACTGCAGTAGGTAAGCAGAACACTGAAGGAAAGAAAGCGCTGAATGAGCAGGGAAACAACCTCCGACAGGAAGCGGGGATAATATTTTTTTTTTTTATGTTTTACTTTTATTCTTAGGATCTCATTATATGCAGATACTGGTGCACACATTCTTGTTCCTGGTACAAGAAAACTAGAAAGTAGCATGTGTGCAGTATGTTGAGTGGTGTAATATTATAGAGGAGAGCAGTCACAGGAAAAATTAAGGCAGTCCATGATTGGGCACATCCAAAGTCCATAAACCATGGTATACAAGCATTCTTCAATCCATCGCCTGCCATGTGCCATATGGGCTACCATTAATGAAATGTTACACAGTACCTGGAGCTAAAGCCACCAATGGAAGCATACATTGGTATATCCTACAGTCACACAAGTTAAGGGAAGCTATAACTGAGGAAAGTGATGCACAACCCCTCTCACATAAGAAACGATGGTAAGAGCACTAAGTCAAATTCCTCCTTTACTGGTACAAATGATCAGTGTCAATTTGACGAGTCAAGGAGGGGGCGATGTGGTAAGGATCCAGAGCTGTGAGTACTCCAGAGCAGTCACCATGTACAGGAGAGTGAGAAACACATGGAGCAAATGGCAGTAGGCAGTTCTGATCAGGAAGGGGATGTAAACTCACCAGTGTGGACAGGCACCACTGAAGAGAGGGCTGCATGGGAATGCAAGGATGCAGTGCAACTTTATACAGGAGTTGAGCGGAAAGGTTCCAGAACCAATAAAGCAGACATGCAGCCAAGAAGCACTGAGTCTCCAGCCAGCAGACTCGGAGGATCAGAAGCTGAAAAATGAAGGCCAAGAAGTGCACAGGGAAGGGAATGCTACTGACGGCAGCACCACAGGCAAGACACCAGGAAGGAAGGAGGGGAAAATGGCACTGGGGAGGACAACAATGAGGGAGAACAGGGAAAGAACAGAAGAACAAGTAAATGAGGAAGGAACCACAGAAACAAGACACTCACCGAGCAGGGCAGGCTAGGGGTGGGGAAACAGAGCAAGAAAAACAACAAGGGGAAGGCAAGAATCACAAAGGAGCTGAAGGAAGCCAGCACACATACATGCAGGAACTAAGGTAGGATGTAGTTTCCAAACACTAGAGTGGGGAGTCCTGGGAGTGGTGGGGCTATATGATATGTGTGGGAGGAGTTTATTCCCCCTCATTGAACCTCGGGCTAGCCCTCCCATTATGCAATGGCAAGGTATTTTAAACAAGATGGACATGCTTCTGTAGCTGCCTTGACATTTTTGGGTATCAAGAAGGTTGAACTAGACATCAGAGGGGGTGATCTAGTCAAAATATTGCTAAAACAAGGGACTTTTTGAAAACAACTCCTGAAACTCTTATACCAAATGATCTTAATGACAATGTACCTCTTCATGTCTTCTGAAACTGTTAGCTCTGCACTAGTAGTGTGCTGTTAACAGTGCTGTAATGGTATTATATACAACTGACTGATACTTACAACCAACTTGTATATGAAATTTTAGGTGACATGTTTGTGGCAGTCCTCAGTACCTGCACATGTCCCCTATATTTGTTAATATTGTATGTTTTTTATAGTGTTATTGCTTCTACATGCAAATGATTTATATGTGCAATTGACTGACAGTTAAAATTTACCCACATTGCATATTAGTTCTGCAACCTTATGAGTGCAACAGTTCTCAGCTATGTGTGTTTCTATGTATCTATTTATGTGGATGCTAGTAATGCTATTTATTTATCTAGTATTTACATATTATGCACTTTACTGGAGGTATATTCTTTGCTGTAAGCATGCTTTAAAAGTTAATTTTCTTATCTTTTCTTTGTCACTTTAAGAACCCTTTTTTTAAATGGGATGTCCACTGATGTATGGTACTCTGAGGAAAACGTCACCATCTGACGTTGAAATGTTAGTCTTGTGTGTTCTTGTCCAGGATGACTGATGGTCCACAGTTTCAGCATCTGCTCGAGCATGTGAGAATATTATTGTATTAGTTTCAATGCTTTGTAGAGACCGTGCAGGCAAGATAACAAAATGAGCAAGCCCTGCCCATAGAGATGTTATGCTGCTGAAACTACAGCTCACATTATCCTGTACTAGTGCTGTGCGGAATTCAGAATTCTGCTAGCGGAATTAGTGCAGAATGATTATTCCACCAGTGGAATTTCTGCGCTAATTTCACTGGTTCTTCTGCAGAATTTCACCTACTGTGATCCATGGAACAGCATTTTTTCTGCTGAAAATTATTCTGCAACAATTTCCACAGAAAATATTAAGATCTGCAGAATAATATTCCACAGAACAGCATTTTTTTTCTGCAGAAAATCATTTTGCAACTATTTTCTGCAGTGGAATTCCACCATTCCATTTCTGGTGAAACTCAGTGGAACTTCGGTGGAATTTAACTCCGCAGGAATTTGAAAATTCTGCACAGCCCTATCCTGTACTTCCACAAAATCATGTGGGAGCATGGCAGGAGCATGCAGTAGCACAGCAGTGAGCATTGAAACATAAGCCATGAGGGAGGAGTCAAAACAAATAGAGATTAGTGATCAGGTGGCTTGAAAAGGCAGGAGCTGTTTTTTTTTTTTTTGTGGACTCAACTGGATCTGTAATTTGAAACAGCTTTTTAGGAGGACTGGGAAGGTATTTATGAAACCAAGGGACTGTAGGGTATTTCTGTAATCAGAAAGCACAGGGACAGTTTTGATGTAGCATAGTGGGGGAATAATAGGTTCAGTAATGATGATGGATTGGAGGTTAAAATTGTTTTACTTAGCTAACTTTTTTTCTGTAGTTTTAAAAGTTTTAGAGGGGAATTTCTGAGATCAGGAAGGCAGCAGGAGATTTTAGGTCACAAACTCAGAAGTATTCTTTTCTGGAGTGAGGACCAGAGTTAATGTAGATTGGAAGTGGTTGTTTCAGGGATTGTGTGGTAGTGATGTGGTGCTTGTAGGTGGCTATTTATGGCTTTGGGGTATATTCAGTCTAATTGACAAGTGTGGGGAGATGTATGTTTGATTGGGATTTGTAATGGAATTTGGATGGGTGCATATAAGAACATTTCATTGGGAAAGTGTATTCACTTATGAAGGGTATTAGGATGGTTTACTTTGAAAAGGGGTGTCTTCAAGTAGGATGGGTATGGAGATATTTCATCAGGATCTGGTTGTATTTGCAGGTGGGAGGTGTATTAAGTCATATGCATGAAACAAACTGAGGGCATAGATTTCAAAACGTGTTACCAATTTTCAAAAAAGTAAATAAGCATCAGGGGTTGTTTGTAACCCTTTTTTCTACTTACCAGCAGGACAAGTGGATTTAAAATTGTACTTGTCCACAAATGGTTGCCCTAGTCCACAAATACAATACAGAACTTTGCACTCGTATACAGGTGCAGCAATCAACATGTTCAGATATTTTATAATATTTCTAAAGAAAGTATCTCTGGTAGCCCTCTAGAACAGTGCTGCGGCAGGCAGAGAATTTCTCTAGAGATATCACATACATTTCAGGAAATACCTGACCATGCCAATTGCTACAACTTTATAGTACATTAAAAATGCAACCCAAGAAATACTTCATGATTATTGGACATATATCCCACTCCTACTTTGCTTCCTTGCTCCAACTATACCGCTAAACTCCTTGCCTCAAACACCAGGAACAACTTTAGGGACCCATGACCAAAATCAGGGACATGCCTTAAAAAAGGATAATATCAGTTTATGAAGCTGTTACAATAAGTAGTTTAGTGATAAAAGCATTTAGTGATGGAGTGCAAGACAGTAAAACTATTATCTGATATGATTTTATGATTCAAATCTCTACTCTTTAGTGGTAAAAATTCCAAACTCAGGAGGGACAGAGGAAATTTGTAATGCAAGATCGGGGACAGTTGAGAGGTATGTCCCCAACCACTGATAAAAATTACATTTTGAGTAGGCATGCAAAGTCAGCATCTGTTCAACATCTGCCTCTGTGCCTCTTTTTTCCCTCCCACCATGGTAGCAGCCACCTGTAAAACAACCGTGACCGTGTAAACACAACAGCCACTGGAGCTCATCAAATGGAGATGACACTTGCACGAGTAGTTCAGTGGGATGGGATTCTGCAGCAGTGTGAATGGTAAGAACTGACACTGTTTCAAATTAAGTGATACCATAACACATGGTTTGAACAGTTCTAATTAGATACATAGTATTTGTATGCACCCCAGAACTCTCAAAGGACATACCAAGCTCTTTGAACTCACACAACAAATAGTTGAATGTAGTCGGAGGATATACAAGGATATATTTTCACTATTTAATTGCTCATGATTGTGTGGCTTTCCAAGCCTCCGTGCATGTACATCAAACATAGACAATCTTGTTCATGGCTCATGAACAAACCATGACAGAGCAGGGATGACATGAATGTCCATGGACCACCATATTTGTCCATACAAACATGGACTACTGGAGAATGGAATTGCTCGCTCTCCTCTGTACTTTCTCAATCCTAATGATATCTTTTCTCACATATGGGGATGAGAACTACCTGCTACACTTAAGTATTGGGTCTGACCAATAATCTCTACAGAGGCTTTACACCATCTCTTAATCTGCTTACAGTATTTCTCTTACTGGGCACCATGAGTTTATTTGTTTTGCTATCTGCTGCACCACACTGTTGTCTCCAGTAAAAGTTGGTGCTGATCATTACTCTGGGTCCTTTTCCTGCTGAGTTTCAGTAATCCATCACTTTGATGCTTCTGTAGTAGTTCATAAATTCGGTTTATGTTAATATGCAATGGTATCATATTCTTGACTTCCTAAATGCATGAAACTGTCAAAGGAATCTATTTTCTTGGTACACATCTGTGTGCTTGCCAATGGTTTTGAGAGATTTAGTAATTAGGGGTGTGCAAATACTTTTTTTAGTACACTCAGTGAGTATTCACACAGGGTATTCTGAGATACTAGTTTTGGAATTCATTATGGACATAGAACATAGGAACACACAGGAAACACAGGTGGATGCAGGAGCAGGAGCAGGAATGTAAGCCCATCAGTTAATTAACTGATCCATTTATTTCAAATTGGTGACTGGTATTGTTTATTTATTTGCTTTTGGTAACCGGGTAAGTGCACTAGACAGAACTGCCTATTTTCAGGCATGTCCCGGGAGAGTACAAATCAAGGAACAGGTAAAAACAAATACATATACAGGTTGTACAACAGGAATTTCCAAGCAGTTATACAGAGGTGCAAGTTACATAATACATAGAGGAGGTACATGTCACACAGTATAATACGATTAAAACAGATAAAAAGGCACAATTTATGGTTAATTATGTACAAAACATGACAGTGCTGTTGGTAAGTCAGCAAGGGGACAATTTCCAGGCAGAGACAGGTAACAAAGTGCGTAGCTGCAGCTGAGGAAGAGTGGGGATGGGAGGAATCAAGGGGCCACAGGGTAATTTAAGTGTAGGACAATGGTAGATTAGCATGAATCATGAAGCTAGGGACATTTGCAAATGTCAATGGAGATGAGGTATTTGGAGAGGCATTTCCTGAAAATGGGATGGGATTTGGAGTGCCTAAGATCAAGTGGGAGAGAGTTCCAAAATTTGGGGCATAGCAGGAGAAGGCAAGTTCACCCATCCTGGTAGTGCATTTTGGCACAGATAACAGAGCTAAAGACATGGAACAGAGGAAACGAAGGCAGTCCATAGGGTGAGCATAGCAGCGAGTGTGGAGGAGATAGAAGAATGAATAATGTTATCAAGTCAGACAACCTAATGAATAAGCCCGATGCAAGGAAGGAGACAACCAGTGGAGGTCAGAGTACAGATTACAGTTGTGCTTAAGATGAGGAGCAGATAGTGCAAATCTACAGACATTGTTGTAGGCAACATCCCACATTTGCAAGATGCTTGCCTGTGTGATAGCGAAGACAGGCAGAGCATAGCAGAGTCCAGGGAGGAGAAGGCCTTTGGCAACAGAGATCCTGGTGCTAGGGGTCAGAAACTGATGGACTCGGTAAGCCAGTCCAGTTTTAGCACTGATTTATTTGCAGACAGCTTTGACATGCAGAGAGAAGTTAAGAGATGGATCCAACATGATCCTTAGGTATTCAAAGACTGAATTACTTCCACGAGGGAGCCATCAAGACAAGAAACCTGGAGAGACAGAGTTCAAGTGACAGATTTCCTTTGTGACCCAAACAGCATGACTCTCCCTTGTTTCTCAGTGGTCGTAACACTGAAGTTTAACCTCCCTCATGTACTGTACCTGACCTGATTTGTTTTTAAAGTTCTGATCATGCCATTGTTTAACACTGACCCTTTGACTATTCTGTAATCCCTTCACCCTCTGTGTAAAGAAGTGCTTCCTTAATTCTCCCCTGAATCACTTGCCCATTAGTTGCATTGTATGCTCTCCACCTTTATAAGTTATTCTGTGAGACCGCATGACATTCTGAATTCCTAGGAAGAGCCTAGGGCAAACTTTATCAGTATTCACACAGCCAACAGAACTGAAGTTTTCATTTTTGAAACAGAATTTATTTCGAACATCATTTTTAGATAGTGAAAACCAGTTCTGTTGTGGTGCCTTGGCTAGGAACTAAGTTTAACCATTGGATTCATTTTGAATCTGTATCCAGCCATTGAAGATGTCTGAAGATATAACTGAATTTAGGCATCTTACTCTGTTTTAATCTATGAGATGAAATAACCTTAAATGACCCAACAGTCTGCTTTTGTAAGAAAGTGTGATATAGTTTTCCATTATAGTATAATACAGCTCCCTGTTAATTAGCTTTACTTTCAATGTCTGTGCAATCTGTACAAGATGTGTATCAACATGATTTTCCCCCTCTCTTTTTGTAACTGGAGTCATTTATTTCTAGGTTGTCTTTTTCATGACAATATACATATTGTTGTCTTTGTAACATTTTTGACATCCAGTAAAAAGTTTGTTATAAATTAAATGTATGTGTGGATAGCTCCAAGTCCCCCCTCCCCTTTTCTCTTTTCTCCAGCCACCCACAGCCCTATCTGACAATGTTCCTTGGACAGCTAACCCTCGCCTCATGCAGAGTGTCTATTACAGCACTACCACTCTATATCCTCCCCCAGCAAAAATCCTGTTTTACCAAGTACCTTATCCGCTTGCCGCTTTCTTGTTTTTCCCACTGCACTGAACCTCAGTAACTCTACAATGTAACTGCCATGCTCTCTCTATATGCATTGCCTACTCATGTATCTATGTAACCATTATGAAACTATGTAATTATATACCCCTGTAAGTACATGATGTTTTGTTTGTATGTGTTATGTACTTTGTCTGATGAGGAGCCTTTGGAAATGAGTCCATGACTCAAAGGATTGTAATTCCGATTTGTACAAATAAATAAATATATAAATAAACGTGGACATTCATTGGTAGGAATTTCAGACAAGAGCTAGCCTAGTGACTCATTGTGGCTAACCTCTACTGCTACACAGTAGTTAAAATGGTTTACATTTACCACAAAATATTTATTCCAGTTAATGTATTGTTACTCAGGTTTGTGTCCCTGGAGGATATGACCTGCAATTTACCACTGATGAGAATATAACCAGCTCCATTAAATCAGTGCAACTTTTATATCACTTTGACATGCATATCACAGTAAATCTAAAGAGCACCCTGCCAAGGATAAAGAACAATAGAAACAGGGGAATTTGTAGGAAGGAAACGACCAGCGGTCTAACAAGTGTGCCCTGACCCTACCTAATGAATTGTCATTGATAATTTATCTAGTGTGACTTTCCAACAACACAGTGAGAAAAAAAACTTCATATCATACCTGTCAATCAAACATAAATTGCATTACTCATACTGTACTTTTAACACCTCTTACCCATGACATCCCCTAATTTATGAAACTGTGATTTGGTGACTGTTAACATGAGTGATCAAGATTATATTGTTATACATTTTGCAATACTTATTAATTTAGGCATGAAAAATTTTGTTGTGCCTGAAAATGGGCAGGATTTGTCTAGTGCCCTTACCCAGTCAACAAAAACTAAATAAATAAATAAATAAATTTTACTTGGGAATTAAACAGCATGGAATGCAGAATTCAGGTGGAATGGCAATTCTGCTTCTGAACTGCTTTAAGGACATTTTTCAATAAGTTCTGTGTAGTTCTGAAAGTCCTTTAATTTAAACTACAGAATAGTTTTCCATGGTTTACAGAAACCTAATCCATGGTTTATGTAAACTATAAATTACTAATCTGCACTTTCAGTTCTGCTTTGGGAATTTCAGAATTCCTCTACCAATATAATTCCATTGAATGAGTTCAACTTTTCCAAAATTCCATGATATCCCATTCTGTCAGAATGAGAAAATTCTGCAAAGCACTATTTAAACTACAAAGAAAAACTCCATTCCTCCCCAGATGGCCTGGGCTCGTTCCTTGTCCACTCATACCCCAACACACTAATTTCCTACTCTCTACCCCAAGACAGCTGTTTGACTCCACTTCTAAATGTCTGCAGCACCAACATTCACTGATTTTCCAGACAGAATGTATGTAAAATGAAAAAGGACAGAAATTTACTTTTTATGTTTGTTTGCGCGCAAGCGCAAGAAACATTTTGTGGCAGCTTAGGAGAGAAGTGGGTTGTGGAGGAGCGGCACTGTGGCAGCCAATGTCAACACTTCATTTGTGGGCTTGGCACTGTTCGCCCAATGCAGGCCCAGTGTCCTGATGACACTGGTTCTGCAAAAGTGCCACCAACTTGAAACAATTTGGCCGCTGCAATGAGGGGCCGCCTCGTCATTGCAGTGTCAGCCATTCCGCTGCAATGAGGGAGTGACCCGACATTGCAGGGCAGTGCCTTGCCTGGTGTAACATTTCTAGATACATGGCAGTAGCTGTTGCTGCCTCAGAGTCCCCATAAAAGCGGACGGGGCGACCAATCCCCCTGTCTGCATGCCCTCTCCCCAGATCATCTGCCAATGGGGGAGCCCACTCCTCGTCGGCATAATTCCCCCATACATTTTGTTTGCCAAAGGGGGTACCCAATCCCCGGCATCATGTCCCCCCCCCCTCCCAAAACACAGATCCTTCTTACTCTGCCGACGGAAGGCCACAATCCCTGTCGGCTTCAGTCTCCCCTAAAAACACACAGGTGGCATGCTGGGAGCCCACCCCAGTGTGCCAAATCTACCTGCAAAAACAAAACCTTCTTGTGATGGTTTCAATTTATTTTTAATCAGAAAAGTAGAAAACAGTCCCGCGTTGTGTCCGGTGCTTTCTCTCTCTCCCAACCCGCACCCTCCCACTGCATACCCCACCTACCCACACCCCCCTCACCCCATGCTTACCTCTGGAGTTCAGCACAACGATCTTCAATGGACCGGGAACGTGTTTGCACTCTTTAAAGCTGACCATGAACTGAAGAAATGTCGGTAAGCTGTATAATGGCATAAATAGGTTTTTTTCAACTTCAGTCAATATCTTAGCCATTTTTTGGACTTTTGACACCAAATTTTCAACATGAGGTTATTGGGACCCCTCCTCATGAATTCAATCACTGTCATGGTGTTATTTGGTCCCAAAAGGTGATTTCACAGTTACTGCACAGAATCACCTTTTGAGACTGATTAATGAAAAGGCAGTGCTACCATTCACGAGGTGGGTTCTCAAAAAGCCTAAGTTGCAAATTTGGTGAAAAAAAATGACTATTTTACAAGTGTGCATTGTGCAGTTTCCACACACACTCGTAACTTCACAAATTTGTAATAGTTTCACTCCAGATTTTCAACATTGGCATTTTTCCACACATCCTTATGAACAGTACAGCTGTCATTTTACACATCCTGGCCGAAATGCGTTTTTGCATTTCCAGAGCAGAATAGCACGGTCACTGTGGGAAATCAGTGTTTGGGACAGATTAAGAAAATCACAGTGACTCTGTTCATGAGCTGAGGTCCTAAAATGCCTATGTTGAAAATTTGGTGACAAATGTCCATAAAATGACTGTGTTATGAGCATGCATTGTGCAGTTTCCATGCACCCTTGTAACTTGGCAAATGTGTAGTATTTTCACTCCAGATGTTCAACATTGCATTTTTTTTACCTCCTTATGGCTGTCATTTTTCACATCCTGGCCGAAATGTATTTTCACACTTCCGGCACACAATAGCACAGTTGCTGTGGGAAGCCAGTGTTTGGGACACATTAAGAAAATCACAGTGACATTGTTCATGAGCAAAGGTGCTAGAATGCCTAAGTTGAAAATTTAGTGATGAAAGTCCATAAAATTACTGTGTTACAAGTATACATTGTGCAGTTTCCATGCATCCTCATACTTTTGTGCATTTGTAATATTTTCACTCCAGATTTTCAACACTGGCATTTTTTTCACACCTCCTTATGAACAGTATGGCTGTCATTTTTCATATCCTGCCCAAAATATGCATTTACACATCTGATGCAGAATAGCCCAGTCATTGTGGTAAATCAGTGTTTGGGACAGATTAAAAAAATCAGTGACAAGGTTCATGAGCAGAGGTCACAAAATGCCTATGTTGAAAATTTGATGAAATAATTCCACTAAATGACTATGTTACGTGCATGTGTTGCTCAGTTTCCACGTACGCTCGGAAGTTCGAGCATTTTTAACATTTTCACTACAGATTTTCAACATTGCCATCTCTTCACACCTCCCATGAATGGTACAGCTGTCATTCTTCACATCCTTCCCAATCTGTTTTTGTACATCTGGCGCAGAATGGCACGATCGCTGTGGGAACTCAAAGTTTGGAACACATTAACAAAATCACAGTGCCACTGTTCATGAGAAGTGGCCCCAAATGCTTTCATGAGGTCACAAAAAGGCCATGCTGAAAATTTGTAGTGCAAATGCCAACAAATGTCCAGGGTGTTAGGGTTTCTAACCATAACGTCCCACCTTGTACAGACTGACAGGCATCAGGGGTGTGCCTTTGGATTGCCGGCTGTAGTGCTTCATGCCATTCTGCCCCCACCCCCACCCTGCAGCCAGTAACAGGCATTGAGGTATGGCTTGGACTCTTCAGCCCCAGAGTTTACCCCATTCTCCTATACTGCACCCATTTCAGCGTATGTCCTTATGGAATGCAGCGACTATAAAGTCGAACACCCCAAGGTACACCTCAACACGTATAGGTGTCTGCAGAACAGGGTGAGGTGAAATGGCATGAACGTTATGGGTGATGACCCATACGCATACCCCAATGCCTGTCCATCTCTGCAGGGTGGAGGCGGGCTTGGCGTGAAGTTCAGTACTTCACTGCCATTCCTATTCTGCATCCATCTAACTCCTGCATTTCCAATGCTAATACCAGCAAGCAAACATTCGGTGTTGACAAATGCTTGTTTTAAACTGACATCATGTACTGGGCACTCATGGAAACCTGGGCCCCAGGACATTACTAGGCAAATACTTGGTATTTAAGAAAGAAGAAAGCTGTTTGCCCATCAGGTCTGTCTTCCCACATGAGTGGGCTCAGATTATCCCTTTGTTCTTTATTATGTGCATCTAATACATTGACAATGGGATATCCTAACCTGGAATGAAACTCAAACACAATATATTCTGCGTGCTCAACTGGCAAATTTATTTGCATATAAACCATTTACATCCAAAAACTGGTTTTACCTTCCACAACCATATATCAACATATTTACATTATAACATCTGCAGCCCGACTTTCCCCTCCAGCTAAATATCCTTTCCTTCTGATCTTTGTCTTCTCAGACCCAGGTTTGTAACCTGATGCCCTAATGCCTTCCCAGATCCGTTGGCCTCTGTTCTTGTTGGGGGCTCAGGTGTCTCACCTATTGCCCATATCTGTTCCTCTCCATCCTGCTGGAATATCTACAGGAGGTGGCCAGCCCGACTGGGTGTTGAATCAGCCCGAGCATGCCGCTAGTGCCCCCCCATCCCTTGTTCCTCACCCTCTTTTCACCTTACTTCCACTAGTGTACTTCCAGCTCTGCACTGAAAGGTGCACTCCCCCCCAAACCTCCGCTCTCCAATTCCCATTCCTCAATAACTTCATCAAACCTGTTTGGGAACAATGTGGTACCCACCTTCGAGAGATGTACCCCATCCTGTCTGTAATCCCCAGGGCTATCTTAAGCAATGGCATGCTCTATATAAATTCCCCCAATGACCTTGGTAAAAACTGCCAGTCTTCTGTTCAGCCTCTTCCTTGCCCGTTCAATCCCCTTAGTATCCCTCGCCTGCCTCCACACCCATCTGGGGATGATCTCTGACCAAGCCACATTGATCCCTGGCCACCGTGTTTTTACAATTCCTATATCCCTTTGTATTTCTCACAGTAAATCAACTCATGGCCATTCCCTCAAATCATTCCCCCCCAAATATATAATTAACAAATCAGGTTTTGGGGCTCTGATCTTTTAGTCCTCCAAGAATGGCAATAACTGACCCAATTGCATGCCCCAAAATCCTTTCCATAGCAGCCAGACAGAATCCATTGCTCTCTGCAGCTGTCTCCCATCTAGCATATTTGCTGCTTTCTTTTCAGCCCAGAAAATGAAAGAATGCCCCATAATCCAGATCATCCTCCTGCGCCCTGCACCTAGAACAAAAGAACAGAGCACAATGGACTACCTATTCCCTTACATATTTCTGGTAACAGGCCAAGTTCCATCTCCCCTTCTCTTCGATCCCCTCCTCTGAGGCACACAGTGCAGCCACCTCTGATGCAGCCCCAGTGTGGAACTAGTGAGATGAAAATCCACTGGCATCTTTCCCAATAAATGCCATGCCTTTTGTGATCACTGCCAAAACCTCGTATGCCGCCACCGCCACCCCATTCCCATGAACAAAGAAGGGGCTCCCTGGCCTGGTCTGATCTCTCAGCATTATTCCAGAGCCCTTACCACACATGTGGCCCAATTAGCACCGCAGAGTAACCTGATCCGAGCCCCCACCCCTGTCTTATCTGTTTTTGACCTTCTCAAGTTAATTGCTGCCCCCATCTTATCCCAATGAATATACTCACTCTTCAAACCATCCTACATATGCTTTTGGCTGCCCGTTACTACCTCACTAACCCTGTACGCCCCCTGCTGCATGACCAGAAATAATGCCCTGAATAACCTCTCATCATATGCCGAGCTGCAAATACACCTTGAACTATCCAACAACTTCCTGAACAACCTGCCCTCGATTGGGTGTCTGCAATCTGGGGTCTTCCCTTTTACCCTCTGCCATTCTTGCATCATTCTTCTAACCGCCGGTGTTCTGGAGGGGGCTGCCCATCCCTTTGCCTTTCAGACCACCCCATGCCCACCAAATATTTGCCCATTGTAGAATGGGTTAACTACTCATCCCACTTCTGTACCATGAACCTAACCACCTGATGTTCTCCACCTGGTCACCTACCTCAAACCCCTGCTGCTGTCAAAACTCCTGGAACACTTTCCACACTTTCTCATATGACCTTAATGTGTTTGTGGACCAGGAGCTCCAACACAGCATGCTGGCTCTCTCCATCCAATCTCTCACAGCATGGGGGGGACCAACGTCCTGCTGGCCGCAGCGGTGTGTGCCACCTCTCTGAACCTGTGTAACTGAAGGCGGGAAAGGCTGTCAGCTATCTCATTACGGATGCCTTTAACATTACTCTGGTCACCCTATCAGTGGAACCCTGCTGCCAGTTCAAGATCTCCACCACTGCCATGTTGTCATACCAAAAGATGATTTTTCTTTTCCGAAACTGTTCTCCCCACATCATCACTGCCACCCAAATGGAAAATAACTCCAGGAATGTAATATCCTTAAGTAGCCCTTCCCTCTCTCATCTCTTCGGCCATACCTTGGATATCCATTCTCCTTTAAAGTATGCCCCCATCCCTAAGGCTCCAGCCCCATCAGTGTACAGATCCTAATCAGTGTTGTACATCCAGTCCTCCTGCCAGAATGGACCCCTTTGTACTCATCCAGCAACTGCTCCAACACCTCCAGATCCTGTCTCACCCCTTTTGTAATGTCATCCCAATGGTGGGGGGGCCTTGCCTGGCCTGTGGCCCTGGCTAGCCTAAGAGTGAAAACCCTCCCCGGGGCCACTGCTCTGCATGCAAAATTCAGAAGTCTGAGCAGCTGCTGTACCACCGATAGCTACACCCTCCTCCTAGCTTTTACTAAAACCAGTAATTCCTTTAATTGGTCAATCTTGTCCCTGGGGAGCCAGAAAACACCTGCCTCAGCATCTACCATTATACCCAAAACTCAGGCTTCTTCAACAGCCCTTCCATTTTGTCCCTCACCAGTGGTACCCCTAAGGTCTGGAACTCCCCCAACATCTTGCCTGTCCCAGCTTCCTCCTCGCACACCAGTAAAGAATCATCCAAATAATGCGGTACTCTCTTGTACCCCCCCATCAAATTCCCATTGCAGCCAAGTGCTGAATGCCTCAAAGGCTGTACATGCCACTGAGCAGCCCATGGACATGGCTTTATCAAAATAATATTCCCCCTCAAACTGAAACACCAACAGATCCCAGTTCTCTCTCACTGGCAGCAAACAAAAGGTGGACTCGATATCCATCTTTGCTAACCAGGCCCCATCCACTGCCCTGATCAGCTCAATGGCTTGCTCTAACATTGCTTAAGACACCACCCTGTCCCCCTCAGGAATGCTGTCATTCACCGAGCCTCCTTCGGTGTAGGATAGATGGTGTATAAGCCTGTATTCCCCCAATTTCTTCTTGGGCACTAAGCCCAGAGGAGACACCCTCAGTTCCTGCAATGGCGGTGTCACAAAAGGCCCCTCAACTCTCCCTGCTGCTATCTCCTTGTCTATCTTCCTTTTACCAACCACTCCTTCCCCTTTGTGGATCCCAAATTCTTCGCCTGCATGGCCACTCTTGGTCCTATGTAATGCAGATTGAAACACTTTGTGAAACCCTCCATAAGCCTTCTCCTTGCCAAACTATCATGGTAACCCTCCATCCATTCCCAAAGAATGTCACTCCTAATAGGCATACATGCTCACTGGTACCCCCTGCCCCCCACGACCCTACCATCCCTTGATGTCTTTAACTACTTGTCCCAGCCCCAAATGCCCTCCATATCCTCTTCCTCTCCCGCCTTGTGCCACTCCTCCTCCCCTTGCACCCCCGTGAGTTCCCCCAAAATGTCTGCCCTGCGTATGGCTGAAACCCTGTCCTATCCCCCACACTTCTACACCTGGAAACTGGTTGCGGTCCTGTGCATTTTGAGCAAACATGTTTGAATTTGTAGTTTGCCAAAACTACAGGTCACCTTACTGAAGCCCCAACGTGTCTTTAACGTAGTGCCGCTGGCCCCTTTCACCCCCTTCAAATGACCCTGAACCCTGACCTGTGAGCATCTGCACCCAGAGGTCCACATGCATGGCATCCCAGCAGATGTCCCCGTGCTTTGCTATGCACTGACAAAACCGATCATCATACACTAACCACCTATAACCCCCTTTGCTTTATATGCATCTCTAATCATGGCTGAGTAGGTCAGCAATGGGATCGCCAACTGTAACTGCTTCTGGAAGAGAATAGCGCTGAAAATTTGTAAACCCTGCCAATCAATTGTCAAATGTCTTGCCCTTGAAATCCCTGTCCTCTGTGGTCTTACCCACCAGAGGTAGTGCCACCTCCATCTTTGACCTCCCTACTGAATCCCCCTCCACATTCTTCTTCAAGGCTTCCTTATCAACCAGCGCAAACATGTTGACATAATCCTTCTTCCTTATCTTCTGTTTTATTGCCTGTGGCACATGGTCCCCCAGTGTCATCCCCGGGAAACCGTCTGCCTGCCTGTCCCCTCTTCCCTTCACTTCCCGATAACCCTGCCCCTTGGCCATGGGTCCCTTTCCCTTTCAACTCTGATAACACCCTTTCCATTTCCTCAAGCCCTTTATCCCCCTAACTGCTATTAAACCCACCAAGTAGTTCTTTAGACTGCCATCCAGTATTAACTCGACCATGTCCTTACCTTTTGGCGCTGCCATCTCCTCCCCTGCTGGCTTTCTCAGCCTCTTCCCTGCTCTGCCTTTCTCTCCTTTGTATTCCAGCTCCTTTCTTTTCCCTGGTCCAAGCTCCTCCTCCTCTGCCTTGTGGGCGTTCTCAAGCATGGATTGCACCTGTCCCATTAGGGCTGCTGCCTGTTTGGTCAGCTTCTCCATGGCACTCTCCTTCTTCCCCATGTTCTTCTTTGGTGCCATCTGAAAACACACAGTCCTCATCCACCAAAAAGACAAAAGTTAAAACTTTTATATTTTACATCCGTCCAGCAATCCTGTAGACCCACCCCCTATTTCCTGGCTATTGTGCTGCTGGCCTGCTTGGGGGGGGGGTTGGGCACACCCCAACCCCCAACTTTGTTATCCTATCTGGCAGCTATCCCCTGTCTTTTATATATATATATATATATATATATACTGTATATGTCCCCCACCCCAGCTGGCCTCCCAAGAACTGCCTGCAGTGCTCCTATTTCCCATGCTTCCCCCCCTCTATATTTATTGCTTCTTGGTATCCTTATTTTAATAGATATCATTTGCTTTTAATTTTTTATATTTTGTAGTCTCCCTCCTGGGGGATTGAACCAATGGCCTCTGCCATCAGGCTGTTAACAAGCCCGTCGAGATGCCCTCTTGGGCTCCCACCCTCCAGCTCAATACTTCCAGACCCCTCCTTTTAACATAAATGATTAATTATCCCCCCCCCATCATTACAATTCATGTTCTGCAGCCACTGCCCGCTCTTGACATGTGTGCTCTAAGATGGCGGCGGGTGCTGATGGTCGCAAAATGGTGGCTGACTTTGTGGCGGGGGATGCTCCTGTCCCATTCTGCTGCTGTATATGTTTTGTATCCTAGGTTTTGCACCGTCCCTGGAGTTTTTCCTGCTCCAGTACCACCCACTTCCAGGGTATGACTGAGCTTTAAGCTGCCCACATGGCCATGGATCAGGCCTGTCTCGCCACTGTGGCCCACCTGCCTCCCAGAACATTAGGCCTGTCCTGCCAGGCCTGTTCTCTGTAACCCCTTCCCCACTGTCGTATTATTAAGTAGCACACCTCAGACTGAAAAACAACTGTAAATTTTTTTTTTTTTTTAAGATGCATTGTTTTATGTTTGCTTACAAACATCGGTATAAAGCACCAGATTATTCGTTTTTTATAATATCCGATTCATGTGGTGTGTGTCTAGTTTTTGTATTCAGGGTGTGAGTTTCAAATTAACATGGGAGATGTCATCCTCTTGCTAACCCATTTTCAAGCAGGCATTTGTTCTGTATCCCCCACATTGCTGCCTAATACTTGTATCATTCATATATGTAGTATTGATTATTTACCAGCTTATTCTGGGGCTTTGACTGGACATTTGAATAGTAAAATGCTATGTCCACCAGAAACGTTTTTATTTTGTGTGCTGCCTTTTATTTTTGGTACTTCGCATCTGCTTGGCTGTCCTTCCAAACTCGGTACTTTTGTTTTACATATATTTTCTGTGGGAAGAGAGCAATTATATTCTGTTTTGATACAATTAGTGAAAAGGGTACATTTATAGCAGCAGTACTTCTGTAACCACTGAAAGGAGAGGAAATTGTTTAACCAGGAGAGGCACACTAAGCTAAAACTTGTTTCCAGGTGCAACCTGGGAGCACAAGAAAGTTAAGTGACTTGCTCAGGGTCACAGAGTATGCAAGTGGGGGCTGTGGGGTAACCCATGAAGTGGGAGCATGAGGAAGGGTGCTGTCTGTTATGGTGATACCTTCCTGGTGCAATCCACTCATGGTGACGGAAAGGTAGGGCGACCGGATGAGGGGGGGGCCAGACTAGGCGACAGGATGTTTGCTGCTCATTGTATGCGCAGGCGAGGCGCGCGTGGCGTGGGGCTGGGAGGGTAGAGGCTGTAGAGAGTGGTGCTGCAGTTGCCAGTTAAGCTGCATCATGGCATTGGGGATAGGCTAGTGGCTGGGGTGGCTGAGGTACCGGGTTCGGGTCCGGGTGCTGGTGCGATTTCTATTGCGCCCGGCCCGAACCTTTTCATTTTTACTGCTTTCACTGCCCCCGACATGAACCCTCCTGGAGTTGAGAATCCTTAAGTGGTGAGGTCCGGGGCGCGAAGCCCCCTGCGAGGGAGGGGTGTGGGTGGGCACAGCCTCCCCACAGAAAGCAGTAAAAATATGTCCTGGCACTTTTGTGCTGGTGCGCTGGGGTTGTCAGAGTGCCGAAAATGTGTTCGGCACTCTGACTGAGCAATAACGGCGATCACCTTTAGGCATTTGCTGTTATCACAAAGACCTGGGCTATGGGATTCAAACCCAGGTCTCCATGTTTACAGCTCAGAGCCTTAAACTACTGCTCTATACTGCCTCCAAAAATTGTCATGTCTTTTTTAACAACTGCCATCAGCTCCCCTCGTGCACCCCCACTGTGCAATCCCCAACTCTCCCAAAGCTGCTTTGGTGACAACCTTTCATGCAGGCATGCCACTACCACGCCATCCTCTGGCCCCCTGCTACACAGACAATCACTGGCCCATCAAGCCTCATGACCTCGGGATGCCTGCACCAACCATGGATCTTGGCAGCCAATCTGCCTTCGTAAACCCTGAAGCAGGACCAAAATGGCAGCATACCCACTCCTTTCCTCGAAAATCCTTTTACATGAAATGCAATCTTCAAAATTAAACATTTTGATTACCTTTGGGTGGTGACAGAAGTAATGTAAAAATAACCTGCAGTTTGGTCACGTGATGGCTACCTAAGTGAGAAGAGCACCTTCTACCTCATTCTCCAACTCACCTGCAAAATCTTCATTCTGCTGCCTGCCTACAACTCTTAATTTTGGTACACCTCATTGGGAAAGTAACTGAAACATTGCTATACCGAAATGTGAGGTCTTACGATGGATGTTTACATGAGAAAGGCACCTCCGCAGCATTCGTCACCACCTACCCCTGAGAAGGACAAGGCCACTAAATGGCCTAAGCAGCACACTGCTGGTGCCAGCAAGAACCTGACCGGCAATGTAGCCCTGATGGAGGAGCACTTCCTAGATATAATGGCACCCATCCAGGAGATGATTTCCACCATTTTGGCGGATCTCCATCAAATCTGTACCGCTGTGGACTCCTTAACACTCAGGGTGGGTGACTCTGAAGCAAGGCTTGCCTCGGTTGAAAAATGACGGGGAGGGTGAAAAAAGATAACACCAACCCAAGAAAAAGAATCAAGAAGTTAGAAGAAAAGATCGAAGATTTAGAGGGGCGTAGCTGATGTAATAATTTGCTAATTATTGGATTGCCAGAAGCAGAGGAGGGCAGCAATCCAATTCTTTATATCCAGAAATTCTGTGTTAAAATAGCAGGCCCGTTGTCTAATGCTGCATCCTACATAATCGAGCGGGCTCACTGCTCCCTGCACCCCTCCTCTCCACCAGCAGGTGCACCTCCGAGACCTGTAATCTTCAAGTTGCTTAATTTCCAGGATAAGCAACATATCCTCAGCAAAGTTAACGAGATTTGTGAGGTACAATGGGAAGGACACAAAATTAGAATTGCTCAGGCCCTATCCCAGTCAGTGTGATCCAAACAACAAGAATTCCATACAATCGTGTCCAAACTGATTGCAGCTGGCTTCAGAATGAGATATCCTGCTGTTCTGTAGGTCAAGCATGGCGACAAATGGATCCCCCTTGAAACTCCTGAGCAAGTGACCATGGAGTTAAAAATGCTGTTACCTGACTTGTTCAAATGACTCCAAGTGATCCCCTCAGTGCTCATTTTCTTCCCCTGGGAGTGCTGGTGAGGTTAAGTTACTGGCTTTCCTGACTCTGATCTGATGCGAGTAATGAGGGTGCCCAGGTGTTATGCGGCACTCCTCCTCGTATTTTCGGCGATTTGTGCCTGCTAGCACTTAATGAGGGCCAGTGGCCCTGCAGTGTTTTGGCTCCTGAGAGTGCTATCCTCCTTTCCCCTTTCCCGCAATTGACTTCTGCCATGGGACTTGCCTGATCTCCCCCACAGTGAGCGACACAGGATCTCAGATGCATTTGGCCTTTGGTTTTGCTTCTTTCCTCCTTGATGATGAGCCAGTTGAAATTGACTGATTTGGCCAGAGGAACAGAAAGAAGGGGAGTCATGAGTACCTCCCCTCACTTTAATCGTTCTTCCCCTTTCTCTCTTTTTTTTTTTTTTTGTATATCCCTCGCTGTTTTCCGGTGAGGAACCCAGAGTGAGCCCAATATCATATGCCTGGACTGAATAACTCTGCTCCGTGTTTAAAGTTACTTATTCTGAGCCATCCTCACTAGTCACCGGTGACATTATAACCAATATTGGAGTGTTTTCTTTTCTTTAAGATATGGCAGAGACAAATCTGTGGGACAATACACGGAGCATGAAGGCCTTTCATGCTTCTATTATTTTCATTCTTTTTTCTTTTCCCTGTAACATGCATTTGTTCCCTGCCAATAGTCCACTTGTTTAATGCTGTTATTTCATAATGTTTGTTCTCCTGTATATATAATGCAGATACCTGCAATTTTGTGGGATGGGTGGAGGTAGCGGGGGTGGGGTGGGCGTGGGATGTATCTCTCTTTGTGTAGTGTGAACAACATCACCTGATAGTGTGTATTTAGTGGTTCAGTTTGTTAGAACTGGGGATAGTTAATTGTTGGGATAAAATGTGTTTTTTCTTGTTGTGGGTTCTGGGGGGTGAGAGCATGGGATAAGGCTCAGAATCTGCAACTTTTTCCTTTTCTCATACTGTTTTTTGAGGGTTCATGGGGTGGGTATATCTGTGCAGACTCTTTTTGTGATAGTGCATTCAACTTTAATTGGGATGAGGTCGCTCTCATATTCATGGTTCGCTGCAAAACCCACCGGTACATGCCACTGTCTGATTGAATATGGGAGGGCCATGTATGTTCATAAGTTGGAATATCAAAGGGGACCAAGATACAAAGAAATGAATAATGGTCTTAAAGCATCTTTCCCACCTAAAGGTGTGAATTGCATGTTTACAGGAAACTCATTTACAGAGGGAGGACATATCTCTTTTTAAGAGGGAATGGATGGGACAAGTGTTCAGTGCTGGAGCCTCCTGTAAATGAGGGGGCACTGTTATTCTTATCGCCAAGTCAGTGCCCTTTGTCATGACTCAAGAATGGTGGGATCCATCAGGACAATATATCATAATTCAAGGCACCCTAGAATCTTTCCCAATACTGATAGGCTCCATTTATGGTCCTAATATGGACTCCCCCCTTTTCTTTACCCAGCTGCTCTCCTTAATATCATTTGACCCCCCTGATACTGACTTTTCTAGGGGGCAACTGGAATTTGGTCCATCAGACAGATTTAGACCGTTCAGATAACAAGAGGCAAGGATTGTCTCCTGCACAAACGGCTCTACATTCACCTTATTTCTGGTGCAGGCCTGATTGATGTCTGGCATACCCTGCATCCCACAGATAGATCATATTCCTATTCTTCCCTTCCCCCCTCACATGGCACACTATCCAGAATAGATTACTGGTTGGTAAGTGCTTTCATTCTCCCAGGTGTTATGGATGTAGCCATTTGCTCTAGAGTAATATCGGATCATGCTCCGGTCACTGTTCTTTACTATTGGGTCCAGGCATTCGCAGAGAATCCCTCTGGCGCTTGAACACTCAATTGCTCCAAGCTCCAGATATACCAACCCATGTCCAGGACTTCATCTCCACCTTTCTGGATGATAATCTGGGCTCAGTGGAAAAGACTGATACGGTGTGGGCTGCCCTTAAATGTGCCCTGCGTGGAGATTTCATCCACATTTCATTCACAAAAGCTTGGAAGAGTAAGCTTCTTCTGGACACTCTCTTGGGTGAAATCAGTAGTAGGGAATCATCCCTTCACCGTTCATCTCGGACTCGGAGTGGGCCGAGCTCCATCGTTTACAAGCCCAGTTCTCAGACCTAATGGCACAGAAAGCAGAACTTGACATTCATCGTACAAGGTTGAAGAACCTTGAATCTGGAGAAAAAGTTGGGAAGCTTCTTGCCCTTAGGTTGAGACAAGCAGACTCTGTGAAATATATTTCCAGTTTAAGGGTGGCACCGAATGAACCGATAGTCTCCCATCCTAGAGACATTGTCACTATTTTTGGTGACTACTATGCCAAACTTTACTCATTTTCAGACTATCCCCCTGTAATGGACCAGAATATTTTAGATTATTTACACTCAATAGATGTGCCAGTATTGCCCTCATGTCTCACAAAACACCTTCAGGCTCCAATCTCCCTTTTGGAGGTTCACCATGCTATTATGCAGTTGTCTCAGGATAAAGCCCCTGGACCTGACGGTCTGCCAAATGACCTCTACAAAGCATGCCTCTTACAGCTTTCCCCATTACTTGTAGAGCTATTTAACTCACAGTTCTCCCAGGGATTACAAGACACCAGTTTCCTATCAGCCCTGATTACTCTGATCCCTAAGCCAGGGAAAGACCTCTTGTGCCCTGGGAGTTACCGTCCAATTTCCCTCTTGAATATGGATGTCAAGATCCTGGCCAAAATCCTTGCTAACCACCTCTTACCAATAATGGAAGGAGTCATTGGTAGGGAACAGGTGGGATTCATGACCAGGAGGATATCTGGAGATCATATGAGGAAACTATTCTGCCTTTTGTTGGCCTCCAGAGAGTCCATGATCCCTCAATCCTGGTCTCCTTGGATGCTGAAAAGGCTTTTGATTGGGTCTCCTGGTAATTTCTCTTCACCTCTCTATGTTGATTTGGAATTCCGGATTACTTCATTAAATGGATTCAGGTGATATACACCTCTCCTACAGCGCAAGTGTGGTGCAATGGATGTTTATCAGACTCCTTTCCTTTGCAAAGAGATACAAGGCAGGGGTGTCCTCTCTCACCACTACTGGTTAACTTCCACCTGGAGCTCCTAATTAGGAAAATCCTTGCTTCTCCAGCTATTAGGGGTATCCAGGTTGAGGGGAAGAGATACACTCTATCGGCTAATGCCGATGACCTTCTCCTCCACATTGAAGACCCAGAAACATCCATACCAGCTCTTAAACATGAATTGGACACGTTTCCTGCAGTATTGTTTTACAAGCTGAATCTGTTCAAAACACAGATTTTCCCCCTCAATGTCCACACCACCAAGTTTAGTTGTGACAGTTTCGGTCTTTCTTGGGAACACCAGGCCCTTACATATTTGGGGATCAGCATCACCAGGGTTATCCCCTACATGATTAAAAAGGATTTCACTAATTTAAAGCAGATAATACAAGCGGACATGGATCACTAGGGAGTGTTACCTCTCTTTGTTTGGGGCATGTTAACATCCTCAAAATGAATGTTCTGTTCTATCCACTTGGTATGCTGGGTTTTTTCTTTCCTCAAATTTGGTTCCAGAGGTTGCAGAGGTATTTTAAGTCTTTCCTTTGGAAAGGTAAGGCAACTAGAAGGGCATATTATAAGTTAACGACCCCAAAATTGCAAGGTGGTTTGGCTCTTCCTTCCCTCTTCAAGTATTACTATGCTCAACACCTTAGCAAAATAGTGTTTGGTCAAAAGAGGGCACCCAAGAGAGGGGTGACAACTACCTCCCCATTTGGTTGATATAGAACAGGACCTAGCGCACAAGTTTGCCAGCTCACTCTGCACCCTGACCTACCTGATTCCTTCTTGTCTTTCACATCCACTTAGGGTCTCCCCTGTGACATGGCCACTGAAGGCCTTACTGCAGACTCAAAGGCTCCAGTCAGAGGACTGGCACCATTCTCCCTCACAACCTATCTTCAACAATCTGCACTTCCAGATTGGCCATCATCCCATCCCAGCCACTTTTCTTCCCAAATTGAAGGATACCATCTTGGCCGACTTCCTTTCTGGGCAAGAATTGGTGGTCTTTACCAATTTTCAAACCGAGTTCCAGCTAGGAACCGAAGATATTTTCAAGTATATGCAAATCAGGCACTCAATTCTCTCTTTTCTAGGTCAGAAATTTCATATCTCTGACCCTCCAGTGGGGCGAACCCTAGTATTCCAAGAAGTCGTCCAGCCGCATGCAATATCCAAAGTATACAAGCAGTTACTGGTAGCAGATTCCACTCTGTCTCAAGGGATCTGCTACTACTAGGTCCAAGAGCCTTTCCTCCCACCAGAACCTGAGTTTTGGCAGAAAGTGTGGAGCACCATTTATGCGTACATTAAACAGGACAGACTACGTCTGATCCAGTTCAACATTATGCATAACCTATATTACACCCCAATAAAGTTGAATAAAATGGGTTGGATTTCTTCTCCAGTATGCTACCACTGTAAACACGCTCCTGGGTCTTCATTTCACTTGCTCTGGGAAAGTACTCATAGTCAGACTTTCTGGAATTCTATTAAGCAAGTCTTGGACCCACTTCTTCGACTTGAAACTCTGTTCACATCAGAGTGTTGCTTACTGTCCATATTTCCCCCAGGAACGCCCAAAATAAGAAAGGCCCACTTAACCTTGGTGGCAGCAGTGGCTAAACTGGTCATGCTCAGACACTGGATAGTGGATTCCCAGCCTTCAACTATGGAATGGTATAGAGAGATCCTCCTGGCCATTCAGTTAGAGAAGCACATTTCCTATATACAGCATCAGCCTCAAAGATACCAGAAGGTTTGGGAACGCTTGATGGCTTTGCTTGCCTTATGGAAGCCATAGATTAAGTTAATTTTCCACTCTCTATTCAGTTATAGTATTAATTATGCACAGACGGGGAGGGAGGGGCATTGGGGAGGGTAGTATGTATTATACTTGTTTTAGTGCTGTATTTCTTTTTCTTGATTGTATATGCAGCAATTATTGACTGCATCCATATTGTTCCCAAATAGCTGATTTTCTCTAAATAGGGAAAAAAGATAATAAAGTATATTGAAATAAAAAAAAATATTAATAATAACCTGCAGATAATGTTAATAACTCTCTATCAGTCATCTAATAGAGCCCTATACAGTTAGCAGGGAAGTCACCCCAAGTGCTGTCCTACTCCCTCACAGCAACTACAACATTTCCCTCTCTCCCTGCTTACCATAGTCACCCTACCCCTGTGGCAAGCTCCTGCTTCCTACCCCCTGCTTCACTACCGTACCTCTGTCCTTTCTCTGCTTTAACAGTCATAATCAGAAAATTCTGCCAGTCGATGTGCTGTTACTCTTGAGAAATGTCAGAATCTCAAGAATGTCAGCAGACAAGTGGCAGTGCACTGGCTGCAGCCCCACTTTTCCCCCCAGTGGCCTCTTCCTATTTTCCCCTCTGCCAATCTCCAGGCACCCTCTATCTTGATGGACTCCCCAACTCCACACCTTCCTTGCTCTACCCCCCTCCCTTATCTCCCTCCCTCCCTCTCTCTCTCTCTCTTTCCCTGTTCCCACCCCCAATTTCCAGGCTAGGATACCCCTGACAATCTGTGTTGCTCTGGAATGGCAACCCTTTTTCTTGAAACTATTTAATGAATTGGAATTGACAATCTTCCCTGAAAGTCTATTCAGCATTCTCCCTACCCTCTGGGTGTAGAATTCCCATTGTCTCTTTCACCCTGTCATTAATCTGACCATAACGCTAATGCAGTAAATAATTCTTACCATTGGGTCATTAGAACATTCTCTCTTCAGTGACAGCATAAGAACAAAAGGATTTCACTCCCTGCTCTTGTACTTGAGTAAGTGTGCCCCAGACTACCAATGTAATGGGGCAGGGGAGTGCATGCCTGCAAGCTCTTGCATAGCCAAAGCCTCTTGTCAAATCCCTGCCTAGCTGTGTCCCTGGGTGACCTCTAGCATGAATTGTACCAATAGCCCAGGACATTTAAAAATTGTATCCCTGAATATTTGCAGCCTTCTCTCCAAATTGCCACAATTTCAGGCCTGGGTGGCTCAGACTGATTCTGCCATCATTTCCCTAACAGAAACGTGGCTATCACCAAAGATCCCAGACACAGCAATTCCCCTTAATGGATACAACCAGGACCATACCTCAAAAAGAGGGGGTGGTTGTCTTGTTTACTTCAAGAGTGACATCAAAGGCCAAATACTGCCCATTAGCTTCCACACCAAGGAAGCACAGGTTCTAACACTAAAACTTAACATTGGACAACAAAAAAAAATGCTACTATTATCTACTGTATACCTGCCTCTGTGACGCTACCCACTGGCTTCCCACAGCTCATAAGCCACCTCAAACAGAACAAACTAAACTGGGAACATATAATCCTAGAGGACTTCAACATTAATTGGTAAGCACAGAATACAGCGACAGTTAGAGATCAAATAGCCGGCTTGTACCTGACCCAACTGGGCACACAACCCACCAGACAAAACTTCCATACAGGAACCTGCACTCTCATCAACTGGCTACTCTTCTCCTGTCCTGAACATACTGTATCGCAGAGGTAACAGTCCTACCTGACACCATCAGTGACTACTTCCCTGTACTACTTACCTGGACTAACAAGTTCACCAAGAGTAAGCCTAAGACCACCAGGAACAGATCACTAAGACCTGGTCAACTAGACTTCTTCAGCCACTACCTAAAAAGAGTTGACTGGTCCCCACTGGATAGAGTCAAGGATGGAAACCAAGCACTGGATAACTTCTGCAGTATCTTCACTAAGCCCTGCGACATCTTTGCTCCTTATAAAATAAAGAAAGCCAGAGGAATCCCCAACCTCTGGCTGTCTAGCCCTCTAATTGAAAGCATGCAACTCAGAGATCACCTGTGGCATAGTGCCAAAGCCACCGGGAATCTAGCTGACTCCCAAGCATATAAGACAGCTAGAAATACCCTCACAAAACTCATATCTCTGGTGAAAGCAGCTGACTACAATGACCTCCTAGGAAAGACCTGGGGTAGAGGGAGGGAGTTCTGGGACTCTGTAAAATCTCTCATGGGTAGAGCCTCAAGGGCCCCACTGGACCTTATACTTACCACCTCTGGCACATTGCAAGACCCAAAGGAAATCGCTGATACTTTTAAATGTTGCATTCACGGACCTCAGCAATGTGTTGCCACCTGTATACCTGAATCAAACCCTTGTATGCCAGCAGCACAACCTCAACACTCCATCACCATGGGATAATGTTACCCCACCATTCTATTTCAGGCAAATCTCCCCAGGTGAGACCATCAAATATATCAAATAGGTCCTTGGTAAGACCAGGATGGGAAGTGATATGATCGATATGAAGATGGTAGCACTCACATTAAACTTGTGGCACCGCTCACCAAGGTATTCAATGCATCGCTGAGATCTGCCATTTTCCCTGGTAGGTGGAAAGAGGCTGTAGTTACATCTGTTTTTAAATCAGGAGACAAAGCTAATCTAGCAAACTTCCGACCCATCTCGATTTTATCCCCCCTCTCCAAAACAATTGAAAGGGTGGTCTCAGAACAACTAACTGAGTACCTAGAAAGCATAGCCTTCTCTTCTTGCAACAACATGGATTCTGACAAAACCACTCCACCATCACCGTGCTAGTAGAGTACACCACTGAGCTTTATGGGGCCCTGGATAAAGGGATGGCAGCGGGGTCTATCACCAAGGCCTTTGACACAGTCAGTTACCAACTTCTACTGAAATGTCTCCTCTCTACAGGATTATCAATGGACTCTTTGGCCTGGTTCCATAGTTACCTCACCCATAGATCTCAATGGGTCAGGATCAGCAATACAATCTCTGAGCCCAAGGAAGTAAACCTAGGGGTGGTGTAAGGTTCTATCCTCGGTCCTCTCTTATTCAGTCTCTTCATAAATGACATGCCTTCAACCTGTTCTGCACACTCCGTACTCTATGCAGACGATGCTGTTATCTCCATCCCAGTGAAAAACCTGGGATCAATAAGCTCTGTACTTCAGCTCAATTATTGTGCATTGGAATCCTGGTTCACCAGAAATAAACTGCTACTCAACTACAAAATGACAAAGAGCATGCTCTTCAGCACCCCACAGAGCAAGATTCGAGGGTCCTCACTACATATACTTAGTAGCAAGGAGAAGTACTAGACTAAGTCAACACATTCAAGTACTTAGAGATTCACCTTGATGACACCCTCACCTTCACTGCCCATGTTGAGCAACTGGTAAAGTCCACCAACATGAAGCTTGGCATCCTGTACAGACACCGCACCTCTATGATACCGTCTGCCCTGAAACTTGTTACGTGCAGTTCAGTTCTCTCATCTGTGGATTATGGCCTTGTCATATATGGGGCAGGCACAGACACAGTGCTTAAAAAGGTCAAAACCATCCTCAACAAGGCCTGTCGCCTGGTCCTGGAAGCACACAAAATGACTCACTCTTGCGACCTACACAAGGAAACTGGCTGGCTCCCATTCCACCACAGACTCCAATACCAGGTCTGCCTCCTTGCTAAAAAGTCCCTAATGGGGTCCATGCCTAGTGCTTCTTCAGCCCTCTTTGAGCCTGCACAGCCATCTAAATGCACAAGGAGTGCCTCCAGGGCTGTCCTAATTGTTCCCTTCAAACAAACTACCCTCGGCCAAAGATCCCTCTCCTACTGTGGGCCTAAATGGTTCAGTGATCTGCCTGCAGACCTTGCCGACTCCCCCAGAGTTGGCCACTTTAAAAATGGGCTTTGATCTCTTCTTGCAAGCAAATCTGACTGCCAGTGTTTCTGTTAACCCATGGCCTCTGACAGCCGTTTTCGTACCCGTCAAACACTACCCTCTCTCACTCCTACCCTCCTGTTCCACAACTGACCACTTCCCCCCCACCTACTACCTTCCCTTGACAAAGCCTCACCTTAGCTGCTAAAACTGCATTTCTGCAGACTGGGAGTGACCCATCTGAACTATAACATGATTGTTAAACATTGTACCACACTTCATTAGTGCTGCATTAATATGTTTCTCCGCAAGTGTGGTCCTGTTTCTCCTTACTTGTTCTACCCTGCTTAATGTTGTAACTGCACACTAATACCACTTGTTAGTTGATGTCTTTCTGTTCTGCAATGTTTCATCACCTGTAAATGTCTTGGATTCCTTGTTGAGTTGGAGCCTTTGTAAACGAGCCCCCGGTTCAAAGGTATTAATCCGAATTTGAAATTAATTAATTAATTAATTAATTAATAAAAAAGAAGCGTTGTCTAGAACTTTTTCTTACCCATGAGTATATGCTGGGATTTTGCATTATATGGTGTAACTGTCTTAACTAACTTGGAGGAATGTTTTTGTCAACTGTGCTTACAAGAAAATAATTCTTCCATAATAATAAATACACCCCAAACATCACAGCACCACAAGGAGAGAGAAAAATACATCAACATGGACACCACCTGAAGGCAGAAATCCTAAATTGATCTATATATCAGCAGTTTTTGCCACAGAGTAAATTCCTAAATCTGGAACAAGAATTCCAAAACTCACAGCTTAAGCCCCGTTGAACTGAGGGCAAAACAAAGACTCGAACAGAATGAGAATATAATTATTAAACCAGAAGACAAGGGTAGAACTGTGGTGATTATGGAGAAAACACAATGGCGGGGATACTCCATGGCAGCCAGACAGCACGCAAGTGTCACAGATCCTGGCCACAGAGTCCAGCACCCACAGAAAGATGCGCAGTGGATGTGTGCTCTACCACCAGCAACCATGCGGCCCCCAGCCATGGCTCCACCCCCCATTGTGTAGGTGCATGTGGGCTCTTCCTCAGACATGGGCTGGCAACCAATATGATGCCCAGACCCGGACCACCACTGGATCCCATGCACCCACAGGGTGCCATGACAGTCAGGTATCTGCAGTGTGACTGTGACATTGGGGCAGGTGGATGCCCAGTCTGCCACCCCCAGCTCTCCTTGTGGGGTCCATGGGCTGGGGCATCATGTTGGGGGGCTATCTGTGCCCTACATCCCTGCTGTGTGGCTAGCTGTGGGATCATGGGGGGCGTGCGTGCATAAGTCTCCCTCAGAACTTGTAGCCTGCCCCTTCACCCAGAACCCCACGCTTTACACAATAATGTGGAGCATGGGCACGCCCCCTGCACCGCCCCCATGCAGAGATCACTGGCAGATGGGAGATCTGGCAAGCAGACGCCACATGTCCCCTTGGAGAATTGGGCACAGGGGGCACGGTGGTCATGGAGGATCTACATGCCCCTGATACACGGCATGTAGACCCTTTGCACTTTGGAGAATAGGGGCCAATATGAACAGGCAGCAGAAAGACAACTGTAAAATACCAGACTCCACATGTATGCAACAAAGAACTTGGGAACCTTATTAGGAAATATCCTGCTGCAATAAAAAACAACCTTGGAAAAATATGTTCCTCCCAGCTCCAAACCAGGAACATTCTACACAGTTCCAAAAATACACAGCGTAGGGAACCCAGGGCCACCCCATCACATCAAGCATACACACCATTACAGATGGGATTTCTGGCTGTGTGGAGGAGATTCTAAAGCCAGTGGCATAAAAAGACTTCAGTTTTCTCAAAGACACAACTGATTTCCTAAAAAAACATCAGCAGGTAAAAACACAACCTGGCAATGCCATGACCTTGAAAAACATCCCTTGAGACAACCATCAACCTTTTCAACATAAACATCTAACCAGTTACAAGCATCCTGCTGTCACGTTCCATCTAGAATAAGTGGTCTGCATCTCCAAGAACCTAGTTCTTTAAAGACTGCCATTGTTGCTTATGCATACATCAGCTTATTTGTATCTCTCTTGCAAGGAGACGTCCTTATCAACAGAACAGTCACACTCATATGCAAGAAGGTTATTTATACCTAAAGTGCCATAACTTATTATTTTAATTAACACTGAGTTCTCAGTATAATGTCTTCTCCATGTAGCTGTATTACCAAACTGCCTGATGAAGGAGCCTCTGTGGCATTGAAAGCTTGTAAAATCTGTTTCTGTTAGTCAAATAAAAGGTATTACAACTTTTTTCAATCACTTCTACTCTGACAAGGTGGCACAGTTTCCTGCTGATAGATTGATATTGCAGAATGTTTGTATAATCTCTTGGTTTGCATGGTTTAAGCAGAAGGTGAAAGCTGTTACTAATAAAGTCATACCTGAACTTGATTTCTGTCTAAGCATTGTATTAATTACATTAAAATAATTACTTTAATGTACCAGTTAGCACAAAACCTAAACAGTAAAGCAGTGCAATGTTAGGGTAAGATAAAAGTTATGGGAGCCATGATGAATCTGTAGGATTGTGTTCCTCTGCGTTTTAGTGATCCGGTGATGCAGCATTAGCATTGCCCTAACATAGGTTTTGTCTTTCCAGACAGAAAAAAAATACTCACACTCCAATGCTTGCAGAGAAGGTGCCAAAGTTAGGACAGCACTAATGCTTCTTTGCACAATCTTTCAAACGGCAAGGAACACCATGTCACAGGTCACAGATTCACCATTTATTTAGGGGACTTTTTCCCCTAACATTGCATTTTCTTAGTTTTTAGGCTTTGTGCTTGAGACTGAGTTGATGCAAGAATGCAGTTTTGTTCTGTTTGCATTTCCTTACTTTCTGAAAAGAAACTGTAAGATAACACATTACTTTCTAGTGACAGACAGTCATGAAATTGGCAATGCCCACCTTTGGCCAATGTAACCCCTAGATGGCGCTATCCCAGGGGCTACTACCCCTGCCTGATTTGCCACTAACAGGTTGAGGGGCCTGGATCCAATGGCGGGTGCCTCCACCCAGAGGTCAGGGTTTGCAATAGTTAAACTAACTTGGTCACAGCCCTCTGGGACACTGCAACACCTTTCTTCCCACTAGTGGCCCACACAATATATCAGAATTACCTTCACAGTATACACTTACCCCAGGTCTGGTTCCGCACTGGGACCTCCTGTGAAATGAGATACAGTGCAACAATCACAGTACAGTACTTTAACATAGACAAATACCTCAGGCAGTATAACTTTTGCTGAAACAAGCAGCTCTGATTTATTTAGGGGATATAACAAGGACAGGGGGAAATCAGGTTAATTAGCTTATCACTCTAATAATCTACCTATGGCTCTGTGCACAGGCCTATCCCTATCAGTTACTGTCCCTGGGTACCCAAGCCTAGTGGCTAGTCCAAACCGTGGCAGCTGGTAGGGGCCCTTTCACACAGAGAAAAGGAGAATTAAACAGTCAGCAGTACAGTAATTCCATTTGGATTTAATGTGGCAATTCAACAGGGAGCAACCCTGAATTAGTACTCACGACCTCCAAATAAGATAGGGTCCTTCAATGTCAGCAGGGCTCACTTGAGGTACACAAACCTCTTCACACATCCATATAAAAGAAAGTACTATACCAGGCAGGCTGCATCTGTATCCCGATCGCAATTACTGCACAATACCCGGGAGAACACACAGCAGATTCAGTTCCTGACAGACCGAGTGCAATTTTCAGCAATTCTTCCAGTCTTCTACAGGGTGAGCCTGGTTTCTACTCTTCAGAGATCCTTTGATTCTTTTCACAGGACGGATTCAGTCCTAACAAGCTGTTACACAAGCTGCAGACCGGAACTCTGGGCCTTACACACGTTTTTGACTAAAACTGCACACTGAAAAAGCACAGGCTCTTCCTTCTTCACTGCCAAAGCTCAACTGAACTCCAACTGACGAAACCGGCACTTCCTTTGAGTTCCTCCCAGTTCTTGACTGGATTGGCTGTCACTCACAATAGACTGCTGCTGTTGGTCCAAAAGGCACTGAAGTCTAAACTACATCTCCCAGAGTCACTGCCCATACAATCCTCTTGTGGCTGGCTCAGATTATGAGTCCAAGTTCTGATTCGTCCAAGGCATCATTTTAGAGCTAGCTTACCCCACACTGATTGGTCCAGTTCAGCAGTTCAAAACTAGAATGGGAACTAGCAGACACAGTTCTGACTGCAAAGAAAGCAGGTTAGACAAACTGTAATTTCATTATTACTCTAAATAATTTCTGGCAAACAGTTACATCTTTCAGATAGGTTCCCTTTGCACCCTAGTGACTGCAAAATGAAGTGAATTGGCAGCAGCTCGAGTGGTACTCAGAGAAGCACACAGTCCCCCATACAATTAATTATGTCTGCAAGCAGACAGCTCTTAAAGAGACAGTACCAGAGGCTCTAAAACACTCACTGATAAATGGCTTAAATGCCAAACACTATTCAGGCTTGGAGCATTCAAGCAAGCTCCTGGAAGTCTTTTGGGAACCCCCATTTGCAGGGGGTTACACCTTTCCTGGTTTGGGAAAGCTTGACGCCTCAAGCAAGTACCCCATAAGTTTCAACTGCAACCATATACATTTGCATTAGGCTCTCGCATAGTAATCATCAGTCAATATATCATTTTACCAAGAACACATTTCTGAAACATTGCGTCACGTCACTTTACACAGTATTACATACACATTGTACCATAACTCAAGTTATTACCTCTTGTACATGAAACCTGAAGAGAGGGGGCCCTTCCCTATCAGTTACCTTGGGGCTGGATGGGGCAAGGGCACCATACTTAGAGGGCAACACAAGTAACTTCGAGTTAGCACTGATGCTCAGTTTGGGCAATGAGCTCGGGGACACATACACTCCTTTATGGACAACATTGAGAGGCAAGTCCACAGGCCTCCCAAGGGAATCATAACTGAGGTGCACCACAGGCTTTACAGCTCGACCAGTCTTTCTAGGGGAACTGTTATAGTCTCTGCACTCTGAGCCTCATTTTCAGCATTGTCCTCACTTGTCAGGGGAGTCTCCATGGGGTAGAGAGGCTAGAACTTGGGGCACTTTCAGCTCCAGGAGTTACAGTTTCTGAGTCCACAACATTTGGCTCGCATGGAGAGTTTGACACTGGCAGTGGACTGTCAGGCACTCTCAAAATACTCTTCTTGTTCGGGTGTATCACCAGTCTGCCCCTATCTATCATTTCTCCCCTGAAAGCTCAAACAGTTCAACCATGCACAATGATTCCATTTCATCTGATCTGATGCTTTGCACTTCACTTTCTGGGAGCATTGGCTCCAGGGATGAAGCTGGGGCTTAGACAGTCCAGAAGGCCCAGCTTTGTCTCCAGTATTGACTAGGGGATTGCCCCAAACAATTGACTCAGTTCGTAAGAAGGATAGTATTCAAAGTCACTCTCACTTTCTTCCGATATGGACTGACAGTCATGCTCAACTGGGACTTGTGGAGGGAACACTTTAACTTTGCTTCTGTAGGTGCAGACTTTCTTGATCTTTTCTTAGCAGCAGCTCTAGTCACTGGTCCAGAGGGGCATCTTCTAGGGGCTCAGACTCAATTAAGATTTGTCCAATGGGCAGTAAATGATTTCTATGCATTGTTTTTACATCTTTTGAATTATTCTCAGGCCTTACTTTTGTACACTGGCAGATCATCTAGTTTGCCCACTACAATGTGAGGGAGATGGTGCCATCTGTCAGCAATCTTGTGCTTGCCATGCAGTCCCAGATTTCTTAGCAATACCGATCTCCTCCTGGAGTTCCTGTGCTTTCACCTTTTATCATACCTTTCTTTGTTGGCCAGATTTCTTTGGCAGCCATGGTTTGAGCCAGTTGGTACGCATGAGTTAGCTGGGCCTTTAACTTTGCACATACTGTAAATAGTTGTCAGCTTGAACCCCATCAGAGAGACCCCAAAACACACATCTACTGGTAGTCGAGCTTCTCTTCCAAACATCAGGCGTGTAGGGGAGAATCCAGTGGCATCACTTTGGTGCAGTTATAAGCATGTACCAGGGTGCTAATTTGTTGGCTCCATCTAGGCTTGTCCTTTGGGTGCAGGGTGCCTAGCATATCTAGCAAAGTGCGGTGGAAACGTCAGGCTGTGGGTCCCCCTGGGTGGTAAGGAGTGGTTCTGGACTTCGCACTCCCCACAGAGAAAGCATCTCTTTGATCAGACGACTCTCAAAGTCTCTCCTTGATCAGAATGGATTCTTTGTGGAGCCCCATAGTGAACAAAAAGTTTTCTACAAGTACTTTGGCTACAGTGGATGCTTTCTGGTCTTTGGTGGGGAAAGCTTGGGCATATCTTGTGAAATGGTCAGTGACCACCAGCACATTACTGATATTTCTTTGATCTGACTCCAAACTTAGAAAATCAATACAGACCAGCTCCATGGGTGCACTGGTGGTTATGTTAGACAAGGGGGCAGCCCTCTGGGGCAAAGCTTTCCTCTGTAAGCAGCGATTACATGTTCGAATGTGTTGCTCCACATCAGCCCCCATCTTAGGCCAATAGAATCTGGATCTCACCAAGTCAAGTGTTCTGTCTATACCAAGGTGTCCCATGTGGTTGTGCAAGGACCTCAATACTGAGTCTCAAAGGCAGTGGGCAGCACTAGTTGTTGTTTGTCTACTTGTCCCCTCTGTCTACTGTTTCTCTGTATAACAGTTTATTGATCAGTTTCAACTTAGGACCTTCTTTGTATAACAGTGCAGTTCTCAAATCAGTGGAGCGTGAATTTGACACATCTTTTCCTGCATAGAGGGCTTCTAAAGCTGCTTTGATCATGGGATCGAGGGATTGGAGCCCGCCGAACACTGTCATTGTCCAGCTGAGGCAGTGCACCAATGTCTATTGCAGAAAAGTGGCACAAGCAGCAGGTATGCAATTCTCAGAGGCTCCCAGCAATCCACTTGCAGTCCACTGCGTCCGTGGACATTTGTTCCTCCCTGTCAAAATCTCGGCAGAGTGCCCAATGTCAGGTTCTGCCAGTCGGACCCAATCATTCTGGGGAACAGGCCTCCGGGAGAGAGCATCAGCATCTATGTGGTTCAGACCTGCTCGGTATTCGAGAGCATAGTCATATGTAGATAATGCAGAAAGCCACCTATGGCCAGTGGCATCCAACTTAGCTGAGGTCTGCACATAGGTCAAAGGATTATTGTCAGTTTTTACTAGTATTTTAGCCCCATACAAGTACTCATGGAATTGGTCAACAATAGCTCACTTCAAAGCTAGGAACTCTAACTTATGTACAGGATAGTTCTTTTCGGATGGGGTCAGGCTTCTACTGGCAAAGGCCACTGGTCTCAGGCCATTCTCGTGCTCTTGGTACAACACAGCCCCCAACCCTTGCAAGCTAGCATCAGTGTGCAGGACGTAAGGTTTTCTTGGATCGGCATAGGCCAGCACTGGAGCATGGGTAAGTTGATATATGATCTCATGAAAAGCAGTCTCACAATCAGGAGTCCAGTGGGCCCCAAATACTTCACTCGGATGAAAATACACTCTTTCAGTCTTGAGGGATGCTGACTTTTGGTATTTTTTGTGGGTTGGGGGATACCCTTGAGTAAGGTTAAGTAAAGGGCGGATCACTCTTGAATAGTCCTTGATGAAGCGCCGATAATAACCACAGAATCCCAGGAATCTTTGCAGTTCTTTTTAGATTTTGGGCTGTGTCCAGGTGGTCAAGGCCTCAACTTTACTTGGGTCGGTCTCTATTCCTCGGTGGATACTATGTGTCCCACATACTTACTGATGTTTGAAAAATTGACACTTATCAATGGACAGTTTAAGGCCAAAGTCCTCCAGTCGGTCCAATACCTTAAATAATCTGCTCTCATGTTCCTCCAGTGAGCTGCCAAACACAATAACATCATCTAGGTATACCAGGCACTCTAGTAAGTTCATGTCCCCACTGCACGCTCCATCAATCGTTGAAAGTGGCTGGGGCACCTGAAATCCTTGAGGCATCCTCATGAATTCATAGAAGCCAAGGACAGATAAAGGCTGTCTTTTCACGTCCTCTGGGGCCATCGGGATCTGATAGTACCCATCTGCGGGAGATCCAGCACAGAGAACCACTTGCTCCCGTTAGGCAGTCCAAAGCATCCTGAATGCGGGGCATTGTGTACTGATCAGGGATAGTCCGCCGGGTTTAAGGTGGCGATAATCCACACACATCCTTACTGTTCCATTCTTTTCCTCACTACCACAATGGGGAAGCATAAGGGCTTCTGGATTCTTGTATTACACCAGCAGCTAACATCTCTTGCAGATGCCGTCTCACATCATCTATGTCAGCAGGTGCCAGGCGTCGAGACCTCTCACTGAAATGGTCTTTAGGTCATGCAGTCGGGATATTGTGCTCAGCTCCTTGCACGCATCCTACATCCCATTCCTTTAAAGAAAACACCTGGTCTCTCTGGGCAAGCTTCTCACTGATCTTCACTTTCCATTCAGCTGGCAGCGGGAGTCGCGAAATCAAACAAGTCAGGCGTTACTCTGTCATTCTTCCTTGAACTCTTGCTGCTGGGTAGCACTGCAGTGTCTGCACAATGCACATTAGCCAGGATGCAACCTCTGTTTACTCAATGTCTCTTTCAGACACATTATGAACTTGGACCATTACCCTTCTGGCATAAGCATGGGCTCTAGCGGGCAAAATACTAGGCTTGACCAGCAGTCCCTCTGGCAATTTTCCATCGCCTGGTGCATCCAACATTAATATTTTATTCTTAACATCCTTTCTGATACGGACCTCTCCCTGTAAGGTACACTGGGCATTTGGGCCAGGATCAGAGACTCAGGATCCTTCTTCCATACAATTCCAACCGGTTCCTCTGGTTCTGTTTTTCAGCATCTCTGTGCCTCATAGGCCTCTTAATTAAAGCGGAACTCTTAAAGCTCTACTAGTCTTTGACCCCTGTTTTTCATAACACAACTGTGCCAGCCTTCCGAACATATGAGCATTTGTTCCAATCAACAAAGGGACACCATCATACAGTCCAGTGGGGGAACACTAAGGCTAGGGTCTCTACTTGTTCGGCCACTGCAGCCACGGAGGTGGGGAAAGACAGCCAAATTGGATATACCGGAATAGGGGTAGGCCTTCTCACTTAACCCCATACATGCAGTCCTTCTAATGGTTGTAAGGGTACGGCCTGACAAATGCTTCTGATACCAATCTTGGAACATAATTGTCACTTGGGAGCCACTGTCTAATATAGTTTTGTAGACACTGCCTTCACCTTACAGTGGTCTCCATGGAGGGACCCACTATTCTGGACCAGTCTGGAGAGGCGGTAGTGGGGGCCTGGGCAACTGACCTTGCCACAAAAGGACGTGAATTAGCATTTTGGTGCCCTCACTGGGATCATGTGCACCTCTTAACCACTGATTTCTTCTCCAAGCTCTCCTTGTAGCCTATATGCAACTTTTGTCAGTGTCTTTGGGGACTGGTATTCCTTTCATGTGCCCATCTTTCCCACAATTATAGCAAAACATACTTCCTGGAGTTTGAGCTGGCGAGGCGCCACACTGGGAGCCAGGCGGGGTATTACTAACTGGAAACCTTGGTGCCATCTCTGTTCATGCGTGATAAGCATTTGGAGACATCTCACAGTTTTCCACTTCCATGGTCAAGGAATCGAGTTCGGAGCTGTTATCAGTAGGAGATACATGGGTGGGTACCCCCACCCCCATAGCAGATGCAGTCGGATATAGGTCAGGGCCCGTACTTGCAGGCGTGGCCTCATAAAGGGACTGTTTTTGAATTCCCGGATCTCTCTCAACAGTTCGCCCCATTGTGACATATCTTTTTCCTTGTCAGAGCACTCATTGACTGCCAGCCTCTGCCCCTGAACTTCACTTGATGGGTCACCCTCAGTCACTCGGGGTCGTGAGCCGCAGCTATTGGTGCAGGTCCTCCCGAGGTCGTCTTTTTCTCAACTCCTCGAATTTCTCTCATTAACTCATCATAGGAGGGTGGGGATTCCAGTCGATCTGCCAGGTGTAACTGAAGCAACAGCAGTTCTGAGAAGGGGCAGACTTAAGGATCCTGTCCAGCCTGGTTCGGTCCAGTTCAACGCTGGCAAACTACCTTTTCTGAGGCATTCTTGCAACAATTTTTCCAGCCGAGATACATACACAGACAACAACTCCCTTGGTACTGTTGTGCATCTCTTACTCTCCACCATAGGTCCTCATCAGAATCTGGGCTCCTATACACATTCTCCAAGGCCTCAAGATAGGCCTGTGCAGTCGCTTCAGGGTTACTGGCCCGCTTTAGCACGGATGGTAGCCAGGGCAGGACCTCGGAGGCTCTCACTAACCCTCTTTCGCTTTCACCTTCCTCGCATTGCCATTCTAGCACTTGGGGCAACATAGTCTATCCAGGTCTCCCAGTCATCCTCCCTTAGGGGTGGGAGGTGCCAGAGAAGATCCTCAACCTTCGGTAAGAGTCGTGACTAATGGCAGGTGCAGAAATAGGAGTCTGCATTGGTTCAGCCACCATTACGGGCACTGGAGCAGGAGAGGGTGTTGGGGAGGAACACCCCAGGTGGCAAGAATAGTTTCTTCAAGTCCTCCACAGTTTTCCCTCTCCAGCAACCATTCAGCAAATTTCTCCTCAAAAGTTTCAGATAGTGGTGGGGGCTGATTCCCCGGTCTTTACTGTCCTTAGTTATCACTCTCCAAGCAGTGAGGGCTCCCTCTGGGGTAATGGTCTGTGGCACTTTGGAGCTATCTATGGGATCCTTAACTCTACTAGGGGCCAGGAAAGTGTGGGTGAGCAGATTAGCATGCCGACCCACCACCACAGGGTTTTGTAAACCTTCCACCTTGGAAAGTACTCCCTGCACAGTGTCCGTATTGATACCCAGGGGGATGTCCAGGATAAGCATAGCATTTTGGGGGTCGACCTCCTCCCCAGTACACCACTCCACCAGCCGGTGCACAGCCACTTCTGTCGGGGTACCCATTTTTTCTTAACAGTGGTTCATAAATATGGCCACTAGAGGACACACAATCCCAGTGGTGAGCCTCCAAGATGTAACCCCTAGATGGCGCTATCCCAGGGGCTACTACCCTGCCTGATTTGCCACTAACAGGTTGAGGGGCCTGGATCCAATGCGGTGCCTCCACCCAGAGGTCAGGGTTTGCAATAGTTAAACTAACTTGGTCACAGCCCTCTGGGACACTGCAACCCCTTTCTTCCCACTAGTGGCCCACACAATATATCAGAATTACCTTCACAGTATACACTTACCCCAGGTCTGGTTCCGCACTGGGACCTCCTGTGAAATGAGATACAGTGCAACAATCACAGTACAGTACTTTAACATAGACAAATACCTCAGGCAGTATAACTTTGCTGAAACAAGCAGCTCTGATTTATTTAGGGGATATAACAAGGACAGGGGAAATCAGGTTAATTAGCTTATCACTCTAATAATCTACCTATGGCTCTGTGCACAGGCCTATCCCTATCAGTTACTGTCCCTGGGTACCCAAGCCCTAGTGGCTAGTCCAAACCGTGGCAGCTGGTAGGGGCCCTTTCACACAGAGAAAAGGAGAATTAAACAGTCAGCAGTACAGTAATTCCATTTGGATTTAATGTGGCAATTCAACAGGGAGCAACCCTGAATTAGTACTCACGACCTCCAAATAAGATAGGGTCCTTCAATGTCAGCAGGGCTCACTTGAGGTACACAAACCTCTTCACACATCCATATAAAAGAAAGTACTATCCCAGGCAGGTTGCATCTGTATCCCGATCGCAATTACTGCACAATACCCGAGAACACACAGCAGATTCAGTTCCTGACAGACCGAGTGCAATTTTTCAGCAATTCTTCCAGTCTTCTACAGGTGAGCCTGGTTTCTACTCTTCAGAGATCCTTTGATTCTTTTCACAGGACGGATTCAGTCCTAACAAGCTGTTACACAAGCTGCAGACCGGAACTCTGGGCCTTACACACGTTTTTGACTAAAACTGCACACTGAAAAGCACAGGGCTCCTTCCTTCTTCACTGCCAAAGCTCAACTGAACTCCAACTGACTTAAACCGGCACTTCCTTTGAGTTCCTCCCAGTTCTTGACTGGATTGGCTGTCACTCACAATAGACTGCTGCTGTTGGTCCAAAAGGCACTGAAGTCTAAACTACATCTCCCAGAGTCACTGCCCATACAATCCTCTTGTGGCTGGCTCAGATTATGAGTCCAAGTTCTGATTCGTCCAAGGCACCATTTTAGAGCTAGCTTACCCCACACTGATTGGTCCAGTTCAGCAGTTCAAAACTAGAATGGGGAACTAGCAGACAGTTCTGACTGCAAAGAAAGCAGGTTAGACAAACTGTAATTTCATTATTACTCTAAATAATTTCTGGCAAACAGTTACATCTTTCAGATAGGTTCCCTTTGCACTCCTAGTGACTGCAAAAATGAAGTGAATTGGCAGCAGCTCGAGTGGTACTCAGAGAAGCACACAGTCCCCCCATACAAACTAATTATGTCTGCAAGCAGACAGCTCTTAAAGAGACAGTACCAGAGGCTCTAAAAACACTCACTGATAAATGGCTTAAATGCCAAACACCATTCAGGCTTGGAGCATTCAAGCAAGCTCCTGGAAGTCTTTTGGGAACCCCCATTTGCAGGGGGGTTACACCAACATTGTCATTATTTTTAGTGACTTGGTGACAAGCAGGCCCTGGATTGACAAGTCCAATACTTTTAATGACATACAGGTGCCAAATGGACAAACAATCTTTGGTTATCTAAACTTTAATGACTAACAGTCTCTGGATTGACAATGCTGGCTAAAATTGTCAATACTTTTAATGGCAAACAGTCCCAAAGTAAAGTGCCACCCTATGGTTGTCACCATCTCTGTGCCTGCCAGTTCTGGATGTCTAATTTCATTTTTACTCTTTCACCCAGTCCCTGTCCAATAAAACCCTTGCATTTAGTGGCACCTCCATTGTGATGGTGTATAGCGGTGCTCTGTGAAGAGTGCTCTACTCTAAAGGTGGTGAAAAGAGATGAGCGAGGCACCAAGGTCCAAATTATGTGAATAGGATAACCATTACCCAGACAAGGAGCGGCAGGAGTCAACTTAGTGCTTCAATGCCCACAGGGCGTTTATTTTGTACCAAGGGTAGAGAGACACAGTCACAAAAGGGAGGAGGGGATGCCTGAGAACAATAGGGCGATAAGCAGAGGAATACTTTTATCTACTATACTAAGATTATTACCACAAGAATAGACTATAGGCCTACTGCCACTCTTATTCTGAAATTATTCTACACTTCTATACTCTTAGATGAGGAACAGGTGACATAAGCTACTCAGAACTGTACTAGGGTAATTATCATCACGCCTTTCCATAAGAGTCCAGATATTACAAGAGTCCAGAGATCCGGCGTCTTCGTAAGAGTATCACCGTCATTCTTCGTTGGTAGCTACAAGGGAAATGAAACAGAACTGTAAAACCCTAATCACAATTCCCAGCAAGGACCTAGTTAAGGCCACTGGGGTGGTGAGAGGTTTGATAAACAGACCATATATTTCTTCAGCAAAAGCCCACTCTCTCCAAGGCTGCCGGAATGTAGAACCAGAACAACTGGTTCCTGAGATAACACACTGAAAACAAAGGGTTCCTCAGCCAAAACCCACTTCCAGGGTCACCAAGGATGAAGATAGATCAAGACCTGCATGGCGATGAATCCAATGGAGGACTACCATGACCTGACTGATGCTGCGGCACTCCAAGGGCCAGCTAAACTTGGGAGGAACTCTGACAGGACCAGGAACCATAAGAATCTGAAGAGATGATGGTTGACTCTGCAATCCTAGGATCAGGAACTAACACAAAACAAAGAAACGGCGGATGCGTCCCATACTGGGCTTCGACGGATTAGACTTTCGGTGAACGACCAGGAGGGGCGCAGAGTAGGTTCTCCAGGATGAGCTCACTCTTCTGTAGAGGGTGACCAACTTTGGGACATCTGGAACAGGAACCATATGGAACGGCACTGGCACAGCTGTCGTGATGCATTTCTGGAACAGGAACCATACAGAACAACACTGGCACGGCTGTCATGATGCATTTCGTCGGACGTACCTTCAAGCTGTGAAAACAAGAAAATGGTGGGTATGACTTGTACGACTGGCGATGGACTCGACTTCAGTGGATGACACAGACAGACGTGATGAGCTGATGGAGGATCTCCCAGGAGTGAAGAATGCTGAGAAGACGTCTTCTTCTGAGTAGAGACTGATTCTGAGTACGTGGTGTTACAGACCACACTATGGGACTGCAGTGCGGTAGAAGATTGGGACTGTCTTCATACAGTAGTAAACAAATAACTGAAAAATGCCCAAATAACTGTAGAATGATACAATAATTTGCCAAAGGAGGACAAATTATAACTTCAGGAGTACCTCTTACTGATGAGGGCCAATGTCCAGGTCCTTAGAGCAATAGTTCAGGTACTTAGACCAATAGTTCAGGTACTTAGGACAATAGTTCAGGTACTTAGAGCAATAGTTCAGGTACTTAGGACAATAGTTCAGGTACTTAGGACAATAGTTCAGGTACTTAGGGCAATAGTTCAGGTACTTAGGGCAATAACTTAGCATAAGCAATGCAGTAATTACTGTAGTTTCACAGTATAGGCAAATTGAACACTCTTCAATGAACCCCTGTTCCTAAATGTAGGTTCTTCCTGAACAGGATCTCTCTCTGGATGTCGTGGCTAAGGAATCCTATAGTACCACTCGGCTGGCTTGCCCTATTCCACTAGGCCGGGGCCTCCCTTTAGTAACACTAGGCTGGCTTGCCCTATTCCGCTAGGCCGGGGCCTCCCTTTAGTACCACTAGGCTGGCTTGCCCTATTCCGCTAGGCCGGGACCTCCCTTTAGTACCACTAGGCTGGCTTGCCCTATTCTGCTAGGCCGGGGCCTCCCTTTAGTACCACTAGGCTAGCTTGCCCTATTCTGCTAGGCCGGGGCCTCCCTTTAGTACCACTAGGCTGGCTTGCCCTATTCCGCTAGGCTGGGGCCTCCCTTTAGTACCACTAGGCTGGCTTGCCCTATTCCACTAGGCCGGGGCCTCCCTTTTATACCGAGCTTTACCTCGGGCCTAATGCCCTACTTTTACCTCGGGCCTGATGCCCTACATTATCTTGGGCCTGCTGCCCCATGTTACACTGGGCCTGGTGCCCCACGTTACTTTGGGCCTGGTGCTCCACTTAATATTGGGCCTGGTGCCCCATGTTACCTTGGGCCTGGTGCCCCACTTAATACTGGGCCTGATGCCCCACGTTACCTTGGGCCTGATGCCCCACTTAATACTGGGCCTGGTGTCCCTCTAAATACTGGGCCTTGTGCCTCTCCAAATACTGGGCCTGGTGCCCTACTTTACTTCTGGGCCTGACTTGCCCTTTTAAATCTGCAGAGTGGCAGGGCCCCTTTAAATCTGCAGGCTCCCTGAGCCTGCTGTCATTTAGCAACTGAAACCCCACCAGTCCCGCCCCTTATAAATGTTCATAGGCCATGATAAAGCCTTGCTTTTCGCCCTCCTAAGGCGTCACTAACCCCGCCTCCTTAATTAATATTAAAACTAAGGGTCCTAGTGACCAAGGCCCCGCTGGCAGCCTTTCCATGCACTCTACTGCGCCCAGCAGAAACAAAGCGCCTATGAGGAACAGGCGGTCAGCATTCTTGTGCTGCCACCGACTCACCACTTTGCTGTCTTCTGGGAGCCACTGAGCTGTAGGGAGGCGGGAGGGATGCTGGCAGAGGGAGGGAAAACAGACAGGCAGCAGGGGGGATGACTAGGGGGCCTCCGACGGCCAAACAGGAACTCAGCGATACGGCGCTTCTCTGCCGTCGGTGTGGGACAGGGAATTAACTCTTTAAAACACTCGGGGCCAAAATAAATAAACGGAAGGGCTATTCAGCCCAAAACGTGGCAAACAGCCATTCTTTTCGTCTTCGTGGTGCCTCGATGGCGCCACTGACCGCAGGACACAGCAGAGCAGGGAGTCTTCAGTGGACTGGAGGAGGGGAATCACCACGGAGTCAACAGGACCGGCTTCACAACCCCAGGTAAGCCACAAGTCCCTGTTGCACTCCTGTGATCCTCTCTACTCCACAGCCCAGCAACAACTGCCTAACTGCAGAATTATTTTTTAAACTTGAACCTCCCCATGGTTCTAGATTGGCTGGAGTGGAATGCTGTGCATGAGCCACTCAGTAAAGCATTCCATCAAGATCATTGTGACATCTATTGCCATTAAAATCTGTCTTTTAACTATGCTGTAAGTGCACAGGGCACTTTTCTGCTTTCTTTTACAGTTTCTCTTTATAAGGAGGTGAATCTTTTATTCTCAGGGGTCCCTTAACACAGTATCCTGCTGCCTACACCTACAGCAGGTACCCTGAGCACCTGTGAACCCTTAGTTTATTTATTTATTTTATTTTTTTCTGGGATGCCCCAACTTTGGGGCATTACACGATGGAAAGCTGTTACTGGCTTCCAGTGGCACCCCTCTACCTCAAGCTGTCCCATCCCCAGGGCCACTGCTGGTTCACACCATCCCCCTACTTTCAATACAAAATGAGGCAACTGGGAGTCCATCTCCAATACTCAGTTCTGGCCTCTATACACCTGGAGTTGGACACGAGGAGCCCAGTTCCATCTACAATTTAATAAAAACAGTTTGACTGTTGGAGTCCAACCCAGGTTGCCACTGTTAAGTCCCCCACCCCCACTCACCTTCAGTAAGTTTATTTAATTTGTACACATTTTCTTTTCAATTGTTTCTGAATTTTGGTTATCCCACACATACTATTTCCTCAGCAATTGTGAAGTTTGCAACCCACTATATATTTATCTTATGCTATTAATTTATTTGTATTTCTCCTCTTCCAGTAGCGTCTAAACATTCTTACCTCCACAGACTTCAGCTGCAAAAGCACTGGAAGATAATAATATACAGTGATGTACTGTGTGGTATGGTAGCAGGCTAGACAACATTTATAAAAATATATAGCTGTTGCTCAGAAGGAGCTGTCAGGGTACAAGTGATGGATTATGAAGTAATGGGGGACACGCACTGTGACTGAGTTGAGGGAAGGAATGATGAGGGGCAGTAGCTGTGACAAAAGCAGGGTGTGGGGGCATGAAGTACGTGGCTAGTTACATGTGCAATTGTTGGACTGTAAAGAGATTGTGTACGGGAGTTTTGAAGGCTAGAGACGAGGAGGAAGAGATGTAGTGAAAGGCAAGAGGGAGGTTATTCCAGAGGAGGGTGAGGGGAGAAAGCATATTGCCCATCTGACATTTTGCAATGAGTGACTGAAAAGAGAATTTGTGAAGTAGAAGAAGTAGGAAAAGGGGAAGGACAGTGAGAGAAGGGATACGAGTTAACATGGGAAGGGGCACAGTCAGAACACGGACAAAAATGAGGTACAGTGGGAAATGTGCCTGGCATCCAGCTGCATACTTTTATTATATACTTTATGCAGCAATCAGATGCTCTGCAAGCTTTGGAATGCCGCAAACAGTATTATCCATGTTCTGGAAAGACTCCATGATCAGGCCATGATTCATGGCTTTCAGATGCCTTTATTTTCCAGTGAAGCAATTACATCTGGTTTGGGCTCGTGCCTCAAGTTTGTGCTACACCCAGTTGCACTCCAGAAGATACTGTACAGCATACAGTATACCAAAATGGATCCACATTCAAAACAGAACTGGCATTAAAGCATTGATTCCATAGCTAACCATTTGACACTATGTGCTTGTCTCCCTATTTCACAAATGTAGTAGTCATTAAAAATCCTCTCTGCCCTTTTTTACCTGGCAGGTCTTCTTCTTGATACTGAAGCTGTGTGCATACATGTGTCTGTGTTCATTTATGTCAGGAATGATGCTGAATGTATAAACGTTTGCTGTAGTCACCTACTGTTTTCTCAAATAATGTATTTACACTTCTTTTTGTTTCATGTGACTGGCTTGTCTATAATCAAAATAAGTTCTGTACATTGCTGGCTTCCATTACCTGATAAGGCCATTTTGGGTTATTCAGCAATCATGTTCTAATACACTGCAGTACTGTACTTGATAGTTTACTTTTTCTTCCTTGTCATATTAAATAGGTGATACAGGAAGTAACAGTCAATGAATTCTCCATTCATAATGGACATGTGGCAGTACTGGGAAATGGCACACAATGTCAGTAAGGGTGAAGAATTTAAAAATATCACCAGGGTGCTTGATCAGTGTGGGTAAGATAGTAGTACTGTAAGGTCAGTCATAGCCAGTTCATGTATAGCATGGGAAGGAACAGCTCTTTCATCTTTTACTGTACCACTGGACAAGGTGCTGTAGCTGTCTGTCCTTGGTAATATGCATCTGTGGGTGCAAGAAACTGTGGTGCTGTTCCTGCCAGTGCCAATGTGCAGAGCTACATGATTTCTGTGAGGCCTAACCCAATGGTATGAACTGAAGAGTCCTATTTAATAACATATTTTTTTTTATTCATTCACTTTGTTTTGTGGTCATTTGAAAAATAGATTTTCATATGTAGAAGTTATTATTTCATTTTGACTCTAAGAGTTATGTTTGTTCACTATTTCTCTTATAATTCCAGTGTGGTTGGCATCACAGTGATGCTCTACTGGATTTGGGGGTTATACCAGGTGATATAGGATATCACTAGGTATAACTACAGAACTAATTTGGGCACAACTCTGGGCTGGATACTTGTCACTTATCTGGATAAAATATCAAATGCTGGGATTCTTCTGGATATAAAGAGTGACCACTGTCCACTCATGTGTGATTGGACTGTTAAATTCTTGAAAAATTCCTCGAACCATTGAATTTCGGAAATGTTCCTCATTTTCTTCTGAGTCTATTGCAATGGCAAGTAAAGACATAAATTGGTTACAGATTGAGTTAATAAAATATATTGACTCATTACTGGTCACTTTTAGATCCCGCTATACCATTTTGATAGATAAATTGGCACCTCTGAAAAAAATGAGAGTTAGATCTTCTAAGCAAAAATGGATTACCAAGGACTTGTTAAATTCAATGAAACAAAGAGACTGTAGTTGGAAACATTTCAAAGCTAGGAGGGATGACAGTTCCCTTCAGGCTTATAAAATGTTAAGAAATAAATGTAAGTCAGAAATCAGAAAGGCAAAGGTAAAGTTTTTTATTACCGAACCAAAAAAAGCCTTCGGTAATTCAAGACACACCTGGAAGACAATAAATAAATTATTGGGAAGGGGCAAAAAAGAAACATTAACCTCTCTTCTGAATGGTGATACTACTATTAGTGATCCAGGATTGTTCTCAGAATGTTTTAATAACTATTTTGGAGACCTAGAAGGTATAAGGTTGCCAAATTCTAATGTTAATTCCACAGCTTACAATTTCTTTCAATTTGATTCTGCCTCGCTTGCTACAGTAAGTTAAAATTATGTAAAGTAACTCCTGAAATAGTTAAAAAATATATAATCAGTAATGAAGGGAAGGCTTGTTCAATTGATTCTGAAATAACACTTCTAACCAGTTCAGGAAAAACGAACATAACACTCTCCTATAAAAAAAGTAAAAATATAAAACAAAATCTTAATATACAACATTCCAAACTAAACATCCTATTATTAAATGCAAGAAGCCTAAACAATAAGATTGATGAACTCAGTCTAACTTTAATAACTAGGAAAATTGACATATGTGGGGTAACTGAGACTTGGTTTACTCAAGAATTTTGGGGGCAAAATATCTCTGGTTATACTTTATTCGCTAAACATCGTGGGCATACTAGAGGGGGGGTTTTGCAGTCTATATTAGAGAAGGAATAAATTGTTATGAAACATACAATGACATCCCGAACCCTGATTGTATAGAATGTGTGTGGGTTAAATTATTATTAGAACAAGAACCTATTACCCTGGGTATTTGTTATCACCCACCCTCTCTAGATAAGGAATGTAATAATTTATTTCTGGACTATATTCAGAAAATCAATCCTCTTGATAATATTATATTAATGGGTGACTTTAATTATCCAGGAATCAACTGGGACACACTTATGGGCTCTAGTCAACAGGAAGCTAAATTTCTTGACTTAGTTATTTCCTTGGGCCTGGAACAACTTGTACTTAATCCAACTAGAAAAGCTAACATTTTGGATCTAATACTCACTAACATTTATGAACAGACAGAATCCCCAACAATTGTTGCCCCTCTAGGAGATAGCGATCATTGCATGGTATTATGGGCAATTAATTATTATGCAATGAATGTTAAAGGTATTACCAAAATGAGAAACTATTCTAAAGCTAATTACAAGGAAATAAAAACATATCTAATGGAATGGAATTGGGAAAAGGAACTGAAAGAGTTACAAGTAAAACAAATATGGCAATCAGAATGGAAAAATTGAGTTACTGTGTCAACAAATGGGTACCTGTACTGCAGAAAATACTTCAATCATAAAAGACTTCCTATATGGTTTTCATCCAAAATTAAAAAACTAATAAGATAAAAAAAAGCCTTTAAGAAATACAAAAAGCACAAAACTGTAATTAACTGGAACAGGTTCAAAATAAAAGCAAATAAAACTAAACAAGCAATTAGAAAAGCAAAAAAAGAAATGGAGCTCAGACTAGCTACTACCAATAAAGATAATAAAAAGCAGTTCTTTAATTATATTGGCTCTATGAGAAAGAACTCTTCGAAAGTAATAAATTAATATCTGATGAACTGAGCATGGCTAACAAATTCAATAGATACTTTACTAGTATTTATAAAGTTAATGAAATTATTGATTCTAAAATCCCCAAAAATCAAGATAGTCTGGAGGTAATTACAATTCCAGAAGTATATTCTGCTATAAACTCCTTTAAGTCTTCTTTATCTGCAGGTACTGATGGTTTTCCTTCCCAGTTTTTAAAAGAAATTTCTTATGAAGTAGCTGGTCCCCTAACACTACTATTCAATAAATCACTCTACACTGGTATAGTAATAGATGACTGGAAAGAAGCCTGGGTCATACCTATTCACAAGGGAGGAACAAAACAGAGGGTGGAACAATATAGACCGATTAGTTTAACGTCCTGCATAGGAAAAATTTTGGAAAAACTTATAATGTATAGAATTAACATGCACATCACAAGGAATGGCCTAGAGGACATTACACAGTATGGTTTTGTTGCTGGTAGATCTTGTCAGAGCAACCTGATTAATTTCTTTGAACCTATTAGTGCCGCCCTGGATGCAGGGTTCCCTGTGGATGTTGTTTTTCTCAATTATGAAAAGGCGTTTGACTCAGTTTCTCATAAGATCCTAATAGAAAGCTTGGTGAATATTGGTTTGCATAAAAATATTGTCAGTTGGATCTCTGCATGGTTAACCGATAGCGACAACAGGTAAATATTAGGGTTATACTTCAAACTGGAGCAAGGTGACTAGTGGTGTGCCCTGAATCGGTCCTTGGCCTACTTTGTTCAATATTCTCATCTCAGGTATGAAAACCAAGAACGGGTTTGGGTCAATAAATACGCTGATGACACTAAGTTGGGGTGTATTGCTAATGATTGTACATCTATTTCTATGTTACAAGGAAACCTAAATGATTTATTCAACTGGGTTGTGAAACATAAACTTAATTTTAATATTTCCAAATGTAAAGTTATGCATCTTGGATTTAACAACAGATGTGCTAACTATTATTTGAACAACCTTTTACTGAACAAAGTAACTTCTGAAAAAGACCTGGGCATTTTAATCACTAATAATTTAAAATTTCTGAACACATTCAAAAAACTTCCCAAAATGTCATAGATTAATAACTTGCCTATTTAAAATATTAAATCTAGAGAACCGAAGTCTTACTTCCTATTTATTGCAGTGTAGTAAGATCAAATCTAGACTTTGCCTCTTTTTCTGCTCCGACCTTGGTAAAGGATAAGATACTAGTTGAAAAAATACAGAGAAGATTTACCAGACAAGTGAATAATTGTAAAACTTTATCATATAACAGTAGATTACAAAAATTGGAACTTTATTCCTTGGAATATCGTTCTTTAAGAGGGGGATTTATGCCTAATCTATAAAGCTTCCAGGGATAATTCTCTGGCTGAAACAATATGCTTAGAATGGTATAAGAAAAGAAATAACACCAGATCCCATATACTACAATTAAAATCAGTCACAAATAGGTCTACTAGTCGATATCAATTTTTTACCCAGAGAATAATCCAGACTTGGAATTCTCTGCCTCTTGAAGTAGTATACAGTAATTCCTTCCAGTTATTCAAAAAAAAATCTTGACATTTTTATGGGTAATAAAAAATATGAATTCCATCCAGGTTAGGGATGGCGAGTTCATTATGGGCTAGTCCCTCGAACTCGTATATACCTATGAACCTATAATGAACCCAAACCACATCTGATGTCTGATGGTATTGATTTCTGGTTCTTGAAATTGGGTATTGATACTTTTGCTCACAATTGTTCCATTATTTTCAACTTTTCAATAAGTCATGCGGGAATTTCCAAAACTCTGGAAGTATTCTGTTATTTGACCTATGCACAAAAGTGATAATCCAGCTCATGTTTCCAATTACTGTCCCATTTCTTTTCTTTCTCCATTGTCTAAGATTTTGGAAAAAATCATACCCAATCAGACATCACAGCATCTTCATAAATACAGTTTGCTAACAGATTACCAACATGACTTTAAGGCAGGGCATAATACAGAAATGGCCTTTGTGAAGTTCACTGGAGGAATACAGAGTGCCCTTGATAAAGGTCTCTGATTGTGGCCCTCTTTGTGGACTTCACTGAGGCCTTCGATCTCATAAAGCATAATTTACTCCCTTGTATTCTGGACAAATTGCAGTTTTCCCAGAAAGCCATTAAATGGTTTTCCCAGTACCTCTCTAACAGGATACATGTGACTAGTATTGATGGCCATTATTCTTTTTCCAAGTCAATTAAATGTGGAGTTCCCCAGGGATCCTTTCTGGGACTGCTCATTTTCTCTTTTTACATGACCGCTGCTCCAAGTTCATGTGTCTCAAGTTCTATCATAATGTACACAGATGATGCAGTTATCTATGAGGCCAGTCAAGCATCAACTGAGACCCTTCAAAAAATTCAGATTTATCTTGATTCATTCCAAAATTGGATACTTTTTAATTCCTTAGTACTCAACTCAGTTAAAACTAAAATTATCTTATTTAGTAACAAAAAAAACAGCGCTGCTGATTTTGAACCTGTTTGTGATGCTAAGGGAAATACCACTGAACTGGTTAATACATTCAAATATCTGGGACTGGTACTTGATATCATTCTCTCTTTTGAACATCGTGGTGCATACATTATCAAAAAAAAAAATCAAAGACTAGGTTTAGAATCAAGCCATTTTTAACAGTGGAATCAAGAAAGTTATTGACTCAGTTTTCTTTTTAGTGTCCTGGATTATGGGCTTACTATCTATGCTGCCATGAATCGTAAGTCCCTGGACAGACTGAGTGTTACTTATAACTCAGTCTTGAGGTTCATGCTTTGTGCCCCTGTAAGAACCCATCACTGTCTTATCTTGAAACTCTTCAATTGTCTTTCTCTTACATATAGAATTCACTTTAAAATAAGTATTTTTCTGTTCAAAATTAAATCTGGTTTCCTATCTCTTTCAGTGAGTGCATATTTTTCCAGATATGTGAATTCTAAAAGCACCAGAACCCAATCTAAGTTTACATTTGGCCTACCATTTTTTACGAAGGCCTTAGGCCAATGTTCTCTATTATATAGGGGGCCGCACTCTTTGAATTCGCTCCCTCAAGATGTGTTGAATTGTAATTCAGTAGCATCGTTGAAATCAAGATTGAAAATTACTTGTATCCCTCACATGAATGTACATGTTGATTGTACTGTATTCTGTAATGTTTGTATTGCATTTTGTAATTGTATTTATGCAATGCTTGTCGTCTTTGAAAATAGGCAGTCATGCTCATCAGACTTACAAGGATAAAAAATAAAATTAAATAAAAATGAAATGAAATGAAATGTTTGAAAAATATTGCAAAGTCATAATGAACTTACCACGGAGTCACAACATTCTCTCTTAGGTACCAAACATTTTTATGGATAAGATGGTCACATCTGTTGTGATCCTTATGAAAGGGGAAAATGAAAACAAAAAAGTACTCTCTTTACTGAAGATCATTAGCAGAACAAATTATGTTTAGAAATGCAAGTATTGAAGTAAAGAATTATAGACCTGCTCTTTAATGATGACACTGCATATAGAAGCACTGTGGCATACCCGCACTAATGAGTCTTCTCCTCTGACAAGATTATATATGTAGTGCTATTCAGTGCTGTATTTCTGCATTTGAATTCAACTGGCTTGACAGTGGTCCTTTATAAATAGATGTGAATATTTAGAAGGCTCAGTAATTGGCCAGCCTTCCCAGCTTGTTTATATGTGTATAATTAATTTTTCTCATGTAGTGCATAGGCAGAAAAGCCAAATCATATTTTAATAACCCAGGAGTCTCTGATTTCCCACAAAAAAGTCAGCATCCAGTATGTGTGCCAGATGACACTAACTTTTATTACCAGCAGCATGTAAGTAAATTAAAATGTTGGTCATGCAGTGCTAAATGGGTCTTTTGACTATTCTGCAACAGGGGAGTAGAAGATGTTACTGAAAATGTTAATGATGGTTTCAAAGCACATAAATGTCTACTAGATGAGTTACAGCCCAGTTTACAGCTGAACATGGTATGACCTTTCAATATTTTAAATTTAGCTACTTGTATGACTGCCAACACATTGATGCAACAAGAGAAAGTCTGAGATAATACAGGTAAAAATGCTGTTGAATGGGCATTTGGATGAGCAAGCTCATATTTAGGTTTCTCATATTTATGATTAGTTGCTCAGCAAACTCCAGTAGAAACTAACAACAGAAAATATTCCTCTTGATCCCAGGTTAGTTCCAAATGCTTTCAAAGTGGATAGAGTCAAGTGCAGGACTCTTATGATGTAAATCTCCTCCGTCATGCATTATCAGTTTATTTCAGGCTTACTCCCTGCTTTCATTAATAACTAATTTCCTTTCTGCACACTGTCAGAACCAGTGCTGCTTGAAGCCTACTCTGCTGCATTAGTGCCAGTTGGGAGAGGATTTGTGATTGCTAACTGTGAACTGAGAGTACCTGAGCACTTTGGTCTTCAGAGCTATCTAATGGAGAGTTTGATCACTTTGGATTAGACTGTATTCAGAACCAGATCCCGAGGGCCGAAGCCTTTTGAATTAAAGCAGTGCATCATGTCACTCTGTCATCTCATTCCCTCTCTGAACATATTTGTTAACCTCCCATTTTGGATTATCTAAACATGTTCGTCTTTTAGCCTGTTGAGATACTAGGCTACTGTACATTTAAAGGAAACAGAAAGCTAGTGTGTTGCAAACTTTGTAACCAAAAATCTTAAAAAATAGCAGTAATCAAAGTGCAGAGAATGTATTTTAAGTCAGTTTTAAGTTTATAGATGCCTGTTGATGTCCACATTTGAATCTGTTTTAGAATCTTGGGAGATGAATCCATGTTTTCACTTGTTTTCATTAATTTACATATATATGCATGTACAGTGGTCACAGACATGATGCAACACAATACCCTGCAGTAAATGACATGTTACAAAATACTGCATAACAAAACAGCATCTTTGAATTACAGTGTTCCCTGCAGTATACTGCAGCACTCTTCAGTTATACTGCAGTAATACTGCAAGGTACTGTGTTGCATTCTTGCTGGAACCATTGTATGTATGTATGCATGTACTGTATACTATATGTGTGTATCCATCCACAGGGCTCTGGGATATAACCAATCTGAAACAATTATTTAATTTTTAATGGAGTCCTAGGCAAGACGCAGTAGACATATTGCAACATTGGGACAAACTACATACATATATACATAGATACATAATTAATGTATGTGCAGTAAGACAATTTTTAAAACGTTCCTTGAGTTCCACTTTAATTGATCCATACAAGCAGACTACATCAATGCATTGAAGTAAAGGCAGAAAATAATGTAGTACTAGTTTTGGTTATGCTTCCTGGAACTGTGAGTGCAACAGTACAGTAATAACAGTTCTCAGTAAATAGGTAGCATATGTGCAAATTATATCATTCACGATGTTTAAATTGTTGAAGGACACACCTAAATCATTTGTGAAACTGCTAAGAGAATGGAATTTTTGTTTGCTCAGGACGTAGCAGGAACACATGTTTTTTCTAAAGCTGCTTTCTGTTCAAATTGTGGTCATGATCAGTAGTAGTGTGGAACTGGAAAATAAATATTTGGTTGAAAACTAGCCTAGATAAAACAATAATGTGCATATGTAGAAAATATTCCTGTCAGGTCATGTCCCTGACAGGAAGATTCTGTGCTACCTTTGCTAACTGAATGAGCTGCACTGTAGTAAATGGCATTTCCTGTTGTATTCATACCCTTATAGAAAACATAGAAAGTGACGGCAGAAGGAGACCATATGGTCCATCTAGTCTGCTCATAGGCCTACCCCCTCCCTTAACTGCTAGTTAATGTGGTGCTGCCTTTGTACCTGTTCCAAGCGTTCTTGAAACCTACCACTGATTTTGCCCCCACCACTTCCTGAGGAAGGCTGTTCCATGCATCCACCACCCTCTCAATAAAGAAAAACTTACTTGTGTTACCTCTGAATTTGCCCTCTTCCAACTTCGTGTTGTGCCACCTAGTTCTTGCGTGCTTTCTGACTTGGAACAGTTCCTGAACCTGCACATTGTTTATTCCATTTAGGAACTTGTAGATCTCAATCATGTCTCCCCTCTCCCTCCACTGCTCCAGGGAGTACATGTTCAGGTTTTACAGACGCTCTTCATATCTTCATAGCTTTTGTTCTGTAGGCTATGTATCATTTTTGTAGTTCTCCTTTGCACTGTCTCCAGTCTGTTGATATCCTTTTTTAGGTGTGGTCTCCAGAACTGTACGCTGTACTTCAGGTGTGGCCTCACCAGAGATCTATAGAGTGGCAGGATGATCTCCTTTTTCTGCTGGTGATCCTCCTGCCTATGCAGCTCAATATGCCATTCACTCGTAGAGCCACTTTCTTGCATTGTTTGGACATCTTTAGGTCATCCGTTATAATTATTCCCAGATCCCTTTCCTGTTTGGAAGATTCCAGTTGTACTCCTCCCAGGTAGTAGTCCTCTCCTGGGTTGGCCCACCCTAGGTGCATGACCTTGCATTTCTTTGCGTTAAACTTTGGTTACCATGTTTCTGACCATTTTTCCAGAGCCTTAAGTTTGGCCTTCATCTTTTCTACCCCACCTGGAGTGTCTACCCTATTGCTTATTTTTGTGTCATCTGTGAATAAGCTCACATTCCCCTCTAGTCCCTCAGTTATGGCACTAATAAAACTATTGAATAGAATCAGACCGAGTACTGATCCTTGGGGCACTCCACTATCTACTCCTCTTTCTTCTGAAAGTGAGCCATTTACAACTACCCTATGTGCCCTTCCAGTGAGCCAGTTCCTTACCTATTTCACTACTTTCTGTCCTATTCCCATTCTGTCCGGTTTGTTGAGTAGCCTTCTCTGTGGGACTGAGTCGAAGGATTTGCTGACATCCAGGTATAGTATGTCTACTGCTCCTTCCTGGTCTATTATTTTAGTCACCCAGTTAAAGAAGTCTATCAGACTGGTTTTACATGACCTTCTTGTTGTAAAGCCATGCTGTTTTGTGTCTAATTTGTTGTTTTCTTCTAAAAAGGATATAATCCTCTCCATAAGCAGGGTTTCCATTATTTTGCCCGCAACTGAGGTTAGGCTTACTGGTCTGTAGTTGTTTGCATTTTCCCTGCTTCCAGTTTTGTGCAGAGGAATGAATGTTGCCTGCTTCCAGTCTTGGGGACCTCCCCCAGCTTGAATGATAGGTTGAAAAGATCAGCCGGGATGCTGCCAGCTCATCCCTTAGTTCTCTTAGTAATTGAGGGTGAATTTCATCTGGTCCCATGGCCTTGTTTGTATTGAGTTTCTCTAGTTCCTTTAGGACCCTTTCTTTTGTAAAGGGACCCGAGTGTATTCCAACTCCTTCCTTGTTGTGTGTTACATTGCTAGGTCTGCATCCTTCCTCCTCCTCCTTGGTGAATACAGAGCAGAAGTAACTGTTGAGGATTTCAGCCTTGTCCTTGTCCTTGTCATTTTCTGTGATCTCCCCATCCACCCTTGTGAATCTAACAATACCTCTTGATGTCTTTCCCTTCTCACTGACATATCTATAGAATGTCTTGTCACTCTTTTTGACATCCTTGGTTATCCTCTCCTCAGTTGCTAGATTTACTGTCATGATCACTTTGTTTGCTTCCTTCTGTGTCTCCTTGTATTCTTCTCTGTCCTTGTTGGATCCGGTTTGGTTGTATCTCCTGAAAGCCATTCATTCCTCCCTGACCTTAGTGGCTACTTCTTTGAAAAAACATAGTGGTTTTCTTTTCTTTTTAGCTTCGCTCATCCTTCTCATGCAATGGTTTGCAGTATTTATTATAGCCCTTTTGAGCTGTGTCCAGTAGTCTTCAACATTTATCCACCGCATAATGTTAGCCAGACTCACCTTAGGATTTTGCTTCATTTTTGTGAAGCCAGCTCATTTAAAGTCCATGACTTTTGTTTTGGAGTGCCTTGTGCATATTTTTGTCTTGACCTGGAACCACACCATACAGTGGTCACTGGTACCCAGGTTGCTCCCAACCTCTGCCTCTGTGATATTGTTCCTGTTTGTTAGTAGCAGGTCAAGGACCGCTCCCCCTTCCTTGTTTTGTCCTTTACAATCAGTTTCAGGCCCGATACATGCAGGGCCTCTTGAAAGTCCTTGCTACTGGTTGAACTCCCTGTATGTGTATCGCAGTTTACTTCAGGTAAATTGAAGTCACCCAGTACAATCACCTCCCCTTTGTGACTTGTTTTGTATATGTTTTACAATATTTCCTTGTCCCCCACTACACTTCTTGTTGGTGGCCAGTAGAACACTCCTACCCAAGTTGCAGCTCCATTGTTTGCCTGTACAGTGACCCAAAGTGACTCTGTTTAGGTGCTGTCATTTTGTGTCATAGTAGCTTTTATTCCCTCTCTTACATACATAGCTACCCACCCCCGCTTCCTACAAGTTCTGTCTTTCTGAAATAGACAGTACCCTGGTATAGTCATGTCCCATAATTGTTATTGTTGAACCATGTTTCTGTGATTGCAACCCAGTCCAGAGCAGCTTTGGCAATGATGGCAGTGAGGTCCACTAATTTGTTTGTCAGACTCCTTGAGTTTGTGAACCTAGCTTTCCATCCATGGTTGACCCCCTTTTTGGTGCCTTGTTGTATGTTTGAACAATTTCTTGTCTTGACCTCACCTGATGGGCTGATTTCCTCCTTTGCATTTGTTCCCCTGATTTGTTTGTATTTTGGAGGAGAGGTAGCAGATCCATACGTTGCTGCTGTCCTTATAGCTATGTCCAGTTTCTGACCAAGAGCCCACACACCTTCCTGAGTGAGGTGCAGACCATTGAATCTGAAGAGCCCTCTGTCCCAGATGTTGCGCTCAAGCAGGGAACTGTGCCTCTAAGCCCAGTGTTGGGTTTTACACTAGAAGCAACATAAAATCCTAATGTCTCCGACAGTAACATTTTATAGGTTCATAGGTCTGACACAAGTTAGGTCATAGACCTATAGTAACTCACCACTATTTAGTGGTGAAACCTGATTGTTGCCTGACCCATGTAGGTATCCAATGCTTTTTTTAAAGCCTCCATGGTTCTGCACATAACTACATGTTCAGGCAGGGAGTTCCACTCAGAGACAACTCTGTCTGTAAACCGTTTTGCTCTTCTAGTAGTGTTAGCTACCTCCCCTTGGAGCTGTAGATGGTATGACCTGGTTGTTTTAGTTATTGTTTTTTTATGTAAACCTGTACTCTCCCAGAGCAATTAATCATTAAAAGCCCTATATACCAGACACAAATCTCCTCGCGTCCTTCAATAATTCATGGAGTATAAGCCAAGTTCCTGTAGTCTATCCTCATAAGTTTTATATTTTAAAATTTGTACGTTTGTGTAATTCTTCTTTGGATACCCTCAATAATATTTTTTTCCAGTGACTACTTTGGAGGGCACAGGAAGCAGCACAGCATTTTAAATGGGGTTTCACAAGGGATGTATATTGTATAAAGATATCATCACTCTCGAATCTCGACTTTTAACGTTTTTGAGTATATTTCGCTGCATTCTATTACACTTTTTAACCGTGTTTCTGATGTGCATTTCAAAAGAGAGATCACTTGCTACAATGATGCCCAGATCCTTTTCTTCATTTGTCTCTTGTAATATAATTTTATTTAATTGGTATTAAAACTTTGGATTATTTTTGCCTACGGGCATAACCCTACATTTTGTTTCATTAAATCTTAATTTATGAGTATCAGCCTATAATTCCAGTTGATTCAAGTCATATTGAAGGTTTTTCATTGGTGTATCGTTGTTTACAATTGCCCCTATCTTGCTATCATCCATGTATTTACATAACCATGAATTCTTGGACATTTGCATAGATGAAATGAATACATTAAACAGTGCTGGTCCCAATACTGATCCCTGTGGGACCCCACTTGTCACTTCTCCCCACTCTGAGTAATAACCTGCAATGCATACACTCTGCCTTCTTTTAGGTAACCATGATTCTACCCATGAAACTAATTTTGGATGTAATTGAATTTCCCTGAGTTTGCCTATCAGTGTATGATGACATACTGAATCGAAGGCTTTTGAGCAGTCGATGAATATGATATCTACGGGAAGGCCTTTGTCAAGTGCTGCACTTACATATTCATAAAAGTGCAGTTGCGTTGTTAGATGTGATAGCCCCGGGTGAAACCATGTTGTGCTATGTTACAGTCACCTTGTTTCCTAATATGTTCAGCTATGTGGTCTTGTATAATACCCTCCAATAATTTACCAAGGATGGACATTAGACCAATTGGTCGATAATTTTGTATCTCCTGTCTATTCCCTTTTTTATTAAATGGGAGTAATTGTGGCTTCCCTTCATTCCATTTTATGGTGCCTTTACTACCAGATCCAAAAAACGAGTTCTAGGTGTAGAAATCTTGCTCTTGGTATTTCTGTGTAGATTTAGTCATTCAAACAATTGTTACTAAAAACTTTTTACATTGGTACTGCACTTTCAGAAAATAATATAGTCAAAAGTGGAAACTTAAAAAGCTTCACCTATGGTTCAATGGGCTGGAGCAACCAGCCACACCCTCTGCCTGACTATATAAGGCAAGCCTTCCAGCTTTACCCAGAAGCATTTTTTCTTTGCAACCAGAAGCTGTCCTGGTGTCTCTTCCTGCCTACAATTCAATGCTCCCCTCCTGGACTTTCAGCTGATTCCTATTTCTCTGTTCATCTGGGTTAGTCTTTCGTTACCTCCAGTTGTTGCTAGTGCTTCTCCCTGTCCTCCATTGTTGTTGCCGCTCATCCCGCAGCTGTCTGTGTGTTCCCTCCCCTTGTCCCTTGTTCCTGTCAGCTCCTACCATTCTGTGCTGTCTGCAGCAATTGCTGCCATGTTCTGCTTTGTGTTTGCCACTCCAGCTTGCCTTCCTTTTCCCCTCTCTCCCCTTGTACCTTGTTCCTGTCAGCTCCTGCCATTCTGTGCTGTCTGCAGCAATTGCTACCATGTTCTGCTTTGTGTTTGCCACTCCAGCTTGCCTTCCTTTTCCCCTCTCTCCTCCCTTGTACCTTGTTTTGTACACTCCTTTTGAGGTTGTCATTTGTTGCTTATCATCATTTCTTAACTGTTTTAACTGCTCCCTCATCTGCCTGTTCTTTCTTTTTCTCCATAGCTGCCTTTTCTCATCCGGGTGTGTGCCAGTGATGTTTCACTGCTTAAAGCCCCACTAATTTGTAGCATGTACCATTTATGCAATGTATTTTGAAATGTTAAATTATAAAAGGTGTAAGTTAGTTCTTTATGAAAAATCATAAATAATGAACTCTGATTTCACAGCTCTGTTTCGAGTTATTTAATTGACCATCAAACAGAGTATTGTATGTAGCACTGTCTTTATTGCCTGACAATCTTTCCAAGTTGTGAGTCTATGTATTAACATTAAGGTATGTCTCATATATCTAATGTACATAAAAAAAGCCAGTACTACCACTAACCTCCCTAATCCTGAGATGGTATTTCACACATTTAAGATGCAAACCTTATGACTGAACAGTAAATAGAATTCTGAATTTCACAAATAATTTGACTTCCCATAAGTAACTGGTTGGCATGCATCCCTTGCGTACCATGTTGTGTCATACAGGTTGTGACATACTTACGTACAGTACAATCATATTCCTGACTGACTTACGTCACCGGTGGCTTTTAACCCACTGGTTGTTTCCATTGTTCATTTACTATGCTCCAACTTAGACCTATGTGGAGGTCTCTTTACATGTTGCTGACCTTAGTGTGGGTCTTATATACACTGTGCGACCTAAGTGTGGATCTTATTTATGTTATACCTGACTTGTCATCACCTGTTGCCTACTTTCAAATTGGGTGCATGCTGACCATGACCATGAATTACTATGGCTCAGGGCTTGCCCTGCAGCCTATGTTCTCGCTCTGTACCCACAAAGTCTGCATCTTGAGCATGTGAAACTTTGGGTGGGGTCCTTCTTAGCTTGCATCACAGTGGCCACTGACCCACCGGTTGTTCACGGTGGGAATATCCTCACTCCGGGCAGAGCTTTAGCTGTCAACAGTGGCCATTGACCCTCCAGTTACCGACACCTCATGATGTAGAATGTAGGACCTCAGCTACCAAGGGGTGGGGTTCTTAAGCCCAAGGGGGCTCCTTTAGCTCCTCGAGTGGGTTCATCATCACCTCCATAAGCTATTCTTCCATCAACAGCCTAAGGTTCACCTGGTCTGCTCTTAGGCTCATCATCACCAGTGGCTGTTGACCCATTGGTTGCTTTGAAATGCTGGCTGAGCTCCTGTAGTGGTCATTGGTTTCCTCGTTCTGCCTTGTTGGAGGGCCTTCCATGTGGGAGCCCTCATTCTGCTGCAGAGTTTGCTCAAAGCCCCTCATGGCATTCCCATTACAGGGATAATATGAGAGCCTTTCTCTAAATTGATTCTTCCCCTGAATTAGGTTTCTAAATTGCAGCACAGAGTCATCACTAAATATATCCCAGATCTGGAGGGAAAGCCACCTAGTCCTTGGATACCCAGAGGTTTCTTCCTCATAGTGGTTTCTTCCTCTCCTCCAAGCCAAAGGTCATAATACCTGGTTAGTGAATATCATAATAGATTGTCGGTTACCTATGTAGGTTCCACTGTTGGATGGAGTTGGAAGGTGACTCTCTTTTGCCGTTTCCTCTCTCCTTAGGAAGTGATGCCCTTTTGCTCAGTTTCCATTCCTTTTAGCTCTCAGTCCATGTCCATTTCTGCTCATCACCAGTGGCTGTTAACCCACCAGTTGCTGTCAGTTGTGCTCTTTAGCTTTTGTAAGCAATTGGAGCTCCTTCATAAGGCATCTTTAGCCTTCCTGTGGCACTTCTGGGGGTGGAACCCTCCTCGAGGGTTCATTGCCTCTAGTTCCCCTACTGGGTGATATTCCCTGTGGAATAGAGAGGCAAATGGCCACAGAGGTTTATCATCAAGTTGCACAAGCATAACACTATGCTAAGTTGTGTAAGTCCATTGATTTGAAAGGCTTTGTCTATGGTTTGATGGGCTAGAGCAACCAGTCATGCTCACTGTCTGGCTAAATAAGGCAGGCCTTAAAGACTTCAACCATATGCATTTTTTCTTTGCCCACCATCCTCCCCTCCTCCTGCAATGACTCTCCTCTTTCCTTTGGCTTCTTCCTAAGGTACCTTTAGCCAAGGGAATCCTTCCCATGGCACCTCTAGGGGTCGATAGAGAGGCGAACAGCCACAAAGGTTTATCATCACATTGCACAAGCATAACACTACACTAAGTTGTGTAAGCCCATTAAAATATAGTTCATTTATTTTTTATTATCCTTGTTGAAGAAACACAATGTATAGTAAATTATGTCAAGTTTTCATACATATTTGCATGATGGAAGAGCTGGATATGAAAAAAATAATTCACAGTGTTTTAACTCTGCATCCCTTTTGGAAAAAAATTAATATTCCTGTTTGTTTGGGGGGTTGTTAATAGAGAAAAGACAAGATGTCTCTAGGGAGCATCGTTGCCATGGTTAAAAACTAGCATTTGTCAATGCTGAATGTTTTCTTGTAGGTATTTGCATTGGTATTTAGCATTTATGCAGGCCCCCCCCAGTAGTATCCATGTCTCTTCAGCATCCATATCCCAACAAAGTTCCTCTCTGCAATTCCTCTTGCACCTGATCAACATTTCACCCTCGTACTTCTTAAGTGTCTGTCTTAGGAACCCTAACGCCCTGGTTGTGCTCAAGGATACGAGCTTGTAACAGTCATTCGGTGGAATTTTTCACCAAATTTTCAACATAGGCATTTTGTCACCTCTGGTCATGAACACTGTCACTTTGGTTTTCTTACTTTGTGCCGAACACTGATTTCCCAAAGTGACCACGCTATTCTGTGCCAAAAGTGTGAAAACACATTTTGGCCAGGATGTGTGAACAATGACAGGTGCACTGTTCATAAGGAGGTGTGGGAAAATGCAAATGTTGAAAATGTGGAGTGAAAATATTACAAATTTGTGAAGGTACGAGTATGCGTGGAAACTGCACAATGCACGCTAGTAAAACAGTCATTTTTTGGAATTGTTTCACTGAATTTTCAACACAGGCATTTTAGGATATCTGCTCATGAACAGCATCACTGTGATTTTCTTACTCTGTACCGAATACTGATTTCCCACAGCGAACGCGCTATTCTACACTGGAAGTGTAAAAAACACATTTCGGACAGGATGTGCAAAATGACAGCTATACTGCTCATAAGGAGATGTGGTAAAATGCCTATGTTGAAAATCTGGAGTGAAAATATTACAAATTCACGAACTTATGAGTGTGTGTAGAAACTGCTCAACGCACGCTCATAACACAGCCATATTATGGCCTTTTGTCACCAAATTTTCAATATAGACATTGTAGGACCTCTGCTCATGAACAGTGTCACTGTGATTGTCTTACTCTGTAGCAAACACTGATTTCTGACAGTGACCGCACTATTTTGCGCCAGAAGCATGAAAACATATTTCGGCCAGGATGTGAAACATGACAGCTGCACTGTTCATAAGGAGGTATGGAAATATGCCTATGTTGAAAATCTGGTGTGAAAATATTACAAATTCGCAAACTTATGAGTGTGTGTGGGAACAGCGCAACACACGCTTGTAACACAGTCATATTTTGAAATTTTTTCACCAAATTTGCAACATAGGCTTTTTGACAGCCCACCTCATGAACACTGACACTATTGTTTCATTAATTGGTCCCAAAAGGTGATTCTGCACAGTGACCACAAAATCACCTTTTGGAACCAAATAATGCCATGACAGTGACTGAATTCATGAGAAGGGGTGTCAAGAACCCCATGTTGAAAATTTGGTGTCAAAGGTAAAAAAAAATGGCCGAGATATCCACCTAGGTTGGAAAAACCCTATTTATGCCATCATACAGCTTACTGGCATTTCCTCAGTTCACGGTCGGCTTTGAAGAGTGCAGATGTGTTCCTAGTCCACCAAAGATCATCGCACCGGGCTCCAGAGGTAAGTATGGGGTGAGGGGGGTGTGGGGAGGTGGGTGCACAGAGGGTGAGTGCAGGTTGGTGGGGGAGGCAGCAGGGACTCACCGAGAGATTGTTTTCTTCTTTCACAGGATTAAAAAAAAAAAAGAAAAAAAGGGCACTTTTTGGTATGCTAGGGTGGGCTCCCAGCGTGCCACCTACATGCTTGTTGGGGGGTGGCAGGAGCCGGCGGGGATTGGGCACCCCCACCAGCCATACAGTGTGCATGTGTGGGAGGCATGAGCATGCTGGGGTGGCTCCCAGCATGCCAACTGGGTGTTTGTTGGGGCAGGCTGCAACTGACAGGGGATTGGGCACCCCCACTGACCACACAGTGTGCTGGGGGGGCGCATGAGCCAAGGGGGATTGGACACCCCCCTCTGCACACAATGTTGGGGTGGGGAGAACACTAATGAGGGAGGGGGAGGACATTAACAGAGGGAGTAAGCGGGAGTTTTTTTTAATGCTGAGCCGTGCATGACAGCAGTTTGGCTGATCAGTATGCAAATTGCATACACGCTACCACCACTGATTGCAGCGGACCTTTTCTTAGAAGTGAAGACCATCACAGCTGAACTGCTGTCATACACAGCTCAGCACGTATTGGTCTGGTAGGGTCGTGCCTGCTACACTGAGCACTGGATTCAGGAGGAGGGTCACACACCTCCAAAAGTCGTACTGTTGCAAGACGTTCCTTGCGCATGGGCGCAAGTGAACGTAAAAATTGCCCAGTACAACAAGTAGGATCTGGCACCTGACCATTGCTTACTGTTCAGACTAAAGGAAGCACAACACAGGCAGTGTGTATACCGTACAGAAACATTTTATTTAGTTGCTCATAATTGCCAGATGAAGCAACCCCCTTCTGTTGTAGGAGGAGCCCCCCCCCCGCACTCACACACAAATCACCTAGATAAGCAGTAGTCACACTCTGTTTCCTTCCTGTTCTTTTTTTTTTTTTTCTAACCCTGTAATATTCAACGCTTCAAGGCTACATTGATTAGTTTTCTTTAGTGTACTGGTTACGTTGGTAGACTTTGGAGTAAATGGCTGAGAATGCAATTTCTTTTTTACAAATTACAAAATGGGTAAAACCAGCACTGGAATTACAGAGGGGCTTGCCAGGGCTCGTCACCCCCTAGCTCTGAAGTGAGCCCCAGTAGCTCTTGCATCTCTTCCACTGACTTATGAAGGGGAGGGGCTCAATTTAATGATATGACCCTTATGGGACCCCCCTAGCTCTAAAGTTTAATTCCAACACTAGGTAACACTTTCATTAATGATTATTTTAGAATTATGTATGATTATTACTTTTCAATATACACATCTACAGTCTAGGAATCTATTTCATTGACTAAATCAAGAGTCTGCTGGGCCAGTGATGTATGTCTTGGTGCATCTGTCAGAGTGGCTTACACATGTATTTATTATTTATTTATTTATAAGTTCAACCAGGAAGAGCATACTGAGCTGGTACTAGCACATTTCCTGATGCATCCTGGGGGAAAGAGGACGGGAAGCAGTATAATGCAGTAATTATGATGGCAATGGATACAAAGCAATATAAAACAGAGTGGTATTTAATTAAAATACACCCCTGTGCAATATGCAATGAAGTTGTGCTGCTCAGGCAATCCGAGAAATCTGGACTGGGATCCAGCCACGTGCATTTATACAAAACTGTAGAAGGAGAACAGGGAAATGTTAGCAGGATATGAATGGTAATCCTCCTCATTAATTTATATAAGAAGTTTTCTTATGCTTATGGCACAAATATCCAACCAATGTTACCTCAGAGGCAAGCAAGTTGTTTTTCTTATACTGTATTTTATCTAAAATAAAGTACCCTATATTCGAGCTCATGTTGCTTAGATTTCCTGATTCCTATGTGTATGACTTAATTTCTACACCACAGAAGCTGCCTTTCATTTCAGAGCAGGTTACACTACTTTAATTATGATTTCTTAACCCAGCAGTTTATCCGAGACCTGGAAACATTATGGATTATCCCGCTCACTTTAACAAGGCATACTGACAGTAGCCAAATGGTATTGTTGCCTTGATTCCTTTATCTTGTGCAAACGCTTCCCATCACTCCCCCAGCACCTTTGTTCCAGTAATGGGATAAACTGATCTCTAGATATCTTTGTGAGGGGAAGCCCCCTCATATTAAAATGTTCACCTTACAGGTACTGCGATCAATGGGAGGGCTTGCCTTAACTAATTTTTCACTTTATCATACTGCTGCACAGATGCACACTCCTTTCTATTGGTTGATGCCAACCTATGTTGCTCATTGGAAAACTAGGGAACTTCAGATGGCAGACACTCTGTCTCTCCCATCTGTTATGCTTGTCCACCCATCCCTTCTTGCCCCCCACCCTGTTCTAATCCCTACACTGTAAACACTTCTAACATTTTGTATCGGCTCCTCACTTCCCAGCCCCTACGTCAGGTTCAGTTTCTATCATCCCATCTGCATATAATGTTTTCTTCTTGTCCACTACTCTGGACCATAGCTACCGGAGATGGAAGCAACTTAGTCTAATTTTCTCATTTCAGTTTTTAAAGGGAGGGAGATAATTTCCTTTCCTAAACTTCAGGGACTAGTTCCCTTGTGCACAGTTGACCATTAACATCATTGCCAGGTAACACATTATTTACAGGGTGCCTTGCAACAGTAACCCTTGGATGGTGCACTGCATTTATGTTAACGATTCTTATTGGGGTGTTGGGGAGAGACCTTAACCTCATCAATTTCCCAAGCATACCAAGCCCTACTGCAGTTAGAAGGGGGCAAGGTAAACTATATCAAGATCCACTGGGAAACTAATCTATCGATTCATTTCGCTCCCAAGGCTTGAGATCCATATGACATATGTTCCTAGGGTGGCCTCCTCTTTTCTTTGGAAGAAATTCTCCTGGAAGACCTGTATATGTTTTTTTCAGAGTTCACAAATGTTAGCGAAATTTAAACCTGCTTTGGCAGCGACTTGTTGGCAAGGCTGTGGAATCACGCCGGCCACCAATGGCCACACTCTTTGGAGCTGTCCAGCTTTATGACCATTCTGGGCTCAACTTTCCCATACTATAAGGGATATTTTTGGAGTGAATTTTCACTTAACAGACTGCACCATACTCTTTTTAGATCTTTTAGAAGGGGTTTGAGGTCCTAACACAAATAAAATGTTGAATATTTCTTTAGTGGTTGCTAAAAAATCTCTAACAAAATTGTGGCTTATGGACGAAGTGCCTACCATGCAACTGTGGCAGGATCTTATGTGATCTGTATATGATATGGAGAAAATAACAGCACACCTGAATCATGTGGTCACCAGGTTTGATAAGATTTGTGCACATTGAGTCCACTACATGTTAAATCACAGACAGGATTTTGTACCCTGCTTGTGATAAACCTTTTTTCTCTGATTATAGAGCCTTTTGCTTTGATGTTCGTGGGCCTTTTGCCTTCGATGTCATTGCTTTCAAGTCTAGCTCAATGTTTGTTAGTTTTGTATGTCTCTGTTTGTCTCGTGTCAATGGCAAAAGTTTTAATAAACAGAAATTAAAAAAAAGAAGCTATTGAAGGCCAAACACAAGTGATTTGTCAAAACTGGAGTGCAGTTTATTTTTTCCATATTCTGTTTATTGCCTTCTGCCCTGGCTACCCCCTTTGATAGACACTCCCCCCCAGCCCTGTTGCTGGCTTCCCTAGGACTTACTTTCCCACAGGTGTCTTCTATCACAGGATTGTGGAGGGTGCCTGGTCACCAATGCAGGGCCTGCAAGTGGTCAGTCATCATCCTGCAGCTGGGGGTGGGGAGTCCACTTTTTTTTTTTTACACTGGGCCCACATACATGCAATGGGCATGATGTGCTTGCTCCACCTCTGAGGAGACGCTCCCAGCATCCTGTATGGGGATACCCATCCCACTCCTGTGGCATCACATATGCTGCCACCCAGCCACCACTAGAGGGCAGCTACACAAACTCACCTCTCCAATGGAGGCGAGCAGTCCTATAGACACTCAGTCTTCCCTCTCCCAGAGAGGTCCCTTAGTGACCTGAGTCCATTCCCAAACCTGGGTCACCAGCATGATGGGAAGCAAGGCACACAGTGCCTCACCCCTCCACGCCACTGGACCAGCCAGTGGAATGCAATTTTAATTGGTGCAGAGCATAAACAAACAACTCACAAAAAATGCATACTATCCATCCAGCAGATGATCAGTAACCAGCTACATGTACAGCCTTTCTACAAAATGAAACACCAGTTGCAGGGCCCAGCTCTTCTTCACTGCAAACCATGCTGAAAAAACAAGATGAACACTTCTGCAAGACCATGGTATTCTGCTCCCAAACAGTCCAATAAAACATACTTTTCAAATATTACCGTGCAAAACAAAAAAACAAAAACAAAAACAAAGAATGCACGGCATTCTTCTGTACTGAGAGCCTAGAAAGAAAATCAAATACTACTGCACTTCCAATTGGAGCTCCAGCATGCACCTTGCACACAGCTCAAGCCACCATCTCCCTTTTAACTGGTGCAGCCTCGACTTCAAAACAAGACAGTCTGCACCAGAGTCTAGATCTCCTCCCACTATGTTATTACACTTTATCAACTATGTCACCATGTAGATTTACTTTGGCAGCAAGTGAGCAACTGACTGCACAAAAAAAGCATGATTTTAAACAAAGACTCAATAAGCATTAAATGCATCATTTAAAATCAGAACATTTAAGTAATTAACTTTCCAATGTTCCATAGATCCTAACACCATTATGTTTGTTCTGCTCTAAAAAAGTTTTCAGTTTAATAGCAGTTCACCACTAATCTATGGTATGTTACTAGTTATTGAAGCTTCTTTTTAACCTGTTTTCAGGGACTATTTTATCTTGAGGAAGTGCAAATACCTTAAAATTAATTAAAAGTCAATAACAAAACAAAGGCTTCTTAACATTTTTGACTCCAATTTCATTATTTTTACACAGGGGGCATTGTATGATCACAATGATGCACTTCAGGGTGTGGGTCATAGTGGGATTTGTCCACTTCTGGTGTGGTTAAGTCACTTCAGCCTTCAGCCCCATGTACCACCTTCTACCTCTGTGTTCCATCCAATGCCTGGACTTGGTAGATTTGATATCCTGGGCATGGGATTTCTGAGATGACATATGGGTCGGGCTCCCACTCAGAAGATGATGTCCTGCCACTCCATGACTTCACCATCACTCTTTCTCCTATGAGTAAGGGCTTCTCCTGATCAAAGGCATTACCTGACCCTCTCACATTTTCTTGGTTTGTACACACCTTTAGACTTGCCGATGACTTGGGTTCTGTTTAAGGAGAGGTTCTGTTCTCCTTCCGGTGGTGTGCTTCAACTGCCTTGGCTGACACCTGAATGGAGGGTGATGCCTGCATATTCAGCCAACTGATACCAGTGACTTTCCCTGGTTCCTTCTTGGGTACTGGGCAGAATTCAGGCATCTCTGGATGCAAATGCTGACTGGCCTGCTTATCACTCACTACTGGGCAGTTGGTCACTGAGGGTCTTGTCAGTTCCTGGAGACATACAGCATTTAACTGGATGCTCTCCTCCCCCTGTGAGAATGTCTGCAACTCCACTAAGCTTCTGTGGAGCTCTTCCTTCTCCTTCTCCAACAGGGTCAACTTGGACCTATAGTTTGCTAACCGTGCCTCATAGCCTGTGTCTCTGTGAGCAGCTTATGATTCAGGTCTCTGGCCATAATCTGGTATTCTCGGATACTCCTCGCATACCATGCTCCTGATTCTTCATGGTGGCATGCTTGTTCAGATCGCTGCTTGACCTTCTGAGCTTGCTGTTGTAGACTCTTCCTGAGCTTGTGACATTCTTTTCACATTTCGGCCTTTTGCTTTGCATACTGATACTGGGCTTCCCTTTGGGCATTCTGGTCCAGAACCTGCTGGCTCACATTATAGGCAACAGTTCTCAGTATCTGTGCATGATGCTCAGTTCTGGCACGCCGACCACTTGGTGGGTTCCCTGATGGTGTTCCAGCAGCTTGGCTGCATTGATTAATTTTCTCCATTTCCCTCTTGGTTTCCTCATACAGCCAGCATCAAGCTTTTTTGATCTCTAACATCACTCCTCTGACATGGCTGTGGAATGGGCCCAAGGGTTCCTTCACCTTGGCACGTGGGTCTGCCTCGCTCCTGATATTTATCCATGTGTTTTGACCTCTGTAAAAACTCTTATCAACCAGCAGGTTGATATGACTTCTACAGTCTTGTGCCGGGTTGTCTCCAGCAGGCCAGAACAATTTAACAATCCGAGGCAGCTTGAGACAGTTTTCCAACCATTGTGAGCGATCTCCATATAGTAGAAAGTTACCTTGCTCACACAGAAGACAGCCGAGATGTCCATAGCAAGTAGTCCTTTACTCAGAAAAGCAGTATTCACCTACTAAAAATCTCCCCCAGCAAAAATATACTTTTCCTACCTCCTCTCACTGTTTCCTCTGGCAGCCTGACCTTTCACCTCCGTGTCACAGCAACCGTAATGACCCCGATCCATCTAAAAGATGAATCAACAATGCTGCAGACAGACTAAATAACACTTTTTTTAGTTGTTTTTTTTTACTTCATTACTGCGATTGATGATTACTTGATCCATCCACTTTACCCAACTCGAATCCAGGACCCATAAGGTACCGAAGTTTGCTGTGTCACTGTCATCATTCTTTTACGCCAGTTATTATAAAAAATAAAACACATGTGTGGGGGTGATCTGCAGGTTTTTTTACACACCCTTGGTGTGGGAAAATATAATCACACACCTTGGGTGTTTAAAAAAACTGCATATCACCCCCCACATGTGCATTATCCTCTATAACTACTACAGTATATGATGTTTTTTACTAAGTCAGTCCCTCCTCACGTCTTTCATGTTCTGTTATGTACCTTTCAGTCGCATTATTGGTATATTTATTGTACTTTTTCCTCCTTGTAGATGGTGTGGTAAATGAAGGTTTCTTCTACATATCAATGAAATGTAAAATTTGCAAAAATGATAACATATAATGAAAGCTGTACTTCTTAGCATTCTGCTTTAATTTAAATAACATTTTTACTTTTTCATGCTTTTTTCTAATTGTTATGGTTTGATGAAATTGAAGGTCTGTTCTAGATATCAATGAATTGTAAAATTACAAAAATTAGGATAGTTGCATTTTTAAAAGCTCTACCTAAATACCATTTTTTGCTTATTCATTTTTTTCCAGCTGTTATTGTGGTTTGTTGAACGTGCACGTATGTTCTGGATATCACTGAACTGTATAATTGCAAAACTGCAAAAACTAATTTAAAATATTTTTGTGGGGAAATCTACTTTAAATAACTTTGTTTTTTTCCATTTTTTCCACCTGTTATTATGGTTTGGTGAACCTGTAGATCTGTTCTTGAGATCAATGAATAGTAAAATTGAAAAAAAATGAAAACTAATGAACAATATATTTTAAAGAAATCTACTTTAAATACCATTTTAGGGGACAGTATTTTCCACCTGCTATTATCATTTGTGAACCTGTTGTCTTGTAGCTATAAAAAAGCTGCAAAATTGAAAAAACAAAATAATGAAAGATATCTTTTTGGAGATCTATTTTATACATATTTTTTTTACATTTTTCTACCTGTTGTTATGGGTTTATAAACGTGTAGGTCTGTTCTAGATATCAGTGAATTGTAACATTGTAAAAAGTATGAAAAACAGTTGCTTAATGTGTATCACTTTAACTGTGAACTATATAAAGAAACAAGCAAACTCTCCCCCTGAAGAGTGGTTGGTGTATTTAATTGTAAAAAGTCACTAAACACATTGGGCTTGATTTGCAAAGCCCTGCTACTGAAGCAAGGTGCCCATGTCAAACAGAATTGATGCAAGTGGCACCTTGTGTCAAGAGTTGTGGCAATTCCAATATTTGAGCACAGACTGCATCAAAAACATGAGACCCTGTGGAAAACCAGCCCTGTGCCCAAAGTGGTGCTACCCTATGTTGGAAGGGGGCTTGTGCCATGGCAGGACTGCTGCATCCCCTAAATTGGGATTTTGAAAGCCCCACTATGGTCACAAGTTCTGGCTGTGGTTAGACCAGCCATGAGTTGGTCTAATGTCCCTTGCACCAACAGATGGACACCTGATTGGTCTGGATCTTCAGATTGCCACAGAGGCAAGGACCCAGCCATGAGCTGCACAGCAGGTGGGCAGTGTTCTGGCATGACACATGGATGTCCGTACCCCCTACTGCAGTCTGTGGCAGCCATCAGGTGCTACCACCCCAGTTCTGGCCAACCCCACTGGCGATAGTGTGTCTGGGACCTGAGTAGGAACAACACAGCTGGTTGTACTGGCCACCTCTGCTAGGTGGGAATGGTACAGAGGACAAGCATGACCTACCAGCACTGCAGAAGAGCCAGTATTGTGTAATATGGTTGTGCATGCCCCCGCCAAACATCACTGCCAGCTGAACCCTTGTCCCAGGACACAGTGATTGTAGGGGCATTATCAGTATGCTGCCCACATGTGTGACAGTCCACTCCATGGAACAATGTCATACACATGTCTGCCTAGCTTGCCTGGGGCATGTATTAGTTCCAAGCCTCATCAGCAGCATCCTACACACATTTGTGCTTGCAAACAGTAATTTGCCATGCACTGTATCTGTGGGCAGCATGCATGCCACCAGTGACACTGTGGCATGTGGGTGCACATCGTCAGTCATACTGCTGACATACTAGGACCACCATGTCACATTTGCCGGTACTGTCACTAGACACATCTCTTCCTAGATCATGGAACAGTGGGTACAAGGGGATGGGCACACATATCACACAAGAATTCCATTTTACTTTGACACCTGTAAGGTGGTGGTTACCTTCTGACCTTCATCCAGAGCTCACCGGCAGCCTCCATCATTCCCATCCCATGTGACATATTTTTGGTGCAGAGGAGTGGTTGCAGCTGCATTGGAAACTTTGACACCAGGACCCCACCTGTTGCAAAATCATTCAAAGGGTCTTTGTCGTATTGGGTTCTGGTGCAAGCTGCTGTTTGATGCAGCTTGTGTAAGTCTAGAGAGCCTTTCAAAATCAGGCCCATTTTCAAATCTCACTTGTGTGCACCATTTCTTTGTCTTTTGACTTTATGGAGCAGTGATTGCTTTTGACTGACTTTACCTGTGATTCAGAGTGCAGGTAATCCATCTTAGTTGTTCCCACTGCCATATAATTGGATACATAGAGTAGGTCCAGCCAGGAGCTACAGGGCTCAAGCATGCTTTACTGCTCTTCAGACCCACCACATAAATGCACTGCCCTCATCCTACCCCATACACGTGCAATGTCACTCACTCCTCCCAACACACATTCAGTTCCACCACCCATACACTTGCACCATCCCCCTAGGCCCTCACACATGTATAATGTCACACTCACCCCCTCACATCAAGTGTCACCCTCTCATCCTCCCACACATGTCCTCTCACTACCCTGCCCCTGCACTCCTGTTCTGTTCTCCACAAACCCCACAGATTCATGTCCTATCACCCCCAGACCACCAAAATGCATGCATTCTCAGCCCTTAGCTGCCAGTCACATACAATGTCACGCTCAGAACTCCTACACATCCACTGTCACCCACAGACCCTTGTACGCATGCACTGTCACCCACAGATCCCAAAACATATTCATAGACCCGTCACACATATACACTAACAAGTTTCAGTGAAAGACCACTACAAACAACAGTGCAGGGTAGGTGCAGAGAAATGATGGCCAGCTCAAAGTAAACAGACAGTTCCAAACCTCAGCAGTCTGAGGCAAGTGAGAAGCCACACATGTAGAAATATATTGCAAATAAGAAATATTTATTGGTGGCCAGTACTGAAGCAATGGCAAGAGCCAAGTAACTCCAGCACTTTGGCAAACTGCCTTTATCAGGGTAGCTATATTTCTATGTGTGTGGCTTCTTAGCTTGTCTTGGAGTGCTGAGGTTTGGACACGTATACACTATCATCCTCAGATTCCTCACATACAGTATACTGTCACCCATGGACCACCCAAACACATTTACTGTCACCTACACATCTCCCTATATATCTAATGTTACCAACAGACCCCCCCCCACTTTCATTACTCTTAAACCAAAATGTTCTGTTCTCCTCACTGTACCTTTACATCAACTACAAAAACAAACAAGAACAAAACCATGCAAGCAAACATTGTTTGCTTTTGCCAACTCTTGTTAAGTTGGTCTTATCTTTCCAGCTTGAAATGCATCAATATGATGCCTTTTACACAGAAACCAGAAGACGTGCCGGACATTTTAGCAGCTTCTTCACATCTCTTGAAGCTAAACTACAGTAGCTGAAAAACTTGGCAGCATCCTGGATAATATACCATTAGAACCACATTCAACAAACTTATACTCATTAGGCAGTTATACTGACATATTGACAGCATTTGTTCTTTTGAAATTAAAGGCAGTAAATCCCAACAAATCACTGTGCTTCATGAACTGAGAACTAAGAATTTTATTAACCTTGAACCTGATTATATTGCCGCTCCCTTGGCTTTATTAGATGTTGTTCACTAAACTCGGGGGTTTTCTCAAAAGATTTGGAACATGTCAATTCACCCAATTTATAAATCTGTAATGCCAATAACTCAAGCAGCTACAGACTCATATCTGTCCACCCTCTTATATCAAAAATTAAAAAAATGGGCAATGAATATCTATGGCTATCAATAACAGAAGAGACTGCCGAAGACACAGTCTGGTTTGAGGCCATTATAGTTCATTACAACTTCACTATCAGAATGTGCAGGCACACACTTTACTGCTTTTAATCAGAGACAGATTGGTTAAGCCATTTCACTTGACTGTAACACTCTTGACAGAGTTAATCACAGGATACTAATTAACAAGCTTAAGCACCCAGGCTTCTCTGATGCAACTCTAAAATGGTATACTAGCTACCCTGTAGAGAGAAACCTAAAGACTAATTTCTGACAACTGGAGTCCAAACAGTATCCTAAAAGTGTGGGTATTTCATGGGTTCCATGTTAGAGATGAGCAAACCCAGAGCTTGATGGGACTCCCCCATCCACATTTTTTTAGTTAGTTTAGTCTTGTGCTCAGAATACCTGTGTGAGCAAAGGATTACAGGTTCACCTCTCATCGGGGACACTTACTCCCATTGTAAACTTGAACAAGTCAAATAACCTCCCTGTGCTTCCATTCCCCCAGCTATAAAATGTGGTACAACCAGGACCCAACTGAAGATTAGATACTGCATCTCAGCTGAGTTGTTCTGGGTAAATGAAGTATTAAAAAGTGAAAGCAACAGCATTTTGTAACTGTGGTCTGAAGCAAAAAAAAAAAAGAAGAAAAGAATGAAAGATTGGAGAGACCCAGTTTTCCCCTCTGACTACAATCATTCACTTAGATGATCTACAGCTGGTTTTCAAAGGGTCATTGTTATGTAGCGTATAATATACCAACATAGTGCTGTAGTGACAGAAGGGACTTAGGATCCATCAAGCCCACTCCTCCTGTCTCACAGTGCAGACTATTCTATACAGGGAATACATAATGGTTTGCAGTGGAATAATAAATGTACCTCTAGTAGTGAAAGGTAAGACCCATATAACTCTGAGTTGTAAAGTCAAGAGTTTGGTATAAAGGTCTTGACACTGAAGTGTGGCTATAAATGTATTATTCTACTTCAACCATTTATGTATTTGATATATACCACCCTATTTGCAATGTTTTTATTAGTGATTTACCTTGTTTTAGTTTAAAACTGCATTTCTTTTTATTGTAGGCTCTATCTGACTCAGTTTTGATTTTCAGTGGAAATAACATATGTTCTAAGTTTAAGTAACAAGAAAGTGGAAAGAGCATGTGTGCTAAGTAAAAATGAATATCCCATAATAGCATGATTTATTTACTCAAAGTGTTTACCACTGGTGTGATATGTACTAAAGTTGGCTGTGGACATATATCCAAACTTATCAGCCAAATTCCTACCCTAACTCATGATATGTAATCCTAAATGTCATTCTCAGTACTTTCAGAAGGAGTCTACTGTGGGCCATGCAGTTAGCTACAAGCTATGACATTTAATAATGAGTTGTGTATGATTATTCAAGTAAGGGTTAGCTATTCTGAATTGGAGTTTGGTGGATGTGCCAAAATCCAGCACTGTTAATGGTGTAGCAGTTCCAAAGTGACTTGGCTTCACTTCAGCATATCAGCACTTTCAACATCATGACACAGCATTTTTTATGGGGAACACACACTGAGCATGTCCAGGTCTTGTAAGCAAGACACATGACCTGCAGCAGCTTATCAGCAACAGGTCTTACAGGGCACCATCTTGGCTTTGTTCTTCTCCCTCGGGACTTCCTAATTGGTGCATGCAGTGTCCGCACATGTGCAGAATGGAGCAGTGTCCAGAATAGCAGTGACTAGACCTGCAAGCTCCCACTGCATACTAATGAAGATCTTTGTTCTGTTCCCCTGTATATAGGCTCGGACCCCAGCCCACAGTTGCACACACAGCCAGGCAAGCCTGTACACAGCAGGGGTAGTGAGGTCCACCAGAGCCCTAAAGGTAAATACTGTCTTCCTGCAACTGAACTCTGTGACGGGTGTTAGCCCATCGATGCTACGCATCAACTGCACCACCAGCCCCAGCCACCCAAGGCTGGCTCTCAATTTAAGGGTCACCTTACTCACATGACTTCCTGTTCCTTTAGCAGGATATACTTTCCTGCCACCAGGTGGCTGAGCTGAGTCACCTCCCACAACTTTCTGCCTCTTTAGCCTTCTCTACTGCTGACTATCTCTACTCCTCCTCCTCCTTCCCATTCTACAACCCAAATTCCATAACCCTGCTTGCAGTACCAAAGTGCCCCCTAGGAGTCACTGCTGGCCCTTACTCTAACCCCCCCCCCTTGCCATATATTTTGGATGCACATATCTACCCTGCACACCTTATGATCATTGGCCCCCACCAAGTTTCCAGACCGGGGGCTTCAACCTTGCACCCTTTTCACCAGAGTCCAAAGTGGTAGCCACATTTCAGTACATCACTAAGGACCTCTTATACCTCAGTCCACGACCACCAGTACAATGCTGTAGGTGCCTATCAGACTGATGCTTGAACCTTGCACCCTTTGCATCAGAGTCCAGGACACTGCCACTACTCCAAAGTGGTTGCCACATTTCAATATGTCACTAGGGACCTCTTATACCTCGGTCCATGACAACCAGTACAATGCTGCAGGTGCCTATCAGACTGATGCTCCTCATACTAATGTCACTCAGCATGGCCACAACCTCTCCCTACCACTCAGTGCCACCCCTGCTCCCCTATGCTGTGCACCCATGCCACCCCCCACCGACACACACCACTCCAGCAGTCTCACCACTGCTCACCATGGCCACCAATCTTCCCTGCGATCCCAACCATCCATTCGATCGCTATTCCATGCATCACCTCCAAGCATGGCACTAAAAGCCTAATGCACTGCCGTACGAATAAGCAACTTCCCCTACTCAGAATTATTTCTCTCTTCCTTTTACTATCTGGAAACATCCACCCCAACTCTGGCCTGGGCTCCGATGTGCCGATGCACCCACAGCCAACCACGGGCCTCTGCATAAGATCCATGAACATATGCAGCGTACCAAACAAAATGGCCACACTGCAATGCTGGGTCACCAGGCACCAACCTGATATCCTCACAATGGTTGAGACATGGCTGTCAAAGAAAACCTCTGACTCCCAATCAATCAATCAAAATCTTTATTTTGCAAGGTGGAACATCATTGAGATAAGCTCATTTACAAGATGGACCTGGGGCAAAACAATTGCCAACAGGGTTAAGACATAACAGGTTGAGTGAACGTACATAACAATTACATAGTAGTAATAATAACAAGATAATAACATATAACCATCACATGTAACAAGATACTTCAACCAGAACATAGCAATTGGTTCAACAAGAGGTAGTGCCATTTAAATACAATTGCACAGATACAGATATTTGGACATAAGGTTGAGCTAAAGTTTATACAGTAAACATCATTGGAAGAGTCATAGTAAGCAGGAGTCTCCGTTCCAGGCTACTTGCTGTTTCAGACTAGACTGAGTGGGCTAGAGGGGCAGAGGATGTGCAATATACCTGCGGGACTTCCCACTAGAACAAGCCATTCCCCCCAACTTCGCTAGATCATGGTGCCCAAGTCATGTCCGTAAAGGTCTCACCAGACCCTTCCAAGGCACCCATCATCATCACTGTGGCTTATATACCACCCTGCAAGCAAACCAACGCTCTTCTATCTCTGACAGAATACATTACAAGCCTCCACCACAAGTCAGAACACATCCTTCTGGGTGATCTGAACCTAGACTGGCTGGCTGCATCCACAACCACCTCCAATGATGCTTTCTCAGTCCTTGACCTCCACCGGATGGTGACCCAACCCACAAGGTACAACTCAGCCACCGGGTCGCAAATCTTGCTGGACATTGTACTAACTGACCACCTGCATAAAATCAAGGATGTTGTGGTCCTCCCTAACTCCCTCAGTGACCACTCCCCAGTAATCTTTACATGGACAGCCAAGCAACCTGCCCCCCACACCACCATGCTTCATCAGCCACCTCTGCTCGGCAGTCTTACGAACCTCAAGAATCACCTAGCTCACTCGACTGGTCACCCTATACCAGGCCACCTCTGTGGATGCAGCACTAGAATATTTCAGCAACACCTTCACCCTAGCCTGTGTCACTTTCACTCTCCTAAAAAAGACCCACCTCACAAAATGCCCCCTTGGATTACCCAATCCCTCCTACAGCTGCTTAAGAACTGTGACAACCTTTGGTATAAGGCAAATTAATTGTGCAAACCCGCAGACAGGCAAGCCTACCATGAAGAATGGATCAAATGCACCTGGGCCATCCACAAAGTGAAAGCTGAACATTACAGAGCCCCTTGACTGCCACCTGGGAGCCTCGTCATGCAAATTACAGGATAATATAAAAATGCTAAATGGAAGCTGGGTCCCCTCCAGATCTCCATAAATGTTTTCGATCACCACTGACCTGAAACAAATTGTCTCTACCTTCAACTCCGATTTTATGGACCTAAGCTCTGTGCTCCTCCCAATTTCTTGACCCCACCTAGTCAATACCTCCCCCTCCTCCCGCCCCCCTTTCTATCTCAGACCATCTCCCCAGGAAACTGAACCCTACCTGATCAAGGCCTAAATGGCACCAGTCCCTTAATGACCCTCTAGATCTCAAACTCCTCCGTCTGGTCCTGAACACACTGCTTCTCCCACTAACTGCCCTACTAAATTGCTCTCTCTGCCTTACAAGACATATGAAATTTGCCCAGCAGATAAAGGCAGAGGTCTATCAAGTCTTAACTTTCGAATGTTTGCTTCTTTTCCCTTATTCTGCAGCTGTCCCTCCCTTCCCTCATCCCCTTTATTGACCCTCCCCCTTGTCCTGTCCCATCCCCTTTTGAAGCAGTCCACTGTTCTACTGGATACCACTTCTGCAGGTAACGCATTCCACCCAGCCACCACCCTCTCTGTAAAAAGTGTCTCCTCATCTCCCTCCTGAACCTTCCTCCCTCCAGTCTCATATCATGGCCCCTGGTGTCCCTCCTCTCCCTTACTTTGAACAGCCCCTCTGTATCTGTCTTGTTTATTCCTTTCATGTACTTAAAGGTTTCAATCATGTCCCCCTGTCCCTCCTCTCCTCCAGTTAGTACATGTTCAACTCCCTCAGCCTCCTCTCGTATGATAAGTCCCCCAGACCCTTGATCATCTTTGTCACCCTGCGCTGCACCCCCTCCAGTAACCTAATGTCCCTCTTCAGATACGGGTACCAGTACTGCACACAGTACTCCTGGTGCGGTCTAACTAATGACCTATACAATGGCAGAATCACCTCCTCCCTCCTCGAGGATATACCCCTCGCAATACAACCCAGCATTTTGATGGCCTTTGCAGCTGCCTTCCTACATTGTGCCAAGTTGTGCATTGACCCTGTAATAAGCACCCCCAGATCCTTTTTCTCCTCTGTCTGGGCTAGCTGCAGTCCCCCCAGCTGGTAACTCCTCCTTGGGTTCTTCATCTCAAAATGCAGCACCTTGCACTTTTGGCATTAAACCCCAGTTGCCAGGTGTCTGACCAGGTTTCAAGCTTGCCAGATCATCCTGCAACCCTGCCCATCCCCCTAGGTCATCCACCACTGCTCCTACCTTGGTATCATCAGCAAGCAGACTGATTTTGCTCTTGATGTCCAATGATATGTCTGTAACGAATATCCCAAACAACATTGGTCCCAACACCGAGCCCTGTGGAACACCACTCGTCAATACCCTTGGGTGTGAGAGCTTCCCACCCACCACCACCCTCTGTTGTCTTCCCTGAAGCCAGTTCCCTACCTATCTCACCAGCTTTCCACCTGCCCCTGTGCCTACTAACTTACTTCCCCGCCTTCCATGCGGCACTGAGTCGAATGCCTTACTGATGTCCAGATACAGGACATCCACTGCATGGCCCCTGTCCAGTTGCCTAGTTACCCAGTCATAGAACTCCACCAGGTTGGTTTGGCAGGATCTGCCCCATATGAAGCCATGCTGTCTGTTGTCCTGTAGTCCTTTGGCCTCTAGAAGGGCCACCAGCCTCTCCTTCAGGATAGCCTCCATTAGCTTACCCATGATGGATGTGAGGCTCACTGGTCTGTAGTTTCCCGGTTCATCCTTGGGGCCACTCTTGTGGAGGGGCACCACATGAGCCATCCTCCAGTCCTGAGGTACACACCCCGAATGTAGTGAGGTATTAAATAGGTCTGTGAAAGGTCCTGCAAGGACCTCTGCCAGCTCCTTCAATACCCTGGGGTGGATGCCATCTGGGCCTGGCACCTTGTCCACCCTCAGTGCCTTCAAACCCTCCTGAACTCTGCCCTCCATGATTTCCCCATCTGTCACCCCCCCCTGTTTCTGCCATTTCCCCCCCTTGGGTGTCACCCCTCTTCACTTTAGTAAATACTGAGCAGAAGTACTCATTTATTGCTTCTGCCTTATAGCACCTACTTCACCCAACCTCACTCCTTCCTAATCCTTACTAACTGGTCCTTACAGCTCCTTTTCTCCCTGATGTACCTAAAGAAGTCCTTCTCCCCCTTCTTAATGCCTTGTGCTAGCCTGAGTTCCTTAGATGCCTTGGCTCCCCTTACTGCCCTTGTCACCTCCTTTGATTCCATCAAGTACTTCTCCCTGTCCTCCCCTCTCTCTGTTTTCTTGTACTTCCTAAAGGCAGCTCTTTTCCTCCTTACCTTTTCCATGACCTCATTGCTCAACCAGCTCAGTTTCTTTGCCCTAGCCTTCTTGCTCTGGGCCTTGCAGCAGGTTTTGGTTGCCTCCACTATCTCCAGCTTTGCGAGCTCCCACCTCTGGTTAGTATCCATACTAGATTGAATTCTGGCCAGGTACCCTTTTACCACTTCCCCCATCCTCCCAAAGCTGACCCTCCTGAAGTCCAGCACTCTTGTGCCAGATTTCACTCCTTCCTTACCCATATCCAATGTGAGCCATACTGAGTGGTGGTCACTCCCTGACAGCAGTTCCTCCAATGTAAGTTCTCTCACAAAGTCCCCATTTGCCAGCATGAGGTCAAGGGTATTCCCTAACCTGGTTGGTTCACTGACCATTTGCAGCAGGAAGCTGTCCTGGAAGGCATCCAGCAGTACCTGCTCCCTTCTGTTCCTGGTTGTTGGGGTACTCCAGTCCACTCCTGGCATGTTGAAATCTCCCACAATCACCACACTACCCTTCTTGCAGGTCCTCCTGATCTGTTCCGCTAGTTCCCTATCTAACTCCTGCATCTGAGATGGTGGCCTATACACCACTCCCATTCTAAGAATCCTATTCTTGGAATCCTGGATTTGCATCCAAAGTGACTCCGTACTACCCTCCTCCTGTTCCTCCCTTACACACTTCAGTCCTTCCTTCACATATAGTGCCACACCTCCTCCTTTCCCAATCACCGTGTCCCTACAAAATAACCTGTACCTTGGTACAGACAGGTCCCAGTCATTGTATTGGGTGGCCCATGTTTCTGTGATGGCTGCAATGTCCACCTCTCCCTCTGCCATGAGCACCTGTAACTCTGCAGTTTTCCTCCCAAGGATCCTAGCACTAAGGGTACCCACCTTCCACCCTTTTCTCCCTCCCATCCTGCCCTCCTTTACTAGCATCACCAATAGTACTTGCCATGTGTCCTTTGTCACTTTTATGGGGGGTAAGCTCATATGGTTTCCCAGCCTGTGGTCTCTGCATGTCTCTTGCCCAATTGCCATCTCCTGCTCCTAGTTTAAATCCCCTACTTCCTCAATGTACTCCTCCATCCTCTGTTTCAACACTTTCTTTTCCTCCTCACTGAAGTGTAGCCTGTCCTTGGCATAGAGACTACTGTCCTCCCAGGTCCCTCCCAACCCCCAACAGCCCATACCCTTTAACACAGCTCCAGGTTCTTGGCCATCTGTTAAATTCCTCTATTCTCAGCTTTCTTGTTGTGCTTACCTTGGGCACTGGAAGTATCTCTGAAAAAGTTACTGATCTTCCTGCCCCCTCACATAATTGTCCTAGTTCCTCAAACCTCCTCTGGACTATATCTACTCTCTTGTCAGCCAGGTCGTTCGTCCCAAGATGTATAATTAAATGAGGCTTGTCCCTACCCCTTCTAGCATATTTTAGAACAGATTGTCCCACCCTTTCTACTGTCATTCTTGGCATGGCCTCCACCCAAATGCGATTATGCCTCTCCCCCTTGCTACCCCACCTGACTCCTCTTAGTATTGAGTCCCCCAGCACTAAGATTCCACCACTCTTACTCCCTGCTTGCTTCATTCATCTCCCTCTCTCATTTCTGGCTCCTCTTCTTCCTCCTGCACATTATTTCCCCCTTTTACCCCTGTTGCAATTCTCCCAGCAGAACTTCCCCCCACTCCAGTTTGGTCCAGGCATTTATCAATTACTCCTCAAATTTAATCATTTCCGTCCTCCACCTTCTTCCCTTCTAGCAGTGCAAAACTATTTTCTGAAGACCCTTCACAAATGCCCACTCCCTCCCTCTTCATAGTAACCTGTTCTCTCCTTTCTACTCCACGACTTTTGCCACTTCTTTGCCTCCCCTCACAAGTCTCTATCTCCTCCTTCCATTTGTCTTTTGTCTCCTGACCTGGTTTCCCGGCAATCGTTCTTCCTGGCCTGGGCCCCTTGTCCCTGCTTCCCTTCTTCTGACCCTCTCCTCACCACTGTTGGCTTAAATCACCCTCCCTCATCTCCCATTCTTCCTCCCTCCAGTATTGGGCTAAACCCACCCCAGTCTGTCTTGCTGTCTTAGTTCCTCCTGCAGACCCTCAATCTCCTTTCTAAGTTTCTCTGTGTGGTTGCACACACTAAACATCCTCCACCGCCAGGCAATTTTTAGAAAGATTGGTGCACCGCGGTTATTTACAACTTACTACCTACCCATTGCTGTTGTTGCCCACCAGCAACCCCCACCCTTCAGATGCAGGATACCCAACACTCCCCAAGCCTCCCTCTCCCCCTCCATCAGTGCAAAACATTCTTTTCTTAATTTCCCTTACCCCCTTTGTTGTACACATTTAGATAGATTGAGCAACTGCTTTTTATATTCCTAACCTTCCTATCCACACTCAAAAAGAGACTTTAAGTAGCTATTGCACAACCTTCTTAAAACTCCTACTCCTTCTTCCCATAATGCAATAGCAATGCAAAATAGGTTTGCTGCCAAAAGAAGCAGGTCTCCAATTCAAACAGCTTAATCAACAACACATCAAAATAGTCTTGAAATTAAAAGATATAGGTCTCCGATTCAAAGAAACAGCCCCAGTTAAATCATACCAAATAGGTTTTAAATCAGAAGAAATAGGCCTCTACAAATGCAGCCTGCTACACAGTGAAACATCAAACAAATGAGCCCACTTATAGCCACCAAAACAGTTTTCAAAATTCCAACAGCCCCAAAACAATACCCTGCTAGTCCCTTAGAAGTAGTAAGAAAGAAAAGAAATAACTTTCTACCAAGTAAAATCCACAAGAAACAAATGGAAAAATGTGATTGTAACACCCATCCACAAAGGTGGGGATCCACTACTCTCAGGGAACTACCTCCCAATTTCCATTCTCCCCCCACTGTCCAAGGCCCTGGAAAAGATAGTGGCAGACCAACTGACCGATTACCTAGAAACCCATTACCTGTTGTGTGTAGAGCAGCCTGGGTTCCAAGCTGGACACAGCACTACAACGGCTCTCATTGAATTCTTGAACTACATTCACTCCACCCTAGACAAGAGACAGCTGGCAGGGGCCGTAATCATTGACCCATCCAAGGCCTTTGACATGGTTAACCTGTGGGTGGCCCTCGACTTGATCCTTTTTTTTTTGGCAACGGAAACAAGGGGAGGGCCACCCACAGGTGGCAGCTGCTGTGTTGCGCCCTGCAATGTGGCCCTCCACTTGTTCCCGGTGCCTCCCATGCCCCGATCATGGGCATAATGTAATTCTCCCCCAGCAGCCCAATCGAGGTGTTAACTGTATGCCTGCGATCGGGCTATTCGAGGGTGGGGGAACGTTCGTTATGCCCGCAATCGGGCTGCTGGGGGGGAATTACAGTATGCCCGTGATCGGGCTACTGGGGAAGGGGATGGAGTATTGTTCTGCCTGCGATCAGGCTGCAGGGGGCGTTGATCCCCGACAGCTGCTGCCTGGCAGGGTGCCAGGTGCAAGTCGTTGGGGATTGGCGCACCTGCATGCTAATGGCATGCAAATGGAGCCGTAATTAGATGCAAATGGCCCCCCGTGCACCTAGCATAAATTATGGCCCCATTTGCATGTCACCTTTTGAATATCGCAGGTGCTGCACATGGCGCAATGGAACTTGCGCCACCGCATCTGAATGCTCCACTCTAACCACTTGCGGTGGCGCAGTTCCACTGCGCCATGCACAGTGGGTGTGCCCAGAGGGCGATATTCAAAGAAGTTGCTCAATAGCGCAGCTCCGTTGAATATTGCCCTGGCCACACCCCAGCGCAACTTTTTTGAGTAGCTCAAGGGCTTGCGCCACAGAATGGTGCAGTTTGAATATCTGGGACAATGTGTAACTTGGGAAGAAAAAGAGATATAACTCACCAAAGAGTTGCAAATTATTATTATAGTTAGCTATTTCACAATGTGCAGCTGTAGTCTGAGGCAGGCAGGCCAGTGAACTCGTGTTGCTGTGGAGAAGAGAGTGCTGCGAGCTTGCAGCAGGCCTGCAGCTGCAGGCACCGCAGTTGGGAAGTGAGTGAAGTTGGCAGACTGTTAAAGGTGCAGGAAGAATTTGTTAAACATTTATTTGACAAATGTGTTTTTATTGACTGCTGGTGGTACAGGGCAGAGAAATACATCTTATATTTGTTTTCTGTGTACTAATGTGTGTGCATACCTCTCAACCTTTTGTCACTGAAATGAGTGACATGGACATTTTTGGACGCTCAAAATGAGGGACAGTGAGAGACACAGACCCTCAGAATGAGGGACCCATCCTCAAACATGGAGATACAGGCTCAAAACACTGTTAAAACCATAGTTTTTACTTGTACAAAGTTAATGTTTGATTTAATATTTTGGAATATTAAAAATGTGAGCTTTAAAGTCTGAATTTACAGAACATTCTCTGTGTGGGCAGCACCTTTTCTATGAGGGACCAATGAGGGACAGAGCCATTTTAAGGGGAACAAGCATTTGTCAATGTTGAATGTTGGCTTGCTGGCATTGGCAGTGGTAGTGTAGAAGTTATAGGAATGGCAGTGAAGTACTGAACTGAAGCCCACCCCACCACCACCCTGCAGAGAGTGACAGGCATCGGGGTCTGCCTTTGGGTCATCAGGCATAACGGTCATGCCATTTCACCACACCCCACCCTGCAGACACTGACAAGTGTCACGGTGTTCCTTGGGGTCTTTGGCCCTTATGCGCACCCCATTCCATTAGGAAATACGGTGAGATGGGTGCGATATAGGAAAATGGGGTGAACTTTGGGGCCGAAGAGTCCAAGGCATACCTGATGCCTCTCACTGGCTGCAGGGTGTGGAATGGTATGAAACATTACAGGCAAGAATCCCAAGTCACACCCTGATGCCTGTCATTCTCTACAGGGTTGGGCATTATGGTTGGAAACCCTAATACCTCAGGCATTAGTTAAGTATTTTCACTCCAAATTTTCAGCATTTTTTTGTGACCCCACCTCATGAACAGTGGCAATATCAGTTTGTTAGCGAAGCTGCTTATGCACAGCGACTACGGCATTTAGCACCACAGGTGCAAAAACATTCCGAACAGGATGTAAAAAATGACAGCTGTACTGTTCATGGGGAGGTGTAAAAAATGGCAATGTTGCAAATCTGCAGCAAAAATATTTAAAAAACTGGCGAAGTCACGAGTGTACATAGAAGCTGTGCAACACACACCCGTAAGATAATTAGGTTGGGGATTGTTTACAGCAGATTGTCAAGTCAGGCATTTTGGTGCCTCCGATCATGAACAGTGTCACTGTGATTTTCTTTATCTGTCCCGAACAATGATTTCCCACAGCGACCACTCATCTCTGTGCTGAAAGTGTGAAAACACACTTCGGCCATGTTGTGAAAATGACAGCTGTACTGTTCATAAGAAGTGTGGAAAAATGCCACTGGTGAAAATCTGGACTGAAAATATTACAAAGTCATGAACTTACGAGGTGCATGGAAACTCGCAATGCTCACTCGTAACACAGTCATTTTATGGACTTTTGTCACCAAATTTTCAACATAGCCATTTTAAGACCTCTGCTCATGAACAGTGTAACTGTGATTTTCGTAATCTGTCCCAAATATTGCTTTCGCACACCAACAGCACCATTGTGCGCTACATGTGCAAAACACATTTTGGGCGACATATGAAAAATGGCAGCAGTACTGTTCATAACAAAGTGTAATAAAATGGCAATGTTGAAAATCTGGAGTAAAAATATTAAATTCACAAACTTACGAGCATGCATAGGAACTGCGCAACGCACGCTCGTAAAACAGTCATTTTTAGGAATTTTTTCACCAAATTTTCAACATAGCCATTTTAAGACCTCTGCTCATGAACAGTGTCACTGTGATTTTCTTAATTTGTCCCGTACATTGATTTACACACCGACTGCGCCATTGTGCACTACATGGGCAGAAACACGTTTTGGGTGAGATGTGAAAAATGACAGCTGTACTACTCATAAGAAGGTGTGGTAAAATGGCAATGTTGAAAATCTGGAGTGAAAATATTGAAAATTCACGAACTTCTGGCGTGCGTAAGAACTTTAATGCAACGCGCTGGTAAAAACAGTCATTTTGAATTTTTCCACCAAATTTTCAAAATAGGCTTCTTGAGAGCCCACCTTATGAACACTGGCAGTGTCGTTTCATTAATTGGTCCCAAAAGGTGATTTTGCGCAGTGACTGCAAAATCACCCTTCGGCCCGAATAATGCCATGACAGTGACAGCAATCATGAGAAGGGGTCCCAAAAACCCCATGTTGAAAATTTGGTGCAAAAATTCCAAAAAATGCCTGAGATATGCAACAAAGTTGAAAAAACCCTATCTAGCCCATTACACAGCTTACCGGCATTTCCTCAGTTCGCGGTCGGCTTTGAAGAGTGCAGACGTGTTCCCGGTCCACCGCAGATCGTCGCGCCAGACTCCGGAGGTAAGTATGGGGTGGGGGATGGGGAGGCAGGTGCGCAGTGGGTGGGTGCGGGTTGTGGGGGCAGGGAGACTCCATGGGACCGTTTTCAATTTACAGGTTTTTTTTTTAAATTGTGACGGGGCGTTTGCCATGCTAGGGTGGGCTCCCAGCATGGCAGAAGAATGGCTGGTGGGGGCATGTAGCCAATGGGGGATTAGGCACCCGTCGGCAATGGCATCAGTTGCCATGCTGGGTGGGCTCCCAGCGTGGCACCCCTGTACCGGGGGAGGGCGGCACGTATGGGAGGTGTGTCATCTGTGCCGCTGCATGACAAGCTTGCCTCTGATTGCAGCAGCACTTTGTTTAGAAGTTTTGTCCACTTTGCATACTGTTGCTGTCAGCACTAGCATGCTAGCTTATTGGGGAATGAGGGACGCACCTACTGATGCGTGCCCTGCATTCGCCCAGCAGCAGCCGCACCTCCAAATCTCCACTCTCCCAGTATGCTGATTGCCGCGCAAGCGCGGCAAGCCAACATAAAAATGAGGGATGTCCCTCGTAATGAGGAACACTTGAGAGGTATCTGTGTGTGTGTAAGCCTGCCAGCCAGTCAGTGATCGAAAAGTGAAGTAGACAGCTCCCTGCTGTGTGAGACAGTAGGCCTCTCAGTGTCTGTTAGTAAGATGGTGTGAGGGTCTGTCAGTGTGTTCAGGGTGTGGGATGGTGTTGTTGCTCTAACTCATCTCCCAAAATTCCCTGTAGCCTCACAAGTCCTGCAGCTCTGTGGCATGTATGTGCATTATGCATGTCACGTGGGTATCTAAAAATCACTAATGACTGTTGTGAGTTATCATATCTAGCATCTGGAGTAGCTGCATCATATCTGTTGTGCATGTGTTGTTGGTGATTTGTAGAAAGTATGAGGAAAAGAACAGAAGGAGAAAGAGATATAGGGGAGTAAAGAAGCAGATAAAGGGTCTACCATGCCAGTTCCACAAAATACATGTTCTGCATATGGTAATGAGGAGAAGGAGAGGCTCATGGTGGGACAGGGACACATTTTGGGCAAGATGTGAAAAATGACAGCTGTACTGCTCATGAGAAGGTGTGGTAAAATGGCAATGTTGAAAATCTGGAGTGAAAATATTGAAAATTCGTCAACTTACAAGCATCGTAGGAACAGCACAACGTATTAGAATGAGTCATTTTGGAATTTGTTACCAAATTTTCAACATAGGGTTTTTGGGGGCTTACCTCATGAACTGTGACACTGTCATTTCATAAATCGGTCCTGAAAGGTGGTTCCATGCAGTGACCACGAAATCACCTTTCGGGCTAGATTAACAAAATGACAGTGACAGAATTCATGAGGTGGGGTCCCAAAAACCCCATGTTGAAAATTTGGTGAAAAAATTCCCCAAAATGCCTGAGATGTTCATCAAAGTTGCAAAAACCCTATTTATTCCATTATACAGCTTACTGGCATTTCCCCAGTTCGCGGTCGGCTTTGAAGAGTGCAGACATGTTCGCCGGTCCACAAGTTGTCGCGCCGTACTCTGGAGGTAAGTATGGGGTAAGGTGGGGTGTGGAGAGGCAGGCTGCCTTCAGAGGGTGGGCGCCGGTGGGGTGGGGTCAGGACAGTCAGCGAGAAAAATTATTTTCTTGCAGGTTTTTTTCCTTAGGCGACGTGAGACTTGTGCCATGCTGGGGTTCTCAGCATGGCAGCTGAAAACTGTTTGGGGGCAGTGGAGCTGACAGGGGATTGAGCATCCCTGTCAGCCATACAGACTGTTGCCACTCTGAGGTGGGCTCCTAGAGTGGCATCTGGAACTCTGTTGGGGGGAAGTGCAGCAGAGCCGACGGGGGATTGGGCACCCCCATCAGCCATACAGTGTGTGCGTGGTGGGGGGAATACATGAGCACGCAATATGTGTGTGTGTGTGTGTGTGTGTGTGTGTGTGTGTGTGTGTGTGTGTGTGTGTGTGTGCGTGTGTGCGTGTGTGTGTATGTGGAGGGGAGCACATAAGCATCACTATCTTATCGCTGCTCACTGAAGCGGAGCTCTCCCTTTCAACTGTAGGGCACTGCATTTTCAACTGCTGTCATAGATAGCTGCAGCATTCATTGGTGAACTATGGCTGTGCCTGCAAACACACTGGCTGAATTGGAAGACAGGGTGCCACACCTACAAAAAGTCGGATGATGGCACTATGTTTCTTGCACATGCGTGCAAGCAAACATAAAAAGTACTGGTGTTCATGTGGGTAGGGGAGGACAAGGTGAGATGTAACAATTCCACAAGTTTACAAAAGCAAACAAGCACCCCTACCATCACAGGAGGCTATAATCAAGAGTGCTAGTGAATAGGTTATAGAAGTGGACCTGTAAAAGCAGGGGCATGAGACTGAGGTTCTAGAGCAGGGGAAAGTAAATGAAGGGGAGGTGGCAAAATGGCAGGGCAAAGTACATGATCCATGTGAGGATAAATGGGGAGTAAGGAGTATGAGAGGAGAGGGATGGAGAGGAGTATGGGTGGGAAGCAGTGCAAGAGGAGAATGAGACTGAAGCAGTATGAGAAAAGGAAAAGCAAAAAGCATGAACGGAAGAGAGGGAAGATGCAGGAGAAAAGGAGGATTGGTTGGAAAAGCAGGCAGAAGAAAGACAAAAGAAGCTTGGATGGCCAATGCCAGTAATGTCAATAACTAGTAGTGATGAGTGTGATAGTGAGGAGTGGAAGTCATCATGGGAGCAGATAGTAAAAGTAAAAAAGATAATGAGAAAACTACAGCAAGAAAGCAAGTTTATCAGGCAATGAAATCTAAAACCAATTCTCATCTCCAGCCCCACAGCATATCCAGATTCACAGTGGTATGCCACTTGTTGCTGCCACTGCCTTGCCTGGCTATCTCCAGCCAAATCATTCCACAGTAAGGGAAATATAAATCATCTCATAGTTGCAGCCCTGTTCCTGCCGAAGTACCCCCAGTTTACTCATGTAGCAAAGAAGAACAAAGGGATCCTCTGCTGTACGGGAGTATTGTATGAGAGTATTATACAGATGACACCACAAATCCACTGAAAGCATGATGCAATCAATGTGTTACAAAGATCAGTTCTGATCAGTCTACTCAGACTTTTGGAACCAGTGCTCTAGTTGAACATTTGAAATGTGAATGAGGCATCCTCCTAACAGCCACATCTATTTACAATCTCCACTCACGTTAGATAGACCAGCAGCAGCAGGAACAGTTGGGGAGAGGAATTGGTTGAAAAGATAATTAATTCACATAATCCAGTCCAGCCACAGTGGAAGACACTGTAGCCATCTAATGAATTCCCACGTGTGGGTGCTGTTTCAAAAGCTGTTCAACCACCACCACCAGCCAGCCCTAGCATATGCTCCACCAGCACTTCCTTCTAAAGGTGTACAACAAAACAAACTACTGTACACTGCTCAAGTCATTACATGCCTGCACTAAACTACCACCAACTCACACAAGTTCTGTATGAATCACACAAATCGTTGGGGAGATGATGACCCTTGATCTTCAGCCATTCCTTATTGGAGAAGATATTGGTTTCAAAGACACTTTCTTGAAGTGACACCAGAATACAACATCTCAACACATTTTATGTTTTCTTGGCATGATCTCCGCACTGTGTATGTGGCAGTATGCACAAAGACGGTGACACTTCTGAAGGAAGCAAGGGGGTGTTACGTGCATTTTATTAGAAATATCTGGAGCAGTAGGGCAAACCAAAGTTTCCTGAGTCTCTCTGCACATTGGGTTGTGTCCAAACCAAGCAGCACCACCATTCCCATCCCACCCCTACCACCACCCATCCCTGTAGTTGTTATATCAAAGCAAACAGCCTCACAGAGACACAGAAATAGAGGAAGTACTTACTTTGTGTGTCAGTCATTGAGGGAAACACAGTGGGGAAAAGATTATGTGTTTCATCCAGTCACAAAAAGACATTTGGAGGTATACCATCAATATCTGAAGCTGGACATGTTTGTGATGGACAGTGGTAGTATCATGCTGAAGGTAATGGATGATGGGGATTTCTGTCATGTGCCTTGTTTGCATATGCACTAAACCTGTCAGTGAGTCATGTACTTTGAGAAACATGTACAGATAAAGAAATGCTTGATACTGTTTGGGATACCACTAGATATTTCCATGGTTCACCAAGTGCACTGAACTACTCTGCCATTACCTTCAGAAGCAAAATGTTCTGCATAATTGCTTGATTGAAGATGTTTATGTAGTGGAGATACATACAGTAGATAAGAGAAACCTGTGCTCTGGGCTATGGAACCAAAAGATTTGCCCTACCAGGATTATCTGTGATGGGTGTAGTGGTGTGTTCTGCAAAAGCTCATACTGCTTGTGCATCCATGTGGACAGGCCACGAAAACATTATGTGCAAAATCATCAATTCTTAACATGGCCCATCCCAGCGTGGGTCTACCTGAATATCACACACACCATTCACAGTCTGCTACAGAAACCTAGTGAGGCAAGGCTGGTGGTGGAGGTAGCCTTGGTAGTAGACGGTGGTCATAATGATGGAGGTGGAGTCCATGGTGACACTGCTGGTTCCTCTTGGTTATCACAGGAGCAGTTGCAGGATGCAGTACTCATTAAGTGGCATAAATATTTCTTACACAACATGCAAATGGATTTGACAGCATTATATTATATGAGTGATGCAGTTTGGCACTGCAACACTACTGGAGCCCAGATATAAAGACCTGTTCATTCCTCCTGGATGCATAGAGTATATTAAACAGAACTGTTGTGTACACTGATAATGGTGCAGCAAAGACCGCTTGATAAAACCAGTAAGAATGTGCATACACAATTTACTGGTCATACTGCTCCTCCTCTTCCATCAAATTCTCATGTTACCAATGCTACATGTGAACAAGATGACATCAAAAACTTGGATAGTTATGATCCTAACACAACCTAGGACATTTTGTAGTAGAAATAGTGATCCAGTCAAATTGTGGTAACAGTCAAGTCGTTTGACCTGCGCTGGCAAAAGAGGCGTTGTATTTTCTCAGATTACCTCAAAAAGTTATTTCAGAAAGCTATTTCTGTACTACTAGGGATATTGCTTACCCACATCACTCAAGGCTGGATCCAGAGAATCTTGAATTCTTAGCCTTTCTCAAACTCGACTTGCCATGAATAAATGTTGACTAGCCATTCAGTTATTCACATGTCCAACAAGTGACGTCTACTACTATTACCTCTCCTACACCAAGGGTGTAGACAGGCATATTCACTGCATATATTTGTATATTCTTTAAAGTACCTGCCCCACAGCATTATGCATTTTTCTAATTGGAAAGGCTCCACCTGTAGTTATATGGGGGAACATCTCCTCCCCCATATCCTATTTAATCAGCAGAGTCCTGCTGCTCTGCTTGGAATGAGATGCCCCCGCTGCTGTGCCATTGCTGGTCCATGGCTGCTCCCTTTGCTTGCTTGTGCCTCTTTCCCCCAACATCAGTTCTGCTTGTTTGTCTCTTCTCGTGGGTTTTTGTCTCCTTCCCCCTTCTCTGTTTGTTTCTTCTGTCCATGTTGTTGTTTTTTTTTTTCTTTTAGGAGGGGGCTTCTAGCTCAGTTCCAACTGCTGCCTATTTTTTCTCTATCTGTCTCCGTTCCCTCATACACCTCTGCACTTGTTTTTCCATCTCTTCTCCTCCTTGAGCAGCCCAAGCTCCATGCCCAGTCCATCGCCGCTTTACTCTATTTTCTTTTGCCGTCTCAGCTGACGCTCTCTCCAGTCCACCACCATATATGGGTTTCTATTAGCCCGCTGCCACACCAGCTGACTCATCGCTGCCTGCCACCTAACCCTCAGCTACCCTTCGTATTAGATTCGCTTGCTGGATTAGACTATCCACCCACTGCCAGGAATGCACCATGACTTTTCTTGAACTCTGCAGCTGCCTGCCATTTAATATGCTGCACACTTACCCCTTCACTAAGCTACCCTACATCCTGGTTGCTTTGTCTGATTCTCTCACCACCTCCATGCAGTCAGACGCTGCCTCCAAGCTGGGGCCTTCGTCTTCTACGTACCGAGGACATCCACTGCATCCACCCTAGAATTATACCTGCCTCAGAACTTAGCTGGTTCAAGCTGCCTGCCAGCGTTTCCTATTTACCCATTCCACTTGAACAGCTGACAGATGAGGACAATACTGGAGTTCAATGCTATGGTACCTATATTAATTCAACCTCTATGTCTACCACCGGTACCGTAAGGTGAGTGTCGGTTCGAGACACAGCATTACTTAAAACTGTCCTACGCCTCAAATACTATGAACTCACTGCTTCACGGCAACACTAGCCACATGTGCCTGACCATTTGTCCAACACTTATTAAAACTGCCATGAACCGTGTTTAGAACTCTGACTTTTGCATTCATGTTATCCCTAGCTCTGCAGATTCCTGATGCTCCTCATAATGTTGCAGCTCATTCTGGTGACACAAATTAAATTGATAAACTCAGTTGATTGAAACATTCCTATCACTAATTATGTGGGGCCACTTTCTGTACACTTGTTATTGTCTACCATAAAGGCGTTTGCTTTACATTCTGGCCCTTTATTACGATTTTGCATGGTCACCAATCAAACTAATGTTAGGAGGATCTGACTAATTCTTGCTATTCACATTCCTCTTCAGTCTCCACTATGTACCTATGTATTATTCAGTGCTACTTTTGCTATTTCATTTGCATTTCATGCAATCCAATGACTATTACTACTACTGCCCTGCGTGCAAGTGAGTGCTTCAACTTGTTACCTATTGCTCGCTACTATTCATTGCATTTCTGCCTCCTGCTCTTCCCTGGCTGCCTCGAATCTGCTAATTATATATATTTGAACTTGCAAGGTCCTCACTCGAATACTCCTTCAGATTAGCTCATCAATGCTCATTCAGCTTCAAGATTGCTCTTTACTCTACCTGCCTTGCCCAGTGTCGGGCCGGAGGTTCACCACTTCTATTTATCTGCCATGCTCTGTTTGGGCTTGGAGGTTTGCCTATTCATACCCTATGCCTGTCTCACCCAGCATCGAGCTTGGATGTTCACAATCATCTATCTGCTTGCCACGCCGGTCTGGGCCTGGAGGTCTGTATACTTCTATACCTTCCTGCTCACATAATATGCCTGCCTCACCCAGCCTGGGCCTGGAGGTTCTTATACTTCTATACCATTTCTGCTTCACACCCGCCTGCCTTGCCCAGCATTGGGCCTGGAGGTTCTTATACTTCTATACCGTTTCTGCTTCACACACTACACCTGCCTTGCCCAGCATTGGGCCTGGAGGTTCATAATCTCTGTCAGCCTGCCATACCCAGTCTGGGCCTGGAGACTCGTATACTTCTACATCACACCTACTTCGCCCAATGGCCTGGAGGTTCATCGAGAGCATCACCACTTTATAAGACCTGCTTCGCCCATCCTGGCCCTGAGATCTTTCGAGCTCTCCATCTACTCATACATGCATTGCAGTCTACTCACTTAGCAGACCTCACGAGGATCTGGCTGCACTTACATGCTTACCTGGAGCTGTCTGCCACTCTACTTACCTTACGAGCAGACCTATGATGGTCTTGCTGTGCACCCTAACCATGGGACTAGCTGCCACTTCTACTACTTATCACCTGACCAGCCTGATCTGCATTACCTGCTACTTACTACCTATCTCCCAACCTATGCAGTCCACCCACATTCTTTTCCATTTTGGGCTCACCCCAATATACTCCCCGGATGCTTCCTCACCTCACATTATTGCTTCGGATTTACTACCCTCAAATGCTGCCAGGATTACAGCTCAGCTCTACTGTCATATGCCTTCTATATCATGACTTAAGCATAAATCCTACTCTCTTCGTCCTATTACCTGAACTGGGTTTGTCATTCATCAGCTTCATCTCAAGCTATTCTACCATTCCATGAAATTCATTAGCCTTCTATCAGCAGAAGCCTGGAGGTTGGACTACTTCCATTTCATCATGCCCACCAGCATCAGAGCCTGGATATACGTACTCTGTATTCGTCTGTCCATCATGTGCTAACCTTAGGAGCTCCTCATTTAGCCCTATCCTGATTCTGTTCGATGTGTTCCAATAATGCACATTTCAGTGCAATCTACCTGAATGCTTCTTGTGTTCATACACGTACCTGCAGCACTCATGCAAGACTTGGAAGCCTGTTTCTGACCTTTCATTTCTTACTACATCTGTAATCTGCAACTTGGACTAGTCATTAAATTAATTAGTTGGATTATGCTCCTTTAGTATGCCCAGAAGGATGAGCAGGTTGGCAGCTATTGGTCCTCAGAGGTTTTCCTCAAGGGGTTTTTTCCTCTCCTGCGTGCTGCCAGTCATACTCTCCGGAGTTGGAGGAGATAATCATACATATCATATTTCTTTTGGGAGGAGGGTGGATGTGATTCTCCTTCACAAAAGTGGGAGTAAGACAGAGGCAGGAAACTACAGACCTGTCAGTTTGACCTCAGTAGTAGGGAAAATGATGGACTCACTTCTGAAGGAAAGAATTGTTGAGTACCGAGAGGCCAGTGGAGCACAGGACCCAAGGCAACATGGGTTCACAGCAGGAAGGTCATGTCAGAAGAATCTAATTGATTTCTTTGACTGGGTGACCAAAGTAGTAGACCAGGAGGGGCTGTGGAGATGGCCTACCTAGACCTTTAGCAAAGCATTTGACACAGTCCAGCACAAAAGATTAATAAACAAATTAACCAGCCTGGGAATGGGTCCCAGAGTGGTAGCTTGGGTAAAAACTGGCTGAACAACAGGACACAGTGGGTAATAGTAAATGGATCCACAGTGAAGAAAAGGGGTTACTAGTGAGGGTACCGGAGGGCTCAGTACTGGGGCGGTCCTTTTAATGTCTTTATAAGTGACATTGCAGAGGACTGGAAGGGAAAGTATATCTCTTTGCAGATGACACAAAGATCTGCAACTGGGTTGATATGCAAGGTGGGGTAGAAAGGATGAAAAGGACTGCTTAAGGTGGAGAATGGTCAAATGTATAACAGCTTAGATTCAATGCAAGAAGTGCAAAGTAATGCACCTGGGAAACAAAACCCTGGGGAAGAGTACACAATGGGGGAGATACTGACAACAACAAAATGGAAAGGGACCTGGGGTAGTCATATCAGATGACCTAAATGTGGGTCAGCAATGTGAAAAGGCAAATAAGGAGGGCTGGGGGATACTGGATGCATGGGAGGCATCACCAGTAGAAAACAGGAAGTCGGGTGGCCTCTGTACAGACAGTTGGTAAACCACATCTGAGTACTGTGTACAGTTCTGGAGACCCCATCTCAGCAAAGACATAAACAGGGTGGAGGCTGTACAAGAAGGGCAGCAAAATGGTGCAGGGTCTGCACCAGAAGACATATGAAGAAAGACTAAAGGAGCTTAAGATGTATAGCCTCGAGGAAAAGAGGGAGAGGGAGACATGATAGAATCTTTCAAATACCTCAGGGGAATCAACAAAGTCCAAGAGGGTAGTATCTTTCAGAAAAGAGATGTGCAAGAACAAGGGGGCACAATTTGAAGATAGAGGGTAGGCTCAGAGGTAATGTGGAGGAAGTATTTCTTCACAGACAGGGTTGTAGATGCATGGAATACCCTTCCTGAAGAGGTCGTAGAGTCAAAAACAGTGGGGAATTCAAGAATGCATGGGACAGACATAAGGCAATTCTAGCGGGGGGTAGGAGGAAGTAGGCTGTTAGTGAACTAGGATCTGCAGCTTATCCATTAAGTAGGGCAATGGGCAGACTAGGTGGGCCAAGCGGTCCTTATCTGCCATCATATTCTATGTTTCTATGGGTGTCACTTCCTAATCAACTTACCATCCTTCCTATGGTGGGATACAGAGTAAAGCCAAACCATCAACTCATAATGAATAACTCATCTGTTCCTGTATCAGCACTATCTTACTGTCAACTCATCATGTACTATATTCATTGACTTACTCATGTCCATGCCTATGTATCTAAGCACTATTAATTCAACAACTATACCTTGGAAGCATCATTTTACTTGCTGGTCTGGCCTCTATATCCAAACTCGAACCTACATCATGTAGATGCAGTATGTAACACAAGCACTGAGCTCTGAACCACATATAATTGGAAAGGGTCTGCCTGTAGTTATATGGGGGAAGAGATCCTCCCTCATATCCTTTTTAAGCAGCAGAACACTGCTGCTCTGCTTGGAGTGACACGCCCTCGCCCTCCATCATCCTCTTACATCTCCTCCTTCTCCGGCACTCTTATCTCACTGGGGGGTGTCACATCCTAATCAACTAGCCATCCTTCCTGTGGTGGGATGCAGAGTAAAGCCAAACCATCAACTCATAATGAATAACTCATCTGTTCCAGTATCAGCACTATCTTACTGTCAGCTCATCATGTACTATATTCATTGACTTACTCATATCCATGCCTATGTAGCTAAGCACTATTCATTCATACAGCTATACCTTGGAAGCATCATTTTACTTATTGGTCTGGCCTCTGTATCCAAACTTGAACCTGCATCATGTAGATGCAGTATGTAACACTGAGCTCTGAACCACATATAACAAGTATATGAATTTGGAGTGAATGAGAGTATGCCACTGCTGTATTTGAAAGTAACAACTGATCAGTGGTTGTGATTCATTCAGTTAAAGTTCTGCTATTTAGAACATCATCTACTGTAAATAATACACCTACAACTGGTTTTAAGTTATTAGATATTGTTATTTCACTTTTATAGTCAGTTCAGAAAAATGGGAAAATCATCTTCAGCTGGCGATATGATTTGTTTTAAACTTACACCCTGTTCTTATAGTATGTTTTAAAAAGTTAACAATACATGACCATGGATAACACAAGGGGCAGCATTTGGACAGAGTCTGCACAAACCAAACTTTCTGGATACACTCCTGTTCTATGCCTTTTACTAGCAAGTTTCCCTGGACTTTCACTGGCACTGGTACCACAGTCTGGTTTCCAGCTCCAGCTGCAACATCAGCAGAAGCACAAGGACTACTGGATGCATACCACTAGTGTAAGTCCTTTTCCTCCTCCTGAGGACACTGTGATGACTTTCATACTGTTATCACTGATAAACTCAGTATGATCACATGCGTCATTCACACAGAGTAATTATCAGTTACATAAGAGCCAGCACCTCAGCACACTCACTGTAAATGTCAACAGCAGAGTAAGTAACTCACTGACTGCCACTCTTCAGTGTGACCTCATGTAATCAATTGATTACAACTTTTTCTGCCAGCAGACAGCTGTTGTGTTCAAATTTTAATTAATAATTAATGTGAAAGTGTAAATGTAAGAAAACAATAATGAAAATCTCCATACAAAGATGATAAACTATTGTGAAGGGGAATGTACTACCCTAAATTTAATTTATTTTCATTTTTGTTGTTGTTGTTGCTGCTGTTGCTGTTTTTGTTTGTTTTTTTATACATATTTTTTTCTAGGGGTGGTGGTGTAATATATCATTTAAAACCTATTCAAGTCAGGAAGAATATTATTATTTGCATCGAGGTAAAGCAATGACTTCAGGGGTACAGGCCTTGAACTCAGCAATGAATATAAGTATTACTGGAGGCATGCCTCATGCAGCTAATGGTAGAGCCCACCAGGGAGGAAACGATACTGGATCTGGTATTCACCAACGGGGACAGAATTGTAGATGTCATGGTGTGTCACCACCTGGAGTCCAGTGATCACTGTATGGTGTGGTTCAGTGTGAGAACAGTGGCAGAGTCAAGCCACATGAAAGTGAGGGCTATAAGCGAAGTACTACCTAGGATCCCCTTCCCCTCATCTGCCACCATGGTTCCCCTACTTGGTATTACTTGGTATGAAAGACCAGAAGAAGGCCAGAGCCCATCGAGACTGTTCCCCACACTATGTGGGACATTATTTATCTATTATTCCTCAACCAAACATCTAATTTGTTTTTAAAGACAGTGGCACTAGTTGCCTTTACCAATTCTTGTGGCAAGGTGTTCCATACAATGGATGCTCTTATTGAAAAAAGTTTCCCTTTTGCTGGTTTTATAAGTTTTTCTTCAAGCTGTTTATTATCCAGTCTCGAACATGTCTCTTTTGGAGAGTGTTAGACCACATTTTCCATTAGATCTGGTGAATTTATTAAATTAAAAACCATAAGCATATCACCTCTTAATCTCCTAGTTTGAAGAGAGAAGAGTTTGTTAATCTTGGAATCATTCTAGTTACTCTCCTTTGAACCTGTTCAAGAATTGCTATATCTTTTTTTTGGTTTGGATTCCAGAAAGGGGAGCCATAGTCTAGATACGGTCTAATGTATGCCCTATACAATGGAATAAGGCATTGTTCAGTGCGATTGACAAAAGTGTGTTTTATTTGCCTCAAAAGTCTGCTGGTCATGCAAGCAGTTCTAACACAGTGATCATTTGATGTAAGTTTATTATTAACATATATCCCTAAATCTTTTTCACAATTTGATGAATGAAGTGGTAGTCCGTTTATATAATATATCGTTTTTGGATTACTTACACCGAAATGCACTACTAAACATTTGTCTTGATTAAACTGCATATGATTTTCATTTGCCCAAAGTGTTAATTTTTCCAAATCCTTCTTAATGCAGAAATATTTTCTTGATTATTAACCTTCCCCCCCTCCAATTTAGTATCGTCTGCAAATTTAACTATGAATTTATTTGGCCCTGTTTGTAAATCACTGATAAACAGATTAAACAATGTTGGTCCCAAGACCAACCCCTGTGGTACACCACTTGTCATACTACCCGAATCAGACAAAATATCATTAATTCTGACTCTCTGAGAATGATTTGTCAACCAGTTTAAAGTCCAGTTGACAATATCAGGTGACAAACCTAGATTGTGCATTTTGTAATGAGTTTTTCATGTGAAACTTTATTGAAAGCTCTACTAAAGTCCAAAATAATTACGTCAGTAGGGATACCCACATCTAGTAGAGTACTTATATTATTGTAAAAAGATATCAGATTGGTGGTGCAGGAATACTTGGGAGTAAACTCATGCTGATTTGAATGATAAATTCCAAATTTTTTACAATCTTGATCTATTAGAGACTTCATTATTCGTTCCATTAATTTACCAGCCACTGAGGTCAGGCTAATTGGATGATAATTTTGCATAGAACCTCTATTGCCTTTTTTAAATATGGGAGTAACTATTGCTGAACGCCAATCATTTGTTACAATGCTTTCTTGTAAGGATTTGTTGAAGATAATTGACAAAGGTATAAAATATTTATAGAGGTTTTGATCAGAAACTATGGATGAATACCGCCTGGGCCCGGACTAGTATTTTTTTTTAGTTGTTTAATAGCCTGTAACAAAATCATCCAGGTTGAAACTTTGCCAGATTAAACCCTGACCTGTTCTTGGAGGAACTCAGGCTACGGACTGGTCAACAGTCTACAGAGCACTGGATCCCTCATCAGCCGTCGCTCGTTCCACAACATCTTTGTGGATCTACAAGATAGGCATGCCCCTATCACTAGGCGTAGGGTCCGTGGGACAGCCACCCAGTGGCTGAAAGGGTCTCCTCTCCACATGCGGCGGAGAGACAAATGCTGGCATCAGGTAAAATGCTCACACAACACTGCCCTGTTGCAGCAATACAGAAAACTCAGAAATGAGTGCAAGAAAATGATCAGGGGCAAAAGTGACTTCTGCAAGGCCGCCCTTCTCAGCTCTGCAAAGACCCCAGCAGTTCTGGAGAACCATCCAATCACTGGTTGGCGGTCGCTCCTACTCGGGGTCACTGACATGCTCATCGAAGGAGTCTCCTGCAACAATCCTCACGTGATTGCTAATGCTCTAAACTCTCATTTCACAGACCTCCCTTCTGCTCTCCGCTGGAAGTCCTCAGCCAAAACTCAAACTGCCCTGCCTCCCGTCCCAATGGGAGTCTGGTCTGACCCACCCTCCATTTTACCTAAGGGCGGTATCGGTAAGCGAGGTGCGGTCTCTCCTTCTTGATCTCTCCCAGAATGCTAGCCCTGGTCTTGATGATCTGGAGCCAAAGCTTCTCAAACTAGGTGCTCCCCTTATAGCCTCCCCGGTGGCCCACATTTTCAACCTATCCCTTACCCAGGGACTGATCCCGGATATCTGGAAGGTTGCCAAGGTTGTCCCTGTCCCTAAGCAGGGCAACCCCAAAATCATGGACAACTACCGTCCCATAGCTATCCTCTCTGCTGTCAGCAAGCTCCTGGAAAAGGTGGTCGCCAAACAAATCTCGGAGTATATCCACTCCCATGGTCTGCTGACTCCGGCCCAACACGGCTTTCATAAAGGGCACAGCACTTCCACGGCTCTCATCTCAGTCTCTTCCAGCATCAGAGCTGCTATGGGTCAGGGAAAACTCTCGGGTGTGGTATCTATTGACTTATCCAAGGCGTTCAACCTCATTGACCACGACCTGCTTGCCCTGCAGATGAGGTCCCTTGGTTTGTCCCCCACCGCCCTAAACTGGGTCTCTGACTACCTATATGGCAGAAAACAACTAACTAAATTCAATAAAGTCCTCTCTGCCCCCTGGCCTGTCACCTCTGGTGTCCCTCAGAGCTCCGTGCTGGGTCCCCTACTCTTTTCCTGTTCATCAAGAATCTCCTGATGTGGTCTCCAGCTGCCGTGTCATCATGTATGCGGATGACCTGGTTCTCCTGGCCCTCCTGTGATTCAGCCACACTAAACCGTCCACTTATCTGAAGACCTCTGGAACATCCAGGCATGGCTCTCCAACCATAAATTGGTCCTAAATCAAAACAAAACCCAGGCTATGCTTTGGTTCCTCTGCAAAAATCGAGGCCTCTTCAACTCCCCTACATATCACTACGAAGATGGCTCCCCTCTCCCTACTGTGACCTCCCTCAAATATCTTGGAGTGACGCTTGATCCCCAATTGGACCTTGGTAGTCATATCCATAATGCCTGCAGTGGGGTAAACCGCAAACTGGGGATGGCCTACAGGGCTCGGTACAACCTCACTCCAGTGGCTCGCTTAGCTCTTGCCAGGGGAGTACTACTTCCCTCCCTCAGCTACGGCTCCCTCATATTTGCTCATACTTCTAAGACCCTCCTAAGCAAGTAGAGCACAACGTACAACAACATCTGTCGTTTTGCCCTGGCCGCCCCCCGCCTCACCCATCACTGTGAGCTCTACGAGAAGCTTGGCTAGTTATCCCCGCTCAATCACCTTAACTTAGCACTGGGTGCCTCATGAGTAAAGTACTTAGCTCCGGCACCCTCCGGAACTGGCCCGGTTTCTTGCTCCTGCTGACCTCCCCCTACCTGCTTAGATCCCAAGGCCCGGCCTACTAAGTGTACCTAACTTCCCGCACCAACATGGGGACCGGAGTTTTGCTGTCCATGGCCCCAGGCTCTGGAACTCCTTTCCTGAAAGAGTCCGTACTGCCTCCTCTCACAAAGTTTCGGACCTCCCTGTGGATCATCTTAAGGTGGCTTCTCGTGTGATGTCCTAAGCATCCTTAGCCTCCCAGTGTCCACTGGTGCTGGCTTCTTCTCTCCTGCTCTGGCATCACCACTCTTGCGCTATGTCCTCGTCCAAATCCCCCCTCCTTTGCTTGACCGACGCTATGATGTTACTATGCTCATAATCCTCACCAGCCCTGTTGGTCATTGAATTTATCTCTAACTTATACCTTGCCCCAGCACTGTATCTGGGTGTACCTTCCACGTAAATGTAAAAACTGTAAAAATTGTCTTTTCCCCTGTTTTTGTACCTGAATGTATTCGTCAGAACCAATTACTGTATCAATGTACCTGTTGTACCCTTTTGTACTCTCCCGGGTCGTTCCTGAAAATAGGCATAAAACTTGTCTAGTGTACTTACCCGGTAAACAAAAACTAAATAAATAAAATAATGTCAGTTGGATAGAACCTATGATAATCTACGTGATGAACTTTAAATGTACTAATAGGTGATGTTTGAGAGAAGACAGAACAAAAAGTACTTATTAAAGAGATTTGAGGTTTCTATAGCAGATAGAGAAGAGCCATTGGTTATAATGGGATCAGTGGTCCTTGATACACCTTTTTTACTATTTATATAGGAGAAAAGAGATTTGGGACAGTCTTTTGTGTGAGCTAGTTTAAATTCTAGCTTATTGTTTGACAATTTAATAGAATTTTTAAGTTTTCACAGATAGTCTGTATTTATGTAATAGAGTGGTTTTAAATGGAACAGAGCTATTCTTAAGTTTCCTAAAAGTTTCATTTTATTTTAATCTGATTTTAATTGTCTTGTTGTCAGCCCTAGTTCCAGTCTCCTGCAGTAAGTTTAAATGTCTGATATACAGGTCAAATTTCTGCCCCAGTGTGCAGCCCCCTCCCCCATTGTCAAGTGAAGTCCATCACCCTTGAGAGTCTCCTAGCCCAGAAGTACCCTCAATCACCCACAAAGTGGAACCCCTTCTCCTGACACCATCCTTAAGATACTGATTAAACTCCTCAAGTTTCATTACTCCTTTTGCTTCCCTCCTTGCCCCATGCAGGAGGACTTCAGAAAAAGGCCAGGGAGGCTGAGTGTGTCACCAATCTGTCCCCACAGAAGTTCTGCTTCACCATCTCAATTGACTAGTTCACCAGATCATTAGTACCCATTTGTACCAGCATCTCCAGCTGTGCAGTGTGCATACTGTATACAGGTCCGCTCACTGACAGCTCAGTCAGTGCCCAGCCATGGGGGTAAGCGGAGGATAGTGCTGGGTGCCGGCTCTGGGATGGGATGGGAGAGTAGGGTGATGGGGACACTGCCTGCTGAGGTGTGGGGACCACTAGACCACCATGGACTGTCATTTAAAGGGTCATGGGGACATCAGGGAATAGTTCTCAGGGGGTGATCGCTAGACTACCAGGGACAGAATTTCAGTGACATACATGGGGACTAGGGCTGGGAGGGGTGCTTATTTTAATTCATGGGGATTGGGGCTCGGGTGCTACTGCTAGATCACCAGGGACTTTTATTTACTCAAATGAGAATCAGGGCTAAGGGAAGGTCTGCTAGACCACCAGGGACTTTATTTATTAATATATGGAATTGAGGCTGGGGTCCACTAGACCACCAGGACGTGCTGTTTATTTTTAAAATATATCACTGGGAATTAGGGTTGGGGGGAGCAGGCCAATGGGAATTGAGACTGGGGTCCACTAGACCACCAGGATGTGCTGTCTATTTTTTAATATATCACTGGGAATCAGGGTTGGGGAGCAGGCCACCAGGGACTGCTGTCCAAGGTGCTATTGCTGCATGGCCACCCGTGACTTGCAACACACCTTCCAGATGCACCATCTGTTTGGCACAGGACCAGGGGTGCACAAACCATGGGACTTTGCCACCAAGAACCTACCCAATAGTGAATCGGGTGCAGGGTCCCTGGCGTACCAGCCATCGATACACGCTGCCTTTGGTGCAGCTTGCGCTGACCCTAGTGATCGAGCCCATAGTGCACACCCAGATAGGGTGCAGATGTAAGACCCAACTATAACAGACATACTAAATGAACTTGTACAGCTACACCTAGCTAGAGTGTAGCTTTAAGACTTAACTTTACACACGTACTAAATTTACTTGTAGTGCTTATCCAGTTAGGTAGCTTTGAAACCTAACTATAGCATACTTAGCTCCACTTACTTCACTCATACTTCTTACACTTCCCTTACCTGCTCCCTTAACCTCAGTTAATTTAAATGCTGAAACAAATAACAAGCAAAATTTTATTTTTAAGACTTACAACACACTTAGTATTCTAGAATTGTATTCCTGGTATTCTAGAACTTAGCTGACAGAGTGAAATCAAACAGCTCAGCGTAATGGTACTTCTGATTCCATCACAGAACCAGAACACAATGACCGGAACAGTTGCTCTTAGCAACAGTTAGCTGCTGGCAAAAAATGCATTTATGATATTGCCTTACATAAACCAGCGAAAAAAAAAAAAATTAGAAATCATTCAAAATTAGTAGCCCAGAAAGCTCCATAAACAACAGACAAGATCATAGCATCACACCAATCACACACAACAGCAACAACATATTAGCAAATCCAAAGATATGACATAAAATGAGAGGGCTCAATCAAACCTCATGTATTGTTGTCTATTAGGCATACATCATTAGAAGAACTTAATGTTTCACAAAGGAAAAAAGCAATCAGCCACCAAAGCAGCCAGAATGCCCAGAACTAACACCTAGGTCCTCAAGATCAGACACTAGTGCACACCACAAAAGGCACACACCGAAATTGTTAAAAATATTGTAACCGGGCATCGGGTGCCAATGGGCTAGTACTCCTGCTTTGTGCACAGTCAAGATTGAGGGGCCTGGGCTCTGTTCAAGATGGTCTGGGTATTCATTTCCATAGATTGTACAGTACTAGCATGGTGCCTCCACCCAGAAAAAGGTTATGTGAGCCAGTTGGTAGTTTAGGTACAACCCCTGGGATACTGTGTCTACCCACCTCCTTCCCAGACACCCCACACACAGAAATACCTTTACCTTGCAATTCAGTATCAACAATATAATTAGAGGAGATCTCCAATAATATGCTCACTGACACGACTGGAAGGAAAAGAATAAACACATCTTTATTTACAATAGGGGTAGGAATAGGAGGAATACTTGAAACAGGGATGTGCATACAATACTAAGCATTCATTTGTATGGTAGATGAATGCAATGTGAGAATAAAGCCAATAGGCATTGAACATAAACAATAAACAGTAAAAAGTGAACAACAATGCCGAACCTCCCACCAGCATGCAACTTGGAATACACAGACTCCTCCCTCCTGTCTGGTAACAGACCCCCTAGTCCTATGCTGAGGTACCTCAGACTGGTGCAGGCCTGTTATTGCTGTGGGGTGGCCACCATTAACACACCTAAAAGTTTAAGAAAATAAACCTTAACTGTAGCTCCAAATACAGGTGTGCGGAAAATAAATTCCACCTGGTGGAATTTCCAAGAAAGCGCGATTTTCGCTTCCACGAATGTTTGGAAATCATTTTCACAACTTTCATGGAAATTCTGCCTTAAAATGCTGAGGAGCAGTCAGGGTGCTCTGGAGGAAGGAGGGGGGGGCAACTAGAGGGCATGGGTGGAAGCTGGAGGGGGGATTCAAGGGAGAAAGGAGGAGGTGCTACTTCACTGAGAGGGTGGTGGAGCCATGGAATGCACTGCCCAAGAGACTGGTGGAGGCAAAGATGGTAGAGGGGTTCAAGAGGGGGTGGGACAGGTACAGGGGAAGGGTTCTGGAAGCAAAGTCCTGTGCAGCGAGAATATCCGGACTGGGAAGGAGAAGCGCGGAGAGGTGGGAGTCAGCAAAGTCAGCTCCCAGAATGGGGGCTGACCAAACAAGCAGACATGAAAGACTGTTAGGCCTATTCTGCTGGCATTTTAGTATGTTAGTATGTAAAACAGAAGAATAAATATATGGGCTCGTATAATGTATTAAACTACGGCAAAATATATCTGCAGAACTGCTCACTGTCAATGGTCAGTTCTGATGCTTTCTTCATGCATTTTACATTAATACAACCTCCCACACCCACCAGTTGTAGGTCCCATGTAAAAAAAAACTGAGGTGTCTAGTGGTCCCCCCTACCCACCAATCGCAGGGCCCCTGTAAAAAACCAAAAACAAAAAAAACCTCAGATCCCTGCCGTGGCCCCTCGTACCCAATGATCGCAGGTCACATGTACAAAAACTCTCAAATACCTGCCATTGCCCCTACACCCGCCGATCATGGGTCTCATGTACAAACACCCTCCATTCCCTGTCATAGCCCCCTGCACCCAGCAATCGTGGATCCAATGTAAAAAAGAAACAAACTCAGATCTCTGGGGTCCAGTGGTCCCCCTCACCCGCCGATCTTGGCCCCCAAAAAGTTATAATTCCCTGGTGTCTAGCAGATGCCCCCCCCCCATCCAGGATCCCCTTAATAAAAAAAAACAGGCCGGCAGTCCATCTACTCTGTCCAACTCCATTTATATTATTCCCTGGTGTCTAGTGGATCCCTCCCTATCCCCAGTCCCTGAAAAAAAGTAATCCCAATTCCCTGGTGTCTAGTGGACCCCCACCCCCTGCAATGACAGTTAGTCACCACCACCTTGCCCCCCACCCCTGACCCTGGCGGGCCACCCCATGCATGCCTCATCTCTCCTCCATGGCGCAGCAACCCACTGAATTCTCAATGAATAAATGCATGCCTGTAAAGCATGTGCTCATTCACTGACAGTTCAGTCTGCCACTGGCCATGGAGGAGAGAGAGGCTGCACCGGTGGCCCGCTGGGTCAGGGGTCAGGGGTGGAGTAGGGTGGTAGGCGGACTAACTGTCAGGGTGGGGGTACACTAGACACCAAGGAATTGGGATTACATTTTTCAGGGATCGGACTAGGAGGGGGTCCAATAGACACTCAGGAATAATATAAATGGAGTGGACAGAGTCGATGGACTGCCAGCTGTTTTTTAATTGGGGATCCTGGATGGGGGTTCTAGACAGAAGGGAATTATAACTTTGGGGCCACGGGTCATGGGTGGAGGGACTACTGGACACCAGGGATTGAAGTTTTTTTTTTTTATACATGGACCAGCGATCGCAGGTGCGGGAGTGCGGAGGCCAAGGCTGGAACTGAAGTGTGTTAGTACATAAGATCTGTGATCGGCGGTTGTGGGGGGCCTTGGCAGGGATTGGAGGGTTTTGTATATGGGACCATGATTGGCAGATGGGGGGACCTACCGACACAAGGATCAAATGTTTTTCTTTTACATGGGACCCGCGATTGACAGGTGTGAGAGGCCACAACAGGGATCAGAGAGGTTCTTACATGGGACCTACGATTGTCTGGTGGGGGTAGAGCACTAGACACCAGGGTATTTTATTGGACAGGGGGCCAGTGGGGGAGGGCTGTATTACAATTTAGGGTACGAAATAATACATTTTTTTATTTAGTTGTTTAACCAGGTATAGCACACTAAGCTGAAAGCTTTTTTACAGGAGCGATCTGGGAGCACAAGGAGGTTAAGTGACTTGCTCAGGGTCACACAGTATGCAAGTGGAAGCTGTGGGATTCAAACCCAGGTCTGGTCTGCTGGATGTCACCAGATTTGCAGCTCAGAGCCTTAGACCACTGCACTATACTGCACTATACATTAAACTGCTGATGGAATAAATTCCACAATTTATATGTATTATTTAGCAGTTCAGTAAAAAAAGTTTGTGGAACCGAGCGAAAATCTGCAGGAGATCACAATTTCGCCAATGGCAGAAGTTCCAAAAATGTTCGTGAAATTTCCAAAATTTTGCAGACGTTTTATGAAAGTGGAATTTGAAACTTTCACTGACCCCTATCTCCGAACTTTAACTGTAGCAGGTTATAACAATTTTTAAACAGTTTCCTCAAGTCTTTTGCAGGACAACCTTGCTTATTCACAGTTTGGTAAAAGGTCTGTGTGATGCAAAGAGGCTGGAACTGGTATTTTGCTGAGACTAGTCCTAAACTGCACAGTGATGATGTCAGGGGTAGTTGTTGGTGCAACACAAAACCAGGGTGCAAGAAACAGCAGCGCTGGTTGAAGAGAAGAATAATGCTGGTCTTCACCTGCCAGGCCTTTCCAAACTTCGCCCCTGGGGCCTTTGTAGGTGGTGTTCCCCTGACAGGCCTCTCAACATTTTCCTCTCTGGTGGTCTCCTGGCTGGTTTGTGGAATCTGGGCAACTTTCTCTTTCCTCTTGGCTTTAACAAGAAACTTCAGTCACCCTGCTGGCTAGCTGTGGTGAATAGAGGATGCAGATCACTGGGTGCTTCCCTCAGGAACAAACAGTCTATAGCTTTCTTTTGTCAGTCTGCAGCCTGGATGCCTCTGCAAGCAGGCAGGACACTTCTGGTGGTGATCCTCGATAGCCAGGGGACACCAAGGCAGAACGCTCCCCTCAGGAACAATTTCTGATAGTGTTTCAGTCAGAATCTGCTGAGATTCACTCCACAGACAGGGTTTGCTGTGAAGCCTGTCAAACATAGTAAAGCAGGAAGTATTGCTCTTTTCGTTAAGGTTGATCAAACCTCGTCCTGGCAAAAGAAGCACCTCTGGTCTGGAGACAGTCTGGAACCCCTCTGAATAGCTTGAGGTCTCCCGACCAGCTGCCACAGAACACTCCTCCACTTTTGGGGTTGTGGATAATTGCCTTGAGCTGTAACAGTCTTTCTGACATTCTTTGACAAATGGCAGTCTCCGACTGGCTGATATTCGATTAGCTGAAACATCATGTTTCTTGACACTTGATTGGTCCTTGTTTGGGTTCCAAGCATATTGTATCATCCCCTCTCCCAGAAGCCATCTTTCAATCCTCCAAGGCTTCTGCAAAATCTGATTGGAGGGCAGTGAGGTCAAAGGGTCCAAAGAAGGCTGCTGGTATTACAGTTTATTGAGTGTTCCAACTTTAAAAGTCCCTTGCAGCCAAAGCGCAATGTTTTATTTTAAACTGCCCCAAATGTTTTACAGTAGCCACTCTGCCCTATCCCCTGATTTCAGAGTTTAAAATTAAAAGGCTTTCCCCAGCCTGTTGATGTCTCCATATTACTGTCCCCTCAGGCAAAAGATGTAAGGGCTCATTGGTGGGCAGGGAACTACATTTCCCAGCAGCCTTTGCGGATGCTTATTTACATGTGCTTTTAGTGTTTTTTAAATAACACTTTTTGGGGTCCCTCCCCTAATGTCTCTGAACCCCAATTACCCAATTCAGGGGTCTGGGAGCATGGGGGGAGCCTTAATTTTGCCTCAAGAGCAGCTCCAAAATGATAGCGTGCTGCTGTGCATGCGCTAACCGTCAGCTCGCATGTTCATGGTGCAGCTGCACAGCAATTTGTGTCTTTGCTCCTCTGACCCTCCTTCACCTGGAAAACATTGGGGGGCTGGCATGAGGTGGCACAGGACCCGGGCTAGCAGCGATGAACAGCGGGAGGACTTCAGGGGTTAAAGGTAAGCCCCACACTTTTGGGGGGGGTGGTACACTATAGTAATAAAATAAACTACATCAGATTGAACCAATCAAAAAAAAGAAATGTGATAACTGTCCTGACAGCCAACCAACATCTTAAATTTTACACCTTCCTGGAGACAACAGTGTCCTCTTTCACAATCACCACAATTGACATGAAAGAAACATATTTTAAATATGAAAAATATTGTGAATAGCTCTTAGCTCTGGGAGCCCTCACAAACACAGTCACTTTGCTGTTGCCAGAATTCTAGAACTAGGAACATGAATGCTTCCTGTGAGTCCTTGCTTGTGGTGTAGCATGGTTTATGGAGTAGTACAAGCCTGTGAATCATGAATATGACAATGTATCTGACTCTGTGTGGTCCTTGATACTAAAGAAAAGCAAGGCAAAATTTATTTATAAAGCACCCAATCCAAAAAGGCTCTGAGCACTGTACAGAATAAACATAAAATCAAACACCACTATTTAAACACTATAAATAAGCAGAGGCAACAACTAATCAGGGAATGCTTGTTGAAATAAATAAGTTTTCAAGAAGACTTTAAAGGTCCCCACCATGTTGGCCATCCAGTTGTTCAGAGGGAATGCATTCCAAAGCAGTCAAGCCGCCACTCCAAAAGTTCTGTCCTAGATAGTTTTAGTCTAGATGGGGGGACAACGAGCAGGCCCACAGAGGGAGCAAACTGGGTGGTCAGGAAACAGGGGCTGTTAAGGGCCTTGTAAGTTAACAAGCAGATCTTGAAGGTGATGCACCACTGCTAGAGATGCAGCGAAATTAAATTCTGGCAAAATTGCAGATTTCACCACATGAAATAGTTCATGAAATTCATGCATCCGTGAAATATTTTGTGGGTGAGAAATGTGAAATTTGCTCTTGAAATGCAGAATTTTGCTAACGAAATGTGTGGAATATCATACAAATGGTGGAATTTCATGCAAATGGCAAAATTCTGCTGTTTGCCGGTGAAATTCCACATTTAGCAAGTGAAATTTTGCATTTCACCAGTGGAATTATGCATTTTGAATCATAAAATATTTTAGCAAAATGTGTGAATTTCACAAAACATTTCACATAACAAAATTTGCAGATTTTGCCCATCTCTAACCACCGCACAGGCAGCCAGCACAATGCATTATTATTTATTTATTTAACTTTGATGATAGGGTGAGAACACTGGCATGAAGCCTTTTCCAGGCACAACCCAGGTGCAAATGCACAAATAAGTAAACAGTCATAATGATACATTAAAATGATACATAAACAGCAAATGATAGCAATATCTACAGGGTAATATGTACAGAACAGTATTTACATGATACAATAACAAGACACCATGTGCAGCAGATGAAGGAATGAAGTACAGTTACGTAAGAACTTATAGTAGAAGTAGATTTTTGAGAGATGCTCTTGCAGTAGACAATAACTTGTAGGACTGCACCCCTTGGTGTCAGGACTACACGGAAACTTTAGCTAGCAGTGTCTGGTGGGGGACAGCCCCCCCCACGTCACCTGAATGACGTCAGCATGACCCTATAAATGGAGGCTGTCCCCACACCGCCTTCCAGTACTCCCACTGGAGACCTTCAAGGAGGTGTGACAGGAGAAAGGACAAGAGGCTCCTGGAGCCGAAATAGGCTCATGGGAAAAGAGCAACAGAACTATGGGGGAAGGAGGGAGGGAAAAAGATTACCTACTGCAAGAGTCTCTCTCGAAGATTTACTGTTACGGTACGTTCTTAAGTAACTGTATTATCTTACTTCGAGAGAGCTCTTCCAGTATGTAATAACGTGTAGGGCTGAGTCCCAAGCAGTAGAAATCAAAGGGACTGGAAAACAACATGGGAGGCAGGAACGGGTCTGCGTAAACACATAGAAATTAAGATAGGAGGCCCTGAAGGACTGCTAGTCCAAAGCCTGCTCTGTGCCTAGAGGCAATATCCAGACTAATGTTTGGTAAAAATGTGGACAGAACTCCAAGTGACAGCTGTGCAGATGTCAGCTGCTGACACATTCCTGAAGCATGCAGTAGAAGCAGCCATGCCCCTGGTAGAATGCCCTTTGACCTCCCTTGGGGAGGACTTTACCAAGTTTCTGGTAACAAAACACAATGCAGTTTGCCAGCCATTTGGAAGGGCACTGTCTGGAAACTGCTGCACCTTCACTCTTACGTGCAAAAAAAAGAAACAAAAAGCTGGTCCGACTTCTGGACAGATTTGGTGTGGTTAGTATAGTAACACAAGATTCTGCGAACATCCAGGGAATGCAGAAGCACTTCCTTCTCCTGACTGGAATATTCAGGATAATAAATTGACAGTTCGATGGATTGGTTTAACATAGTTTCTGAAGCAACCTTTGGAAGAAACAGGATTAGTACGCAGAGCCACCCGGTCTCTGTGAAAAATCAAGTAAGGCTCCTTACACATCAGGGCCTGAAGCTCAGAAATCCTTCGAGCTGAAGTAACTGCAACTAAAAAGAGTGCTTTCCAGGACAAATAGCGTATATCACAACTACTGGCCAGTTCAAAAGGAGGCAAAGTCAGTTTTTCCAACACAAAATTTAAATTCCACTGTGGCGCAGGGCTGCACACTGGGAATTTCAAATGAAGGATCCCCTTCAGGAAGGTTTTGGACACTTCTAGTTGAGTCAAGGTGTTGCCCTACACCAAGGTGTGGTAGGCAGAAACAGCAGACAAGTGAACCTTCAATGAGGAATAACTCAGGCCCAGGTAAAGAGAGAGGAGGTAATTCATGACATGGGAAGCAGGACACGCAAAGGGGTCCCAACCCTTCGAGGTGGCCCAAATAGAAAACTGCTTCCATTTAATGGCATAAGTAGTCCATGTGGAAGGCTTCCTGGCCTCCACTAGGACCTTTGGCATTCTGGAGGAGACTCCAAATTGGGAAACAATTATGTCTTGAGGTGTCACGAGTGATGGTGAAGGGACTACAACCCCGGATGAACTAGTGTGCTCTTCTGCTGAGTCAGAAGGTAGTGACACAGTGGTAGGGGTAACGGGTGTTCCACCGAGAGCTGCTGCAGTAGGAAAACCAAATTTGTCATGGCCAAAATGGGACAATCAGGATCATGTGAGCCCCTTCTGCTTGCAGCTTGAAAAGAACCTTCTGTAGTACTGGAAAGGGAGGAAGGCATACAGAAACCTCACTGTCCAGTAGAGTGACAGCATGTCTCACCAGAGAACACCAGGCATGGGAACAAGTGAGCAAAACCTGGGTAGTTTTGTGTTGAATGGGAGGCGAACAGATCGAGTTCAAGGCTGACCCTACCCGGTCGGAGATCTCAATGACTACGTCTTGATTGAGTTCCCATTCATGTGCTCTGACCCTGATGAGGCTGAGACTGTTGCTAGGATGTTTTGCATGCCCTGGATGAGGACTGCAGAGAGGTGAACTCGGTGAGGACTGCCCAATTCCGGACCCTCATTGCCTCCCAGCAAAGGGGTATGAGCGGTGATGCCCAAGCTTGTAGATGTAACAAACTATGCACATGTAGTCTGACTAGACCAGCAGCATGCCTGGACAAAGGAGATGCTGGAAAGCTTGGGGTACATAGAGAACTGCTCACATCTCGACATGTTTACATGCAGGGGCAATTCTTCTGGAGTCCACAAACTTTGCATCTTGTGGCTCCCTAGGTGGGCACCCCACGCTGACCCTGACACATCTGTAATTGGGGTCTGGGAAGGAGGAGGAGGGGACTGGAAGAGAACTCCCTTCCTGAAATTGGCTAGATCCTGCCATCAAAGCATGAGCTGGAGACCAACACGGATGATAGAGGTCATCCAGCCTCTGATCCCATTGGATTCTGAGGATCCACTGTGACGGTATGTACATCTCCGGCCAACGGGACTGTAGGGATAGTCGCCACCATGAGGCAAAGGAGGAGGAAAACTGACCTGGCTGTGATCCTTCTCTTGAGGCTACCAACTGGGCCTGCTTCTGTAAGGCCTCCACGGAGCTAAGAGAAGGTAACCCATTCCCTAGTCCATGTCTGACACCACCCCAATAAAATATAGGCACTGGGAAGGCATTAGGTGGAATTTGGGGAGATTGGTCGAGATCCCCAGCTGATCGAAAAGGGCCAGGGTAGCATACAAGGAGAGCTCCAACTGATTCCTCGATGGAGCCGACAGGAGCCAGTCATCAAGATAAGGAAAGACATAATGGCCCTGCCATCTGAGGGCCGCCGCCACCACTGCAAGGCATTTGGTAAAAACCCTGGGGGCTGAGGAAAGGCCAAAGGGAAGGGCTCTGAACTGAAAATACGCCCCCGGAACACAAACCTGAGAAAATGGCGATGGGCCCGAAAGACTGGGATATGAAGATAGGCATCCTGCATATCCAGAGTGTAGAGCCACTGTCCTTTGGACAAGAGAAGCAGCAGGCCTTGAAGGGTCAACACCCTGAATCTATTGTACTCTATATACAGGTTCAGGGTGCTGAGGTCCAAAATGAGATGAAGATCCTCTGATTTCTTTGGAACCAGAAGGAAATGGAAGTAAAATCCCTTTGCCACCTGGTCTGGAGGAATAGGCTTTATGGCTTCTTTTTGAAGAAGAGCTGACACCTCATCCCTTAGAAGGGGAATGTGTGCCTTTGGATACTGAGAAACCCCAGAAGGATGATTTGTTTTTTTTTCTAGAAATTCTGCAGTGTGTCCTTGCCTTATGATCTAAAGGATCCACAAGTCTGCAGTGATTCTGATCCACTCTTCCACATGTTTGGTGAATCTCGCCCACCTGCCCACCGACACAGAGGTGGAGGGAGAGGGCCATGAGTCAAGAGGCAGAGGGAGGGTTGGGCAGGGCTTTCCGAGTCTGTTTGGTTCTTGGCTGGAGGGGCTGCAGCTGTATTGGGTGCCCTGAGCTTGAATTGGTGTCTGGGCCCTTGTTGGGGTTTTGCTTGGCATCTTACCTGCCTGTGAAAAGGGCATTTGGACTGGGGTTTCAGGTGGCATATAGTAAGTACTGACCTAAGAGCCTTACCCTTATCTTGGAGGCTCATAATAATGTCTTGGGCATCTCCCCCAAAGAGGATGGAGCCCCGGAAAGGGGCATCCTGGATGGCTGCCTGCACACTGGGAGCAAGGCCTGACACCCTCAGCCAAGCGAATCTACTGAGACTGATCACTGTAGCTGTGGCTATGGCTGATGAATCTATGATGTCAAAGGTAACCCAGAGGGAATGACAGTCTGCCACCATGGCTGAATGAACCAGATCCGCCAAGACTGTCTTAGTTTCCGAGTCCGGGAGGGTCTCAATAACTGGCTCTAGCTGTCGGAAGAGAGACTTTTGGAAAACCAGCATATGTGCCACATAATTAAGGGCACAAATAGCCAAAGTGTAGGAGGAATAAAATTTCCTCCTGAACTGATCCAACTGCTGAGATTCCTTGTCCGGAGCAAAGGTACTCAGGTGCTTGAGTTTGTTGGACCTATCATGGGCCGTATATATGAGCATGGAAACTGCCTTGGGATTGATACTAAGGTGTCTTTATCCTCCAGAGTCCAGTAAGTGTGATCGTCCTTTTTGCCATCGCTGGAATAGAAGATGGCATCTGCCAAATGGTGGAGGACAAATCTTCGTAAGGCTCCAACCAGGTGGAGTAAGGACTGGAGAAATTTCTGGAAAATCCAAATGCTTTGCCAGTCTCTGATGTTTTGGATCTTGGGCATCCAATTTCCAGCCCTGAGATTCAGCCATCTGTTTAAGGAGGTCCAGAAAGGAAGGATACTCTGGGGGAGACATATGCAACTCCTTAGTAATTGGTTCTTCAGGAGGAGGAGTCTCAAATCTGGAGCCTGCCAAAGAGTGGTCGGAATCAGATTCTGAATCAGAGGAATCCAATTGTCCCTTGGGCAGCTCAGGAGGGTCTGGTCTCCCAACCAGAACCTCTATTGGTGTCAGGGCCAGCATCTGGCCTTTCAACAGCCCCAACATAGATGGCCGCTGAACCAAGGGAGAGACAGGTCGAGGAGCTGGGTCTGGCCGAGGTACTTCCCGAGATCAGCAGCTCTCCAACTCCGAGACCAACTGGCCTTTGGCCTCGGACCACCAAAGCTTAATGAGCTCCCTAAAGTCCACCTGAGGCTGAGGAGGAGGCGGAGGGGGGTGGTGGAAGGGTTGGCACCTCAGGTGGCATCCGGGAATATTACATCAGATGGATGAAATCCAAGCAGCGGGTAACCCGGTGTTGGGTAGTGTAAGTATAACCCAGCATTGGATATTGAGGTCAGATACCCCAACTGTGGGTACCCTGGAAAATGCAGGTAGCCCGGCGTGGAGGGGTCTGGCATCGGGAACCTTGATGGAGTCCCCGACGGAAGTCCTGATGGCATCCCCGAAAGAGGTCCTGTGGTGGAAAACCTGATGGTGGCCCCATTGGTGGAAAGCCAAGTGGAGTACCCAGAGGTGGAGGGCCTTACGGAGGCCCTGCCAGAGGAATAATACCTGAAGGGGGCCACGAGGGCAGGGGACCTGATGGAGGCCCCAATTGGGGTATCCCTGATGGAGGCCCTGATGGAGGATTCACAGGGGCTGATGGGTGATCCCAAGAAGCCTGGTCCAGCACCTCATCTGGCATCGGAAAGATCAGTGGTAGATCCATCATCAGGTCCAGGGACGCTACCGGAGGAGCGCCCGATGAAAGGTCTCCCTCCACTGGTCACGCAGCTCTGGAGAAGGTGGCGGGAGTTCAAGGGGTGGAGGAGAGGTGGGAGCAACCTGGGTCACATCTCTGGGAGACCTACACTCATCAGCCAGGGAAAAGCTGCCTTCTGGACGGGCAATATAGGGACCCATGCTGGGGTTCAATGGATGAGCAGTGATCAGGCGATTGTCAGGTAAGTCGATGACCGACTTATTGAACCCAGTTGAGAGGACATCAGAGGAGCTGACACCCAGCTTGCTGACCTTGGCTGGGCACTTGCCAGAGGGTCTGATGGGTGGCTTATTGGCCCTGCCTGTCACCTTAGAGCCCATAGAGGATTAGGAACTAAGGTGGTGGATGCCTCAGAAGCGGCCAAGGTGCCTACAGCCACCATAATCAGTGGCAGCAGGGGGAACAACATCTGCTCCGAAGAAGGAGGAGCAGACTTGGTCACTGTGGCTGTCTTCCCAGAGGTAGAGGGTCGCTGCTCACCTGGGGAGCCCAAAGACAGCCTCAGGTGAGAGGGGGAACATTCCTAGACCTGGTGTTTCTCCTTGCCCGTCTTCTTCTTCTTGTGGGAGTCAGACAGTGAAGAAGATGCACTTCAAAGGTTTTGCCACCCTTTCTCCATGAATGCAAATTGTTTCTTCAAAAGGTGGGCCTCAGGGACTGCTGGCACCATTTCTGAGCTGCCAGGTTGAAATGGGAGCAGGCCTCACAATCCTCAGTGTCGTGGTCCGGCCCCGCAGATGAGACAGAGGGAGTGAAGATCTTTATGCAGTAGCTGAATGCTGCAAGAATCACACTTGTTTTATGCAATTTGACTGAAAAGTAGAAGACATACAAAGAATAAAGAATAACACAAGAAAATAAGAAAAAAATGGATACTCATCCAAAATTAGGTGCTCGAACTGCTGTGATGATCTCTGTGAGGTCCAATGTGCACAGATCAATGGCAGGAAAGAACCGGAAGGCGGGCATGGGGACTACCCCCTTTACAGTGTCACACTGATGTCGGTCAGGTGATGTCTGGGGGTTGTCCCCCACCAGACACTGCTAGCTAAAGTTTCCGTGTGGTCCTTACTCCAGGCGGTGCAGTCCTACAAGTTATTACCTATTGCAAGAGCCCTCTCAAAGTAAGATCAGTATGTATATATAATGTAATATAGACATGAATTCACTTACAGAAAGTGCAAAAGGGTGAGATATGGAGTACTGGTGGTACAAGATGAGAGGATAGAGTGTGGAGGAGAATGGGGGGGTTAAAGGAAACATTGACATCCAACGGGGTGGAGTAATAGGATTTCAAAAGGTTTACAAAAGCAAGAGGAGAGGTAGCTTTTCTTATGGGAGGAGGTATTGCATTCCATATGGAGGCACCACAGTAGGAGAAGAACCACTAGCCCGTACCAGTGCGAAACAATGGGACGATGATATTGTTGTAGGAGGAAGATCAGGATGTTGGAAGATTGACAGGAGGGCTCTGATTGGCTAGATAAGGAGGGATGCTAGTACGTAGAGTTTTGTTGATGAGCGAGGCAAGAGCAGGGTTAGCTCTGAGTTCCAGAGGTAGCCAATCAAGGTTGTTAAGCACTGTGCAATGATGTGTATTGTGGCTACAACCAGAGGCAAATTTGGCTATGTTATAGTAAAGAGTATTCTTTTTTGTAGAGCTGATTTATTGGCAGCATTGATGACCACCAAGCTGTATTCCAATCATAGGGAGATTAGCCTGGGTGATTTTAACCTTTGTGTCAGGGGTCAAGAAATGGAAGACTCTGTAGAGAGATACAATTTTTTTGTGGACTGAGAAAATGGTATGCTGAAGGTGTATTTCAAAGGAGAGGGAGGGGCCAAGGTGTACTCCAAGGTAATTAAAAGAGAGGGTCTTTTCAAGAGGGGAACCATTACCAATGCCATTACTAAACAGAGGAGAGTTTGGAGAGTTTTTGCTTGGACTCAGACAGCATGGACTGTGTTTTTGCTAGATTTAGAACCAGTTTTTCTTGAGAGAGTCAGACTTGCAACCTGGCAAATGAGTTGCCTAGAGAGTTATTGATGGTAACAATGGGAAAGTCATGTCAGAAGAATCTAATAGATTTCTTTGACTGGGTGACCAAAGCAGTAGACCAGGGATGGGCTGTGGACATGGCCTACCTAGACTTTAGCAAGGCATTTGACACAATCCCACACAAAAGATTAATAAACAAGTTAGCCAGCCTGGGAGTGGGTCCCAGGGTGGTAGCCTGGATAAAATATTGGCTGGACAACAGGACGCAGAGGGTAATAGTAAACGGGGTCCACTCCAAAGAAAGGGAGGTGCCGCAGGATTCAGTACTGGGACCGGTCCTCTTTAATGTCTTGGTATTGTGGAAGGACTGAAAGAAAAGTATGCCTCTATGCAGGCAACAAAAATATCTGCAACTGGGCTGATACACAAGGGAGTGGTGGAAAAGATGAGAAAGGATTTGGCAAGGTTGGAGGAATGGTCAAATGTATGTCAGCTTAGATTCAGTGCAAAGAAGTGCAAGTAATGCACTGGGAAGCAAAATCAGGGGAAGGGTACACAGTGGGGTGAGGTACTAACAATAACAAAAATTGGAAAGGGACCTGAGGGTAGCCATATCAGACGACCTAAAGGTAAGCAAGCAATGTGAGAAGACAGTAAGGAGGGCTGAGGGGATACTCGGATGCATAGGGAGAGGCATCACCAGTAGAAAACATGACAGTTGATGAGATCCCATCTGGAGTACTGCGTGCAGTTCTGGAGACCCTATCTCCACAAGGGCATAGACAGGATGGAGGCAGTCCAAAGGAGAGCAACTAAAATGGTGCAGGGTCTGCACCAGAAGCCACATGAAGAGAGGCTAAAAGAGCTTAATATGTATATCCTCGAGGAAAGGAGGGAGAGGGGGGACATGATAGAAACTTTCAAGTACTTCAAGGGAATAAACAATGTCCAAGAGGGTAGCATCTTTCAGAAAAGAGATGTGCAGGAACAAGGGGCACAATTTGAAGACAGAGGGGGACAGCTCAGGGCAACATGAGGAAGTAATTTTAATGGAGAGGGTGGTGGACACATGGAATGGCCTTCCTGAGGAGATTCTGGGGTCAAAAACAGTGGGGAATTCAAGAATGCATGGGACAGACATAAAGCAATTTTAGTGGGGGTAGAAGGAAGTAGCCTGTTGGTTAACTAGGATCTGCAGCTTATCCAATAGGTAGGGAATGGGCAGACTGGGTGGGCCAAGCAGTCCTTATCTGCTGTCAAAGTCTATGTTTCTATATTTCTATGTTATCACTATGGTTATAAAGGACCGTGTCATTGTCGAGAGAAATGTTTGTACTGGACCACAGATGGTAAGGAGATCATTAATGAAAATTGAAAACTAGAGAGGCCAGTGGATGGAGCCTTGAGAGACTCCACTGAATCATATTTATGCCAGAGATGGTGTTTCCAATTTTGACAGCTTGCTGGTGGTGGTGCAGGTAATCTCTGAACCATTCTATGGTGGGGGTCCATAGGCCAAGTGCCAGGAATTTTGAGATGAGAAATTAATAGTCAACAAGTTCGAAGGTTTTTGTCAGATCAATGAACACAGCACCTGTGATGTGACCTGTATCCATGGCCTGGTAAATGGCATTGGAGAAGGCTATTAGGGCAGTGTCTGTGCTGTGCCCTTTTTGGAAACCATGTTGTTCAGGGCGAGTGAGGTCATGCAGAACCAGCGTGATATGCTCATTCTGGCATGATATGCTCGCTCCGTGAGGAGCCCACAATCATCCAGGCTGCAACATTCTGAATAAGCTGCAGGCACTGCATCAAACCTCCAGATAACCCTAGGTAAAGAGCATTATAATTGTCTAACCTTGAAATGATGTAAGCATGGATGATCTTTGCTAGGTCATCATGAACAAGACAGCTTGATCCTGGTGATAGTCCAAAGATGATAAAAGCCAGATCAGGCCATAGATGACACCTGCTGTTCTAGCATCAATCTGCTGTCCAAAATAACTCCCAGGTTCTGTACAGCATCAATTGCCAGAAGAAGTCAGCTGCCCAACAATGGGAAAGCCATACCACTCCAGGCAGCCACGCCCCAATGACCAGCTTAATCACCATGACCTCTGTCTTGCCCAAGTTGAAACAGGACTAATTAATTGCCATCCAGTCATTGATCTCGGCAAAACACTGACTCAGCACTGATGCCACAGTGTCATCGTCAGGGGAACAAGACAGGTACAGCTGAGTGTCATCTGCATAGCAGTGAAACCCAACTCTGTACCATCTAATGATCTCCCCTAGCAGCAGCATGTACACAGAAAACAAAATGGAGGCAAAGATCGAGCCTTGTGGGACTTCACAGGACAACACATAGGCCCCCAAAGTACAATTCGCAAAGGCAACCTACTGTGTTCTCCAGGTTAAGTAGGACTTAAACCAACACAGAACTGCACCAGAAATTTCCACATAGTACCTTAGGCAATCCAGAAGTACCCCATAGTCAACTGTGTCAAATAGTGACGGCAGGTCCAAAAGCACAAGAATAAAACATTGCTTTTGTTTCTTCACTAGGAGGAAGTCATGAGTTACCCTTATGAGAGCAGTCACTTTAAAATACCAGGACAGAAAACCCAACTGGAGAGATTCATAGATGGAAAAAGATTCCAGGCAGTCAGTCAGCTGCTCCACAACACCTTCTCAGTAACTTTCCCAAAAGGGAAAGTTAGAGATAATCTGTAATTTGCAAGAGCATCAGGGTCCAAAGATGATTTCTTCAGAAGAGGTCTAACCACAGCCTTTTCTATGGCCACTGGGAAAACACCCTCCTAAGGGACCCATTAAAGATCTCAGTGAACACTGGACCCAGGAACTGACCACAGCCAAGAATCAGCCAAGTAGGTCCCAGGTCCAGCATACAGTTGGTAGGGGCAAACAGGAGATCACCCAGAGAACCTCAGCCTCCAAATCAGGTTGAAACACATGCCAGGTAAGCAGATCTGCATCACGCAAGGCACAACCAGTGCTTGCCTGAACTGGGCCACCCTAGGACATACTTGATTTAATGTCCAACTTTGTCAGGAAAAAAGTTACCAAACTCCTTGAACTCTTCTGCAGAAAATGCCCTAATGTATTGCAGACAGGGAGAATTCAGCATTCAGTATCTTGTCTACAGTGTGAAAGAGCTGAGCTGGAAGATTTTTCCCTGCAGCATTGGACCATGACAGAAACTCTGCCTTTTTCAGCTCAGTTGCCTGCTGATATTCAATGTAGTATATTTTTATTGCCAGTTTGTCTTCTATAGACCTGGACCTCCTTCAGGAATGCTCCTGTCTCCATCTGTTAGTCTTCAACTGATGATGTTCGGCACAATACAAAGGTGAACTACAATGGGAGGTCAATGGACAAATTCGGAAAGGTGTAATAGAATCCAGGGTGGTCATAAGCACCAGTTTACAGTCTGCATGGCCACCTCTGAAATTAACCCTGTGCACAAGCCAGAAACATACCCAAGACATCTAGTGCCTCCTGGAGTTTGCAAGGCTCCAAATTATGTTTAGGGTGACACCAGATAGCCTCCACAAGGGAGCATTAAATGAGGGACCCCATACTGGAATGGCACCACATGATGTCCATCCAAGAGACCAGATCAATCTTGACTGCACAAACATCAAGTCCCGATGAGAAGATCAGGTCCAGGGTGTGGCCATGTTGATGGGTAACAGAGGCAACAACCTGTGTCAGTCCAATTGAAGACATCAACTGAAGGAGCTCTTGAGCAAATTCTGAAGATTAATTGTTCTTAATCTGTACTTAAAATATAAATAGAAATATAAACAGATAAGGACATGCAAACTACCCCCAAATGGTGGAGATTACCTTACTTACTCTGTTTCTGAACTGCTCAGTCTGGGATTTGTGTGGCACCATCTATTTGTTGCTTCTCTGGCCCTGAGACTGTAGCCTGTGTGAGACTGGAAGAGTATTCTTCTTGTTGAAGCCTGCATGGCTGCCTGGTTATTTTGCACTGAGGCTTGGAAAAGAGCCAGTTCAACACATGAGCTTTTCACGGTGGGTAAGGAAGTAGTTAATATAAATTTAAAAAAATATGACAAAATGCCAGATTCCATATCAAAGGACATTCCATAGATGTATGTACAGGTACCTCAGTGGTCAGCGACTCCATAACTTAAAGGGGCACATTGACCACTTCCATCTTGTAATTTTTTTTAGGTGACTGACAGCCCTTTACACCAATCAGATTGCTGCCCTTGCCCAGAGAAAGTCTTACAGCAGCTCCAGCTCTTTACAGGGCAAATCCAGGGTTAGTCAGTCAGAAGTGAGCTCTGACAGAGCAACAAGAGCTTGTGCTGCTGGCCAAAACCACTGAGTTAAGCCTTCCTGAGGCTTCTACAGCCAGTCATCAGCAGGTCACTTTGAAATTTCTACAACCTGTACAGTACAGAGACTAAATTGGGTGTTTGCTGACTGAGACAGAATTACACCATTTACAGAAAGAGATTGTTCCTGTCTTTCCTGTGAAAGGAGGTAAAAGGGTGCTGATACACAAATTATTCCTCAGCCACCAGCCTGAAGTGTGACCAGACTGTGTGAGTACTGCTGTGTGAAAGCCTGCATCAAGACCGTAGAGAGTCAGGGAGCAGGATGGTCAGTACTAATGCTAGGCACTGGCTAGTGTACCACACCAGGGTCCAGGAGCCCAGATGTGTGTGAGGTGTATGGCCCCTGATCCCTATACTGGTCTGTCCTGTCAAGGAGAAGAGAGAGGAACCAAAGAGGTCCAGATGACTGCCACAGCACCCAAAGCAGAAAGTCGGATCCACATCTGGGGCACCTGAGACCTGCATCATCAAGCTACCCCCCCCCCCACCATATCCACAATTGATTAACTGTTTAAGAGAACCTGCACCTGCAGAGAAGGAGAAAGAGGAGTCCAAACTGTCAGAGAACTTGGTAAAACCAGTACCATGAGTATTCTTAGGGCTTGTCCTGTGACTGGTATTGTGCATAATGTTTGCCACCAAAGATACAGCTTTGGTCATTGGGCCAAGATCTACAAATAGCATCTTTGAGGTTTGCCATTTCAGCAATTACATGGTCTATGGGGTTTGGGTTTAAAAGTGTCTATTCTGTTTTAAGGTGCACCATTGCCGGCTAACCAGCTGCAACTTCTATGGGCCTGCACAGCTGCCACTCTGACACAGTGCCCACAGTGATGAACTGGGAGTTCACATCAGTTTTAAAGGGTTTAAACTGGTACCAGTGGGAACTGGGTAGTGCCCCAAGTACAGGTAGGCTGATACTGTAATTCAAAAGGTAACAGTCACTGTATTTGCATTGCAACAATATCTGCATGGCCTGGTGTGGATGGACACTACTGCTCCCTAAAGTGATATTACATACTGTATACTGCTGTCTTAAAAGGTATTTAACAGGAGGCTAGTCAAACACCAAACTTCGGCCCCGAATTTACAGTCCACAATTTAGCACCAAAAAATGTTTTGCTTTGCATTCCCCTATCCCTTATCAATATCCACCAATAAATACTGTATTTTTATTTTAAGTTTTGTCTTGTGAGCATATTATTAGCAGTCGACATTAATTGCATTTTTGTGTATTTTAAGGTTGCACTATGATTTATCATGTGTAAGGGGACACTGAGGGGAGGTGGGGTGGCATTGCATCCCAGAGGGTTGTATCACTCTGATGCAGGGCGCACTTAAAATTAACTCTTGGAGGAAGTACCATGCAAACTTAAAATATCTGATATGAATCCCCCATTCAAGAAAATAAGAACCCAGGCCCCTCAACCTTGAGACCACAAAGCAGGGGTAGTAACCATAACATCCATGGCGACCAGGTTACAGAGAGGTAAAGACACAAAGTCTGTTTAGTCAGTTCCTGACTCTAACTTGAAACTCCTGCTGTTTTGGCACTCACCACTCCCTTCCTTTGCCTTGCTTTTGAAACCTTCACAGCAATCTCTGAACCCAGCAATGGCATCTGCACTGACAACTGTACTGTGCAAGGTATCTTACTCTTCCGTCCTCTTTCTGTGAAGAAGTACTGCATCGCCCTTCTCCCACCACTAATTTAGCATTATGCCCCCTTGTGGCCAAACTCCTATTCACTTGGAAAAGTTTGGAATAGTCAACGCTATTATATCCCTGGAAAAGAAGAAGATCACAAAAATTTTATATTGGCTACATTTATATATAAGATGGCTCTGGGTAACTACCCACATTGTATAACAAGCCTTATTAATCCATCTAAGAAGATTAGCGATACAGGTGCAATGGAGTCTCAGCCACTCTAGTTTGTTCTTCCTTTCAGGAATACGCAACGAGGTCAGAGAGTGTTGTTATACAATGTAATCAAACTGTACAATAATCTTCTGTCAGCTATTACTCAGTGTAATACTGTTTCAACTTTCAGATGAAATCTCAGTACTTGGTATAGTTCTAAGTTGATATGCCATTGTAATGACCAAATATTATATGTGTTGTAATTATATTGTTTTGTTGTAACATCTGTTATATGTTAACTTATTCTGGTCTCTAGTGAAAACAGGCATTATTCTGTCTACTATGCTCACCAGTATAATCAATAAAAGGAAAGACTAGAACAACTTAAAAATCGGTACCATGGCCCCCCTCTCCCTTCTCTCCTTAACTGAGTTCATATAAGGGCTTATCAATCTCTCTTCATATAGATTTCCCTGTTGCCCCAATATCATCTTATGGGCTCTCCATTGGATGGTCTCAGTCTATCCCTGTTCTTTGTTGGTGGTGCTCCAGACTGAAGCAAGGTACTTCAGCTGTAGCCTCACCAGAGACTTATAGAGTAGCATAATCACCTATTTTCTTCAACTGGTAAAGGCTGTCCAGTACATCTCATGATTCTGTTGGCTTTGCCATGCCTAGTTGAATTGGGAGGTGTCATTCAAGCTGTCATGGATAATTATCTCCAGTCCCATTATTCTCTAGATTGCTCTGCCCTACACCATTGATTCAGTATTCCACTTTTGTGTGTTACCAATGCATGGCTTTGCATTTCTTGGTAACAATGAGAAGAACATTTCTAAGCCCCTGATTGGTCAGCGTGCCCTTGGACCAGTAAAATTATGTGACAATAAAATCACTGTATTACGCTGAGGCATGCGCATGCCCTTTTGAACATGTTACATATCAGTGCAGCCCATGCTTAAATACTTCCCTCTCATACATGTAGAAAACTGTGTGTGTGTGTGTCCCCAAAACTGTTTTAAACACTTTTCCTTTTGTGTTAAAAATGCAAGTTACAGGTGGAGAGCTATAATGTCTGTGCTGTTATTCACATGTTGCTGTTTTCTCTTTCGTTGTTTTCAATACGTGGTTTTTATCACGCTGTTATTGAAACACAGTTTTGATTGGCTACCATTGCTCAACTGCCATATGCATGATCATTTTTTCAACCTCTCTTCATCCCCTATCATAATTGTCATGCCCACCAAACTATCCACCTTTCCAGATGGTTTGGTGTCATCTCCAAAGAAACACACTTTGCCTGCAGAACCTTAAACTTGTCAGTGATGTACATGCTGAAGAGTGTGCTGCCTTAAACAGACTCCTGCAGGACCACACTGGTAACCTCTTTTATAACCCTTGATAATTTGTTATTTAGGATCACTCTCTGGGTTCTGCCATCCAACCACTTCCCTATCAGTCTTTTTAGGTTTACCCCAACCACCAGAACTCCCATCTTCTTTGTCAAGCTCTTTTTTGGAACAGAATCAAAGGCCTTACCAAAATCCATGTAAAGTGTATACACAACCTGGCCTGCTTCTCAGTTTATACTGTATGTAATTATAGAATGTTGATGATATAAATTCTTGAATTTCATGTTCTGAAAGAAATTTAAAGAAAGGTCAGGTTCATAGAAACAGGGCTACTAGAATTATCCTAATTAAAGGTTACAAAAGCTCAAGTGAATGAAAATGTAAAAACTTTTCTGTAGCTGGTTCCCAGTGGCACCAAAACTATTTTCTAGTATCAAGCTGAAATGTAACAGTTTCCTCTGTCCTTTCTTTTTACTCAGCTGGCACATTGAACAAGGTCAGCAGTGCCTCCAGCAATAGCGGTAACAAATAAATCTCAAAAGTCAACAATAATTCAGATAACAAAATCTCTTCCTTACCATGGATCTGCCCTTCAAAGGAGGCCAGCAGTGTCCACCATACTCACAAGACTAGGCTCAAGCAGCACTTTAAACAAGAATATTACAGTATTCATTTGGTAACAGCTTATTGTGATTATTATCTACAGTCTCTACAACAAGGTCTGGACTCTATGCCAGACCTTAAGTTTTATGTGCTGAATATTTTGACTAATGTTTTGCTGCTATGTGTTAAAATGTACATGTGTTAATATGCACAGGGTCTCCTTCAGAGTACACTACCCGTATTGCCGAAGGAGTTGTGCTGTTGCAAGTGTCCCTAAAACTGGATTTATACTAGACTTACCTGTGTTGAACATATAAGCATATCAACAGTTGATATTTGCTAACTTTATTGTTGAAGAACCCTATCAATCAGACCACTCTGAAATTATGCTACTGGTATGTCAAAGAGGACTTAACCCATCAAAACATTCATAATAAATTAGTTTCAGCTATTCACAGATTTAAACTTCCAACAGTTAGCCCCATGCAGGCAAGACAAGTTTGGGACCAGTATGGATTTCTGCTGTACTGTGGCCTAAGGGATAGAGGTGTTGCCTATGAAAGAGCTTTTTGGTGTCGGGAGGGAGACAGAGAGACCTGTTCTGCTCCTGCAGTGACCCCTTTGGTGGGCTGGTCTACCACAGGCTGTGAGCATCCTTGTACTGCTTAAGGAGGATGGAGGGCAGAAGATAAACCAGGGAACATTAGCCCTAAATCTGCAGAATAACTACCACTCAGGCCCCATGACAGAAGAGTAGAAGTGCAATGGTTTTCAGGGCTGAGAGGTTACTGTCATGGTACTGCATGGTGTGCAGTCCAGGAGATTGACAAAACCTATAGTATAGGGGGATAAAAACCTGTCAACCTCATTCAATCAAATGTGTAGATTTCCACAAAGTACAATATATTGAAGTATGTTTGTTTTTTGTGTTTTTATTCAGTTTCACGGTTTTTGCTCCCACACTGTTGGGGCCATTTCCCCAAGCATCAGGCCCAGCCCTGCTCTCCCCACCCACACACACACACATTTCTGGCATCCCCCCTTCTCTTTACTCTTCATGACATGGCATGGCACAGCCAGATTCATACCTCATAACTCTTGGGGGGGGTGCAGAGGCAAGTGAACCTAGGGTGAAAATGGGCAGCTAGTAACAGAAAGCTGGGTCTGTGCATACTCAGAGTCATCCTGCTCACATCAGGGTTTTTTCTGTCTCACTCCCTTAGGATATTCACATGCTAGGATCTCCGAACAGGAAAGCCTGCCAAATGGGGCTCAGCAAACATACCCTCTCCACTTTTGTCCCCTGCTGCATGACCAGTTATGGTTGGCCTGGTCACAGTGTTGTAATGGGGATCACCACAGCCCCTCCCTGAAGGAGGAGAACATCCTTTGGGATGCTTAATCTGTCCTCCACATCTGGCATATGATAACACAAGCTTGTTCCCAAAGTCAGCTTGCCAGTTTCATGAGTGGTAGTACTATTGCTATGCCGATGGCCTTGCTCGTATTTTTTTTTTTACTTACTTACTCCCCCCACCTGGCAGCCCTCAATCAGGCGGGCACTCCCGCTCCATCTCTCAACATCTGCCAGCATCATCAGCTTTTCCCCAGGGCTTACTCCCCCCATGCGGTCATCACAGGAGTGTTCACTCCCACTGCATGCAGAATCTGGTTCTACTGGTCCGACTGGCCAGAGGCGGGACTACGTGTGTCTGCCATCATCCAGCTGCTGGCAGTTTTCCTGTTTTCTCCCACAAGGGGTATGCAGGGACTCAAATGGTGGTGCCACATGCTCCTGTATGCTACATGCAGAGCATCTGCCCTGCCCTGCCCTCGGTCTTAGCAGTGTCAGTGTGCCAACTCCTAGAGTCCACTAGGGGCCAGACTAATGCCAAATGCTAATATACTAACATACTAAAATGCCAGCAGAATAGGCCCTAACGGTCTTTAGTATCTGCTCGTTTGGTCAGCCCCACCCTGGGTGCTGACCCTGCTCCTCACCTTCTCTGGCTTCTCCCTTCCCAGTTCCGGATATTCTTGCTGCATTGGATTTTGCTCCAGAATCCTTCCCTGTACCTGTCCCACCCTCTTGAACCCCTACACTGTCTCTGCCTCCACCAGCCCCCTAGGCAGCGCATTCCATGGCTCCACCACCCTCTCAATGAAGTAGCACCTCCTCCTTTCTCCCCTGAATCTTCCCTCCCTCCAGCTTCCACCCATGCCCTCTAGTGGCCCCCTCATCCTTCCTTCAAAGCACCCTGACTGTTCTTCCCCTATTTACCCTCTTCATGTATCTGAAGACCTCTATCATGTCCCCCCGGTCCCTTCTCTCTTCCAATGTGTTCATATTTAGCTCTTCGAGCCTCTCCTCATAGGTCTTGTCCCCCAAGCCCCAAATCATTTTGGTTGTCCTCCTCTGGACCCTCTCCAGGAGATTAATGTCCCTCTTTAAGTGTGGCCTCCAAAACTGCATGCAGTATTCAAGGTGCGGCCTCACCAAGCAGTTATACAGAAGGAGTATCCCTTCCCTCCTTCTGGAGGTGATCCCCTTAGCGATGCATCCCAGCATCTTGTTGGCCTTGGCTGCTGCCCTCCTACAAGTCTCCGAGTTGTTCATCTTGCATCCACCATCACCCCAGGTCCCTCTCAGCCATCGAGACTTGTAGCATCCCCAGGTGTACACTTGGCCCGAGTTTCTGGCCCCAGGTGGAGTACCTTGCATTTCCTGCATTGAACCTCAGCTTCCCTTTCTAGACCATCTTTCCAGAGCCTCCAGGTCCCCTGTAGAGCCACCTCCCTCCCCTCCCCATCCACCACCACCCCAGTTTTGGAGTCATCCATAAAGAGACTCATCTCACTCCTGATTCCTATCCTTATGTCAGAGACATAGGCATTGAACAGGAGGGCCCAGAGACTGAGACCTGTGGGACCCCACTAATGACCCTCCTGGGGATGAGACTATCCGCCAACTAAGACCCTCTGGGTCCGGTCCTGAGACAATTGCCTATCCATCTGATCATCTGGTTCCCCACCCCATTTCTCCCAGCTTATCCAACAGGCCCACGTGAGGAACAGAGTCAAATGCCTTGCTGAAGTCTAGAAGAGGACGTCACTGGTCTACCCAGGTCCAAGGCACTCATCACCCAGTCATAGAGCATACAAGGTTTGTCTGACACAATTTCCCTGGGACAGATCCATGCTGTCTATCATCCAGGCACCCTGACTTTTCCAGGTCCCCCCTAGCCTCTCCTTGACAATGCCCTCCATCACCTTGCCCACCACCGATGTCAGGCTGAAAGGCCTGTAGTTCCCTGCCACCTCCCTTGATCCCCCCCTTGTGGATAGACACTATATGCACCACCTTCCAGTCCTGGGGCACCCACCCTGTCCTCGGAGAGATGGTGAAAAGCTCTGCAAGGGTTTGCCAGGACATCCTCTAGTTCCTTAGCACTCTGGGATGTAATTTATATGGCCCAGTGCTTTCTCCATCTTAAAGGGGCTGGGGCTTCCTCACTCTCTCTGCTGTATTCCACTTCCGGTGCCTCTTCTCCTGCTTGGCCCTCCCCCTCCTGCCAGTGATGCCTCCCCTCTCCCCAGACCTGCCCGATCGGTGGGTCCCCCCTCCCTCAGTATCTCTGTCTCCTCCCATGTATGATGCAGCACCCCCATTTTCCTTGGTGAAAACTGAGGTGAAGTACTCATTTAGTACCTCAGCCTGCTCCCCCGGGTCTTGTGCCCATCTTTTCCCTGATTTAATCCTGCTAATCTGCCCCTTCACCCTTCGTTTTTCCCCAATGTATCTAAAGAACCCCTTGTTCCCTCTCCTAATTTCCCTGGCCAGGTTCTGCTCCTTCCTTGCCTTAGCCACCCTCACCACCCTAGTGGCCCTTCTAGCCATCAGCTCATATTCCCCTCGATCCATTTCACTCCTTGAGCACTTGAATTGCCTATAGGCTGCCTTCTTTCCTTGCACCACCTCCTGGACCTCCCTGGTCCACCAGCAGGTTTCGACCCTACCGCATTTTAGTCTTATTCTTGCACAGGTGCTGGTGCATCCTGCACTCCTCTCTGATGATTCCCCACCTACTATCAGCATCCATGTCTGACCCAATCACATCCAAATGCTCCTTAAGGATCCTTCCCATTTCCTTAAAATCCGTCCCCCTGAAGTCAGTTACCTCTGTCTTTGTGCAGCCTTCTAGCCCTCCTAGGTCCAGGCAGAACCAGAACGTGGCATGGTCACTCCCCGCCAACGGGTCCCTTACCTCCAGGCCCCCAATCTGGTCACTGTCTGCCAATGCTGCATCCCCCTCTCTGGAGGAGGAGAGCTGTCATAGGGATGCTCAATCCTCCTCCTCCCCGGCCAACCCCTGGTGACCCACTTACACCATGAACATGGGTCACTGGCAAGGCTGAAGGTAAGGCATTGATGCCTCAACCCTCCGCGCCACTGGGCCAACTGACCTGGCTCATTTTGAAGTATCAATGGTATGGTAAACCTATTTTTATATAAGGTATGGCTTTAGGACTCATGGTCCTGTTTACAAGGTTATCTTGTGCTACAAGTTATAGCTCAGGAATTTCAAAAGGATAAGTCAAAGATCCACCCATCGCTATTTTCAGAACATTAGTGCATTCAAACTGTAAGACAATCTATTAGATGGTCTAACTACATCCACATTTTGCGGCACAAAAATTACTCATTTCACCTTTATGTAATTGTTTAACTGCAGTTCCTGACTTTTTGTCCTAAACAAGTGCATCTTTTGAAAGTAACAGCAGGGCTGCTTGGACACAAACTGGCAGACACAGACACAGGTGCATCATGCCTTGGCATCTGTGTCTGACCCTTTTGTCTCTTTGCCAATAACATTGAATCTAATCTGCAATGTTGTATTGATGTGACCTATTGCAAATTTCAAGAAGTATAAAATCCTGTATTGTATTGCTTATGGAAACTGTGCAGTTAGAGCTGTGACGTTTGAACCCTGCTTCGGAATCCTGACATTTTTCTGTGCCCACCATAATGATATCCCCGCATACTGTACCTCAAAACCATGTCTGTGATTCAGTTTGAATTTACTGCTATTTAAAAAGGGAACAGTCAGCACAAGGGACACGGCACTCAAATGTGGGGCTGGTCCCACTGTGCAATTTGTGGGCAAAAACATTTTGGTTTACTTACTGTTTACTGTATATAGTTGATTAAATCAGACTAGGTTTGCTTTGTGTAGGTTGACAACTTCTTTTACTACAAATCCCAGAATCCCCTTCAGCTGACATCAGAGCAGTAGGCAGTTGTGGGAGAGTAAATACCCTGCAGCGCATGTTAGAGCTTTTATAGTCTCTAAGCAAATGTTTTCTGGGACTACTTTTCTCCAGGGGCTAAGTACAGTTTTCTGGGATTGTATATAGCCCATGGAGGACAGCAGGACCAGCAAACAAAAATCAGAGCTTATATAAACTTTAAAATGCACTGCAGGCTATTGACTCTTTTCACTGCTGTGTACTGCTCTGATGTCATCAGCAGGGGATTCTGGGATTTGTAGTAACAGAATGTGTCAGCCTACAACTAAGCAAAATGAGTCTGATTCAATCCATTATACTATAGTAAACAGTAAGTAAACCAAAATGTTTTTGCACACAACGTGTACATTGGGACTAGCCCCACATGTGAGTGTGGGGGTCCTTGGTAGTGGCTGTCCCTCTTTTATTCACTGGTGAAAATTCAGGAAGGTTTTTATCAAGAAATTTCCTTTAATTTGACATGCAAATAATAAATAACATATGTTGCAGTGGTGATGATGGACATGCCCACACATCTTTTAGAAAGTGATAAAATGTGACACCTTTGAGACTGATGATGTTGATCTTTGCTGGTATTGTCAATTTCACATATATAGTATTAATAACTATTGTTTGGTACAGTACATCTCATTTGTGTTGTTTAACTGTTCCTAGCCAGACTACACTATAATATATTCTTCTCAAATAAAAACATATTTTATACCAGACATTGTAGAGTACAGCCTAGTACCATATAAAAATGATCCTGATGCTCATACACAGAAGTCATAACTTTTAATAGACTCTTCCTTTTGTTCACAACACAAGCACCTATTATGCCATAACATGTAACCCTCTGAAACTACTGACTTTCAAAAGTGTGACATTTTTTGCTGTAAGCCATATTTCATATGAACCCCATCTGTTCAATTGATTTTATTTTCACCTTAAAGGAGTAGTCCACCCAGAATGTACAAAAAACATATGTTATGTAGAGTGTTTTGATATGTAAGTTAACTCCTAGTGTGTCCTTCCCTCTGTCTGCTATTGGGAGTTTTTCCTAAATTGCCTGCTAGCTGTATGGTAGTTTTATGACCCCTGGGGATCTCCATAACAAATAGTTTTATTGGTTTTCTTTCTCCCAGGATGCCCCCGTCTCATGTAACAGTGATGTAGCCATGCCCTTAGATTCAGCATGTATATTGCTTTAAAATTAGTTTAGCAATAGCAGAGCCTTGTAACTTCTTATTCAGGGAGCACAGATGTCAACAGTTAGTTTAGCAGATACCTGAGAGTAAGCTAACTGGAGTTTCTGTAAGACAACAGCTACTAAATAGCTCTAATTCATTATTTGTGTTTTTGATGTTAAAACACTCCTGCTAGACCTGATGCACAGAGAAAACAAAAATAGTGAATCAAAGCTATTTAGTAGCTGTTGTCTTACAGAAACTCCAGTTTGCTTAGTCTCAGGTATCTGCTAAACTAACTGTTGACATCTGTGCTCCCTGGATAAGAAGTTACAAGGCTCTGCTGTTGCTAAACTAATTTTAAAGCAGTACACATGCTAAATCTAAGGGCATGGCTACATCACTGTTACATGAGACAGGGGGCATCCTGGGAGAAAGAAAGCCAATAAAACTATTTGTTATGGAGTTCCCCAGGGGTCGTAAAACTACCATACAGCTAGCAGGCAAGTTAGGAAAAACTCCAAATAGCAGACAGAGGGAAGGACACACTAGGATTTAACATACATATCAAAACACTCTGCATAATATATGTTTTTTCACCTTCTGGGTGAACTACTCCTTTAATCTTAAATATCACCCTATTATATAATATTTTTTTCCAAAGGTACCAAACGTATCCATTTTGGATTACTATCTAACAACCTGTAAGACCTTATATTTTAACACTTTGATTCTGAGAGTGCTATTGACATCCAGTGAGCAGAAGAAGTAAGCTGTAGAGAGGATCAGGCATAGGGTGCTGGCAGAGGCAGGCTTCAGGGGACAGCATGGGAAGGGGAGTCACCCAGCTATATAGGAGGCAGGTCACCTGAGAGGACCATTGGGTAACCTACACTTGCTAGTGTGGCTTGGGAGTGAGTCATGGCTACTCAAAGGTACCCATTTTCCGTGGGTACTGGAGCCTCATAGTGGCTAGGTTGCCAATTGCATCTTCCAAAGTGTACCTTGTGGTTGGTGATGGCTTCCCCTCCCCAGATACTATTCAACCTATATCTCCATTTTTTTTTTCCAAATACCAGGACCAGATGCAACCAGATGGATGTAGGTGTAAACCCAAAAGTGAGTAAGGTAGCTAGAGGCCACCCTGACCCATTGAGGTAATAAATACCTAGTTTTAGCAGTGCATAGAACATGCGGTTCAGTACATAACAGGAAACAAGTTGCAGTTTCATTTGGTCACCACTGAGGTCAGGGACATCATTGTAAATGAGAAAACAAAAAAGCAGAACTGTGCACACACCAGACAGGTCCAAATGAGTTTATTATAGCCTTTGAAACTGAAGAAAACATGGCCCTGCTGCTTTATGTTTGAATGGCAATAATCAACCAATTTAGACCTGTCTGGTGTATGCGTGGTTTCACTTTTTTGTTTTCTCAGTTACCATTGTGATGTGGTACCTTTAAGAGCATATAGTGTGCAGTATTCTTGTCCGAGTCTCTAGCTTTGTAAATAAACCTCAGCTCAGATGGTGTGACATCACCCTGCTTTACTGAAGTAAATGAAGTTGTGTTTAATTGATTGACTGGAGTGATTGATTGATTATTTTTGCTGGGCAATCTGGAAAAATTCACCAAATGTTAAACTCATGTCTGATTGCACTGTTTGTTGTTTAAATTGTGTGGTCTGCTGTGCGGTGCCCATTTCCTCATGTGATTCTTCCTTAATTATAGTTTATTAATGAATGTGTATTTTCTTATTGAAAACTGTTTTGTATTATGGATGATGCTTTGTTCTGTAGTGGGCAGGGGAATTTAGGGACCTTGACTATGGGATTCAGCTGCAGGTTCCTCTTTGCACAATTATGGTAATAACAACAAGAACTAGCAACTTGTTATGTCCTGAATGTTCTTAGAATCTGATATGGCCAGCAATCCCATACTCTGTCTCCTACAATTTGTAATGCACTGATGTAGCCCCTAAACCTGCAGTAAAACCATAGGTTTGCCCTTGATCTGTCTTTGTCAATCTCAAGAGTCCACTTCCATAAATAAGAAGGGATGCAAACAGTAACGAAATCCCTGGAAAGCTCTGTTCTGTTATAACCTATAGATGTGAATGTGCTTTTGCGATGGACAGAAAGAGTCCTTTGCCATGTGATGTACAGATAAGTATTCAAGATATGTGGTGCTTCCCTCTGGATGCTACACAGAAGATTTTACAAAATAATCTTTTGCCACACACTCACTGAACAGCACATAATATTGATTGCATTTGCCTTACTTCCACTGATAAGAAATATGAGATTAGTTTTTGTTGGCTCAATTAATCTGGCAACTGTCCGGTGCAACCTATAAATCATTCCTCATGCAAACAAGGAGTCATGCCTCAGTAGCAGTACTGATCCTTGCAGACCTTTGGCTTAAGAGTAAAGCCTCTTTAATTACTTTGGCTGACTTTGGACTATCACGCAGCACAGGGACCTCTAGTTCCTGTGTTTTAATGTTGTTCTCACTTATGTTAAATTTAGAGCATTTATCTTAAGAGACTTGTGGGCTTTTGGCATACATGTGCAAAAAAGTAAGCTATTATGCCATGGGCTGTCTAATTTTGGTAGCTTTTGTTGCTCGGGGGTAGTAATTGAAAACAGTGTAATGCAGTTTCTCTCTCAGGGCTTGATAACCCCTTCACTTTGCTTAGCCATAGGTGTTGTGACCTTTAATTAAAAGGAAAATGTGTTGTCTTCCTTTCTGCAGACAGCAAATAATGAACTCATTAAAATGAGGTTCGTGTTTAGGCCTTAGAGCAATAAAAGTTGAAGTCTCATTAGCAGCTAACAATGCAGAACACAGCACATAAATACACTTAATATGGCTCTGCAAAATGTCTTAGTGCATTAAATTTGAGCAGACTCAAATGTTTACAATCACTGATGTTAAGGGTATGAAGTTTTAATGTACTTAATAATGGGAAATAAACTATTTCATATTAACTCACAATAGAAATGCTAATACAGGAATAGCCTACCACAGTTATTATGCATGTGAGTAATACAACAGTAATTAAAGGGTAGAGCGAGGCAGTATTAATTACTTCTGAGCAAAACACCAAACAGAATGAAAAATGTACATACTTAAGGCAATTACATGGCTCAGGGTGCAATATTGCTCAATGTACAAGTGGAATCAAATGGTCCATTCTCATATATGGCATGTGAAAACAGATTTAGCAAATGAACAAATAGTGTAGCATTGAACTGGACTCAGCAATTAAGCGAGTAGCACACCATCATATCTTGTAAATGTTATTCGTTTCCTTGTCAAAAGATAACTCTTTTCATGTAGCTGTTGGGGATACTTGTGTTTGCTTTAGTTTGTTTTCACAGTAACCAGAAATCAGTAACCTAGCTGAGCTGCAAAGTATTCTAACAAGCGGACGCACAATGTGCAGCACCAGTGTGCAACGTCACACTTCCGTGATGGGCATCAAAAAACTATCTCTCAGTGCCGATAGCATTCACTTTCAATACATGCTGCCTTCAGGTATCCACAGAATCTATCGCTGCCAGCAGAAAACAACAGAACACCCCCTCCATTTCCTCCAACACCAAAAAAAAATCTCCCTGTTCCATTTAGTTTTCCATTCCCAATTACCCCTGGCCAGTGTGGATCCATCTCTCAATCTGTCCCAGCATTTGAAACCGACCGAACTGTTACCACGACGTCACTTGCATCGTAAGAACTACACTCTCCTTTCTCGCATCTGTCACACCACAGTATGGATTATTTTTCTTTTTGAACTGCTAGTTTTTGTGCATTTTACTTCCTTTTACTTTTACTTCTCAACCAGGAAGTGAAACCAGGCAGTACAGAGGCTGCTAAAGGGCACACTCGCCCACAACCTGCGATGTGCTTCTTGAGAAACTCACTCGCTCCCAGAAAAATCACTGTCCTGCAATTACTGTGTTTAATAAAATAAAAATACAACATTGGTTTTCAAAAGGGGGGAACACAACTAATACTAAGCAAAAGCAATACTAAGAAAAAGATCTATATCTCTGTTGCTAAACATGGCCCCTGGCAAGGGAAATGCTCGCTCTGGATTGAGACGGATACTGGCTCTGAAAGAAACGCCCACTCCTCTCGTTAACAGACAAAAATTTAATTAAAATCAGTGTGCCTCAGTCAACTATACAGTGTGAACAGAGATAAAGGAACAACTTCACCAGTACCTGTCTCTGTGGGTGGGGGGCACCCTGTACAGGCCATCAGTATTTCAGTATTAAACTTAAGTTTTTATGTGTTTTTCCTGTTTTGTTTTGTTCTTTTTTTTATTGATAAATAGTTACTTCAGGACCCATTTTATAAGCGCAATAACACACTCCGAGGTGTGGGTTATCTCCTGATAAAAGCACGCCCAGGTGCATAAGGCACTTAGTGCAAGTGCCTCATGCCTCACAACGCACCTGGGCATGCTCTTATCAGGAGATAACCCACAGCTCATCATGTGTTATTGCTTGCATAAGAACCCATCTCAATTACCTAACATATTTACATGAAACTGTACTGAAGCATAAATCAAAATTGGGCCGTGGATAAAGAACTGCAAAAGTATAAAAGTGAAAAGTTAGCCTGAAATTGGGAAATAGATCCACCATTAGAAACAAGTTAACTAAGGGCAAGACTGAATAAGGAGCTGTGGTTTAGTCCTGTAAATCAAATCCATTTTATGTCTCCCTCAGCTAAACAAATAGAAACAGAGAGGCTTGTGTCCTACGGACTTCAAAAAAAAAAAAAAAAAAACAGGTGGCGATAATCCATGGAAAAGAACCTTTAAATGACTCCAAGGACAAAACAAATAAATTCAGGCTCAAAAATTAGTCCAAAACCAGAGTTCACTAATTTGTGCAGCGAGCTCCATCTAGTGGTGGTAGATTGTCAGGCCAGACACAGAACCTTTGTTTGCCTGACTGCTCGCCAATGCACATCTTTGCAAAGGAGGAACAGGGTGCACCAGGAATTCAGAGTGGCTGCTGTGAAAGAGAATCTTCCTGGTCTAAGCTTGATGGTTCTCACTGAAATTAAATGTGCTTCTGATGTCACAGGAGTGTCGCGGACATTGCAGGAGTCATCAATAACAAAGCTTGACAACCCCCCCTCAAGCTGGGTAGAACTTGGGGTCCAGTAGATATAGACCAGATATCCAATTCCAAAGAGAGTAAGGGGGTTAGGCTCAATATCGTTTAACCAAAAGTCAGTTTTCTTTACTATTTAATGCCTCAACTTAGCTGAGATCCAAGGAACTCCAACCTCAATTCATGGGTTGTGGAACAGATCTGGGAGGGCAGCCTTAAGCCCAGACAGAGTTGCCTCTGGTTCTTCATAAAAGAGCCAACTTCCAACCACAAGCACTTGAAGTTTAGCAGGGTAGACCATCCTGAACTTAATCCCTGCTGTAATGATTTTAGAAATGATCGTATGGAAGGAAAATCTTCTCTGTCATACTGTGGCCGGGAGGTCCTGTGCTATTCTAATTTTGTTGTCCTCCCAATGTACATCTTGTAATTCCTTAATTTTAGCAAAGACATGTTGGCTTTAAAGGAAATTCTGAAAGCAAAATATAAGGGGACGAGGTGGGGGTTTTGGCCGAAGAGCTTGGTGTGCCCTCTCTATAATGTATTTGGACCCAAAGGGAGATGGGCCAGCAATTTTTTCCAATATTTTTTGGATAAGAAGGATAGTATCTTGGCCTTCTTCTCCTTCTGGAAGGCCAATGAGAAACGTGTTGTTCCTGTGGCTGTTGCCTTCTAAGTCCTCAACTTTAAACTCGAGTCAGGAAATGTTTTGACGCATGTCCTCCAGTTTGGGATCCACTTTATCCACTCGCTTCTGTATTGAGCAAATCCTGATGGCATTGTCAGAAGCCTTCTGCAACTCATCCTCCATTGCTTGGATAATTGATCTAATCTCAGAGGAGATAGTGTGCAGTTCTTCATGAAAAGGTTTGAATTCTTCCAGGAACCGACTTAGTGTTAATGGCTCTTGATCCATTGTCACAGGTGTTAGTGTCAGCCATTCTGCTGGACCCAAGGCCCATGATTTCCTTGGGGCCTTTTTGGGGGTAACAGGTGGAGTGTACTTTTGTGGTGCCTTCTTCATTTCAACATCCCTCAGGGATGTAGATTGCATCAAGGATGCCCTGGATGTAGGCAGTTTCTGGCGGAGTAGAAAGATTAAGATTTTAGCAGGTTACCCACATTTAAAATGAAAGATAAAGAATCGGGTGGCTGGAGTAATGTGGAGGAGCTGCTAGCCGTCACTCTGCATCATGTGGTCTCGACTTTAAAATATTTGAATTGCACCATCCAGCAAACTGTAGGGTTATCAGCTGCTGAATGAAATAAATCATTTCTGGACTGAAGTGAGTTACTAGTGGCAACAACATTATTTTTGCAATAAAGTTGGGGGGGGATTGGTTTGCTATATGAAGAGGATCATTGCAGTGCTGGAGGCAAGTGATAACAGTTATAGGAAATCATGAGGCAACAGATTGATATTAATTTTGTTTCTGGGAATAAACAGTAATGCAAGGTAAACACTGCACCTGAAAATGTATTTATTTATTTGAAAGCTGGTAACCAGAAAAGGCACAATGAGCCAGAACTCTCCAGGGGTGGGGGATAGGTGAGATAACAGTTACAAGCAGCAGATATTACAATTTCATAATGGTATATGCAACCAAAATGTTACCATGGACAACAATGGTAAAACAGCAACTCATATATAGAGTAAAATTACAACAACAAAATCAGTAGCTAAGAAGAGCAAGCTAGATCATCTGCCAGCTAAATGACGATAGGAACAGGCAGGAGAGAAATCAGCCCACAGAAGGGACTTAAAGGAAATGTAAGGAGGTGCAATCTAAGTGAGGAGTGGGGTAAATTACAGATTAAGAGCAGATGAGCTGAGAAGAGGACTGACCAGTGGGTGAAGAGAAACAGGGAACACAGAAGGAATGAGAGATAAAAGAGCAAGGGAATAAGTAGGGGAGCTGAGGAGAGACCAGATCAGAGCGGTAGGGAGGAGGAGGGAGGGAGGAGGGAGGAAGGAATTAACCAGTATTTGGAGAGAAAGTATGCACAACGGGTTAGGCACTGTGAAAAGTAGGAGGGGAGAGACATGAGATGGTACAGGGTGCAATGATGAGTAAGAGTGGGAGAGCCAGTAGCAAATGCAAGGCAGAAGAAGGATTGATATGTAGAGTTCACTCTGGCTGGAGAAGATTTGAGGACCCCACTACAGACTGTATCCATGTAGTTAAACAGCTATCTGGTTCTGATGTGGTAATGACTGGCAAAAAGAGTCTAGAAGGTGAAATAAGGTTGTTTACCCCACCCTTAAACAGGAACGGGAGGAGTCAGTTGAGATGGGAATATAAACTTGACATCATTTTCACTGTGTAAAGCTTGACATGTGTGGACAAGGAAGTGGTGTGCTAAGACACTGGCCAAACACTAATTAAATGTGCCACTTTAGAAGAAAAGCCTGAGAAGAAAAGACAAACAAAAATATATACTGCAAAAACAAAGAAGCATGGAAACCCACAGACAAAAGTAAGCAGTATGACCTTCAAGACTTACTCTCAATTCTCAACAATTATATCCATACAGTATATCTCTCTGACATTCAGATAATGATCCAGCTTATGTTTAAATATTCATTGCAAAACAATTTTGTTAATACACTAGTTAGGGTTGAAGCAACAAAAGTAGAGAAATGTGGCATTAGGGTTTCCAACCTTAACACCCCACCCCCACCCTGCAGGCAGCAACAGATGTGGGGTATGCCTTGAGGTTGTCAGCCTAAATGCTCACCCCATTCCATGAGTAAGCAAGCTGAGATGGGTATACTATATGAGAATGGGGTGAGCATCAGGGTTGAAAAGATCTGTCATAGTCATTTTATTGTTGTGTTTTATCAGCGCTTTGTTTCTGGCTGCCTTCTAGTTTCTCTGTGGAGCCATACCCCCAGAATGATGTCATACGAGGGAGCTGTTAGTGTTTTACATACAGCAACAAGGAATTCTGGGTAATTTATAAAGTTGACTTAAAAGTGCCTTACTCAGAAGTGCAGTTTAGTATATTGGTAGTGGTGATTGCAGAATAGCACTTAATATGTACATGTCCATAGCAAGGCATTGTGGGTACAATAAGAAGTTGTTTTCAAATTTCCTTACTGTGAGATGCAGTCTCATATTTCAGTAGCGGTGTCAACAATATAAGCTCTTGTATGTTTATTTTCAAACCAAGGCATTGTGCATACTGTATCTAGCTATAAGACTTTCTTACGGAGAGATGTAGCCTCCTATTTTTTGTAGTGAGAACAGAAATATAGTAGCCTGTATACTAATTTACACAGTGAAGTATTGTGGGTACAGTAAATAGATGATTTTTCTATCTCCCTAATCAGAGTGCAGTTTCCTATTTTGGTAGTGTTTACAGCAATACAATCTGTAGAAAAGCTTCCGGAAAAATGTTTTTGTGATGCAGGTAGGCCGCAAAGCTCATTTGCCATTCTGTGTAAATGTTGTTTCACTTTTACTGCCTGCTGGTGAAGTGACAGGTCTGAAGTGACAGCTCCTGTCAGAATGTGGAAGTGTGATGGTACTTTTCTATTTCTGTTTATGTTATAGGGCTTGAATGGCTATACGTAATTCAGGAGTGTAATTAAGGGTCAATGATTACATGGCTCTGAGCTGCTTTCAGCCAATCAAATCACTAGACATTTTCTATACATGTTATAATGCTAACTAAGCTACTTGCAAACAATGTAAAGAGGCAGGTAAATACTGACAGTGCCCCTTTATAAATTTAGTTTCTTTTATATGATGTCATGGTTGGGGGTTGCAGCACTGAGAAAAAAAGGGTTGGGTTATGCAAATGAAGCAGAGCCCTAAAATAAAATGATTTTGTCATGGAAAACAGCACTATTTGGCAGTTTGACTGGTAGGAGACTGATTCACAACTCCTACAGGTTACTACTCCCATTTGCTCTGGCAAAATTGCAACATCACTTTAAGCAATAATGCACGACAGGTGGTGTGTTGTAAGATTTACAAATACCTAATAATAACTTTGGAACAGATTAAAACTAGCAAAAGGCACATCTATGGGCCAAGCCCTTTCTACTCTAAACATTTCAGACCAAAATCCAAACCATCTGGGTGCGAGCTGAAGACAAAAGAAACAGCAATTATTTACATTTTTTCACTATCCACATCTCAGAATCAGCATATCCGACCAGAAAAAAACTTGGCACAACAAGAGATCTACCCCACAAGACCACACATGCAAACTGTTGTGCAAATCTGTTGAACAGTTGCAAAGCTATTAAAGTGCAAAATTTAACACTCACTACTGCTATCTGTAGGCAGTCACTGAAATACGTGAGTTTCATTATAAATTATACACTTGCCATGGCTAGAACATCTGTAGGGCAGTCACTAAATTACGCATGAGTTCCATTATAAATTATAACATGTAGAAAAATTGTTAAAGCTGTAAAATAAAAAAAAAATCATAAAATTGCTTTCAAAAACATTATACAGTAATTTATTATTATAACTGCATTTGGACATAAAGTAGTCCCTTTTTGTTAAATAAGCTCTTATTTTGGTAATGGTTACAACACTATGTTTAGTTTAGTTAGTTTCTGTTGACTGGAAAAGGAGGACTTGGCAATTCTACCTATTTTTAACCTCGTGCACGGGGTGGGAGGGGGTGGGGGCATACAGATAGTACTCAACTGAAATTGAAACAGATTAAGCTGTTTGTGGTATTTTTAGTGAATGGGAAAAATGTGGCCAGGACACTGGAGACATTTTCCTACTCTTTTCGAGAAGTGCCATGGGATCTTTAACATCCACCTGAACAACATCCAGAATAAACAGAAGGTAACTTGGTTTCACATCTCATGTAAAAAAACAGCACCTCAGTACTGCAGCATCCCCCTCATGATGCACTACAGAGTCAACATTAGGATTTTACTCCAAGTACCTGGTGTGTGGATTGAACCCACAACCTTCTACTCTTTTAGCCTCCGAGGTGAGTGTACAACCTGCTGAGCCACTGATACTAATAGACAGCTATCAGCTAATAGGCTGATTTACAGACAGCAATGAGGAACTGTTAGTTAATTATAAAGTTTACTTAAATATTTCTTTCATAGAGGTGTAGTCTATTTTAGTAGTGGCGACTGCAGTATAGTACCTAATATATGCATATGCACAACAAGGCATTGTAATCTTGGTAAGGGATACTATTTAAGCAATAACCCATGAGGGGGTGTAGGTTATTGGGGGATTTACCACGGCTGGTGTGGTTTGCCCACAAGGCACAGCCGAGTGGGTAAATCCTCACCAGCCGTGGTAAATCCCCTGATAACCCACGCCCCCCGAGTGGCTTATTGCGATTATACAATGTTTTTGTTCAGTTTTTGTATTAAAAAAATGAAGAAAAATACAGTGTTTTAATAGTTTAAATAGGTTTTATTTAATGTATTGTTGCACCTAAAAAAATAGTTCCCTGGTGATAGGTGAAACATTGGGCAGATGAGTGGCTGACGTTCTTGCTAGTCTCCTCCCAAACAGACAGACACAGATATATTTGGTTTTTAAGTTTGAAGCCTTTTTCATTTCGGGTTGTAACATGAGAGATAAAGACAGGGCTGTAATAATGGAGAGGAAGCGAGAGATCAATGGAGTGCAGCTCACAGTGTGAGAGACTGCAAGGTTTTGTTTTTTAAAAAGCATCTATTCCGCGAGGGAGCTAGCTAGTGTGAACAATTTCTGTTATGTGTTGCTAGTGACCGACAGAGAGAGAGAATGCAAGGCTTGTTCTTTTTTTTTTATTTGTTTTCTCAAGCCTTGGGAATGAGTTCTGAGCAGTTGTCGGGCTGTAAAGGCGGGATGTTTTTAGCGCTGCTTGAGTGGGCTAGAAAGCAGGGCACCGAGATCATGGTTCTCTATACAGCTTCGGTATGGGCCATGAAGTGTTCGGGAATTTGTTGTAATGGTTTTGTTTGTTTTTTCCTGGTTACATTGGTGGTTTTTTTTACCATTGCTGGTGGTGGATTCGCGCTTACTGACAGCAGAGACAGTGGTAGGTCTAATTTCAGCATCTCATTTCCCTCCTCTGTCGCATATGATTCTTAATCGCCTCCTCTCCTGTTTTCCTCAGATGTTCAAATGGGGAGAGAAATATGAAAATGTAGGGCTGACTGGCAAGGATTACATATTTAATATAGATTGTGGCATACTAACGTGAAGCATAGGATTCCTCCTTTATGCCATGGTTAATTAATGGTTTGAAACTTAGGGGGCAGTTGGTACAGCAGCATTTAGTGAGGAAATAAAGGTGGCGGCTCGGAATGATTTATGAATTTATTTTTTTGGTGTTATTGAGATACAGCTGACTGGCATTTATTCCTGTTGGTATATCGTAGGATTTACCACAGGTAAAATGTGCCAGTCAGCCAATGAGGATGCTTGATTGTGGGACCCCATTGTATAATACAAACTATTTACCTTGAAACTACTGCAAACATCCCATTTTGGATGCTTTCCTTGGCTTGAGGACCATGGGAAATTATTAGATACTATGTTACTTATTACCAAAAAACCTCATTCCGCATCAAAATTATGTTAATACTTTTTATCTGGAGTGCCCTTATCAATACCAACAATATTTAAATATCGGTCAGAAAATCAAGTAAATTCTAATTTGGATTGGTCTTTAATCTGGAAAGATATACATAGATATATTTCAAATTAGAATCTTAAATTGCTTCAAATTTAAATGTTACATAATTCATATTACTCCCCTTTGTAACTGTATAGGTTTGGCCTTCTTCCTTTGAAGGACTGCTTCAGATGTGGAACAGAGGCCAGCGTGTTGGTGCAGCAGTTGAATTTCCACTTGTAAAGCCCGGCTGGGGGAAGAAGGCTCAAGCATTGGAAGACTGCTCACCTTCTCCTGGGGAGAGGGTGGGGATGCCGCCTGGCACCTGCTGATTCCTGGTGGAGGCCAGGAGCACAGCAGCGCACAAGGCTCCATTGACTAGAGGGGTGTGGTGGACATCAGCATTTCCCTAGATGTCAGGACACCATGCCCGTGGAGAGAAAAGCAAGGAGGAAAACGCAGTCCTGGGCTAACCAGATGATGGCTGCCACCCCCTGCTGGCACGGAAAGCCTCAGCCAGCCATTCCTGCCTCAGCAGCACCCCAGGGCCAATTGTAGAGTGTGCTGGCTGCCCCACCGGTGCCTTCCCCCTCAGAGGAGGGGGACCTGTCTGGTGAAGGGATATGCTGTGTTACCCAGGGGCCGGCTGCAATGTGAGGTGGAGTCTGAGGGGATGGGGTGCCGGCGGAGCACTAGGAAGGCCTGAAGGAGTGGCCAAACTGGGACAGGAAGGAAGGAGAAAAAAAGATGTGGAATAGAGGAAAGCTCTCTTTTTCATCTATTTTGGGAATGTTCTAGGGTCACTACCTTTTGGTCAGAAATCAAAAATATGCAGCCATCATCAAAACATGGGCCACCCAATTCAATGACTGGGATCTGTCGATACCAGGGTACAGGATATTCCATAGGGATAGAGTGAATGGGAAAGGGAGGGGGTGGCACTATATGTAAGGAAAGGACTGAAGTGTGTACAGGAGGAAGAGGAGGAGGGTAGTACGGAGTCACTATGGATGCAAATCCAGGATTCAAAGAATAGGACTCTCAGGATGGGAGTGGTGTACAGGCCGCCCTCTCAGATAGAAGAGTTAGACAGTGAACTAGTGGGACAGATCAGGAGGACCTGCGAGAAGGGTAGTGTGGTGATCTTTGGGGACTTCAGCATGCCAGGAGTGGATTGGAGTACACCAACAACCAGGAATACAATGGAGCAGGTACTGCTGGATGCCTTCCTGAACAGCTTCCTGATGCAAACGGTCAGAGAATCAACCAGGTTAGGAAATACCCTTGACCTTGTGCTGGCAAATGGGGAGTTTATGAGGGAACTGAGGGTGGAAGAACCACTGGCGGGGAGTGACCACCACTCAGTATGGTTCACGTTGGATATGCGTAAGGAAGGAGTGGAATACGGCACAATGGTGCTGGACTTCAGGAGGGCCAACTTCGGGAGGATGGGAGAAGTGGTAAAAGGGTACCTGGACAGAATTCAACCTAGTATGGGCACTAACAGAGGTGGGAGCTCACAAAGCTGGGGATTGTAGAGGCAACCAGAACCTGCAGCAAGGCCCAGAGCAAGAAAGCTAGGGCAAATAAACCTAGCTGTGTGAGCAAGAAGGTCATGGAAAAGGTAAGGAGGAAAAGAGCTGTCTTTAGGAGGTACTAAAAAACATGGAGGGGGAGGAGGACAGGGAGGAGTACCTGAAGGAATCGAAGGAGGTGACAAGGGCAGTAAGAGCAGCCAAGGCATCTAAGGAGCTCAGCCTGGTGCAGGGCAGTAGGAAGAGGGAGAAGGACTTCTTCAGGTACATCAGGGAGAAAAGGAGCTGTAAGAACCATATAGCAAGGATTAGGAAGGGGGGTGGAAGCAGGGGGTGATAAGGCATAAGTGCTAAACAATTACTTCTGCTCAGTATTTACTAAGGAGAAGGAGTGGGTGATACCCAAGGGGGGAGGGAGGGCAGGAAAAAAGAGAGAGAGGGGGTGATGGATGGGGAAACCACAGTGGGCAGTGTTCTGGAGGGTTTGAGGACACTAAGGGTGGACAAGGTGCCAGGCCCAGATGGCATCCACCCCAGGGTACTGATGGAGCTGGCAGAGGTCCTTGTGGGACCTTTGGCAGACCTATTCAATGCCTCACTACACTCAGGGTGTGCCCCAGAGGATTCAAGGATGGCTCATGTGGTGCCTCTCCAAAAGAGTGGCCCCAAGGATGAACCAGGGAATTACAGACCGGTAAGCCTCACCTCCATCATGGGTAAGCTGATGGAAACTTTCCTAAGGCAGAGGCTGGTGTCCCTCCTGGAGGCCAAAGGGCTACAGAACAGCAGACAGCATTGCTTTGCAAGGGGCAGATCCTTCCGAACCAACCTGGTGGAGTTCTATGATTGGGTAACAAGGCAATTGGATGGGGGCCATGCGGTGGATATCCTGTACCTGGACTTCAGTAAGGCATTCAACTCATAGGAGGATGGAAAGTAAGTTAGAAGGCACAGGTGTGGGTGCAAAACTGGTGAGATGGGTAGGGAACTGGCTTCAGGGAAGGCAATAGAGGGTGGTGGTGGTGGTGGGGAAGCTCTCATCCCCAAGGGTAGTGACAAGCGATGTTCCGCAGGGCTCAGTGTTGGGACCAGTGTTGTTTGGAATATTCATTGCAAACATATCATTGGGCATCAAGAGCAAGATTTGCTGATGATACCAAGATGGAACTTGTGGTAGATGACCTAGGGGGATGGCAAGGGTTGCAGGATGATCTGGCAAAGCTGTAAACCTGGTTGGACACCTGTCAATTGGGGTTCATTGCCAAAAAGTGCAAGGTGCTGCATTTTGAGGTGAAAAACCCATGGAGGAGTTACCAGCTGGGGGAGTGCAGCTTGCCGAGACAGAGGAGAAGGAGAAGGATATGGGGGTGCTCATTACGGGATCAATGAACAACTCAGCACAATGTAAGAAGGCATCTGCAAAGGCCAGCAAAATGCTAGGTTGCATTGGAAGGGATATATCCTCGAGGAGGGGGGAGGTGATTCTGCCACAGTATAGATCATAAGTTAGACCACACCTGGAGTACTGTGTTCAGTACTGGTGCCCGTATCTGAAGAGGGACATTAAATTACTGGAGGGGTGCAGCACAGGGTGACAAAGATGATCCAGGGGCTTAGGGAATTACCATACGAGAGGAGGATGAGGGAGTTGAACATGTACTCACTGGTGGAGAGGTGGGACGGGGGGATATGATTGAAACCTTCAAGTACAAGAAAGGAATAAACAAGACAGGTACGGAGGGGCTATTCAAGGCAAGGGAGGGGAGGGACACCTGGGGCCATGATATGAGACTGGAGGGAGGAAGGTTCAGGAGGGAAATGAGGAGACACTTTTTTACAGAGAGGGTGGTGTCTTGGTGGAATGTGTTACTGGCAGAAGTGGTATCCAGTAGAACAGTGGGCTGCTTCAAAAGGGGCAGAGACAGGGCAAGGGGAGAGTCAAGGGAGGGAGGGTGGGAGGGAGCAGCAGCTGCAAAAATAAGGGGTGCTAGCTGCACATTTGAGCAGACTTGATAGACCACTAGGCCTTTATCTGCTGGCAATTTCATAAGTTCGTATGTTCGTAGTGTATTGGGGATGCAACTGTTGTATAATGTATGCTATATAATCTTTCTTTTCCTTTTGCATCAATATATAATGTATTTGTTATGATGTTTGAAATTTGAATAACAATTATATAATTAAAAACATAACAAGGTATTGTATGTACAGTTTAAATTTGTCTTCTAGTTTCTTTACAGGAAGGGGCAGTCTCCTATTTCTTCAGTAGTTACAACGATATAAGATCTCAGATGTTTATTTTTAAAATGAGGCATTGTGCATATAGTATACAGCTGACACATTTTTTTTACTGAGAGAAGCAGTCTCTATTTCTGTAGTGAGTACTGAAATATCTAGTCAGTTTTTCTAATCCCCTGAATTTTAAGGAAAGGGTATGCAAATAAGCTCATGGTTATTCATGAGCCAGGCTTACACTGGCATTTTTGAAAATGGGCACATAAGGAACTGTTGTTCTTGCAATGTGAGCAGGTGAAACCAAAAAGAAATTGTTGTAAACAGCGATTTTAACAGACCAAACTTTCAAAGAAGGGACAGCTTGTGCATTTAGCCCAATTTTTCTAGTTCCCTCAATTTAAAAAGTGGGTATGCAAATAAGCTTATTATTATTCATGAGCCATGAAGTGACTCTAGGCTTCATGAATAATAATTTTTACATCTTTTTTTAGGCTGACAGAGCATGCTCAGAACCTGAAATTTAAAAATATAATACTTTTGGAACGGATTAATATTTTTTCACCAAACCGGTGAAAAGTGCATCTGTGAGGCAAGCCCTTTCTACCCTGAAAATTTCAGATTACAATTCTAAACCATCTGGGTGCAGTACAAGGACAAAAAAAAACCAGAACTGGCGATTTGTTTACATTTCTTCACTATGTGCAGCTCGGAATCTGAATGTCTGACCAGAACAAAATTTGGAACATCAAGAGATCTACCCACACGAGGCGATATATGCAAATGTTCATGCAAATCCATTGAAAAACAGCTGGCCCGGTGGCACTCATGGTTGACGTGCTGGATGCCACACCTTGCACCATGCCAGAAACCTGGGCTCTGGAGTGAACTCAGGCACCAGGGGTCGGCAGGGGAGGAGAGGATTGAGCCTACAGAGGACTGCTCTCCTCTCTTGGGTTGGGTAGTTGGGGGTTCCCTACCCTGTAACAGCCCCCGGTGGAGACCAGGGGCACTACAAGGAGTGGGGCTGCAGATGGGACGAGATGGCAGCGGATGTCAGTGGGAGGAGGCAGTGGCGTCCTTGCAGATGTCATTGCATGTCCATGTCTCATGGAGCATAATCAAGGTGGAAAACCCCGGCTGCTGGGGAGGTGACGGTAGCCCTGAGTTTTCAGCCCACACATCAATACTGGCCTTGACCCGACTTAACTCTCCATGGTCCCAGCCTCCTCCCATATGGAGCCAGTGGGGAAGGGGGGACCCAGCACCAGATTCCTCAGTTGGGGAGGGGTTCAGGTAGATGGTAGAGGCTGGTCGAGTGGGTCCCCACCAGAGAGATGCTTCAGCAGTTGGTTACCAGGAATGAAGGACGGAAATAAAGTTGACAAAAAAAAATCCATTGAAAGGTTGCAAAGATATTAAAGTGCAACATTTGAGGTTTAATATAGAAACCCCTGTGGTGGCCCTGTGGCACTGAGGGTTGAGGCATTGGACACCACACCTCACGTCACGCTGGCGACCGGGTTGGGAACGAGCCTGAAGCATCAAAGGATGGCAGGGATGGGAGGTGATTGAGCATCTGGAGGACTACTCTCACCTCACAGGGATGGGAGGGATGGCTGGCTGCTGTTCTAGTGGCCTCTAGCGTTGGCTGGAGGACATGGCAACTAGCAGCCGCAAGAAGTGGGGCAAGCTCTGGCAGATGACCAATGTGTGTGTGCAGGTGCACATACATGACTTGTAGGATGTCATTGCATGCCAAGGGCTCAGTGGAAAAACAGAAAATTCCCATCCCTAGTAAGCAACAGTGGGTCAAGGAGCTACCCCCTACGCCCAACGTCGAGTATGTCAGCTGTCCCCAATACTCCCTCATTCCTTGGGACACCCACCCAGATTTCAGAAAGGGTGCCAGGGAGCAGGTGGCCCCACCTTGGGGGGCTTAATCTGGGGGAACGGATGCCTGAGGATTGGAGCTGGTGCTGCGACTATTGGGTGACAGGACTGAGCCTACATCTGGGTGTGGGATGGAGGTAGGCTGAGAGTCCCACTGGAGAGAGAGTCTGGGGTCAGAGTTAAGGCAAAGATAAATAAAGTTAGGGAAAAAAAACATAGAAACCCCTGCTCAGCCATAACTATAGTGTTACTACCTTGTCACTATAATGCAGATAGTCCCACTCTCTAGCACACACCCTGGATGTTGATTCCATTTTCATTCTGAAATAGATTTTAAATTAAAAAGGGTGTTTATATTAGCAATGGGCTTAACCAACTGAGCCAGCCAAACTCAAGTCACAACTTGCACTAGAAGCTGCATAAGTAAAATTGTAGTCTATCAAAACAGAATAGCAGCTGACAAATATGCTAGATACCTAGCACTCAGTCAACTTGTATGAAGTAAAGGGAGATGGCAGACACCTGACTGCTAGCTATTCTGGGATCAGCAAATTGGTCTGTGGAACATGTCACAACTCAGAGAAGTGGAAATAGTATTCACACAATTAAAAAGTCTTTGTAGGGGCCAGCACTACAGTGAGAAACTAAACCATTGCAGTATGTGTCACATGTACACATTCAGAGACCCACTAATCATATAGGGACTTCAGTGTGTTAAAAGTGCGTCCTAGTTAGGCAGGTGATAGAATGTCTGCACTGAAAGAAAAGCTAAAGTGGAATCATGTACACATGAAGGAAGACGCCATTAAAAGTTAAGCTGAAAACAACAAAACTGGAAACAGTAAGGGAGACAGAAGAAGCAACATGAAGACGGGACATCAGTTGACATATAGCAGGTCCATGCAACAAAGAACCAGTAATTATGAAGACGAATCAGTGGGAAGATGTTAGCAGGCATAAGCTAGCCATAAGGAGTGTTCCTGCTTATATGTTTAATTGTCTGTCTCCCTAGACACCTTTGTTGCTCATTTCTGCACCTTTACTGATTATTGTGCAACCTTTTTGTAGTGTGGATAGTTAAATTTCGCACAATTATCTCAGTGGGGCTTACCAAGGCATTATGTGATGATAGGATTAGTTCCTTTGACCTACTCTCTGTTCCCATCCAAGTATATTATTTACTTTTTTGACAGCAGCCAGACATTGGTATACTGCCTTGTGGAATTTATTGAATATGACTCCAAGATCCCTTTCCTATCTTGGTCAGTATTACCCAATTTACACTGCAATATCTCTACTTGTTCCTTGTCCCCAAGTGCCTTGCTTGAATTAATGCAAACTGAACTGTCTCTGTCAATTGTCTGCCCATGCTCCTAGCTTATCAAGGTTGTAATGTAGCCTCCCCTATCTCTAAAAGCAGCTGCAGGCTCTGAACAAGGCATTAGAGCAGCTGTTTTGGAAACTGAATGTTTAACTAGATAAAAAGTTATAATTAGATGGTTTAAAGTAGTGTTTGAAAGACATATACTAATCTAGTTACTATGTTCTTGCAAACACCTACACCTTCACCGAAAAATACACTAGAAGGGTATTCCACCTCAAGAAGTCACTCCTTATTTTGTTACAAAAAGACATCATTGCTTAATTGCACTTTCTCCATTGAGCTCAAATGAAAAAGGTAACGTAGCAACATGGTAATTTAAGGTTAAAAGGCACACTGGATGAATTATGTCTGTGTCCCCTGCTTTATAAGCAAGGATTAAAAAAGGGAATTTTGTGCTAATTAGTAGGGATTCTGTACCCACTTTACAAAGCAGGGCACCCATTGATTACCTTGGTAAGCAGAAATGTGTCCATGCTTACCTTGATGGCCTATACTGTTTTCATATTCACTGTCTCTTCTGGTACGCTGCTCTGAAGGGTTGTGACTCTCTTGGAGAAAAGTTCTTTCTAATGTTACCCTTTAGTTTACCACATCTGATTTTCAGGACATGGCACTGTGCCCTGAATAAGTTTATATATGTGGTTTGAGTACCCGTTTGCATTTATGTACAGCAGTGCCAACCAGGATGCAATGCACTAATGCTGCAATATATCACAAAGTGCTGCTGCATACTGCATGGAACAGTGTAATTCAATGGCAATGCCCTTTTGTCACGCAGTACTTCGTGACATATCACTTACTGCAAGTCACTGCATCAGGGCTGGCTCCACTGTACAAAGACTTGCAAGCCTGACATTTAATGAGCGTGTGTATAAATAGGGTTTTGCCACTACTGAACAGTATCCTTGGTAAACCTCAGAATGACTGAGTGAAACATTGGGTGGTCAGTCGGTGAAGACTTTGTCTGCTTTTTTACTGTAATAAAGTTCTTTCTAACTGCACGTGAGCTCAAGATGTTTCTTTGGTGAAGCTTTTTAACGCCTGGTATTCCTGTTTCTGCAAACTTGCTGATACTCTCCCAAGTATACAGAAGACTGAAATCTTGTTCCCCCTCAGTCTCCTTTTCTCTAGGGTGAATGTGATAAGGGCCTCTAGTCTCTCCTCAGACCATTTGTCCTGCATAACGCTGATCCTTTTGATGGCCCTGTATGCGACCCTTTTGACTGCTTCTGTGTCCTTTTGTATTAATCCCAGAACAGCACACAGGTTCTTCTAAGAACAGGCATCCCCTCTCCCAATCAACAGAGCCCTTGGTTTAGCATAGCGCATGCCACTATTACATTATAGTTATCTGTACACCTTCAAGGCTTGAATAGTGGTATGGAAAGATTGAATAGTATCCGATATTCAATGGCCCAACCCATTAAAACAGAAGCCTAAAAATGTATTTTCTCATAAGGATGAGAATCGCAAAACAGTCAGTACACAGAACATAAACCAAAGTACACAGCAACATCCCTAATGGGTGCTACAAAACTGTTATTGATTTGAAACCCATTCAGTTTCATAGATGATCATACATTTTTAGGGTAGGTGTCTGGTCATCTGGTGTTCCACAGAGATTGTCTTATTTGTAAGCTATGCTTGGTTGATTGGCTACATGCTCTTCAATAACTAGTTGTAAACTTATTCATTGTTTTAGCCAAATGTCCAGGCTGCATACAACAGGCAGTCATATAGACACATTCAGAACTAGCCAGTGAAAAAAGGCAAAAAGTAAATGCATTTGTTTATTTATTTAAAAACTGGTAACCAGGGGAGGCACACTGAGCCACGGGTCATTTCCTAGTGCAACCCAGGGAAAGGGAACAGTGGAAGAACAGCAGTACAATACACAATAACAAGTCAGTTGAACATTTGCTGAAATAAATTGGTACAAAATTACATAAATACAAAAACTGATGATAGAGAGAATAAGGTACAACCACAGATCGATAATAAACATCTTAACAAGTGTAGTGGTAAAATGTCAGCAAAGACAATAGTGATAACAGGCAAGGGACCTGTATGGCGAGTTTTTTGCCCGGCCTTGTGGAGGAGGAAAGAACAGAGGTAGTGAGAAACTGAAACCAGATGGCAGGTAGTGAGGACCCAGACAGCTGTCTTACCAAGGATAGTTGAGGCTCAGACTGGGCATATGTCAAGAGGAAGGGTAACAGGAACAAGTTGGGTGAAGCTGGAGGGTTTTTTTTTTATTTATTTACTGGAAAGACCTTTGAGCGTAAGCTCTTTTACAAAGGTTCCACGTCAGGGTGAACAATAAGACAATACACAATTCAGTGGTTACAGAGGCCAGATCATTAAGCATCAAGAGCAGTTACATGAGAATTAGACAAATAGGAAAAAAACTGAGTAATTTTAATTAGAATACAAAGCTATTTCTAATTGACTGACCTAGGTAGCACACCCCTGGAAACCCCTGTCACTGATAGACTATGGCAGAGTAATAGCATTGGGTTTGAATCTATCCCAGAGAGCGAGAGGTGGGATGACAGTGAAACAAGGGGATGTGATGATGGGGGAGGAGCAGCTCAGGGCTTTGTCGAGTAGGGGTGGGTGTAGGGGGTTTGGGAGGGGCAGTACCGAGAGCATTTAAAAGGACTGATTGCTTACTTAAGCCATTGGCTAGGCTGGAATGGAGGCAGGGGTCTCTATATAGCCCTGCTGGGTGCTACCTTGGGGGTAGCCAGTCAAGCAGTGGGGGCCTGAGAAGCAGGTGCATGTTAAACTAGACATTAGGTGCTGTTTGAGGTCAGCTATGAATTGAGACAGGCTTTGTTTATTTGTAATTAATTCGGGAGTTCATTCATCCAGAGTGGGGCCAGATAGGAGAAGGTGTGCACCCAAGTGAGGTTTGTTGGAATGGGATGGACAATGCCTCATTCTTCCTCCCTCTGGTGATGTGTGATGAGATAGCTGCCTTGAACAGATCTCCTACACAGGGTTTTTTTTCCTCAGGAGTGCCTTCTTCCCAAGGAGGCAAGTTTGGTATTTGATCCTGTCTTTTAGAGTAAGCCAGTTTGTGGCTCATACAGGATGCAAGTATGAGTGTAGTGATCTGTGACAAGGGTGAGGTGGCATGCCTTATTAAGTGCAGTTTGGACCCTTTTTGAGCACTATATCAGTAGCAGCTCCATAGACTACCAGCCCATAGTCTATCATGGAGAGTATGGAGCTGGAGACTGAGATGCAGAGTGCTTCAAGGGTGAGAGATTTCTTATGCCTATGGAGAACCCCGATCTTTGTGTTTACCACTCTGACAAGGGAGTTTATGTGGTGTGAGAAAGTGAGACAGTCATCAATGGTGACTCCAAGGTACTTGAACAATTGCACCTGTTCAATCAGCTCACCAGCCATATTGGAGATTACGAGGGGAGCAAGCCTGTGTTTGTTGTAGGGGCTGGATTGTAGCATGGCCTTGGTTTTCTTGTAATTTAGAAGCAGCTGGTATCTGAAGGAGCCAGGGGAAGAATAGAGGTGGAGGGAGGAGGAAGTTGGCTCCCAAGTGAGAGAAGTTGATAGGAGAAGGCAGATTGTCCAGAGGAGGCATGGGGGTGAGGAGTGGTGAAAGTGCACTCTGGATCAAAAGGAACAGAAAACGGGGAAGATGAGAAAGGAGAGAGAAGTAAGAGGGAAGGGACCTAAACCAGTATTTTGATATGAAGGAAGTACAGTGAGCCAGGAAACATGAGGGCAGAGGAAGGATGGAAATGGAAGAACAGATTGGTGGTGGGTTATAAGGGGGAAGTTTGTAGCAAATCTGCAGAAGGAGTTACAGACTGTTCAGTCTGGTGAAAGAAGTGGAAGGGGTGGTGCCATAGATGATATCCATATACCCAAAACCAGGCAGCACAGTTACAGAGCTAGGCTCCCTGTAGATCTGCAAAGATAAGCTGTCTTTGTTGCAGTACAGGGCACCAAGATTGAGATGGAGTTTTGCATGGATGGCATCAATGTGGGATGAAAAAGTCAAGCTTATTGTCAAGCTACAAGCAGATATTCCACAGCTGTGGTGGAAACCCTAGAGCGGAAGATGACCATGTCATCTGCACACATGTGAGTATGCAATTTGGCACAGGCAGAGGGGAGGTTGTTCAGGAAAATTAACAAGAGGATGGGACCCAGGATGGAGCCCTGTGGGACACTAGCTTGGATGGGTAGTGAAGGTGACAGGACACCTCCTACCTGTACTGATTGTTGATGGTCCACAACGTAGGAATGGAACAAATCAATAGTGGGAGCTGAGAGGCCAGCAGAGCACAGCTTATCCAGAAGGAGTGGATGGGACACCGAATCAAAAGCTTTGGCCAGTTGATGAAAATGGTGGCTGTTATGTGCCAGTGATCCATCCCAGAGAAGATGGAATCAGTGACACACAGCAGGGAGGAGATGATGGAATGGTGCTTCCAGAAACCAGGTCAAAAGAGTGAAAGGAAGTTAGAGGATGAAAGGAAGTCAAGGAGTCTGGTATAGACCAGTTTCTCTTGCAGCTTAGGAAGAGAGGGGTGGAGGGAGATGGGATGGAAGTTGCAAGGGGAGGAGTAGTCACTCTCTTTTTGAAGTGGAATAACTTTGCCCAGCTTCCAGGATTGAGGAAGAGTACAGAAGGAGAAGGAAGGAAAGGTTGAGGAGATGAGTAAAGAGAGCTGAAATAGCAGGGGGTGAGTGGTGGAGAAGAATGCAGTTCATACCATCAGGGCTGGACTTTGATGGGTTGTGAAAGGACCGGACAAGGAGGGTTTCCTGGATGGTGATGCGGGGAAGTGGAAACCCAGTGAGTGGTAGGGTGGGAGGAAGGGGTAACTGGATTGGAAGGAGAGGAGCCAGGAGAGGGTGAAGAAGGTAGGGTGTGAGCTGTGAAGAACTTGTTAAAGTGAGCAGCAACAGAAATAGGGCCATACAGAGGTGAACCATTATCCACGAGGATTGGGGGAGTGGACTGGCCAGGGGGGATGAAAAGGGAGTGAATAACTCAACTAAAACTATTAAGACCCCTTTCCACTATACATCTTGATATAAAAATACGTCAGTGGAATGAATTGAAGTGTACTGTACTCCTTAATTTTAAAATGGGGTGAGACTTGGGGCAGAGTTTGGGAATGTAGTTTATTATTCAGAATTTGACCTCATCCAAAGGTGGCAACCCTGTACAAAACTGCTGCAAATAAGAGAAGAAAGATACATGGGGTCAGATTTTTAAAGGGTTACACAGGGCTTGTGTCAAGCCCTGCATCAAACTCTTTTTTGGCACATCTGCGCCAAACACCTTTGTTTTTCTGTTCTTGGGTGCTGCTGTGACAGCTTCCGCGCTTTATGACAACTTTTCTGTCAAATATTTGGTGCAAGCCCTGTAAAAAGGGTCCACTGATGTCTGCATGCTAGACCAAGGAAAAGCTGGTCTAACTTGTGACACTTGGTGCTTGGGATTAAAAATCCTGATCATTGGCTGAGATAATGCACAAGCCCTGTGCTCCAAATGATTGGCACACTGGGGGCTTGTAGCATTAACAGGCCTTTGAAAATCCATCCCATTAACTTTAACATCTGCCCATGAAGGCTAACAATGGTAGAGACCCAACTATCAAATTTCCTCCAGTGCTAAATCTATTCAGTACCTCCTATATAAGGGACCACAGATCCTATCAAATGGCTTTTTCTATGTCTAAGGTCAGGAATGGTAGAGCCCCATGCTTACCCTGGCCTTGCAGATGACAAGACTTTGAGCATTCACCCAAGATTATCAGCTGTCAGTCTACCTGGTATAAAACCACATTCATACACGGGAATCAAATTGATAATTATTACTTTGATTCTCTTAGTCAAAATGCTTGTCCAAATTTTTAAATCTAAATGTAAAAGAGAGATTGGCTGGGATGAGCAGAAACTGGTATTATGACTTATGAATCAGGTACCAAATGAGAAAGCTAAGATACATATTAGAAAGTAGTTGGAAAAATTGGAGATTCTAAAAAATTCAGTTTACTGTACGGTATATTTGCCAGTAACACATTCTCCCTGGTACCGTGGTTGTGGTATACTGGTATGTTATTACTGAGATGCCAAACCAGATGTTGAAAGAATGGATTAGTGGAAATTTGACTCCTCCTGTAATAGTGTGCATGTATTAAAATGTTTCCATAAAAAATAAAGATGCCTTTGACATTCTTAAAGCATGCGAAGCATTAGGGTAGCCTCTGGTTGCTGCATTATGTGGTAATTCAGTCACTGTGTGTAACACATTTTTTAAACATTCATCTTTTTTTGTTGATTTCAGGCTTTACTTGAGACTCAAAACTTGTTGAGAAGCAAAGTTGCAAATTTTACCTTTAACCTTGGATTTTCTGGGAAGTTTTACCACACAGGTAAGACCCATTACTGTAAAAAAAAGTTTCACTGTGTCTAAGTTGTTTTTAACTTTGTATTGGACTCAGATTATGTCTGTTCCTTTCCTTTAATCATTTGTGATGCTTCAAAAAGTTTCTTTTTAAATTCCATGATAAAGTCAAACTTTTGTTTTGCTGATGCTGTTTCTCATAGTTAAATGTGTTCAGTGTGTGTACACCATGTTTGTGAGAACATTCCTCGTTATGCATTTATTTACTTGTTTATTTATTTATTGGAAATTTACATCAGATGGTAGGATGACCCCAAGAGTAGAGATGTTTCAAAGTTGTATTTTACGGGTGAAATTCCCACGAAATTGGCAATTTTGCCACACTAAATTTCACAGAATCAAGGCATTACGTGAAACATTTTGCAGGTGCGAAATTGTGAGACTTTCGCCTGTGAAATGCAATATTCCACCTAGAATGGTGGAATTTCACCCCCAAATGGTGGAATTATGCCATTTCACTGGTACTGTAGTGAATCCCCCTCCCTCCCTATCCCTGATTGATCCTCTTCCCAATCCCCAGACCCACTCAGTATGTTTTTTTAAATAAATTTCCCTGGTGCCGGCCCGGTGGCACTGAGGGTTAAGGCGCTGGATGCCACACCTCGCGCCATGCTGGTGACCCGGGTTCGTACGCGAGGGATGGAATTGAGCATCCAGAGGACTGCTCTCTCATCCCAGAGAAGAATCCAGAGAATCACTGCTCTGTAGCAGCCCCTGGTGATGACCGCGGGCACTACTAGAGCGGTGCAGAAAAAGGGTGGAGTGCAACAGATGTCAACGAGTTGCAACATCATTGCACACTCGCACTCCAGGGGACCACATAAAGGGAGGAAAATGGCAGCACAAAGCCCACGGCAGCTTGATAGCCACAGCTTCACTGGCCGGTATATGCCTGGAAGAGGCATATGCCGGTAATGGATCCTGGCCAGGCGCAGGGGCATCGGAGGGGGATGGTACAGTAGCGTATGCCAGCTGGGCATGCACAAACTCCGGGGTCAGCGGTGAGGAGAAGCGGTGGCTGGAGGTAGGCTGGGACTGTGGCTGCAGGAGGGAAAAATAGAGATTAGATTAAAAAAAAAATTTCCCTGGGGCCCTAGTGAACTCCCCCTCTCTACTATCCCTTGATCAGCTGGCAGCCCACTGACATATGAATGAATGAGTGCATACTGTGCTGTGCATGTGCTCATTCATTTATAGAAATATAAATACCACAACAGGTTTTTCTGTTGCACATAAAAAAAAAATGAATTAACCTGGTGGCTAGTGGTCCCTCCCCAACCCCATCACTTGTCTGCCCATTGTTTTTTTTTTAAATGTAATTCTCTGGTGGTCTAATGCCCACCCCACCCCCCAACTCAGCAAGTACTGTCCCACCCTGCTCACCCCCATCCTGAAACAGAGCCTAGTTGTGGTATTAAAAAAAAAAAAAAAAAAAAAGAAATTAACCCTGGTGGCTGGTCCCTCCCCAGACCCCATCACCTGTCCTTCAAGCCCAGTTTTTCTAAATATTATTCCCATGTGGTCTAGTGGCCCTCCCGGCCCCCAACAAAGTACTGTCCCACGCTCCCCATCCTGAACCAGGTGGGCCACCAACTCAGCCTCACTCTCCTCCACAGCCAGCAGCTTGCTCAGATGTGAATGAAGGAATGAGCGCATGCACATGTGCTCATTCATTCATTCATTGTCATCCGAGTGGGCTGCCGGCTGTGGAGGAGAGCGGAGGGCTGAACCGGTGGCCTGTTCTGTTTTGGGATGGGGGAGAGCAGGGTGGAACAGTACTTGCTGGGTTGGGGGCAGAGGGCCACTAGACCACCAGGAATAATATAAAAAAAACAAAAACTATGGGCTGATGGATGGGTGATGGGGTCGGTGGGGGGACCCTAGCCATCAGGGTTAATTTTTCTTTTTTATACCACACAACTTGGCTCTGTTTTGGGATGGGAGGAGGTGCAACAGCTGCTAGGGTGGGGCCACTAGACCACCAGGGAAAATATTAAAAAAGAATCCTGGGGTGGGGGATTGATCAGGCAAAATTGATATGTCCAGAAAAAAACTTTGCGAAATGCACAAATTTCATGAAATTTTTTGCAGGGCGAAATATGTCAGTTTCGCACAACACTACCCAAGAAGTATACTATCTCATTTTTATGAAAGTCTCTGGACATATCAGAGAACAAAACAGCAAAGCAAAATGTGCAAAGTAGCAGGTACAAAGGTATTAAATTCTAGAAACATATACAAAGGCAAAATTACAGTACTGTAAAGAGCATGGCAACAGTAGGCACCTATGAGAAAAAAAAAATGGGTAATTATCTAGTGTATCTAGATAGGCAAATACAGACAGACAGAGAGACAGCTAGACAGACAGACAATTTCTTCAGTACCTTTCAATAGACTGGCTTTACAGAGAAGTAACTTAAAAACAATTGTTGAAATAATCACAGAAAAAGATATACAATCATGCTACTAAAATAGATATTTGTTTACAAACTGGTGACCAGAAAATGCACACTGAGCAAAGGACTGATTCCAAGCGCAACTTGGGGGTTACCGTAGAACAGTACTCTCTTAGGACCAGAAGAGAGAGAGGGGACATGCTTAAGTCTGACAAGTTCTTGAGTGGCATCGACAGGGTAAACTGAGGAATGAACCACAGGATATGGGTGGAGGTTGGTGAGGGGAGATTTAAGAGGGATGTTAGGAAGTACTTATTCATGAAGATGGTGGTGGATGCCTGGAATACTTTATCAAAGCTGATGACAGAAGCCAAATCAGTGACCAGTTTTAAACATAGATGGGCTAGACATATGGAAACAGTAAAACTTAAGGGGGGAGGAACAGCAGAGGGAGGGGGCACTGGGGCACAAGAAGGGTAAGAAGCCTAGTTACTCTTGTGCAATGTCATGTCAGACATGGAGTTAGATAGAAAATGGGCCGAATGGACAGACTAATGAGTCTTTATCTGCTGTCAGAATCTATGTACAAGACCCACCCACCACCCGCCACCCTTAAAAGATGGGGAGGGTAGGAAAGAAAGATTCGATAAGGAGAAAGGGGGGGAAGGGTATGGGGGGGGTTAGGGAAAACAAACTGGGGGGATAAGCTCTGGAAGAAGGAAAAAGGGTATGGACACCCCGAGAAATGGACAAGAAAAAGGGGAGCAGGAATTGGATCTGCCCAGAACGAAAGAAAGTATAAGACCAGCTTGGGTTTATGCCCGGGTAAGGAGTGGAACTGGACCCCCTCAGGTTTCGACACCTGGGGGAGAAACAAAGAGATACAAAATTAAGAAAGAGGAGTGGAATAAAATATGATAAAGAAAATAAGAGGAACTCAATATTGTAAAATGTATACATTTATGTTAATTGGACAATAAAAGGTTTTGCTGACTGAGCAGGAGAGGCAGTATTTAAGGCTCTGAGCCGCAAATCTGGAGACCTGGGTTTGAATCCCACAGCCCCCACTAGCATACTGTGTGACCCTGAGCAAGTCACTTAACTTCCCTGTGCTCCCAGGTTACACCTGTAAACAAGCTTTCTGCTTAGTGTGTCTCACCTGGTTAAGCAATTGGAAAAAAAAAAGGAAATGTACAGTATGTATTTATGTATCAAAAACATTAAACATCAAAGTATGTCCAACCACAATCAAGACATAATATATGGATTACATATAGAATAATACATGGAGTGATGTGTTTAACAAGAATTTTACATACACTTGAAGCACTGGCTACTACATAAAACCTGAGAGTGAAGCTTGAGGGGTTTAAACAAGAATCCAACATCAAGGGTGTGTGTAAACATAGGGTTGCTGTTGAGTTTGCCCTGCCCAGTTTGCCCCTTTTTATATTGGCTTGCATGCATGCGCAAGCAACATCTTGTGGTAGTACACATTTCAGAGGTGTGTCAGTGTTGGCCGATGCAGGGGATACTGTAGTGGGTGCGTCCCTCAGCCACCGATCAGTGAGCATGCTGCCGATGACAGAAGTTTCAGAGAGAGCCAAAGAGTTGAAATGAATCTGCTGCTGCAATCAGAGACAGGTTCTTCATTGCAGCAGCAGATGACATGCCTCCATTACATGTCTTTCCTGGTGAAACATTTCAATAAATATGGTGTCTCCTGCTGTCTACCACACAATCCCCAGAAAGACGACATCAGGATGCCCAGTTCCCATGTCGGCATGTCCCCCCCCCCCCCACATTATGTGGCACACCACAATATAGGCTCTGCCTGCTACTCCACCCACACACTCCCAAAAAGCTGACATCAGGTGCCCAATCCCCATGTCAGCATCCCCCCTCTTCGTGTGTCTTTCCTGGTTAAACAGCTTCCCCTTTTCTTTCTGACACCGGGATGCCCACTACCAGTGTCAGATGCGCACCCCCCCCAACCCGTCTATATGCCTTGCCAACATCGGGATGCCCAATCCCCATGTCAGCATCCCACCCCACCATTATTGTGGCACACTGGGAGCCCACCCCAGTGTGCCTATTTTCTTTGTGTGTAACCTGTAAATGAAGAAAACCTTCCCTCGTGGTCTTTATTTTTTTCCCCTGCAAACAAGAAAACGATCCACTGTTGTCTCCCTCGTCCCTCCCCATCCCCACCCTCCTCTGTGCACCCACTTCCCACAACCCCGTCACCTCTACTTACCCTCCAGAGGTTAGGAGCTGTGATCTTCTCTGAACCAGGACACGTCTGCACTCTTCAAAGCCGAACTGCGAACTGAAGAAATGACAGTAAGCTTTATAATGGGAGGCAATGGGGGGTTTCAACTTAGGTTGCTATCTCAACCATTTTTTGGAATTTTGGCCCCAAATTTTTAACATGGGGTTCATGGGACCCCACCTCATGGACATGTCACTGTCATTTAGTTTCTCAGTCCTGAAAGGTGATTTTGCGGTTGCTGCATGGAATCACCTTTCGGGACCAATTAGTGAAACGACAGTGCCACTGTTCATGAAGGGAGGTCCCAAAAAGCCCATGTTACAAATTTGGTGAAAACATTCCAAAAAATGACTGTGTTGTGTGCATATGTTATGCAGTTTCTATGCACATTAATATCTTCACCAATTTTTAATATTTTCTCTCCAGATTTTCAACATTGCCATTTTTTCAAACCTTCTTATGAACAGTATAGCTGTCATTTTTCACATCCTTCCTGAAATGTATTGGCACGGTCGCTGAGGGAAATCAACTTTCGGGACAGATTAACATCATAGTGCCACTGTTCATGAGGAGAGGTTTAAAAATGCCCATGTTAAAATTTGGTGAAAAAAATTCCAAAAAAATGATTGCGTTACAGGTGTGCGTTGTGCAGTTTCTACGCACCTTCGTAACTTTGCCAATTTTTCATATTTTTACTCCAGATTTTCAACATTGCCATTTTTTCACACCACCTCATGAACAGTTCAGCTGTCATTTTTCACATCCTGACAGAAATGTGTTTTAACACGTGTGGCTCCAAATGGTGCAGTCGTTGTGCAAAACCACCTTTTGGGATTGAGTGATGAAATAATAGTGCCACTGTTCATGAGGTGGGGTCACAAAAAGACCATTTGGAAAATTTGGAGTGAAAATACCAACAAACGGCTGGGGCGTTAGGGTTTCCAGCCATAATGCCCTACTCTGTAGAGACTGACAGGTGTAGGGGTATGACTTGGGATCATTGGCCGCAATGCTCATGCCAATCCACCCCCACCCTGCAGCCAGAGACAGGCATCGAGGTGTGCCTTGTGGTCTTCGGCCCCAACGTCCACCCCATTCTCCTTTACCACACTAATATAAGTGTTTATACTTATGGAATGGGGTGAACATAAGGCCCAAAGACTCCCAGGCGCACCGCGACACCTGACAGTGTTAGCAAGGTAGGGTGAGGTGAAATGGCGTGAGCGTTATGGCCGACAACCCAAAGGCACACCCCCAATGCCTGTCAGTCTCTGCAGGGTGTGGGTGGGTTGGCATCAGTTCAATACTTCACTGCCATTCCTACTATGTATCTCTCTAACTCCAGCACTACCAAAGCCAATGCCAGCAAGCCAACATTCGGCATTGACAAATGCTTGTTCCCTACCTTTTCGGATTTTACACACCACTCCAGGTACTGTTTTATATAATTGCTGGGGTTGTGTTTTTTCACCTCAACAATTATATAAATAGCAACGTGGTGATACACTCCATTTATAAGAGATGCATTAAAAGAAGAAGGGATGATGCAAGTTATTTATTAAAAACTTCATTAGGAAATTGTGTATAAATGATCAGAACTTACAGTTTAGCCTAAATGTGCTAACTCATACTAACGTACGCTAAAGTTTTATAAGAAAGTCAAAACAGAGATTTAACTGAGGTCAGGTTGAAAACAAAAATTACCATAGTTATGGGAACTTGTTGTTTCCAATATAGTGAGCTTGTGACCTGTTGGGGGAGCAATCTGCTAAACCCAGAAGTGTCTTCAGAGGGAAGGTGAGAACAACAGAAATTCCACGGTGAGAATAGGTAGGTGTTTTAACAGTGGTGCCTATGAGAGACTGCAGTGTAGTACAAGCCACAGTCCGACTTGCAGCTTGTTTCTATTGAAAGACAGGTGCATGTTTGCCGTTATAACCAGCTGATTATAATGGCAAATTACACTTGTCTTTTTCTGTGGGAAAAAAGTGACCCAGTTATTATAATTAATTAAAGCCATCAGCATAGTTACAGTAGATGGGCTAACTGGGAAAGCCTTGTTAAACAGTCAGGTTTTCAACTGGGATTTAAAACTCCCAGTTGCTGTAGCACTATGGGATTAACCTCTAGTGTGCATTCTATAGCCTTTGGGCCACGACTGCAATGGTTCGGTCCCAGCTGACCCGAGTCTTGAGGAAGGCAGGGACTTTAAACAGATTCCCCTTCTGGAATGTAAATTCTCTTCTGCAACGAGATCTTCTGGGATGTAAGATTCTGGGAGTAAGGAGGAACCAGCCCATACAGGGCCTTATATATTAACAGCCACTGCAGATTGCAGAGCTCTAGGGAGATATCTACAAATGTTGCTGTTGATGCCAGAGGCCTTGCTGATGCATTCTGCATCTCCTGCAGGTGATGCAAAGGACTCACACATGGAGCCTGGCAGAGTGTGTTACATCAGTGGATGTGTGATGTAACAAAAACTTACACTGCAGTCTTCATGTCACTCTTATCAAGGTAGGGGCACAACCTGGCATTGTTCTTCAGATGATAAAAACACTCTGAGTAGTTGCTGACACCTGAGGAATCTGGGTCAGTTTGCTGTCCAGAGCTACACCCAGGATGAACATCACCCCCTTTGCATCAAGCTGTGTGTAATCAAATATGGGCAGACTAAGTCAATCCTTCAGAGATTATACCAGAGGACTTGAGCTGACAGCTGATGGCCATCCAATCTCTGATTTCCACAAAACATTAAGAGGACAGCAGGCCTTTTCTTCTCAGCTGCAGTGATGACAGAGAAGAAATTTCTCCTCATGGCAACCAGTGCCTCATGGTATCAGACAAAGAGTTAGATCCTCCCCACCTTTGCTCTATCCACCACCAGAATGATTTCATCTGATGAAACATGTCATTAAACCACAGTGAGTTGTGCCTTGATAGTGCCTGGTGGGAATAGACTGGTACCAGTGTATCAGCAGCTGACAGGATGGCCAGATTTTATGTCTCAACTGCAGCATTAACCACCCTAGTTGAGGCAGCCAAAATACCCAAAGCATCCACATGATCCCATATAATAAAAAGGGTTGCCGTAATATAGGCACAGAAACTACAACCACAAATACAGTCTCAGTGTTTTGTGGAGGTAGGCTTCACTTCTTCAAAGGTGTAGTACTTAACTCTTGGCAATCTTAGTAATCATCTGTTAACAGAATGCTTTTTAGGTCACATTCTTTTCTATGGGTTGGCACCTGGTTCTTTACATCTCTCCCTGGTCTGTAGAAGACTTATATAGACCCCTCACACAGAGGGCTTATCTGACCCCCAGCCACCATCGCTGCCATAATCACAGCCCAAGTACAACTTTGTCTCAAAGCTCCAAGGAGTGCATGTGTGGGGACAGGAAATACACAGAATGCCTCTCTGATGTTTCCAGTGCATCAGTACCTAGAATTACCAGTCACATGGAGGTGGTGAAAGAGGCAGGGAGCTATCAGCTAGGCCACCAGTCTTTCTCTAATTCTCCCAAGGACCCGAGGGTCGTAGAACTCTGAATCTACCATTGACTACAGTATTGGGGACCTAACTCATGACCACTTTGGTTGAGGCCACAATGAGGGGTGATGATCAGATTTATGAAACATATAGGACAGTGAGGGCCCTTTAAGAGTGTGCCACCATCTTTAAGGAGAAATCAATTAGCAAGAAGGAAGAGCCTCACATGGCTGAAGCAGGAACAATCAATCAATCAATCAATCAATCACTTTATTTTACCAGGCATAAACACCATTGAGCAAGCTCATTTTCAGAGTGGTCCTGGACATATAACAATACAATACATACAATACAATAAGTACATGGACACAGATAAATGAATGCAATATTTTACAGGTTATGCACAAATGGCCAACATCTGCTGACTTGCCAGGATTACAAACAAATGCAGTTCAAAAATAGTAATATTATAGCAAGGTGTGGAGAGTCATCAGTCCTAAACAACCTCCTACTTTTGGCAGTAATCGGAAAAGGGAAGGCAAGGGAGCGGCAGAGTAAAGTAGAGAAGGAGAGAGGATGTGAAGAGCCAGGGTAGATGAGAGTACGCAATGGGTGCTGGAAGTCACCTATGAGGAAGGGCCTTGATAAATGTTCTAATTGATGAACTAGTGAAAAAGGTAAAGAAGATCATCTTTGTCTGAAGCAATTGCAGGTTTCCCTCAAGAAAGCGGCAAGCATCTTTTTGAATGTGGATAGGCCTGGAAGTGAGGACAGTTTTAGTGCACTTTGCATGATGTTCCATAGAGATGGAAGTTAGAAGTTGATTGCGGCCGAGCCATAGGTTGTATTTACTCTAGCGATCTGAAAGCAGAGTATAGAGAAACATCTCAATCCATAAAAACCCTTAACATGCACAAATAAGCTAGAGATGTATGTTGGGAGCTTATTGGAAAATGCTCTATGGAGCCAGAGAAGAGCATTTCTTTTCCTCCTAGTTGAGAGTGAAGACCAACCTGATTCCTGGTATAGTAGGCAATGGTGGGTACGTAAGGGTAGGTTGAAAATGAATCTTAGGGCCTGGTGGTATAGAGTGTCAAGTTTGCTGAGCATCATTAGGGGACAATGAGTGTACATAAAGTCAGCATAATCCAGTAAGGGTAAGAATGTAGATTATATTAGCCTCTTTCTAGCATCTAAGGTAAGCAGCTGTTTAATACAATAGAATAAGCCTAACTGCTACCTTAATTTCTTCGAGATTTCATTCAGATGGCATAGGAAGTTCAGCTTCTTGTCCAACCAGAATCCTAGGTATTTAAAGGTTTCGTCTATTTCAAGGGGAGGTAATCAAGAAGCGTTAAAATCAGGGGAGTGTGTGTTAGTCCAAGGCCAGCTTTTGGTGAGAGGACCATGACTTTTGTCTTTTTGGCATTGAGGAGGCGTTTGTATTTAATGAGATTATGTTGGAGCTTAATAAAGTCTTGCTGTAAATTCTCATGTGCCACATCTAAGGAGGAGTTTATGGTATATAGTACAGTATCATCTGCGAATAAATGAATATTAGCTGTTTGTAGATGAGTGTCCAGGTTGTTGATGTAAATTGAAAATAGGATTGGGCCTAATATGGAGCCTTGGGGAACACCTCGTAGAAGGTTTTTTTGTGATGACAGGTGAGGTCACCTGCAGCTTTGACTTCTACTAGCCTGTTGGTGAGGTTGTTGAAAAACCATTTGATTGCAGGACTGTCAAGTCTGAGGCTGCTTAGAGCTGTGAGCAATATATTGTATGTGTGTGCATATATATATATATATATGTAATAGATATACCACTCTAGGAGGGTTAGGCTCTGATATAATGCACTAATTTGGTATGCTATAGATCCACCCAAGGCGCATGCGATATCAGAGCGCGACCGCACACCCCTAGAGTGGTATATCTATCTTATAAACTGGCCACACATGTTTTGGGGGGGTGGGTGGAAAAATAATCCCTCTGTCTAGCTGGTAAATGATATGCTGGCAGAGTTCAAAGTAAGTCCTGTGTTTAAAAAAGATGAAAAGTGTGTCCCTCCTGTTAGGTTCTGTTGGTTTATAATAATCCCTCTGTCTAGCTGGTAAATGATATGGTGGCAGAGTTCAAAGTTAGTCATTTTGTGTTTAAAAAGATGAAAAGTGTGTTCTTTATGTTATGTTCTGTTAGTTAAGTGAGAGAAGCTGCAGACTCTATGTAGAGGGCGGCGGACACAGTGAGTGAGTCGGCAGCTTTAGGAAAGTAGTCGAAGTGAGACCCGAGAGTGATGAAGTATAAGCGTGACAGAGGCGGTGCATGCTTGGAAGTGACAAGCTGTTCGAATTGAAAGTAAGTCCTTTTGTGTTTAAAAAGATAAAAGTGCTTTCCCTCCTGTTAGTTTCTCTTAATTTCAGTAATACAAGCTGCAGAGTCTATGTAGGCGAGGCGAGGATGACGCCAGTGAGTCAGCAGCTTCTAGAAGGCAGGCACAAGCCAGAGCGAGAGTTGTCATAGCAACACTGCTCTGGCAGCATCTACTCTTAAAGCTCCACCTCACTAGGCGTCTCGCTCCATTCTACTAGACTCTGCAGCTGTTTTACTGAGGTAGAAACTCACAGCTGAGGCTGCACTTTATCTTTTAAACACTGAAACATTTTCAGCTTGTAACAACTTGTCTCTGTCCCTTGGCACCGCTCCGATACTGATACTGATTCAGAAGGAAAAGTGAAAGTGCTGAACGATCGGGCAACTCTGTGTAGAAAGGGAGATTTTTTTAACAGAAAGTGAGAGTAGGAAGTAAGAGAACTGTAGTTTGTCTTGTTTTTTTTATACACAGTTAGGTTTCTGTTAAATGGGTTGCATTATGTTGTTTTGTAGAATTTAGGGTGGTGACACAGTGTGCAGTACTAAAAGTGGCTCTGCAGTAAGAGTGTGAAAATGGCAGGCAGAATTTGCTTTTTAGATGATAGTTTATTTAAAAAGGAGTGGTGCAATCAAGTAAATCAGGCTGTACAGTGTGGGATTACTAGTGATATATTTAGTTATGGCTGTGGGTGCCACGTGTGTGTGTGTGTGTGTGTGTGTGTGTGTGTGTGTATGTGGCTGCTTAACTGCATTAGGCGTGGAGTGATCTCACTGCTGGTGAGAAGGTTTTGAGGGCTGGAAAGTAGTTTAGGCGTGCGGTCTTACTGGGAGGTGTGCGGTCGTTGGGAAATAATGCACGGTCATGTGATGCATTCTGTCCAATCATGTTACTGGAATTTCTATGATTTTACCACCCCATTTATTATATATATATATATATATATATATATATATATATATACAGTATATGTATTTTATTTATATATATATATATATAAATATATATATGAATTATATACAGTATATATATATATGTATATATATAGGAACAGGAGAGCTAGTGCTTAGAATGATAAGAAATCTAGCACCTGGGACTTTGCCCATGAAAATTGACCTATCTGGAAGACAGGGAGACAGGAAGACCTGCTCCTGAGGCACTAAAGCAATAGGCACTATCCCATTTTGTAGTGCAAGGAACAGTCAGAGCCACTGTGAGACAGTCTGCTGCTGCAGCAGAGAGAAACAGCCAAGCAGAGGTGCTGAAATGTGAAAGAAGTAGTTTTATGCTGTTGAACTCAAAAGTACAAGTGACTACTAATTGTAATGAGACTGAACAGCAACAGTCTCACAGTTCAGATAAGGATTACTGTGCAGTAACTCTGGGTACAACGTCACCTCAGAAGAAGGGTAGTCATGATGCATTCGTTAAGCCTGGAAAGAATCAAACTGGTTCCCCCCAGATCCACCGCTGTTGGAATTTGTCATAGAAGAGAGCCTAGTGTATGAGGGCCTGATTGACCCAGATAGGAGAGGGTGAATGATCAAGAGACCCTCAAAGGAAAATGTAAAGCCACTCTATTACAGTGATCCATCTGTGCCTGAATCCCTGAGGCGGGGAGGGGACTGAGGAAAATTGGAGTTCCCACGTAAAGGGGCATGCTCCTTAGACTGAAGCTCAAGTGCCAGTTTCTTATCCAATCCAGCTGAGTTCAAGTTGCTGGAGCCATACTAGAGTTACCCTAAAACTGGTTCATGAATAAAGCACGTGACTCTGGCTCTGAACTTATTCTGCATATAGTTAGACAGCTAGAAAACCTAATTTCTGGGGATTATATGTTTGTAGGAGCCAATATAGCAATCCACAGCCAGGACAAAAGTACAAATGGATAAAAGTGTTAACAGAAATAAAGGGAAGGAGATGACCCTTGCACCAGAAATAGAAATTAATGCTACTTCAAAAGTCACTGCACTGCACCTGTCGGCATCAGACCTGCAACTATAGCCAGGCGGTGTGTACACCAGTGGACTTGCCCATCCAGGTGGAGGTGTTTGGTGTACCAAAACTGGTGGGAGCATGACCTGACAAGTTGGGAATGTGCATGTTTATGCTTGTTTGAACCATTAGTAATCCTGTCTATTTTCAGTCTGCCTAAAGCTGCAGTGAAAAGGCATTGCTATTGAATTTAACTTGTGTTCATTTGCATTCATACCTGATCCCATAGAGCGTAAAAGTATATTGAGTGTTAATAATAGTGCAATACTGTAGATTATCGGGTATGTGTGAGAAACTTGCCATAAAAGCTTCCTGAATACAGCACTGTTTTTTATTTATTAGTTTATTTGAGTTGGGGGGCTTTGCCCCACACACCCCCTTTTTGTTTTTTTTTGGTTTTTTGTTTAGTTTTTACATGGGGGTGAAGCGTGGGCTGTGCTCCCAACTCAAATAGACTAACAAAAGTACAGGAATGGGTGATTCGACCAAATAGCATGACGTGAGTTCTACGCTCCTATGCATAAGTCCAATGCATACCCGGTAATCTACACTATCACCAAGAATAGTGTATTGCGGTATATGTGAGTGTTTCATCTTTAGCCTGGGGCAAATGTTGTCAGATTCTCCTTACACCCTTATTTTAAGTTCCTAGTGGGAGGTCTCCAATGCTCTTTTGGCCCATGTAAGGTGGAGGAATTGGGATCTACCCTGAAGTGCTCTGATTGCCTTTCCATTAATGCCACAGCCATCTGCCCTAGGGAACAAAACGGCAGTATCAGTGGTTGAAGGAACAGAAGATTGCACCATGGGTACTGGGGTTATACTTGTAGCGAACCTGGCTAATCATAACCCTCCCAACCCCCACACACACCCCTACTCGACAAAGCCCTCTAGAGCTGCTCCCCCTCACAGCCCCCCATTTCACTATACCCCACCTCTCACTCTCTACGGTAGGTTCAAACCCAGTCCCCTTGTTTCACTGTCACCCAGCCTCTCGTCATCTGGGATAGCATTAAACCCTATGCAGTTACTCTACCATAGTGTATCAACAGATTTGGAGGTTTCTAGGGGTGTGCTACCTAGGGAAACCAATTAGAAATAGCTTAGTATTCTATTGTGACTGCTCTGTTTTTCTCCTATTTGTCTAATTCTCATGTAATCGCTCTTTAATGCCTAATGATCAGGCCTCTGTAACCACTGAATATGTGTATTATCTTATTGTCCACCCTGACGTGGAACCTTTGTAAAAGAGCTCACGTTCAAAGGTCTTTCCAACATACTAATTAAATAAAAATAAATAAATAAGTAAAAATAACCCAGTCTCCTACTAGCTAAGCTATGGTAGCCACTCCTTTAGTGCGCTGCTAATGTTCTGGCTTTCAATACTTTTCAGCCCTGCAGGCAGGGATAGAATCTAGTCAGGGTAGGTTTATAATTTTAAATCCAGAAAAAGATAGTCTTAACTCTGGGTAAAACAAGGATGGGGGGGGGGGTGTGGACACAGCAGCAACAGGCAACAGGGCTGTATGCAACAACAGCATCATGGTGCACCTGATGACTACAGTCACTGGGCAGGAAGAGAGGGCAGAAGGCCACACTGGGCCACTCCATATGCCAAGGAAGAAATATGCTGCAAACTGATGGTACCAGTCATGAGTCCTAGCATGGTACTCTGGCAATGCCCACAATACCTTCATCTGGCACCAGTCCTAACTTTGCCAGGCAGTTGAGGGTGGTCTATTATGCAGTGGACACCCTGTCAGGGAGTACATGAAGCACACACCACCAGTCCCTCCATAGGGGGTACACCAACACAATACAGCACACACATGCTGCAGAGGGGAGGGAGGCTTTTGAGGGGAGGGTGTACAGGTGCCTGGGATGCACCACATAGTAGGTGATGCCACACGGCTAGGGTCATCCACACAGTGCACATGTTCCAGTGTCGGGAATGCCCCTGACATCATTGGGCCTGTATGATGGTATATGTCTGGCCTCCCCTGGGCACATACCGCACACCTGTACATGCACTCCATCAACACAGCTAGCCATATGTGTGGTACTGTGAGAATCCCATGCCACTGGCACAGCGTATGTGGGTCAAAGGACAGTATGACAGTGTTGTCCACTGTTAGTACACACTAGCCAGCTAGGCCTGTCTATGTGTGGATAGTAGCATTCAATGTTATCTGACACACAGTATGCATCATTGTGTCCCTCACAATACTGGCTACCCTTGATACTATAGCATACAATAAACATTGTAACAGAAACAACAATATGTCTATGGCATGCAGCACAACCACCCATGCCTGTGGTACTTGTCCCCTGGGGCACAATAGTCTGTACTGCTGTGTACAAACCCAGCCTGCAGCTACCGGCTTGTAGTTCCACTTTGACATACTGGTAGTGCTGTGTGCACCCTGATATAGCCCAGGCAATCTACACATGGAAATGCATGCAAGTCAGGACATAATGACATACTAATGTGGCTGTCTGCCCTTAGAATGCCAAAGTAGGTTCATTTGCATATCTGTTTTGAATATGGCAAAGTTTTGCCCCAGGCAAATGTGTTTGCCCTGGGCAAACATGTTTATGCTGGGCAAACCTGTCTGATCGGAAGTGTGGCTGTACAGTATTTTGCCTGCACTGTTGGTTACAGTTGTTATGCACCACTTCTTTGCTGGCACCCACAGCGGCCATGTAGTTCACCTGTACCTGACTCCACCTCTGTATGCACTGGGCTGCTGTTGCTGTTTGCACTGCCCGGTTGCTATATTCAAAGCTTTCTTCTTTGCTTAGCTGTCTTTGCACTGCACTCACAGCCATGTTTGCCCACTATATTGAGCAGTGTTTGCCCCGGCTTATTCCTTTGAATATTGCATGCTATTGGCTGTGGGTTAAATTTGCCAGCTGGGCAGTGCTAATTTTGCCCCCATGAAAGGTTTTGAATATTGGGCAACTGGTCTTGGAAAGTGGCTCAATTTCCATGTTAATTCTGAGAGTCAAAAGGGTTTTCTTGAATCCTACCCCCCCCCCAAAAGAAACAAGCATTTGTCAATGCCAAATGTTGGCTTGCTGGCATTAGCATTGGTAGTGCAGGAGTTAGAGAGATGATTAATAGGAATGGCAGTGAAATATTGAACTAATGCCAACCCCCCTCCCCGCAGAGACTGAAAGGCATTGAGGGGGGTACCTTTGGGTCATCGGCCATAACGCATATGCCATTCCATTTCACCCCACCCTGCAGACAGCAACAGGTGCTGCGGTGTGCCTGGGGATCTTCAGCCCTTACGCTCACCCCATTTCATAAGGAAATATGCTGAGATGGGTACAGTACAGGAGAATGGGGTGAACGTTAGGGCTGAAGACCCCAAGGCACCTCAGTGCCTGTCAATGGCTGCAGGGTGGGGATGGCATGCCATGAGCATTATGGCCAAGGAACCCAAGTCACACCCCCGATGCCTGTCAGAGTCTACAGGGTGGGGCGTTACAGTAGGAAACCCAAGCGGCCTGGGTGTTTGTTGGTATTTTCACTCCAAATTTTTAACATGGCCTTTTAGGGACCCCACCTCATGAACATGTCACTATCTTTTCATTATTCAAGCCTGAAAGGTGATTTCACAGAGACTGTGCCATTCAGTGCCACAGGAGTGGAAACATATTTTGGGCAGGATGTGAAAAATGACAGCTGTACTGTTCATGAGGAGGTGTGATAAAATGGTAATGTTGAAAATCTGGAGTGAAAATATGAAAAATTCGCAAAGTTATGAACGTGTGTAGGAACTGCGCAACGCACGCTTGTAAAACAGTCATTTTGGGGAATTTTTTCACCATATTTTCCACATAGGGTTTTGGAAGGCTTTTCTCATGAACTGTGACACTGTCATTTCATTACTCAGTCCGGAAAGGTGGTTCCATGCAGTGACCGCAAAATCAATTTTTAGGACTGAAGAACAAAATGAGTGACTGAGTTCATGAGGTGGGGCCCCAAGAACCCCATGTTGAAAATTTGGTGAAACGATTCCCAAAAATGGCTGAGATATGCACCAAAGTTGAAAAAAAAACCATTATGCCATAATACAGCTTACCAGCATTTCTTCAGTTTGCGGTCGGCTTTGCAGAGTGCAGACGTGTTACCAGTCCACCGAAGATAGTTGCGCTAGGCTCCAGAGGTAAGTATGGGGTGAGGTGTGTGTGTGAGGAGGTGGGTGCACAGAGGGTGGGCGTGGGTTGGGGAAGGGGGCAAGACAGTCAATGAGGGAATGAGGGACCTTTTTTTTTTTTACAGGTTTTTTTTTCTTTTTCAGGAAGACGACGCAGGACTTTTGCCATGCTGGGGTGGGCTACCAGCATGGCAGCTAAAAGTTTTTTGTTGGGGTGGGAAGTGGAGCCGACAGAGTATTGGGCACCCCCATCAGCCATACAGACTTTTGCCATGCTGGGGTGGACTCCCAGTGTGGCACTTAGAAGTCTGTTTTTTTGGGGGGTACAGAGGAACTGACCGGGGATTGGGCACCTCCATCGGCCATATGGACTTTTGCCACACTGGGGTGGGATCCCAGCATGACACCTGGAAGTCTGTTTGGGGGGGTAGTGAAGCCAGCAGTTAGGCACCCCTGTCGGCCATTACCATGTGTGAGGGAGAGTGCGTGAGCATGCTGGGGTGGAGCTCCCAGCGTGCTGCTTAGGTGTTGTTGGAGAGTCAAAAACAAATGGAGCTGTCTATGACAGCTAGTTTACATGCAGTGCTGAGTGTAGGCACTTTGCATACTGCCGATGGCAGTATGTAAATTGCCTGCTGACGGCAGTATGCAACTTACCTACATGTTACCACTGCTGATTGTAGCGGTCTTTGGCTTTCAACTGTATGCCACGGCATCTGAACTGCTATCATAGACAGCTTGGACATTTATTGGTGCTGTGAGGCTGCACCTGCAAGAAGGAGCAGAGCATTGGAAGAGGGGTGGCACACCTTCGAAAATTCGTATGGTGGCACTATGTTTCTTGTACACGCGTACAAGCAAACATGAAATTATTCTGTTCAATGCCCTTATATTTTCCTTTACATGCTAGTCATGTATTCTGATATTCTTTGACCCAGTTTTTATAAATTAATAATTTAGCAGAGACTGTGCCATTCAGTGCCACAGGAGTGGAAACACATTTTGGGCAGGATGTGAAAAATGACAGCTGTACTGTTCATGAGGAGGTGTGATAAAATGGCAATGTTGAAAATCTGAAGTGAAAATATGAAAAATTGGCGAAGTTAAGAACGTGCATAGAAATTGCACAATGCATGCCTGTAACATAATCATGTTTTGGAATTTTTCCACCAAATTTTCGACATGGGCAATTTGGGACCTCCCATCTTGAACAGTGACACTGTGATTGTGTTAATCTGTCCCAAAAGTCAATTTCCCACAGCAACCTCGCCATTCTGCACCACAGGTGTGAATACAAGATTTGGGAAGAATGTGAAAAATTATAGCTGTACTATTCATAAGGATGTGTGAAAGAATGGCAATGTTGAAAATTTATTGTGAAAATATTAAAAACAGATGAAGTTACGAAAGTGCATAGAAACTGCCCAACTCATGCTCATAACACAGTCATTGTTTGGAATTTTTCACCAAATTTGCAACATGGGCTTTTTGGGACCTTCCTCATGAACAGTGTCACTGTCATTTTGTTATTCAATCCTGAAAGGTGATTTCGCAGAGACTGTGCCATTCAGCACCACAGGTGTGGAAACACATTTTGGGCAGGATGTGAAAAATGACAGCTGTACTGTTCATGAGGAGGTGTGATAAAATAGCAATGTTGAAAATCTGGAGTGAAAATATGAAAAATTGGTGAAGTTAAGGACGTGCATAGAAATTGCGCAACGCATGCCCGTAATGTATCATGTTTTGGAATTTTTCCACCAAATTTTCAACATGGGCATTTTGGGACCTCCCATCATGAAAAGTGACACTGTGATTGTGTTAATCTGTCCCAAAAGTTGATTTCCCGCAGCAACCGTGCCATTCTGCGCCACAGGTGTGAAAATCCATTTTGGGAAGAATGTGAAAAATGATAGCTGTACTGGATGTGAGAAAAAAATGGCAATGTTGAAAATTTACTGTGAAAATTGTAAAAATTGGTGAAGTTATGAACTTGCTTAGAAACTGCCAAATGGACGCTCGTAACGCAGTCATTGTTTGGAATATTTCACTAAATTTGCAACATGGGCTTTATGGGACCTCCCTCATGAACAGTGGCACTGTCATTTCATTAATTGGTCCCAAAAGGTGATTCCGTGCAGCGACTGCAAAATCACCTTTCAGGACAGAGAAATGAAATGACAGTGCCAGTGTTCATGAGGTGGGGTCCCAAGAACCCCATGTTGAACATTTGTGGCCAAAATTCCCAAAAATGGCTAAGATATCAACCTAAGTTGACCCCCCCGATTGGCTCCCATTATATAGCTTACCTTTGATTCTTCATTTTGCGGTTCGACTTTGCAGAGTGCAGACGTGTCCCAGTCCACAGAAGATGACAGTGCCCAACCCCAAAAGGTACATATGGAGTGAGGTGGGGGTGTGGGGAGGTGGGTTCACAGAGGGAGGGTTGGGATGGGGGAGGGGTGGTGACACAACGATTGACCACTTTCTTTTATACAGGTACCAAAAAAAAAAGTGAATGATGGTTTTCTTCTTTCACAGGGAACATTTTTTTTTTATTAATGTTGGCACACTGGGGTGGGCTCCCAGTATGCCACAATAGTGGGTGGGCATGCCGAAATGGGGATTGCGTACCTCAATTTTGGCAAATCATGTAGAATGGTTTCGGGGGAGGGGGCCCATCCAACACAGGGAGTGAACATCCCAGTGTCGGAAGAAAATAAAAAAGAAATTCGTCACACTGGGGTGGGCTCCTAGTATGCCACATTAATGGGGGGGGACACTTGCCAACACAGGGATTGGGCACCCCGATGTCGACATTTCGGAGTGTGTGGTGGGTGGCAGGAGCCACCATGTTTCGGCACACTGGGGTGGGTTCCCAGTGTGCCACATTTAATTGGGGGTGATACATGACGACACGGGGATTGGCCACCCCCTATGTCAGCTTTGCGGGACTGTGTGGCAGGCTGTAGGAGCCACCTTTGTGAAAAGCCGCTCTGTGGCTTCATTATTCATTAAAATGTTTCACCAGGAAAGGCACACTGAGCAAACATGTTGCTTGTAACTCCAGCCACGTACATTACAGTGCACTGTAATGCGTATGGCCGGAGTCTTGTCATCTGCCGCTGCAATGACGAAACTGAACCTGATTGCAGCAGCAGATTTCTTTCAACTGTTTGGCTCTCTTTGAAGTTTTCTGTCATTGCCAGCATGTTCACTGATTGGCAGCTGAGGGACGCACCCACTAAAGCATCCCCTGCGTTTGTCACAACACTGACACACCTCTGAAATGTGCTACTAGCACAAGACTTTGCTTGCACATGCGCACAAGCCAACATAAAAATTGAAACACACCATGAAGATTGCTTAAACCGACTTTGTAACAAATTCAATTGTAGAACTGTGATTTCTTCTATTTATGTAGAAACACGTTGAGATGCTAGAGATTAGAGAAGAGACTGGGGAATTATTTACACGTTTGAAAGACATACTACAAGACACTTTGGGAGTTACAGCACCATATGAACCAGAACAGGCATAATAACTGAAGTACAAGCTAAGCAGGAGGATAAACAGTTTGACTTGATAGCACAAGAATCTAGCCAGAAGATGTAACTTGCACCAGAACCAGAAATTAAAGGTTCAGTTGAAGTATTGCAATATGGGCAAACCCCAATGGAAGCACAACTGGCAGAAACTATTTTGCAGAAGGAAAGCCTGTGCAAGGTCAAGGAGAAAACTACCAGAACAAGAAAAGTGGAGAGGAAGCAAAGAAAGGCCAACAGATCATACAGCATGAGTAGATTGGTAGTGACAGTATGAGAAGGAAGCTGTGTTGTACACTTGTACTGCAGAGGGCTCTAGAATGGATCCAGAAAGATATGAATGAAAGACACCTTGTCTAAGGCTGGTGTTGTGGTAAATTCCTAAGATAAATAAGGGGAGAGACAGAGATGAACAAACTTCTACTCCCCAGAAAGGATCTTTGGTAGTTTTCCTGTGTTTCTAGGTGGTGGTGGTGGAGTGGTACCTGATGATAATACCCTGATACAGCTGGAGTAGAGCCCAGCTTGTTCGATCCCAAAAGAGTCCAGAGACAGAACAGAGAGGAGTCAGTTGAGTGGATTGAGGAGAGAGGGACACACAGACTGTGTAAACTGACAGTTGCATCTTCATCAGATTCATAGGAGTCATGAACCAAGGAACAGTGTATGATTCATGAGAAACAGAAACTGCTGGGCATGGAGCACAGAGACTAGAAAGAGTTGACTGTGACCCTACGAGAGACTCTGGAACAAAATGTTGAATGTCTGAATATACTGAGTGTAACAGCCCCTTGACTCACCTTGACTGTTCCGGGACCCTCGGGGTCCACTCTGCATACACCTCTGAGGGGGCTAGCCTGGATTCATTGGTGGGAAAGATACCTGGATAATAAAATGGTGCAGTGCCTCCACCTGGGGTAGTGATAAGTGATACCTATGGATAAAGTGCAGGTTACCGCCCCCAGAGAAATACAATAAATGCCCCCACAGTACCTACCCCCACAGACAGTAATAGAACACACTTTGCAATGACTAATAATACCGGATGTGTAACATAAACCAACTGAAATATTTGTTTTGGGGAGGGGGGAAGGGGGAAATAGCAAAAGAGTAATAACTGGTATGAACAATAATACTCCACACAGTATTTCTCACCTCCCACCTGCAGGTGCACCCGGCTTTTCTCTGAATGGCAGTTTCATAGTACACTCTGGCTATAACTGTGGGTACCACACCAGGGTGCTGAGAAGATGACAGTCTAGTGGCTTGAGCTAGGAAGCTGCCTAGGGGCCCAATAACTGTTTAAAACAAACAACTTTTTACTTTTCTGTGTAGGCGCAGCTGGAACTTTTGCACAATCCAGCCTAGAACATAACCCCCTCTGAGACCTGACTAGCTAGCTAGCTAGCTAACTAGTGTCCTAGCCCTGCGATGGACTAGAGGTGCCTTGTATAGAACTCTGCTCTAGAGGTGGTGAAAAGAGATGAGTGACACCAAGGTCTGAATTATTGCAGATAACATACCGTTACCCAGACAAGGAGAGGCAGGAGTCGACTTAGTGATTCAGTGCCCACAGGGCATTTATTTTGTACCAGAGGGAAGGGAGACACAGTCACAAGAGAAAGGAGGGATTGCCCGAGAACAATAGGGCATTAAACAGGGAAATACTTTTTTCTATGATTACTAAGATTATTACTACAAAAATAGGCTAGAGGCCTACTGCCACTCTTATTCTAAACTTATTCTACAATTCGATAACCTTAGGTGAGGATCAGGTGACAAAAGGCACTCAGAACTGTATTAGGGTAATTGTCACTATACACTTTCATCAGAGTCTAGATGTTACAAGAGTCCAGAGATCTGGCGTCTTCTTGTACACCGTCAATCTGCGATGGTAGCTACGAAGGGGCAAGCAAACAGAACAATAATTGCTTATATAATTCCCAGCAGGGACCTTGTCAAGGCCACTGGGTAGTGAGAGGTTTGTTAAACAGACCATAAGATTCTTCGGCAAAACCCACTCTCTCCGAGGCTGTCGGAATGGGTAACCAGAGCAGCTGGTTCCTGGAATACCCACTGATGGGCTGTCGGATTCCTACTGAAAACAAGGATTCCTCAGCTGAAACCCACTCTCAGGGTTGTCAAGGATGAAGAAAGAGATCAGGACCTGTGTGGCGATGAATCCAAATAGAGGACTACCACGACCTGAAGGATGCTGCAGCACTCCAAGGGCCAGCTAAACTCGGAAGGATTTCTGACAGGACCAGGAACCAGATGAATCTACAGAGATGATGGTTGATTCTACAATCCTAGGATCAGAACTAACACAAAAACAAAGAAACGGCGGGTGTGTCCTGTACTGGGCTTCGAGGGATTCGACTCTCGGAGAACGACCAGGAGGGGCGCAGACCAGGTTCTCCAGGATAAGCACACTCTTCTGTAGAGGGCAACCAACTTCAGGACATCTGGAACAAGAACCATACAAAACAACACTGGCACGGCTGTCGTGATGCATTTCGGCAGACGTGCCTTCGAGCTGTGAAAACAAGAAATGGTGGGTACGACTTCTGGCATGACTGGCGACGGACTCGACTTTGGCGGACGACACAGATGGAAGTGATGAGTTGATGGACGATCTCACAGGAGTGAAGGATGCTGAGGAGACGTCTCCTTCTGGGTAGAGACTGATTCTGAGTGAGGAGTATAAGAGGTCATACAATAGGACTGCAGTGTGGTAGAAGAGCGAGACTGTCCTCATACACTGGTAACGATGTAACTGAAAGATGCCAAGAGAACTGTGGAATGATACAATAATTTGCAAGGGGGAAGGGCAAATTATAAATTTAGGGGTAATTACTACTGGCGGGGCCAATATTCAGGTGCTTAGAGCAATAGTTCAGGTACTTAGAGCACTAGTTCAGATACTTAGGGCAATAGTTCAGATACTTAAGGCAATAGTTCAGATACTTAGGGCAATAGTTAGCCACAATCCAATACCACACAGTCCTGGTGCTTCTTAGCAAGTTCACAGTCTTTCAGGTATTTTAGCAATAACCATTGGATAGGCAGTACAGTTGTTGCAATACCTTCACAATATAGGCGAACTGAGCACCCTTGGATAAACCCCTTTTTCCTAAATGTAGGGTCTTCCTGACTAGGATCTGGCTACCCCTGAGCATTTTGGCTAAGGAAGCCCTTAGTACCACTAGGCTGGCTTGCCCTATTACACTAGGCTGGGGCCTCCCTTAGAACCACTAGGCTGGCTTGCCCTATTACACTAGGCTGGGGCCTTCCTTAGTACCACTAGGCTGGCTTGCCCTATTACACTAGGCCGGGGCCTCCCTTAATACCACTAGGCTGGCTTGCCCTATTACACTAGGCCAGGGCCTCCCACGAACCCTGCTTTACCTCGGGCCTAATGCCCTACTTTTACCTCGGGCCTGATGCCCTACAATAAACCGGGCTGGATGCCCTAAATACAGTGGGTCTGATACCCTCTTTATCATGTGCCTGGCTTGCCCCATTAAACCCTGGGCCTGATAGCCCTCTTGAAACTGGGCCTGGTGCTCCATTTTATAAATATAAGCTCAAAAGTGGTCGGGCCCCTTTAATTCTGCAGCTCTCTAAGGGCTGCTGTCACTCTATAATACATCGCGGCCCCTAAAGCATATTTATTAGGCCGCTATACTGGCCTTGCCTCTAAGCCACTCCTGTGGGCGTCACTAACCCGGCCCCCGCTCTTAATATTAAAATAACGAGGGTCCTCTCGACCCGGTGCACCTGCGGCACTCGGCTGCCTGTCTATGCGCCTAATGCGCTTTCTTTTCCCAAATAAATAAAACACACAGTCTTCCAGAAATGGGTGGTCAGCACAGCATGTGCTGCCACTGACTCACTGCTCTGAAGTAGGAAGGAGCATCGGGAGGTGACCGAGAGGCGGGAGGTATGCTGGCAGAGGGAGGGACAGATTCAGGCAGTTGGGGAGATGACTGGGGGCCTTGGAAGGCCGACCAAGAGAGCGATGTGATGTGGCTGGCAGGGCTGCTGAATTGGGGAACCAGAGCAAACTAAAACAAAAGGGGAAGGGCAAAATAAATGAATGGAGGGGCTGTTCAGCCCAACACGCGGCAAGCAGGCGAATTCTTCTTTTCGGGGGGGGGGGGACCGCCAGACCCGGCAGCAACCGGAGCACACAGTGGACTGGAGGAGGGGACTCACCACGGAGTCAACAGGACTGGCTACACGACCCCAGGTAAGCCACAAGTCACTGTCTCACTCCTGTGATCCTCTCGACTACACAGTCCAGCACAACAACTCTTAACTGTTAACTGTCCTTTTTTTTTAAAACGGACACCCCTTTATTTTAAAAGTGCTCTGGGTTCTGATTCTCGAACCCCGAGTTCACGCCCAGCAAACTCTAAGAACTTGACGGAGGCACCACGCGCAGGCCAGTGGTAGTGAACCTGGCGTGTGGGTGCCCATTCTCCTGCTGCTTGCTCTGGGAGGGGAGGTTGAACGGAGCAGGCAGGCAGCAAGGAGAAGAAAAAAAATTGTACTTTGCATGCCAAAAGCTCTTCCTAATGTTTTGCTATGCACACAAAGAGGGACCCCTGGGGTATTTTAGAACCCCCCTCCCATAGTTCTATTTTTCTTACTGGGATGCCCCAACTTTGGGGCATTACACTAGAAACTCCCCTGAGCCACAGCCCAGGGGTACTTACAGTTCAAAGCTTCAAATGTGGGTTGCAGAAATTTTATTCATGGTACTATGCGGGTATCAGAGGTTTGCTGGTGGAGCACCACAGTAGCAGGTCACTGGGAGGCAGCAGATGGATGAAGAAATGAAGAACACTGATCTGCACCTGTCAGGGCTTTGTAATCTGAATCTCTAAGGCCTTTGTGGACAGTGTTCACCTGGCAGGCCTCTTGACATCTTCCTCTCTGCCGCCTCTTCAGTGATCTGGGGACAGAGCAGACTTGGTCCCCTTGACTTTTCTGCCTGGCTGCCACTGCTGGACAAAGCACTTTCAGCTGGATAAGTGGCTCAGTCTCTTGCCCAGCACACACAGTTACTCTGGCCGGCAGTGATACAGCAGTCTTTAAATCTCTAACCCCTTCCGGGGGAATACAGGCTACTCAGACTTCACTCTCTGCTGCTGAACTATTTGTTTCAAAGCTACACAATTTACAGTCTCTGCTTTCACACTGCAGCTCCAAGCTCTCTCTGGCTGAAGATTACAGCTTCTCTTCCTCTGCAGCAAACTCCAAAATCTCTTTCTCTGTTTTCTGGCAAGAAGCTCCAAATTCTTGTTCTCTGGGCAGCAAAACTTCCAAGTCTCTTTTACTGTTGTCAAACTTCTAAAGTCTCTCTCTCCCGACAGTCCTGTCTCCCTCAGGCGCTCTTTCTATTATGAGTTAACTGGGGCCGAACAGGCCATTGGGTTTTAGGTACAAGCCTTTCAGTTAGGAAGACCACAGCAGTCACTCCTGCATGCTCCACTTTGGATCTCCCCAACCAATCTCTCCTTTGGTGGTAAAAGTCTCTTTCTTGATTAGCCGCAGTGCTTCCAGGCATTTTGGATGCCCTCTGACACTTTACCCAGCAGCCCCCCCTGCTGCAGAGTCCCATGGGGGCTGCAATATTTGTTTACATTTTTCTTTTCTGTACATACACTGCCCATATATTTATTATTAGCCCTTGAGGGGCAGAAAACACCTTCCCCCATGCCTGGAGGAGTATTTCTGCTGATCCCCTGCTCTGCTGCCTGCACTGGAGCTGGGGACATATCTAAATATTGGCTGAAGTCAAATACACACATTTGAGCTGTGGTTCTTTTCATTTCTTCTCCCTTGGCGGTTGTGCATGTGCAGAAGGCGTGCGCCACCATAGCTTTTTATTTATATTTCTGCAGTCCCATTTTCTGTCTTCTTGGTACCACTCCAGCACTCCCCAATTGTGCCCAGAAACATAATCAGACCTCAGCCCCTCTCTTGCCATGGAGCCGCAGAACAGGATTTAGGCAGCATTAGCCATGAGGAGTACACTGGGTGCGCTGGCCCAAATCCCACCCAGGACCACTGACGTGACACCCACAGGGCCACAGACCCAATACAGGTAAGCCCCTAAAGTAGGAGGGAGCTTACATGTAGGTGAGCAAGTATTTTTGTTTACTTAATTTAGTTGCAGTCAGGGAAATGCATGAAGAAAAACTATTTTGTTCTCTAAGTTAATGCACCTCGAAACTTTTTCTGACAGCAAAGAAGTAGTACGGCTGCAGGAGGAGAAAAATCCTGCAGACAAAATTGGGTACATTCTTTTGTTTTATGATTTAAGGACATAGACAGACTAGACTACAGAAGACTCAGGCAAATCCAGAAATGGTAGCTCATTAATGCTGGAACTGCTGGTCAGATACTTCAACTGTGACATCAAGATCCCACATTAACTTTGAATATGCTGAATAATTAATTGAGTGGAACTTGGAAGCTCTGAGCAATTAAAATAAAATCACTAATAAGACTTTCACCTGGTAAATAAGTGAGAAAAAGAAAGCAAGGGGAGGGGTAGTAAGGATAAGGAGGGTGGCAGAGGGGACTGCACAGAACAGGACCAAGAAAAAGCAGACATCCTGACCAGGTACTTCTGGTCATTCTTCACAGTGGGGGGGGTGGCAAGCACCAGGGAGCAGCAGGAACAAAAGGTGGATATAAGCCCACTTTCAGAGGATAGATTCTGGAAAGGACTTCCCTCTCTGAATTTGATAAAGTCTAGGGGACTGGACCGATACAGCCAAGGGTACTAAAGAACTCAGGGAGGTGTGAGCTGCCCCACTGATGGCCTTATTCAACAGCTCTCTGGAAATAGGCATGGTTCTAGAGGACTAGAGCACAGCAAATGTGGTCCTTCTTACATAACAGTGGCAGCAGGGAGGATGCTGGCAACTACAGGCCAGTCTGTCTCACCTTAGTGGTAGGGAAATTAAGGGAGACCTTTTTAAAGGAAAAGGTGATAGTGTCTTGAATCCAGTAGGCTGCAAAATCATAGGCAGCATGGATTCATAGAGGTTATGTCATGCCAGATGAATCTGATTGATTTTTTTGACTGGGTGACCAGAGAAGTAGATCAGGAGAGGGTAGTGAAAGCGGCCTATCTGGGCTTTAACAAGGTCTTCAACACTGTGCTTCACAAAAGACTGATAAAGAAACTAAGCAGCCTGGTGGTGGGATCCAAAGTGGTGAACTGGGTTAGAAACTGGTTAACGGCTATGAGACAGAGGGTGGTCATTGATGGCACTCTAATGATAGGTGAGTGACATGCGGATCCTCAGTACTAGGACCAGTCCTCTTCAGTGTCCATAAGTGACATTGCAGAAGAACAAGAAGGGAAGTATACATTTTTTTGGATGACAACAACATCTGTAAAAAGGTGGGCACTCAGGAGGGCATGGAGAGAATGCTTAGGGATCTTGACAAATGCAAGGAGTGGTCAGGAGCATGGCAGTTGGGGGTTTAATGCCAAAAAGTGCAAAATCCTGCAGCTAGGGTGTAGGAACCCTGGAGCTCAGTATAGGATGGGGGAGGTACTGACACTCGCTAAGCTGGACAGGGATATTGTGATTATCATACTTGATGACCTCACAGTGGCAGGGCAGTGTGACAAAGCAGTGGGAGGGGCCAGTGGGATGTTGCTATACATAGAAAGAACTATGTACAGCAGCAGAAGAGAGGTGGTCTTGCCACTATATTGCTCGCTGGTGAGACCCTACCTGGAGTGGTGAGTCCAGTTCTGGAGACCATACATCAGAAAGGATATGGTACAGGGGTCACATCCAATAGCCCTATGAGTAAAGACTGAGGGATCTCAACACATACGCTCAGGAAGAGAGGCGAGTGAGATGGAACATCATAGAGACCTACAAATACTTCACAGGGGTGAACAGGGTGCAGGAAAGGAGTCTCTTTCAAATGAGAAAAAGCATCTGGACCAGAGGGCATATGATGAAGCTGGGAAGAGGGGAGTTTTAGAGGAATGTGAGGAAGTACTACATTACAGAAAAAGTGGTGGATGCCTGGAATAGACTGCCAGCAGAAGTGGTGGAATCAAAAGCAATGGGGGGCTTCAAGCATGTGTAGGATGGACATAGGGGAATATTAGGTCTGCAGAGACAGACTAAGCAGGGACCATCTGGGCAGACAAAGTGGGCCAAACAGTCCTGTTCTGCCCTATGTTTCTAACTGAGCCACATTTTCTGTTGTAATATTTTTGGATTTTATTTTTACAAGTTGAACAGAAATGCCTATGAATTTTGTTTCTTTTGGGAAAGGAGGGCTAAAATACATTTTCCTGTTTTCAGCCATGTCTTGTTGGATGGGGAACAGGAAGTACTGGCTGAATCAGAATAAGCTGTCTGTGGATTAGTGAATGGGGAAACTCCCTTAATCTTTTTGAGAGGTGTCACAGTATCTTTAACATTCACCTGAACAACCATAGAAAGGGCAGACAGTACCTTGTTTAACATCTCATCCAAAAGAAGGCACCTTACAACAGCCCACCACCCCCCAAACATCATGCTGGGTCATTGATATGGTTGCTTACAAGTAACCAAGGGGAGACTGCTCCCTGCAGAGCCACCAGTGTTACCCTCTACAGCACCTGGTGTTTGTTGCGGGTCTCCCATTTGACTTTGAAAAGGCCCAGACCTGCTTAGCTTTTGAGATGGGATGGAATAAGGTTCCAAAGTGGTAAGGCTGCAGGACTATAAAGAAGACTTTGGATTATCTCAAGGGCATTGTAATTGTCAGCTGTAGGTTAGCAATAAGACCTGACAGGGTGTGCAGTTCTGTGGGATACCTGCATGCCCAAGGTGTAGTGAGGCTGGATGCCACAAGTGGAAGGCCTTACAGCCCTGGAAGGTTGGGTGTTCCCCAACAACACACATCCTGAAGTGTCTTTTTACACTTAAAAAATGGGTTGCGTTGCCCCAACACAACCCATTTTCTTTTTTTTTTTTTTTTTTTGAGTTAAATGTTTTATTGTATTTAAAAACACAACAAAAAATGTAGGAAACACAACACTTCAGTTATAACTATGTACAGTACAGAGACCTGCAAGTAGCATAATAGTCTTCACACATATGTGTTAACTAACTATAGGCAAAAAAAGAAAAAAGTTATAGGTACATCTCTTGGACCATAGGAAGCATATCTGTCTGGGCTATAAAAGTGCACAGGTAACTGAGAAGGTTGGTAATCCACACTTATATTAGAGGCACCTACCTCAGTTTCTGCAAAGAATCCAAAACCATAAGAAGGTATTCCTGTTGATTAGACAAGGCTTCATATGCTTCGGTAGATGTACCTTCCAATGGCTGATTCAGAGGAAGTGCCTGAAAGAGATGGAGAGAGGGTACCACAAAGTAACTGAGGGAAATTATTGCTTCTAGATGTGGAAAGTGCATATCTTTATTTCTGTACTGTGCTATCTGCAGGAGGGCAGAGTAGACGTAACAATACAAAAGTAACAATAATAACTGTATTATCTACTGAAATAAGGACAATGGGAGCCCATCATATAGTGGCGCCCTGAATTGTGCTATAAAAGAATAAACTATTTGCAATACTGTCGTCCTGTATGTGGGAAGAAATGTGATGTCACATCATTTTTATGTAGGCGCGCTTGCGCAGCCAACATCTTGTGGTAGTGCAGATTTGGAGGCGCAGTCGCTGTTGGGCGAATGCACGGCACGCACCAGTAGGTGCATCCCTCATTCCCCAATCAGCCTCCATGTGGGCGCCACACCATGCATACTAATGTGGAAAGCACATCTAAGGAAAGGTCTGCTGCAATGCGAGCAAAGCTCGTCACATGCAGCGGACCTTCCTACGTGCTTTGCCAGCTACAAACATGGCGGCACAGTGGCCCCTAAACTTCAGGGGTGCCCAGTCCCCCCGGTTGGCTTATCCTGCCCCTCAAGTATGTGCCGAAGTACTCCCCATCAGCAGAATGTGTCCCCCCTCCTTTTTTGCTTGCCGAGGGGGTGCCCAATCCCCCTTGGCTCATGCGCCCCTCCGCTTTCGTTGTTTGCCGACAGGGGTGCCCAATCCGTCCCCCCCTTTTCCCACTTTAATGTGCCAGTGCGGGTGCCCACTCCCCGTCGGTATTCCCCCCTTTCTTCAATGCCGATGGGGGTGCCCAATCTCCCTCCGGCTACTGTACCCCCAAAAAAAGAAACCACCTGTAAAAAAGAAAGCTGTCTGCGATGTTTTTTTGTACCACCTGTAAACAGAAAATGGGTCCTCGTGGTCTCCCTATCCACCACCCGCACCCATCCACTGCACACCCTTCTTCCCCACACCCCCTTCACCCCATACTTACCTCCGGAGCTCAGCGCAACGATCTTCAGTGGACCTAGAACACATCTGCACTCTTCAAAGCCAACCGTGAACTGAGGAAATGACGGTAAGCTGTATAATGGAATAAATAGGGTTTTTCAACTTTAATGCATATCTCTGGCATTTTTTGGAATGTTTGCAACAAATTTTCAACATGGGATTTTTTTGGACCACTCCTCACGAATTCTGTCACTGTTATGATGTTAATCGGTCCCGAAAGGTGATTTCGCAGTGACTGCATGGAATCATCTTTCAGGACTGATTAACGCATGAGACAGTGGCAGTGTTCATGGGGTGGACTCTCAAAAGCCTATGTTGCAAAATTCAGTGGAAAAAATTCAAAAAAAATGGCTGTTCTGACATCGTTGTGCAGACACTCGCACACTTTCGTAACCAGCCGAATTCACAATATTTTCATGCCAGATTTTCAACATTGTCATTTTTGTTCACCTCCTTGTGAACAGTACAGCTGTCATTTTTCACATCCTGGCTGAAATGTGTTTCCGCACTTCTGGCACACAATACCGCGGTCTCTGTGGGAAATCAGTGTTCGGGACAGATTATGAAAATTACAGTGACACTGTTCATGAGCAAAGGTCCTAAAATGCCTATGTTGAAAATTTGGTGATGATACTCCATAAAATGACTGTTACGAGCATGCGTTGAGCAGTTTGCATGCATGTTCGTAACATTGTGCATTTGTAATATTTTCGCTCTGAATTTTCACCATTGGCATTTTTCCTCACCTCTTGATGAACAGTACAGCTGTCATTTTACATATCCTGCCCGAAATGTGTTTTTGCACGTCCGGTGCAGAATAGCTTGGTCGCTGTGCAAAATCACTTTTTGGGACAGTTTGAGGAAATGACAGTGACACTGTATGTGAGCAGAGGTGATAAAATGCCTATGTTGAAAATTTGGTGCTGAAACTCCATAAAATGACTGTGTTACAAGTGTGCGTTGCGCATTTCCCACGCACCCTTGTAACCTCGCAAATTTGCAATATTTACATGACACATTTTCACCACTGCCATTTTTTACACCTCCTCATGAACAGTACAGCTGTCATTTTTCACATCCTGCCAAAAATGTGTTTCTGCACTGCACTACCAAAGCCAATGCCAGCGCAACAACATTCGGCATTGACAAATGCTTGTTATAGTTTTATGCTAGTAGTTTAGTTAAGCAGTACTTTCGTAGGAGGGAAGTCTAGTAGTACATATTAGAAAAAGTTCAACTGATACCTGCTCTGAAAGCCAGATAGGCCATGTAGGGGGCCCAGCAGAGGTGGAAATTTGGTAGTTACCCTTTTATCAAATGGGAGCGTCTATCTAATTCAAATATAGTAGCAAGTGCTGGTAATATTTCGGTCACATTGGACGTAGTGGGGCTTCTCCAATTTTTAAGAAGGATACATTTCACTTGCATGCTGAGCAGCATTAACTATCTGAATTCATGGGGGCTAAGATTTGGGGCTTCAGATTTAAGGCCCAGTAGCATAAGGGGAGCACTGGGAGGGACAGTGCGTTGCAGGATTTTGTTGGCTGCTTGGAGAACTGACTTCCAGATGTCTGTGATTAAGGGACAGAGCCACAGGATATGGTAGAGGTCTCCTCCAGATTGGAGACACCTCCAACAATTGTCATGTGGGAGTACCTTCATCTTCTTGAGCATAGTGGGAGTTCTGTACCATGAATGCGGTATTTTGTTATGAATAAGTCTGCTCCGGGCGTCTGTATAGACAGTGTGTCCTACCTGCCAGCATCATTTCCATTGATGATCTGTGATTGATATTTGCAAGACCTTTTCCCATTTGGCCTTTGAGGATTGGTTAGGGGTGGGCAGGGTATCCCTAATTAGGGCATATAGGGTCCCAGCCGTACATTTTTGTAAGGTGAGCCATGTGTGCATTGGGGGTGTTAGGTCATTTGTAAAAATTCCCCTTGTGAAGCAGAATTTTAGGGCATCTCTGATTTTAAGAAATTTCTAAAAATCAGAGACAGGTAAATTTCACTTATGTTGTAGTTGTTGGAAGGTGTCCACCACTAGAGAACCTTTCACCAATACATCTTACAGAAATAGAATACCTTTTTCTTGCTATTATGCCCATGTTACAGGCAGACCACCTATAGTGATACTGGGGTTGTTCCATATAGGAGTATATAAAAGGAGAAGGGCTGAAATATTTAATTTTTTGTGTAGGATTCACCAATACTTAATTGAGGGACCTATAGTGGGATGAGATAGGAGATACTGGGTGCCCCAGGCCATAGCAGAGTAGCTGCGATGGGAGAGCCGCTTAAGGTTTGTTCTATTAGTAGCCATTGAGGGTAATCCTTAGAGTGGGTCTGAAACCATTTCATAGTCTGGATACACTGGCATGCTATCTTGTAGCCCTCCATCCAAGGGAGACCCCATTCTCCATGTTTCCAGTGTGCTCAGAGTGTGTTCTTGCCGAATTGGGGTTTGGCATTGCCCCATAGAAAACAGACAATAGTTTTGCCTAGTTTTTGGAGTCATGGTGTGAGAAGGGATAGGGGGATGTGTGACAAGTAAATGGAAGAATATAGGTGCAATCAACGTCTTAAAGGTAGCAATTTTGCCAGCAAGCATGAGGTTAAGATGAGACCATCGGTCTAGTTCAGCTTTGCAATTAGTTATCTGGGGGCCTAGGTTATTATCCTACCACTTCTCAATATTGGCTGCTACTTTGATTTCCAGATATGTAATAGTGTGTTGGGACCATTTCAGACCATGGTGGGACATGGTGTGAGGGAGGCAGTTAGAATTAAGAGGGAGAATCTCTGTTTTGCCTTGGCTAATTTTGAGCCCAGAGATATGGGAGAAATGTTTTAGTAGTGTAAGAAGAGGGGGGAATAGATTTCGGAGCATCTGCTAGGATCACCAGTAAGTCATCTGCATACATTAAGGTTGAGGGCTGTGGCTGTCCTGACCCAATGCCTGTTATGAGGGGGTGTTGTTGGATCGCTGCAGCCATGGGTTCCACCACTAGGAGAAACAAAAGTGGGGATAGAGGGCATCCCTGTCTGGTATCTCCGTAGAGTTGAAATGGCTCTGATATTATAGAATTGGTGAGTACCTTGGCATGGGGGGGGATGTGTATAAAGTTTGTTACAGCTGTTCCAAACTGAGGCCCAAATCCAAAATGTTGAAGAACGGTCTGAAGGTAGTCCCATTCAACAGAGTCGAAAGCCTTCTCAAAGTCAATCACCAATGCTGCCACAGGTGTGGAAGCGGTTTTTGCTAGGTGAATGAGGTTGAGAAGGGTTCAAAGGTGGTCTGTATTGTACCTGCCTTTTACAAATCCCACTTGGGAAGGATGTATAAGGTGTGGGAGTATAGGGTTTAGCCTGTTATCCAACACCCTAGCATACACTTTATTGTCAGCATTAATCAGTGAGATAGGGCGATAGCTGGCCGCTTCCTCAGTGGGGTTTTCCTTTCTTTGGAAGAATGGTGATGATGGCATCTCAGAGAGTTTGTGGTAAAATGCCCTTAGCTTCAACTTCTATGAAGACTTGGCATAGCAGGGGGGGAAATCATGGGGGATAGTGCCTGGAGATAGTCCACTGGGTATCCGTCTCTTCCTGGCACTTTCCCTTTTTTGAGGGCCATTAAGGCTGTGGAGACTTCCTGTGGTGTAAGGGGGGCTTCTAAAGTAACATTATCAGAAAGGGAAAGTTTGGGTAGCCTGATAGAATGGAGAAAGGCCTAGGTATCTGAGGTAGCTGCAGGCCTGGAAGAGGTATATAGGTGAGAATAGAATGCTGCCATAATTTCATTCACATTTTGGGGATTAGTTTGAACAGTAACAGTGTTTGGGTTTTTCAGCCCAGCTATGTATCTGTGTGACTGCTGTTTATGGAGTTGGAAGGCTAGAACCCTTCCATTTTTGTCCCAGTACGTGCAGCGAATTCTAAGGAGAGCTAGGTCCGCTTTCCTGGAGATTAATTAATTAAGTTTTATGCATGTTTGCTGGACTCTTCTTCCACACTCAGAATGAGGGTAGGGTGGGGTAGGGCCTTCAACTCTTGTTCTGCGGTAAATTACTCACTTTCGAACAAGGTAAGTTCATTCTCTTTGCATCATCTTCTGTGAGCTGCATACGCGATAATTTTGCCTCACATAGTAGCTTTATAGACCTCCCAAGTATTTGGGGCTGAGGTCTCAGAAATGGGATTTTCTTGAAGGAAGAGTTGGGTTTCAGATTTGGCCAATTCAACAAATTTTGAGTCATGCATAAGGAGGGGATCTAGTCTCCAGGATGGGGACTGTGGGGTGGTTGGGCCCCAGAGCAGAGTCAGCGGTACTGGGGCATGATCTGATATGACCATGGGAAGAATATTGGTTCCTAGGACACACTGCATGATAGATTGGGATATTAACCAAAAATACAGTCTACTAAAGGAGCCATGTACCCCAGACTGAAAATTATAGTCACGGTCTGAGGGATGGACTAGGCACCAGATATCGACCAACTGGTATTCACAGCTGAGGTCCAATGTGGCCTGTACTCCCCGGGTATGGGATCCTTTCCCATGCTCACTTCTGTCTAGGGTAGGGACAAGGGTTAAATTAAAGTCCCCCCTCACCAGCATTGGTATATGGGGTTTCGCCATTGTCCCCAATTTTGCATTGAGATCCATAACGAAGGAGGGGTTATCCTCATTGGGAGCATATATGCTGGCTACTAGGAGTTGACCATAGGGTGTGTCCAATATAGCCATCACCCTCCTACCTTGGGGATCAGCTTTGCTATGCAGGATTGTCCAGGGGAGGGATTTATGAATTAAAATAACCATGCTTCTCTTTTTTGTAGGAGCACTAGCATGGACTTCTGACCCCACCTAGTCCTTCATCAAGTATTTGTGGTCCTGCTTGGTCAGTTTGGTTTCTTGCAGGAAGGCAATCTGGGTTTTTAGCCTCTTTAAATGAGTTAGGACTTGTTTCCTCTTTGAAGGAGAATTAAGACCCCTGACATTCCATGTTATAAAGGAGGTTTCACTCATGTTCAGGCCAGTATCGGAACATGGTAACTGAAATAGTATAAACAATAGGCCACGGAGAAGGTTCATCAGGGGAAGAGATTTGCCACAGGTTCTGTGTTATTTTAAGTTGCAGGTTCAGAGGGGTGTTGGTTGATAAAGTAAATACATGGATAAACATACTTCTGGACATGCATTTTGTAAAAAAATATCAAAGTAGATAGAAATGACAGTAATAACACAAGAATATATAAATTATCTGAACTATTTACATTGATGCGCAACCTTGTGCAGTGGCACTAGTGGGTAATATAGGTTGAGGTCTTAACGTCCTCTGTGGTCTACCCACCTAGCCTGTCAGAGACAGGTGGAGAACCTGGAGCTCCGAACGTGTGGGTGGGCCCAGGGTGAGTGATGCTGTCCCCTGGGAGTTAGATTATTTTTATTATTTTTCATTTAGTTTTTGTTGACCAGGTAAGTGCACTAGACAAATTCTGCCTATTTTCAGGCATGACCTGGGGAAGGGGGATACAGATGAATAGCAACTGATTTTAAACCAGATTAAGCTGTTGTGGTATTTTAGTGAATGGGGGGAAATTTGGTCAGGGCACTGGGGAAATTCCCCTACTCGTCAGTAGGGGGAAAGTTCATCTCCCTGACTGAAGTCCAACATGGCGGTTATGCAGGTCAGTGAGCACCGACAGGATGCTGTGGAGATAGAGATTTTGGAAGAGGACGTGTGGAGACGAGATTTGGCATGTCTGTTGTTGAATTCTTCTCGGGTCAGTGCTGGGGTATGTAATGCAGCTGTGTTGGTTTCAAAATGCTCGAATGTGGACTTACCGCAGGATGCTATGTCGAGCAACAGTGTTGACAAAGAGTCTATTGGTTTACCGTTGCCTCAAAGTGAGACTCCTGGTACAGAGGTCGCTGATTTACTGCAAACCCTAGATGCTGAGGAACAGGTATTTTTCTCTTGGAAAATGCGACTTCAGAAACAAATTAGGGATTTATGTTTGGGTACAGGGCTGCAGTCTGTTATTTCCGTTAGGTTGGGTGACACTAGCAGGGAAGTTGGACGCACCTCACAGAGTTCATGGGCGGAGACCATTGAAAGGGAGGAGAGTCTAACCTTGCATCTGAATTCAGGGACAACAGCTATTGCATCTGAAAAAGTAAATGAGGGTGTTAAACAGCCTGGACTTAGACGCGCTGGATTATCCTCGGATGCAAATGAGCTTAAACCGAAGCCATGGTCGGTAGATGATGCTCTTACTGCTGCAGGCTGGGAGCGTGTGGAGTCCTCAGGTCAGTGGGTTGCGGAGAATTCCCCTATTTGTATGCCTACTGTGAGCTGTACTGCTATGGATTCTGCCTTAGAATTGCAGGAGGAACTCCAGCTGACACAGAATCCAGTTTTGCCGGTGGCTAGTGCTCTGGCGCCTGATTGCAAACCTGCAGGCACGGCATTGTCAGGAGCACTTCCCAATGTTGAAATGCCAAAACCCCAGAGGCCCCTGAATCTTTTACAAAGAGCTGCTCCTCGGTCTTATTCCTCTCTTTTTAAACTGCTGATTTATCCTGCTAAACGACATAATGCAGTCTTACTATCCTATGCTGGGGGCATGCAGGACCCACCTTATAGACTGTTTGTGGCAAAAGCCCTCTTAAAGGACTCAATGCAATTTTTTGCTACTGAGTTGTATGCCCTAATGCATGTTTCTGGGGAAACTACATTTGATGTGAGCTTTAAGACAGTATCTGGTTTGGAGAGGTTTTGGTTGAAATACTCTCAGTTGAAGAAATCTGCTTTATGGGCTCCTTTTATAGGTATACCCTTGTCTAAACCTGCGCAAAAGGTTATTACGGTACTGTTTCGGAATGAGGGAGTCAGTGTGAATGACTTAATTTATTGGTTGAAACAGAGATATACTATTATGGAGGATCCTGAGGCCATTTTGGACTCCAAGAACATTTGGCCGGGGGTGGAAGGTTAAAGTTCTACTTAAAACTACTGATACAGGGGTGCATCATTTACCAAATTCTTTTTTCTTAGGGAGGGATCGTGGAATATTATTTTATGCAGGGCAGCCAAAAATGTGTTACAAATGTTTGTGACAAAGCAAGGTGTAATGTTTGTGGGGAACTGGGACATTTGGGATTGGACTGTACTAATGAATGTAAATGCAATCTTTGTGATGAATTAGGTCACACTTTCCAAAATTGCAAGTGGGCAACACACAATCTTCCTGATCAGGCTGCTGGGAATGAGCAGCACTTGCTCATTACCCTGACTCAAAAGAGAACCTTGGGCACCACTAAAAGTTTAGCAGCTACAGAGCAGGTTGTGGTGACTCTGCCTCTTGATCAATTTGATGCAGAGGTGATTGAATTGATGACCCATAAAGAGGAGGTCACGCAGAAGAATGTGGGGCTTCTCCCTCAGCAGATGGAGATTGTACATACGGAATCTGTTGGGAGGGATGGGGATTTGGAAGTAGCCTCTACTTCGTCGATGGAGGTTCCTGAGAATCTTATGCCCCCACCCCCACTACCTTTGGATAAACCAGAGGGCTGGACTCATATTCCCATACACCATGCCAGGGCTTCTGCTCTGAGATGACAAGGAAATTCTCTTCCTGTGTCCACTAACAATAAATTTGACATCTTGCATTCAGATAGCACTGTTGAAGAGTCTGATGATTCCTCAGTAGCCTCCTCCGTGCCAGAGGCTGCTTCTAATTCTGAACATATGCTGTTTGAGAAGGGTCCTCAAAAGAAGAAGGCTAAATTGAAGAGACAAGCTTCAAGAAGAGGGAAGTATAAATGATTGCTTTAAATAGTGCTAATTCCCTTCTCCTGTTACACCCTCAATGTTAACAGCATTAAGAGGGTAAGCAAATGTAGGATAGTTTTTTTCCTTTTGAAAACTTTATCTTTTGGTATTTATTTTTTGCAGGACGTTAGATTTCACGCTTTAAAAGAGCTTCAGCAGGCCTCTTGAGAGTGGGTTATGGGGCCTTCTTATTGGTCCTTTGGACAAGATATCTGTTCAGGTGTAGGAATTTTGTTTAGGCTGCCTGAATTCAAGTTGTTGAAAGTCTATGATTTGCTGCCTGGTAGATCGCTTGTTTTAGACGCTGTAATACAGGGTGAGGCCTTTAGATTGATTAATTTATACGCACTGCAATCTAAGGCAGGTAGATGTGATTTATTTAAATTACTTCAACCTTTTTTATGTATCTCGCATCATTTAATTTTTGCTGGAGATTTCAATTGCCCTCTGATCGCAAAGACCCTTAACATGTATCGTGATTCTCATTTTTGGCAAATTTGAAAGATTCCTTTTATGATTATCATAAAAGGCATGTTCCTACTTTTCAAAAATGTTCCCTAATATCCATAATTGACTAAATCTTCATATCTCGTTATCTGCCTATTTTAGGTGTGGAGAATTTTCCTGTGGAATTTACAGATCATAGAATTGTGGAAGTTAAAATTGGAAACCCTTTAACTGTCAAAAGAGGTCCTGGGTTTTGGAAAATGAATATTTCCTTTTTTGTCTAATGTGTATTTTTTGGGCCTTCTAAAGGATTTTATCAACTCCAGGAAGTCTGTCTTTGATTTCTTTGATGATCCTTGTTTATGGTGGGAGGATATTAAATTGGATCTTCGGAAGCTTTGTAAGCAGTTTAGCAGGATTCATTCAAATGGGACCTATTTTTTATACCTGCAAAATAGGCTTCAGCTTCAAAGATTGCTGTCTCTGTCTGCAGAGATGGGACATTCTTTCACTGAACAAATAGCTCAAGTGTCCCTTGTGATGAGACAATATCATGCTCGTAAACCTAAGTCTTTAGAATTTCAGAATACCTTTGGTACACGGGGAAAGGTAGAGGTAATATGCCCCTACGAGAGTTATGCTAGAGCTAGAAAAGCCAAAGAAATGACATCCCTTCAAGGGCTGGATGGTAATTTGTATACGGATAAGTTGGCTCTTTTGAAAATTATGGGAGACTACACCAGAACTATGTATCCCCCTTTAGATCTGCCGACGGGAAATATTTCTAACTATTTGTCGGATTTGGTAATCCCGGACTTAGACCCTGCCTTACTTGAAAAGATTTCTAGACCTCTTCAGGTGTCTGAAGTCGTGGAGGCTTTGCTGACTTTGAAATCAGGTAAATCACTGGGGCCGGACGTCCTTCTGAATGAAATTTTACAACTTTTGCTGCCAGAGATTCTCACGGAAGTGACATTTATCTTTAATCACATTCTAACTACTCAAACTATTCCACTTTCTATAAATATGGGGATTTTGATTTTTTTTTTAAAAAGGGAGTTGCTACTAAACTTGATAATTGGAGACCTCTTTGTTTATTGAATTCAGAATTTCAACTACTGTCTAAAATTTTGGCTAACAGACTGAAGCTTGCGGCATCGGTTGTAATTTCCCGAGCTCAATCTTATGCTGTCCCAGACAGACGTATACAAGACCATCTTTTACTTCTAAGGGAAGTAGTGGAGTATGGTAAACGGGGGATGGTGGATGGGTTTCTGGTTTCATTAGACCAAGAAAAAGCTTTTGATAGGGTGAGTCATGAATTTCTTTGAAAGTATTATTGCATTATCGAATACCATCTTTAGTGGTTGACTGGTTGAAATGTATTTATAGAACAACCATGGTAATTCCAGTTTTTTTTTTTTTGTAATTTAATGTTTATTAAAGTTTCCAACATACAGTACATCATAGTCACGGTACATAGAATGCGAACATGTACTTTCAGCATATCCAAGGAAGAAAGGGAAAGGAAAAAAAAAAAGGAATCCCTTTCCCTCCGCCCACCCCTAGGTGCATTGAAAAAATTGTCCTACCCCATGATGAGAACCCCCCCACATTGTCTTACCATCCCCCCATTACCCCTCACCCATCCCAGGCTAGGTTGTCCAGAGTCTTGCTTTACAAAAAGCCTCTATTCTCAAAGGTTCATTGTGTTTATGGCATTTGCAGAGAGTATAAAGTTAAGAGCAGGGCTCAGATTTTATTAAATTTGCTCAATCTGTTGTGCAAACTGGCTGTCATCTTTTCCATTCTGATATTGACCAATAATTCTTCCAGCTATCTGACATATGATATTGCTTGTTATCCTTCCAGTGTCTGAGCACCAGTTTTTTGACTGACATGGATATAAGAGCTATATGATATTTGTGTATGCTTACTGGGATTTCTGAGTAATTTCCTAAAAGGCAGATTTCAACCATAAACAACTCATCAAGTCCCAACAAGGGATCTGCTCTTTGTTTGATTTGCGACCATAGGGGGGCTATTTTAGAACAGTGCCAGAAAATGTGTACTAGATTGCCCTCACCCTGGGTGCACCTCGAACAAACGGCAGAGGAGGCATTGTCAAACTTGGCTATCTTATGATATCTCTATCATTAACTCTATTTTCTATTTTAGTGTGCATTTAATATAACCATTTTGTTTTGCTTTTATCTTATGAGGGGTATAATATAAGTTATGCAAGATTTGAAACTGCATAAGTCTGAGCCTATCTTGAGTAATGAGTTTGTGGCATCCTTGCCAGAGTTTCTCCCAGTTGATAGGTGTCTCCGGAAGGAGCATTGTCCAATAATCAGCAGGTCCGTAAGGTCTGGGATAAACTTTGTTGCATAGAACTTCAAAAATCTTAGATACTGCATGTGGGAGGCCCACTATTTGAACCAAATCCACCCAGAAGGGGGGATCCCTAGCATCTGGGGATTTACCCCAAAAGTTTTCACCAGGATATGTCACAGTTGGAATATTTTAAAAATATTAGAGGCCGGAATCCCTAACTTATCTAGAATTTCTGTAAATGAAGACCATTTTTGTTCTGTCCCCTTCCAGAAATAGGTAAGCTTGGCTTCTTTAAGTTGTGGGATCCACAAGGGGGAGAGAACTTTCCCATCTAGTCTAATATTGGGATTGCCTATCAGAGGTTGCTCCAAGTCCAAGCAGTGGCAGTGACATTGCAGAGGAACTGGAAGAAAAAGTATGTCTCTTTGCAGATGACACAAAGATCTGCAACAGGGTTGATACACAAGATGGAGTGGAAAGGATGAGAAGGGACTTGGCAAGGTTGGAGGAATGGTCAAATGTATGGCAGCTCAGATTCAATGCAAAGAAGTATAAGGTAATGCACATGGGAAACAAAAACCCAGGGGAAGCGTACACAATGGGGGGGTGAGATACTGACAACAGTAAAAATAGAAAGGGACCTGGGATAATTATATCAGTTGACCTCAAGGTGGGCAAGCAATGTGAGAAGGCAGTAAGGAAGGCTGGGGGGATACTGGGATGCATAGGAAGAGGCATCAATAGTAGAAAACAGGAAGTTGTTATCCCTTTGTACAGATAGTTGGTGAGACCCCATCTGGAGTACCGTGTGCAGTTCTGGAGACCCCATCTCCGCAAAGACATAGAGTGGAGGCTGTCCAGAGGAGGGCAACCAAAATGGTGCAGGGTCTGCACCAGAAGACATATGAAGAAAGACTAAAGGAGCTTAATATGTATACCCTTGAGGAAAGAAGGGAGAGAGGTACATGATAGAAACTTAGTACCTCAAGGGAATTAACAAAGTCCAAGAGGGTAGCATCTTCCAGAAAAGAGATGTGCAAGAACAAGGGGCACAATTTGAAGATTGAGGGGACAGCTCAGAGGTAATGTGAGGAAGTATTTTTTCACTGAGAGGGTTGTGGATGCATGGAACAGCCTCCCTGAGGAGGTCATGGAGTCAAGAACAGTGGGGACTTCAAGAATGCATGGGACAGGCATAAGGCAGTCCTAGTGGGGGGTAGGAGGAAGTAAGCTGTTGGTTAACTAGGATCTGCAGCTTATCTGTTAGGTATGAAAATGGGCAGACTAGGTGGGCCAAGCGGTCCTTATCTGCCATCAAATTCTATGTTTCTGTGTTTCTAGTGATTATATTTAATGAAAGAACAGAACTGGGAGTGAACCCTCATAGATACGGCGATAGGTGATGCGTGTAGCAGTTTTGGGAGGCTCTTGGGTTGCACAAAAAGTAAAGCCGCAGGAGAAAGGTTGTGGCTTTGGATTTGGGCAGATTCTATTTTGGTCCAGAAGGGTTTGTACTCCCCAGATTTTTCAGGATCACTTGGGGTGAGCCACCTCAAGTATTTACTCGCATGGATGGCCCAATAATAAAGGCCAACATGTGGTACTCGGAGGCCCCCTTTGGGCTTTGGGACCGCTAACTTGTAGAAGGCCAGCCGGTGACCTTTACTGGCACAAATAAAATTGGAAAAAATTTGCAATTTCTTGAACCATGATTGGGGTAACCAAATATTCAGGACATTAAGTGGGTAGAACAGCCGCGGAAAAACGTTCATTTTAATAAGGCTAACTCCGCCCCAAATAGTCAATGGGAGAAAGGACCATCTATTTAAATCTTGGGTAATAATATTTAGTAAAGAGTCTAGATTGTATTTTTGCAGAAGAGCAGTGCTTCGTGAGAAGGTGATTACTAGATATTTCAATGACTTCCTTTCCCATGACAGGCCTGATGCACTAATCTCATGCCTCATCACTCTTTGATTGAGAGGGAAAACCACCGTTTTCCCCACATTTAATTTATAATTAGAAAGCAGACTGTACTCTTTGATAGTTTCCAGAAGATGTGGGATAGCCTTTCCAGGATACGAGGTATGAAGCAGTAGGTCATCTGCATAGGCCGATACCTTGATTTCGATACCCTGTACCATTATACCTTGTATCTTGGGATTAGCAGCCAGCCTTCAAATGAGAGGTTCTAGATATAAATTAAAAAAAAGTGGGGATAGGGGACACCTTGTCTAGTGCCTGAGAGCACAGGAAACTGGTCGGAGATACACCCATTACATAAGACTTTGGCCGTTGGAGATTTTTAGAGGGCCTGTATCCAGTTTTGGAAGTCTAGAGGGAAGCCGAAAGCATGTAACATCCGGAAAAGAAAGTTCCAGTTTACTCTATCAAATGCTTTCTCGGCATCCAGAGAAACCAAGGCCACTGGATATTCCGCGTCTCTGGATACCGAGAAAACATGTGCCAGGGTTCAAATATGGTCACCAGCCGACCTACCCTTCATGAAGCCCACCTGCTCCACTCCTATTAAATCCGAAAGAACTGTGCTTAGGCGGTCTGCTAACAATTTACTCAGAATTTTAATATCCTGATTAAGTAGTGATATCGGCCTGTAACTTGCCATATCCTCTGGAGTTTTGCCGGGTTTTGGCAGAAGTACGATTAGAGCCTCAAACAATGTGCTATCTGAACTCTTACCGGCTAGGATCTGCTGGAACATAGAGAGAAGCAAAGGGGCAAGATTCTTTGCGAATGCTTTGTAAAAATTGGAGGAGAACCCATCTGGTCTTGGGGATTTATCGTTGGGGAGGCTATCTATAACTCTTAAAATCTCCACTTCGGTTAAAGAAGCGCATAAAATAGCTTGTTGCACTTCTGTGAGAGAGGGCAGATGAGATTCAGCTAGGTAATGATCCAAATCCTTACGAGGGGGGGGTTCACCATCGGAGAGTATATAGATTGGAAAACCTTTTGGAATTCTGATGCAATTTCTTTTGGATTGATCACTAGTGAACCATTATGGGACCAAATAGAGGCAATGAATCTGGCTGATTGTTGTTGTTTGACTCGAGCAGCCAAAAGATGATCCGCTTTTCCCCCCCTGATCAGCATATATCACTTTCAATTTCAGAATCAAGAACTCTGCCTTCTCTCTAAGAAGCTCCGAGTAGGAGTCTTTAAGTTTAACCAGATCCAACAAAGTTTGCTCCGGTGTGTGAGGAGACAAATTCTTTTCTAAGCCTCTGATCTGGCTAAGGAGTTGCGTTAACTTTAGCTCCCTCAATTTTTTCCTGTTTGATGCCACCCCAATTAACAGACCCCTGAGATAAGCTTTAAGGACACCCCATTCCATGTCAGGTTTACCAGTAGAATTAAAATTAGCAGACACGAATTTTGAGATATGGTCATTAATGTATTTCAGTATGGATGGGTCTTTTAGAAGTTGGTTGTTGATTTTCCAACGGCCTTCCCCTTTTGGGATAACTGCCAAGGAGAGTTGACACATGACTAATGAGTGATCTGATGGTGGTCCTGGGTGTATGGCCGAATCAACAACCCCAGATACCAAACGATGCGAGATCATGATGTAGTCGATCCTGGAAGTGGACTGGGGAGGTGAATGTATAACCTCTGTCTGTAGGGTGTAGTGTGCGCCACACATCGCATAGTCCCACCTTGTTCCATAAGTCTCTTAGGGCCCTTTGTGCTGGGGATAGACCCCTGGGTTTATTCCCTGTGCGATCTATACGCAGGTCAAAAACTAAGTTTAGATCCCCACCCAAAATCATTGGGGTTGTGAAAAAGGGGGCCAGTTTATTAATGAGATCTACAAAGAACTCAGGAGAGTCGGAATTCAGTCCGTATATGCTACACAGTAATACCTCCATGGTGTATATTCTTTCTTGGACGAATACATACTTCCCATAGGCATCCCTAATTATGTTGTTTGGTACAAATGGGACACTACTCCTTATCAGGATCATGACCCCTCAACTCTGCCTGGTACCTTCAGCTGCAAATATTTGTCCTATTTGTTGCCTTCTCATCTTTGATTCTTCTGAAATCAGCAGATGAGATTCTTGTATAAAAGTGACATCAGAACTCAACAGTTGTAGGTGCTTACGCACTTGGTATTGTTTGATTTACTGCCTAATTCCTCTTACATTCCATGAAGAAAAAGTTAGATTACTCATCATTAGTTAAATCTGACCTTGTATAAGTATTCTGGGCATTCTACCAGCAGACTCTCTTCTGGGCACTAAATCAATGGACTGATCCAGAGAAACCTGTTCCGTCCCCCCCCTCCCAAAATTCAACCATTTGGCAGACAGGTGTATTGAAATCAACATCAGAGTAAACTCCCTACCCCCTCATTACTGTGGACAGCGGTCAACAGAGCACCCTGCTATGCCCACCCTCCCCCCAGCCCTCCGCACCCATCTGCCACCCCATTGACCCAAAATGTTATTGATCTTGGAGTGAGCTAGCCAATGGGGTGGGGGAGTAATAGAATATACTAACTAAAACACACTGTTCGAAACCCGCTCCAGTCACTATAACTACTTTGCTTTGTTAAATGCGCATTAATCAGCTGTCACTGTGACCGTAACTTGATAGAATATGAACAAAATTATCCAATTAACTGTTGTCATATAGAACAGTATCATAGCTTCATATAACCTGATGCAGCCTACGGAGCGACAGCTTACTTTCACAAAAAAAAAAAGGTGCATAAAATCAAAATACTAGGAGCGTATATTGTATCCTTTATACATATCAAATCAGACTCAGTCTCATGAGCTAATCTTCAAACTCGGCTCCAGTAGACCTGAAGGCTGACAGTTATAGTTGCTCTGCTTATAAAAATGATTTAAACAGGAGTCTTTATGGTATCTTTTAAACCAGTGTTCATTTAAGTCATTCCAAAGACCAGTGCCATAACATTAACAAACAACTGAAGCAGATTGAAAAAGAAGACTTAAAATTAAATGCTCTCCAATGCCATGAACGAAAGGTTTATCCGTCACCACTGAATTCGGGGATTATCATCTTTGGGGTGAAAGGTGAGCTGTGGTCTACCCCACCGATCCATGAGATGAAGCTTGACTTGCCGAATTTTGCAGTAAACCACCTCGATGCCAGTGAGCTATTGGCAGAAGCTGCTTTCTGAGATTTCTAGGCTTCATGCACCCTCTAGTGGCGGTCATTGCAGGGATATGGCAGTCACGGCAACCGAGAGCCAGTAGGATAAGCCCAGAATGAGAGCAGCATTTCGGTGAGATGTTATAGAGAGCCGGCTTCAAGGGAACTCTTCACTAATGCCATAAGGGTTATAAGGTAATTGCAATGAGAACTATAACATCAACATTGTTCTCCCCTGTTGTGCCATAATGCAACTTCAGAGATTGCTAAAGGGAACTCACACACAGGGGGAAAAGAAAATCTTTCCGGATGGTCAACGATCCTTTAATGACCCTTGTAGTTAAAGTCCCTTTTCCCCAGAGCTCTCAAACCTCTTTAAACAGGTCAGGGAAAGCACTTTTAAGCCCTTTAATAGCGGTGTCTGGGTCTTCAAAAGATACCCAAGATCCAGAAATCAGAACCCCCAATTTCGCCGGGTAACTCATCCGGAACTTCACACTGGCAGCGATTAACTTGGACACCATGGGATGAAACAGGGCTCTCTTTTGCCTAACCGATGCTGTTAAGTCCTGAGCAGCTCTAATTTTAGCGCCTTCCCAGCACACTTCTTGTAGCTCTTTTATCTTCGCAAATAGGTGTTGCCGCTCTAGAAAGTTTAAAAATTTGAAGATCAGTGGGCGAGGAGGGGCACCTGTTGGTGGTTTAGGGCAGACAGCCCTGTGTGCACGTTCGATAGTGTAAGTCGGGCCGAAGGGCGATGGCCCGGCTAATTTTTCAACTAACTTTTGAATGAATCCCACGACATAGGGTCCTTCAGCATTTTTGGGGAGACCTATGAGGACCGCATTGTTTCTACGACTGCGGCCCTCTAGGTCTTCTATCTTCATCTCCATTTTTGCAAGTTTCTGGTGAATCGCAACAATCTCAGGCTCCACTTTCTCAGTTCTTTTTTCCACCTAGCTAATTCTGACTTCGGTATCTGATGTTCTTTGATGCAGATCTTCCACCGCTTGGGTAAGGCTTTTAATTTCTGTTGTTATTGTATTCATGTTTTCCTTGAAAGGAGCAAACTCTTGTAAAAATCGTTGCAGGGTGAGAGGCTGCTGCTCCTCCGTAGTAGCTCCGGGTGTCAGTCTGCCTTCACCACCTGAGGCCCTGGCTTTTTTTGAGGCCTTTTTTGGCGTAGCTGGAGGAGTATGTTTGGAATGATTTTTCTTCGACATTGTCTTCATGTAAGAAAGTATGTTCAAGATTCTGATCCAAACCCTTTCTTAAGCGTGTGAGACTCGATTTAGATGGAAAACAGTTAGGTATTTCGACAGTTTTGAAGGTTTTGTGGGTCAGAGGGCTGGAGCTGAGCTGGAAAGCTTCTACCTGGTGGACTGCACCACGTGATCCCCCGGTAATTCCAGTTATGCAAGGTTGGAAGGGATGTATGGTAAGCCTGCAGAGGGGTGTGCAACAGGGGTGTCCACTTAGCTCCATTCTCTATGTGTTTTTTTCTGGACCCTTTGTTACGGATACTGAATACTAATAGATCACTTCTTCTAGTTCACCTTCTGAGTACTACTTTTCTGTATATGGCATTATCATATGCAGATGATATGACTCTTATTGTACAAGATGTAAACTCCTTAACACAGGCTATAGGCCTTTGTGACAGATTTGGTAAGATATCTGGAGCTTCTTTGAATTTACGGAAATGTATGGATTTACGTTTGAATTTTTCATTGGGCTTTGTGGGAACTGTAGCACAAATTCCATTTTCTACAGATCCAATTTCTATTTTGGGGATTTTATTTGGGCCTGGGGATTTGGATGATTTAAACTGGAATAGAAAATTGGATTTGGGAAAACAAAAAGTGATATTCTGGAATAAGTGGAAACTAAGTAAAAAGAAAATAATTTATCTTATTAAGACTTTCTTAGTTCCTGTTTTTCTGTTTATTAGTTATATATTTCCTCCTCCTAAGCTTAAGGAAACAGAATTACTAAGTATATTTTTTCAAGCTTGTTGGGGTAGCCGTTTGAACCCTATTAGAAGGAATGTTTTATATCTCCCTCTGAAGAGGGGAGGTTTGAGTATGGTCAATCCTGTTTTATTTTTCAATAATTTCTTTCTATATTCAAATATTAAACCTTTATTTGCTACTGATGAGAGAGGCTGGGAAAGGTTTGTTAAGCAAAAGTGTGGGAATTGGTTGTGCATATGGCATTCTAATAAGCTTACTGTTTTGAAGAGATCTTCTGATATTCCAGAATATCTTAGATGTGCTTTTCTGAGACTAAAACAATAGCATTTGATGGAGAATCAGATTCATTTGTTGCCTAGAAAACAGTTATATTTTTATCTCATAGACGTGGTTTGCCATGAAGATATTGTTTTTCGGCATTGCCCATTATCCTACTCAGATTGTCTACTGAAGTTTTTTAACAATAATAGGATACCTGTCTTGCTGTGGGATTTTCATTGGCTTGCATGTCATGATAGGATAAATGTTAAGGCAAATCAAAAGCAGAAACGACTTGAAGACTGGTTTTGTAGTAGACCTTCCTGTATACAACAGGAGGAAACGACTGAACATCTGTTCTTTGCCTGTTGTTTTATTAAAGGTTTTGGGGATTTTTTAGCATATAAATGGGTCTCGAGAGTCGGGAATAGTTACATTTGATAATTTAATGTTTGGAGTATTTTCTGCTGAATGGCATTCATGGAATTTATGTACTCTACAACTGATTATGGTTGTACTTAAATGGAATATTTGGTTGTCAAGCTGTGGTTATGTGCTACAACAAAAATAAAGTACTTTTATAGAAATTTATTCTAAAGTGCTACTGGATTTGAAGAATTGATATTACACAGAGTCACAGAAATTCAGTACCAGGGTTTTGTTAGAATCTTGAAAGGTTTGCCCTGGATAACTGATACTGATGCTCTGATTATTTAATTTACTTTTTCTTCCTTTTCTTTCCCCACAGTATGCTGTAGTGCATATTTTGTTTTTTTTTAAAGTTGGTTTTGTTACTTTTACTTATTCTTTACCAACTATTTTTATGTTCTTTTACATTTATGTTTTGCCATTATGATATTTCTTACTGGATTTATGCATTTTACGTGTCTGATGATACATCTTGTATATTTGTATGATTTCTTTTGCTCCTTTCCCCATTCTATGATTTGTAAGCTGTGTTGTGCTTTCCTATGCTTTTCAGTATGATATAATACTGTTTTTTGGTTTTTTTTTGTCTAATGATGTTTTTCTGATGTTATTTCAATAAAAGTTTCCCTACTCTTCCTGCAAGGTGCTTGCTGCTCTGTTGCAGAGTGGTGGTCAGTTGCGGGATGAAGGGTGAGGTGGATGGACATATGGTGCAGTCCAAGTTTCTATCCCTGGCCTCGGCTACTTCTTTGCCTAGGGATAATGAATCCTGTCTCAGAAGCATTGTTACGCTGAGTCCAGAGGATTTGTCTGCTGTGGAGCGGACAGCGGTAGAGCAAGCACCAAGAGAAATGGAGGATTCTGTGGCTTTATCTCCTGTTGTGGCATCCAGTCTGATTTTACTGCCGGAGAATGCTGTGCTGAGTGGTGAGGCTGTAAGTATCATTTTGGATGGAGCAGAAACGGTACAGTCCCTACCTTTTCTAGTGGAGCCTGACTTGACGTCTGCTGTCAGGGTGATACCAGCAGTTTGGCTGCCTTTGACAGAGCCAATGACGACATCAGACAGAATGCAGAAGTCTTTCTGCATCTCGGGCCCAGACACAGCGGCTGGTTTAGACGAGTGGTCTAAGGAAGATTCTTTACATGATGCTGGCTAGATTCAAACATCGCATGGGGCCTGGGTGCCTGATCTGACTTGGGAGTCCTTTTCTTTGGCCAGGAGTGTCCCTGGGCAAGGTACTGTGAAACAGGGAAGTGGGGAGGGGGAGAGACCTGTACTTTCCACTGTCATTGGGGTCGCTGATTCAGGTGCTGTACCTCCTGTGTTGGGAGCCACTAATGCTGATTTTGATTCTTCTGATGCTGCAGAGCACCAGGAACACACTACTAGTCCACCCCCCCATACTGAGAAGGCAGTAGGACTGGGCCCAGATTTTCAGACTTATTTAAAAATAATAGGGTAGAACAAGCCCCTAGATGTAATGCGGTCCATCTTCATTACAGAGGGGGTCTGCAGGAGCACCCGGACAGGCTTTATGTGGCTAAATCCCTTTTAAAAGGTTCTATGGGGTTTCAAGCAGCTGACATTTTTGCTTTGATTAATATCAGTGGGGAAGACACCGTCGATATTAGTTTCAGGACCTTTGCAGGACTTGATTTGTTCTGGAAAAAATATGAAATGTTTAAAACATTGCCCTTATGGACTCCTTTTGGGGCTATTCCCCTTACTAAACCCCTGTATAAATCAGTGACTGTAATGTTTCATAATGAGGGGGTGACTGTTGGGGATATTTATTATTGGATGGAAAAGAAATGTCAGGTGATGGGGCCTCCCGAAGCTCTCATTGATAGTGAAGGTGTCTGGAATGGTAGTTGGAGGGTTAAAGTGAAGTTGCATTTGATTGGCAATGATGTGCTGCACATTCCCAACAGTTTGTTCTTAGGGAAGGATAGAGGGGCATTTTTTATCCAGGCCAACCTAAGGCTTACTACAAATGTGGCAGCCCCAGACATCTTAGTAGCACTTGTGACAGGGTTATTTGTGCCTTATGTGGGGAATATGATCATGCTAGCTCTGTTTGTAGGAATGTTTTCAAATGTAATCTTTGTAATGAACTTGGCCACATTTATCATCAGTGCCCTTGGGCTGGCCAGAATCGGAGTGGCGGGCTCAATCAGGAGAATTTGGTCTCTGAGGCCCAAGAGAGGTATAGGCCTTCCAGACCACAGGCTAGGCCTGATGTTCCTGATGAGGTATGTGGGTCTCCCTCCTCAGCCCCCTTCTCAGGCTGATTCGTCTCTGGCTGCCCCCACTGCTTCTGCTGCTCCAGAACAAGGGCTAGTCCCTAAAAGTAGAGGGTGACTTTGGGCAGATGCCCCCCCCCCGGTGGAGGCTGATTTTCTCCCACAAAAACGGGTGACTAGATCTTCCCTTAAGTCTAAAGTTTTAGTTGGCCCTATTCCCACACAAAATTCTTTTCAAGTGCTTCAAGACCAGGAGGGTGGCTTTGAGTCTGATGTTTCCTCTCTATCTTGTATGGTATCAGAAATAGAGTGTGACGAGGATACTTCTCATAGTGTCCTAAATTCTAAGAAGAAAATAGGGAGGAAGAGAAAGAAAGACAAGGATGGGGTTTGATGGGGGGTTTTTTGTTTGTTTTTTTACATTCCCTGTAACTTTGTAGATGGCATTTTTTTGCCTGGTTTCCTTGAATGTGTATAGCATTAAGTCCTTTCAAAACCAAATGACTTTGTTGGATTTTTTTTGACACTGTTCATTTGATATCTTGCTTATTCAGGAAACCAGATTTGCTTCCTTACAGGATATAGTTCAGGTTGAAATACATTGTCCTTGGGGTCCTTCTTTTTGGTCCTTTGGGGAGGATGTGGCAGATGGCCTTGGGATTCTTTTTAAATCACCTCGAGCTCAGGTTCAGAAGGTAGTTGATATCCTGCCAGGATGGGCTTTTTTGTTAGATTGTGTTTATGATGGCTTTTTCATGCGTATTATCAATACCTATGCCCCTCAGAGTAAAAAGGCTAGAATTGATTTATTTACGCTAATTAAACCTTTTCTATTCTCTTCCAGAATGATATTCTGGAGAGGTGATATGTATTGTAGCCTAGATGTGAAGCTGCGAGATAGTGTCCAACAGAAGGTGTACTGTGATTCACATGCATTACATAATATCATTCGCACTGTAGATTTAGTAGATGCATATAGGGTTTTGCATAAGGACGGGGGATTTACATATCGGCGTACTGCGTATTGTACCCTCATTGACAATTTTTTTATTTCCAGTAGGTTGTTGGTTCATGGTTTTTGTTTAAAGCATTGTGAATTTTCTGACCATAGCGTTTTACAGCGTGATATTCAATTTTCACATGAACCTCCCTCATTTCCTGGGATGCCTAGGCGGTGGAAACTTAATTCTGCCATCTAAGATAATCCTGATGTTAAGACAAAAGTAGGATTGTTCTTTGCGTTCCGAAGTTCTGTGGCTATTTTTTATGACTCCTGGTACTCCTGACGGCGGGATACTAAAATGGAGATTAAGAAATTGTTTCTTGTCATAGGGAGAGCTAAAGGTAGTAAGGACTGTTTTCGGGTACTTAGCTTTGAGGGATCAATTTTATAAACTCCTATCCTTATCGACAGTAGCAGATTGTAGAATTAAGGCACGGCTTGATATTGTGAAGGGTAAAATGAGAGATTATCATTTTCAGCGTGCTGCTTTTGTATATGCTGATTTTAAATTTGGTACTGCCAAGTCTCCTTTTTCGGATCAATTTGAGGCATGCAAAACGGAGCTGGCAAATAAGAAAATGGCTGGTCTTTCTGATAGGTCTGGAGTTCTGTGTACGTCTAATGCTGAGATGTTGGATGTTATTGCTGAGCATACTCAGAATTCATTGGGGCAGGAGTTTGTCTCTCATCTTGCTTGGGATGCGTTGATCACTTGCCCATTGCCTTTTTTGTCACCTGGTATAGCTGCTGATATTGCTGGTCCTGTTACTTTGTCTGAGGTTTTGGATGTTATTTCTAAATTGCACTCAGGGGTTTCCCCAGGGAGGATGGGCTTATGAATGAGTTTTACCAAGCCTATAAGGAGTTGGTGGCCCCACTTTTAGTGGAAGTTTTTAATGAACTTTTGACGGCTGTTGCTGTTCCACATTGTTTTTCCTCGGCTGTGGTGATTTACCTTTATAAGACCGGTGATAGACAGGATTTAGGGAACTGGAGGCAGATTAGCCTGTTAAATTCTGATTATAAAGTCTTTTCACAGATTCTGTGTCGTAGACTGCAGAAGGCTGCATCTGTCTTAATTCATCAAGTTCAAACCTGTTCCATTCCTGGGAGAATCATTCAACAGAACATCAAATTATTGAGGGATGTCTGTGAGTTTGGGAGGCAAAGGAAGTTGTGGGGGTTTCTGATCGCTTTGGATCAGAAAAAAGCCTTTGATACTGTGGCTCATTAATTTTTATTTAAAGTTTTACAAGTTTATGGTATTCCTTCATCCTTGATTACATGGATTTGTGTTTTGTATCAAGATGCTGTGGCCATTCCTATGGTGGGTGGTTTGCTGAGGACACTGGTTATCCTGAAGAGGGGAGTTAAACAGGTTTGTCCCCTTAGTCCTCTTCTGTATATATTTTGTTTAGATCCTATGATTAGAGTAATCCTGAATGATCCCGTTATTATTGGATTGTCTCCCAGTCCTAAGGTTTTTCCTCAGAAGATAATGGCCTATGCAGACGATATCTGTCTGTTGATGGATTCTGTTCAAGCTGGAATGCATGCTTTACAGGTATTAGCTGCCTTTTCAGGGATTACTGGGGCAGGCTTTAACCATCAAAAGAGCACAGCCTTGCAGCTTGGGGATGGGGACCCAGTAGGTTCGACAGGTACTGTGCAGATGTCTCGACACTTTATTAAGGTTCTGGGTATTAAGTTTGGCGATCACGATATGGCAAGGATTAACTGGGAGGATAGGTTGTAAGTAGGGGAGGCAAAGGTTTCACACTGGAAGTCCAGGGGGATGGGGAAAAAGAAACAGGTTTGTATTGTAAAGCAATTTCTCATTTAAGTTTTTTTGTATATTCCACATGTTTTTCCTCTACCCACTGGCCTCGAAACTAGACTGTTTAATTGCTTTTCTTCAGATGGTCTGGGATAGTAGGTTGAACCTGGTTAAAAGGGATTTTACGTATCTTAAGGTTTCTATGGGAGGGCTGGGTATATTGAACCCTGTAGTGTTCTTTCAGTCTTTTTGCATTTTTTCTTCATTTTATAGGACAGTAGGACACTCTTCAAATTGGGTGGCATGGACTCATTGTTTGTTTCAACCTTTTTTCAGAAATGGGAGGTGACTTTTCCTCAGTTAGGTACATCTTTACAGGTTCCCTTTCTATGCTGAAAAGAGTGAAAGGGTGGAATTTAAGTAAACTTGAGATTACTTCCATGCAAAGAAAATCTATATATGGTCTTGTGAAGGATAGACATCATGCTCTGCAGGTTTATTTTCCTCACTGCCTTCCTATCAAACTTCAGTTTGCTTTGAATATTCTTAAAGACGTTAGGATCCCTGATCATATTTGGGATGTCCAGTGGCTGTGTTGTCATGGGAAATTGGGGGTTAAGGGTAATTGGAAGCATAAACCTGTGAGTGACAGGTTGTGCTTGAGATTTTCTTGTATTGGCATGGAAGAATCACAGGAACATTTTTTTATTTCATGTTCTCATACTAAACAATTTTGGCTTGATTTAGCCACTAGGTGGCATTGGTCTCCTCTTCAGGATATCCAATATGAATGTCTGATACTGGGGGATTATTCGGGTATTTACTCTAGGTACCATCCCAGTATGTTTAATGTGCTGTTTGCTTATATCAAATGGAACCCCTAGGTGGCACTATCCGAAGGGCTACTACCCCCGCCTGTTTGGCTAGTAGCAGGTTAAGGGGCCTGAGTTCTGAAAGGGGTGCCTCCACCCAGAGGTCAGGGTTGGTAGTAGTCAAGCTAACCTGGGCACAGCCCTCCAGGACACTGTAACCCCCCTCTTTCCCCTCTAGTGGCCTGAACACTGTACAATAATCACTTTCACAAAACCCCTGGTATACACAAGTACCCACACTGTTTAACTTACCAGCAGGGCTGGTTCCTCTGGCTTGACCCTGGGGACCCCCTGTAAAACAAGGTTATGCACAGCAAATAGCAACAGTACAGTACTTTGAGCACAAACTGGAACCACAGTCAGATTACATGCAGAAAAAGTTAGATCTGATTTATTCAGAGGACTTGAACAAGGGAGGGGCAAAATCAGGTTAATTAGCTTAAAGGTTATATCAATCAAGCAGTTATGCATGTGCTTTGAGTCCCCCCACACAGTCCACCTCTGGGTACCCAGGTGGAGAAGAGATGGCTAGCCAGTACCGTTGCCCAGGGTTGGCCGGCATCACAGCTGGTTGGGGCCCTGTGATGGAAAACACAACATGCACAGTACACAATATTTGTAATCCAGAGCCAGAGGGCTCAGTTCGTAAAGGAAATGAAACAACAAGACAATCAGATGACACACTCAGATTAAGCTGTTGTTGCAGGGAGCTATCCTGGTATTTACTCACGATACCCAAGACTGGACACAGGCTGGTCAAAAATCGAGACTGCAGGTGGTCGATCTGGAATGCCAGGAGAAGCAGGACCCACGCGAGTCACAGAGGCATCGTTCCTGTTCAAACGTGGAGCAGGGGGCTGATCCCCAGGCAGGTCTCTCGTCGATGGCTTCTCTGTGCAGTGGGTAGTCTGGCTGGGCCAGTCTGGCAAGGCCCAGACCGCATGGAGACAAATTCAGATGCAGTCCATTTTGGGCTGGATACAGCTTCCAGCAAGCAGAACACAGTTCACACAGTGGGGAACTAACTCACGACCCACTAGCAGCTCCTAGCACATTTACATGTACGGGAATTCTACTGTACCAGGCAAAGTGCTCCCCAGTCACAATCACAAAGTTTCTGCACACACCGAGATCTTAGGGGCAGCTGGAACTCCTGACAGGCCAATCGTATTCTGTAAAATCTTCGTTCTTCTTCAGGTTGAGCCTGGCCCTCTTCAGTAGCTTACTTTAGTCACACAAACTTGGGTTTAGTCCAAAATAATTCTCTTCTCTCCCTTTAAGTAGCAACAGACAGACATGCAGGCTGAAACTTAGCCCTTTCACAGTTCTCCCATGCGAATCCACTCAGGATTGCTGCTCAAAACCACTTCAGCTCTTCCCATTTCACTTCCCAGCTCAGAACTAACTGAAAACTGCAAGCAGCCTGGGACTTCCCCAAGATCCAAAAGATTCGGTTGGCTGATTTGGCTGTCAGTCAAAGCAAGAGCTCCCCTTCAGTTGCAAAAAAGGTGCAAAAAACTCAAACTACAGTTCCCACAGATTTTGAATTCAGACAGCTCTGTAGTCCGGCTATATTTAAGGTCCCACCAGTACTGTTTGGTCCAATTTGCAGTCCAGGACCAAGATAGTGGAGACAAACAAAACAGTTCTTGCTACAAAGAAAGCAGGTTAGACAAACTACATTATCATTATCACGCTAAATGATTTTCAGCAAATAGTTACATCTTTCAACAGAGATCCATCTCAGATTACTTATGCTGCAATCAAGCAGCTCTTAAAGAGACAGTACACAGGGGCTAGACAGGATCTGGTAATCACATTTAAACTACTAAAACGCAGGACACCAGCCTGGCAGTGAGCATTTAGGCAAGCTCGAGGAAGACTTTTTAGGAAATCCCATTTGTAGGGGGGGTAACACCCTTCCCTGCCTGGAAAAACTTGGCGTCCGTGTCAAGTCAGTGCCATCATAACATTGAAAATGCAACATATACAAGACATTTATACCATTAGTATGCTATAAAAGAACTTATCTGATTCATCAGTTGGCATAACTTGTCACTTTACTATACATTTCAATGTACTCCACTATATCATTTCCATTCTGACAATACATTATGCATATTTCACACAGGTAAATTGAACATTACTATACAGAATCATGTAATAACGTCTTGTACTCTAAGCAATGGAAGAGGGGGCCCTTCCCTGTCAGTTAAATTGGGGCTGGATGGGGCAGGGGCACCATGGTGAGAGGGCAGAATAAGTAACCTGGAATGGGCCGTCAGGCTCAATTTGGGCAGTGAGCTATGAGAGACATAAACACCCTTGTGGACTACATTGAGAGGCAAATCCACTGGCCTCCCAGGGGAATCGTAACTGAAGCACACCACTGGCTTGACAGCTCAGCCAGTCTTTCTGGGGTGAACAACCACAGTCTCTGTACTTTCAGCAATGGTCCTGGAGCTTTCTTCACTTGTGAGGGGTGCCTCTGCATGAAGGAGAATGTCCAAGCTGGGAGCACTGTCAGCCCCTTGCTCTGTAGTCTCTGTTCTACAACACTTGGCTCATTCTGAAGACACTCTGGCACTGAAGGGGGGATGTCAGCACTCTCATAGTGTTCCTCAAGTTCTGGAATGTCACCAGAAAGACTCATACCATCAGCCTCTCCTTCAGGCAAATCATACAGTTCCACGATACACAAAGACTCAATGGGCTGGATATTCAAACTGCGCTATTTTGTGGCGCAAGCCCTTGCGCTGCACAAAATAGTTGCGCAGGGGTGTGTCCAGAGCGATATTCAAAGGAGTTGTGCCCTTGAGCAACTCCTTTGAATATCACCCCCTGGCCACAGCCACTGTGCATGGCGCAGTGGAACTTGTGCCACCGCAAGTGGTCAGAGTGGAGCATTCAACTTGCGGTGGTGCAAGTACCTTTGAGCCTTGTGCAAAATCCCCATATTCAAAAGGTGACATGCAAATGGGGCCATAATTCATGCAAGGCACAGGGGGGGCCATTTGCATCTGATTATGGCCCCATTTGCATGCCATTAGCATGCAGGTGCGCCGATCCCCGAGGACTTGCGCCTGGCACCCTGCCAGGCAGCAGCCACTGGGGACCAACGCCCCCTGCAGCCTGATCATGGGCGAAACAGTGTACAATCCCACCACCACCCACTAGCCTCGTCGCGGGAATAGTTTGATCCTTCAGCCGATCACGGGCAGCAATAGCTCCCCGGTCATATCTGGTGGTTCAGTGACCGAAAGCCTGATCGCCGGCAGTAGTTGTTTAAGAAACCCCCTTCCTCCGCATTCCTGGTGGTTCAGTGATAAGCCCGATCGCTGGCGGTAGTCGCTAAACCCCTCAAACACAACCCTGCGGTTTCACCACCATAAAACTGTCATCGTGCCGGCAGCCGGGCGAGCGGCAGCATCTCACCATTTCGCCGCCTGCCGCCGCCGATGGATTGCACTGGGAGCAGACGCTTGAGTTATGTAGAAGAAGAGCCATCGTGCAGCCCATATCATGAGCATGACAGTTCAGATCAGAACGAATACATTCATTCATTCACAAAACTGGACTGTCTTTGTACGGCGGGCTGTACGCCCATTGGCTCTTGCTCTGCACCACGGGCGGAGTCTCACCGGCAGTCAGTTGGCGGGCTGCAGGGTGGCAGGGTGGATGCTGCCACCACGCCGCCGGGGAGCGGGTGGTGGGCCGTGGTGGGTGGGTGGGGGACACCATCCGCAGGGCTGTGTTCGGGGTTCTTAGTGACTACGCCCGCGATCGGGCTTTTCGGGTCCACTGACCACCAGGGATGAATTTGGAAGAGGGGGGGGCTTATTAGGACAACCGCCCACGATCGGGCTTTTCGTCCACTGGACCACCAGGGATACGCTCGGGTGGAGCGATATTGCTGCCCGCGATCGGCTGGTGGGGATTAAACTATGCCCGATCGGGCCAGTGGTGGGTGGTGGGGATATATAGTCGGCTGCCCGCGATCGGCCAGCGGGGGCACAGGACTGGTTAGCCAGCCATGGTGGCAATTGCTGTGTTGTGCCTCTGCATGCAGCAGCTCACCTGTAGGTGGTCCTCAACTTAAGCCTTTTTTTTTGCCACAAAGTTGTGCAGGTGCAGGTTGGGGGTTGCGCCTGCACAACTCAGCACAGCCCTGCTGAATATCTGGCTGTGCAGTTTATGCATGGTTCCTCCCCCTCCAGTTCAGCATGCATTCATTTGCATTGCGCTGTTGCTCAGCATGTTTTCTGTGGTGCAACTGCCTCCTGCTGAATATGGCAGAATGGAGCAATTTCGGATTTGCGCAGGCGCAACCCTATTGCGCATGGCGCAACCCTTTTGAATATCTGGGCCAACATCTTCAGACGTGAGACTTTGCACTTCACCTTCAGGGAGCATTGGCTCCGAGGATGATGCCGGGGCATTAGGCAGTCCAGAAGGCCCAGCTTCATCCCCATAATTCAACACAGGATTTCCACGAAACAACTAACTCAGTTCATATGAGGGGTAATAGGTATTATCACACTCACTGTCATCCGAGTTAGACTGGCAGTCACTATCATTCTGGGTCTGCTGCAGGGGAAGTCTTAAATTGGCAACCACAGGGGCAGGCTGACTCTGTTTCTTTCTTGCAGCAGCACAAGTCACTGGTCCAGGGGAATCAATCTCAGTGGGTTCAGCCTCAATTATAACTTGACCAATAGGTAGCAAGTGGTTACGGGGCATAGTTTTGACAGGTTTGGAGTTATTCTCTGGGTGCACTTTGTACACTGGCAAATCATCCAACTTTCCAACTATGACATAGGGAAGATGGTGCCATCCATCAGCAATTTTGTGTTTACCATGCAATCCTAAATTTGGCAACAACACACAGTCTCCAGACCTAAGCTCTTGAGCCTTTACTTTTCTATCATATCTCTCTTTGTTGGCTACATTTCTTTTGGCGGTCATTGTCTGGGCCAGTTGATAGGCATTGTTCAATTGAGCTTTCTGTTTTTGTACATATTGCAGGTAATCTTCAGCTCGGACCCCATCGGGAGAAACCCAAAACAGACATCAACAGGCAGCCAGGCCTCTCTCCCGAACATGAGGCGGTAGGGAGAGAACCCGGTAGCATCATTCTTCGTGCAATTGTATGCGTGTACCAAGGTGCTAATCGGCTGGCTCCATTTATGCTTATCTTTTGGGTGGAGGGTGCCTAGCATGTCTAGCAGGGTGCAGTTAAAGTGTTCTAGTTGAGGGTCCCCCTGTGGGTGATGAGGGATGGTTCTTGACTTTCACACCCCCCATAAAGAGAGCATTTCTTTGATTAGCCGACTCTCAAAGTCCCGGCCCTGATCAGAGTGAATTCACTGGGGCACCATAGTGGCCTAAGAAATTTTCCACTAGCACCTTGGCCACGGTAGATGCTTTTGATCTTTGTGGAAAAGCTTGTGCATACCATGTGAAATGGTCCGTAACCACTAACACATTGCCAATGTTTGGCTGATCAGGCTCTAAACTCAAGAAGTCTGTGCAGACTATTTCCATTGGGGTGCTGGTAGTAATGTTGACAAGGGGAGCAGCCCTCTGAGGCAGGGCTTTTCTCTGCAGGCAGCAACTACAAGTCCTTACATGGTGCTCAACATCGGCCCCCATCTTGGGCCAGTAGAATCGAGATCATACTAGGTCAAGGGTCCGGTCGACACTGAGGTGGCCCATATGATTGTGGATGGACCTCAGTACCAAATCTTTGAAGGTTGTGGGCAGGACCAATTGTTGCTTGTCTATTTGGCCACCTCAATCTACAGTCTCTCTGTACAACAAATGATTAAGCAGCTTCAATCTGGGGCCTTCTTTAAACAATAAAGCGGTTTGCAGATCAGAGGAACACAACTTGGACACATCTTTTCCTGCACGAAGGGTGTCAAGTGCTGGCTGAATCATAGGATCTCGGGATTGAGCCCACTGAATAATGTAATTGTCAAACTGAGGTAGTGCACTAATATCTAGAGCAGAGAAGTGGCAATATGCAGCCGGTATGCAGGTGTCAGAGGGGCCCAAGCAATCTACTAAGCAGTCCACTGTGTCCATAGGCATCTGCTCATTTCTATCAAACTTTTGGCACAATGCTTGGGTGTCAGGTTCAGACAGCCTGACCCAGTTGTTCTTGGAAATGGGCCTCTGGGATAGGGCATCAGCATCAATATGATTCAGGCCTGGTCTGTATTCGACATCCTAATCATATGTTGACAATGCAGAAAGCCACCGGTGCCCCATGGCGTGTAACTTAGCTGAAGTCTGTACATAGGTCAACGGGTTATTGTCAGTCCTCACCAATATTTTTGCCCCATAGAGGTAATCATGAAACTGGTCGACAATGACCCATTTTAACATAAGGAACTCCAACTTGTGCACAGGGTAGTTTCGCTCTGACAGGGTCAAGCTCCTACTGGCGAATGCCACTGATCTCAAACCATCCTCATGGTCTTGATACAGTACAGCTCCTAGACCCTGCAGACTGGCGTCAGTATGCAGCACATAGGGTTTGGTGGGATCAGCATAAGCGAGGATGGGGGCATGGGTGAGCTGGTATATTACTTCCTGGAAAGCTGCTTCACAGTCAGATGTCCAACAGGACCTGAAAAGTTCACCTTGGCGGAAATATGCTTTATCTGGTTCTTTGATGAACCCTTTTTTGTATTTCCGATTGGTAGGAAGGTAACCCTGGGTAAGATTCAAGAGTGGCCAAATCACTTTGGAATAGCCCTTTATAAACTGGCAGTAGTAGCCACAGAATCCCAGGAAACATTGTAGTTCATTCAAATTGTGGGGCTGGGGCCAAGTAGCCAAGGCTTCAACTTTACTAGGATCAGTCTCTATACCCTCTGTAGACACTATGTGCCCCACATACTTCACAGAGGTTTGGAAAAACTGGCACTTGTCGATGGACAGCTTGAGGCCGAAATCTTCCAGTCGGTCTAGTACTTTGAACAGTAGACTCTCATGTTCCTCTAGGGAGCTCCCAAACACAATGACATTGTCCAAGTACACCAGGCATTCTAGCAAATTCATGTCTCCCACTGCTCGTTCCATCAGTCGCTGGAAGGTGGCTGGAGCGCCCGATATCCCCTGTGGCATTCTCAGGATTCGTAGAACCCCGAAGGACAGATGAAGGCTGTCTTCTCATGGTCCTCCGGATCCATTGGAATCTGATAATATCCACTGTGAAGATCCAACACCGAGAACCATTTGCTCCCATTCAAACAATCCAGAGGATCTTGTATATGGGGCATGATGTATTGATCGGGGATGGTCCACCGATTCAGAGTTCGATAATCAACACACATTCTCACATCACACCAGCCACGAGCATTTCCTGCAAGTGTCTTCTCACATCATCTATGTCTGCAGGGGCTAGGCATCGAGACCTCTCTCGAAATGGCCGTTCATTGTGCAGGCGTATGTGATGCTCCACATCCTGGACACACCTCATGTCCCATTCCTTCAATGAAAACACTTGATCTCTTTGGGCAAGTTTCTGGCTAATTTTAGTCTTCCATTCAGCTGGCAACAGGAAGTCACCAAAATCAAACAAGTCGGGAGTCACTCTATCTGTCTTGCCAGGGTGCTTGCTGCTGGGCAACACTGCAGTGTCTGCACAGTGTACCGTAGCTAGGGTGCATCCTCTATTCACCCGGATCTCCCAATCTGACACATTATGAATCTGGACCATCACTCGTCATGCATAGGCATGAGCACTAGCTGGCAAGATGCTGGGCTTACCCAATAATCCTTCTGGCAATTTTCCATCACTTGGCATGTCCAACATCAGTATTTTGTTCTTGACATCTTTGCGGAGGTGGACCTCCCCTTGAATGGTACACTGGGTGTTAGGGGCCAGTACCATTGAATCGGGATCCTTCTTAAACACGACCCCTACCTGTTCATCTTGGTCCACTCCCTTGGTGTTCTGTTGCAAATCATAGGCCCTCTTGATCAGAGTGGGAATTCTTAGGGCCCTCCCAGTCCATTGCCCTTGTTTCTCATGACAGAGTTGTGCCAGTCTCCCAAATATATGGGCGTTGGTCCCAATTAACAGGGGAACCCCATCATACAGTCCAGTAGGGGGACACACTAAGGCCAGTGTCTCGATTTGCTCCTTTACAGCTGCAGGAAATGACAATCCGAGGCAGACATATCCTAGGTAGGGATAAGACTTCTTCGCTCAGCCCCCGCACATGTAGGCCTTCCAGGGATTGTAAGGGCACTGCAGATAAGTGTTTGTCATACCAGTCCTTAAATGCAATGGTCACATGCGACCCACTGTCCAGCACAGCCGGAGCAGGAATACCATTCACAGCTACGGTAGTCTTCATTGAAGGGCCCACTATTTTGGACCAGTCTGGAGGGACAACAGCAGGGGCCTGGATGGATGATTTAGCCACATAGGGGTTTAGCACCCCTTGACCACTGATTCATTTTCCGAAGCTCTTCTTGATGCTGGTTCACCACTTTCTCTAAGTCTTTCTGAGACCGGCATTCCCTCTTCATATGGCCATCCTTTCCACAGTGGTGACAAATGATAGACTCCTAGGTCATCCTTGGAGAGAACATTACATGAGGAACTGAAGTAGCAGCAAGGGATCGGGGTCCAATATCTGTTTGCAGTGGAGAGAGGTGTGCAACGTGTCTCAATAGTTCCTTTAGGGTGGCAGTCAATTCTTTGATTTCAGCCTGGGAGCTATCCTCGGTAGAGGATGCCTGAGGGTGCACCCCAACCCCCATGGCAGTCACGTCCTGAGAGGAACCAGAATCTTGTTCCATGGGGGGAACCCTTGCAGAGGCACCTGCCTTCAACTCTCGGACTTCCTTTAATAGCCTGACTTTCAAAAACTGGGCCCAGGGTGGGAAGTCCTTTGCATTCTCAGAGTGCTTGTTAGGTGCCGACGTTTGCCCCTGAACCCGTCTTGGATGATCACTCTCTGTCACTTGCACAGTAGCAGCAGATATTGGTGAAATTCCCCCCTCCCCTGGGGTCACCTTTGCTCAAGCCCCTGAATTTCTTTCATTAGCTCGTCATAAGAGGGGGGCGATTCCAGTTGGTTGGCGAGGTGCAACTGAAGGAGTAACAATTCTGAAAATGGAGCAGACTTAAGGATCCGGTCTAGCCTAGTTCGATCTAATCCATTTGCTGGAAAACTACCCTTTCTGAGGCACTCTTGTAGCAGCTTTTCAAGCCGAGGTACATACACAGACAGTGGCTCCCCTGAGTACTGCTGGGTGTTTCTTACTCTCCAGCACAGGTCCTCATTTGAATCCGGGCTCCCATACACATTCTCCAATGCATCAAGATAGTCCTGTGCAGTTGCTTCAGGGTTATTGGCCCACTTGGCATGGATGGTAGCCAGGGCAGGACCTCGGAGGATCTCACTCAGCCTCTTTCGTTTCTGTGCTTCTGAGCATTGCCATTCAAGTACTAGAGGGGCAACATAGTCTATCCACGTCTCCCATTCATCCTCTCCCTGGGGGGTGGGGAGGGTGCCCGAGAAGATTCCCAACCTTCGGTAGCAGTCATGACTAATGGCAGGTACAGATATAGGGGCCAGCATTGTCACGGGCCCAGAAGGTGGGGCAGTAACAGGTGCTGGAGTGGGAGGTGCTGTTGGGAAGGGAACACCCCCAGGTGGCAGGAATAGTTTCTTAAAGTCCTCTAGGGTTTTCCCTTCCTCCAGCAAAAACTTGGCAAATTTCTCCGCAAAAGTCTCAGACAATAGGGGGAGCTCATCCTCCCCAGGGTTTTTAGTGTCTCTAGTTATCTCTCTCTAGGCGGCTGGGGTCCCTTTTGGGGCAATAGTCCGTGGCACTTTGGAACTGTCCACTGGGTCACTACACTCTACTAACACCATGAAAGTTTGGGCAGTCAAATCAGCCTGTTGCCCCACCACCACAGCGTCTGTTAAAAATTCAACTTTGGAAAGTACTCCTTCTACAGCATCTTCACCAATGTTCAGGGGAATATCCAATACAAGCAGGGCATTGTGAAGGTCAATCTCCTGTCCTGTACAACACCCCACCAACTGGTGCACAGACACTTCTGTTGGGGTAGCCATTTATGTTTGACAAGAATTCATAGTTTCGGCCACTAGAAGATACAAAATCCCAGTGGTGAGCCTCCAAGATGGAAACCTCTAGGTGGTGCTAGCCGAAGGGCTACTACCCCTGCCTGCTTGGCTAGTAGCAGGTTAAGGGGCCTGAGTTCTGAAATGGGTGCCTCCATCTGGAGGTCAGGGTTGGTAGTGGTCAAGCTAACCTGGGCACAGCCCTCCGGGACACTATAACCCCCCTCTTTCTCCTCTAGTGACCTGAACACTATACAATAATCACTTTCACAATACCCCTTGTATGCCACACAAGAAAGTACCCACACTGTTTGACTTACCACCAGGGCTGGTTCCTCTGGCTCGACCCTGGGGACCCCCTGTAAAACAAGGTTATGCACAGCAAATAGCAACAGTACAGTACTTTGAGCACAAACTGGAACCACAGTCAGATAACATGCAGAAAAAGTTAGATCTGTTTTATTCAGGGGACCTGAATAAGGGAGGGGGCAAAATCAGGTTAATTAGCTTAAAGGTTATATCAATCAAGCAGTTATACTTGCACTTTGAGTCCCCCCACACAGTCCACCTCTGGGTACCCAGGTGGAGAAGAGATGGGCTAGCCAGGACTGTTGCCCGGGGTTGACCAGCGTCGCAGCTGGTTGGGGCCCTGTGATGGAAAACACAACATGCACAGTACACAATATTTGTAATCCAGAGCCAGAGGGCTCAGTTCGTAAAGGAAACGAAACAACAAGACAATCAGATGACACACTCAGATTAAGCTGTTGTTGCAGGGAGCTACCCTGGTATTTACTCATGATACCCAAGACTGGACACAGGCTGGTCGAAAATCGAGACTGCAGGTGGTCGATCTGGAATGCCAGGAGAAGCAGGGCCCACACGAGTCACAGAGGCGTTGTTCCTGTTCAAACATGGAGCAGGGGGCTGATCCCCAGGCAGGTCTGTTGTCTATGGCTTCTCTGTGCAGTGGGTAGTCTGGCTGGGCCAGTCTGGCAAGGCCCAGACTGCATGGAGACAAATTCAGATGCAGTCTGTTTTGGGCTGGATACAGCTTCCAGCAAGCAGAACACAGTTCACACAGTGAGGAACTAACTCACAACCCACTAGCAGCTCCTAGCACATTTACATGTACGGGAATTCTACTGTACCAGGCAAAGCACTCCCCGGTCACAATCGCAAAGTCTCTGCACACACCGGGAGCTTAGGGGTAGCTGGAACTCCTGACAGGCCAATCGCATTCCGCAAAATCTTCGGTCTTCTTCAGGTTGAGCCTGGCCCTCTTCAGTAGCTTACTTTAGTCACACAAACTTGGATTTAGTCCAAAATAATTCTCTTCTCTCCCTCTCAGGAGCAGCAGAGAGACATGCAGACCGAAACTTAGCCCTTTCACAGTTTTCCCATGCGAATCCACTCAGGATTGCTGCTCAAAACCACTTCAGCTCCTCTCATTTCACTTCCCAGCTCAGAACTAACTGAAAACTGCAAGCAGCCCGGGACTTCCTCAAGATCCGAAAGATCTGGTTGGCTGATTTGGCTGTCAGTCAAAGCAAGCGCTCCCCCTTCAGTTGCAAAAAAAGGTGCAAAAGCTCAAACTACAGTTCCTACAGATTTTGAATTCAGACAGCTCCTGTAGTCTGGCTACATTTTAGGTCCCACCAGTATTGTTTGGTCCAATTTGCAGTCCAGGACCAAGATAGTGGAGACAAACAAAACAGTCCTTGCTACAAAGAAAGCAGGTTAGACAAACTACATTATCATTATCACTCTAAATGATTTTCAGCAAATAGTTACATCTTTCAACAGAAATCCATCTCAGATTACTTATGCTGCAATCAAGCAGCTCTTAAAGAGACAGTACACAGAGGATAGACAGGCTCTGGTAAGCACATTTAAACTGCTAAAACGCAAGACACCAGCCTGGCAGTGAGCATTTAGTCAAGCTCAAGGAAGACTTTTTGGGAACCCACATTTGTAGGGGGGTTACACAAATATTTTCTTTGGCAGAGAAGTTGTCAGTTTTATTTACAGCATGTGAATACCCCTAATGCTGTATTGATTAATCAAATTACAGAAGCTTTGAAGCAACTTAAACTGAAGGAGTCAAGGATATTTGATAAAGGGAAGTTTCAGTCATTATGGAAACATGTTTTTTGGTTGCACTGATTACTTATTTTTCAGTACTATGTATGAGAATTTGATGATCTTGTACGGGTTTCTTTCAGAGTTTTTTTCTTTTCTTGGTTTTTTTTTTGAGCTTGTGGGGATTTTTTCTGTGTTTATTATGTTTTCTTTTGGTTTTTTCTTGAGTGTTCTTCTCTGATGTTTTGTATTTTGCAATAAAACATTCCCCTACTCTTTTCGAGAAGTGCCCTGGGATCTTTAACATCCACCTGAACAGGCAGATGGGACCTCAGTTTAATGTCTCATCCGAAAGACAACACCTCAGGAGTGCAGCACCCCCCTCATGCTGCACTGCAGTGTCAGTATTAGGATATTAACCCAAGTACCTGGTGTGGGGCTAGAACCCACAGCCTTCTGATCTCCCAGCCTCCGAGGCAAGTGTGCTACCTGCTGAGCCACTGACACTGACTGGAGATGGAAGCAGGGATGCCTGCCTGTGATGCCTGATGTATTCAAGTGCAGCCAGAGGTAAGTAATAGGTGACAACGGTAGTAGCCCACAGGCCTATAAGTTCTAACACAGTGGGAAATGAGGGCAAGAGTAAAAGGACAAGTGTGTGGCCCAGAGTGGTTGAATAAGTCACATATTCTGGTGGTGGATATATGGCCACTGCAATCCAGCATTACACTACTACCTGTTTGGCTGAGGAGTGCCAAGGATAAGCCACAGGACCGAGGGTTGCTAATCCTCAAAGTCCAACATGTGGTAATGTCAGATATCCCTCGACCCCCCCCCCATCCCTGCTCATTTACAAGAGAAAAGATCAATTAGCATCATAGAGGTTTTGTAAATGAGCTGTCCCATCTGAAATGTCAGTAGACATATTAACCTTTTTTGTTAAAAGCTAATATTAGACATGGTTTTAGTAACTAGCAGTGCCCTGAATTCTTTCTGTGCCATGCGTGGTTCTGGTACAGGGACCATTTGGATTTTGCCCCAGACTTTGTCAGAGAGAAAGTAGGACTAGTCGGGCTGCTTAGCCCAGCCCCATAAATTATTGCTAATCGGGAGCCACCTCCCCAGAGTCCCAACCAAGCCGTGTATGCTAAAAGAGAAAAAACAGAAAGGAATCAACGACACTTATCAATGTCAGATCCTGTTGGTCTGCTGCCTGGAGTAATTCAGCATCTGAGGGTACTTGTAGTGTCCACTCATCAGTAGTGTCCTCAGTTGTTTGGGCTGTATGGGGCAGTGCCCGGCGGGCCGGAGGGGAGGCTGTGTATGGAGATGTTAATATATTCAGTTCCTGGGTACAGGCCTTAGTCCTGGCAACCTCCTGCACCATCTCCTCTTCTGGATAGTCAGGGAATACAGCCGAGTCATCCACATCTATGGGCATTAGCAGGGCAAAGCGGTTCGGTGTAGAAAATTGAGTGGCAATATCATCGGGGAGTTCTGGTGATAACATGGATAGATCTCCGATCCTGTCTTGGGGGTGATCCCACTTTGGATGTCTCCCAGATTGCTGCCGCTTATGTGATCTAGCAGGGAGGGCAGGTCGTCTACCTTGGAATTGGAAGCCGGTGGTTGGTCTAAGTTCCATATTGAAGTTAGCAGTGTCGATAGGAGCAGATTTGTTATTTAAATTCCGTGTTGTCACTGCTTGCTGACTGCCCTGTAATTCCGGTCTGGGTTGAGATGGCCCATTGTTGTGTAGGTACTCCATAATGCTATCTTGTGTGAAAAAGGACATACAGATACCATTAACTTCCAGACACATAGTTGCTGGGTACCAAAGAGAAAATTTTATGCCGAGAGAATGCATCATTCTGCGGGCTTCTGTATACTCCTTCCATCTGACAGCTAACTCACGGGAGTAGTCCTGGAAGATTAAAATTCTATGGCCCCACCAGAAAAGAGCTCCAAGTTCTCGAGCTCTTGCAGAGATCCATTCTTGGTCTGTAAAGTTCAGTGTGCGGCATTGATGGGTCTGGGTCTTTCCCCGGGCTTTGGCATTGGATTAAGCAATCTGTGTGCCCTTTTGATGGTTAAACCTGGGGGAACTTCCTGCTGTAAGAGTTCAGGCAAAATATTGTAAAGAAAACCTAAGGGGTTGCCACATTCCTCCCCCTCAGGGAAAGCCTAGGAGCCAGAGATTATTCCAACAGCTCCTGTTTTCCATGTCATCCATTTTGTTTTACAGTGAGTGAATCATCTTATCCTGCTCTCGTATTGTAGCAGTAAGCATTTCAATTGCCTCTGCATTTTTGTTTGCTTTTGTGTTTGTTTGGCCGATCTTAGCTTCCAGCTGCTGAACGGCCATTGTGGTTTTGTTGGAGGCTAAGGTAACTTCGGCCATCGGAGTATAGAATAATGTTCCCAGTAAGTCCTGTTGAATGGTCCTCTGCTACACTGCTGCATTAAGTTAAGCTAGGCAGTGTAAATCATGGAGAGGGACCCGGGGAAATAGAGAGCTTTCATTCTAGGCGGCCATTGCATTCAGAGCCAAGCCACGCCCCCCACAACCCATTTTCAAATTGTGATAGGATGGGGTTTCAAAGCACTGCAAGCAGTGCCAAGCATAATGGAGGCAGCGGCAAGTGTAGCGGAGGGATTTCAGTATCAGCATAAGTCGCATTACAGGAATGTGAGCCACATACCAGTTCTTTTTCTCCTGGTCAGTGTTTACTGATACCAGCATCCCTTGTGACTGCTGTAAGCCAATCGATTTACAGAATTTTCATAAACCAGATAAATGTACTTGCTTTAATCATGTGCAGTCCCAGAAGTGTTATGATTATTTACATGTGAAGGTTTGTTTAGTCATCTGTAATATGATTTACATAGCAGTAGGTTTGTGAGGGGTAAAGTCTGTCAATTCAGGCAACGAACTGAGTCAGAAGTTTTAAGCACTGTCTTGTATTTTGGTGACTCCAGCGCAGAGTAAACAATGGTAAAAGTTTTATTTACACTGAGAAAGAGGGCCTGGCACAGACCACTGTTACACAGGTCTGCTGTGGTTTCCCACCAAAACTCCCAAAAGGGTCTGTGCTTCAGCTCATAGTGCAAAACAAAATCCTTAGAGGTATTTTTTGGTAATTCTGAAATAGAATCCACTTGATTAATCAAACTGGTAGCCATTGCCTATCATTAAGTTTGACTACCAAGTTACAAACATACTGGTTCACTACTTACAGTGGCGTGAAAAAGTATTTGCCCCCTTCCTGATTTTCTCTATTATTGCATATTTGTCACACTGGATGTTTTCAGGTCTTTAGACAAAATATAATATTAGATAAAGGGAACCTGAGTGGACAAATAACACTTTTTTTTTTTACTTATTTCATTTATTTAATGAAAAAAGTTAACCAACACCAACTGGCACTGTGTGAAAAAGTAATTGCCCCCTAGTTAAATCAGCCCAATTAAAGGGATAATTAGAGTCAGCTGATTGAACACAGCCAGGCTTGATTACAGCCAGCCCTGCTCAATATAAACCCTCACTTATTTTGGCCCTTACCATCAGAGTCACATTGACAGCACAAAGATTAAACAAGCACATTATGCCATGATCAAAGGAAGTTCCTGAAAAGATCAGAAAAACATTTTGTTGCCCTCTATCAGTCTGGAAAGGGTTGCAAAGCTATTTCTAAGGCTCTGGGACTCCATCAAACCACAGTGAGAGCCATAATCTCCAAATGGAGAACACTTGGAACAGTAGTGACCCTTCCCAGGAGTGGGCGGCCTGCCAAAATTACTCCAAAGGCGAGGTAAAATCATCCAAGAAGTCTCAAAGGATCCTAAAACAACATCCAAAGAACTGCAGGCTTCTTTGCCTCAGCTAAGGTCAGTGTTCATGACTCCACAATCAGAAAGAGACTGGGCAAAAATGGGCTTCATGTGAGAGTAGCAAGGCTAGAAACCACTCACAACTAAGAAGAACATAAATGCTCGTCTCTCATTTGCCAAGAAGCACCTGGATGATCCACAAGCCTTTTGGGAAAATGTTCTATGGACAGATGAGTCCAAAGTGGAACTTTTGGACAACATGGATCCCATAATGTCTCACGTAAAGCAAACACAGCATTCCACAGTAAGAACACCATACCAACAGTCAAACATGGTGGTGGTAGTGTGATGGTGGGATGTTTTGCTGCCTAAGGACCTGGATGACTTGCCATAATTAAAGGAACCATGAATTCTGCTCTGTACCAGAAAATTCTTAAGGAGAATGTCCAGTCATCCTTCCATCAGCTGAAGCTGAAGCGTGAGTTGGGTCATGCAGCAAGACAATGATCCAAAACACAAAAGCAAGTCCACATCAGAATGGCTAAAAGAAGTAAAATTAAAAGTTTTAGAGTGGCCTAGTCAAAGTCCAGACTTAAACCCAATAGAGATGCTGTGGCAGGACCTGAAACGAGCAGTTCATGCTCGAAAACCTACCAAATGTTACTGAATTAAAGCAGTTCTGCGAGGAAGAGTGGGTTAAAATTCTCCACAGCGATTTGAAAGACTGATATTGAATTATAGGAAGTGTTTGGTTGCAGTCATTGCAGCTAAATGTGGCGTAACCAGTTATTAAGTGTAAGGGGGCAATTACTTTTTCACACAGTGCCAATTGGTGTTGGCTAACTTTTTTTCATTAAATAAGTGAAATAAAAAAAAAAGAAGTGTTATTTGTTCACTCAGGTTCCCTTTATCTAATATTACATTCTGTCTAAAGACCTGAAAACATCCAGTGTGACAAATATGCAATAATAGAGAAAATCAGGAAGGGGGCAAATACTTTTTCACGCCACTGTACAGCACTTCAGATCTGATGCCATATTAGCAAGACTTGAGTTATTGGTACTGAGTGGTAAGAACTGCACTACTCTGAAAACATTCACTGTTTATGACAAGCTAGCATAGCGCTCTAGCAACAGACACTAAGGCCACCAGTTATTCAGAGTCCTTGTTAAAGTGTGTGGTTATGATACAGTATGTCAGTCAAACATTTGGTGACCCACTGCTAACAGCAGTGGGCTGACCATGGCATGACCAGCCAGAGACAGACACAATGTGTAGCAGTTTCGAGCAGTGTCACAGAGGAATTGAACCAGTGGTTGTGGTATGTGTTTGAGTGTTGTCAATGTAAATTTTTATAGTGTGTGTTAGCTTATTAATTTGGCAAAAAGGACAGACAATCAATATAAAAATGGTGCATCACTGTAAAATAAATGAGCAACAAAAAACATCTAGGGATTTATTTTTAGTTCCATGGTTACTGGCGCATAAACCTTGCTTTCTTGTTTTTTTATTTAGTTGGAAAAGTGCATATGTGTGTGTTGTCTACTAATCTTCCTGCTGTTCTTTTTCATTTGTTTACTTGAGATAATCTTGTTTTCCATTTCTTAGAGCCATTTGTTAATGCTGCCTTTTTTTCCCCCACATAAAATTTATTTTTATGTTTACTAAATTTAGTTACAGAACCGGGTGACATCAGTTGAGTGGAGGCCCTGCAGTGAGCTTGTACAGTACCATAAGCTTTCACTTAACTGACGTCTCTGGGTTCCAAAACTGATCAGTACAACGGCTGTTAATGCAATAATATTGATTTAATGTGGCTCATATTAACCATAGCAGCAGAAGTTAACAGCAGAAACAATAGAACATATTGAAAATTACTTAATGTATGTGGACATTGTAAAACAGCAGGACTCATCAGCAGAAAAAAAAGTCATCATATGTACTGTAGTTTATACTAACAATGCATTTCTGACAGTTGACTTTCATTCCTGAAATGAGGTATGTGGTTTTGAACTTTTGAAAATTCCTGCTTTCTGGCCATGCTAGTTATGCAAAGATTAAACATCTTAATGTAATGCTGTGCTGTTAATCATCAGAAATGTGTGTTATCACCATCCCAGTACATCCACAGTATGAACCCAGTATTTAACAAACCTGGGCCATCAGCCTTGCAGACAGCAGCATTGCTTCTACACCAGTAGACCAGTTTTTCACTTCTTTTAATATTTAAATCTAAGAAATGTTATGGCTCATGTTCATTAAATAACAATAGGGCAGATGGGGTTTTACTCAGGAAATGATGTTCTGGCTAAAGAACACCATAGTTGGTACCATTATGCCCTTGTAAACCCCAATTGCACTGTCATTATCATCATAGGCGTATCATGCAGGGTGAGTTTTAAATCTTGAACTAGTATATTTTACTACTGCTGTTGCTGCATGTTTTAAGTCAGTTTCAGAGCACGCAGTGGCAAGGACAAAGAATAATTTCTTACAGACTCAAATACATTTTTGTAAATACTGTATAGCAATCTGTCAGGTAGGATAAAGGTGTTCCACAGTGCGGCAGAAAAGTGTGGTTTATTAGCATACTATTATGTCCCCTTTCCCACTGCCATTCTTTTCAGTTTTAAAGCTGAAGTCTAATGCTAAGTAAGCAATAAGAAAGAACAGGGCAAGGATGTCTGTTTTGTCTGGGGTTAATGCATACCCAGGTAAGAAGTGAGGCACAGGGTGCTTGTGCTGAGTGCCCTCAGCACCTCGAAGTACATTAACCCCAGATAAGGAATGCCCTAACTTGTCTTATTGCATGTATAAAATGGGTACATTGAGAAAGTTTAAGAAAACAAAAAAGCCAACTTCTTTTTAAAAAACAAGTATTTTCTTTTGTTCAAAGTACCTAGTAAAAAGTAATCGCTCTACACCCATCAATCATCTGTCTTCCCACACATTCAATAGCTGGAATATTTGTTTATCATGGACTACAGGAATTAAAGCTTCTGCAGAATTATTCTGGCAGAATGTTCACTGTCTCACACAATACAGAAGGTCTTATATGGAAACATGGGCCCCAATTCTAGTACACCTACGCCTGGCATAACAGCAGTTGCGCCAAGTAGAATGGCGCATGTAGCAACTTACGCCAGCAGTCGTGATTCTACAATGTGACCTGTGACATGGCACAGGCCACTTGTACCAAACAGCTGTTATGCTGGCAGTTGCACCATAAACTCCCTGCGACATAGCGCTAGGGGGTTCATGGCAGCAGTTGCGCCCCATTCCAGAAGGGCAGCATCAAAATCCCCAAGGTTGGGATTCTACAAGAACCCCCAGAGAAGAACCGGCAATGTAAGTTACCCCAGCATTTAGCTGGGGTAACTTACGGACGCCCCCCGGGGGTCCTGTAGCTCGCTACCTGCCCAGCAGTTGGTCCTCAGAAGCCCTCCCCCATGCCCAGCATACCATAGTGGGTGCCCCACAGAGCTGCCCATACCCTCAGCCCCCTGAGTCTTCCATTGCCAATAGCCCCACAGGTCTGCCCACACCCCCAGCCCCCCAAATATCCCAATGCCAATAGCCCCACAAGGCTGCCCACACCCCCAGCCCCCGATCTCCCATTGCGGGCAGAAGTCACCCCCCAACCCGTGCCCCGATCCTGAGTCACACCCGCCAATGCGGCAAATAACCAGCCCTGGTAGCCTAGTGGCCCCCCACCCAGCCATGCCAGCCCACCCAGCACACCCCTACCCATCCCCAGCCAGCGACTGGCACATCCACCTCTCATCTCACGGCTCATCTCACACAGCCAGCAGCTGACTGAAGTTAAGTAGGGCGCATACAGTAAAAATGTGCAGATATTAATTTCTGAGTGCGTTTTCTGTCACAGATCCCTACTGAACTCAATCGGCAGCTGGCTGTAGAGGTGAGAGGTGGGTCGTGCCACGCCGCTGGGGATTGGTGGGGAGGTTGGTTGGCTGGTACGGCTGGTGGGGAGCCACTAGACCACCAGGCTGGGTATTTGCCGCAATTTGCAGTTGCGACCGGGATTGGGGCATGGTGGGGGTGATCGTTGCCACCCTGCGGGGCTATTGGCAACGGGACAGTAGGGGGGCTGGCAGTGTGGGCAACCCTGTGGGGCACATAATGGAGGTATCAGGGGCAGTTGAGGTGGGCAGCCCTTCAGGGCAGTTAATGTTGGATTCAGGGTCAGGGGTGTGGGCAGCCCTGTGAGGCATCTGTGGCTTGCTGAGCATGGAGGGACACTTGCGACCTGCATTGCAACTTGTGTCATGCTCGCCAGGGGTGCCCACTGTTCGTCATACCTGGCCACATGTCGCAAATCACAGGACATAGACGCTGAGACCCTGCCAATTCTAGAATAGGGTGCAGGGTCAATGTCACAGTTGCGATTGGCGCAAGTCACGCTTGGTGGCGACTTGCGCCAACCTTCTAGAAACGGGCCCGTGGTCTCCATTTTCTCTTGGTAGTGTAAGCAGTAGAGATTGCCCTGGCAAGCTGATAAGGATAGGAGGGGAATTTTTTTATGGTCACCAAAGAAACACCAGGATTTGCAACTATGACTAGTATGTAATTTGAAAAAAATTATGTGTGTAAGGAGGGGATCGTGAGAGGAAGGAATATTGAACTATTTTTATTCATTTTTTGTAAATGTAAGGGAGTTTTACTTTTAAGGGCCTAAGGTTTCTGTGAGTAAAGATGGAAGCTATGTTTATGATGGTAATTGGGTGTGAGTGAAATGGGTCACGAGTTTGTATGTTATATGCCCAAATTACAAATCCCACTGCCTGAATTTGTTCCAACCTGTGCATTTCTGGGGGAGTAACATATGGGTCTTTGAACTAATTAGCCTATCAGAAAGCAGGAAATCTCAAACCCATTTTATCAATACCATCAGCAATCTAAAACCAACATGAATCTAATTTTGTCAAAAGACAGCAGGCGTAATAACTTTGTCCTATCTTAACTCCATTTCTTTTGTTTACTGTAGTGGTAATTAATTTAACATGGCTGAGGATTTAACTTTCTTAGTCTGGTAGGCACATCTTTTCAATTTGTTAATTTAATGTCTTTATTGATCTTGATATTATAATCAGGAACTGAAGAGGAAGATGAAGGTGATGACCTGTTGTTGAAGTACATTGATGAGTTCTGGTGGTTTCCCCACATGTGGAGTCACATGCAGCCACATCTCTTCAATAATGAATCTGCACTGGCCGAACAGATGATTCTCAATAAGGAGTTTGCACTTGTGAGTATTGTCACTTGGAAAATATAGTATTCTAGTGTGCACTAGTCTTTTTAAGTACTGTCGTCCTTCCCACAAACCCAAGTCTGGGTCATGGTTACTGAAAGGTCTTCTGTCCCTGGGTTATGATAACTGAAATATTTCCTGTCACAACACACCATGAACAGCCTCTCCATTCCTCTGAGACTGGCTTGTTGTCAGTCGCCCATTCAAGGCTCAAGTTGTGTGGGGATAGGGCTTTTGGGGTGGCTGCACTGTTATCTTGGAATTCTTTTCTACCCCACATTTGTTCTACCTTCTCAATGGTGGCCTTTAAAGGCACTCTAAAACATATCTTTTATAAGAGGTTTAGAGCCAGATATTCAGGACCCTGAGGATGCTATATTCAGTCAAATAGCACACCGGTGCTATCCAACTAAATATAGGAGCATGTCAGTGCAGCACTAAGCAGAGTAGCATTGCCCCGACATGGATCCTGGCAGTGCCACAAGACCTGATAGCACCAGTAGCTTCCAGAGCAACATTCAGATGGCATATGCAAATGAGTTCATTGCGCACAGAAGGCACTAAAGGGCCATTTGCATGCCCATTATGGGTACATTTGCATGGGAAACAGTGTTGGGTTTTCACACCTGCAACCAGCTCCTTCCCCCATCCCAATTGCCCTGTCCTGTTACAATCAACTATTCTTTGGTGCCTAGTGGTCCCACCCACCCTCCAGATGCCAGCCTCAGTGCAACAGAAATAATCCCTGGTGTCCAGTGGCCCCCCCAATCGGCAGCCATGGTATAAAATGATAGCTCCCTGGTGCCTAGTGGTTCCCCCTCTCCAATCACTGGCCCCAGAATAATATAATAACTCCCTGGCATCTAGTGGCACCCCCACCCACCAATCCCCATCCCTGTACATAATCACATAGTCCCTGGTGTCTAGCACCCCCTGGCAACTCCCCCTTATCTGAAGTGCCAGTGCCACGGGACACCATAGGCAACCAGCACAGCCCTCCTTTCACCACCTCGTCCAGCTTCCATATGCGATGACAGGGAGCGTGTGTCCCCTGTACCGTAAAGGGAGTATGCATACTATCTACTGTAGACAGTAGATGCACTCCCTTTACAGTACAAGCGACACACACTCCATCATCGCATATGACAGCTGGCTGAGGTAGTGAGAGGAGGGCTGTTCTGGTCACTGTATGGGATCCCACAGCACTGGCACTTCAGGTAATGGGGGTTAGCAGGGTGGATGGTCAGTGCCCCCAGTGTGGGAAGGCTGCTAGATGCCAGGGACTATGTGATAGTGTATGGGGACATGGAATCAGTGGGTGGGGGGTGACACTAGATGTCAAGGAGTTATTACATTATTCCCAGGCTGGCAATTGGAGGGTGAAGGGACCACTAGGCACCGGGGACCTATAATTTTATACCAGGTCTGGTGATTGGAGGGCAGGGGGACAACTAGGCATCAGGGATGATTTTTCTTGTACCACAGGTCTTGTGATCAGAGGGTAGGGGATACCACTCGGCACCAGGGATTATTTTTATTGTATAGGGGCTGGCTATCAGAGGGTGAGGGACCACGAGGCACCAGTGATTTTTTTTTTTGTACTGAGGCTAGCAATCGGAGGGTGGGGGGACCACTAGGCACCAGGGACCTATTATTTTACACTGGGGCTGGTGATCAGAGGGTGGGGGTGTCACTAGACCAGGGAGCAGATGTGCTTCCCCCACCACCAACATGGTTGTTGGCTTCAGTTTCTCCTCCAGCCACTAGGGATGCCCAGAGTAAGTCTGGCTTCTTCTTGGAAGTATTTGCGCAGTGCAAAGTGGCCTTCGCTAATCCTTTCTCGCAGCACAAATGCACTAAATATTTCACTGTGCTGGTATTCCTGTCCCCACCTCTCCTTTTACCCAACGCATATATTTTTTTTTTACTTGCATAACCCTTTTAACGCATGCCACAGCCCTCTTTGAATATTGCACATGGGCGCAAACCCCAGGCAAATAGGGTACAATCACTTTGCCCACCACGCAAACATTTGAATATTGTGTCCCTACTGTTTTAGTAAGTTAATTTGTGACATTTATTTTATTTATTTGAGTATTTATGATGGATTTTATTTTCTTGAACAGTTATGTGTTTCCTTGTGCATCGCCGCCAGCTTCTAGGGTAGGGCACCATATAAATTTTTTTATTTATATTTTTATTTATGTAAGAGTTTCACCAGGAAGACTTACTGAGCAATTTGCTCATTTCCAGATGCATCCTGGGGAAAGGGTAATTGGAGGTACAGTTATGAATACATGGTAATGCTAAGCAAAAACCCTACACAAATAAGCTAATGAGATTCTTCAAGACAGTACAATGCAATAAAATACAATATGTAGCACATTACGATGAAATAAAATACAATATGTAGTAGCACTGGGAAAAGTGAGCCTATCAGTGCTGACAGACATGCAGTAATAATGATTCTGAGATTACAGCACAATTCTTGTTTGCTAGCAATAGAAGGCTAAGTGCCGAGAGCATGGATTGCTTGCCACCTCTTGCTAGGCACTAAGGGTGGAGAAACTAATAGGGGATTGGAGGATAAGTGCTTTGAGTTTGAGGATAGGCTATGTACTCGGAACAAGCACGGGAGCAATGAGTTAGAAGGAAGGGAGCATGGAGTGCGTAAGAACATTAGCATGGAGAAAATAGTAGGGAGATGAAGAGTAGATTACCTTGTCTCATATGTGCCATGGGAAAAATCATCTTAACAGGTTAATCACTCAATCAGGAGAGAACAGACAGCTGTGAGCTTTTAACTCTAAACATGAGACAACATTATGGGCATCAAATACATTTAACAATAAACCAACTCAGGACATTAACGACTAAAAAGTATTGAAAACTGCATAAAAAACTTCAATTTCCCACTTCTAATTAGTTGGAAAAGATCCTTTAGCAGCACTTTCTAAGCTTGTAAAATGCCTCAGTGTCTCCCATAATACAAATAAGAAATTACTACCTCCATTAAAATGTACCACAAAAGGTTGATGGCCCAATTCGTAGACACAATGTTTCAGAATGGAAAACATGACAGAAAGTGTTCCCCATTGCTCGGATACCAAAAATTGCTATCCTGAGAAGGTAGGATCTGTGCTAGGAAGCAGAGATCCCCAGACATACAGCTTAATAGTTAAATGAAGGTACATAAATATTAATGTGCACAAACAGGGTTTGCTCACAGTTGTAGTGCCAAATACTGTTACTTACAGGTATATACATGTTGCAGTGCTGTGCACACATAGGTATGTGGGGTACGAACTTCCAGTTAACCCCCTGCCCCCCCCCACCTTGTACCTTCAGGGTATGTTTGTCCCTAAGATAATCTGCTGTCGATTGTCCACTTATGAACTCCTTGGTAGTCCAGTGGGCCAGCAATCTATGGCAAATTCCATACCTAGTTGCTTTCTACTGCCTGGCAGAGAGGGTCACTCTAACGGTTAATAAACACAATCTGTCCCATGACAATCTTGGTCCCCTGAAGCCAGGGCACACCTAGCGTAACACTCTGATAACCTCATTCCAGCAGTTTTGGTCTTGTGGTATTTGGGGGCCATCACAAAAGTGCTGCTATGGGTATGTCCATGGTAGCCATCAATGTGAATGGCGCTGCATGCCATTTACAGTCCAATTCCACCATTCTGTGCACCAGCACACTTTCATATGCACTGGAAGTAAAAGTACCCCTACCCCATTTGAGCATAGCCCAAGGGGGTAGCAAGCGTTCCACCAGTCCCTTTTGACTGAGACTTGGGTTCTGAGGCTATTCCGAAACTTCTCTGGATCAGGACATTTGTTATAACACAGTTTTCCTTAAAGGCGATAGGAGACTCTTTAGATGCCCTCCTCTTTTCTTTTTTGGGTCTATGTAATATTCTATTACAGTTTTGACCATTTTTCATTAAATTAATAACCTCATTTTATATAGTTTCAGTACCGTCCCTGAGTCTCCCTTTGACAGCTTTTGCTCCTGGTTTTCAAGCTGTTTGGACATCCTATGACATCAGTTACTGTACACCATTCCTGGACATTCAGATGACTAGCATGGAATGGTGGAACTCATGTCAGGGGAATGTGTTTGTTTGTTTTTGTTACCAGGTTAATGCACTAGGCAAACAGATGCCTGTTTTCAAGCAAATCAACAAGGCAATACATAACGAATAGCAGCTTGTCATGGAAATATCAAAGAGTAGTTGCTGCTGAGAAGAAGGGAACACAAAGCAAATCTGAGGGCACCACAAGACTAGATTATTACTTTATAAAAACTGGATCAAAGAATATCAGAATACATGACTAGCATGTAAAGGAAAATACAAGGGCATTTAACAGAATAATTTCATGTTTGCTTGCATGCGTGTACAAGAAACATAGTGCCACCATACAAATTTTTGAAGGTGTGCCACCCCTCTTCCAATGCCCTGCTCCTTCTTGCAGGCACAGCCTCACAGCACCAATAAATGTCCAAGCTGTCTATGACAGCAGTTCAGATGCCGTGGCATACAGTTGAAAGCCAAAGACCGCTACAATCAGCAGTGGTAACATGTAGGTAATTTGCATACTGCCATCAGCAGGCAATTTACATATTGCCGTCGGCAGTATGCAAAGTGCCTACACTCAGCACTGCATGTGAACTAGCTGTCATAGACAGGTCCATTTGTTTTTGACTCCCCCCAACAACACCCAAGTAGCACGCTGGGAGCCCACCCCAGCATGCTCATGCGCTCTCCCCCTCACACACAGTATGGCCGACAGGGGTGCCCAATCCCCCATTGGCTTCACTACCACCCCAAACAGACTTCCAGGTGTCATGCTGGGAGCCCACCCCAGTGTGGAAAAAGTCCGTATGGCCAGTGGGGGTGCCCAATCCCCGGTCAGCTACTCTGTACCCCCCCAAAAAACAGACTTCTAAGTGCCACACTGGGAGCCCACCCCAGCATGGCAAAAGTCTGTATAGCTGATGGGGGTGCCCAATACTCTGTCGGCTCCACTTCCCACCCCAAAAAAAAACTTTCAGCTGCCATGCTGGTAGCCCACCCCAGTATGGCAAAAGTCCTGCGTCGTCTTCCTGAAAAAGAAAAAAAAAACCCTGTAAAAAAAAAAAAAAAGGTCCTCATTCCCTTATTGACTGTCTTGCCCCTTCCCCAACCCACCCACCCTCTGTGCACTCACCTCCCACACACACCCTCACCCCATACTTACCTCTGGAGCCCAGTGCAACTATCTTCGGTGGACCGGTAACACGTCTGCACTCTGCAAAGCCGACCGCGAACTGAAGAAATGCCGGTAAGCTGTATTATGGCATAATGGTTTTTTTTTTCAACTTTGGTGCATATCTCAGCCATTTTTGGGAATTGTTTCACCAAATTTTCAACATGGGGTTCTTGGGGTCCCACCTCATGAACTCAGTCACTGTCATTTTGTTATTCAGTCCCAAAAATTGATTTTGTGGTCACTGCATGGAACCACCTTTTGGGACTGAGTAATGAAATGACAGTGTCACAGTTCATGAGAAAAGCCTTCCAAAACCCTGTGTTGAAAATATGGTGAAAAAATTCCCAAAAATGACTGTTTTACAAGCGTGCGCTGCGCAGTTCCTACGCACGTTCATAACTTTGCAAATTTTTCATATTTTCACTCCAGATTTTCAACATTGCCATTTTAGCACACCTCCTTATGAGCAGTACAGCTGTCATTTTTCACATCTTGCCCAAACTGTGTTTTCACGCATGTAATGCACAATGGCACAGTCGGTTTGCAAAATCAATTTTCGGGACAGATTAAGAAAATCACAGTGACACTGTTCATAAGCAGAGGTCTTAAAATGGCTGTGTTGAAAATTTGGTGACAAAAGTCCATAAAATGACTGTGTTATGAGTGTGCATTCTGCAGTTTCCACGCGCCTTCATAAGTTCACGAATTTGTAATATTTTCACGCCAGATTTTCAACACTGGCATTTTTCCATATCTCCTTATGAGCAGTACAGCTGTCATTTTTCACACCCTGGCTGAAATGTGCTTTCACAGCTCCAGTGCAGAATAGCGCGGTTGCGGTGGGAAATTAGTGTACAGGACAGATTACGAAAATTATAGTGACACTGTTCATAAGCAGAGGTCCCAAGATGCCTGTGTTGAAAATCTGCAGTAAAAAATCCCCAGACTAATTACATTACAGGTGTACATTGCACAGTTTCTGTGCACGCTCATGACTTCACCAGTTTTTGTATATTTTCACTCCAGATTTTGAACAATGCCACTTTTTACACTTCCACATTAACAGTACACCTGTCACTTTTCACATCCTGTTGGAAATGTGATTTTGCACCTGTGGAGCCAAATGGCGCAGTCGCTATGCAAAATTACCTTTCACCTAACAAACTGATAGTGTCACTGTTCATGCGGTGGGGTCATAAAAAGCCCATGTGGAAAACTTGGAGTAAAAATACCAAGAAACACCCAGGGCGTTAGGGTTTTTGACCATAACGTCCTACCCTGTAGGGACTGACAGGTGTCAGGGTGTGACTTGGGAATGTCATTGTAATGTTACTCATGTCATTCACCTCCACCCTGCAGCCTATGACAGGCGGACCAAGCGTCGCCTTGGTCCCGTTGCTCCTAGAGCTCCAGCCCGTCCGCCTATTCTGCACCCATTTCAGCATATTTCCTTATGGAATGAGGTGAATGTAAAGCCCAAACACCCCAAGGCACACCTCGACACTTGTCAGTGTCAGAAAGGTACGGTGAGGTGAAATGTCATGACCATCTTAGGCGAAGACCCAAAGGCACACCCCAATGCCTGGCCACCTCTGCAGAGTGAGGGTGGAGTTGGTGTCAGTTCAATACTTCAATGCCATTCCTATACTGCATCTGTCTAACTCCTGCACTTCCACTGCTAATGCCACCAGCAAGCAAACATTCGGCATTGACAAATGCTTATTTTTCTATCCCCCACTGCAGTTTTAAAAACCTACATTTACACTTTTGTCAGAAAAGGTGTTGTTAGCAAATGCATTTTGTAACAAACATGATTACAAAATTGCAAAACTTTCCTGTGATAGCTGATCTGTTTCACAGATATATGAGTAGATGTTATTTGGTGCTAACCAGATACTGATAGATAATGATTTGTTAAATCAGAAAAAGTACATACTGCAGATATAGTGACATATCTGACCAAAGAGTGCCCATTCATGAGCCACAAGATTTGTCAAATGCCATGGGCTCTATGCACTATGCCTAATCATCTCTAAGCTACTGTGCAAAACCATGCAGCAGGTGTCCAACCAGATCCCAGCAGCATGCACTGAAGGGGAGTGCCCCCCCCACCTTATGCACACAAGCTCTCTGCCCTTCGTAGCAATATTCACCAGCCCATGGGGGGATGATGGGTGGGGGCAGGGCCTGACTGCACACCATTCTCAACAGCACAGAGTGCTGGTGGAGGGAGCACATGCTGTGTCTGCAGGTACCATGCTGAACCCACTATGTGCTTCCTCCATCCAATGGCTGGCGGCCCAGTGGGGCAAGTGGACATCCCTATCCAGCAGCACAACACCTCAGAATGCATTGCGGCTATAGGGGGCTTCCGGTGGTGCAATACTGGTAGCCATGGGGGAGTACTGTTTGCCTGTACCACAGTCTCCTTCTCCATGCTGAACAAAGAATCTCTCAGCTGTAGATAGGCATCCAATTGAAAGTCTACCTGTTTCTCTGCCCTGCCCATGTCATGCCCCTGTCTCATCTGTGCTCCAACTCACCTATGGGGCAGGGCCATTGACAGGCACACTGGCTTAATGCATGGTGCATGATGTGCCAGTATCTACAGGTGCTGCATGCTGTGACCAGTGTATGTGCCTGCAGTATGTACCCTGCACCCCTTGACGAATAGAGCCCTATCTGATTACTCACACTTAAGGACTCTGGTACCCACAATATCCCTGGAGAACCGCCGGGATGGGGGGACATGATATGAACCTTCAAATATATGAAGGGCATAAATAAGGTTGGCACAGAGGGCATTCTTAAGTGGAGAGAGAGGGCAGGGACACTAGAGGGTACAGTCTGTGGCTGGAGGGAGGGAGATTCAGAGGGGAAATGAGAAGGCATTACTTTATAGAAAGAGTGATGACAGGGTGGAATGCTCTGTTAGGGGAGGTGGTGTCCTTAACATCAGTGGGTGGTTTAAAGAAGGAATGGGACAGAGTCAAGGGGAAGTTGACAAAGAGGGAGAAGAAGGAAGTGGTGTCAGCAAGCAGGGGCATGACTTCACAGAAGCAAGTTGGGGAGGGGCAACTGCAGTACAGTGGTCTGCTAGCAGCACACCCGAGCAGACTTAATAGACCGTATGGCCTGTATCTGCTGGCATTCTTTGTATGTTCATATGGCCTACAAACCACATGCCACCCCCCCCCCCACAAATAGTTGATTACATATCATTTTCGTTAACATGGCGCATGTACAAGGCGTTTAGGAAAATGCTTACTTTGGAGGTGTGCCTCTCCTTCAATCCACTGCTCCGTTGAGCAGGCGTGGCGATCCTGCACCACTGAGGGAGCTTTTGCACAGCGGTGATCTTCGCTCAAAGAAAACCACCGCTGTCATACCGGAACGCCACGGCCGCCTCCTCACGCCATGCTCCCGCGCCATGTTGCCCCCAAAGCTTTGGTGCGCAAATGTTTCCACAGCCCCCTAGCTATTCTTCTGCCACACTGGGTGCCCACCCCAGTGTGGCAACCGCCTGTTTTTTTTTGCCGACGGGGTGCCCAATCCCCGCCGGCCTCGGCCCCCTGCAGAGGTTTGCTGACGGGGTGCCCAACTCTGTCAGCCCCTCGCCCACCCCCAGCCAGCTTCTGCCATGTTGGGAGCCCACCCCAGCATGGAAAACGCCCCACGTAGTCCTTTTTTTTTCAACCTGTAAAGAAAAATGGTCCCACGTAGTCTCACAACCCCCCCAACCCGCACCCACCCACTGCACACCCAGCCTCCCCACACCCCTCACCCCATACTTCCTCCGAGCTTGGCGCGATGATCTTCGTGGACCGGGAACATGTCTGATCAAAGCTGACCGCGAACTGAGGAAATGCCAGTAAGCTGTATAATGGGCTAGATAGAGTTTCAACTATTAGCATATCTCAGGCATTTTTGGGAATTTTTGCGCAAATTTTCAACATATGGGGTTTGGGACCTATGTGTGAATCACCTTTGGGCCTGAATAATGCCATGACAGTGACATCATTCATGAGAAGGGTCCCAAAACCCCATGTTGAAAATTGTGCAAAAGTCCAAAATGACTGTTTTACGAGCTTGCATTGCACAGTTCCTACGCAGGCTCGTAAGTTCATGAATTTTCAATATTTTCACTCCAGATTTTCAACATTGCCATTTTACCACACCTCCTTATGAGCAGTACAGCTGTCATTTTTCACATCTCACCAAAAACGTGTTTCCGCCCATGTAGCGCACAATGGCGCAGTCGGTGTGCGAAATCAGTGTATGGGACACATTAAGAAAATCACAGTGACACTGTTCATGAGCAGAGGTCTTAAATGGCTATGTTGAAAATTTGGTGAAAAATTCCTAAAATGACTGTTTGATTTAGCGCAGGTTGAGCAGTTCCCACGCATGCTCATACGCTTGTGAATTTTCAATATTTCCACTCCAGATTTTCAACATTGCCATTTTACCACACCTCCTCATGAGCAGTACAGCTGTCATTTTTCACATACTGCCCAAAACGTGTTTCCGCCCATGTAGCGCACAATGGCGCAGTCGGTGTGCAAACTCAATGTATGGGACACATTAAGAAAATCACAGTGACACTGTTCATGAGCAGAGGTCTTAAAATGGCTGTGTTGAAAATCTGGTGAAAAAATTCCTAAAAATAACTGTTTTATGAGCTGCATTAGCAGTTCCTATGCACTCAGTAAGTTTCATACTTTTCAATATTTTCACCCAGATTTTCAACATTGCCATTTTACCACACCTCCTTATGAGCAGTACAGCTGTCATTTTTCACATCCTGCCCAAAACATGTTTCCGCCCATGTAGTGCACAATGGCGCAGTCGGTGTGCAAAATCAATGTATGGCACACAGTAAGACAATCACAGTGACACTGTTCATTAGCAGAGGTTTTAAAATGCCAGTGTTGACAATTTGGTGAAAAAATTCCTGACAATGACTGTTTTACGAGCGTGCATTGCACAGTTCCCATGCACGCTTGTAGGTTTGCGAATTTTCAATATTTCCACTCCAGATTTTCAACATTGCCATTTTACCACACTTCTTTATGAGCAGTACAGCTGTCATTTTTCACATCCTGCCCAAAACGTGTTTCCGCCTATGTAGCGCACAATGGGGGTAACAAAAAGGTCATGCTGAAAATTTATTTTGCAAATGCCAGCAATTGCACAGGGCATTAGGGTAAAGCACCATACATGCCAAACACCACTGCAAATACCTGCAAGTGAACATTCAGCATTGACAAATGCTTGTTGATCTTCTGTTGCTGCCAGCTGATTGAACTGACTGTAAAAAACAATGTACACCAACTGGATTGTTGTAAATTTCACACTGCGGGCAAAAATAATTATTGATTTATTCAAACATTTTGCCTAGGAAAAACACACTGAACTGCAAGCAACTTCTTTTCCTGTGTGTTCTATGAGCAGGGTATTAAGGAGGGTGTAGTCTAGCACTATCTAGTGGAGATAAAATAGAAGCAGAGTACAGAGAAGAAAGATATCACCTTCCATGATGCAGGAATCGATGAGACACTCTGATTTTATACAGTGTGTTCATGATTTGGTGTATCAGATATTTCTGTGAACTCTAGCTGCTCTTTATTATTACAGTACAACATCCAGCAATGAGGTACAGAGTATAACCAGTAACACGTACAGAGAGCAAGCTCAAACTTGCCTCCACCCTCGCTAATCAGTTTAAATGTGCCGAACCCAACTTTATGTGTATGGAATACAAAATCTGGATGGAATCTTTCTTATTCTTTGAAATTGCCAGTTGACTGAACAAGGCTAAGGATGATTTGAAGTGAACAACATTATTTCACTGCACTGGGGCTCCTCTAGAAAGAATATTTTTAATTTGACTGATAAAAAGGGGTATATTTAAATAGGCTAAAGCAGTCCTAGGTGATTACTTTAAACCACACAGCAATGTAGTGTCTGAATGACAAATAATTTCAGCAAAGAGCAGTTATCAGAGAAACTATTGTTTCAGATGTGAATGCATGAAGAGAAAAAAAAACAATTCTTGTTAATTTGGTAGAACGGAATCAGATATGATTCATGATGAAGTATGGATTGTGTGAGACATTGTTACAGTAGGAAGCAGGAATGTAGCCAATGATTTCAGATCTGCACACCAAGTGGACTCACTGCTGCCCCACCTCCCCTTGTTAGGGTGAGGTACCCCCCTCTCCACGCGGGGTGTAGTCAGATAATATACAAAAGTACACCAGGACCATGTTTGTTGCCTCATTTGACACAAAAAATACAACTTTTGTAGCTCATGACAGTGGTTGTTGCCATGCATGGGTTAATACAAATGCCATGCATTGTTCCCTAAGACACCCACATACCAGCCCAGAGCCTATAAAGTTGTATTGTTCTTGGGATGCAAAGAGAGTATTAGTGACCAGTCCTAGTTTTGACTCCTATGAATAAAATTACAGAAAGGTTCAGTATTTTCTTTTAGTTTTCATGGAAAAAGGAAGCAGTTCAGAGCCTATTTGCTACCCCCCTTAAATAAAATTGCACACCATGGAGTGCTTGGAGTATGCCTGCCTACACCCACGTTGACTTCAGATAGGGCTATGACTCTGGTGAACTTGTCCAAGTCAGAACAAAAGGACTCTAGGGTTCCTCATTCAGTTCATGGTGGAACTAAAGGCAAGCATGTAAACTTTTCAACAGAGCACCATGACACTAATAATCACACTGATAGGAATAAGGGTACTTCATGTAAAACTACATTTTCAGGAAGGCATGTTATCACCATGGCCTAGCAGCAGACACATAGAGCAAGAAAAGCTTAATGCTTGCACTGTAAAAAAAAATGAGACAGCACGTGTGTACTGAAAGACAACAAAGAGTGAGAAATGTGTCCAGCACTGCAATGCTAAAAAGAAGTTTAAAGAGGTTAACCTGTATGTGCTGTGTTAGAGACCACTTCTGATACTGCATCAGATTCAGATGCATTTGTTTCTTGTATGCCTTTTATAGCTACTAATGGACAAAAGCTAAAAATGGCAATTGACACTGGAAGTGAAAGAATCTTCCTTAGTGCTGAGCCTTTTAAGAAATTGCTTCTGAAAAGACAAACAGGGCTGTTAATCATGACAGACTGATTCTTTGTCCATACTCAGACAAAGCTGTTTTGCTGCCAGAGAGGTATGTTAAAGTTTGGATTACTTGAAAGACAAAATAGAGAATAATGGATGGGTAGGGGGTCATAATGAAGATTTTACACACTCCTGAGGGGTGGGATGCCACATGAACCCTGAGAGTGAAGCTCACAGGGTTTATTTAGGCATCCCACCCCGAGGAGGGGTATAAAATACGAGTGTTAACCCCCCAAGCCATCCTTTATTTTGTATAATTGCTGGGGATGTTTTTTTTTGTCACAGCAATTATACAGAATAAATGGGAGTCGAGCTGTGGACCATTGCTTTTTTTTAGCGTGTCTGTGGCAGCTCCTGACAAAAAAGTAGTGCTTGTTTTTTTATTTGCAGCCGAAAATGAGCATCTCATGTGCCGTATATTTGTTTTAAAAAATTACTTACCCACTGATTCCTACTGTCAGCAAAGTGTTAAGCTTTGAGGAGTAGGAAGGCAGGGGTCGGCGCAGAGATGAGGAAGATCACGGGAGGCGCATGCGCAAAGCTAGGAAAACTGGGCATGTGTTTGTTGTTATATCCAGCTGGTTATAACAACAAAATTACAACTCAATTTCTCTATGGAAAAAAACAATGACAAGTTATTATTAACTGTTTAAATGCCTGGCACTGAATTCCCCAGAATATGTAACAGTACTCCTGGGCATTCGTTCACTGAGGCCAGGTTTATGAGTTGCCACTAGCCTGGAATATGAGGTTCTAATGGTAAAACTCTCTGTGGAGAGGCAGGCATTTTTATACAGTAAAAAAACAAACTGGGAAAGCAGTCACTGGGGCACTTTGGAGGTGTTTGCTCAGAGTTTAATAATGCATAGAGAAAACACCCTACACAGTAGCCCCAGTCTCTGGAGTGGCTTGCGACTTAAATGGTGTCCTCTAGCAAGAGCAATGCTAGATGAAGCTGGCAGGTCATAGTTCTGTGAGCTGGTTAAAATTGATGGCTTACATGGTATCAGTAAAGTTACATGATAGCCTGGTTACTGGGTAATAATATCATTGATTATTTATTAATTCTGTCATGGTGGTATCATTTTATGAATAGCTATTTTATGTAATTTCTTGTAAATAAATGTATTGTTATTTTTAACTTATGTCAGAACATACATTTGTTTATGAACCTGTTTAATGGATGCCATTGGAAATGGGCCATGGCTCAATGTCTGTGTAACACCCTCCAATAAACACAACTTATAGATAGACAGATAGATGGATAGATGGATAGATAGATAGATAGATAGACAGACAGACAGACAGACAGACAGACAGACAGACAGACCGATAGATAGATAGATAGATAGATAGATAGATAGATAGATAGATAGATAGATAGATAGATAGAAAAAGAGAGACAGATAGATAGACAGACAGACAACTAGCCAAAATGCTTGATAATGAAAGAGGTGCATGCAGGGACAGAGTGGGTGCCAAAAAATATCTTGGTTCAAAAGGAAGACACTAATGAGATCAGAATTTGTGTTATCCTATCTATGCACATTTAGTAGTAGTACTAGCAGTGATAGAGGTAGTAGTTTTATTTATATTTGGTGCCCTTCCCTGGAGGCCTACAGTGGCTTACATAAAGTGCAATAAACAATACATAAGATCTAAAATAAACAACATAAATAGCTCACAACAATAAAAAATACAGCATAAAACTATAGAGTAAATTACAAATGTTCACCTGGGATGGCAGCTAGATGTAAGAGATGATTACTCCCCATAAGCATGGCTAACTAATCAAGTTTTAAGACCCCTGTTAAATGCCTCCACTGAGGGGGGCCTCCCTAGTGCACTTTTAAATACAGTGGTCGTCAGAACAGGTTTCTAGTGTTTAACATTGATAAACTTCTGCATCTAGTGCAATTATCAAAGGCTTTTGCAAAACTGGATGTTAGGAAAGTTTTCTGGTAACTTGAGCTGCAAATGAATCATAGAATCTACACCGGTCTGTCGGCACAGCGGTTGGATTTCTACTTGCAACGCCGGTGACCCGGGTTCAGGAATGGATCTGGTTCATTGGAGGGCCTACCGGGGGGAGAAGGATCGAGCATTCCTAGGACTGTTCTCCTTCTCCGGGGGGAAGGGTGGTGAGTGCTCGGTGCAGGAGTGACACCCGGCGCAGGTTGGGTACATCGCATAGCACTGATGCCTACAGAACTCAGGGGTGGGGCAGACGCTGGTCATCATTGCACATCCCCACCCTTGCTTACAGGGGGAGAAAATCTGCAGATGGCCGTCTCCATGAAGCCCTGCCCCCGGGCTCCAGTTAGCCTCCTAGCTGGCTCTCCCTACTAGGACTAGTATTGCAGCACTGAAAAGGGGAGACAGTGCCACGACCCCACCCCTTGGGGGGCTAAGCAAGGAATGCCAGGGAGAACGCAGGCATATAGGAGGTGGGAGTATGGGGGTCCTATGACCAGGGCAGATATCAACAGTCAGATGCAGCAAAAATTATAATAAATAGATAAAAGAATCATAGAATCTGATAACCATTTTTGCTCCTGAAGATTACTGAAAAGCCATAAACACTATACTGTACTGCATACCAGGGCTGGTATGGCACACAGACAATGTAGTTTAAGTTAAAAGCTAATGAAAAATAAGGCACATTCCATGGAAAGTTTTTGACAAATTCCAAAAAAGGGACTGAAACTGAATCAGGGTACTGTAAATGGTATTTTGGACTGTAAATGATTAAAATACTGGGACATTGTGTGACAGTGAATATTATCAAACTGGACTCAAAGAAAGTGGAAGCTAGTCTCAAAGTTCCAAGTGCAGAAAATATAAGAAAACTGCATTCATTTCTTGGAACTTGAAGGTTTCTTGTAAAACTATTTTTGAGTCATGTAAATGTAAGCCCCACTTCTTGGTTTTGGCTATGTGGGGGATGATACATTGCTCTCATGGAGGGGTGCACAGCCATCAGCATATATTTTCCAGTATTAATAAAGCTGAGAGTTGGGGGACTTAACTACTGCTGTGGCCTAGGTCTAGTCATGGTACTGACCTTGATTCCTTAATGGCCCCCTGCCAGGTCATCACAGTGGGTTATCTGGCATCTGACGAGTCCGCAGATACTGTATTCTTAAGCTCCTAAGCCTCCATTAAGGTCTCCTCAGCTACTTACAAGTAAAGTAGCCTAATGCTGACAAATGAGGCTTGAAGCATAGCTGTGATGCAGCAAATATAATCCTTTACTCAAACCCTTTCATTACAAATGGTGCAACAGCACCCATCTCAGTGATCCTTCCTGAATCAGTTATTCAAGCCTTCAGGCCCAATAGCTCAATTCAGACAAGGTTCCCTTTCCTAGGGAAACAATTTCCTTCTTCTGTACTCAAAAACATGAAAGTTGCTCACCACACTGGTTGAGATGCTGATAGAATGGGTGAAGACTCAAAACACCTACCTGCTCTCTCTGGACCCACCGGAAGGGTAGTCTTACAGGGACACTGAAGTCTTAGTACTGGCACCAGAGTACACACTCCTCTACTGAGTTTTGGCTCTCCCTCTGCCTCTCTGTAGCTAGCCCTGGGGCTTTCTTGCAAGGGATCAAGCAGCCAGATCCAAGGTGCTTATGTTTAGAGTCCCCCAGGGAAACCTTCTTTCACAAGGCTCCCCAGGGACCAACCACAAGAATAGCAGTTGCCCCCCCCCCCATTTTAAACCCCTAAACTCCTCCCTTGAGGACCCTAGCTAGCTTAACCCTTTGCTAACTGACTACTCTAAGAGCCATCTAAAACCCAGGAGATCAGTAATGACCAGAGCTACTGAAAAACTGAGGAAAAGGTTACCCAAAATTGCAGAGCGTTTTGCAAAAATTTCGGGAAATTGCGGGGGTTCTACTATAGACCCTGAGTGCTTCACAATAAATCTTTTAATGTTTTCTGCAGCATATATTAGTCAGGATAAATTGCTAAATAAATACACTGACACCTGAATATGTTTAAGATATAAAGAAAAGTTTATATTCCTAAAAAGAATACTAAACTGATAAGCTGTTGTAAGCGTTGCCTATCTTCAAAAATTAAAAAGCATCTGCCTCATACAGTGCTAAATAGATTCTATAAAGTGAGTCACAGCAAATCAATATTAAATAAAGTCACAAGAAATATTTTTTTGTTTTGTTTCTGGCTGTAGAATAATGAAACCTAATCAACAGCTGTTTACATTGCTCTGCCAGCTATTCACCCACTTTGGTACAAGAAAAAATAAGCAGATAGTGGTGAATAATTGAGTTTTAGTAAAATTTTGTTAAAGTGTTTAGTGGTCATAATTTGTACTATAGGTACTGTATGCTATTTTTTAAATCACATATTTAAACATTAAATCTGGGGGTTATTGGGGCTGGCAGTATAATCTAGAGGTTTGAATAACAAACTGTGAATGAACTGATGACAACTAGCAGACCTGGGTTTGATTCCCACAACCTCCACTTGCACACGGTGTGATTCTGAGCAAGTCACTTAACTTCCTCAGTGCTCTTGGGTTGTACCTGAAAACAGGCACTTGTGCCTAGTGGGCCTTACACAGTTACCAAAAAATGCGAAAAAATACCCATATATGTTTACTGCAAAATACAGTAGTCAGGGTACACTGTAATTTACCTTTGTTTTAGTCTGGCTGCAATGATTTTGTTTAGTTAAAGATAAATGTTCAAATGCATTTTGTGTTTTATAGGCTTGCTTTTAGACTTTAGTCAGGTTTTTATTGTAGTCTTTGCATGGGAGCATCCAGGGGTCAAGGGGGGTAGTTGCTAAGCATGAGATCACTGTTAGCAACTAGCTTATTCAAGTTTAAAATCAGCAGAGCCATCCAGAAATTTTCAGCTATCTGAATCAAAACTAGTCTGAATGAAAGTATGCTCACAAGGAAAAACTTGCCCTGCCACTTATAACAAGCATTCGTCAATGCCAAATGTTGATTGCGCTGGTCCGTTGAGCTCACTCGCTACCCGTGTCACTCGCTCGTTCTGTTTCTCCCGGTGCTGCAGGCTGCTCTTTTGTACTGGGCTCCTGCCTGCATTGGCATGTTTTTCTGCTCACAAAGTAATCTGCAACTGTCCCAACAGAGTTCTGTTGAAGTGGGTCACTCTCCCTCTCTCACTCGCTCAGTCTGTTTCTGCTGGCGCTGCAGGCTGGCCTTTTGTACTGGGCTCCTGCATGCGTTGCTGCCTTTTTCTGCCTACAAAGCAATGTGCAGCAGTCACAATAGAGGTCTGTTGAGCTCGCTCACTCCCCCTCTCTCACTTGCTCATTGTGTTTCTCCCAGCACTGCTGGCTGCCCTTTTGTACTGGGCTTCTGCCTGCTTTGGCACCTTTCTCTGCCCACAAACAAATCTGCAGCTGTCCCGACAGAGCTCCGTTGAGGTCGCTGTCTCAGCCTGTCTCACTCACTCATTCCATTTCTCCTGGTGCTGCAGGCTGCTCTTTTATACTGGGCTTCTGCCTGCATTGGTATGTTTTGCTGCCCACAAAGAAATCTGCAGCTGTCCTGACAGAGCTTCATTGAGGTGGGTCACTTCCCCTCTCTCACTCGCTTATTCTGTTTTTGGTGGCGCTGCAGACTGTCCTTTTGTACTGGGGTCCCGCCTCTGTTGGTGGCTTTTTTTGCCCACAAAGAAATCTGCAGTAGTCCGGACACAGGTCTGTTGAGGTAGCTCACTTCCCCTCTCTCACTCGCTCATTCCGTTTCTGCCGGTGCTGCAGGCTGGCCTTTGTACTGGGGTCCTGCTGCGTTGCCACCTTTTTCTGCCCACAAAGAAATCCACAACAGTCATGATAGAGCTCCGTTGAGCTTGCTCGCTTCCCCTCTCACTCACTCATTGTGTTTCTCCCGGCACTCAGGCTGCCCTGTTGTACTGGGCTTCTGCCTGCGTTGGCACCTTTTTCTGCCCACAAAGAAATCCGCAGCTGTCCCGACAGTGCTCTGGTGAGGTCGCTCACTCTGCCTGTCTCACTCGCTCATTCTGTTTCTCCTGGCACTGCAGGCTGCTATTTTGTAGTGGTCTCCTGCCTCTGTTGGCACCTTTTTCTGCCCACAAAGAAATCTGCAGTAGTCCCAACAGAGCTCCGTTGAGCTCGCTCACTCCCCCTCTCTCACTCGCTCATTCCATTTCTGTTGGCGCTGCAGGCTGCCCTTTTGTACTGGGCTCCTGCCTGCGTTGCCACCTTCTTCTGGCCACAAAGAAATCTGCAGCAGTCACGTTAGAGCTCTGTTGAGCTCATTCACTCACTCCCCCTCTCTCACTCATTTGTTCTGTTTCTTCCGCTGCTGTAAGCTGCACTTTTGTACTGGGCCCTTGCGTGCATTGCTGCCTTTATCTGCCCACAAATAAATCCGCAGCAGTCCCAACAGAGCTCTGTTGAGCTCGGTCACTCCCCCACTCAGTCGCTCGATGCAAATCTGTCCCAAAAACTGATTTCCGACAGCAACTGCGGTATTCTGCGCTGGAAAAGCATTTTGGCCAGGGTGTGAAAAATGACAGCTGCACTGTTCATAAGGAGGTGCAGAACAATGTCAATGTTGAAAATCTGGAGTGAAAATATTATAAATTCGTGAACTTACGAGCGTGCATGCAAACTGCGCAATGTACGCTCATAACACAGTCATTTTATAGAGTATCATCACCAAATTTTCAATATTGGCATTTTAGGACCTCTTTTCATGAACAGTGTCACTGTCATTTTTGTAATCTGTCCCGAACACTGATTTCTCACAGCGACTGCTCTATTCTGCTCCGGAAGTGCGAAAACACATTTCAGCCAGGGTGTGAAAAATGACAGCTGTACTGTTCACAAGGAGGTGTGAAAAAATGCCAATGTTGAAAATCTGGTGTGAAAATATTGCAAATTCACAAAGTTACGAGCGTGCGTAGCAACTGCACAACGCACGCTCGTAAAACAGTCATTTTTTGGATTTTTTTCCACCAAATTTGCAACATAGGCTTTATGAGAGCCCACCTCATGAACACTGGCACTGTCATTCCGTTAATGAGTCCCAAAAGGTGATTCCGTGCAGTGACCACAAAATCACCTTTCAGGGCCGATTAACGTCATGTCAGTGATAGAACTCATGAGATAGGGTCCCAAAAACCCCATGGTGAATATTTGGTGCCAAAATTCAAACAAATGCCTGAGATATGCATCAAAGTTGAAAAAACTCTATTTATTCCATTATACAGCTTACCGGCATTTCCTCAGTTCACGTCCGGCTTTGAAGAGTGTAGACGTGTTCCCGGTCCAAAGAAGATAGTCGCTCTGGACTCTGGAGTTAAGTATGGGGTGAGGGGGGTGTGGGGAGGCAGGGTGCATGCGGGTTGTGGGAGGGGGGCAGGGAGACCACCGAGGGACTGTTTCCTTCTTTACAGGTAAAATAAAAATGACATCACGGGACAGTTTTTTAATTTTACAGGGGCATGTGGCATGCTGGGATGGGCTCTCAGAGTGTCAACAGAGTCTTCTGTTTGGGGGGGCAGCTGTAGCCAATGGGGGATTGGGCACCCCTGTCGGCACACAAGAAAAAGGGGGGTGGAGGTGATAGAGTATGCCGACGGGGATTGGGCACCTCGTCGTCAGATGACAAAAGAGGGGGTAACATTATGCCAGTGAGGATTGGGCACCCCATAGGCAGACAACAAAATTGGGGGGGGAGTTACATAATGCCGACGGGGAGTGGGATCCCCCGTCGGCAACATTACGGCCCTGAAGCTGATGGGGATTGGGCACCCCCTCGGCAGGTGGAGGTGTGAATATTGTTTATGAACATGGCAGCAAGCTGTCACCATGTTCACAAACACTATCAATGTTTCAGGGTTGCCCCCTGCAATGATGGGTCACTCCTGCATTGTTGCAAATGGCTGACGCTGCAATGACAGGGTGGCCCCTGATTGCAGCGGCTAGTTTTTTTACAAGTTGGTGGAACGCTGGCTGAACTAGTGTAAGCAGCAGCATGCCACGGCATTGGGAGAAGTGGGCTAAGCCTTTACGTGCTGTGGGGGCATTGGCCACAACAGTGCCGCGCCTCCACAACCTGCTTCTGGAGAAAGCTGCCTCAATATATTTCTTGCACATGCATGCAATCAACATAAAAAGGCTTCATAGTTAGCACCCCATTTATGTGAATGGGATCATTTGCACCTTTTCTCCCAACTTTTGTTTCAGTCTGTGTGGCAACAAAAAGTTTTCTGATGGACTGCTTCAACACAGAATAAATGTTAAGTGTTTAAGTGTACTTATGCTTGGCCAGTGGATTTTGAAATCAAACAAGACAAGTAGTCAAAAGAAATCAGTGTCACTTAAAACCCTTGCCCTACCTTGCACTGCATTGTTTTGGCCAAACCCAAGTCTGCATGCACAATTGTCAATATGTTTGAGAGTATTTTATTAAAAATGTTAATACTTTTTACATAGTCCAATATAAAAACTCAAAAATTGCAAGAAATTGTGGAACATGTCAGTTTTGGCAGAAAATGGTGAAAATTGCAGATTCCGCAAAAAGTTGCAGGTGCAATTTTCCAATGGCCCTGGTAATGACCCTCCTCCCTTTACTGGAGGGAAGGGAATGGTACACAAATATTTTAGAGCAGCTTTGCTGACAAAGGCATTGACTTGAAATGGAATTATAAAGCAAATTCAGGCTTCCATGAACTAAATCAAGTACTGGCTCAGGTATCATGTCTAGCATAGTAAGTCCCTCTAACCCCCCCTTAGGACATACCAGGAAACTAGCTATCACAACTTAGTGTGCCTTTCCTTGCCCAAACAAATTCCAGACAAATAAATGCTATAAGCTTGATGACTGGCGTTTGTAGAGACAGTTGCCAATCTTTTCTGCTTAGAGGCTATTCTGCTACACAGTATGACAGAGTGAAGAAACCTTTAACACAACTTATTTATTCATTCAAGCCAAAAGGGTGTTATTCTCAAATAGAAAGGGAAGCACTTGGTTATGTGTGGGATGTGGAACATTTTAACATGTACTGTATCTCCAGAGATGCAAATTCATTGTGTGGCATGGCTGTACAGTGATACAAGCACACGTTCATTTATTCCAGATCAGCTGGGTGGCCAGCCGTGGTGTAGAGTGGACGGCTGTGCTGGTCGCCTGCTCGGGTCTGGGTGGGGGAGCGGGTGGTAGGAAACTCCTGATGGGGTAGGGGTCCACTAGGCACCAGGGATTTAATTAAAAACATATATACCTTTTTTTGTACATTGAGGTTGGCACTCAGCGAGGGGGCCACTAGACACCAGAGTTTAATTAAAATGTAACTTTTTTTTTCCATTGTGGCTGGTGATCATCGAGTGGAGGTCGGGGTGGGGAACTACTACACACAGGGATTTATATATTGTTTTTACATTATGGCCGGGGGGGGGGGCACCCACTACTACAGCAGGGAAGTTTGCATGCGAAGTATGGAATTTCACCAGCGAAATTCCACACTTTGCATTTGATCCGGCACTCTGTGAATTGGCTTAGCGAATTAAGCACAATTTACAAAATATTTTGCGGAGCAAATTTTGCTGACTTCGCACATCACTACCTATATTTTGTCAAAACTTGTTCTGCACTGTGATCATAGTTTTATTTGGTACCCATGGTTCGTTGCCATTGTCTTCAGTAGTTATGTATTGCTCCACCTCCTTTATTCTGTCTGTTTTGGCATGTCCTCTTCTCCTCTTTGGGCTTCATTGCATTAAGCCTGGTAGAAATCGTATAATTAATGGAATGCATGGCCCCCTACATTGTATCAGGATTATGCATTTCATAAAGAGGTACCATCCAGATGTGATCTCTCTTCAAGAGACACATCTTTGAGAGCAAGAACATGCTAAGCTCAGCAGTCATGGATTTCCCACAGATGTCTACACCTCTCACCATAAGGGGAGCAGGGGTGGGGTCATAGTTTTGTTCCACAATGATGCCAGGTTTTATATGCAGGACTCGCATTCTGACCCAGAGGATAGATTTGTTATAATTGCTGGATCATTATATGACACATAAGTCACATTGGTAACTGTTTACCTTCCTCCACAAATAGATAAATGGGTAGTACTGCATATTTTTGACAAGGTTCTCTCTCATTTACAGAGCCAACTGATAATGGGTGGAGATATTAATATGACTAACTCCTGAATAGACACCACATATCCAGATAAATTGCAGGGGCTCAATTTTCAATGAGCCTTTAGACTGCTGAAATTTCTGGTGATCTAGGGCTGCAACAATCTCGGGGTGCATCAGGGACCCTGTGCCTTTTTTTACAAAAATGAGAGTACCATCACCAAAGACATGAGATTTGCCACAGCCTCAGGGTTGTGATGAAAAAGTGGTGGAACTGTGGAGCTTGACAGAAGGATCCGTCAACCCCCTCACCCAACTCAACACTTGAGGGGCTGCAAAGCTGGTTGAACATGGCTGCAAGATGGGGACTGGGGCAGAAGGAGCATGGGAAGTGGCATACAGAGCAATGTGGGCATGGCAGCAATGTGAAGGTGCTGAGATGGCACCCTGAGGGGGTGCCATACGCAAGGGACCATGGCCTCAGGTGCCCACAGCCCTGGTACCTGCCCCATCAGTGCCAATGACCCCAATTTCATTGGTGGGCAGCAATGACTGCAGGGTGCGGGGTGCTGGTGGTGGATGGGAATGGTCCCTGGGGACTGTGACAGTGCCCTGGTACTCAACTTCCCGCATGGAGGCAGGCTGCATCCCATGTATGGTGTTGGAGTCACTGGCACCTATGGGGCAGGTACCAGGGTTGTGGGCAGTTGAGGTCGAGTCCCTGTCCCTTCCTACCACACACCCCTATCCAGGCCGATTGGCTACCTACACTTGTGCTGGCACCCCTGTAGCATGCCACTTCAGCACCCTCACATTGCTGCTGTGTCCCCATTCCACCTGTGCTACTCCCCATGCTACTTCTGGCCCCAGGAAACTGTCTTGCAAATCCCCCAATTGTCCCCCTGCCCAGCAGTAATACATGGTCCTTAGACCACTTCCTGGCTGGTATAACCTGAGCCCCCCATTGTGACCATGGCATGGCTTCAAGAATATCACATAAAGAGATGATGCAGCCCCACTGTTGTTGCAAGTGTGGCATAGGAGAGCTTTGAGGCATGGCATCCTGATTTCGCCACAGCTGGAGGAAGAAAATCTGGATAGCCACAAATTATGATGCGATGTGCCACAGGCATCATACCCATTTGGTGCAGGGACCTTGCATCACAGTTTTACTTTTAAAAAACAAGTCTCAAGTGTCTGCAACACAAAAATATTTTCACCATGCCCTGGGGCAACTGGGCATTGTAGATGTGTGGCTGTGATAGTGTTGAGATAAGACCCTGTCCCATTTGTTATGCAGAGAGTTAAAAGAAAGGATCTAGTCTGTCCTCTCATATTCTGTCACTTGTCTGTGTATTGCCTCTCTGATTGTGCAGTCAAAGATTCCTTGAGGCACCTAGGAATTGGTCACTCTGTTAGTTTTATAATTTTCCCCTGTTGTCTCTCTTTCTTCACTTGCTGCTTCGATTCTTACTTTCTCCCCTTAGTTCTCTGTGGTTAAAACAATATATACGAATCTCTATGTGAAGCTGGGATCCCTACTTTGTAAATGTATTGAAGAAATCTGAAGAAAGGGGGGTTACTAGTGGGGTACCGCAGGGTTCAGTATTGGGTCCAGTCCTTTTTAATGTCTTCATCAGTGACATTGCAGAGGGACTGGAAGGAAAAGTATGCCTTTTTGCAGATGACACAAAGATCTGCAATAGGGTTGATACACAAGGAGGCGTGGAAAGGATGAAAAGGGACTTGGCAAGGTTGGAGGAATGGTGAAGTATGGCAGCTAGATTCAATGCAAAGAAGTGCAAATAATGCACCTGGGAAACAAGAACCCAGGGAAGAATACACAATGGGTGGGAGGTAGTAATAACAAAAAATGAAAGGGACCTGGGGTAATCATATCAGATGACCTTAAGGTTAGCAAGCAATGTGAGAAGGCAGTAGGGAGGGCTGGGGTATACTGGGATGTATAGGGAGAGACATCATCAGCAGAAAACAGGAAGTTGTTATCCCCTGTACAGACAGTTGGTGAGACCCCATTTGTAGTACTGTGTCCAGTTCTGGAGACCCCATCTACGCAAGGACATAGACAGGATAAAGGTAGTCCAGAAGAGGGCAACTAAAATGGTGCAAGGTCTGCAAGAGAAGCCATATGAGGAGAGACTAAAGGAGCTTAATATGTATACCCTTGAGGAAAGAAGGGAGAGGGGGGACATGATAGAAACTTTTAAGTACCTCAGTGGAATCAACAAAGTCCATGAGGGTAGCATCTGTCAGAAAAAGAGACTTGCAAGAACAAGGGGACACAATTTAAAGATAGAAGGAGGGCGGTTCAGGGGCAATGTGAGGAAGTATTATTTCACAGATAGGGTAGTGGATGCATGGAACAGCCTTCCTGAGGAGGTTGTGGGGTCTAAAACTGTGGGAGAATTCAAGAATGCATGGGACAGACATAAGGCAATTCTTGTGGGGAGTAGGAAGAAATAGGCTGTTGGTTAACTAGGATCTGCGGCCTATCCTGTAGGTAGGGAAATGGGCAGACTAGATGGGCCTAGTGGTCCTTATCTGCCGTCAAAGTCTATGTTTCTATGTTTCTATTATAGGGGCACAGTCATGCCCTATATTTAGGATTGAGTAGCCTGTTAAATGTTAAACCCCGTTTTTGCACCTTAATAATGTTTGCATTCTTGGTTGAAATTGCTTAACATTTGACATGCACAATCAGGCTGGCAGCAATCTCAAGATGTGAAAAGTTTTGTGATGGCGTCTTGTGTGGTTTTCAAGACACAGAGTGTCCAAAAACAGAAAAAAAAGCACTGTTTTCTCTATACTTAACATTGAGAATGTTTTGCTCTCACCTACAGCCTACACCATATGGACTTTTTTCATGAAATTTTCAGCATAGAAGGGGTCAATGCCAAGGCTGTGCCTTTGGAAGGTTTGGTGAAAAAAATGTGTCACATTTTAAAGTTAATGTTTTTAAAGATATCATTTTTTTTTCGAATGGTAAAAAAAAAAATCACGAAGGTTAAAAACAATATCTCTACTGGTTATTTGAATGATTTACTTGTTACACTGAAAAAAACAGTCATAATGGCTGTCATTTTACCAGTGTAAACTTACAAATTTTAAAAATACATACAAATTATGTCTTAAAACCTGATCCTAACTAAACGAGACCCGTTTAGCTAGATTCTGATGTTTGTTTTTTTGATTTGGCAAAAATTCCTTTTCTGGGCACACAAAATCCTGTGTGCCCAGCTTGTGAGAGGAGCCCTTTCCTGCATTCTCTGTATGAGAACAGTGGGACTTTCTTGACTTCTGCAGCCACATCTGCAACACATGCTGCGGGCTATGGTGAGAGCAGTGAGCCCGGGACGGACTGGCCCTGGGTGTAGACTGCTGCTCATTGAAACGGAAAGTGCATTTACTTTTCAGTGCAATCAAAAACACTTGAACAGTTAATAAATATAATGTGAAGCTGTAGAAGAACAATGTAAGCATTTTGAATGCTTTCTTTCCTTTTGTTTCAGTAGAGGTGTGGAGCACACTGTACTTCTGTTTCTCCACTCCATGGACTGCCGTATGCTGAAAGTGACGGTGCTTTCACATTTCAGTGCTATTAGAAGCAGTTGGACAGTGAGGCACTTTCCTTTTAAATAAAGCACTACTCTTATATCAATAAATTGTGGTACAAGTGGCCCCCCCCATAAACTTAGTCTGCAAAGCTTCCAACTGGTGGACAGTCTCTGCTGTCTGCTGACTTTATTATTTTCTGAATTGTGATTCATTTCTGCAATGTCTTGGGAGTTCTACATCAGCCACATCATTTCAGAGGAGTTGATAGCATAGATGAGCTTATGAAGGGGTCCTTTGTTCACCTAAAGTGAACCTGTTGCAGACTAAGTTTATGGGGGGTACCATGTTGTATTGATTTTAGAGTAGTGCTTTATTTAAAAGGAAAGTGCTTCACTGTCCAACTGCTTTTGATAGCACTGAAAAGAGAAAGTGCTGTCACTTTCAGTACATGGCACTCCGTGGAGTGGAGAAACAGAAGTACACTATAAGTATGCAGATTGTCTTGGATGATGGGGCTTTGAACTGTTAACTGTGAATGAAGCAGAGTTACTTAGAGTGCAAAATGTCACAAGTACAGCTGTACCTGTAATCACCTCAGCTGAATGTCTCTCAGTGGCTGATTTCAGTGACAAGACTTGTTGCTACAGCTTCTGGCTGAAGAAGATACTATTCTAGCAGCTGCAGTAAAATCTGACCATGACAAGCCTGTCAGAGTCAGAACTGAACAGCTGCTGTATCTACTCTTACAGCTACAGTGCCATCAGGGCCAGATTTAGCCCTGTCTGTTGCCCCAGCATGGTTGATTTCAGATGATAATAAAAAGTGCAGCTTAAGTGGCAGCTGCTGTACCTGCCAGTGCGATATTCGACCTAAGAAAAAGGAAACCTCGCCTCACACACCACGTCCTCTGAATGGTTAGTGCACTGAGTGCTGCAGGTAGCTAGATGGAAGCCATCTCCTGAAGGGATATGGTTGGCTGGCAGTGCTCCAAGTGCTGCAGAGATTATGTCAGTGGCTCAGAAAGTGGGTCAGGAAAAACTTCCTAAAAAGTGTGTAAGCACAAAACTGCATTTCCCCTCCTCACCTACTTCCCAGTTGGATGACAAAGTAAAGACACTGACCTGCTTAACTCCCCAGACGTGAGTGCTGCTGATAACACAGCTCCAGGACAGACTGTCATTATGAGGAGTGGTACTCCTCAATTACTGCATGCTGTTTCCCCAAGTGTAGCAGCTACAACAGTAGCAACAGTCCCAGAGCCAGGCTGTACAGATTTAGACAAGGGGCATGCACAGTGTGTTGCTGAGAATGCAACTTCAAGAAAGACCATCGCTCCACATGCTGTAATCTCTAGTGCTGCAACTCCCACACCAGTGCTAGCCCCAGAGCAAGACAATACACTGTCTATCAGTGGGCAAAGACAAAGTGCTTTTGGTGATAGATAGATAGATAGATAATTTTATTTATAGAGTGCCCAATTCCTGGGACTCTGAGCACTGTTACAAAACCAAAAATCCATATATCAATAATAAAGCCATGCAAATAGACATATATTAATACAATATTTGTAATATAAAATCATATCAGTTATCATCATAATCAGAAACCTGAAAAAGCCTGTTGGAACAAACTCCATGTAAGGTTTGTACTGTTTGGTGTGGTAATCCAGGAACGCCACATATTGTTGTCTCCATTGCTGCAGCACCCATACCAGCACTAGCCCCAGTGCCCAGCAACACAAACACAAGCCCCTCCTGTAGCTACTCCAGACAAGGCAGTCCCCAGTGTCTCTGGCACTGGACCACACATCATTCTGGATTCGGACACTGTACAAGAGGTTCCCATGCCTAACCCTTTCTCTGTACGTACACTGGTCCCTTCTGATGTACCAATTAAATCCCAGCAGAAAGTTAGTCCTGAGCATGCATCAGAAGGAAATGAAATCAAAGTTGCTACTGAGTATTCCCCTTCACAGACAGCATCCCAGAATAACATGAGGGAAGAACACATGCAGCAGACTAGTGCAGGAGTTACTGTAAAACTAGTAATTTCCAAGTTCATTTAATTTTGTGGTTCCCTCTTTCACCAGCTTTTAGCAGTCATTTAATTTTACATGTTTGCAGACATTTAACACTTCTATTTGCTGACACATCAGTGGATGCACATCAGCTGACTTAAGGAGACTTACTGACTTAGCATTCAGCTTTGCCATTTGCCAGTTTAATATATATCTCTCATCAGCTGATTGAAACGTACTGTAACAAGTTTGTCAAGCAGGACTTTTGTCAGTTGGACAACCTCACATCTGTAGAAACAGCTGATGTCATGCTACAAGTGGCAGAGAATGTTGTCCACAAGCTTCAGTGTGCAAACCTGTCACTGAAAAAAAGACCTGCTGAATATGGCAAATATAGTGCTGATGTCAGGTTTGATATTGGCAAATACGCAACAGAGTGTGGTGTTATGAGTGCTGTGTGGCTCCTCAACAGTGGCACGGGGTCAGTATGTCATGGTCAAAAACAGCGTGGCAACATTCTGCACTGTCAATACCAATTAAACATCTACATAGCTCAGTAAAAACACCGACAGGAAATAAAAGTGCAAACCACACATAAAATATTCCTTTTTGTAGAGGGCTCTGCCCCCACACTCCCCTTAAAGGGCTAGCCCTGAACCCCCTATTAAAATAACCCCCTCCAGGGAAGAAGCAACTCTGGTATGGGGTGAAACCTAGATGGGGGGAAATTGTGAATTGTACAACAGTTCAAAAAACAAAACACCAAGACACACGGGTGGTCTGAGACTGGGACTCAAACCCCAGTCCACAGATACTCCACTGCCCTCAGCTCTACTCTCTGAGCCATGGCAGCCATTTGGAGGACTGCCACCCAGCAGAGGTCTTGTCCTCTGCATCACTGCCACCCAGCCAACAACTACAGGGTATTCTACCACTCCTTCACCATTTCTTCATGCAAGATTTTGTCCCCTGTAGCTGTTGTACCTCATGCTATTTATACCACACAATTTTGCCTGCAACATTATTTCCTCAATAAATTGACCTGGTGCCTTCAACAGCAAATCCAATGGGGTGATCAATGAATCCACTGTCAGAAAATATAAAAAGGATTATCTGGAGCAGCTGAGACAAACCCCTGGCCCCAATAAGTTGACACACACTTTGCCCACAAAGCCAAGGAACGCATGCTGCAGTCTGCAGTGAGAGCAATGAGTCCAGGGGCAACTGGCCCTGGATGTAGACTGCTGCTCCCTGAAACTGAAAGCACTTTTATTTTTCAGCACTATCGAAAGCACTTGTGCAGTTAATAAATATAAAGCGAAGCTGTAAAAAACAATGTAAACATTTTGAATGCTTTCTTTTCTTATGTTTCAGTAGAGGTGTATGGAGCAGTTTGCATTTCTGTTTCTCTGCTCCATGGACTGCCGAACGCTGATGCCTTTTTTTTTTTCTTTAAACCTGCAAAAAAGAAAACGGTCTCTTGCTGATCTAACCCCCCCACCCCCACTTCCCACTCAGCACCCACCACCCCATACCCCCAGTACACACACCCATACACCCTCACTCACCCTCACATGTCACAGGGGTAGGTGCAGTTCAACGTATTTCAATGGGGGTTTGAACTTTATGCATAACGTAGGCACTTTTGCATAATTTGACCCCGAATTTCAACTTGGCCTCTTTGGGACCCTACCTCATGAACAATGGCAGCTGAATTTCGCAAATCTAGCCCACAAGGTGATTTTGCAGTCCCTTGGTGAAATCACCTTTGGGGCATGATTTGAAACTTTTCACTGCTTGTGTTCATAATTTGGGGTCAAAATCTGTAGTCCTGCAGCCGGGTGCATTTATCTATGTGTCTAGGTCCAAAAGGTTTGATGACTGTTTCTTATGTAAAAAAGTGTGTAGAATCCAGATTTACAACTCTTATTCACTCAAAGTTAAATGTTTTCTTGGAAAATGTACTTCTTCAATGAAAAAATTAACTGTCGGTGAAAATTGTGTATATTTTAGCTAAAGGTTCCTTCTTTAATTCCAATTCTGTAAGCTTTTATTGAAATACTACAGATATTGTAACAAACAGCAACATATGTATCAAAGGCTTAATATTAACCTTATTATTTATTTTATTTTAAATTTAACTTGAAACAATCAACTTTTATTGACATTTTATGAACCTAAGTACAACAATCAGTATTCTTGTTCACTGTCTTCATTATCTGACATGTTAAGCAAATCTGTCTCATCAATATTGACATCACAGTCACTGCCATCATCTTCTTCATTTGGATTGTTGTCACGTTCATTTAATTGTTCACTTAAGGCTGGTGGTACAGCTTCATATGTGAACCATGTTGGTTTGTATTTGCCATCCTTATAGGTCCAGTCATTGTTCTCTGGCTTCAGTAGTGTCATTTCTGGTTTGTCTGCATTTTTCCATAACAATGAAATGTAATTTGCATGGCAGATGTGTTGTGTCAGAGTTGATTTACATTGTGGCAGTGAGCTAGCGTCTGCTTCTTTGATTTTTTTCTAACGGTATATCTTTGTCACTCGATCGATACTTGACGTTGAACATACTGTAGCGGGCTTTATTGACACTCTGTACTTTCTGTCCATACAGGATACGCACCAAGCTCTCAGTTATATCCTCAGTTTTTTTAAACAAGTGTGGACATCCCAGTTTTCCAAATGCCTCTGTATACTCTGTATTCTTTTCCATAAATGTTAGAGGTTGCATCTTCCCCTTTCCTTTGAATGCTAGTGAATAGTCACACCCTGTCAGTGCATGGAGACCTGGCGGAGCTGCACACACAGGTCTGCCTAACTCTACTGACAAGAGGAATATATCTATGAATCTTTTTGTGTTATTCCCTGAATGGCCAACATCCATGTGCAGTTTGAGATAATCAGACTTGCATGATACAGCAGAATGACCAGAATATCAGTATCATCTGCCCTGACCACTACATGTGCATCTTCACCCTCATTTTGATTGCAAATGTAGTGTATGTGTTGCATGATTCTTTCGTCTGCTTCTATATGCTTGCTTTTTAGGGCCTTGCACTCTAGTCTGAGCATTATGTCCAGCTTCCACTTTGTATGAGTAACAAATTTCTCCTACTGCATACATGAGCTTTTTATCACCTAGAACTTCACAGTACACATCAGAATTCCATGCTGTAGCTAGAAAACCTAGGAGTGCCATCTTGAAAGAAGATGAAGACAGGGATCCAGCAAAATCTCTTGGTCAGCTTTGGTCAGGACCAGTTATGAGATATGAGATAGGAGATCAGAGCGATGCTATGCTTTCCTCTTTTCTCTTGTTCAAGACCTTTGATAGATTGTAACTTGTAACAGTCACTGACAAGGTGGACTTCATTTGTGGAAGTACAGGAAACAAGAGATAGGATGATTTTTACCACACCGTGGAATGTTGGTGGCAGGTTTGTAAGACTTTTGATTAAGAACATGGCATCAACCACAATGGCATTTACAGCATCAGGGTGGCTACTTTGGACTCTGGTCTCAAGTTCTTCAGTAGTGTTGACTTTAGTGTTATGTTCATTGATCCATCAATGTTTCCTAAGGAGAGGGGTACTGGGATTAGTGGGTAGGCAAACACCATCATAAGTTCAACTGTTGAAGTCACAGATAGATATAGCTAGCATTGAAATAGGTCTTGAGTTCCTTTCAACTCAACAATTTTCTTGTCCTTGTTCTTAATCTTCACCTTCATTGCATCATGTGCAAAGTTCTTCAACATGTATCTTTAGATGGGTTCCTCAAACGTATTGCCTTTGGTAATGCATTCATCTCTAAACACATGATACATCTGAGTACCTATCTCAGTAACCTGTAACACTTTGTCTGCTACCTCTTGTGATACTGCTTTTCCACTAACTATTGAATAAAGATTGCTGTCCTCAAACACATCTCGGAATGGATTCATGGAGGAGTCTATTGTGTTTAACAACTTGTTTAGCGCCTTCAAATCTTGTTTAACTCTAAAACTCTTCAGCTCTTGTCTGGCTTCTTCATGGCTGACAAGACCAACTTTTTCCATAAGACTTCCAACAATTTTACTTCGAGCTGAGTGCAAAATGTTCCACCTCCTCCTTGCGTTGATGTTCTGCGTCAAAGAAGACATCCCAGTTAGTCTTAATGCAGCATCAGCATTAATTGTCTGTTTAAAGGTCTAGTCTACATCATTTCTGCTAAACCCTCTATTTGATCTTGAAATGGTTAATGCTCCATTCTCAAATTTTTTCCTTAGTGCTGGGTGGGTCTCATCCATGTTTAGCAAATTCATAAGGTACAGGGTCATCCACTTGGCATAGTTGTGGTGCCCAGTTGTGAAGTAAAGAGGTATCATCTTCTCCAAGCTATATGCAAAGAGAGGCAAGCCATTTGTCCTGATGGAATGACAGAAGAGTTGGTACAACTCTACCAAACTGCAGTACTGCAGCCAAAATTGGGCAGTTGCACTATGCTCACTACAATGTGTGGAATCTGAAAACATTTCATATGTTTCCATGAATGTCTTGAATTCAGATGTATTCTCTAGGTCCACCACTGAGAAAGGTGATGGGTCATTAAGTAGCTGCTGCAGATGCTTTAAGATCTGAAAGTCTGACAAACCTTTATACTGTATAAAGGGAAGGGAACATTGTTTAACCTGGTGTAGCACACTAAGTCAAAGCTTGTTTCCAGATGCGACCTGGGAGCACAAGGAAGTTAAGTGACTTGCTCAGGATCGCACAGTATGCACCTAGGTGGCTGTGGGATTCAAATCCAGGCCTCCAGATCTGCAGCTCAGAGCCTTAACCCACTGCACTGCAAATGTTTAATTCTGAATGCCACTGATAGCATCAGGTGAAGCCTCTTTGCCCGATTGAAAAATGTTCCTTGAAGAAGTCCATTCAGGGATCCCAGTGCCAATACACCACTTTCAACAAGAATGCGGTCTTCACCAGAACCATTCAGGAGGTATCCAAGACCTTTGAAATATGCTAATTTTATATGGAATGGTCCAAAACATATGAAAAGTCTGTCATATTCCGGGGATTTTGTGGACTGAATTTGTAGCACAGGTTTTGCTATGGTCAAGTCATAAGTAACAGGCATATAGTCCTCCTGACATTTATCCATAACCTTGATAGCAGTATTCTTGGTGTCTTGCACTTGTAGGAGGCTTTCCTATAGGGTCCATGTATGGTATGATCTTCTGTGGCAGGTCATCTACAGAAACAAGGGCATTCCATCCGTGCCACATTGGATTAGCATCTACGCTTGCACAAGATGTCATCCAGGCAACGTCCCTTCTCTTAGCTTGCATGAGTTTTTTGGTTCAGAGCTTTCTGTCACCTTATACTGATACTGTCTTATTTTTGGTTTTCCATATCTATATGGTCGAATGTCTTTCTCACCAATATCTAGAGCAGTTTTCCTCTGAGACGTTTTAGTGCACCTGGGTACAGTGTCTTGTTCCTGTCGTCCCGTTGGCTGCGATATCTGCTTCTTTACACTTGACAAATACTCTTCATCAAAATCTTCATCCTTTGTCTTTGATATTCTGTTTCATTTGCTCTCTGATGTTAAAGATGGCCCTGTCTGGTCATGGGCATCAACTTCTGATCTTTGCTTATCTGTGTTTGTTTCTATTGTGTGTATTTCATTTCTTGCTGGCGCTTGGTCATCCGTGGGTGTTCTTGTCATAGCTTCTTCAGACCTTTCTTTGGGTACATCTGTCTCCTCAGTACTGGATGGTATGTTTTGGTATGCTATACCCACAGTGTCATGCAAAGCGTCAGGATCATCAAGTGTCTGTCACCTCATCATAATCGTCGAAAGCCAAAGCAGTGGCTAAACCTTTGCTGTATGAGCAATCCATCTGGTGTAGCCATATTCTTCTCCATTATATTGGTTGCAACTGCAGCTTTGAGTTCCTCCACAACATGGTAGCTGACACAGTGACCAAACCTGTTCAAACTAGTTACAACTTTCTTACTGCCTGTCAGGGATTCAATGCCCATGCCCAACAAGAGGTGTTTTTGTCGTTTGATTATTCCCCTTGACACTGTAAACACTAGCTCATCTGCAATAGATTAAACTACCCTCTCCTGTCATTCTCTGACCACTTCTGATGAACTCGTGAGTACAGTACATAGGAATGTCTGAAGAATGGGCGACAGTTTTACATTTTCTTCTATTAAGTCTTCAACTATAACTTTGGTTTTATTATGAGGCTGTACCATTGAGGGTTCCAATAACTGTTCTCTTATGTGTTGAGCTGCTTGTGCTTCCCTCCAGTCAGCCTGTTTCTTAGCAGACCTGATGATTGTACCCGCTTTTCTACTTTTGGTATTAAATATGATACCATCTTTGAAGTGAACCACCAGTTCTGATTGCAAGCTCTGTGGGTCATAATCTGTTTCACGCCCACCACACTAAATGACAGTATCTATGTAGCTTTTGCGTAGAGATAGCAATGATTCTTCTTGCATTCTATTAACAATGATGCACTGCACATACTTAAGTCTGGAAAAGGCAACCTGGTGACTGACCCTCAACTGACATTCACATTTTGTACCTGTGCCCTTTATTCATTCTGCCTTTTTTACATACTTGTTCTTACAGCTGTTGTGGTACTTCACTTATTTGGCTATAAGATCAATACTGCCTACTATCTTATCCCTTTGTCAGTCATCCATTTCTTTTGCTGTGTTTTTTGCTGTCTGCTGTCCCAAAAGTTACACATGTTGTAGGATATTCAAAAGTCCCATTTGACCCCTAAGTATTCCTTTTCTTGTATGATTTGCAAAATATACATTCATTTGGGAATATACCTGATGTAGATGCTGCAGCTTCAGATAGAGCACTATGAACTTGGGAGCAAATCAATTTTGCTGGATAACCCTTTATGATGTCTGTTTTTAAAGTTTCATCAACTGCAAGTTTACCATAACTCTTATATGCAGTGAAGTCCTTGTAGCAGATATAATGATACCCATGGTTGCTGGAGTAATGTTCAGGCAATTCAAGACACACCATGTTGTACACTGACAGTGTTTGACTAGAACGCTTTTCCTTTGCATCAACTACTTTCTCCCAATGAGCATCATCAAGAGGTCTCCATGGTCTGTGCTAACTCCTGGATCAGTGTGTAGGATGCATTGCCTCTGCAGTTTGTGAGAAGTCTTGCTAGCCATATCTGAAATATTAAATAAATGACATTAATAACTAAGTAAACCAAGTCTATTAAATAAATTAGATAAATTAAATAAATAAGTAAACTGAGTCTACTACATAAATGTAAAACTTTTAGTTACTCTTAAGAAAGGGCATTTTCCAAGAAAACATACAACTATGGAAGAATAAGAGTTGTAAATCTGAATTCTACACATTTTGTTACATGAGAAACAGTCATCAAACCATTCAGACCCACACACATAGATAAATGCACCTGGAGCCTGCTGTAATGTAAAAATTGCAAATTTATGCACAGACATTTACATTTTACTAAGCGTAATTGTAACTTTGGTAATTTTAAATATTTTGACCCCACATTTTCAACATAGCCATTTTTACACCACCTCATGAGCATCACAGCTGTCATTTTTCAAACCATAGCCAAACTCTGTTTCCGCACCTGTGCTGCTGAATGACATTTTGGTGGCACGCAATTAATTTTGGCATGGATTTGAACATTTTCAGTAATGGGTTCATGAGTTGGGGTAAAATAGCAAGGCTATGCTGACAATTTGGTTGCTGTTTTGCCACAAATGCAAGCTCCATAGCAACATACATGTATGCCACTTTTGAGGGATGGGAGCACAAATAAGGTTTTGATTATACTATCTCAAAAAGTAAGGAAATTCATTGCAAAAACTGTGTTACTGCACCAGCTAGGGTTAAACCTACAAATGTAGGGAAATGTGACATTAGGGTTTCCAAACCCTAACACCCCCACCCAACCTTGCAGACAGCAACAGGAGAAACCATTACGGTTTGCCCTCTCCTGCATCTTCACAAATCTGGTGTGGGGTGTGTCTCAGGGTTGTCAACCCTAATGCTCACCTCATCCTCATGTACTCTACACATCTTATCTTCTGATGGAATGGGATGAGCGTTAGGGTTGACAACCCCGAGGCACACCCAACACCTGATTTGTGAAAATGCTGGAGATAGCAAACCATAATGTATTCTCCTGTTGCTGCCTGCAGAGTGGGGTGGGGGTGTTAGGGTTGGAAACCATAATGTCACATGCCCCTGCTTTTGTTGGTTTAACCCTAACTAGTACATTAATGCAGATTTTTGCAATGAATATAATTATTCTGCTAAAATGAATGCAGACAGTTACTTGGGTTTGTTAGAAAGGCTGATGATTTGGAACAGAGGGGTCTGACTTTGAGAGACCTTTTGAACTTCACAGCCTTGTTGATAGAGCTGTCAGGAAGAACCCAGCTCTGGACAGAAAGTATTAATTGCTGGCACCTATTAAGAAGTCTGGATGTACTCTTCAGGCTGGTCACAGTCTTGGTAATGACAAAGTTTTGTTACATTGTGTGTAAACAGGAGATATAGCTTAATGAGAATAGGATGCAGAATTTAAATGCTAGGGAAAAAAACAACATAAAAAGTGAGCAATGTTTTGTTTGGTTAGTCAGAGAGAGAGAGAGAGAGAGAGAGAGAGAGAGAGAGATTGAGATGTAAATTGAAATGAGACTTTCGCATGACAGACTTTTTTCTGTGCTGCCTTTGTGAAGCTCTGTTCTGTACAATTTTATTGATATTTTATTGTAATTAATAATAAAATGCTACTTATTAATTTTACAGCTTCTCCTGTTTTGTCTATGCTTCTGGACCTATGTCTCTATGACAGTGGTGATCCCTCTTCCCAAAGTCTCGAGCACACACATATTATTCAGCCTGCCAAGCTAGGCATACCAGACTGGATTATTTCTTCACAATCACAGACCATCTGGGGTTAGTGGATGATATATCCATAGCAGCTAGCATTTTGTTTGACCATCCCATCCAATGTATGAAGCTTGATTTGGGTAAACAGCAGGAGCAAATGACCTGGCATTTTAATTTGTCCCTGCTCAGGAAAGAACCATTTCAAAAGTTGGTATGGGAGATGGTGGCACAATTTCTGAAACACAATGACACTAGGGAGGTTCGGTATTTTGTACTGTAAGATGCTCTTAAAGCAGCACTAAGGGGGGAAATCATTTTCTATGCAGTGAAAAGAAATAAGGCCAGAGAAACTAAGCTGCAAGCCTAAACCCAAATCATTGATATGCCACAGCAATTGGGTGGGGGGTATCGAGCAGTATATACTCTGTATGAACTCTTTATGTATGTATGTACAGTACTCTGTATGTATGTACTCTTTATAAACCTGTATCTCACTGTATCTGTATCTCATTGTACTCTCCCAGGTCGTACCTGAAAATAGGCATATAACTTGTCTAGTGTACTTACCTGGTTAACAAAAGTTAAATAATAATAATAATACTCAAATTCATCAGGCACAGCAGCAAACTCAGAAAATTATTAATCAGAAGGTTGAAATAGTGCTTACCTATCTTAAGCAATATTACTATGTGGGAGGCAAGGGGATCTCATTGCCTGGCACGGCAAATCTGGGCCAGAAGGAGGGTGGCTTGCATTCATCACCTGTATGACCTGATCATCGGAAGAGTTACCCATTGCACAGAATGGATTGAAGCCATTCAACAGGAGTATTACCAAACCTTGTATATGGCTCCTCCCTCTGAGCCAGGAGCAGTCACTGCCTATCAAAATAAATTACAGTTTCCTGTATTACAGGAGGCCCAAAAGGAGGTGTTGCTGACCCCTGTTCAGAATGAGGAAATACTTGCTGTTCTCAAGGAAGAAAAGACTGCCAAAAGCCCTGACCCTGATGGCTTTACTATGGTTTTTGTAAATCCTTTTCAACTTTGTTTGTTCCATTATTTCTTAGAACATTTTAAGAGGTGCAGAAAGGTGCTGCACTCCTACTTTCTGGAACTGAGCTACCATATTGACTTTGTTAAAGTCTAGAAAACACCCTTTATATCCCCTTCATATAGACCGATCTCTATTTTAAATGCCAGTTTTAAAATATTTATGTTGGTTTGGGACTTCTGTGTAAACACAATCCTCCCTTCATTAATACACTGTGACCAATCTGGCTTCATCACATTGAAACACAGAAACTGATGGCAGATAGGGGCCGCATAGCACATCCACTCTGTCCTATTTTGATTGCACTGCTTACTCTGTAGACCCCTTCAGGTCTATGGCACTTTCTCTGCCACCCCCTTACCTATCCCTTATGACTCCCTTGTGCTTACCAGGCTTTTCTGAATCCCACTACTGTGTTTGCCCCCACAATCTCCAATGGAAGATCATTCCAGGCATCCACCACCCTTTCTGTTAAAAAGTATTTCCTCACTTCTCTCTGAAACCTAACCCCTCCAGCTTCATATCGTGGCCTCTTGTTCTGGAGCACCCTTTCCTCTGAAAAATACCTCCCATTTGTACCTTATTCACTCCGTAAGGTATTTAAAGGTCTCGATCATATCCCTCCTCTCCTCAAAGGTTTCTATGTTTAATGTCTTTAGCCTCTCCTCATAGGACATTTCATGTAGACCCTATTCCATCTTGGTAGTCCTCTTTTGGATGGCCTCCATCCTGTCAGTGTCCTTCCTGAGATGTGACCTCCAAAACTGGACACAGTACTACAGGTGGGGTCTTACTAAAGACCTACTGTACATAGTGGCAACACCACTTCCTTCTTCCTGCTGGTAATACCCCTACCTATATATCTCAGCATCCCACTAGCTCTCCTGATCACTTTGTTGCATTATTTGGCCACCTTCAGATCACCAGACATGACTACCCCCAGGTCTCTTTCCTGTGTGGTTGCTGCTAGTATCTCTCTCCCTATTTTGTACAGTACTGCTCCCCCGGGTTTCTGTGACCCAAGTGCAGTATTTTGCACTTCTTTGCATTAAACCTTAGCTGCCAAACATTTGACCATTCCTGCAGTTGTTTCAAGTCTCTTTCCATCCTTTGCACCCCCTCTGGAGTGTCCACTCTGTTGTAGATTATGGTGTCATCCGCAAAGAGGCAGACCTTCCCTTCCAGTTCCTCTGCTACTGTATGTCACTAACAAAGACATTAAAGAGGACTGGCCCCAGTACTGATCCCTGAGGTACCCCATTGGTCACTCTCCCCTCCTCAGAGTGAACTTCATTTAGCATCACCCTCTGCCTCCTATGACCTAACCAGTTTCTTACCCAGGTTACCACCTTATTGCCCACCCCCATGCTACCCAATCTATTTACCAATCTTCTATGTGAAATGGTGTCAAAGGCCCTGCTGAAGTCCAAGTATGTCATGTCCACCGCCCTTCCCCCTGATCCAGCACCCTGGCCCCCCTGATCCAGCACCCTGGCTACCCAGTCAAAGAAATCTATCAGATTTTTTTTTGGTATGACATCCCCTCCATAAAGCCATGCTTCCTTAGGTCCTGAAGTTCATTGGATTCCAGGTGTTCCATAATTCTTTCCTTTAATAGTGTTTCCATCAATTTCCCTACTACAGATATCAGGCTGACAGGTCTGTAATTTCCCTTGTCCTCCTTGCTACCACTTTTGTGAAGTGGGACAACATCCACCCTTCTCCAGTCCTCTGGGACCAGACCAGTCTCCAGTGAACTGTTAAACAAGTCTTTCAGGGGTGCAGCCAGCACCTCCCTGAGTTCCTTCAACACTCTTGGGTGTATCCCATCTGGCCCCATGACTTTGTCCACCCTCAGATTAGCAAGTGCTTTCCTGACCCTCTCCCCAGAAAAGGGACTGGTGTCCTTTTCCCTCCCCCTCAATCTCTTGATGCTTACTTGTGGTACCTCCCCTTCCCCCTCAGCTGTGAATACTGAGCAGAAATAATTGTTTAAGATATTTGCATTTGTTTCGTCGTCCTCTATATAGCCCCCTGCCTCCTTTATTAACCATGCAATCCCTCCCTTGGTCTTTCTTTTCTTACTGATATACCTGAAAAATGTCTTGTCCCCATTTGATACTGTCTGGGTTATTCTTTCCTCTACTTGTGCTTTTGTGCTCCTTACTGCCTTGCTTGCCTCCACCCATTTCCCTTAATACACTTCTGTGTCCTTCTCTGTATGGGTCTCCTCATACCTTCTGAATACCATTGTTTTTACCCTTACCTTTTCTGCCACTTCCCTCGAGAACCAAACTGGTCTGCTCCTCCTTCTGCTTTTGCTTATTTGCCTGACGTAGAAGTTTATAGCCTTTACTATGCTCTCTTTCATTCTGGTCCATCTTCTCTCCCCAACCTGACATCTCCCCTGCTAAGTCTTCTCTAATGCATTCCCCATTTTTGTAAAGTCAGCCCTTCTGAAATCCAGGACCCTCGTCCTTGTGCAGCTGGATTCAGTTGATGTTCTTATAAGAAACCATACTGTGCAATGGTCTGTGGTCCTGAGATGACTCCCACACTCTGACGTCTGCCACACTGTTTCCATTCATAAGTACCAGGTCCAGTAATGCCCCACTCTGATGGGTTCACTGACCAGTTGCTTGAGGAATGCACCCTGCAGGGAGTCCAGGATATCGCTGCTCTTAGCTGATGCTGCAGCAGGTAGGCTGTACTCTACATAAAGTCCCCCACCAGCACCACCTCCCCCTTCTTAGCCATTGTACCTGTTTTCCATCTTTTTGTCTATGTCTTCTCCCTGTGCTGGAAGCCTTCACACCACTCCCATGCGAATGATGGCTCCATTTCCAGAATTGAGTTTGACTCACAATACGACCCCTCCATCCTCCCTGTACCTACATCATTTTGATGTTTTCCTTAACATAAAGCACCACTCCCCCGCCTTTCCTTCCTTCCCTGTAGAGGCGTAGCTACAAGGGTGCAGGGGGTGCAGTGGCACCTGGGCCCATGGGGTTTGAGGGGCCCAAATCATAATTTTGATGTTTATTTAAAACTGGGGAGGGGCCCTGTAACATCACCTTGAACCCAGGCCCTCTTGGAATTTGCTATGCAACTGCTTCCCTATCCTTTCTAAACATTGTGTAGCCAGGTATTATCCCAGTCATGGCTGTTTGTGCACCATGTTTCAGTGATGGTTACAATATCCAGGTCTGCCTCAGCCATGGTGTCCTCCAGGTCTGGTGTCTTATTTCCCAGACTTCTAGCATTGGCACACATGGTTGTCTAGATTTTGTTCATCCTACTCTTGTCCCTTCTCATGTTGCCTAGTTTTTCCCCCTTCTTCTTCCTTGCATACTGCCTGCTTTCCTCCCCCCACCTCCCATGGTGATCTCTTGCACTCTTGGTTATCCTTTATTTTGATGGGAATCCTTTCCCCTAGAAATTCTCTACCTTCCATTATATCCTGGGGGGGCAGTTTTTGCCACTTCTTTGCCTTCCGTTACCCCCCCCTTGGCTATTTTTTTGTTAATTGAGCTTTTTGGTCCCCGTCACCTCCTCCCACCAACAGGCGACAGGGACATATATGTATTTTTACATATTTTTTCCCTAACACCCCCCCAAGGCCCCAGCTCATGGCTGTGCAAGCATCTGGAGGCACGATTTGCACCCCATGGCACCAACTCGGCTCCTTCCACCTCCCAATTCTTTGCCGCCCCCTCTCTGCCTACGCTACCCACTGGACCGCCACCCGGTGAGAGCGGAACTATGGGGGGGGCGCCAACTCACCCTCACCATCATCAGAAGAGGACAGCTGCCCACCAGCATACTCAATCCTGCTCCACCCACCCCCCATGCTGGCACCCTGATGACCCGAGGTCATTCTCGACCGGGTAGCTTGGCTTGCACGAGGTAAGGTATCCGACGCCTCAACACTCTGCACCACCAGGCCAACTCCCCTTGGCCATTTTAAATGCTCATTAAAGTAGCACTTAAACCATCTACTGAGGACTGCTGCTCCCTTCTTGGTTGGATGCAGGCTGTCCCCCGGTACATGATCTAATCCCTCCGGGAGCCCCAGTCCCCAGTGTAGCCATACTGTATGTCTCTGCACCATTCCTTCAATCATGAGTTGAAGGCTTTAGTGTGGAGCTCCCTCTCCTTCCCACTGTTGTAAATAGGCAGCACTTCCATAAAGGCTACAGTGCATGCTACCATCCTAAGACCTTCCCCCAGCTCCTAAATTACTTCTGCATCTTCCCCTGTCTCTTCCAGAGCTAGGTCATTCATCCCCAGGTGAACAATGATGTCCAGCTCCCTCTTCCTTCCTATAGCCCTCACAATCTGCTGGATATGCTTTATATCCCTCCAAGCTGATGCACCAGATAGGTACTTAATCTCTCTCTCTCTCTCTCTACCCCTTTTCCTTACCCCAACTCTATCCCACAGACAATAGAATTCACTACTAGTAGTTGCTTCCTTCTTCTCTGGGGGTCTCCTTCACCCTTCATGGGGACTCCATTTGGGCATTCCCTCACATCCTCTCCATCAACCACCTTGGGTGCCCTATCATGGCAGTCCTGCTTTGCCAAAATGGCATAGGAGTTTCTTAGTGGCACTGGATGAGAAGTGTGCCTGTTACCCACTCCCCCAAGCCTTTCTGATCCTACCACCCCTGTCCTCCTTGAGCCCAGCTTAGCCCAACCACTTCTTCATTCAGGCATCCTTTGATGTAGCAGTGTCTGGCTAGGTGGTCCCTGGGTAGAGATGTGCGAAACTGGAAAATTTCATTCCACAAAATATTTTGCAAAATTTGCGCATTTCGCAAAATATTTTGCAGGTGCAAAATGCGGAATTCTGCGGCAAAGTGCAACATTTTGCCCATGAATTGCAAGATTTTGGCATGAAATGTGAAATTTCGCCTGTGAAACATGAAATTTTGCCAACGAAATTGTGACATTTCTGCAAAAAAGGCTCAATTTGGCAAATTTTAGAATTTTGCAATGAAATTTTGAGTTTTGTGGGTGAAATTTCCCAAATTCATTGGCGAAATTTAATTTCACAACATCTTTATCCCTGTGCAGGAGAGATGGTCCTCAACTCCTTGCCAATTTGACTTTGAGTCTCACAACAGTCTCCTGACTCTCTGCCAGTGCTGCTTGGAGCCTTGAGACCTGTTCCCACCACCCAGAGAGGCACACACAGATGGGACAGCATTGCAGCTTCCAGAGGGTCTGCCTGTAGACTGCCACCCCACAACCACTGCATTTCACCACTTCCCACATTTTCTTTTCCCTGTCCTTGTCTTTTTTCCTCATTTTTTTTTTTTTGTCCCAGACCCAGTCGGGCTATCCTACCTAGTAACCATACACCCTTAAACCCTGAAGCTCAAGAATACCTAGCAGACTTTGTACTGCAAGTCTCTACACCCTACTATATCTACTAACTTTCGAACCATAGGCCCTGATCCCTGAATCACCCTACCACCAAGCAACAGTTTACCTGCAATCCCTAATACCCAGAAACATACTGAAACCTTGCATCAGTTAAGAACAAACAATACCTTTCTAACAACAGGGAAAAACTGACAGCAAGCCCCTAAGCCCACTGACACCCTTAGCTGGCCTCCCAAGTACAGCCACCCTGTAATGCAGCCCCCAACAGGCTTAGCTGATGAGTGGTCCCCTTGGGTCAGCAGGTGAGCAGAATGACTGGCTGCTGGCTGCCTCGTTGGGCTGACTCAAGTGGGCAGACTCCAATGTCCTTTGCACGTTGGTCCTTTGTGCGGGGGGCCTAGTCCTTCTGAAGCTTGACAAAGTTGATGGACAACTGAAAAGGGTGAACTGATTGGACACTTGTTGGGCTGGGGGCTTGTCTGTGAGTGCTGACTGGCACACTCACTAGCCCTGATGATATTCCTGAGCTCCAGTGCTGCGGGCCAGAGTCTGCTCCAAAAATTACAGTCCCTTTGAGGTTGGCTGGAGGGAGGGCCCCCAGGATAGTCATAGCCCACTCCTGCAATAGTAATCTGTCAGCAGTTTGTTTGGGAGCTGGCCATACAGTGCAAGGTTTAAAAGCTCTGGGACACTTCCTGCTGTTCAGACCACTTCCCACTTGACTGGCCACTTGGTGGGCAGGGGGCATGTCTGTGGGTGCTAACTGGCTCACCCAGTAGCCCTCATGATACTGCTAAGCTCCAGTGCTTCTGGGCAGAGTCTGCTCCCAATATTACAGTCCCTTTGAGGTTGGCAGGAAGGAGCTCCCAGGATAGTCAGAGCCCTCTCCTGCAGTAGCAATCAAGTGGCAGTTTGGAGCAGGAAAACATTTGATAATATCCATACTACTGTCCTATTAATGGAATATGTGTCCATGAGAGTGATACCCATAGTCATAATGAGTTTGCATGCAGAGAAAGTGTTTGACAGGGTGTCCTGGCCATTTCTCTGAGACACCCTGTTGAACTTTGTCTTTTCAACCCCTTTTCTCAACATGCTACAGTATATATACAATTCTTCATGCCCCCATTCCCGCTGTCATTTGCTTTTTATATAGAGCCATTGGCCCCAGTCATCCAGAATAGCCATACCATACAGGGCATTCCATTAGGGGGAACAGCATACAAATGGACACTTGATGCCGATGATATAGAGTTGATTACTTTATGCTGATGATCCAGTGCTGACTTTATTATCCCCAGAGGAATCCTCAATAGCCTTGGGGTGGGAGTTAGAACATTTCAGCCAAGTAGCTGGGTTTAAGGTTAATATCCAGAAAAGTGAGCTACTTTGCCTTAATTGTATCCCCCAGCCCAACCCTAAAACAGGCAGTTGCATTTCAATGAAATATATTATCTATAAAACAATTAGGTGTGGTTGTCCTCCAAAATTTGAGGCACCTACAGCTGCTTAATCTGAAACCTATTATGACATTTACCGCAGATCTGGACCAATGGTCACAGCACACATTGACTCTATTTGCTAGGATAGAAACCATCCTAATGAATTTTTTGCCACTCCTCCTGTATATTTACAAAAATTGCCAATATTCCCTTCAGCATATTATGTCAGGTCTTGAAATAATCTTATTTCCCGGTTTATATGACTTGGGAAATCACCCAAGATAAAATTCACCATTTTCCAACTTCTGTTGGAAGAGCGCAACTTGAATCTTCCAGACCTTGTCTATATGTGGAGGCATCCTACCTTTTTAGAATTTGTTGTTGATATTCCCCTCATTGTACTCCTATGTGGAAGCAAATAGATTTCCATCTGAATTATCTCTATGATAGCTCAAGACATCTTTTTTCTTTCCCCTTACATATTCCCCCTTGACAATTTTCGCTTGGTCACTGCCTGCATTTTGAAATTCTGGACATGGTAGAGGGCTTCCCTTATTTCCTTATGGTAAGGTTTCTGTGTCACAATTTGGCTTTTGATACCAATTTTCCTCTCACGAACATTGATCATACATTTCATAGATTGCAGCAGGTGGACCTCAGAATTTTTTTTTCAGTTTTTAGATGAGAAAGGGGTACATTCTTTTGAAGACCTTCAATCACAGTACAAACTTACTGATAGGTCACACTTTCAGTACCTCCAGATCCAAGCATCTTTATTTAAAAAAGATAGAAGTAAATCTAATAAAATGCAACAAAAGGTGTCACTGAGGTTGAATACTGATGATCATATAATAGCAAAAGTTGAGTTTATTCAGACGTAAAAGAAGGCACCACTTCAAAACCCCAGTGCTTTGGCCACGTGGGTCTTCCTTAGGGTGTGTGTCAAAGACAGGACAAACTGACCACATAATATAGTGCTCACAATTTAAACAACAGGTGAAATCAGTCCACATACCAATAAATATTAATACAAAAATTGGTGCTCTCCCATTCGATTAATTTTAACCACAATAATGAATATCATGCAATAGTATGCATATATGTAAAAAATATCTTTCAGCATTTTAAACTTTTTAAAGCACTAGTATGACACTGAGTGTGATGAAAATAAATAAACACTTATCAAACAACTTGCATTGCACAAGTTCAGAGCAAATTATTTACAAACCATAACAAAGTCTAGGTAAGAGGTACCCGTATCTGAAGAGGGACATTAAGTTACTGGAGGGGGTGCAGCGCAGGGCGACAAAAATGATCAAGGGGCTGCGGGACTCATCATATGAGAGGAGTCTGAGGGAGTTGAACATGTACTCACTGGAGGAGAGGAGGGATGGGGGGACATGATTGAAACCTTTAAGTACATAAAAGGAATAAACAAGACAGGCACAGAGGGGCTGTTCAAAGTAATGGAGGGGAGGGACACCAGGGGCCATGATATGAGACTGGAGGGAGTAAGATTCAGGAGGGAGATGAGGAGACACTTTTTTTACAGAGAGGGTGGTGGCTGGGTGGAATGTGTTACCTGCAGAAGTGGTATCCAGTAGAACAGTGGACTGCTTCAAAAGGGGATGGGACAGGACAAGGGGGAGGGTTAATGTAGGGGAAGGGTGGAAGGGAGGAGCAGCTGCAGAATAAGGAGTGCTAGCTGCACATTCGAGCAGACTTGATAGACCTCTAGGCCTTTATCTACTGGCAAATTTCATATGTTTTGTATGTCCAAATTGGCTTCTCTGCTGATCCCCTTGCCTGGTTTTCTAGCTACCTCTCAGCTAGATCCCAGTGCATAAAAATCAATGGGACCGTGTCCAACACCCGACCGGTCCTCTCTGGTGTCCCCCAGGGCTCCATCCTGGGACCCTTACTTTTCAGCCTATATCTTAACACACTCTCCACCTCCTGTGCTGACAAAATTCTTCTCTATGTGGACGATGTGGTACTCCTTGCCTCACACCCCAATCCTATATCCCTCCAGCCTCTCTCCAACATGCCTTCCACCACGTTGAAAGTTGGTTCCTTGATCATAGACTAGTCATTAATCTAAAGAAAACCAAGGCAATGCTTTTCATGCACCACCAGCGCAAGGCCAGAAATGCCGCTCTCATGATTCTCCCAAGAACTCTGCACCCCTAGAGCAAGTGACCACCTACAAATATTTAGGCATCACCTTCAATGATGCCCTCACCTTCTACACCCACATCAAAGCCCTCTCTACCGCCACTAACCAACGGATCGGCCTCCTATACCACCATAGAGACTGCCTTCCCAATGATGCCCTCTGGCTGGCCATCACCTCTTCTGTCCTGTCCCTAGTGGATTATGGCCTGTTTGTCTACACAGTGGCTGACAATACTGCACTCACCAAAATCCAGCTCTCCATCAGTAAGGCCTGTAGGCTTCTGACTGGAGATTCCAGGCTGACTCACACCTGCCTGCTCTACTCCACCACCAATCTACTCAACCATGAAGAGAGACTCCTCTATCAGATCTGCCTACTAGCTAAGAAAATGCTGCTTGGGCTCTCTCCCCTGGGGTGTCAGTCTCCCTTCAGTGAGCCACCATTACCATCTCCACCCATAACTTGAATAAGGCCACCCTTCTGGTGTCCAGAACTAGAACCTCCCTAGCCCAGAGGTCTTTCTGCTACAGAGCCCCCTCCTGGTTCAACTCCCTTCCAGTCAACATCACCACCATTTCCAAAGTTGGTCCATTTAAGACCACCCTTTGGAACCACCTTTTTAACACTCACTGCTATAAATGTAACTGACTGGGCCTCCCCAGGACTCTCCCTGTGGGCCCTACCTACCTAGCTACTCCAGACTCTGAAAATGTCCCCAGGATAGCCTACTCCTACCTCCCCTCCACTCTCCAGCTCTTTCTCCAGCATTATATACCACTAATCCCACAGGACACCTCTTCTATATCCCACTTTCATCTGACTCCAGTCTTCCCAAGGCCCATGCCTTGGTGCTATTGCAGCCTAGCTGTTTCAATACTGAATATCATTATTTATTGCTCAACTTATACTGCTTTGTATGGCCAGGGTGTCTCCCCTTGTAACTCCTGTGAAACCTTTGTATCCATTACTGTATTTGTACTATGTACTGATGTTTGTACCCTGAACTATTTAACACTGTTTGTCCTCTCTGTGATGAGGTGTCTTTGTAAATGAGTCTCTGACTCAGAGGTTGTGAATCTGATATGTACAAATAAATAAAAAATAATTATTATAAGGAACCTTTAAAGGACACATCAAAATTTAGCAAATTCGGACTCAGGATTTATTTTAGACAGAGAGAGAGACACACATGATCTTTTCGAAGGTATAAACCAAACTTCTTGGTACAAGATGGCCCTTCATTTATTCATGGTCTCCTCTCCCTTCTGGTGGAAATTTTCATGGAAGTGCCATTCTAGGTACTTCCATACCCCAGTGGTGCAGGCATCCACTATATGGGGGAGCAGTGCAGATTTTGCTAGATGAAATGTGGTAATCTCAAGCTGATCAGGTATGCATTTTTGGGGCATGCTAAAACTTCTTATTACTGGACAGAAATTGACGTTCACTAACACCAGTTGTTTTCTCATCTCCCGGCCCATACAGCCCAGTTAGTTCTCCTTCATATTTTCCAACACAGATTCACCTTGAGGGGTAATTTAAAAAAATTGTTTGTGCTATTAGTTTCTGCCCATAACGCAATTACTCAACTATGGCTGTGAGAAGAGTTTCCAACTCTCCAGCACTGGATTACCATTTTCAGTCACTTTTATTATATGGAACAAATGTCTTATACTCTTATGAATAGTCTTCCTATATTCATGGACCTATGATATCCATGGACACTACACACTGGAGAATTGGACCCCTCATTCATTCCATGATGATGGGACTGTTTGCACTTTATATGGATGCTAACATCAGTTCACATCTGCACTGGTTCATTGTTATTGCTGTTTGTCTTGTTTTATGTTAAGGACATCATGGGATATCATGGACTGGCAAGAGGGAAGTCTTTCTCTTTCCCTTAAAACTTGAAACAGTCCAGCTGAAATACATATTGACTGTCATTATATCAATTGTCTTTCTATAGCTGCATTATAACAGATTGTATGCAGTTGGAAGGTGTTCAGTGTACTTTTGTTCTTTACTGAAAATCAATAAAATTGAAACATAAAAGAAAATGATCGTGGCATACTTCTCCTACTCCCAGGCTTGCCCGAGGACCACAGTACCTTCTGCTGCAGCATTTCACCTTGTTTATGTGGTGTCCTTCTTGGGCCTTCCATTCCTCAGTTCACCAAGTCCATTCCATCTTAACACTGGGTGAGGGTACTCTTGCCCACATGACTTATACCTTTTGATCAACTGAGGATACCGTACACCCTGCTGTGCTAAATGTAGTGCATCTGCAGTTCCATCATTATACCACGCTCAAAGTCAGTTCTGTAGCTGTACAACCATGCTACCACCAATTTTTCTCTGCAAATCTAACTTATTTTTCCAAATTTTAAACTGTAACAAAGTTGGATTAAGCTTACTGGATGTCAGGCAGAATTTTGGACCACTGGGGCCCTTATTTTCAAAAGATTTTTACCTGACACACAGCAGAGGAGGAATCCTTTTGAAAATAGAACCTCAGGAGTGGGAACTGCACAGAAGATTAAAACCTTGGTCACTGAGGGGACTTTTTTTTAAACTGAATGAAGATTAGAGAGGTAAGAAGTATACAAATTGCACTTATCATGGGTGGAGAGGGCATTCATATTAAATAGTCTATTGCATCAAGTGCCAGTGTACCTCTGCTATAAGTGACATCATGGGAGAGTCAGAAGCCCCTGGGATGTAGACCATAAATGATTTGAAGGAAACCAACAGCTCAATAAGATACATGAGGGCAGAATCACTAAAAGACTGAGTAGAAGAATTATAAAATCGATTCTTTATTTGACGGCAAGCCAAGGCAATGTTCTCAGTATTGGAGTGATATTGTAGAAACACTTTGGTTTTAGTGAGTACTCTTGCCACTGAGTTCTGTATGAGTCAAAGATTATGCAGTACACAGTTTGGGAGATCTGCCAACAGAGAATTGAAGTGTTTTTTAAGGAAAGAAACATACTTTGTCTTGTAAGAAGCTCACAATGTGAATGATCAAATATTGGACTAAAGGGTGCACTAAACATTCAAAGGACCTTCAAATATGTTAATATTACAGTGTCTAAACAGAGCCTAGTGCAGTGCCTATTTATACAGAGAAGTATGATGAAAATGGCTAAGAACAGAAATAATTCCATCCATCTATCTGTAGGATATGCAATGGTCCCATTGGAAATAGCTGTCATATTTTCTCCAAGTGCAGTTTGACCTTATGATATCATGAGTGGTGGCACCATGAGTAATGCCAAAGGTCAAACTGCAGAAGGAGGAAATATCACAGATTTATTTTATTTATTTTTTATTTAACATTGGTTAACTGTGAAATCCCAAGAGCATCAGATGCCCATTTTCAAGCAGGGGCCTGGGAACTTACAATTGAAGAAAAATTTAAAAAGATGGCAAAAACAGATACAAATAGCATCAAACTTATTAATCAGAGCATTGAGAATTTGCCAGACATCACTTTGTTAACTGCTTTTTAAATACAGAAATTTCTAATGCAACCAATGCATATCTCACTTATGCAATTCTAATAGTGTTTTAATTTGTTTTTCTTACCATTTAATGCTCTTTTTAATTTATTTTGAAAAATGATTGTTCTGAGCTTTCTTTTCAGATGACCGAGTGGTGTATGCATGAGTGGAGCACATGTGATGCACTGATGCTAATAGGTGTATCACTGCATCAGTGCATCTGTAAATTGAAACCATTTTTGCAAGTCGGGACATAGGATCTACTGTAGCAGGAGGAAGAGTCAGCATAGCGGATGCGGCTTAGTGGGTAGGAAAAGGGGAAATTGTTTAACCAGGAAAGGCACACTAAGCCAGAGCTTGTTTCCAGGTGTGACCTTGGAGCACAAGGAAGTTAAGTGACTTGCTCAGGGTCACACAGTATGCAAGTGGGGGCTGATGAGATTGAAACTCAGGTTTCCAGATTTACAGCTCAGTGCCCTTAACCACTACATTATACTGGGTAGGGAGAGATGCACATGTGTGGCGCTGGCTACTGTATGATGCTGCTAGTAGGAGACATGGGAACATGACAGTGGGTGCAAACCAGGGCATTAGCAGTAAAGGCATGACAGAAGGTACTAATTACTTCTGTTTGCATAAGGGAATGTGTATGAGCTGTTGAGCAATCACATTTTAAAGGGAAATGTTTTATTTTAAAGAGTTTAGGGTCTGGACATTGTAGTGTGGGAGCCATTGCATGAGTAAGCTGCAGGGTTGAAAAGGGGTTTGGTTGTGCGCTGGGTTGAGCTATTGAAAACATTATGAAAGTGAAAGTTTTGACTCTGTGAAAGTAACTGGCTGGAGTCGGTAGCTTGCGCTGCTGGCTCCAGCCAGTCACAACCTCTTGTATGGAAAAATTTGGCCATGGGGACCTAAAGTGAGGATAAATGCTATATTCTCATTCTAGGTCAGACCACCTTCTGAATATTGAAAATATTTGACTAAATTAATTCCCATAAGTGTTACCTGTATAAGGGATACATAATAGGGACCAATGGAATAAATTATTTATTTCCTCGAGTGCTGCTTGACCTTGGGTAACCTCACGAATGGCATAAGCCACGAGTGATGTGCCCTCGGTCAAACAGCACAAGTGGAAATACATTGTTTATTCCACAAGGTCCCAGCTATTACAGGAACCATGTAGGTTGTGCTGATTTAGCTTAATTCAAAACATTTTTTTAATTATAGAAATGTGTTGGTTTACTTTGTGGAAAAGGGCTATTGTGCTTCAAATGTTGCCTGTTGTGATGGTGGTTGCTAAGGACTCTGGCTTCATGACATCTCTAATACAGTGGCTTGCAGTCTAACTGGATGAATTATGCAAGGCTTCCAAAAAACTTTGAAAAAAATAGTAGCCATCTTAAGAAGCGAGCTGGTAGGGAGTCATTGGAGGATGAGAGTTTTGTTAGTGCCAGATTTATTGTGCGGTTGTTAATTTTATTTATTATTTAACAGTATGTTTCTGTGGCTAATTACATGGAACAAAGGAGATGCCCAGTTTTGGTCGATGCCGAGGAGCAAGCGGTGGAGCGAGGCATTAGCGCTTGTTGTGGGCGGAGCTGCAGAGAAGGATTTCATGTGCTTGAGGTACAACAGTTAAAGAAAATAAAAGATGAGGTGCTGTAGCGGCTGCCTCAGCTGAGCCTGAATGAAGATAGGAGCTGAGAATGAGAACAGTGTTATGACTGGCTGTGATGGTAGCAAGAGCAGTTGGGGGGTGAATGTCATAGAAGTGGGCGTTCCAGTAGGAGCACTGGGCAGCTGATGGAGCCGTGAGACAAGCGAGTGTATGGTCAGAGAAGCTGAGTCTGAGTAGTTTCTTTTTTATTTTTATTATGTTAACACTTAGTGAGAAACAGCAGTACATTTCAGGCTTTTGTTAAATTTTAAATTAATGGTACTATGTTTTGTTGGGGAAATGCAAGGTTTGTTTGGGTTTTGGGCAGAATGTGCTCCGGTACTGTTGGAAGAAGTGCCGGCTGACAGGTGTGGGGGGTGATGACATACTTCCTGTGTGTATAAATCTTGATGATGTAGTTACTATATGTATAAATGTTGCACATAGGTGCTCAGATATCAAGATTTATCACATGGCTTCTGTGTCCACACCTATCGCATAAATATTAACTGCAAAAAATTTACATTGATACAGTGCTAGGTTCCAAAGCCACAAAATGCAGGAAATGTGACAGTAGGGATTTTTCAACCCTAACACCTACTCCTCTTCCCAGTCTCAAGCCTCGTAACACAAGGCCAAGCTATGGGGCTTGGGCCATGCCCTGTGGGTTTGCTGTTTTAAGCTACAAGTTCAAACTGTGCCCCACAAATCTGCCTCTTGACTTAGGCCCTCAAGATCATTCACAGTTTTCTTTGTATAGCACCTTGTGTGCCCTGCACAAAGCATAAGATCAATAATAACTTTCTTCCTACAGAATCCCACATAAACCAGAAGATCGGTCTTATCTTTCTTCATACAGGGCCCTGTAGGCCCTGCATGAAGCATAAGATTAGTCACAACTTTCATCGTACAAGGCCCTGCCTCCCTCAGTGTCCATACACCCTCCTTATTGGCTACCCTTCCTCAGAGTTTTGTGTCATCTACAGAGAGGTAGACCTATCCCTGAATCCCCTCCTCAATGCAATGTATAAAGTTATTAAAGGAAAAGTACAACCTCATATCTTTTAAAATGTATTTGTTTCTATGTCAGTAGACATTTCTTTTCTTGTAGCTGTTTGGGGATATGCAGGTTTACTTTATTTTGTTTTCACTGTTGATTGTAGTCCCCTGTAACTATCCTGTGGGTCTTCATTTTATGATTGCTGAAATCTCACTTTCCATGACAGCTTCATTAGCATATGAGAAGATGATGCCACATCACCCATTTATACCATTTATCTCTACCTTGAAAGTACAAATATCCTGAAATGACTCTCTGGAAACATACACACCTAATGCAGTTTAAAGGGGAAAATCCTACATTATAATTCAGTTTTACAAAGCTAACTGAAGGTAAATGTGGTATTTACAACCTTGCTGCAACTTGTTTTGTTTTATTCTAATTAAGCAGACAAGCATACTGTGGAGTCGGGGTCACGTGATGGCATCCACCTAAGCAGCAGCTGGGATACTGAGCTCCCCCCCTCTGGCCGCCTTTATTGTATAATTTTACATTGTATTCCGAAGTTTTTTCAGTCAATTTCACCAGAAAGTAGCTGTATTAATACTCTACCATCGATTTGAGACCTCATCTTGGGAATTTGAGTTTTGGTTGGACCACGATGGAGGTGGATGGGAAGCAGGCCCTAACCAAACACACTCCTCCTGCTTCCCCAGAGAAGGCCGCGAAAAAGCAAAGAAACCAGGCCCCGACTAGGCCGGACCGTGGAGGAGACAAGATGCCACAACCTACTCCATTGTCGGAGGATAAATTCCTCCAAGAGCTTAACCCTCTGAAGGATCTTCTTTTGGAACTGACTGGGGAGCTTAAATCATTGCAAAATGACCTATCCTCGGTCTCTAAAAAGGTCTCAGATGTTGAAGCCAGGGTCGTCTCCTCAGAACAGTGGAGATCCAGGACCAAAAGGAAATAGTGGAACTCAGGCAGCAAGTGAAGAGGCTGCAGCTCAAAACTGAGGACTTGGAGGGGCGAAACTGCCGTAATAATTTGTTGATAATGGGCCTTCCTGAGCTGGAAGAAGGCCCAGACCTCAAGCCTTCTTACAAAATTCCTCGTTAAAATAGTGGGCCCATCCCTATAAACACCTCCTACCATCTGGAAAGGCTCACTGATCCTTGCGCCCCTGCCCTACAGCTGGATCTCCCCCACGTCCGATCATTATGAAGTTTCTCAGCTACGTGGAAAAGGCAACACGTTTATTTGAAGACCGGGAACTGAAGGAGATTTTGTGGGAACATTGAGGATCCAATTACCCAAGACCTACCCAAGGAAACCGGGAGAAGAGGGCAGCGTAATCACCCTGTCGCATAAAAATTAATAGCAGCAATTCCCTTTAGGATGGTGTACCATGCAACGCTGAGAGTGACTGTCGGAGGTTCTACTGTGGTAAATTTTAGTAATTCTGATGCGGCCCACAAGGAACTCGTCAACAGGCTCCCGGACTTGTTCAAAGGGACTGGCTGAAAAGCTACATGGTGGACTCTGGATGGTTGCACTAATACTCTCTTAACCCAACTTTTCGTATTTAAATGTGTCTGGCTCTGTTTTTTTCCTGGTGGTCTGCTTCCTTTCTCTGGCTTCTCGTCTGTGCCTCCCTACTTATTTTCTTACCTGCTTCTGTCTTGGCTCTCCTCGCTATGCCTCGCTTGCTGTTCTGGCTGTTCTGGTCTTCCCTTTGGGGTCCTCCTTACGGGCTGTCTGTCGAGGCTGGATGGGGGCGAAGCCGCTGGGTTTGGGTTCTGGCTGGGGCTCCTGGTCCCTGCTTTTTTAGCGTCGGCGTCTCCGCGGAGGAACTTCTTTTTGGGGGTTGCTGTTTCCGGAGGGAACTTCCGGGATGTCGGGCCGCTTTGGGTCCTGTGGTTATAGTGGTCCCCTCGGAAACAGTGACCCTGGATCTGGCAGCGCTGGCAAGTCCTCCCTATCGCCCACTGGATTAGTACCTGGAGAGCTGGACTTTTGATAGCCAGGGACAGTGTAGATTCGGGTTAGTGTGCCTGACAGTTGAATATGGGGAGAGTTGATGGGAGTCATGCTGGCTTCATTGGGGGTGAGTGGGACTTGGCTTCCCTGGACAACTCGGGCCTAGTGGTCCTTTGTGTCTTGTCTTATTCCTTTTCTTTTTATATGCCCTATCCTCCTATCTCTGTGATGTATTGGTCTGCTTTATTTTTATGTTGGTGGGCTGGGGTGGGGACGGCGGCTATGGGGGGGAGGTCTTAGTGGGCTTGCTCGCTGGATGTGGGATTGCGAGCCGTGTGTTAGGGGGGTTGCTAACCTCCAGCCGGGGCTGGATTTGGGAAGGACTGGGTTTGCTAGCGTCTGGGTCTTGCTCTCCTTTAGAGTATACCTCTATCTAGTAGTATATGGATACTCGCTTCTGGCTTTTGGGGGTGGGAGGTTCGCATGGGGGTTTGGGAGGTCTGTGATGCGGGTTAACGGAATATATGTGGGACTATATTTTTTCGGACCTCCAACTGTACATAGTTTTTTGGGGGTTTATAGTTGGGGTTGTTTGTGGGGGTGGGTTAATGTGTAGTGCACCACAGTTTTGGTCTGTCTGTCCTCTTTGGGGGAAGGGGTTTTCCTGGCATATCGGATGTCCCACCATGCCCGGACTCATGCTCGGGAAGGGATATGCGGGGTGAGAGTCACGGATTGATTCTTCACCTAATTTCTTTGTATTTGGGTTAATTTGTTTAAAGGGCCTTTTTCTGGCTGATATGACTGCTGGTGGGTTTTGGATTTTTTGGGGGAAGGGTTACTGTGGGGTTTCAGACCTGTATATGGAGGTGCACCTTACTACTATGTCTGATAATCACTCTGTCTGGATATCTAACTGGCTTGGTATATTTTTAAAATGGCTAGAAGTACAGCTAAATTAGCATCGTGGAATGTTGGAGGGCTTAGGGATCGGGTCAAGCGTCTGCAGGCTTTTAATCACTGCTCATTGCTCCACATTGATATCCTTTTTTTGCAGGAAACACACCTATGTCGTGATGAAGCTAGGTTGCTCTCTCGATCTGGTTTTGCTCAATTTTATCTCGCTGGGAACTCTTGTTTCAGTAAGGGGGTAGCGATTCTTCTTAAAAGGCATGTACTCTTTACCAAGGACCTAGTTCTCTCAGACCCAGAAGGGAGATATGTTCTAGTGAAAGGTAATTTAAATGGAGAAAGCGTAGTTCTTGGTTCAGTATATGAACCGTGGGGGAACCCTGAGTTCTTTATGGCGCTAGAATAAGTTGGCTAGCTTATTGCCTGTTCAAATTATACTGGGGGACTGGAATGTACCTTTTCGTCGGCCTTAGATAGGGAACCTCAAGATAGGCGCACGCCTTCCTGGCTCAAAATGCTTTCCGTGAAATGATTTCGTTGTTGGGTCTGGGTGACCCTTGGCGCCTTGCCAACCCTTCCTGTCGTGTTTTTTCCTTCTAATCCCAATCACATGGTACCAAGTCAAGATTAGATATGATACTAGTCAGTCTCTCTCTCCTCCCGCATGTCTCTCTCTATCGGGCATTGAACCGATCATTGTGTCGGATCATGCCATAGTCTGGGTACAAATGTTTTTAAACCCTGCCTACTCTCATGATTCCATGTGGTGATTAAATACTCAATTATTAAAAGACCGTCACTGTGTCTCGGAAATCAGCTCCCGGATATCTCTTTTTCTGGCTGACAATGCAAACTCTATCCCTCAGGTTGATATGATATGGGGAGCTCTAAAATGTTATCTTAGGGGTGACTTTATCAAAATGGCTTCCTCTAGAAAGAAGGCACGTTTAACTAGGTTGTTGGAGTTGGTAGGTAAGATTAGGGATTTGGAAACTAGATATTTGTCAACTTCCTCGGCATTGGACCTTAGGGAGCTTCTTTCAGCTAAGAATGAATATTCAGATCTCCTGAAAGATAAGACAGAATACTGCTTGCTGAAAACCCAGGCTAAATATCTGGATCTCGGTGAAAAATCTGGTAAGTTATTAGCTTTGCGTCTGCGTGCTCTTGAGAGTTCGAGGATCATCCCTTCCCTGATCTCCCCATCTGGTAATAGTGTCTCTTCACCCAGAGACATTGCGCGTGTCTTTAAGGAATACTTCTCCGGTCTCTATAGCCACTCCCCGGCACGCCACCCCAAAGCGAATGTTAAAGAATATATAAGAGAAATAGGTGTCCCATGCATATCAGAATCCCAACAAGCCAGTCTGCTAGCCCCTATCTCAGCTGAAGAAATAAGGTGTACTGTTGCTTCCCTGGCCCCAGACAAGGCGCGGGTCAGATGGATTCCGGCAAACTTCTATAAAGTCTTTGTTAAGGATTTAACACCTATTCTTCTCAAGCTATATAACTATCTCTCGGTCTCATCTGAGGCTTGATCCCCTTATTTGAGGCTACCATAGTTTTAATCCCTAAGGCAGATAAGGAACCCTCTGATCCGCTAGTTACACCCTATTTCCTGCAAAATTATGATATTAAAATACTAGCCAAAAACTCGCTGAAAGGATCAAGAAAATCTGGCTGGAGCTTCTGAGCCTCGAGCAGACTGGTTTTGTTCCCGGGAGGTCGGCGGCTGACCATTTGAGGACCTTGTCACACATCTCTCAGCATGCCTGGTCTATCTCAAGTTCTGCTGCTTTGATATCTCTTGATGCTGAGAAAGCATTCGACCGGGTTGACTGGTCCTTCCTATGGATAGTAATGGAGGAAATGGGCTTTCCGACCTCCTTCTTGAATGTGATACAGGTATTTTATAGGTGCCCCTCCGCTAAAATTTACTGTAATGGGGTCCTGTCTCCCTCTTTCCGTCTTTTTGCTGGTACCAGGCAGGGTTGCCCCCTCTCTCCCCTGCTGTTTAATCTATATTTGGAACCCCTGCTGATTAAACTTAAGTCCTCTCCCTATGTGAAAGGTATCATGCTCTACAAGTGGGAATTAGTTTTGTCTGCCTATGCAGATGATGTCCTGCTCCATTTAATGGAACCAGTATCTTCCTTAAAGGCAGCACTAGATATTATTAGGCAATTTGGTTCTTTTTCGGGTTACAAATTAAACATCTCCAAATGTGAAATTTTCCCCTTAAATAATTATATGTTCAAACAAGATTTCCTTCCTTTCGGAATGAGGTGGACTCCCAAATCAATTAAATATCTAGGAATTCACTTTTCCACTGACCCCTCACTTCTCAAAAAATTATATCTGATTAGAGTTAGAGACTCGATTAGCCAAGACCTACAACGTTGGTCAGCTCTCCCTATCTCACTGTGGGGCAGAATAAATATTATCAAAATGAATGTTCTTCCAGGATTTTCTATCCGTTGAACCTTACTAATCTCTAGGTTCCTCTTTCCTTCTTTCAACAGCTGCCGACTGTTTTCCACTTTCATCTGGCGGGAAGGTGCGATGTTCTATGCCACCTTGTCAATTCCTAAGGAGAAAGGGGGCCTGAGACTTCCTAACTTCCTTCTGTATTATTGGCCGGCCCACTTCTCTAAGTTAGGAAAATGGTTTTCTACGAATACTGAGAGCTCCTGCCCAATCTGGCTCCAATTGGAGAAGGCCTTTCTCTCCGAACTTAGAGTTGATATGTCCGCCTTATTCTATCAGACCCCAAAAATCCTCTCACAGCTGGTCTCTGATGAGACGGTGGTGGTTTCTCTCAGAACATGGGCACAATGTCTTAAGTCTTTTCGGATCTCTAATCTCACGGATCTAGGGCAGCCGATAGTTCTCAACCCCAATATTCGATTAGGAAATCTTGGATAGGATCAAGCTGGCTTCCACAACTCAAAGATTCTAGGGTGGAACACTTGTTTGGTTATGATTACTTCTTACTTCAGATGATATTCTTACCAGGTTTGATATACCAACCAAAGTATTTTAAGGTGTTTCAGCTCCGGCACTTGGTGGGTAGTAAATTTGGTACTGAGGTCAAGCTCGGTTGTATACTCTCTATCTAACATTATAAACCTGGCTTCTCAGCCTCATTCCATATCGCTGATTTATTCCTACCTCTTGGATTTTAACTCACAGGAGGAAGTTGGGGGTCCCTTGGTCTGGACCGTCTTCTTCCTGATGAGGTTCCGCTCTGGAGAAATTTTGGCCTAATTTACATAAATACCATACCCAAGATAGGTTTCGTTTAGTACAATACAATATTGTTAACAACCTTTATTATACTCCGTTAAACACTTTTCAGCGTAAACTGGTTTCCGTCTCAGATTTTCAGGTGTTCACAGGCCGAGGGCAACCTAATTCACATTTTCTGGGAATGTTCTAAAGTTGCTCCACTGTGGTCTTCGATCCGAGACAATCTGGACTCCCTTCTGGGTCTGACTAGGTTTTTCTGTCCCGAGATCTGTGTGCTGGGTGACCTCTCTCATATCGATAGTGTGGAGCGCAGATATCACATGGCCTTAATATCTATGGCTGTCAAGAAACTGGTTTTAAGACATTGGAAGGACCAGTTGGTTTTATCATCGCTGACTGGTTAAAGGAGTTAATGTTGTATCTCAATCCGAAAATTTGATTGCAAGTTTATAAGGATCATATGGATCTATTTCACAAAAGATGGGGTAAACTGCAGTCCTTTTGTTTGTCCTAATGCCTGGGTCTGCTGACCTGATCCCTCGGCCCTCATAATATAGTACACATAGTACATATAGTGTTTCTAGTTTTTATGTTATTGTGTTCCTAGACCTGCTCTCTTTCCTTGGTTAGTAAGTTAAACTGCTCTAGGTTACAAAGGTATTATGTAAATAGATTGTGGTATCAGAATTCAGGGCCTTTTTGTGTTTTTGTGGTCTGTTGCTGGTGCACTTTAGGTAGGGGTGGGGGATGAGTGGTGGGGATCATATATTTTTCTGGAGGTTTGGTTGCAGGATATGTATTTCATGCTTTCTTCACCTTTTAAACATTTCCGGATATCCTGTACTTTTGTTTAATGGGGAAGGGGGTTTGGGTTTTGTTATGTTTCTGTTTTGCTCGTTGTTACTTCTTTGTTTGGGTTGTATTGTTTGAAACTAATAAACTTAAATTTAAAAAAAAAAAAAATACTGTGGAGTCTAAAGGGTGTTGACACATCATGTTCTCATATGCTAATGCAACTCTCAGGGACAATGAGATTTCAACAGCCAGAAAATGGGGACCTCCAGGACAGCTACAGGGACGTGTACGACCAGGGAAAATAAACTAAAGCAATCACATATATCCCTAACAACTACATGAAAAGTGTTGTATGTTAAAATTGAAACAAATAAAATTTGCAAGATATGAGGGTGTCATTTTCCTTTAAATACTGTAGGCCCAGGCCTAAAATTGATCCTTGGGGAATCCCATTGGTGACATCCCTACTCTCTGAGAATTCCTCTTTCAAGATGACCCTCTGTGATATCCTCAACCAATTTCTGGCATATCTTGTGATTTTACCCCTCATCTGCAAATCTTTCAATTTTTTTAACTATCCAGTTTTAACAATTGTTTCAATTTGCCTGTTTATAGCCGGAGGAAAAGTATGGTGAGACTTAAAGGACATCATGCTGTTTCCCATGAAATGGCATGGCTCTGAGAACTCAGGGCAAAAACAACAGTGAAAAGAATACAGTTTAGTGCTATGTTTCATTGTATTTTTTAACAAAGATATTTTGCTAGAAATACTTTTCAGCAGTGATTAAGCACAAAGTAAATTTACATTTTCCTTGATCTTTAAAGAAAAAGTAAATACAGTTGCTGAATTTTAAATAAGAGCCACTAACTGTGGTTAAATGTTTTTCATTCCTGAAAACAAAAATGATTACAATGCAGTTCTTAACTTAATGTTCATTGTGCATTTGGAATAATCCTCTTGTTCCATTTGCAAATGCAACCCACACATTGTTCTCAGTAATCAGAGCACAGGAGGCACAATATCTAAAACTGGGGTCATGCAGGTTTATAATAGACAGTCATTATCTCAGGGATGTGTTGTTGTTGTTTTTTTATTTTTTTAATGTTTCAGTCTAATGTACAGTAACTGATATGATTTAAATCCAGAGCAATCTCAAGCAATAAAACCATGTTGGGTTGGTCAAATGCAAAATAAAACTATCCCTTTGTGGTTACTGTAAGCAACTCTGAGATCCACATGAAATGTTAATGTCTAGGGAATGGTTAATTTTTACCTGGGGTGAGATGCAGATGAGGCACACTGAAGAGTCCTAAATAGGATGAAACACGTGTTAGTCTTTTTTTCTCAGCCTTTGCAAATTGTGCGAGAGGCCCCTTGACACCATGCATTCCTGCAAAAAGCAGAACCAGTCAAAATTCTCATGGTGATTTGCATATGCATCCCATGATGCTTTAAAGTGTGGTGGTATGTATGATTTTGTATGTCTATAGCAATAGTTATAGTTATTTAAAACATTTATTATTGTAGTTACTATTGGTTTTGTGACGTTGATAATTTACCATTTTGATAACTTATTGATTCTGTTTGTACTCATAGGAAACTATTTGCTAACTTCACATTTAAACATTGATTACAGATCAAAAACTATTGTAGGAGGCAATAAGGCAACACCCATGCATGCAGTTTCTAAATATAAAACCTTAAAAATGTGATTCTTCTTTATTAATCAGTCCTCACATTTTGTACTCATCTCAAATCAGACCATTCTGCTGGGTTCCCATACAGAATCAGCCTAAATCTTTACTGATCTCTTCTGCATTCATAGTCTGAGAATACTGATAGATCTAGAATCCCTTCCCTCAATGGCCATGATGGTGAAGGAGCTAGGAGGTCGTGGCAGGGATGGAGATTTGCCAGGAAGGATATTTCCAATCAGAAACCTGTGTTTATGCTGAGGTGGAACAGGAAGGGAAGGTGATGTCTGGTGTTCTGAAGAACTCTGGAGAATGACATCAGGACAAACAGATTGTTATATGTGAGAAAGCACAGTTTGTGCAAAGCAGTACCATCTAGCAGTCAAACTGTAAATAACAGTCAATACAGTGCTGAGTAATTGTAATTGCAAAAGTTATCGTTAGTGGTGGTCTAACAGACTGCAAACACAAGTCAAAGGTACACTCTCATCTCTCTGTTGGGGTTCATTTGGTCATATACTATAATAATTACATTATTTTTCCTTATATGGGGTCCCTTATTAATGTTGCCTTTTTCCCCACCCTGTATATCACTTTGTAATTACTTTTAAGTTCTGGAACTCAGTGATGTCAGTTCAGTGGAAATCTATAGTGAAGCCTTCCATGTAGGGTTTCTGCTCAACCAATGCCATTGGGTTTCAGAACAGATACGTAATTAACAAAAGACTAATGGGTGAGAAAAAGGCAACATTAACAAAAGACCCTAAATAAGAAAAACTATGACTGTTCCTAATCACACTAAACAGTGCATTGGAAGTATTAATCTGACTTTACAACGCTCAAAGTTCCCTGTAATAGTGAAAAAAATGATTGAAAAACTGAATTTATGTTCTGTTTAACACACACACACTTGGGTTTACTGCTGTACTGCAAACCAAAATCAACAAGCATTTTTCAATGCCAAATGTTGATTGCGTTGGTCTGCAGAGCTCACTCAGTGGCCCTCTGTCACTGGCTGAGTCTGTTTGTCCCGGTGCTGCAGGCTGCTCTGTTGTTCGGGGCTGCTGCCTGCGTTGGCATCTTGTTCTTCCGAGGAAGAAATCCGCAGCTGTCCCAACAGAGCTCCATTGAGGTGGCCCACTCCCCCTGTCTCACTCGCTCATTCTGTTTCTCCTGGCGCTGCAGGCTGCCCTTTTGTACTGGGCTCCTGCCTGTGTTGGTGGCTTTTTCTGCCCACAAAGAAATCCACAGCTGTCCCGACAGAGCTCCATTGAGGTCGCTCACTCCCCCTGTCTCACTCACTCCTTCTGGTTCTCCCAGCACTGCAGGCTACCCTTTTGTACTGGGCTCCTGCCTCTGTTGGCACCTTTTTCTGCTCATAAAGAAATCTGCAGCATTCCTGACAAAGCTCCGTTGAGCTCGCTCACTCCCCTTCTCTCACTCACTCATTCCGTTTCTGCTGGCACTGCAGGTTGCCCTTGTCTACTGGGCTCCTTCCTGCGTTGCTGCCTTCTTATGCCTACAAGAAACTTGCAGCAGTTACAATACAGGTCCACTGAGCTCGCTCACTTGCTCATTCTGGTTTTTCTGCCACTGCAGGGTGTCCTTTTGTACTGTGCCCCTGCGTGCATTGCTGCCTTTTTCTGCCCACAAACAAATCTGCAGCAGTCCCAACAGAGCTCCGTTGACCTCACTGACTCCCCCTCCGTCACTCACTCATTCTGTGTCTCCTGGCACTGCAGGCTGCCCTTTTGTACTGGGGTCCTGCCTGCATTGGTGGCTTTTTCTGGCCAGAAAGAAATCTGAAGGTGTCCCGACACAGCTCCACTGAGCTCACTCACTCCCCCTCTGTCACTCACGCATTCCGTTTCTGCCAGCGCTGCAAGCTGACCTTTTGTACTGGGCTCTTGCCTGCATTGCCACATTTTCTGCCCACAAAGAAATCTGCAGCAGTCACAATAGACCTCCGTTGAGCTCGCTCACTACCGCTCTGTCACTCGCTCGTTCCGTTTTTCTTGGTGCCGCAGACTGCGCTTTTGTATGGGGCTCCTGGCTACGTAGGCACCTTTGTCCACAAAGAAATCTGCAGCTGTCCAGAGCTCTGTTGAGGTTGCTCAGTCTCCCTCTCTCATGCGCTCATTCTGTTTGTCTTGGCGCTGCAAGCTGCCCTTTTGTACGGGGCTCTTGCCTGCATTGGCGCCTTTTTCTGCCCCAAAAGAAATCTGCAGCAGTCCTGATAGAGCTCTGTTAAGCTCACCAAGTCCTCCTGTCTCTCTCGCTTGTACTGTTTCTCCCACAGCTGCAGGCTGGCCTTTTGTACTGGGCCCCTGCCTGCACTGACGCCTTTTTCTTTCCATAAAGAAATCCACAGCAGTCCTGACAGCACTTCGGTGAGTTTGCTCACTCCCCCTCCCTCAGTCGCTCTCTCGTTGTGTTTCTCCCAGTGCTGCAGGCTGCCCTTTTGTACTGGGCTCTTGTGTTGGGGCCTTTGTCTGCCCACAAACAAATTGGCAGCAGTCCCGACAGAGCTCAGTTGAACTCAGTCACTCGCCTCTCTCACTCAGTCAATCTTAATCTGTTCCAAACACTGATTTCCCAGAGTGACCGTGCTATTCTCCGGCAGGAGCGCAAAAACATATTTTAGCCAGGATGTGGAAAATGACATCTGTAGTGTTCATAAGGAGGTGGGAAAAAATGCCACTGTTGAAATTGTGGCGTGACAATATTACAATTTTGCGAAGTTACAAGGGTGCTTGGAAACAGTTTAATGCATGCTTGTAACACAGTCATGTTATGGAGTTTCATCCCCAAATTTTCAACAGAGGGATTTTAAGACCTCTGCTCATGAACAGTGCCACTGTCATTTTCTTAATCTGTCCCAAACACTGATTTCCCTCAGTGACCACGTTATTCTGCGCCAGAACTGTGAAAACACATTTCGGTCAGGATGTGAAAAATGACAGCTGTACTGCTTATGAGGAAGTGTGAAAAAATGCCACTGCTGAAAATCTGGTGTGACAATATTACAGATCTGTGAAGTTACAAGGGTGCATGGAAAATGCACAACGTACACTTGTAACACTGTCACTTGATGGGCTATCATCACCAAATTTTCAACATAGGCGTTTTAGGACCTCTGCTCATGAACAGTATCGTTGTCATTTTCTTAATCTGTCCTGAACAGTGATTTCCCACAGCGACCGCTGTATTGTGCACCAGAAGTGCAAAAACACATTTTGGCCAGGATGGGAAAAATGACAGCTGTACTTTTCATAAGTAGGTCTGGGAAAATGGCAATGTTGAAAATCTGGAGTGAAAATATTATAAATTCACGAAGGTACCATTATCGTTACCCTACACTGAATTTTTTTCAGGTTTATGCTTATCATTTTTTGGCTGGGGGAGGTTCTCTTTCTGGTGTGAAACCTTAGAAGGTGGGGCTAGGAAGCTCAGCTGCTGCACCCTTTCCTGTAAATTGTCTTTTTATCCCTGGCACATACTGTATGCTGTTACAATAAAGTATTTTTTATAAAGTGAAAACCTCAGAGTAGGTCTATCAATTTCTTTACTGATGGGCCTAAAGTTTGGTCTTCTTGTTGCCAGAGTGTTATATTTGACCTTTTGCTTGGCCATACTGGGAGTGGCTTTTTTCAGTGGTGTGAATATAAAGTGGTGCACAGCAGTTGATAAATGTACAGTAAGATACCACCCAACTCATCTGTGCAACATGCTAACAAAACCTGTGTAGCCCTACCCACAGACTTCACTATCTCAAATCCTTTATCAGGTTCCTTTAGTATGTAAGACCATTGTACAGAAAGTCTTCACCATAACCCCCTAACTACCTGGAACACTCCCCCTTCCAGTATTACAAACTCCGCCACTATACAAGCTTTTCAGCATTCATTTTACAACTGTCTCCTCACCCCTTGCAGTTGCCAACAGTCCGCATCCAGTAATAATCACAGTTCCTCTTTATGACTGCCTATTTGGTTCACTCTGTCTGTATCCCTTTTACTGAAATGCCAGCTTTCTAACTCCTAACTCTTCTAATACTTGATCTCTATAGTAGATGGCTATAATAAGATTAAATGTAACACACATTTAACATAGAAACATGAAACATAGAAATTGTCAGCAGATAAGGACCGCTAGGCCCATCCAGTCTGCCTGTAGGCTCTTGAATTTCTTATGGTCTTCAAACTTCATTCTGCTCTGGTATTTGTGTTTATATACTGATTTTGTTCAGATTTATGTTAGTAACTCCCTGCTATTGTAACTGCCCTTCTTAAAACTAGCCATTTTGCCTAAATGTGGATATCACAGTGTATGAACTTTTAAGTGAATAAATTCCTAAAGAAACAAACCACACAAAAAAAGACATGACTGATGCCTGAAAGTGCTAATGGTAACAGTTATGCAACTGTTTAGTTGATGGGTGACTCAAAAAGCAACTTCCAGGTGACTATCTGCCTGGCAACTTGTGTGCTGCTGGTTAGCCAACTGAGAACTGGTTAGCTGTATGTCAGCTAACAAGTTATATAGCTGCTTGGTGACTCTCAAGATGACTAACACATTAATGATCATTAGGGATTAGTACAAGTAGATGGCTGACTACTATATGTCTGTGGTGATTTGCAGGTTTATGGCAAGCAGGTTACTGATATTTTTGTCAGGAATGTGCTTCTCTTTTTTGCTTTCAGTTTTTTTTTTTTTTTCTGCTATCCATTCATCACTGCATAAAATTTCTGTTTCTCTACTTCCATTTTTCTTTTCTTGCACACTTCTATCAGTTATCCTCCTCTTAACCTGGAAGCATTGCTTTTTAGAACACTGAAATAGCATTTTTCATGGCAAAACACAATGAACAAGAAAAAAACACTTTTCACCAATTTAGAAAAATCCCCCAAAGCCTTTACTACCCAGTTTCAAACTGACTTACTTTGAATTGAGCAGGCAAAGTTTAGCAGGGCTCAGAGTTAAATCTCAACCAGCAACTCATTACTCTGGAATAAATAAAAGGACATAGCTGAATGCAATATAATCTTTAGCTTTTAGCAAAACCTGAAGCCTGAATTTCTAATTACTGTACTTGAAAACTGAGCTAACACCTTCTCAGAAGGCAAGAATAGGACATGCATAGTCAGATAATTATAGTATATTCAAGACACTGGTATATTCTGTAGGCAGCAAGGAGTTGATGCTGCAGAAATGTACTTTTTAAATGTGTGACACATGTAACCAAAAGTGACATTTTTAATATTAATATTATTTGGCAAGTTTAAGAGATTCAATTTCTTACTTTCTTCAAGTCCTGTGTCAAGCCGGAATATGAATATTCCAGGAAGCTAATCCAGTTAATAAGATCAATTCTGAGTTGGAAGCACTGAAAAATGATATTTTGTGTACACTTTCATGACTGTGTTAGGTTACCTGGCTTTCTGGGACAAGAATGTATGAATATTTTATTCTGTCATAGTTTATATTTTTCCTGTATTTAGTCAGAATACAAAAAATAGTCATAGTTGTGTTTAAATGGAATAAAACTTTGACTTTTAAAGGCAATGTAAAATATATGTGTGTGTGTGTATATATATATATATATATATATATGTATGTGTATGTATATATATATATATTTATACAACATGTGTTTTGGGATAAATGAAAAGATAAAAAGTGGTATTTCAGGCAGGCAGTGGAGATATCACTGATATCTCAATGTTCCTATATGGCATGGTGATATCTTAAATGTTCCTATACATCATTCTTATTAAAGTGAAACTGTTTCAGTTTCAATCCCGAGTGCTAGAAATGGCACACTGCTCCCTGGCGACTATATCACTCGATGACCACAAACTGCAGCTCCCCCTGCCATAACTGTTAAAAGAAATACTTGTTTAAAAAAAAAAAACTTATCTCATTGATCCTGCCATTTTAAATGGGCATGGGAAGAAACCGTTTCACTTTTCATACTGGAACATAGTAGAGTGACCGAGCTTTATATATATTGTAACATGAGGACATCCCAGCTTTTTAAAATAAGGCACGCTGTGCTTCTAAATCATTAGCATTCTGTGGCTTTTTTAAGTTTCAAAAACAACCTGCCAACAGTAGACCCCCCTCCCCCTATGCGACTCTGACCTGCCATAATTTTATTTTACTAGAAATAGTTTAAAAACGTATCTGGGTGATCCTGCCATTTCCTCAGGGTGTTAGGGAAGAAGCAGTTTCATTTCTGATGCAGTAAACCTGTAGCATGGCCAAGCGCTATCTATGCTGTAGCAGAGGGATGCCTCACTGATTTAAAATAAGGTAGTCTGCCTGTAAAAAGGTAGAAATATGTGGCTATTTTCGTACTATCCTTATGTTTGTTTAAAGGAAGCTGCTGACAGAAAACAGAGGAGAACTTGGGGGTTGTCAGCTTCAGAACAGTGAACGCAAGCCCGAGCGAGAGTTGCTATAGCAACACTCGCAGACACTTGCGTTCACTGTTCTGAAGCTGCTGACTCACTCATTCTCCTCTGTCTTCTGTCAACAGCTTCTTCTAAACAAACATAAGGATAGTAAGAAAAAAGCCACATATTTCTAACTTTTTACAGGCAGAGTGCCTTATTTTAACTCTATGAGATATCCCTCTGTTACAGCATAGATAGCGTTTGGTCATGCTACAGGTTTACTGCATCAGAAATGAAATTACTTCTTCCCTAACACCCTGAGGAAATGGCAGGATTAACCAGATAAGTTTTTTTTTAAATAAGTATTACTTTAGGAATTACAGCAGGATCATTGGATCAAGCAGATAAATTTCTTTTAAACAGATATTTATATACCCAATTATGGCAGGATCAACCACATATCATAACCGCTTCGCAGGATCAACCACATATCATAACTGCTTGGGGGGGAGGCACCGCACTTGTGGAGCTGCCTCTTGTACTAAAAGGGAAATGATAAGTTGTTTTTCAAATAATTATTTTTAGCCAGCTATTAAAGGATCAACCAAATGTCAGAGCTACATGGTGGGGGAAGGGGGGGGCTGCTAGTCATTAAGCTGCTTAATAAATCAGATATGTGGGGGATTGTGTTAAGTAGGAGTAGTGTTAGGAAGTCCAAAACACATGTTGTATAAACAGAACATGACATGGCCTGACTGAAGATATCATATTTATCTTAACTCGAGGCCAATGACATCAAGATATCTCACTCGTGTCTTCACCACTTGTGAGATATCATGATAACACTGGTCTTTCATGAAGATAAATATGATATCTTCAGTCAGGCCATGTCATATCCACATATATATGTATATATATATATATATATATATATATATATACTCACACATTTGCTACTGGAGAGACCAATTGTGACTCTCGGGCCAAAAAATAAAGTCTGTTTGTTTCTCATGACTATGCCTCTATTCAGATGCATATATATGCTGCTGTTGGTATGCAAAATATAAAGATAGTTCATGAAGTCTATGTTATGGAAAAATGCATCCAAAATTAGAATATGAACACTCTAACGTGCATAACATGGTGTCTTACTTGTTTAATTTCTAGTTATGTAAATAAAAGCATCTTTTTAAAATACCTTGACTTCTGCTTCTATTTATGGGCTGTAGTATTCATCTTTCATTATTTGTTTCTTATTCATTCTGGGGAGAGGCTTAAACAACAATTCATCTTAGGACACCATTGTATGTTAAACTTTGGAATATAGCAGTTTTGTTGTAACTTGAATCTTTCTAATATTCCCGAACAACCATGCTGTGCAGCCTTTAACACCTTTATTTCTAAGACAGACAACTCTGCATCTCCAAGTTAAGAAAGGAAATGTTATTTTTTAGTATTTTTTTTCAACAGTTAACATGTGCTACAGGGACACCACATTATCACAGTGATACTGTCTCACCATACAAACTAAAGCTAACTACTACTTGTTCATAAAACAATGCCATATTGACAAACACACTACTAAGCTACTTACAAAGAATTATATACACTTAATTACACTATGTATAAGGTATATAATTTCACCTGATATGTCTCAACCATCCTCATACCAGCTGGTTCCAAACCCTGAAAAGAGTGATGGAATCCAATGTAGTACATTAATAAACAATAACCATCAAAATATTACATTGATAAAATGACTGTTGGGTTTGAGGCAAAAGGCACATCTAAGGGTTTTGCAGTGGATATGGTGTTCCTAGACTTTAGTAATGCATTTGACATCATGATGCACAGAACATTTCTGCACAAAATGAGAGCCCTGGGGGTGGTTCCAGAGATGAAGAGATGGATGAAGAATTTGCTGGAGGGAAGGAGGCAAACGGTAAGCATTAATGGAGTTCCATCAGGGCAGGGAAGGGTGACTAGTGTGGTACCACATGGTTTGCACTGGGTCCAGTTCTGTTCAATATTTTCATTGGGGACATTGTGGAAGGGCTTAAGGGGAAGATCTATCTATTTACAGATGGTACAAAGCTCTGCAACAGAGTAAGCACTGTTGATGGGTAAAAAAAATGAAAAGGGATTTGTACAAACTAGAGGAGTGGCCAAAGTGTGGCAGTTGAGCTTAAATGCCAACAAGTGCATAGTAATGCCAAAAGGGAATAGTAATCTAAACGCAGAGTACTGGAAGTGATAGTGCAGGGGAGAGAGAACTTGGTATAATCATATATAATGATCTCAAGGTGGCTAAGCAATGCAAGGGAGCAGACGCGAGAGCCACTAGAATGCTGGGATGCATAGGCATGAGTATTATGAGCAGAAGGGGGAGGTGGCAATGCCACTGCAAACAGCTGGTGAGGTCAGACCTTGAATATGGTGTCCAGTTCTGGAGACTGTACCTCAGGAGGGATGTGGAGAAAGTGGAGAAGGTCCAGAAGAGGACAATGAAAATGGATTGAGGACTAAGCCATTTGACATATGAGGAGAAGTTGAAAGACCTCAGCATGTATACCTTGGAGCAAAGGATGGAAAGGGTGGACATGATGGAGACAGTTAAGTACCAAAAGAGTATAAACAAGGTCCCAGATAGCAGTATATTCCAGAATAAGAGGCTCTTAAGGACAAGGAATTATGACATAAAGATAGACAGTGGATGATTCTAGGGAAATGTCAGGAAATACCACTTTAAAGAAAGGGTTGTAGAAGGGTGGAATCAACTCCCGGAGGAAGTGGTGGGGGCCAAACCAGTGATGGGATTCAAGGCTGCATGAGATAGGTACAAGGCAATTCTGGAGATGGGGGGATTACCCAGATCTCCAAGGATCCTTGAATAACATGGAGATGGAACACTTGGGCAGATTCGGTGGGCCTGGAGGTCCTTATCTGCTGACAGCTTCTGTTTCCATGTTAACTACCTACATCAGTAAACAGTCATGGGAGGTATCCAGCAATGTCCAACTCCTGGTGATTTTGGCCACCAGGATCTCCCAATTAATGTCTGGCAGATTCAGTTATCTGGCAACCATGACTTCCTTCATTGGGAAGCAGTAAAGCATAGTCATTGGGGCACTGAGCTGCACACTATGACCTGGAAATGATAGACCAATCAGTTTGACCTTAGTGGTAGATACAATTATAGAATCTCTGCTAAAGAAAAGGATAGCAGAAAACTTTGAATCAAGTGGAGCCAAAGATCCAAGGCAACACAGATTCAGAGCAGGAAAGTCATCTCAAACTAATCTGATTGATTTCTTTGAATGGGTAGCTAGGGAGGTGGATTGTGTGGGAGCAGTTGATGTGACCTACCTTGACTTCAGCAAGGCATTTAACATCGTTCCACATAGGTGACTTGTGAACAAGCTGGGTAGCCTGGGACTGTGACATGAGGTGGTCAATTGGGTTTGAAACTGGCTGAAAGTTAGGAAACAGGGTGGTGATAAATGAGATAAAATCCAAAGTAGGAAGGGTGATCATCAGGGTGCCATAGAGTTCAGTTCTTGGACCAGTCCTGTTTAATATCTACATCAGTGACATTGCAAAGGGGCTGGAGGGGAAGATGTGCCTCTTTCCAGATGACAGAAAGATCTGCAATAGGGTGGATAGTCAAGGAGGGGTGGAGAGAATGAGGAGGGACCTAGCAAAATTGAAAGAGTGGTCCAGAATGTGGCAACTAGGATTCAGTGTGAAGAAGTGCAAAATCATGCACTTGGGGAACAAGAATCTAGGGGAGGACTACATGATGAAGGGGGAGATATTAGCAGTCACAAAACAAAAAAGGGATCTGGGGGTCATCATATCTGATAACTTAATGGTTGCCCAAAAATGTGCCAAGGCAGTGGGGAGAGACAGTGGCATGCTCAGGTGAAATGAAAGAGGTATCACTAACAGAAGAAAATTAAACCATAATGCCACTACATAGGTCATTAGTGAGACCTCATTTGGAATGTTGCATCCCTCATCTCAGAAAGGACATAGACAGGGTTGAGACTGTTCAAGAAAGGGCAAGAAAAAATGGTACAGGGTCTGTACCACATATCATATGAGGAGAGACTACAGGAACTCAATATGTACACCATGGAAGAGAGGAAGGAGAAAGGAGACATGATGGACGTCTCCAAGTACCTCAAGGGAATTAATAAGGTATAGGAGGGAAGACTCTTTCAGAACAGAAGCTGCCCTAAAACTACAAAAGGGCATAACATGAAACTACAAGGGAGCAGACAGAGGGACAATGTAAAGAAGTACTTTTCATAGAAAATGTTGTGGATGCTTGGAATGACCTGCCCCAGGAGGTGGTTGGGGCAAACACAGCTGTGGGTTTAAACAGACCTGGGATAGACATGAGGAAATCCAAGAGAGGGATGGAGAGGCAGCAGCAGTGGACCAGTAGGGTCAGTAGCAGCTAATTAAAGGTAGACTATACAGGCAGATTGGATGGGCCTAGCGGTCCTTATCTGCCATCAATTTCTGTGTTTCTAACTCTATAGACGTGTTTGAATTCCCTCATCCCCTGCTTGTGTAATGTGTAACTCTGATGGCTAGCAGCTAAACACCATCTTTATTTGCTTACCTCCATGATTGTTGACATGGCCAAAGACTATCAACTTGTAATACTTGAAACCCCCTTTTTCTTACCTTGGGAATGACATAAGGCAAAAAGAAAGTCATATATATTGAGGTTTTGGTTTGCCTAACAGCCCACCAAGTTATTTCAATTATTGTTATCTGTTACTGCTGCTTTAAAAATTTTAATCTGTGTTGGGTGGACTATCAGAAAAAGATTTGTTACTCTGAGACTGAAACAATAGAATGAGAAAAAGTGTGAGTTGTCCCATTTACCTAATGGAACATTAACTGCAAAGCTTGCTTTTGAATAGCACAGTAAGTTTCTGTCAAGGCATGCTTTCAGTCTGAATGGGGCTGGCAGTTTAGCAGGTGAGGTGGGTGCCTGAATCATGGTGCCATCCAAAACGGTGACGCAATATGGGTGAAAGCCTGAAAGGTGAGGGGGTAGGGAGTGCTACCAAATGTGGAGGGGTGGGCGACCCTAGCAACAGGATGTCACTATATGTACACATGTGGGGGGGGGGCGAGCACATCAAGTGTGGCCTGGGAGGGGGCAGAGAGGATGTAGGGGGTGGCGCTGCTGGTCTTCTGCCAAGCTGCACCATGGCATCGGGGGTTGGTCTCCGCTTGCAGTGCTGGGGTTCCGGGTTCGGGTCTGGGTCCGGGCGCTACTGTGCTTTTGTTGTGCCCGGCCCAAAACTTGTATTTTTTTTTGCTTTCGCCCCCCCAACGTTAAGAATCCTTAAGTAGGTGGGTGCAGGGGGAACAGCCCCCCAGGTGGGGGGTGGGAGGCACAGCCCCCACCAGAAAGCAAGTGTTTTAAGTCCCCGGAATCGTTCTTCCCAGCGCCGAGGATGTCAGGGTGGCAAAATTGTTTTCGCCACCCTGATGTCACAATAATGCAAGTCGCCATTCGGCACTTGCCATTATCACATAGAACCAGCTGGCAGTATAGCACAGAGGTTAGAGTAACAAGTTGTGAATGAGCTTGGTGCATCCAGCCAACCTGTGTTTATTCCCATAACCTCCACTTGCATACTGTGTGACTCTGAACAAGTCACTTAACTTCTCCAATGCTCCTAGGTCACCCCTGAAAACAGGCATGTGTGCCTAGTGGGCCTTACCTGATTACCAAAGAACAAAATAAATGGAATTTGATTCAATCATTTGATGAGTCTGAATGGCTCTTCAAGTTATACATATGAATGTGCTTTTGGGGGTGTTGGTAACAGTGATCCATTGCTTGGTGGTCTGGCACACATGCACACATACAAAGACAGTCTTTTCCCAGGTTCCAAACAATTATTTTAACATCTCTTTTCCCAAGAAAAAGCTATGGAGGGCCTTACATGCAGCATATGGTACACCAAAACATTACTGAAAAGCAACATCCTTTGCTTTGAAATTAAGAAAAAACTCAAACTTTCAAAAAGAAAAGTGTCCTTATATGTAAGTATGTTAGCACTCTGCAGTCATCTTGGGGGAAAAATATCTTAAATTACACATTTAAAGCTGTGTTCAGTACAAAGGAAACGGGCCACTTTAATTTCCCCTGTACTGAACATCGACTGAAACAACCAAACAACTCAAATATTGCAAAAAGGAAATAAATGTGAAAATACACTAGCATCTAAAGTAACTATGCGCCAGTTACAGGCCAGAGCTAAACCAGGTTACAAAACCTTATTTTATATCTATTTTCACATGAAAAGGCCATGCAGGGCTTTACATGCAGCACACAGTACACCAAACAATTACTCAAAAGCACCAGAACTTGCTCTGAAATGCAATAAAAAAATCCAACTTTAAAATACAAAGGTGCTTATGGATGAACTTGTAAAAACTCTGCAGGCATCTGAGGAAAATAAATTTAAATTAAGCATTTAGAGATTTGAGATTGGTCCAAGCTTATGTTCAATACAAAGGAACCAGACTTTTTAGTTTCCTCTGTACTGAACATCAACTGAAACAACCAAAAAGCACAAATGTTATAAAAAGTAAAAAAAAAAAAGTGAAAATTCAGTAGCTTCAAAGATAACTATGGGCCAGTTACAGGCCAGAGCCGGACCAGGTTGCAAAACTTTATTTTACATCTCTTTTCACCCGAAAAAGCCATTCGGGGCCTTATACACATCACATGGTACACCAAAAACTTACTCAAAAGCACTTGAACATGCCCGGAAATGCATTAAAAAATTAATCTTTCAAATACAAAGATACTTACAGATAAACTTGAAAGAACTCTACAGACATCTGGGGAAAAAAAGATGTAAATTCAGCATTTAAAGCTATGAGATGGCCCAAGCTCATGTTCAGTACAAAGGAAACAGCTCTTTTTAGTTTCCCCTGTACTGAACATAGATTGTAACAACTAAGCAGCCTAAATATTAAAAAAAAACACCTTAAAATGCAAAAAAAGAACTAGCAGTGAAGGCAACTAAGGGCGTGTAATTGGTCAGTCTTGGCCCAGGTTACAAAAAATATTTTACATCTCTTTTCCCCAAAACACCCATGCAGGGCCTTAAGTGAAGCATACCAAGCATACCAAGGAGTTACTGCTAGAATTATTGCAGGTGAAAAAAGCAATGCAGAAAAGTACAGTTGTTGAAACGGCTGGAAGGGATCACTAGAAAGCTGATGTGCATTTGAAGATAATGCTGGCTGATTGAGTAGCGTATGTTCATTACAAATGAACACTGTGAGGATGACAGAATGTTCATCGGACAAAAGTATGATTGAAAGAAACCGAGAACTGCGAGTCAAGCCTTTTTAAAGACCTGGTGGATGACAAAACCAGGTGCTGATGTATTCTTTCAATTCTCATTTGTTTGGACCTCGGCTGGGACAGTACCTTACATGAGTAACTATAGGACACTAAGGAGGGATCACCCCAAACTGTAAAAATGAGCAAAAAAGTAAAACTTAAACAAAGAAATTAGTTTTAAAATATGAAAGGGGACATGAAAATGCATCATTGTAGAGATCTGCACTGAAATTGCACAGCTGTATAATAAATGGATAACACCAGTCCAGCAAGGTATATAAAGGACACCACATGTTGTGAACGTAAGAGGCAATCCAAAGTGGAAAAAATTGCAAAAATACATTTATATTTAGCCAAAGCCTCTAAGTAGGGGGGATACAGTATGTTATCTAGCAATGAATGGAATCAAAGTTTGTTAAGTAGAGCACTGTGTGCATTTAAATATTTACAGCACAATTTGTGATAGGCAGAAATGTCACAAAATGGATGCCAGTTTAAGATAGTGAGAAGGCAGTTGAAGGTCCATAGTAAACAAAATCAGATTTAACAACAGGTCATGTTATGTCCAGTATGTCTTATAATAGATCACTACAAAACAGAGATGGGATGGAATAAAAGCAATACAGTAATTTTTGAAAAAATTACCGGGTAAAGTGTGCATAAGGTATGAATCTCTCAGTACTGTACACAGCCATATATATATATATATATATATATATATATATTAAACAATTTTGTTAATGCTCCAGTTAGGGTCAAAGTGACAAAAGTTGGAAAATGAGGTGTTAGGGTTTCCCTAACACCCAACCTTCCCAAATCAGGCAGGAGAGCAGGTGTGGAGTGTGCCTTGAGCTTTTCAAGCCTAACGCTCACCCCAGTCCATCTGTAAATAAGGTCAGATGTGTAGACTTTATGAAAATGGGGTGAGTGTTAGGCTTGAGAAACCCAAGGCACACCACACACCTGCTCTGCCTGGTTTGGAAGGGAGGAAGGGGTGTTAGGGAAACCTTAACACCTCATTTCCCAACTTTTGTCACTTTGACCATAACTGGAGCATCAATGAAGTTTTTTTTTAACTTATTTCCTTACTTTGTGACATAGTATAATAGTATCCTTATTTTACTGTGGGAGTGCAGGGTCATTTGGACCTTGTGCTCCTATCCCTCTGTAGATGTGTATATGTATGTAGCTGTGGAAGCACAGGGCCCTCCAAGCCCTGCACCTCCATTTATAGGATAACAGGGACCACATTGTCAGCATACCCATCTTATTACCCCACCTCATGTACCCAGTACAGAACATTTTTGAATCCCTGTCAAAACATAATTATGCGCAACTGCATCGCCATTCTGCGCCACAGGTGTGAAAACATATTTTGGCCAGGATTTGAAACATGACAGCTGTGACATACATGAAGTGGGGTAATAAAAAGGCTATGTTGAAAATCTGGGGTAAAAATATTTAACATTTTTGAAGTTATGAGCAGGTGTAGCAAAATTGCAATTAGTAGTCATAACTTTGGCATATTTTCATATTTTGACCCAAAATTTCCAGCATATTCTTTTTATGACCCCACCTTATACAGCCTGTAGGTGGAAATGTTCAAATCCAAGATAAAATGCCATTTCACACCACAGGTGCAAAAACCATGTTTTGGACAGGATGTGAAAAATGACAGCTATACTGTTCATTGGGGGAGGGTGAAAAAATGGCTACAGTATGTTGAAAATGTGGAGTTCAGATATTGAAAATTACCAAAGTTGTGCACTTGTATAGCAAAATGTCAATGAACACACTCAACTTGGGCATTTTTAGGAATTGTTTCACCAGATTTTCAATGTGGCCTTTTTGGGACCCTACCTCATGAACACTGATGGTGAAAATGTGTTATTCAGTTCTAAAAGGTGATTTCCTGCAGTAACTGTGAAATTACCCTCAGGGCCTGCATAATGAAATGACAGTTGCAGTGTTCATGATGTGGGATCCCAAAAAGGTCATGCTGAAAATGTGGTGAAAAAATTCCAAAAAAGTTATGAACATAAGTTCAAAACGCCATGGAAATACATTATACGGCACTTACCTTTATTCCTCAGTTCATGGTTCAGATTTGAAGAGTGCAGATGTGTCTCAGTCCAGAGAAGATGACAATGTTAGACCTCCGATGGTAAGTATAGGATAAGGGGTGATGGGTGCTCTGTGACAGGGTCGGGATGGGAGAGGCGCCGAAGATGAGGGAACGTTTTATTTTTTCAGGTTTCTTTTTTTTTTTTTTAAAAGGCATCAGGGGACTGTTTCCTTTTTGCAGGATTTAATTAATAAAATATTTTGGGAAAGTGGGAGTGGGCTCCGCAGAGTTCTACACTACTGGGGAGCTCCAAATACCAACATGGGGATTAGGCACCCCGATGTTGGCTAATAAACAAGGGATGGCCATTGGAGGGTGAGGGGTGCCACTGGACACCAGGGAAAAATTGTGACAATGATGGGAGGGTGGGGTGGTGCCACTGAACACCAGGGAAACAATGTCCATGATCGGGGGTTAGGGTGTGCCACTAGACACCATGGAAATGAAGAGGCAGGGACATTGGAGGGTGGGGGGGCTACTAGACACCAGGGAAAAACAGTAGCATACTGGGAAGGGCAATGGAAGGGACAAGCAATGATTCTTGAGTGACGAAAAAGGATCCTTTTTTGTGACTCATGATACAAAAAGGATTCTTTTTTCATATCATACAGTCACTAAAAAGTATTTATTGTAGTAAAAAAACACATTTCAAGGGATATTTTTAACATTAAAGTGCAGATTGCACCTAACAGGGTCCTGATGAGCCAGCTAGGTGTTGTGGTCTCTCTCCAGGATGTCATTTTTGTGGCTTTCGAAAAAAAAATTTTTAAGAAAAAACAGAAATAAGATGGTGACTCACAAAAAAGGAATTTTCTCTCATGAAAAAGGATTTTGTTCTCATGAAAAAGAACATGATCTCACAAGATTGAATCCTTTATCACGAGATCAATTCCTTGGTCAAACTTTTTATCTCTATCCTCAAAACTGTACTTCCCATAGGAAATAATTGGAACTTAAAAACTTTCCAACAGGTTAATATTGTTGCACCAAACACTGGCAGTTCTGTTATCCAAGTTCTTTCTACCATAAAAAATCACACCAAAATTCCACACCATCTAGGCACAAGGCAATGAGGAAATAACTGCAAAAAGTAGTGACTTTTAATTTTTTGACACTATCCGGATCTCAGAATTTGCACATCCAACTGGAACAAAACTTGCCATGTCAAGAGATCTACCCCATAGGGCACTGCATAGTATATTTTGTGCAAATCCATTGAACGGTTGCAAAGTTATTAAAGTGCAAATTTTGAAGTTTAGCTTTAAACAGGCTACTTATTAATCCATTCAAAAGTTATAACATTTTTAATTTTTCCATTATTTCCTTAGGAAAAAATTACATATTCCACATGAAAATACTTTTGTTTTTACAAGAGGTAGTCCATTTTTCAGGCTGTGGGAAGAGCCTACAGCCTTTTTTTGAGAGCTCTGTAGCTCTGAAAATGGCCAATCTCACAACAACTTCCATTGGACATTTGAAAGTATCCTTCCAAAAGCCCAACAGAGCTTAAACCCCTCCACCACAATTGGCCTATGGAATAACAGCTGCACTATTTTGGCTGTTACTTCTGCATTATGATGCGTGAACTGCGTATGCGCATGACTCTTGTGCATGCACAGTTCTACGGTGCCACCATGTTGTGAATGGCAACATGCCATTCACTATTTTGTGCCCCTCCTCCCCATGTCATGCCCAACATCTAATATTGCACACTGGGAGCCCATCCCGGTGTGCAGAATTTGTTTTTTTCCTCAGAGAGTGTTGTGGATGCATGGAACGGCCTTCCGGAGGAGGTTGTGGAGTCAAAAACAGTGGTGGAATTCAAGCATGCATGGGACAGTCATAAGGCCATTCTAGGGGGTGGGGGTAGGAAGAAGTAGGCTGCTGGTTAACTAGGATCTGCAGCTTACCCAGTAGGTAGGGAAATGGGCAGACTGGGAGGGCCAAGCAGTCCTTATCTGCCATCAAATTCTATGTTTTTATGTTTCTATGTAAATTAGAAAATGGTACCTAGTCGCATTTTCTTCCTGGTGCCCCCTGCCCAAGTCATGCCCAACATTGGAGTGCCCAATCCCCATGTCAGCATTCATGTGACACACTGGGAGCCCACCCCACTGTGCCAAGATGGTTTTTTTCTGCATTTGCTGTAAATTAGAAAACGTCCCCTCGTTGTCAGTTTTTTACCCTGTGAAACTGAAAACATTCCCTTGTCATCGCTGCAGTCCCCTCCACCCCTTCCCACCCTCCCACTGAGCGCCCACCTTCCCACACACACAATCTTACCCCATACTTACCTCCAGAGGTCGGCGCTGTCATCTTCTCTGGACCGGGACATGGCTGCACTCTTCAAAACACAACCGCTAACTGAAGAACTAAACGTAAGCATACTATACAGCCATTCAATGGGATTTTCAATTTATGCTCATATCTCAGCCATTTTTTTTGAATTCTTGCCTCAAATTTTCAACATTGGGTTCTTGGGACCCCACCTCATGAAAACTGTCACTGTCATTTTGTTATTCGGTCCTGAAAGGTGATTTCACAGTCACTGCATGGAATCACCTTTTGGGACTGATTCATGAAATGACAGTGCCACTCATAAGGTCCAGGTTGCAAATTTGGTGAAAAATTTCCAAAATATGACTGCATTATGAGCGTGTGTTGCACAGTTTCTACGCACACTCCTAACGTCACCAATTTTTTATATTTTCGCTCCACATTTTTAACATTGCCATTTTTGCACACCTGTCATTTTGCACAACCTGTCCAAAATGTGTTTTCACTCCTGTGGTGCAGAATAGCACATTTGGTCTGTGCAATCACCTATTGGGAGAACTGAACAAAATTACACTGGCACTGTTCATGAAGAGGGGTCCAAAAAAGGCCACGTTGAAAATTTAATGAAAACATTCCAAAAAAATGACTGCATTATGAGCATGCGTTGTTTTATATTTTCACTTCACATTTTTAACATTGCCATTTTGGCACACCTCCATCAAAACACCACAGCTATCATTTTCCACAACCTGCCCAACATGTGTTTTCATACCTGTTGGTGCAAAATAGCATGTTTAGTCTGCACAATCACCTTTCAGGAAAATTGAACAAATGACACTGGCACTGTTTATGAGGAGGGGTCCAAAAAAGGGCATGTTAAAAATTTGGTGTAACACCTCCAAAATATGATCAAGTTACACCTGGGCATTGAATACTTTCTCTGCACATTTGTAACTTTTGTCAGTTGGTAGCTCTTTACAGCCCTATCGGCTCTGGCTAGAGTTTGTTGTATGTAGGGTCACATACTGCCTAATTTGTTTTCACAGAGCTCTCTTGTTTTTGTAAGAGCTACTGTCTTTTCACATGGAGTGTTGTAGTTTCTCAAAGCTCTGTTGTGTCTGCCATCTTATTTTCTCCTTAGCAAGAGACAGAAAATAAAGAAAACTTGCCAAAATGAATGTAATACAAAAAAAAAACAAAAAACATCAGAACTTCATTCTGATGTTTTTTTTTTATTGTGGCCAGAATCACCTTTTGTGGTCACCCGAAATCTCGGGTGCCAAGCTTAGTGAGAGGACCACTTCTCCTGCATTTTCTGTAAGAGAACAGTGGGGTGTTCTTGACTCCTGCTGCTGCACCTGGAACTTGAGCTGCATGCTGCATGTTTGTCTGCAGCCCACCTAAGTTCCTGATGTCTAATGGCACCCCCAGCCACCGATTAGTGACCCGTATCCCTGGTGTCTAGTGGCACCCCTCCTTTATGTTGTGCTGGTGTCTAGTGGCACCCCCCACCCTCCCATTGCCATATTTGTTTTATTAATTAATATAACCTGACACTGGGATGCCCACTCCTAGTGTCAGATGCCCCCCTCCCACAGCACTTCCTTGACATATTGTTTTCCGACATCAGGGGGCCACATCCCATGCTGGTCATGCAACACACCCGTTCTGCAGTGTGGGACACAGGGGAGCCCTCTCCCAGTGTCCCTAAATATTTTTTTTATTTTTTTCCCTGTAAACAAGAAAACCATCCCCTGACATATTTTTTTACCCTAAAAAAAAGTCCCTCATCATCCTCGCTGTCCCACTCCCCTATCCCAACCCTCCCACTGAGCACCCCAACCCCCTTACCATATATGTACCTCATGGAGGTCATCTGCTGTCATCTTCTGTGGACTGGGGCATGTATGCACTCTTCAAAGCTGAACCACAAACCGAGGAATCAAGGTAAGTGTCATATAATGTATTTCAATTGTGTTTTGAACTTATGTTGAAATCTTTGCCATTTTTAGGTATTTTCTCATCAAATTTTCAACAAAGGCTTTTTGAGACCCCCTCCTCATGAACACTGTCACTGTTGTTTCATTAATCAAGCCTGGAAGGTGATTTCATGGTCACTACATGAAGTCACCTGTTGGGACCAATTAATGAAATGACAATACCAGTGTTCATGAGGTGGGGTCCCAAAAGCCTATATTGAAAATTTGGTGAAAAAAATTCCTACACATGGCCGAGTTATGTGCATTCATTGAAATTTTTCTATGCACACATGTAACTTTGGACTTTTTTAATATTTTGATTCCAAATTTTCAATGTAGTCATTTTTTTCACATCACCTCATGAACAGTACAGCTGTCATTTTTCACATCCTGCCCAAAATGTGTTTTCACACCTGTGACCCAGAATGACATTTTGGCATAGATTTGTACATTTTCACCTTTGGGGTTTGTGAGGTGGGGTCATAAGAAGACTATGTTGAAAATTTGAGGTCAAAATATGAAAAAATATGATTCTGAACATTTATCCAATTTTGCTTCATGCTTGTAACTTTGAAAATTTTAAATATTTTGACCCCAGATTTTCAACATAGCCTTCTTATTACCCCACCTCATGTATGTCACAGCTGCCATTTTTCAAATCCCACCCAAAATGTGTTTTCACACCAGTGTAGCAGAATGGCGTTGCAGTTGCGCTGAATTACATTTTGATGTGGATTCAAAATATTTTCTGTACTGGGGTGTATGAGGTGGTGTAATAAGATAACTATGCTGACAATTTGGTCAATGTTGTCCCATGAATGGAAGTGTAGTGCCCAGAGGACCCTGTGCTTCCATGGCTACATATGGTACATATATGTATCTATGGAGGGATGGGAGGAAATAAGGATATTATTATGCTATCTGAAAAAGTAAGGAAATTAATTCTCCTATTTTGTATCCATCTTACCTTACCCACTCATGGAATGGGGTGAGCATTAGGGTTCATAACCTCAAAACACACCCCTCATGCCTGTTTCTGCATGGACAGTGGGAGTGGGGTCTTAGACTTGGGAACCCTAAGGTTGCATTTCCCTCCTTTTGATGCTTCAACCCTAATGATGCATTAACAAAGTTTTTTGCAATGAGGTATCTATATACATATATACATATATATATATATAGAGAGAGAGAGAGAGAGCGAGAGAGAGAGTTATCATGTGACCTATTTATTCATTTGTTTATGCAATATGAGAGCCAAACACATAGTAAAATACTAATGTAAGGTAAGAAGGAACTCTAGGGCCAATGCCGTTCCTCCCTCTCCTCATTTCATAGTCAGGAATAAATAAAAATGTTGTGCAAATATGAGGTAATTTTTAAAGGTGATTCCTACCCATTCTACTACCCAGCATATCTAGTGATTCCTTTTGTAAGCAGAAATATGTCCAGGCTCAGTTAAAAACCTGTAGTTGTCATCAGGTCCACTGTCTCTACTGGTAAGCTGTTCCATAGGTTCAGCACCTTGTGGGAGAAGATTATACTTCCAAAGAGTAAGTGTGAGAGAAGTTGGCAATTGGCAGATTTGGCTCATCTTTGATACCCCCCAACCTTCAATTTGGCTTTGATACTTTGGTTACAACATTTTTGGTCAATAGTGTGGTGGTCTAGCAGGTTACAAGAAGGGGTATGTGACACCCCTCCACAACCCCTCCCCCACCCCAGTCACTTCCAACCCTCTGTCCCCTCACCATTCACCAGACTGTTTTTTGTTTTTTTTAAAAAAAGTGCATCTCTTGTTCTGGCACGGTGCCAAAAATGTTTTAATTGTTACAAAAAACAATCTTAGGATATGTAGGTTAGGAAGGGAAGAAGGTAGCCTCAGGACTTGCCCTGGCTGACTAGAAAGGACTGTTCAAAGTGCTCCAAAACTTCAACAGCCTGTCAACCCATGTGGCATTGCAGTACCACTACCTCCCATCACACCAGTGAGCCGGGCTCAGGAGTAGACTTGGATCACTAAGAGTTATAATAATAATAATAATAATTTTTATTTATAAGGCACCTTTCAAGAGTCAAGGCGCTGTACATAATAACAATTAAAACAGGCATAATAAAAATACAGGCAAACCAATTAAAACATTCAATATTCAGGGAATGCTGTTTCCCATAAAAAGGTCTTTAGACCACTCTTAAAACCCTCCACAGAAGTGCACTCATGCAACCGATGGGGTAGAGAGTTCCAAAGGGTGGCAGCAACATACGAATATGCCCGAGCACCAGAAGATTTCAAATTCACCCTTGGAACCTCTAGCAACCCCTCATCGGCCGAGCGGAGAGATCGATCAGGGTGATAGGGAACCAGAAGTTCTTTCAGATAGGCTGGGCCCAGATCATGTAGAGCTTTAAAAGTCAGCAAGCCAACTTTTAAGGTGACCCACCACCGAATTGGCAGCCAGTGCAGTTCACGCAGCACCAGAGTAATATGACAGGATCTTCTAGAGCCCATCAAAAGCCAGGCTGCAGCTTTCTGCAGTAGCTGCAGGTGACGGATTTCAACCCCCTAAAGCCCTAGATGAAGGGAGTTGCAATAATCCAGGCCCAAGGACAGGAAGGCATGAGCTAAGGTAGGCAGGTTGGCAGACGGAACAAGATGCCGAATCCTGGTGATATTCCTCAGATGATAAAAGGAAGTCTTGATGGATGGCAACACCTGTGAATGTAGTGTCAACCTATCATCAAGAACTACCCCCAGGTTCCGCACCAGTTCAGAGGTCGGGAGAGAAATGCCACCCAGAAAAATTCCAGATGATGCAACACTACCCGACCCTCTTATCTGTCAGCCCGAGTCCACAACCAGTACCTCAGTCTTATCCGAGTTCAACCTCAGCCAACTGGAAGTCATCCACTCCTGGATTTCTTTTAGACAGCTGTTAAAGACCGAGAGAGCTTCCTTCTGGTCGGGAGCAAAAGAAAGATAGAGCTGGGTGTCATCTACATAACAGTGAAACCTCAGCCCATACTTCCTTACAATGTCTCCGATGGGTAGCACGTACACTGCAAATAACATGGGTGACAATACTGAACCCTGAGGCACCCCACACAACAAAGCAGTTGAATCTGAGGAAAAAAAAACGGATACACCCCTTTGTGATCTCCCAGTGAGAAATGAAGTGAACCATCATAAGACGGTTCCAGATATTCCACAAAGCAGCCTCAGGCGATCTATCAACACCATGTGATCTACGGTGTCAAACGCTGAAGAAAGGTCGAGGAGAACCAAGATGGAACAGCTCTTCTGATCTCTAGTTATCAAGAGATCATTGATCATTGGGTTGGCCTGGGTGGAGAGGATTGGGAGTCCAATGGACTGCTCTACTCTCCTGTGAAGGATTGGTCTCCTCTCCTGAGGGGGAAGCTTTGTCAGTCACCCATTGACAGCCACCATGTGGAGGCATGGTGATAGTGCAGACTGGGGCAACATGTAAAAAGGGAGGGCCCACCAGTTTTGCATGGTGTGTGTGTGTGTGCCTCCACAAGGCATGTTCCACTGCTTGTCCATGGCAGGGGTGGGTGACATCAGAAAACAGAAAAAGGGGTCAGTGCAGGATAATAAAGCCCTAACTGCCTTCCCTCAGCCCGTGTCATTGCCTGACCACCAGATCATGGAATTTTTGCATGAGAGGATGGCCCTCCCCTTCCTTACCCTACTGCAGGGGGTGGGGAATCTGTGGGGGAACACCTGGTGGATCAGGAGCAATGAGCGCCAGTTGAGGGAAGCAGAGACAAGGCTGGTAACAAACCCACATGACTTCTGCCAGGAAAAAAGCTATATGTAAAAGAAAACAAAACTTCAACAGCCCCAAATGGAAAGTGATAGTGCCAAATTTCAACACTTTCACTGAATGCAAATTTAGAATTGACTCACCCTTTCTACCGAGCAGAGTAAGCTAAGTCAAAATTGTGTTTCATAAATATGCACACCGCACCCATGTGATTGATAATAAAGTAATTATTTGTGCAGCACCAGGTTGTGCATTGGAGAAGAGTAATGTGTGCTCCGGGACAGTCCAGGTTCCAGGTACCTTGGTGGCGCAGCTGGTTAGCACAACCAGAATGGTATTCTGGGTGGCCTGGGTTCAAGTCATATCACTGCACAGCCACAAAAACTTTCAAATACTACACTGATGCCATATAGAAAATACTATCCTTTACTATGACAAATGTAAAAAAAAGTCATTTCTCATGCACTCATCTCCTTCTCTTAGTATACATCTTCTTCCAGTCTTCTACAACTTTTTCTGACCATTTTAAAATAATTCTAGCCAGTCTGTTGGTGTAGTGGTAATGCTACTGCTCGTGATGCTGGTGACCTGGGTTTGGAAGTGAGCCCGGATCATCGGTGGCTGTCCTCTGAGGAGGGAGAACTGTGTTCTCTGCTGTGACACTGCCACCTAGGTGACCACAGGAGGCAGTGCAGGAGAGCCACAATAGGTGTGTGGAGCACCTCCTGATAAGGATGTCTACATGCGTGCATGCAGACGTTCACCTGGTCTTAGTCCATGAGATGCTTGAGGAGGGGACTAATGGGGAAGTAAAACTTCCCTGGTTGGCAGCGGCATGACACCGTCTCTCTCTCTTTCTCTCTGCAGGCCCAGCACTGCTCACTGGGTTGCTGGCCACAACCCAGCTCTAACTCCTTCCGGGCTTAGGGAACCTAGGAGGCTCCTTCATGGAGGGTAAACCATGGGGCACTAATCTGGTCAGAAGGTTAAGTCTTGGGGTCAGCAGGTGACAAGGATGGGAGAGGGAGAGTGACCAAGGTCAGTCAGGTAGGGAAGAAGAAAGTACAGTAAATTAAATAAATAAATAATTCTAACATTCAATAATTATCTCAGTTGCTGTTTACCAATATTTGGCCTCTGGCCTCTCCATCCCCTTTTGATAGTGGACTAGGATGCATATGAGTGAGAGCTCACCACTGCTCCCTGCCCCCAGCAGGAAAAACTGTCCATTCACAAATGAAGCTCATGCACATTTCCACAATCCCCCTTCCCAAGCACTTCTTACTCCAGTAGCCCCCCACCACCACCACCACATACATCACATTTTCTTTTTTCCACATATGAACCATGACCACATGGCTCAACACAGTGCCCCCCAGCACAAACTTGCTGCGTGGACACTAGTTGGGCTGAAAAGGGGGAGTGGTAAGTGTGCAACCAAGTGGGAGGGGAGCAGCTTGCAGATAATCCACTAAAACAGACATCGGGTGGGCAAAAAGGGTAGCGGCAAGTATGCAGTCCTCAACAAGGGGCACTCCGCTGGCGGAAAGGGAGCAGCAGTGATTACAAACTGCCACAACCCCTACATTCAGTGGGAGGGAAAACTAGTGGGCAAACATTGCAAATCAGAGAACTAAGCCAAGGTTAACTTACAGTGCCACCTGCTGGCCTACCACAATGCAAACAGGGACTTTTTACTTCAAAAATACAGTTTTTTTTTCATTTTAACCATATTAAAACTGATTTCTTTAGTTACTAAATGCCATATAAATTTTGTTTTTTTTTTGCTCCTCCCCAAGCCCACGTACGGCCACTCCTTTGGGCTGGCTCACGGCCACATCCTATTGCCGTCCACCTCCCCCATGTGTGCCATGATCCTGGGTAACCGGACGTAACCTTTGTCAGGAGGGACCCTCCCTCGTGGGAGGCAACTGGGAAAGGAGAAATGCCTCTAGGCATACAATGTATCCAGGGCACAGAGGGGGTCGGATCAGACATTTCTGGGCTATGATGGGGAGAGTGGGGATCAGCGGACATCATTCAGTCAGCCAAGTGCTGATTTTCCAACTTTTGCTGATCCACTCACATCCTCCCACAATAGACCAGCCATGGCGGCATCCTGGGGGTGTTCAGCAGCACGTCGAGGCCACACACCGCCAATAATGGCAACCTTAAGCCACCTCCAGGGGCCGACAAACAGCGTTCCGTGACCCACCCACCCTCCTCCCTGGGAGGAAAGCATCCAAAGGATGCTCTAATCTTCCCTCCTGCTGGACTCCACTCCTGACATCTGGGCTCGGGGAACGAATCCTTGTTACCAGCATGCCGAGCAAACACACTTCGTTAGGCACCACAGAGCCAACACAATTATGCTTTTATGTCCTTATCAAAACTAACAATGAGCTATTCTATAAGTGCAATAAGCCACTTTGGGATGCAAATTAAAGGATTAATGATACACTTCCCGGGGATGTAAAAACGCTCATCCTTCGGTCTCATGCCTTACTGCACCCCTGGGGCATGCATTGTTAATCCTTTAATTCACACCTTGTCATGGCTTATTGCTTACATATTCTCTAGCTTCCCTTGGACTCATAGGTTTCCTTACTGCAGCAGCCGGGCTGCACTTTGCTGCAACTTCATGACTGTTATGGCTGCCCACTGCTTTTCTGATGTATTCTTGTTCATCTGCCTTCTTAGTTTTCATGTAACCTACTTCATACATACATGCCTTGCTGCCTTTTCTCTCCTTTGCTGCTCCACAACTGTGTTACCTGATTTTGTTCTTTGTTCCCTGGGCATTTTCTTGTAGCCCATTACAGCCTACCTGTCCCAAGGAGTTGCTCTCTGTGGTCTCATTGTGGTGGCTTCACATGTGCTGTTCCCATCCCTGATTTGGTTACTATTATTTTTTGTTTTCTTTAGTTTGTGTGTTTCCGCATTTCTCCTCCAGCAGCTTCTTGCTGGCTCTGACTTGCTTTCCTCTCCAATCCCTTAAAGAAGCCTAATAGTGAGAAGAGTCATCAGGGAGTTTGGTGTTCTTGGGCCACCAGGTTTTACATCAGTTTTTCAATAAAACAGGACCTTCGGAAAATTTGAGCCTTTAAGTGAGTTATTGTTATTTTCCCATCTGTCCTCTTGAGTGCACCAGGTTTCTGTGGCAGTCACAGTTTGTGTTTGGTATCCCTGCCCTGCAGCTGAACTGGCTCCTCAGAGGATCATGAATTTTGTTCTGGTATTTTTCTTTCCTTCCCAGAGAGCCTGGCTCCTGACTGTTGAGCCTTGCAGAGTGACCTATTGCTTCCTGTGGTCTACTCTAGCCAAAATGTCAATTGGATTTTGTTCCCTTCTTGTTGCTGTTTCTTCCCTTGCTAGCATCCATCCACTGTTGCTGTCTGCTCTCCATCTTCTGGCTTTCTGGGCCTTCCTGCAGTCTATGCTATTCATGATTCATAGTTCATTGAGCTTGTAGCATCTTCTTGTAGTCCATTCATGTGTCTAGTAGACTCCATTTATATACTGTGTCACTTCCTCCATTTATACCTTGCAGACCACTCTAACACTTATCCAGCTCCTTCTATGGGGCGCTACACTCACATACTGTACAGCTTATTGTGCTCATAGCTTACATTCAATTAGGGCTATGCCCTCTACAATGATACTACCTCTCTGAGAATCAGTTCCCTAAGGACTACAAGGTCACCAGTGCCAATTAGCATCAACACTTCTCTGCCCTTCAAGGGATCACTGTTCTTTATCTTAACTCTTGCCACTAAAGGGCTTGACACTTCAGCAAAAGTAAGCCCTGAACTTTGGAGGTAAGAGGCTGAGCAGCTATGCCACTGGCAGCTGTTTCTACTTATGTCTCCTCTTTCTACTTGGATCCAACCATTTCCCAAAGTTCCTTTAGCAGGACCGTGTCCTGGCATCTCCAAGCTTGAAGCCCTCTGTGGGTTGGGGTTCCGTTAGCTGCAGTGCTGCAGTCTAACATTTTCATGCAGATTTAGGTCTCACCCATGAAGCAAAACGAGAGGAAAATATTTTCTAACACTCCTTCTTGCCTTTGGTGTGTCCTACCGTATATGAGGTATTAATAATAGTAATATGTTATGCCTGAAGAAATGGCAACACAAGGCCTTAGACCTCTAGAGTTTTCTATCATAGTTCTTCTTCTCTTACATGCCAGTGGTCTTAAAATTCCACTGTCACATGATCCTGGAGAGTGTCTTCATCTGTCTAGTATACCTTTATGTCTCGTTCTGCATTCCCTCTCTGTTTAGAGGAAAGATAAAAACAATTGCCTTTGCTCTGCTAGGCCATTTGCTTTGTCATTTTGAGGATTTATTTGTATGCTTTTCTATGGTACATTTAGTTTAGGGGGAACCTTGTTCCTACAGGAATTAACTAAAAGAGAAAAAAGTGAAGAAGTCCTGTGGTCAAAACATCGATTCTAACCCTATTTTCAGCATGCATTCACTATTACCATTTTGTTTTGTTTTCAGACCACAGACTGATGCAGTACCTTGTTTTTTTGTTTTCTTGTTCCTGCAGTACCTCTTAGGGTGGAACCCTCTTCAAAAGGGTTTCTTGCTATGTGACTGAGTTCAGTAGTACCTTGAAAGGGAGGTAGTCCTGTCTATTACTATTGGGACCACTACAGCCTCTGACAGGCCGACAATCCTTGACTCCCTCAACAACCACTTTGTTACCACAGGTTTAGCATTTGATACCTCCCCCACCAGTAACCTCCACTCTTAACTTGGTGTACAACACCAAAAAGCTCCTGTCATCAGTACTGCATTCTCCCTCAGCCTGCATCCTTGAAAGACGTTGAGGACGTCTTGCTACAACTAAACACCAGGAAGAGTGCTGGTGCAGACCTCCTTGACCCCTTTTTCCTGAGACTTTGTCATCGCATCCTGGCTGCGCCAATTACCCGCATCTTTAACTTATCCCTTTCTCAGGGTGACCTTCCCCACTGAATGGAAAACTGTGCACGTCATCCCCCTTTTCAAATCCGGAGACCCTAGTGACCTTAACAATTATAGGGCTATCTCTCTCTACTCCCCATCCTGTCTAAACTGTTAAGAGAAAATCGTGAATGCACAGCTCAGGAATTACTTGGATTCTGGAAACCTGCTTAACCCTTTACACTCGGGCTTTAGACCATGCCATAGCACCATCTCAGCACTTGCTAAGGTGATTAATGACTGGCAGTGTGACCTGGATGCCAAGAATTTTGTTTGTGTAGTATTTTTAGACCTAAGTAAGGCATTCGACACTGTTGATCATCATCTGCTCCTTGCGTCCCTCTGGAACATAGGTGTGGACTCTCTATCATTGAGATGGTTCTCCAACTGTCTCTCAGGTCGTTTTCAGCAGGTAAAAGCAGATGGGGAATTCTTGCACCTAAAATCCCTGCTAAGGGGTGTACCGCAGGGTTTAATATTGGGCCCCCTGCTTGTCGCAATATATATAAACAAAGTTGATGCCATCTTCAGTACTACAAATGTACATCTATTCGCAGATGATACAGTACTTTACACCAGCAGATCTTCCCCGGAAGCAGCATGTAGTGATCTACAGCAGGAGTTTAATCTGCTGCAGCTGCAGCTCTTGAACCAGAAACTTCTACTGAATGCTAAGAAAACAAAGGTGATGCTTCTCTCACCCTCTGCACATATAATGACTTTGCTGTTCAAGGAATCTTTCCTCAGATCTCCACACTCCTAGGTGAACCTTTGGAATATGTAACTAAGTTCAAATACCTGGGGGTCTGGATTGACCATAGACTTTCTTATAATGACCATATTGAAGAACTTATAAAAAAGCTTAGACAGAGGCTTGGACTCTTCTGTAGGATTAATCACCTGCTTACTCGGGAGGCCAAGAAGCAACTGGTCCAATCCACCTTCCTAACATTGTTGGACTATGCAAACTTTCTTTACAGTCAAACTGGACACACTCTATCATACAGCCTTAAGATTCATTACCAGCCTCCCTTTCACCACACATCACTGCTCCATATATGCTGCTGCGGGATGACCATCCCTCAAATATAGAAGGCAGAGGAATGCCACCTTTTGGACCTTCAGAGCTATTACTAAGAAGTTGCCTCAATATGTCTTGGATTGCCTGTCCCTAAGCTCGGTAGGCAAATATGCTTTAAGGAGTGCCTCCTACATCTCCTTTATTATACCTAAGGTCAAATCGCGCTTTGGTAGGACATCCTTAAGTTACGCGTTACCCTCACTCTGGAACAAGCTGCAAAAAAACATTGAAATTGGTCTACCCAATCAAATTATCAATGTTCAAAACTCTTTACACTCATTCTTTCAAGGAGTCCTGTAATTGTTTTAACTGACCCTGCCTTATTACTTGAATTGAGCCTCCCACTTTCCATCCTCCCCTGACCTCTGTTGTTTCTGTTCCCTTATCCCCTTCCTCCCCTTGCCTTTCAGCAGCATCCCGGGGCCCATCTTCATTCCATTGGTGGTTTCAGCAGCACTCTGTGATCAGTGGCCATCGTATGGCTGCCACTGCCCATTTAGGGCCAGATATTCAAAACTTTGCCCCGGGGCTAAATTAGCACTTCCCGGCGGGCAAACTCAGCCCGGAGCACAAAGCAAGCTATATTGAAATGGAAATAGCCCGGTGCTAATCCTGCTGAATATAGCAGTCTAAGGAAGCCGGGCAAACTGGTCTGGGAGTGCAGGGCAAAAATAGCCCGGGAATAAGACAGCACTGAATATAGCAACAGGGAAGTGCAAACTGCAACTGCAGCTCATTAGACTGTGTAGCAAGCCAGTGTTGCAGGTGGAGAACATTGTTTGTGATTGTACAGAGATGTCTCACAGCTACTGCAAACACACATCTCAACCCCCTGCTTCATAAATCAGGGACAAGGCTTAAAAAAAATCAGGGACAGAGGTTTAAAGTCAGGGACACATCTTAAAAAGTGATGATATCCACTCAGAAAGCTGGTAGAATATGTGGTTTAGTGTAAAATGCATTTTCTAAGGAAGAACACGTCTGTACCATTAATGTTTGGCATTATTTTATGCTGACAACCCCCACTGTTTGGTCATGGAAACACAATTTTTAGGAGGGACAGAGTATAATTATGTGGTAAAATCAGAGATGTCCCTGAAAATCAGGGACAGTTGAGAGGTATGACTGCAAACAACAATGTAATCCACATACTGCAGAACTGTGCTGCGCTAAAGTAAGGTTTGCCCGGGGCTATCCCGATTGCACAGTGCTAACACATTAGCCCGGTGCAAACTGGTTAGCCTGGGGCAAACAGGAGCTATATTCAAAGCTGCCATGCAAATGAGACTGCTTAGGTAATCCGTTGGCAAACAGGTACATTTGCATCTCATTATGTGCTGCTTAGCATACATTACCATGCAGTTAGCCCGGTGCTACAGCATGGTGCACTCAGCTCCACCTTTTGGTCGGAATGGAAGTACAGGCTGGACGCTGGAGGCCAAGGCATGCCCACAGCATCCCCTGTTGGTTGGAATGGACTTCAGAGCAACATAGCCCTATATATATATATACAGGTACATACACACACACACACACACACACACACACACACATATATATATATATATATATATATATATATATATATATATATAATATATATATATATATATACTGTATGTATATGTGTGTGTGTGTATAGGTATAGATTTATAGATATTTAGCTACACTGCCTGAGTCCAAACACACCCTGGAGGACAGCTTCCATACCCTTCCAATGTCCCTCATTACGAGGGACAGCCCTCATTTGGCCTTTGAAAACTGTTCTGTTCCTCAGCCATGCCTCATGGAAAAGGTGCCACCCACACAGTGAATGTGCTGTACATCAGACCTTACAGCAGAAACACTGATGTGTAAATTACTAACTCTGAAATATATTCTGTACAGGGTAAACACTATGGTTCGCTCAGTGGACTGGGCTTGTATTCCCATGTTTGAGGATATGTCCCTCATTCTGAAGGTCTGTGTCCCTCGTTGTCTCTCAGTTTGAGTGTCCACAAAGATCCATGTCCCACATTTCAGTGACTGACGATTGGGAGGTATAACTCTCCCCATTGCGATTCCTGACCCCTGGTAGCCCCACAAATTATTTCAATACCTGGTGGTCTAGTGGTCCCCCAACCCCCAGCATACCTCTCAACTGTCCCTAATTTTTAGGGATGTCCCTGATTTCACCTCAAAAACTACCTCTGTCCCTCCTAATATTATGGCTTCTGTCCTTGCACAGTAGGGATTTGCATAAAATTATGACACTCTTTAGTGTAACATCATATTTCTCTATAAGAAAATGCTTTTTATATTAAGCTAAACAATGAAGCAAGCTTCTTGAGCTTATATTCACTTTTGTTAAGGTTTGTCCCTGATATTTGTCGTCTTTCACTGATTTTTCTTCGCCCTGTACCTGATTATCAAGACAGGAGGTTGAGAGGTATGCAGCACAATCCCCAACCCCCGGTAGCCCCATAAATTACTTCAGTACCTGGTGGTCTAGTGGTCCCCCCACCCGGAAGCACGAGGCCCGTTAGCCGTAATGTGCATATGAAGGGAGCCGGCAACTGGCTCAGCCCTCCTCTCACCACCATGGCTGGCCGCCGACTGCAGTATGCATGAGCACTATAGCTCTATAGTGCTCATGCATACCGCAGTCAGAGGCTGGCCATGGTGATGAAAGGAGGGCTGAGCCAGTCGCTGGCTCCCTACATATGCACATTACAGCTAATGGGCCTCACTGTTCCGGGTGGGGGGACCACTAGCCCACCAGGTATTGAAGTGATTTTTGGGGCTACCGGGGTCAGGGATCACGGTGGGGGGACCACTAGACCACCAAGTATTGAAGTGATTTTCAGGGCTACCGGGGTCGGGGATCATGATGGGGGTGGGGGGACCACTAGACTACCAGATGTTGAAGTGATTTTCAGGGCTACCACGGTTGGGGATCGTGATGGGGTTGGGGGAGATGACTTAACCACCAGGTATTGAAGTGATTTTCGGGGCTATCAGAGTCAGGGATTGTGAAGGGGGTGGAGGGACCACTAAACCACCACGGATATGTGTTTTCAGGGCTACTGGGGTCAGGGATTGTGATGGGGTTGGGGGGACCACTAAACCACCATGGATTTATGTGTTTTCAGGGCTACCAAGGTCAGGAATCATGATGAGGAGGGGGGGTGATACTGCAGCATTACCACCAGCGTTTTGCCAGCGGTATTTGGTGCTGCGCTACAGGTCACGCTAATGCCTGTAGCGTGGCACTGTCTGTTTGAATATGCCGCACTGTCAGTATTCCTGGCCACTACCCCAACTCCCGCCCTTGCATACATTTCCTTTTAACATCGGCGCTATCACACAGCGCCGGCACTATTAGGACCTCTAAATATTGCAGCCTGGTGCAAATCCAGCACTTGTTCCAGCACTACGGCTTTGTGCCAGGCACAAGGCTTTGAATATCTGGCCCTTAGCCTTCTACACCTCTACCTTCTCTCTTTTAGGCATCTGCCCCTTCCCCCTCACTTTATGGATCTATCCTTTTACTTCATACCTAATCTAAGAGCCCTCGCTCTTGTACCCTGTATATTCCTTGTAACTTGTATTTATTATTCCCTTCATACAGTCCAGAGAATCTTGTGTATATTTTTGTGTATATATATATATATATATCTATATATATATATATATATATATATATATTGACCAAGAATTAGTACCGCTATCCACCTGAATTCTGTACATTGTTCTATGTTCAACTTATATTGTATTGTGACTAGAATTATGATTCTGTTGTGTATGTAACCCTTCTATGCTTGACTACGTATCTATGTCCAGGTCCACCTCAATGGTGTTCACCTGGTTAAATTAAGATTTTGATTGATTGATCAATTGATTGATTGATTGATTGTCCTGGGGCAGAGAGAGGAATGGCCAAAGCCTTTGTTGCATAAACATTTAATCTACATTATATAACCATTCTTACACTTTCTTAGGTTGCATGCTGACTCAGTAAATTACTGTAAAAGGCTGTGCCTGTGATCTGGTGAGGAAATGGGCTACTCACTCCATGTTATTCTTAGTACTATTTAAATAGCATGCTCCAGATTTCCTTTAACACAGTATTCTTTCTTCATCATCCTCCCACCTACTCTGACGGTGTCATATCTCTCCTTACGGGAAATGTATTGCCATGTACTTTCTACGATACCATTAGTCCAAGGCAACCTTGTCCTCACATCACCTCTAAGGATGGAACCCTCCTTAAGAAGGTTCCTTTCCAATTTAACCAAGTTCAGTGGTGCCTTGAAAGGATAATAGTCCTCTCTGTTGACAGAGAAACAGACAAAATCTGAGTTGCATATGCATTTAATCTACTATACATAACCTAACCTTTCCTAAACATACTTAAAGAACTAGGGCCAGATTCCCAAAGCTCTCAAAACTACTGCAGCTGCAGAAAAAACTCAGTGCAAGTGGGTTGCTGCACGTGGAATGGCAATTCCTTCTACAGCTATGGAATTCTTAAAAGTGGAGCAGGTTTATCACTGGCTCCAGAATTTACAGCGGTTTGCTGGTGGTGTAACCATCAAAATCCCTGCAGCTGTGGAAAAATGTTACAGCCAGTGGGACCAGCCATAACATCTTCCACAGCTGCTGTGGTTGAGAATACCAATCTCTGTAGCTGTGGACATTTCATTCTACAACTGGAGATGCGGTGTGGTACTTAGTTCCAAAATGTTTTGAGAATCTAGCCCCTAGTGTACTGCCTGTCAAATACGCAAGGACATAGACAGGATGGAAGCAGTCCAGAGGAGGGCAACTAAAATGGTGCAGGGTCTGCATCAGAAATCATGTGAAGAGAGACTGAGAGAGCTTAATATGTATACCCTTGATGAAAAGAAGGACAGGGGGGACATGATAGAAATGTTCAAGTACCTCAAGGGAATCAACAAAGTCCAGGAGGGTAGCATCTTTCAGAAAAAGAGATGTGTAAGAACAAGGGGGCACAATTTAAAGATAGAGGAGGACGGCTCAGTGGTAATGTGAGGACATTTTTTTTCATGGAGAGAGTGGTGGATGCGTGGAATTGCCTTCCTGGGGAGGTTGTTGGGGCTAAAACAGTGGGGGAATTCAAACATGCATGGGACAGACACAAGGCAATTGTAGTGGGGGGTGGCAGGAAGTAGGCTGTTGATTAACTAGAATCTGCAGCTTATCCAGTAGGTAGGGAAATGGGCAGGCTGGATGGGCCAAGTGGTTCTTATCTGCCGCCAAAGTCTATGTTTCTATGTAAATAGTAATTTTCAGAAGTAGTTACTTATCACTTCCTATATCTGAAGCATTTTTTTTATCTTTTCTGTTTTGTTAAACAATTTTCTACTTAACAGTAGTAGGTGTGATGCATGGAACAGCATTGTACCTGTAGGGTGACCTGGTTAGTTCTATTCCTCCATATACGTCATTAGCATCATGACTTCACTGACTGTGACATCGCTAGTACCCAAAAAGAGCCAAGCTCCTGCTGCTGGATTGGTAACCTCTGTTGCCAGCTGGGCAGCAGGGCTTGTGCAATTATAATGAGGGAGGTTACTTGTTTGTGATGTAGTGGGAGTAACAGAACTAGATACAGTATGTCTGCTTCCAGGTAAAGTACTGTTTTTTAAATCACACATAATTCTATTAGGTAGATTATAACAATTAGTTTCAATATTTTATTTCCTGATTGACTAAATAAGTTCCAAGACCCATATGTTTATTCCACAGAAATGCACAGGTTGGAACAAGTTCATGCAATTTGATTTAGAATTTTGTCTAGTCACAAACAGAATTCAAGAGCCATATCACCCATCCCTCACTGCCATTACATAATGCCTTTCTGTTGTGTGTGAGGAAGTGAACATTCTTTCAGAGGAATTCTGCAGCAGTTTGAACCCCTGTGTTTCATAATAAACAACCATGCCTTTTATTGAATGTGTGGAAAGACAAATGATTGACAGGTGGGGAAGGATTACTTTTTATGTTGATTGCTCGCATGCGCAAGAAACATGTTGCATCAGCTTTCTCCACAAGCAGGTTTTGGAGGCATGGCACTGTTGTGCCCAGTGCCCCCACAGCCTACAAAGGCTTGTCCCCAGTCCCCCAATGCTGTGGCATGCTGCTTCTGGCACTAGTTCAGCCAGCGTGCCACAACTTTCTAAAAAATCAGCCGCTGCAATCAGGGGCCGCCTCGTCATTGCAGCGTCAGCCATCCGCTGCAATGAGGGAGCGATGCATCATTGCAGGGCAGGATGTGAAACCCCTGATATTGTTTGTGAACATGGCTGCGGGTTGCCGCCATGTTCACAAACAGTATAACCCCCCCACCATGTTTACTTGCCAACAGGGGACTCCACTCCCTGTCGGCATTCTGTAACCTCCCCATTGTTCCTGCCGACGTGGTGCCCAATCCCCGTCAGCATAATGATACCCCCCCGTGGTGTTCCTGCTGACGGGGTACCCTATACCCATCGGCATAATGATGCCCACCCTGTTTTGTTGCTGCCAACGGGGTGCCCAATCCCTGTCAGCATAATTTCCCCCGTTGTTCCTGTCGACGGGGTGCCCAATCATCGGCGTAATCATACCCCCTTCCGTTTCTATAGCCAAGGGTGCCCAATCCCCTCGGCTCCTGCAGCTCCCTCCCCTTTCCTTGTTTGCTGATGGGGGTGCCCAATCCCCCGTCGGCTAACGCACCCACCCACCCATACAGGTGGCACGCTAGGAACCCACCCCAGCGTGCCAAAGCACCTGTTAAAGAGGAAAACGGTCACCCGATGTCTTATTTTTTTTTCACCCTGTGAAGAAAAAACGGTCCCTCAGAGCTCTCCCAGGCCCCCATCCCACAACTCGCACCCACCCACTGTGCACCCTGCCTCACCATACCCCGCTCACCCCATACTTACCTCCGGAGTCCGGCACGATGATCTTCGGTGGACCGGGAACATGTCTGCACTCTTCAAAGCTGACTGTGAACTGAGGAAATGCCGGTAAGCTGTATAATGTAATAAATAAGGTTTTTTCAACTTTAGTGCATATCTCCAGCATTTTTGGGACTTTTTTCAACAAATTTTCAACATGGGGTTTTTGGCACCCCTCCTCATGAATTCTTGAACTGTCATGGCATTAATCGGCCCCGAAAGGTGGTTTCACGATCACTGTGCGGAATCACCCTTCGGGGTCAATTAACGAAATGACAGTGCCAGTGTTCATGAGGTGGGCTCTCAAAAAGCCTTTTTTGCAAATTTGGTGGGAAAAATCCAAAAAATGACTGTTGCTACGTACACTCGTAACTTCACGAATTTACAATACTTTCATGCCAGGTTTTCAACATTGACATTTTCTCACACCTCCTTATGAGCAGTGCAGCTGTCATTGTTCACATCCTGGCCGAAATATGTTTTCGCAGTTCTGGCACAGAATAGCACGGTCGCTGTGGGAAATCAGTGTTCTGGACAGATTAAGAAAATGACAGTGACACTGTTCATGAGTAGAAGTCCTAAAATGCCTATGTTGAAAATTTAGTAATGATTCTCCATAAAATGACTGTGTTAGGAGCATGTGTTGCGCAGTTGGCACGCACGCTCATAACTTCATGAATTTATAATATTTTCACTCCAGATTTTCAACATTTCCATTTTCCCAGACCTACATATGAACAGTGTAGCTGTCATTTTTCCCATCCTGGATGAAATGTGTTTTTGCACTTCCGGCACAAAATAGAACGGTCGCTGTGGGAAATCACTGTCCGGGACAGATTAAGAAAATGACAATGATACTGTTCATGAGGTCCTAAAATGCCTATGTTGAAAATTTGTCAATTTGCATCCTGACCGAAATGTGTTTTCACAGTTCCGGTGCAGAATAACGTGGTCACTGTGGGAAGTCAATGTTCGGGACAGATTAAAAAAATGACAGTGGCACTGTTCATGAGCAGAGGTCTTAAAAGCCCTATGTTGAAAATGTGGTGATGAAACTCCATAACATGACTGTGTTACAAGCGTGTGTTGAACTGTTTCCACGCACTCTTGTAATTTCATAAACTTGTAATACTGTCATGCCACATTTTCAACAGTGGCATTTTTTCACAACTCCTTATGATCACTACAGCTGTCATTTTTCACATCCTGGCTAAAATATGTTTTTGCACTCCTGCGGGACAATATGCACGTCCACGCTGGAAAATCAGTGTTTGGGACAGATTAAGATCGACCGAGTGGGGGGGCGACCAGCTCAACTGGAGCTTCTGTCAGGGCCTGTGATTTGTCAGGGCAGACAAAGGCCCAAACAGAAGAGCCAACTACAAAGCATAACCTGCAGCACTGTAAGAAACAGAATGAGAGAGCAAGTGAGGCAGAGGGAGTGAGCAAACTCACCGAAACGCTGTCAGGACTGCTGCGGATTTCTTTGTGGTCAGAAAAAGGCGTCAATACAAGCAGGGGCTCAGTACAAAAGGCCAGCCTGCAGCGGTGGGAGAAACAGTATGAGCGAGTGAGACAAGGGGACTTAGTGAGCTCAGCGGAGCTCTATCAGGACTTCTGGGATTTCTTTGTGGGCAGAAAAAGGTGCCAATGCAGGAAGGGGCCCCGTACAAAAGGGCAGCTTGCAGCGCCTGGACAAACAGAAGGAACGATGAGAGAGGGAGACTAAGCGACCTCAACGGAGATCAGTCGGGACAGCTGCGGATTTCTTTGTGGACAGACAAAGGTGCCAACGCAGCCAGGAGCCCCATACAAAAGCACAGTCTGCAGCGCCAAGAGAAGCAGAATGAGCGAGTGACAGAGCGGTACTGAGCGAGCTCAGCGGAGCTCTAGTGTGACTGCTGCAGATTTCTCTGTGGGCAGAAAATGCGGCAACACTGGCAGAAGCCCAGTGCAAAAGGAGAGCTTGCAGGCCCGGCGGAAATGGAATGTGAGAGTGACAGAGGGGGAGTGAGCGAGCTCAGTGGAGCTGTGGCGGGACTGCTTCAGATTTCTTTCTGGCCAGAAAAAGCCACCAATGCAGGCAAGAGTCCAGTACAAAAGGGCAGCCTGCAGCGCCAGGAGACACAGACCGAGTGAGTGAGGGAGGGGGAGTCAGTGAGCTCAACGGGGCTCTGTTGGGACTGCTGCAGATTTGTTTGTGGGCAGAAAAAGGCAGCAATGCATGCAGGGGCCCAGTACAAAAGGTCAGCCTGCAGTGGCAGGAAAACCAGAATGAGCGAGTGAGTGAGCTCAACAGAGCTGTATTGTAATTGTTGCAAATTTCTTTATGGGCATTAGAAGGCAGCAACACAGGCAGGAGCCCAGTACAAAAGGGCAGCCTGCAGCTGCGGCAGAACAGAATGAATGTGTGAGAGATGGGGAGTGAGCAAGCTCAACGCAGCTTTGTCGGGACCACTGCAGATTTCTCTGTGGGCAGAAAAAGGTGCCAACAGAGGCAGGAGCCCAGTACAAAAGGGCAGCCTGCAGCGCCAGGAGAACCAGACTGACTGAATGAGACAGGGGGAGTGAGTGACCTCAATGGAGCTGTGTCGGGACAGATGTGGATTTCTTTGTGGGTAGAAAAAGCCACCAACACAGGCAGGAGCCCAGTACAAAAGGACAGCCTGCAGCGCTAGGAGAAACAGAATGAGCGAGTGAGAGAGGGGGAGTGAGCCACCTCAATGGATCTCTGTCAGGACAGCAGTGGATTTCTTCCTCAGCGGAACAAGGTGCTGATGCAGGCAGCAGTCCAGTACAAAAGAGCAGCCAGCAGCACCAGGGCAAACAGACTGAGCCAGTGACAGGGCCACTGGGCGAGTGCAACAGACCAACGCAATCAACATTCGACATTGACAAACGCTTGTTTACTAGTTACTTTTAACCAAAGGAAATACCCATTTTAATTTAGAAAATGTGCAAAAGAAAAACCTGTACCCCAACTTTCATAGCCCCATATATCCTCCATCGCCCCATGGTCTCAGTAAAAAATGTTTACCCTATTCCTCCCAATATACTTAGCACCCTAAATTCCATCAACTTCCAACACAGTCGCAGAAGTATTTTTTAAATTTATTAAGCCACCCTTCCCTAACCTATTTGGAATCCCAACTCTGACCATCCTACCTCTACTGCCCCAGTAATTCAGCAAACACTCCCTTTTCCCAACCCCCTTAGTACCTCAGTTTCAACCCTCCTCCTCCTCCCCACCAATGGGTGCATAGACTTGAAAAAAAAGTGTTTAGTCCCTGGAGACTGGGATCATCACCACCATTCTCCCACCACCTTGGTAGGCAGCTATCTTAATGAATGTGAGTGAAAGCACTCTCATAGTAATCACATGCTCATTCTCTTTCATTCATTCAGATGACAGCTGGCTGAGGAAGCATGAGTAAGGCTGTGCCAGTCACCATCTTTTCTTTTTCAAGTTAGCACACCCAAGGGGGGAAGACAGGAGCTGGAGTGCTAAATAAGTTTGGGGAGTTTAATACATTCAAAAAATAGAAACATTTCTTGGTCTGTAGGTGGAGGAAGTTGAGATTTGGGATGCTGAGTGAATTGGGGGAAGGAGTATGTTTTTATTGTTTACTAGCACCATGAGGGAGGAGGAGAAAATTTGTTGTCACAAGGTTAGGATTAATGCTTTCTAGCACTGTGAGAGGAGTGAGAATATTGGGTGTAACAAATGTAGGATGAGGTTTTGTCTTTTATTTTTACAGGACTCTGCTATGATTCATCTAGTTGATTTTGATGGCCAAGTGCTGACACCATTGAGGTCTCCATTCCCCAGTGGCTAACCCTGAAGTTATTTTCCAGGAACTTTGCCCTTAGCAAAAATAAATTTCAGTAAAGTTTCCCACCTCACCATGAAGACTACATGAGGCATAGTGGCAGCACTTCATCACTCCTACCCCTTTGTGATATGTATGTCAGTATCAGAGAACAAGGGGTTGGGGCACTCGAGTACCATGCATCTCACTCTCATAATTAAAATGAAAGAAAGGTATTTTTATGGAGAAAGTCAAACCCTCAGACTGGGAACTTATTTGAGTCACTTTTAACATTTTTAAGCTGCTGTTATTATACCTGTGTGGTAGTGCCCCTACAGTTAAGAGTTGAGTGCATAATTCTGTTTTAAACCCCTATTTTCTGCCAGACATATCTCAGCTGTCTGTTGACCTAGAGACCTAAAATGTGGCATGCACACACTTTGTACCAGGATCTACAAACCTTGGAAATGTGGCAGTACTGAATCAGGTAATTGTTAATCTAATGAGTGTTAAATATACAAAATAATAGCCAAATTAAGACACTTTTTGAGGAAAGAAAAATGTAGCAATGGTAAACATTTGAAACCTGAAACATTCATGTTCATTAAATCCTTGCACACTGGTGTTGATTTTGTTCTGCTTAGAATAAAAAGTCAAACAAAAGCTTATTTATAGTTTGGAAAACATGGGTTATGCATGCGCAGTAGAGTTTACTGAGATTGCCACATACTTTATTTTCTTTTATTTATTTATTCAGTTTCAGATTAATACCTTTGAGCCGAGGACTTGTTTACAAAGCTTCCAGGTCAGACAAAATACAATACAATACATGGGTTACAGGTAAACACTGGCGAAATAAGACATCAAATACAGAAAATACATATGGTGCAGAAGGTAACACAGTTAGTTACAGAAGTTAAGTGCTAAATTAGAACAACACTTTGGTAAGTTCAGAGTTCAGACTTGGGTAAGTGCAATCCCTCGGCTACAGTGGTAGATAGTGAGGAAGTATACGCAGCCAGAAGTGGCTTTGTCAAGGGTAAAGCAGAGGGACAGGGTTCTGGGGGTGGGGGGAGGTAGGGGTTTGTATATGGTGTAGAGGAGGGTCAGAGGGGGGTAGGACATGAGGAGAGGGAGCGAGCTCTGGTAATACTAGGGTGGACTGAGTTTATACTGGGCAGCAGCAGATGTTCTCGCAGGCAAGGTAGGAGTGGAGCATTGTTTTGAACTGACTAATCTTGCTGCATTCAATAAGAGCAGTAGGGAGGTCATTAAACCAGTTAGGTCCCCGGTACTATAGGGATCACTGAGCGTTGTGCGCTTAAAGGGACACTGTCAACCTCCTTAGGTCTCAAAGTGTCCCTAGTTTAACAAACACATGTTATGATTGCCAATATTCTGTAAAGATTGCTGATGTAGCTGGTAGTTTGATTCTGACTCTTTTTTCACTAAAAAAGTGAAAAACAGACTGCCCACCATACTGGTGTTAACACACAAACACAAGTTTGTTTACAGTACATTCCTTCATAAGCTCCAACTGCATCTTTCCTGGACTTGCGAACACCCACAACACAGGCGTGATGCAGTGGGAGTTAAGGAGACTACTGCCTCATGAGTGACTGCACTGTGTGGGTGTGTTTCTAATGCTCAGGAAGTATGAAATAAGAGCAGATCCAGGATTGTAAACAAAACAAAGTTTTTTATAAATATACATTAACATGCATTTCAGTTCTACTAAACAAGGAGACAGACAAAACAAACAGCAACATCAATGAAGGTTAGAGAAGGTAAGCAATCATAAATTGTAGTTTTTTAACTAGAAATAATTTGATGAAAAACAGGTCGCTACTGTCCCTTTAAAGGGCACCAGTAACCCCCCCCCCCGTTGCACTTCTCATGTTTCTGATGGGTTGTGTGTTTTTAAATATATTTGCTGTTGATTCAGACGTAAGCCCTAGCAGTGATATTTTACCCAGCAGGCAGGTCTGGTATTGTACTCTGAGATGGAGGGGGAGTCAACCAGTTTCTTTGTATAGTGCACAAGAGTAGGTTAGATAGTCAGTGCCAAGTACCAGCCTACAGGCCTTATTAAGGAGAGTTTTGGCCCTTTTCAGTGCAGTATCCAAGCCCGCCCCATAGATCACCAGCCCGTAATCAATGATGGACAACACTGAACTGCATGTGACCAGTTTCAGTGCACCAGGTGTCATTGTATGTCTGTGGCAGTAGAGAACACCAAGCTTAGTATTTGCTGATTTTACAGCCTGGTCGATATGCATAAAAAAGATGAGTGTGTCATCCAGGTGTTTAAATGTGCTTACTTGCTCCAGTGTTTTCCCCTTTATGGCTATGTATCAAAAGTGGGGTGTGCTTCTTTTTGTTATGAGGCACCTTGAAGAGCATGCCTTTGGTTGTTTTGTAGTTGAGCAAAGAGTTTGTGCTGTGCAAACCATGTTTCTAACCTTAGGAAGTTCGCTTGTAGTTCAGTTGTGATTTCTGACACATCTTGGCCAGGTACTGAGATGACAGCATCATCAGCATAGAGCACCATGTGTGCCAGGCATGTGGAGGGTAGGGAATTGATGAAAAGGCTGAATAGCAGTAGGCCGAGTATTGATTCTTGCAGGACTCTGAGGCTCACTTCCGTGGTTCAGAGAGTGTTCCGCTAATTCTCACGCACTGTGTTCTGTGAGAGAGGTTGCTGTCAAACCAGGCTACAGTGTTAGTAGACAGGACAGTAGATATAAGACAGTTTGGTAAAAGTTGGTGGTTTACAGCATTAAAAGCTTTCATGAGGTCTATAAAGAGAGACCGCACTGCCATACCATTATCTAACGCATCATGGAGCTGAGTAGTGCAGTCAGTCAGGGTGGTTAGGGTACAGTGTTTTTTTTTTAAACCCATGCTGTTGTACACGTAGGAGACTGTACTTGTCCAGGTACTCTGTAAGTTGGTCAGATACCGTTCTTTCCAGGGCCTTGGAGAGGGGGGTAATACAGAAATAGGCCTATAGTTTGACAGATATGTTCTGGCTCCACTTTTAAAGATGAGGGTAATGAGTGCTGCCTTCCATTTGTCCTGAAACACTCCCATTCTTAGTGATGTATATAAGATTTTAGTGAGTGGAGCAACCAGTTGGTTTACACTGAGGGCTGCCAACTTCATATCAATTAAATCACTCCCCATCCTAGTCTTACCTGTGACCCACTTGACATATTTTATGGTCTCAGTTCTGGATATCTGTCTGAAGTAGAATGGAGGTATACTGTTATGGGGTGGAGGGTGTGGGTCCTTTAAGGGAAACTGACCAGGTGCTGCGGTGGTAAGGTATAGTACAATCCCAGTTAACCCAACCCCGGTTAACCGGAACTCCCTCTTATCCAAATTCCGAACTTGTCACCTTGACTTTTTTGCATTTTTTTTCACTTTTGTAGACTTTATGCATAACTGCAACCCACCACAACACTGTGGCAACACAACACCGTGGTGAAAATAGTTCAGTTATCTAATCCTTACTGTCTAATACTTATTGTGCACTGACTTGGATACCTGGCAGTACTTTAATCCTCAGCTCTGCTGTGACGTTGTCATGACAGCTGTTATGTTGCTAACAGCTGGTTTAGTAGATCAGCTGGCACATGTGGGCTTGCTAAAAGATTTCTTTATTTATTTTATTTATTTATTTATTTATTACAATTTTGGAAAACCTGTAAGCAGAAGCTCTTTACATAGGTACCATGTCAGGGGTTAACCCAGTCAGGGCAACTATTACAAAACATAGGTTACATTGCAAGTGATAACAGATAAAAATACAAAAAATAAGTTACAAATCAGACAGCATGGGTTCAAAGGGAACAAATACAGATTGTAGTGAAGGCAAGAACAGTGGGTACAGACACTTGGGAAAACAAAGACAGTGACACCAGAAGCAACGTATTTCACAGATAAATCAGAGGCATTGTGCAAAGTATGCCTGAGTCAGAACATTTCCAAGCTTGCTAAGGACAAAGGGGAGGGGGGTGGAGAGGTTGAAGGGTGAGTGAGGAAGAGGCTGCATTATTGGAGGGAAAGAAATGGGGCAAGAGCGGGAGGCGAAGGGAAGAGGGGGAGGGAATGAGTAAGTGCAAAAGAAAGAGGACTGGGTGCTGAAGAGGAAGTGCTTAAGGTTTGCCATCCATTGTGAGCAGGTGTGGGGAGGGGAGGAGACCTAGTGGTAGCAGTTGCAGGTTGCCTCAGTGACAAGGTGTTGCCTGAGCTGACATTTGAAGGAGCCCAGGGATGTTGCATTGGTTATCTTGGGTGATAGTGAATTGATCCAGAGTGGTGCTCTATAAGTGAAAGCTTGCTGCCCAAGTGCTGTACGGCAGCGTGGGGTTCTGAACACCTGGTTGCTGGATTTCCTGGTGGTACGCTGGTTCAGTGGTGGAGTTAGGAGAGCTTGGACACCAGGTGGCATAAATCCAAGGCTAACTTTTTTAGCAATCAGGCAAGTCTGGTATCTGATCATGCTGTCAAATTGTAGCCAGTTGGCCTTAGAATAGAGATCGCATGTGTAGGTAAGTCAATCAGCACCGGTGAGAAGGCTGCAGGCTTTATTCAAGGCTGTTTTGATGCACTGTAAGGCAGTCTCAGTGGCAGATCTGTAGATGGCAATGCCATAGTCAGCAAGGGAGATTACTGAGCTATGGATACCAAGGTGCAGGGTGTCCGAGGTCAGGTTGCGTTTGTGCCTGTACAGCATCCCTATTCTCCTGCTTATTGCCTTTGCGGTGTTATCAATGTGCTGAGTGTGGGACAGGGTAGAGTCAACAGTTATTCCCAGATACTTAAATTGCTGGACCAGCTCGAGGGATGTGCCTTTGCCATTTTTGATGGTAAGAGGAAAGTTCTTGTGTTTGCTAAGGTTACTGGTGAACAACATAGTCTTGATTTTTTTGTAATTCAGTATAAGTTTGTGATCAGCAAACCATTTTTCAGTGCATGCGAAGCCATTCTGGAGCTGGTCTTGAAGATGTGGATGAGAATGATTGGTTAAAATGACTGCATCATCTGTGTAGAGCAGGATGTGGCCTTGACATGAGATCAGGATAATATTTAGAAATATACTTAATAATAGCAGGCCCAAGATGGAGCCTTGTGGGATCCCAGAGCGTACTGACCTACTTTCAGAGAGAACACCTCCGATTTTCACTTGTTGTGAATGATTGCTTAGGTAGCTTGAGAACCATGTAGTAGTGTCTGGGGAAAGTCCGAATAGTGGAGTTGGTCAATCAGGAGTGTGTGGTTCACGGTATCAAAGGCCTTGGTTAGGTCTATGAAAGTTGCTCGAACCAAGAGCCCTTGTTCCAGGGATTTCTGTATGACTCCAGTAAATTCAAGTAAAGCTGTGACAGTACTATGCCCATGCTGGAACCCGTGCTGTTGGGCACATTGCAGCTGGTATAGCTCCAGATCACCTGCTTACCAATAAAAAAAGATTTCATTGTATTACATAGTATTGCATTGTGTCTTGTCTTCAATATCACAGAATGAGTGGTGCCATGCACAAGAGGACAGTGCTGACTGTCCAACAGAAGTTTAGAATCCTGGACCGTTTGGAGAAGGGTGAGCTAGCTGTTCCACTCGCTGTAGAGTTCGGTGTAGGCAGGTCTACGACTAGTGATATCAAGGAGGCAAAGGAGAAATTAAGACACTTTGCCTCTACCATGGAGGGTTCCTTTGGCCTTGAAAAAAGGAAAACAATGCGTGCCTGTCAGGATGATGAATGTGATGAAGCTGTATACCTATGGTTCTGTCAGGAGCAACAGAAAGGTACACCTATCTTGGGCATTCTGCTTAAAGAAAAGGCTGTCCAGCTGCATAACAGACTTGGGGGAAACCATGGCAGCTTTGCCTCAAGTGATGACTTGACAGATTTAAGAAAAGGCATGGCCTTAGGCAGCTCAGGCTCTGTCTGGAAAGGCTTGGTGCTGCAGAAGAGGGAGTCTCTGATTTTGTTCAGCAACTGCAACAACTCATTAAAGCTGAGTCCCTCTCTGATCACCAAATTTATAATGCCGACGAGATAGGATTATATTGGCTGTGCCTACCCGATAAAACCTTACCACATAGTGCTGAGTGAGATGCCCCTGGTACCAAGAAGCAGAAAGATTGGGTAACTGTGCTCACATGTGTGAATGCTAGTGGGTCCCACAAACTGCTACTGTTCCTCATTGGCAAATCTCAGGAACCAAGAAGTTTATGACATGTAAACATGTCAGCCCTGCCCGTGATTTATGGTAGCCAGTGAAATTCCTGGTTGGATGGTGCTTTGTTCACTAAATGATACAAAAGAACAATTTGTGCCGAGTGATAAAAGGCATCAATGAATCTGCCACTTAATGCTATCCTTTTGCTTGACAATTCCCCTGCACACCCGGATATGCCAGTGGTTGAAACTAGTGATGGAAGCATTCGTTGACTATTCTTGCCCCCCAACACCACCTCAAAGATACAGCCGTGTGATCAGGGGATTTTAGAACTTTTCAAAAGGCAGTATCGCAAACATCTGCTGCAGGCTGTACTCGCAGACAACAATCATAAGATGATGCTACAAGATGTAGTAAAAGCGATAACCCTGAAAGATGTCATCTATATGAGGCATGGGACAAAGTTAAGCCAGAAACAATTGCCAAAGCTTGGTGAAAATCTGATATTCTGGCTTCCGAGGAGCTGATAGCTGAGACAGAGGAGTAGACCGAAACATGAGAAGCTCTGCACCAAGATGAGAACCCTGAAGTAACAGCTATGGCAGAGGATATGATTACCCTTCTAAACAGATCCTTAATTCATGAGGACATGGAGAACTGGGTTCTCTGTGACGATCTGGAGGTGGGGCATCAACATCTGTTGGACGATGCCATAATTGCCGCGGTTACGACCACAGGATTGGCTGAGGTGCCCAAAGAGCCAGCAGACATTCATACAGAAGTATTTTTCAACACAGGACAAACAGTAAAATACAGAACACCCATCGCACAAGTAGTCACAAAAAAAAGTTATACACAGTGAAAAAGCACAAGCACAAGCATGAAAAAAAAAAAAAACAAACAACAGCATCCTTGAAAAGCACACTGTGTTATAAAGTATGCTGCAACATAAAACAAATGTTCTCCCATTTATATGAACTCCCATTTATCCAAACTGGTTTCTTGTCGCCCATCCGGTTTGGATAAATCGGATTGTACTGTAGTTGCTAGGTAGTGCAGCACTGAGGTCAGTGAAGGCTTCATTGAAGGCATTTGCAATTTCACTGGGCTCCTGTAGTGTCCCTGACATAGTAACAATCAGGTCAGGTGGAGCCCTGGAAACCCTACCAATTAAGGATTTCACAGAGTTCCAAAAGTCCCTACCATGACCCCGGTTCTTGCCTAGGAGACCATTATAGTATGAGGCTTTGACCTCCCTTACTAGCTTTGTGCATTTATTTCTGGCTGCCTTATAAGCGATGAGGTCAGCCTGTTTCCCAGTTGCTTTGGTCTTGTGCCATAGGTTGTCTCTAGTACATAAGCTCGATGAGGGAGCATGAGAACCAAGGGTTAGCAGTCCCTCTTACTGTTTTGGACTTGTAAGGGGCAAAGATGTTGCAGGTATTAGTAAAAATCATGCAGAAGTAATCTAGGGCTTGGTTACCATCCTTGGCTCTATCAAGCGGGGACCAGTCAGCCAGTCGCAAGTACTGTTTGAAAGGTTCCAACTGCCCTTTTCTCAGTGAACGATTTCTTGTGAGCTGTGGAGTGCACTTTGTGAACCTATTGGTCCAGGTGCACATCACTGGGGAGTGGTTACTGAGGGAATCAGGTAAGACTGATACCTCAGTTGTATGTTCCAGGCAGGTGGAGAGCAGCCTGTCCATTAGGGTACTTGTGCCTCTCCAATAGTTTTGTCTGGTGGCTTGAGTTACCATGTGGGCGTGGCAGAGGCCTGAGATTTGGTCTTTGATGGCTGATGCATCTTGGGATTGCCAGTTAATGTTAAAGTCACCAACTACAATCTATATTCTGTCCCTAGTATTGGTGTCAGTCACCATCAGCAGGCATAGAGCAACTACCTAGCCCCATCAAGCACTAGCCCACTGCCAGCACTATTTCTGTGGGTGGCGGGATCAATGTAGTGGAGTAGAATGTACCCAGGCCATCATTCTGACAGTGCAGGTGCGAGAGTGTTCTTTTATGCTTTTCAATGACCTCCCACTGCTTCAATGTTGGGTAAAGCCTACATTAGCCTGGTCAATGCAGGGTTCTTATGTGCAAGCACCACTCCTTGAAAGGAATCAGGCTCTCTGGTCCACCGCTAGAGGGAATGTGAAAACAAAGCGATATACCAACTCCTTTTTTCAGAGATGTTTGAATAAGACATGATAAGTAAAATAGTTGCAGTACTGTACGTGTATTAAATTGAATAACTTCATAATGGAAAAAAGGGAGTGATTTGTGGGCATCTTTTGTGTCCAGATGAAGTGAAAGAATAATTTCTGAACTTTGTTTGAAATGTATAGTGTTATTAAATTTTTCTTTCACATATTCTGGTTTTCTACAGCATATTCTTTGATGCTAGGTTTGTTGCATGTACTGTATTAGCAATTTCCTCAGTCTGCTATGTTAATGTGTATGTATTTTGTGTATGTCACGATAGTAAGCAATTCATGCTGTATGTTTGAAACTTCAGCTGGGCATGGGCAGGTTGCAAGTCACACAATGGGGGCTGTGCACTATTGTGGGCTGGATATGTGTGATTCTTGTGTACCCAGCTTGCATAGCTCTGCACCTGTGGACAGGTACAGAATATGTGATATGCACCAGTGTGCACATCCGCAGGACACCTGTCCATAGCCCCACCCCCTCAGTGTGCTGCTGCACAGGGGGCAGATTGAAGGACACAGGCAGGCATTCAACTGGATGCCCATCTGGGTGCTGAAGTGGATCCTCTGCTTCGCGTGACCAGGGAAATCTGAGTATGCATGGGTTTGCCTTTTTTAAAAGTATGGGTGAGTGTCTGAATGGATGCCCTCATCTTTCCCTGTCATCCCAGTGGGCTCTGGCAGCCCGGTGGGGGGGGGATTCCCTGTCCCACTGCAGTTGGCGGGTGTCATGGGGTGTGTGAAAGATACGGCAGGGTCCCTGCTGCTATATCTTGTGCCCCCTTTACCTGGCAGACCGTGCCTTTCATGAATGGCACAGAGTGAAGGCATGCTCACAGACACATCTCCAGACTGGCAGCATGAGTGGTTGCACAATCAGCCGGGGAGATGGAGGGCACAAGGGGGCACCCGCCTCTTCCATGAATGCCACAAGGGGTCCGCTGGATCCCCGGTTTGTGGCACTCTGTCTTAGGGCTGCCTATGCACTGCACATCCATGGTGCATAGCAGTCCTCCCTTAATGCAGCCAATAAACTCAAAATCCAGGTGCCAGTATACCACCAAGACCTGATATCACTTGCCACCAGGCAGTGCCTACTGATCTTTGCAGCATTCCCCAGTCCTGTCTGCTGTCCAATTTAGTTTTACTACTATTTGTGGAATATATTTTTATGCCTTGATTTTATGGCTGTATTAAATAGCTGCTGTTTTAATTGTACAGTGTTCTGAGTCTGCAGGGAATGGTGCCTAAGAAATAACATTATTTTTAGCACTATTACTACTGCTACTACTACTGCTGCTCCAATCCAGGCTCTCCCTGCTTCCACACCCAGGTAGCCAGCATGGAAGTGCAACATGTTTCTGCTGGAGCACTGTGGAACCCCTTTCATATGGTGTTTCCTCACATGAATGATCACTCACAGGCATGTGCATCCATGTCTGTGACCATATCATGGGTACTATAAATGTGCTCACATTGTGGGTGCATTAGTTATGACACCGTCAGTCCATCTCCAGTGTTGGCAGGCTTTTTCTTATTAATTCTCAGCACCAGGAGCCCATCTGTGATGTTGGCAGAGCTAGTAATGTAAACAAGGCCATCATTTCCTGAATACCTTACATAGAAGACCTCCTAAATATTCAGGAACCTTTCCAAATAGTGGGCTACTTGGCAGTATCTAGTAAATATAAGTAGCAAACAGATCTTCAAGAAAAAAACTAAATCAGTATATGGATGGGAGAGAACTAAATGATTATTTAATATAATTACAAGACAACTACACATGGATGTATAACATCTTCTGTTGTCTCAGAATTCCATGTATAGTAGTCCCTTGCTATAATGACTGCTATAATGACTGCTTTCAGAGCCATGTCTGTCATTTGTCATAGCACTTTGTTCACTAAAATGAGGGCTGTAGATTACAGCTAGAGTACAGAACAACTGTATATATGCAAAGTCTATTTGTGCATGCTTTTGTCCTTCCTACTCCCTCACAGAACTCTCAAAGTGCTTTGTTTTCACCTTGAAATAAAAAAAGATGGTAGCTTTCAGCTGTTCTCACCTTACCTCACTCTGACCTGCTCAGTGCACTCCCCCCCCCACCCGACCTCTGCTCGATCTACCCCTCATCCTGGTTAACACCTCCCTCCTCATTAAAATCAGTTCAGGCTGACAGGACCCCTTGTAGAATCATATTGGCTACCAGGAATTGAGAATTAGCCAATACTGTACTCTTTCTAGTGTGTTGAGAGATGGAACTTTTGAACTTTTGATGGTGTGCAACAGAGACTGATTGCATGCGAGAGACACTGCATCAGACTGAGGATCTCTGCTTCGGATAGTTTATGGCTGAAATCATTATGTGCTGCTCTGATAACAGAAACAAAAACTCATTTTGTATATTATTTATTGTATTTAGCTGGAAGGATGTTGGGAACATACTGAAAGGATAGGTTCACTGTGTCTGGAGGTTCCAATGGCGGCTCTCTGGTTCAGTCCCTCGTGGTCTCCGGTGGTAGTCCATCTCTTACACTCACACTGTAAAGCACTGTTCCTTATTTTTGTTTATTTATTGTATAGAACAGGTAGAAAGGGTGCCTTTTATATCTTTGTCCAACGCTGAGTAAAGACATATGTTTGAACTCTGTGCACAGCACAACACTGAGTAAAGCAGCTGATAATGTCTGGAGCCACAGTCCGCATTCGTTATCCCCCAGTATTTGCTGTAGTGAGGTTTGCTATAGTGAGAGAGCACTGTATTCAGTCCAAGTATTATTTTGGAAGAAATTATTAAGCAAGATTTTGAAAGCTCTCACAGCTTCCCTGGCCAATCAGAAGCTATTTGTGAGGCTCACTGAACTCACAGCATGTGATTGTCTTACCTTCTCTTGGTAGGGAATGTGAGACAGATGAGTTAGCTCTATAGTGCAGTCTGAGACTGAACTCTTGTATTGTCAACAGAATTAGAACGTATAGGAATTCTGGATTGGTATATTAGTCCAGGGCAGAGCAAGGGTTAAATGTTTTCAAAAAAGAGATATGTTTGTGCTACATGTGCTTTTTTTGTTGATCAGGTTTTTGGCATGCTTGTCTTATTAATGTGTATATTTCTGGGGTCAGTTGTTCCCAGTCTTGGGTTGTAATGACCAAGAAGGGCAGTCTGCTAGCGCCCCCTCTGTTTATCACACACAGATTCGTTTTATATAGAATAAAGTATGGGTCGCGGTGTGTAATGAGATTTTACACACACCTGAGTTGTGGGATGCTACATAAACCCCGGGTGAGCCCGAGGGTTTCAGTAACATCCACAATGAGAATATTAATAAACCGTTATTTCCGACCCATTTTTATTTTATATAATTGCTGAGTTTCTTTTCGCTCAGCAATTATATAAAAACCCAGTGTATCCTAAGGTCGGTTTCCCTTTAGTCCGGTGCCGAGATTTTCATATTTTAAAACTTTTTTTCCCCTTTCTGCAGGTCTTTGTGTGTTTCCAGGGTATATGGGGGGGGGGGGGAGAAAAGAAAAGGACTTATAGCTGAGTTTTTGTGGTGGTTCTGTTTCGGCAACATGGAAGCGGTGAGTGGTCTCAACTGGTCATGCTGCTGCATGAGCATGCGAACAGCAAAGGAACTCGTGCATGTGTTTGCCTTTATAAACACTCCTTTGTAACGGCAAATTATGCCATGGTTTTCCTATGGGAAAAAGGGAGACCCACTCATTATATGTGTGTTTTTTCCTGTTTTTTATTTCTTTATTTTTTTGTGAGAACTGTGTTGTTGTTTTTTTTGGTGTTTTATTTTTCTGTTATCCATTTTCAGGTTTTGAAGAAAGAACCTCTTAAAACCAAAAACCCTTTTAGATTTTGTAACTGCACTGGGAATGAGGACCAGGCTCTTTGTTGTAGAGCAGAATATAGACCGGTATGCAGGTAGGCCCTATAAGCCAGAATGAGAGAAGGGCAGAAGATCCTATCTTGCAGTTAGTTGGGAACCCACCATAGGATATTGCTCTGTTCCACCCTATCATGCTTTTTTGTTTTCAATTTGTAGTTCAGGTTTTGTTTTATTTAGCCTATACCCAGACATACCATTTTTTAATTTTGTTTTTAGTGTTAGGGTCTGGGTGTACTGCAGTACATCGTACTTGGCTCAGACTACCATTGGGTGCTTCAACCTGCAATGGAGTGCCAGTGGGGATATTTTTCACGGTACTAGGGTAGTACGTTGAGGGGGTGGTCAGATGAGCATCAGGTGCTTCACCTTATACTGTAGTGTCTGGGGACTAAATTGTGAAGATACCACAAGGTCAATACCTTGAGGAGTGCTCAGACTACAGATGTGGAACCTGATCAGATAAAGGAAACTGATACAGATGGCGGTGAAAAGGCAGGCCAGACTGAAGAAATTGTGATGTAAAAGTAGTTAGTGAAAGTAGTACAAGCCAGATACATAGAGGTACAGCTATTAAAAAAATAAGTCAACTGTGGTTGCATCAGGGAGACAAACTGAAAAACTATCAACAATTGATGGTACTGTAAGGCAGTCCAGGAAGGAGCCAGCAGAGAAGGTGTTAATCTGGGAGCAATAATCATAACTGAACCACGGGAATGCCTTTATACAACTAAAAGGGGCAACACCTGAGTCAGCAAAGGGATCTATAGGATTCTGACCATACAAGAAGAAGGTCCGCATGTGTTGTCAAGACTGAAATGCACACTGATGCAGCTGTTGACTCTACTGATGTTGCATAACTATGTTTTGAGGGGGTAGTCTCTCTCGCTCTCTCTTATCATTCCACTTTGTTTTTCGGGACATTTTTGAAAACATTGGGCTCGATATTCAAAAGTTTGCCTGGTGGGCACAGCGATTGCCCGCAGTTTGCCAGGGGGTTGTGCCCGGTCACAATACTATAAGGGGGATTTTGCATGTGCTAACTGGGTTAGTGCATGCAAAACAAAATAATGTATGCAGTGGGTAAAGGGAGGGAGGGATGGGGACAAGAATACTGGCACAGCATGATATTCATTACATTTTTTCTGCACAATGGGGTTAGCGCAGGCCACTTTGCACTGCGCAAATACCATCAATCAAAACCCCAGCTTACTCTGGGCAACCTAGTGGCTGCCAGAGCAACTGCAGTCAACAACCAAGTTGGTGGTATGGGAGCACACTTGCCCCCTGTTGTCCAGTGATCCCTCCTCAGTCCCCTATCCCCAGCCTCATACATATAATCCTATTCCCTGGGGTCCAGTGGTCCTTCCCCAGTCACTGAACCCTGGCCACGTGATAAGACCCATATGCCCTCGTGACAAGTGGTCCCCCCATCCTCTGTGCCCAGCACTGGTGACAGTAAAAATTCACTGGTGCGTAGTGGCCCCTCCCATCCTCTGATCAATGGCCCTGTAGGAAAGCACTCAAGATAACTGATGGTACACATAGAAATGGTTATCATAAAAGAAAGAAATGCTAACAAAATAACCCATATTCACTGGTGTCTAGTGGAATCACACCCACCAATCACCGTCATGTGCTATTTACATAAGTTTCCTAGTAGTCCATGGTTCCCTTGGTCTTCTTTCGCCTACCCACACCTATTTAAAAATATCCCTGGTACTTAGTGTACTCTGCCTCCCAATTGCCATCCCATACCTCTTTTAAAATATCCCTGATTTGTATCCCGCCACTCTCCAATCGCCATCCTGTTACATGTAGAGGATAACCCTGATGCCTAGTTGTCCCCACCATTCCCTGATCCCCACCACCATAACTATAATTTCAGTCCCTGGCATCCAGTGGTAGTTCCCACCCTCTGATCAGTTGTACAGTATGTGACAGTGTTAATGAACTCTTATGTAAAGTGACTGCAAAAGCAGAGGTGAAATGTAACATTTTATTGTCTGTAAATAATATGTATACTCTGGTGTTGACACATAGTACCAATTTCATAGACAACACAAAATAATAACTCCGTGGTCTCTTTGCACTCCCCCACCCACCCACGGATCCCTGTTCTGGTACACTATCCCACAGTCCCTGGTGTCTAGCGGCCCCCTCACACCATGGCTCCGACCACCCACCCTGCCAACCCCACATTACCTTCAGCGCTGGTGCCACAGCTCAAATACAGTGACTGGCAAAGCCCTCCTCCCACCTCCACTGCCAGACACTATATGAACAGGTAGGGAAAGCAAGTCCTATGTATAGTCCAGGCAGTCTATCCTCTGTACTGTACAGGGAGCATGTGGCCAGTACTGTCCACTGGCCACGTGCTCCCTCTACAGTATAGAGGATGTGCTCCCTGTACTATACATAGAATACACACTGCCTGCCTGTTCATAAGGTGGCCGGCCAAGGAGGTGTGAGGAGGGCTTCATTGGTTGCCATATCTCAGCCATGGCACCAGAGATGCAGATGGGGGGGGTTGGCAAGGATGGGAGGTCAGTGCCCAGGGTGTGGCGGGGCTGCTTGACACCAGAGACTGTGGGACAATGTACGGGGATGGGGATCGGTGGGTGGGGGGTGCCATGAGATGCCAGTGAGTTATTATTATTTTGTTCTCCATGAAACTTGTACTGTGTTTTAACACCAGAGTATACATATTATGTATGGAAAATAAGTTTCGCCCCTGATCCTGCAATCACTTTACATAAGGTTCCACCAACCCAAACACATACTACTCATTGGAGGGTGGGGGTACCACTGGATGCCAGGGACTAAGATTATAGTTACGAGGATAGGGATTGGGGACCACTAGGCACCAGGGTTAACCTACACATGTAACAGGATGGCGATCAGAGAGCAAGGGGGTACACTAGGCACTAGGGATATTTTAAAACAGGTACAGGATGATGATCAGATGGTGGGAGTACACAAGGCACCAGGAATATTTTAAAACAGGTACAGGATGTCGATCAGAATGTGGGAGGATACACTAGGCACCAGGGATATCTTACAAAAGGTACAGAATGGTGATCAGAGGGTGGTGGGTACACTAGGTGGTGATCGGAGGGTGGTGGGTACACTAGGCACCAGGGATATTTTAAAACAGGTATGGGACTGTGATCAGAGGGCAGAGGTTACACTAGGCACCAGGGATATCTTACAAAAGGTACAGAATGGTGATCAGAGGGTGGTGGGTACACTAGGTGGTGATCGGAGGGTGGTGGGTACACTAGGCACCAGGGATATTTTAAAACAGTTATGGGACTGCGATCAGAGGGCAGAGGTTACACTAGGTACCAGGAATATTTTAAAAAAGGTATGGGATGGTGATTGGAGGATGGGGGAAGGGCACAAACCACCAGGCTTGTATTCAAGGCCCCTTGAATTCTGAAATTTTGTGGTTGCGGAATTTTCCACAGAATTTGCATCATGCCGCAGAATATATATAGTGCCACAGAATTCATTGCTTTTGGTGAATTTTCATGCAAATATACGGTTTTTACACAGTACCAGCTCCGTTATCCATCTTGTTTATCCTGAAGTCCCTTCTCTGTGCTTGGCATGTGACGTCATCAATGACATCACATCACATCATATTTTAGCCAATGGCAGAACTGTATTCTACTATATAAATAAATAAATCATGCCTCAGAAATCAGAAAATGCTGCTGCAGAAGCCTAGGAGCCCTGTGGCAGAATCAGAAAATGTTGCTGCAGAGCACTAGAGGCCCTGGTTGTACTTTCATTTCACAGGGACTGGCAATTAGAGTGGGGGTGGGGCCAGTTGCAGGGATGCAAACCTGCCCCCAATTTCCATGCACCTGAGCCTGTAATGGGCATAGATGTGGCCCCTTTGCACCTTGCATGCACAATAGAATCATTTGTATGCTTCTGTTTAAATATTGTGCCAAGAGCTACCAGCACTATCACGTCTGAGGACACTGTTCCCTGTATTGCAGGGATCCATGTCGGGCAATACTATTTGACGCTGACATGCCCCTATACTCAGTTGGACAGTACCAGTGCACTATCTGATGGAATATATTATCCTTGGGGTCATGGACAATGGGCAACATAGAAACACAGAAACAGACTTTGATGGCAGATAAGGACCGCTTGGCCCACCCAGTCTGCCCATTTCCCTACCTACTGGATAAGCTGCAGATTCATGTTTACCAACAGCCTACTTCCTCCTACCCCCCACTCTAATTGCCTTATGTCTGTCCCATGCATTTTTGAATTCCCCCACTGTTTTTGACCCAACAACCTCCTCAGGAAGACAGTTCCATGCTTCCACCACTCTATCTCCATGAAAAAACATTTCCTCACATTGCCCCTGAGCCGTCCCTCCTCTATCCTTGAATTGTGTCCCCTTGTTCTTGCACATCTCTTTTTCTGAAAGATGCTACCTTCCTGGACTTTGTTGATTCCCTTGAGGTACTTGAAAGTTTATATTATGTCCCACTGTCCCTCCTTTCCTCAAGAGGCTCTCTTAGTCTCTCTTCATACGATTTCTGATGCAGACCCTGCACCATTTTTGTTGCCGTCCTCTGGACCACCTCTATCCTGTCTATGTCCTTGTGGAGATGGGGCTTGCAAAACTGCATGCAGTACTCCAGATGGGGTCTCACCAACTGTCTGTACAGAGGGATAACCACTGCGTGTGTTCTGCTTGTGATGCCTCTCCCTATGCATCCCAGTATCCCCCCAGCTCTCCTTACTGCCTTCTCACATTGCTTGCCTACCTTAAGGTCATCTGATATGATTACCCCCATGTTCTTTTCCATTTTTGTTGTTGTTAGTACCTCCCCCCCATTGTGCACTCTTCACCTGGGTGTTTGTTTCCCAGGTGCATTACTTAGCATTTCTTTGCATTGAATCTAAGCTGCCATACATCTGACCATTCCTCCAACCTTGCCAAGTCCCTTCTCATACTTTCCACCCCTCCTTGGGTATCAACTCTGTCGCATTATGTCATCTGTAAGAGGCATACTTTTCCTTCCAGACCCTCTGCAATGTCTCCTATAAAGACATTAAAGAGGACTGGACCCAGTACTGAACCCTACTGTACCCCACTAGTAACCCCCTTTCTTCGGAGTGAGTTCCATTTACCATTTTCCTCTGTGTCCTGTTGTCCAGCCAATTTCATACCTAGGCTATCACCCTGGGACCCACTTCCTGGCTGGCTAACTTGATTATTAATCTTGTGTGGGACTGTGTCACATGCCTTGCTAAAGTCTAGGTAGGCCAGGCAAGCACAGCACAAATGCTGTGCTCTTATTTGCTCAATATTGAATATTGGGCCCCTAGTGTTAAAAAAAATAGATAAACAATTTATACAAAAAGGAGCACTTTCATGTGTTTTTTATTTTTGCATAAACATTCCAAACTGCTCATTTAAAAAAATGGTTTCAAAAATACACAATTTTGGGGAAATGATGCAATTTCATGCACTTTGTACAAATAATTTCCAAATTCCAAAAATGCAGATTGATGAATATTGGCAATAGCAATCTGAAAATAGAATACATGATAAATGGGGTCAGAGTGGAACCCTTGATTAAAAAAAGAGATATTTATGGATAACAAAAAATGTATGAAATCTTCATCTCAGTGTGAGAAAGCATAAAGAAAGGTGTACTGGGGTGTATTAGGAGAATCTTTACTTGACAGAACAAGGAGCTTAGTTTGCCACTATTAGGGCTGCGTGAAATTTACAGTAACTTGCCAGAGTCAGCGAAATTCATGGGGAAATTTTGATTTCACATCAAAAAAATTCACAGAATTTCTATGAACATGTTGTGAACTTTTGCAAAAACTAAAATTTCTGTTAGTTCTTTCTAATTTCAAAACCACTTGTGAAAATTGCATCATATATTCGGCACATTTGATTTACTCAACCTCCTAGATATGTACACATTTTAGAGATGTGGCTTTAAAGGATGCTGAGTTGTAAACAGCCAGTCAGAAACCTTTAAATGAACTCTAGCAGGTGTGTAAACTGCACAATTTTAGTTGTATAGACACTAAAACAGAAGCTGTATGAGTCAACGTTCTAATCTCATGGATAGTCAAGTTACAGCATCAGCAGCCAAAACTTGCAAAAATAACATCAGTAATCAGTGTTGACTTTCACTTGCTTTTGTAAAAATGGCTGAATTTTGTAATAATTTTACGGAAGCCACATTTATAAATGTTGTCCGGATGTATACTTGAACTTCCATGAAGGAGAAAGGAAAAGGCAGTGCAGCGTGGTAATAAAGTAACAGTCAAAGAGGGCACCATAGTAAAAGGTTTTAGAATGGAATGTTAAGTGTCCAAGGTTCTCAGGGAACACAGCAGCATTTCCTATTTTAGGAAGAGCTGTGTTTAAAATAACTAAATTAAAAGTAGGATACTGTCTTACCCTGATCCACCCCAGATTTCAGGAGGGGCTGTAAGGCTCCACGTTAAAAATCAAGAACTATACAGTACGGATGGATTTTTTTTTAATTATAGGAAAATGTCCCCTAAACCTCTTGTTCCACTTTACACATTGCCGGATCAGAATAGAGAATCAGACTCCTGTGGCATTACAGCACCATTTGACTGATCATTTAGAACCATGTAGCAGAAGTTATTCCCTGCTGGAGTATGCAGTAGAGAATAGAGGCTTTCAAAGGAAAGCTTGACAAGTTTATTGGATTATAACAGTAGGGGTATGGTCTCGGCTGAATGGCGTGCTGATCTCTGTCAGTCTCCCTGCCTGTGTGGATGAGATAATTTAGTTAAAATAATTGTCTTTGCTATGGAAACCCCTGTCTCAAAGTAAAAAAAAAACTGTCTGAAAACCTGATGTGCTTATCACAAGTGGAGTAAGAAACTGAGGAGACTTAACAACAGCAGTTACTTGATGCCTATGTTATGCCAGCTGCAACTGTTCATCATGCCCTGCAAAGTCAGGCCAGGAGTCAAAGATCCAGAGTTTAATAGCTGAGGTGGTGGAGCATTCAGTGGTGCATCTACAAGGTGTTAGTCCCCCAGAAAAGAAAGGTAAGGAAGGAATATTATGTTCAGCAATTTTTGGTGGACACCATACTTCGAATAGTTACCAATCTACGAAAAGAAAACAGGTCACTACCTTTGCTGAAATAAATGAATGAAGAACTCGGGGAAGGGGGGTATCTGGGACTGTAATCTCACTCATACAAAACTATGCAGAACACACAGGTCAGACTGTTAAAATGGTGATGAAGCAATATAAACCGAGGCATTCAGTGCACTGTCCTTGACGCAAGTGCAAGCCTTTGATCTTAACATGATGAATAGAAAAATCGAATGTTTAAAAAAGCAAAGTCTCCAGCATAATTACATATTTTGGAAGTTCCTTGTAAACAGTTACTGGGGGATCTTAATGCTTTTATGTGTACCATGGTTTCTGTGGTGCAGTGTAACATAGTAATAGAGTAACTAAAGGTTGGAAGAGGTTCTAGGGTATGTCATCTCCCTCTCCCCGGCCTCAAAAGTTGGGATTGAGAAACAGAAAGTATTCCATGCAAACACATACTAATTCATAGAGACTGATCCCCTGTTGACTGTAAGGTAGTATTTGTTGTTTCTTCACAAGGACGCTTTCCTATGGTATGAACAGCTCTTTAAATTCTAAACCAGCACATTAGGAGCTTGCTGCTGTAATCGAAACTTGCCTAGCCTTCAAAGACAATGTGATCCTGTTTAAGGCTAAGAGAAAGAAAATAATATGTCACAGAAGGCCATAGCTATATTCATCATAACAGCCAGAGAAACCTGAATTGGTGAAAAAAAAAAATCAAAAACTTTTAGGAAAGTTTCCAAGAGCTTAGGGACAATAAGAGCTTTTTTATTACCAGTGTGACTAAACATTTTCAACACTGAAATTTTAGCAATTAAAAGAGTGCAACACAGCTTCAAATGTCCTACAGTCCCAGTCTGCTCAATGTAATCAGACCAGGGATTCAGTCATGACTGCTAGTTTGCAAGCCACAGATCTGAGTAAGAGAATGTTTTATTATTCGGTCAACCACGCCCTCCTAGTTGACCAACTCATTGCCATAGGCCTTGCCCCTGAGGCGGCTGCATGGTACTGCAGCTACCTACACTGCCATTCACAGCAAGTCAGGATAGATGCCTTTCTTTCTGACACCAAGCCTGTGTGCTCAGGCTTTCCACAGGGGTAAATACTGAGCCCCCTTCTCTTTAGCCTATTTCTGAATTGCCTCCCCCTAGCCAGTCAGTGCTGTATCCTCCTCTACGCAGATAATGCAGTTATCTTTTCTAATGGCTCTGACCCCACTGCTCTTGAGCAACAGTTACAACGTGACTTCACCAACCTTAAGTCATGGTTCAGAAATCATAAATTGATAATGAACTACAAAAAAAAAAACATGTTGTTCACCAACCTTAAGAACAAGCACTAAAACTACTCGCTATCAATATGTGATAGGGTTGGTGTTCCTCTTGAATGTGTTCATCACTTCAAATATCTCTGAATCACTCTTGACAGCTCACTCTCCTATGCCCTCCACATAGACATCACAGCTAAAGCAATCAACAAACGCTTAGGGCTACTTTATTGTCATAGGCAGAGCCTGACCCCTGAAGCCCTCAGCATAGTGGCCCACAGTTCAATGGGTTCTGTAGTGGACTACGGACTTCTGATATATGGCTCTGCCACAGATACTGCTCTCTGATGTATAAAAACTGCCCTTAAACATGCCTGTAGGCTCACCTTAGGGGCATACCGACTAACCCACACCTGTAATCTCTATGCAAAGGCTCACTGGCTAATGCTCTTTGGTCACTTAAAATATCAATCCTGCCTCCTGGCCAGAAAGATCTGCCTTGGTCAGCTCCCGACTGGGGTCCAACAACTCCTAGTTCCCATCACTAATCCCAGGCTCACCCGAAATTTGGAACTGCAATCCTTCCTGACTCCAAAATGTCGGACATCTCAAGGACAAAGGTAATTTGCCTATCGGGCACCGTTGTGGTTCAACTCCCTCCATGAGAACATTATTAGCCTGCTCACTCTGTGGACCTTCAAAAAGAACCTAAAGAACCATTTAATACAGGAATCTCAATGTGTCTGCCATCACTAGCACCTAGCAAAGGCATCTGCTACCATCTGCCCTTCTGCCATACAGATCTCGCTCTCTCTCTCTCTCTCTCTCTGTCTTGGATACCCTGCACTTGGGGCTCAACCCCCCTACCCCATCTCTCCAGCACTTCTATGCGCTAACCCACTCATGTTCCTGACAACTAACAGGCTCCCTGTTGGGCATAGTTATTTAGTCTGTTCCTGTATGTTTCTGACTGTGTTTACTTATTCCAGTTTTAGTTTTTACTGTATGTTTTACATTTCTTTGTTTAAAGACCAAATGTACCTAAATGTTCTCATTCTAATTCTATTGCCTTGTTTGTCTCAATCCATTGTATAATCACCTACTTGTTCTAAATGTACTAACGTGGAACCTATGTAAAGAGTTCTGTACTCAAATGGTTAATCCGAGATCAGAAATAATAATAATAATAATTTACCTCCAGTGATTCCCTCTGTCAACAAGTGACTTTTTACATTCATTTGTGCTTGCACAAGGAGCGTCTTGGGACTATACGGCAATTAAGAGGTGTGTCACTGCCAAGCCAGTTACAGCTGAATCTGTAATGGGCTTGGCAGTGTACTCCAATGACCAGGCACTCTGGTCATGACAGTAGTTCTGCTTTCCTGATGTGGCGTGTTCTCTATTTGAAAGAAAGAAATTGCTTCAATGAGAAAGTGCTGCATTTCTTTCTGTAGCCATAATTCCGGCCATGCGCATTAGAGTGCACACTAATGTGCATGGCTGGAGTTACAGCTGCTGTACTCTATCTCCCCATCCTTGCTCCTCTGACCCCCACCAAAGACTTCAACATTATCCATGGTGTGGCTTTCTCTTCTGGCCCTCGCTCCTCTGCCCCCTCCCGGGCTTCAACATTAGCCATGGTGCAGCTTTCTTTTAAGTTGACATCGGGGTGCCCAATCCCCATGTCAGCAATTCAACCCCCCTGTGCCGTCAGTGAGGGACACTGGGGAGCCCACTCCCAGTGTCCCAGTTATTTTCTCCCACCCCCTTGCCATCCGGGACACTGAGGAGCCCACTCCCAGTGTCCCCATATCTGTACCCCCCTCAATAGTCTGGGACACTGGGGAGCCCACTTCCAGTGTCTCTATATCTATATCCCCCCAATAGTTCGGGACACAGGGGAGCCCACCCCAGTGTCCCCATATCTATATCCCCCTCAATAGTCTGGGACACTAGGGAGCCCACTCCCAGTGTCCCCAAAAATCATTTAGAAATGTACCTGTAAAAAAGAAAATTGTCCCCAATATCTTTTTTACCTGAAAAAAAATTTCCACCGTCATCTCCTCCGTCCCCCTTACCCATCCTGACCCTCTCTCTGTGCACCCACCTCCATGTACCCACTTATCCCATACTTACCTATGGAGGTCGGCCAGTGTCATATTCTGTGAACTGGGACACATCTGCATTCTTCAAAGCCGAACCATGAACTGAAGAATCAAGGTAAGTGCCATATATTGGCTGTCAATTGTGTTTTGAACTTATGTTGATATCTTGGCTATTTTTAGGAATTTTTGCCCCAAATTTTCAATATGGGGTTCTTGGTTCCCCTCCTTGTGAACACCACCACTGTCATTTTGTTACTCAGTCCTAACAGGTGATTTCATGGTCACTGTGTGGAATCACCTTTTTCAGGACCAATTAACAAAACAACAGTGCCAGTGTTCATGAGGTGGGGTCTGAGAAAGCCCATGTGGAAAATCTGGTGAAAAATTTCCAAACAATGGCTACAGTATGAGAGTGTGTTTTGCAGTTTCTACACAAGCGCATAACTTTGCCAAGTTTTAATATTTTCATTCCAAATTTTCAACACACACATTTTATCATACCACCTCATGAACACTATATCTGTCATTTTTCACATCCTGCTCAGAGCATGTTTTCGCACCTCTGGTGCAGAATTGCGCAGTCACTGTGCAAAATCACCTTTCAGGACCAATTAAGGAAATTAAGTGCCAGTGTTCATGAGGTGGGGGTACCAAAAATCCCATGTTTAAAATTTGGTGGAAAAATTGGCCATGTTACTCAGGTTCGTTGACATTTTCCTACACACCTGCGTAACTTTGGTAATTTTCAATACTTTCACTCCAAATTTTCAACATAGCCATTTTTCCACACCATATCATGAACAGTACAGCTGTCATTTTTCACATCCTTTCAGAAATGTGTTTTTGCCCTGTGGCGTGGAATGGTGTAGTCACTGCGTGAAATCACCTTTTGGGATTCAGTAATGAAATGATAGTGCCACTGTTCATGAGGTGGGGTCCCAAAAAACCCATGCTGAAAATTTGGAAAGAAAATATCAACAAACACCCAAGGCATTTGGGTTTCCAACTGTAACGCCCCACCCCATACCCTGCAGAGATTGACAGAGGTCAGAGGTGTGCCTTGAGATCACTGGCTGAAATGCTCACACCATTTCACCTACATCCCTACACTGCAGACAGTGTCATGTGTCGGGGTGTGCCTTGGGGTAGCCCTAACATTCACCCCATTCTCCTATAATGCACCCATCTCAGCTTATATCCTTAAGGAATAGAGTGAGCATTAGGGCCAAAGACCCCAAGGCACACTGCAACACCTGTCAGTGTCTGCAGGGTGGGGGTGGTGTGGAATGGAGTAAGCATTATAACCCAAAGGCACACCCAAATGCCTATCAGTTTCTGCACAGTGGTGGTGAGGGAGGGGCATTAGGGTTGAAACCCTAATGCCTCATTAAGGAAGTAAATCAGGAAGGGATAGTGAACATCACCTATCTTGATTTCAGCAAAGCCTTCGACACTGTCCAACATAGAAGGCTGATTAACAAGATGAGTAGTCTGGCCATGGGGCATAAGCCGATAAACAGGGTTAGAAACTAGCTGATGGACAGGAGGCAGTGGGTGGTGGTAATGGGATCCAATCTGGGGAGAAGGGGATGACCAGCGGGGTACCTCAGCAATCAGACCGGGGACCAGTCCTGTTCTATGTCTTCATTACAGACATTACGGAAGGGCTAGAAGGAAAGGTCTGCCTGTTTGCAGATGACACCAACATCTGTGACAGAGTGAATACTTCAGAAGGGGTGGAGAAAATGAGCAGGGACATGGAGAGGCTTGAAAAATGGTCTGAGGAGTGGCAACTGAGGTTCAATGCAAAGAAGTGCAAAATAATGTACCTGGAATGAGGGAACCCTGGGGAGAGCTACAGGATGGGGGGGGGGGGTACTGACTATCACCAAGGAAAATTACCCAACAAGGGAGTTCATGCTCACATTAATTCAGGGAGTGTGATAGGGTGGTTAACCCCAAGTACTAAATAAAATATCCAAATATCACACCAAAGTCCAGACAAATAAACCAAGTCCACTGCAGGTATAGTTGCTTCAAGGTTTTTTAATTCCTTCTGAAATGCAGTTTGAGTTCACTGCTGTGAAATACATAACCCCTAATCACGAAGGAAGAAAGGGACCTAGGAGTTATCAGTTCTACTGACCTAAAGGTGTCAAAGCAAAGCACAAATATTGCAAGGAGGGCCTGTGGCACGCTGGGGTGCATAGGCAGAGGTATCATTAGCAGAAGGTGTGAGGTGCTGATGCCATTGTATAATGCAATAGTGAGTAGTTTGGCATCTCTAG